>CM061350.1:26773750-28013333 GCA_030867105.1 Liasis olivaceus | reverse complement strand
GGGATCTGTAGGGTGAAGTTGCACATCTGTAGGGTGAAGTTGCTTGTCTTCTTGCACATAATTTTATCTCACCCTCCCCTTTATTTTTGTGAGTAAAAACCAGATTTTGCAAGTTTAATCCTGAGTGATGGTGTTGCTGCTTCTCTGTTCAATTTTAGCTCTTTGGAGATTAAGGTCCCCATATCTTTTTCACTGTGGGAGCAAAAAACACCAAGAGAGACCATACAAATGGCACAGGGGAATTAATTATCCACCTCTTCCTTGTCGCTGGCTCCCTGTACCATTTTTTACTTACTCCAGTTACTTTCCTTTAAAACAAAAAACACAGAAGCCGTGTTATATATAACTTCATATAACATGAATGTGGTGCTTATTATATGTAACCTTTCATGGAATAATGTTAACAGATTAAGAAAAATGGATAAATGCTTTAAAAAATTTTTTTGATATTGTGGATTGAACTAGACAAGCTAGTTATTTATTTGTTTGTTTATTTATTTACTATTCAGTTTAGGCAAAAATTCTAAACTGACTAGGTAGTTTGATCACAACATAACAATAGAATTCTGTGTACATGACATAACACTTTATATAATAAAGAGTAATATCTTACTGAGAGTATCTTCATATTCAAGCAACCAAGTGATGCATTATTATGTGCATTACAGCCTAGCAGTTTGCACCTGAAAGCAAGAGGTAAGATTAATAGACCAACAATAATGTTCACATTTCATTTGGCAGAGCTACTTTGAATTCCTGTTAATCTAGATGTTTATTATATGTCATGCATTTATGTGGTAATGGGACTATATAGTTTAATCCTATTTAAATTTGCTTTAAAAGAGTCAACAGTGTTAGCTGTAGAACAGACTGTCATGAATGTATTGTCAGTCAAGGCCAGGACTATCTTTGCTATTATCTTTACCAAAATATTAAGCTTTGATAAGCCAAAGAAAACAGAGTTGGAAAATGCCAATATAGTAAAGATTTTATTGCCTATGTTTCTTTAAAGCAATTAAAATGTATTTTTATAGATGTCATTTCCTTACTACATTGTTTCATGGTAGGACATTTCATATTTATGTTTTACTCTGAATGAATTTACTCATAAGTCAGCTCTGTTAAACAAAAAGGACATTACTTTACTGTAAATAAATACAGAATTGCATTCCAGCAGAAGAGAATATATGTAATTCAGGGTTTAACTTTTGGGTTCTTGATGCTCTCTGAGCTTTTCTTGCAGACGTTTCATTACTTGGCTAGATAACATCACCAAAGGAAAGTGGAATTTGCTGGCACCATAAACTCAATAGAATTGCATTGTTAGAATAACAAAAACCCTTTCTGAACATTTTCCTGTTTTATGAATAGATAGATAGAATATATTTTGAAAATAAGTTATAATTTGGATATTTATAAATGCCTTTATATTCGAACATGGGTGATCTCTAAGTACACAGTGTCTGTATTTTTTTTCCCAAACTTATTCAGTATTATGGCTAATGATCACTGAAGAAATTACTCTGAAGAAGTGGCAAGGTGCAATTTAAACAGAATGTGTGAGTGATGTAAAAATGCACAGATTCATACCTAATTAAATTGCCCAATAGCTCAGTCTCATTTAAATGGGGCTCAAAATATGAGAATGACTACAGTATGGAGGAGAAAATTGCTTGGAGGCACTCTGATTCTATGGTATTCATGTACAGGCCACATTTTATGTAGAATTCTTCATTGGCTTAAGGGAGATGGCTGAATTTTTCCCTTCTATGCATTTAACAATATCTAGGCCAAAGCTTGTCCCATTTAGAATAAACTCATTAAATTCACTGCTCATAATCTGAGTCTCATTGATTATAAAGGGGTTTTCTTAGTCTGACTTCTGTCTGGGTCCACCCACTGCCAAAGAAACAAGCAATTTGTTATATTGATTTCCTACATATATTGCGAATCAGAATATCCCCCTCACCCCTCTAAAAATGAAGTTGCCTGGTGCATAATTATGACTTAAAAAGGAAAATGAGTCTTAACTTGTGCCTAGATACTCAGATGATGCTGTATTGGTCAAGCTTGTGCCATTATAGGAGGCCTTGGTTCTGCTCCTGTGCGCATGCCATAAATGTGCCATGAGTTCAGTGCAGTAAAGCGACCTTGGTTACTGAGCCAAAGTCAGATGTTCTATCAGCACACCCAAATTGTAATAACTGTAAGGTGTTTCTGACAGATACTATATGCTGCCCATGTGTGCTCCATAACACATCTCCCTTTGTATGCAAAGCCCTACTAGAACCCCCTATTAGGTGAATGTGTTTGTCTTTGGAAAGCTGGTGGAGAATAAAGGCCAGGTTCTGCTCTGGAGCTCTAAGGAACCATCCTATAAATATAATTGAAGATAAAGGTTCCTGATAAATTTAGAGAACTAACCTGATAAGTTTACTTAATAAATTGTATGTTTTTTTTTTATTTTAAACTACAGCTGATCACATGTGACTCCTTTCTGCTGGATTCTTTAATAAATGCATAGAAAATGGGAATACAGGTAGTCCCCAATTTAAGAACGAGTTCCATTCCCAAGGTCTGTCTTCAAGCCGAATTTGTATGTAAGCTGGAATAGTATTATTGTATAATATTGTATAAGTAGCATTGTGTAATTAACTCGAACCATTGTGTATTTAACTTGAATTTTGCTACAGTAGGCTCTGTTCTTAACTATGGGTCGTCTGTAAATCGGATGTTCTTAATCCAGGGACTACCTGTACAGCAAGGCAAATACTGTTGATACATAAAATGTTTTACCATGCTCTGGTTTTTTTGTTTTGTTTTGTTTTTTAGCAACTATGGATACTTGAAATTACAGATAACGGAATCACAGATTTATTGTATTAATAAAACTATCATTTTATTTTAGCATTAGTTATATGTTGCAAACTTGCTTGCAGTCCTTCGGCTGTATACAATATAAAATATAAGCTGGGCAGGGGCACTTCAAGCTACTAATCTACAAGACTGTGTTATATATGATTTAGTAAATTTGATGAGCAGGAAGTTAAATTGTGAAAAGTAATGGGCTTTTGTTCATTGATTGTATACATAGCACTCTGGGATAGGTGATGTTTAGTGATTCCTTTGTAGGGGGTGGAGCAAGATGGCCACCGAGTGACAGCTTTTTAGTGAGCTCCTAATCCTCTTATTGCTTTGTATGTACTTGCAACATTCTGTACTGATTTATGAAGATGTACTATAGTTTGAGAATAATTTTATGTATTGGGGTAGTCAAATATATTTTTAAGCCAAAACAAACTAGGTCTTTTTGACATATGAGATTGGCAGACTTCTCAACTGACAATGCTGCTGTTTAATGTTAAGCTGGTTCATGCTGACCAAAGTGTTTTCAGCAGAGATGATAATGAGTGCCAGTAAGATATAGTACAATCTAATATGTCTAATAGAATGCACTGAATAGACTGAACTGCTTCTCAATAAAGCACTGTCCGGTTCAGATCCTAAACTAAAATGCAGTCATCATGCTGTAATAACCATACTGAAAGAGCCCACATTAACAGACTAGAAAGTGTAATGATTGAGTAATGTTAAATACTTGAAAGATTTTATAGTGCAAAGCACAGTTAACCGTTGCACAGCTACAAGCTGATTAGCTGCAATAAATGCATATTTTATTATGCATGTATTAGACTGTTAGCCACTCCTGGGGAACTGAATTTGACTCTTCTCACAGTTTTCTTTTTTCTTCACTCTTAAGAAACTTCCAGTGTTATCCAGTTGAGGAGAAGGAGCCAAGTAGGAGACACTGAATAACTTGCCTCATGATACTGCTTGTTCACAATTAAACCAACATTCTAAAAAAGTCTACTTATTTATTTATTTATTTATTTACTGAGAAATCTGTGACATAGTTTTGAAGTTAAAATATAATTGTGATTTAAGAGGGAAATTGTAACAATACTAAAAGTTGAGGCTTCCTCAGGTTTGGAAAAAAATAATTTAGATTATAATTAGTAATTAGCAATTATTAATAATTGCCAGATTTTTTACAGGCAAGGCAATAAATCTGTCTCCCTCCAGAAACTCAGTCCACCTTCACTAACTAGCTAATAGCAGAAGCTTCACCGACTGAATATGACTAGATAAGTTGCTTTATTACACAGGAAAAAAAATATGCATGGGAGAGATAAGTTAAGTACCTACACTGGACCTGATCCATTCCAGCTGGTTTTTACAGGACATACTTCTGGATGTGTGTTTGTGTGATGAGTTAACATGTTTCTGGAATGAATGTTATTTCCTTGATCTCTTTGATCCTCAAAATTTCCCACCTCCTCCATTCCTGGATTGACCCTGGGAGAAATGAATTCTGATCTGGAAAGCACATATGTCCAGGAGGTTGTGATATTAGAATCCCTATCCCATGCCTGCTGTCTCTGTTATGAAGGAGATGTAAAGTTCTTGCCCTTCAGCTCTTTGTGAAGGTAGAGAAAGTAAGTTTCATCCAGATTTCTTTGGATGAGGGAAAGATAAGATAAGCTTTATGGGCTCAACAGACACACAAAATGAATCAGTGGAAGTTTCCTGGACTCTTCTTGGACTCTCTCCATGGTGGACTTGTCAGCACGGAGTGAGGGAAGAGATAAGCACCAGGCTCCTCTCAGTATGAGAGAAGAGGCAGAAAAGGTCTTGAAAAAGGAGGTGTGTAAGAAGTACTTTTCATATAATCAAAAGCAAACAGGCCGATACCAGAATTGGTTGTTACTAAAAGAAGGAACAGATTGAAACTGTCCCTTTCACCAAAAGATTCACTTCTAGCTTTTTACATAGAGCAGGTGGGAGAAAGAATTAAATATCAATTGTAGTATAAATAGAACTTGCATATGATGCATAGCAGTTCCTGGAAATCTTCCTTTATGGCTTCCGTTCTGTCAGGATTAGCCCATGAAACTCCAGGAGACAGTACAGATTCAATCCAGCAAGGTTTATTGGCTTCACTCCCGTTACAGAAATCTTCTCAGAGAGAGCAATTCCCAGGGTCACCCGACAAACATCCTGCATTCCTTAGGGAGGTGCCAGTCTCATTCTCTTATCTCTTCCTCTCTGCTCTGGGGATAAGAGTACGTGCTTAACCCCTTTCGCTCTAGCTCTCACACGTTCTTAGATATCCTACAATAAATGAGAAGTTTTTGTATCCTTGTGCTGTCTATCTCTATGGTCCAGTTGCCCCGCCTACATCAGGAGTCTACAATATGAGCATTAATCATATATTGTTCCTCCTCCCCACCATGATTGTAGAGCGACCGGGAGGATATGGTGGGAGACCAGATTTATCTTTAGTAAGGCAGGAGGTTGCACAGAAAAGGCTATAGGATTGATCTATTGCAAGTGCAGGAAGTGGCCCTATAAACATGACATACAGCTTCTTAAATGGTCTGGTGGAAGAAGGAATTCTGTAGAAAGTCAGACAAGATCTCCAATAGCAGTGGAGAGAGCTTTCTGGTGATAGCCGTCCACATAATCCAGTTGATGCTAACCTTAACCCTTGCAGAGAATCAACTTTTTCAAATTATTGCTGGTAGTTTATGCAGAAGAAAGTTTGATTGGATTGATGGTTGAAAATTGCTTGAGAATTGAAAGATTTTTGTTACTGTTGTTGCATTGCTTTCTTTTTTTTCTTTTTTACTGTTTTATTCTTTTGCTATTTGTTCTTTTTTAATAATTAAAAAATAAATTTAAGAAGATAGAGGGACTGAGACTTAGTTTTTTGAAGTATCAGCCACTCATTACCATCAATCATGATACCTTTCTGGCTAATCTGAGAGATGTTCTGTTATGATATATCAGTTGTAAACTTTTAAAGAATAGATATGGAAAAAAAATCACAAGGACAACAAATGTCATCTCCAAATCGCTTCATTTAAAAAAGAGGCAGGGAAATTCTTAATATTATCATTAATTTGGGGGCCACTTATTCCTAATCTCTGTAGTATATAACAATTTACAATGTTGAGAAAGAGAAGAAAAATTACAAAATAATCAGATTTTTCTAATCTCAGCTATCATATAAACAGCATCTTTCATCTTTCCCCCTAAATACTACTTACCTGTGAAATGGTGACCCAATATTACTCTCTACTCTTGGGGTAGTTCTCCAGACAGGCATAATCTCTAGTTATTTTATTATTGTGTCAAAATGAAGGAGGAAAGGTATATTGTGTATCAAAAAGCTAAGTTTTGTTTGCACCATGCTGTTTTAAAATATTTTGTTTTCATTTACAGTAGAAGCATCACAAAGAATCCTGCCTATAAAAATAATCCCCAACTTTTTGGGGGGGTTCAGTGGCCTGTTTCATTTGGAGTGAATAAATGCATCTTTGCCAAATGACAGCTGTAAATAGATAAAAAGTTGAAGATTTCTTAGGGTATAATTCCAAATTTCAACCCTAAATCAATACTGCAAATCAATACAATATATGTGTAGTACTTACATAGTTATATTTTTTTCTTAGATTATTGCAGTGACACACAGTTATCCTTAGAGGCAATCATTGTGTTCACATCAATGGATATATGCAAAATTACACCCTCTATTGGTCTTGCTGGGATGTTCACTGATACTATAATGAAATAAAATATAACTTCCATTGTGGATGTAATTTATTGGCACTCAGTGTTATTCTGATCTGTAATGCTCAAACATGGTGAGTTTTAATTTAAACTGAATCCTGTGGGTGTTGAAAATTAAAAAAAGACCTTGAGTAAAGACCCCAAATAAAGAGTGTTGCTCTAAGGGTGCCTATTAATCCACTCAATGAAAAATCAAAAAGAAAATTGGCTAATAAAGTTCATGGCCTTTCCTATATACTAATTAATCCTTAAAATACGGAAAATAAGATGAACAAGTTGAAAAGGAAGGATCCCCTCAAATCTAGCTGGACTTTTGGTGACTAGTTGGATGCAGCCTTCTGTAACCAACCTACAGCTTTGGTTTTTGCTGTTACTCTCCCATCTGCTGCTGCCTTCTGAGATTAACCTCTTAGCATGGAAACATAAATATGATATAATAGAGGTAATAGAGACCTAGTAGGTTGAGTGAGGTATGGATTCTCTTTTATTGATGTCTTGAAGCAACAACTTCAGTTTTGCCTTAATTTGGATTCCTGCACTGAGTAGCAGGTTGGACTTAATGGCCAAAATGGTCCTGTACAGCTCTGTGACCCCGAGAGAGCAGAACAATAAAAACTTCTAATAACTTTGCCATTGAATTTTGTGCCATACAAATTATTACCTCGTTTATTGTTGCAGAAATTCTATGAAGTATTTTGAAGAAGGTGTTATAATGGTCTATTCAGATCAAGGAAAATATTTTATGGGAAAAAAAAAAAAGCATGTCCAGTTGTTGCAAAGAAATAAGGTTTTATTTTGTACATCTTGTAAAGTAAAATGAATACATTGTCTTCGATGATGAAGGAATAAACATTAGGTTGACCAAAGTAATATGGGGATATATATATGCCACACATATAGAGATAGAAAATATTCTACTATGCCAACACTTCAGTCTACACTTTGTAAGGGGAGTTAGGAAAATAACCAAATAAACAGAAATTGATACAGTGATTGCAACAAATTTAATACAGTATTTGAAATTTTATTTTCTGAGCTGCCAAGTTCAGTTATTTGAAATACTTCACTAGTGTACTCTTTAACAGAAATAAAGTTTAAATTGCTTCTTTAATATTATTCAAGGGAAATCCTCATTAAAATTAATGCTAGTTTTGACTTTGTCAAAGGGCAGAATTTTAATAAGTGGTAATACTGAATGCACTAAAATTATGTGAATTAAGCAAAGTGGTTTGCTAGAATTTTAATCATTTTTATTTGCATTAAATAACTGCTTTGCATTTAAAAAATAATTGTAATTGAAAATGTTCAGTATATACACTTGCTACAGTTTTTGTCAGTTGTTACATGGAATAAACTGATTTTTCACCTCTGGGTGAAAAAAGTAACATTTGTCATTAGTAAAATTTGGGGGACTTCCATAAAACATACCATATGTTCACTTTAAGTGTATATGTTGCAAATCTTTGTGAGCATTCACAAAGTTCGCCACGTTTCAAAGGCATTCCAGGGATAGGGTTAGGGTGGCCCTGGGACTTGCTGAATAACTTTTCCTATTAGAAACCAGTATTTCTAATGGAAAGCTGATGTTCATCATGAGCTAGCTGAGAAGCAGTTTAGTGTCTCTTTTTCATTTTAAAGGATTTCAATGAATTAACAATTAACAGAATAAAATTAATCAGAGTCTTCAAATAATTATATATGATTTGAGACACCCTTTTTAATTCATTATTCATCTTCATCTTCAACATGTATGCCCTGCCAATCATCAGATACCTTGCCAGTATAGTGAGCGGACCAAAGGAGGACATGGAGGCTGCCAATGTGAAGACCTGGAAGCTGCTCACAATGCATGGAGGCTTCCACCCCAAGTCTAACACCCAGGGACTGTACACCAGCTGGAAAGAGGGTGGGTGGGGTCTGGTGAGTGTCAAAGCCACTATCCTGGATCCAGGAGTATATCAGTAAGATGGCACCCAGAGATGAGCTGCTGAGAGAATGCCTGAGGCAACAGCAGACATGGACAGAGTTCAAGCAGAGGAAATGCCACGGCAATACAAGACCCTGCATGGGATGTAACATTCACAGCTGAAGAGGCTGACATTGGGAAATCCTGCCAGTGGCTGGAAAGGGCTGGACTAAAAGACACCACTGAGGCACTGATCATAGCAGCACAAGAACAGGCACTAAGCATCAGATCCATAGAAGCAGGGGTCTACCACATTAGACAGGACCCAAGGTGCAGACTGTGCAGTAGCCTCAGAGACAGTCCAACACATAATGGAAGGGTGTACGATGCAGGCATGAACAGCATATACTGAACGGCACAACCAAGTAGCTAGCACTGTGTACAGGAACATCTGCACAGTGTATGGGCTAGACCCTCCCAAGTTCAGATGGGAGATTCCACAGAAGATCATAGAGAATAACAGTGCTCAGATCCTGTGGGACTTCCAGATCTAGAAGGACAGGCAGGTACTGGCCAGTCATCCAGACATTGTGATAGTAGACAAGGACCAGAAGACAGCGGTGGTGATAGATGTAAAGTGACAGCAACATCAGGAAAGAATATGAGAAGCTGGAGAAGTACCAGGGCGTGAAGGAAGAACTAGAGATGATGTGGAAAGTCAAGGCCAAAGTGGTCCCAGTGGTGGTAGGAGCACTCGGGGCAGTGACTCCTAAGCTGGGAGAGTGGCTCCAAGAGATCCCAGGAACAACATCAGAGCTCTCTGTCCAGAAGGGTGCTGTGCTAGGAACAGCTAAGATACTGCGCAGAACCCTCGAACTCCCAGGCCTCTGGTAGAGGACCCAAGATTGAGGAAGACACATAGCACACTTATGGGTGAGAGGAGATTTATGTATACAATTTGAGACACCCTTTTTAACTCATTTATTCATCTTCACACCAATTCAGAAATACTCCTAATTTCAACTGCTTTGATGAACGACCTGCAGTTACTCTGCACATTGGCCTAGCTTGTCACTTCATATGTATTCAGTTTAGAGCATGTAGGTGGATCCTTCTCTGTGAAGAAATTCCATACTGTCTAAGTTAAGATTTTAGTAAAATTTATTAAGGAGGTTTAAAGTAACAGCACAATAATTCCAGAAAGTATTCTACTTTTCACTAAAATACAGTAGGTTCACAAATGAGGGCTGGAGGTTCTGCTCTTTTTTTTCCTCATATCTTTTTTGTAAAAGGAAGAGGCTTGGATTTGTGAAGGAGGAAGAGTTTGTGCCCATTGATTGCTTTGGAAATGTCTACTAGACTTTTTATCAGTCTGAGGCCTGGCTCTCACATTAATGCTACAGTCTGCCTGTCATGATGCCAGCCTTCAGTGTATTTTTCTGTATCTTTTTGCTGCCATCTGGTAATCATCTGGATTACTGCAGCCTAAATATGAAAAGTTTTGAACCTGAAAGGTTTTTCTGGGGTACTTGGGAAGTAATCTCGTAGGTGCATGTTTAGAGAGCTAGCAATCTTTCTTTCCCCTAGGACAACAGAGGCTTTTAAAAGAAAACAAGACCTTTTTCCAAATGGGAAATAGGAGGCACTAAAAATGTTTCCTCTCCAGTTGGCATCTGAGCAATGTATTCAGCTGCATGTGACTATAATATATTTTACATAAGCAACCTGTATTGTGAAACTGACAGAAATTCCAGTGGTTGTCTTTGCAGGTGGATGAACAGAAGGAAGAAAGTTCCAATTCCAGAGAATGAGATGCTGCCTATCAACCTTAAACACCAACCTACTGTTGCTATGTTGTCGTTTTGTTGTATTGTTTATCAGTCCCCAAAATCTCAGCCCCACAGAAGTACATGTATAGAGGTTCTTTTGAAAATGGCTTTGTTGTATAAGTTCATTTTTATTGATAAGAGGGCTAGTTAATTAGTATATATTTTATACTACCTTGTTGCGATATTTTAATTTCCGACCACAACAATGGAAATCTTTAATTTAATGGAGAAAATTCTATTCTACTGTATATTGTTAGGTAAAGTTTTCTAGTTCCAGTAGTTCTAAAGATTACTGTTGACCTGTCATTTTTTTATTTTTTTGTTTTTGTTTTAATAATATAAATACTATCTTCAGTATTTCAGAACTAGTGGTTGTTTTTTTTTAATTTGAAAAGGGCAATTTTATTTGCTTACAAACATTAAAAGCAGGTTCATAGTCACATCAATTATACAAAGATATACAAATTAAAATTGAATTGTCACTTTTTTCTGAACCCCTAATATTTGTTATATATTATTTTTCAGGTTATATTTTAAAGTGTGTTTGAAACAAACTTAAGTTCAAGATCAACCAATATGTGTAACAGTAAAATAAAAAAAGTCAGAAAAAATACTATTGCATACATCGTTCCACTAAAACTAATTTGTAAAAGCTAGTCCCAGCATACTTCTCTCTTTCTCACTCACGCATACACCTACAGAAACCCGCCCACCCACGCACACACATATAGAACTCACTGTTGTTGTTTTTTTAATGCTCCAGTAGATGTTGCTTCAAGCCTAGGACTTCACTTCTGGAATATGATCTATATGTACTTCTTCATCCACATGATTCCCATTTCTGCTTCATTAAAATTATTCATATGGTAATCTTTCTAGATAAAAGTGAAATTTCTTTTGACATAACATTTTAGTTTCCATTTTAAACAAGTTCACACGTATGACCCTTAAAAGATATGGCACTGTTTTTTTGGGGGGGGGGGGCGTTGGTGATGTACTTTTTAATGTTTAACCATAATCTACCTTTCTTGATAGTGTGTCTGATAAATAGGGTTTGGAATTCACTAAATACTTTAGCTTTGCTTCAGCTATTAATCTCAGCAATCATTTATTGGTTTGTGTGCTTGAAAGCAAAGGAGATTATCCTTTAAATCTCTGAGGGGTTCAGCTGCTGTCATCAAGCACAGTATAGTTTCATAAATTAATGTTGCGTAGAAATGCCTAATAAAATTTAAGTTACAATTCTAACACTAAAAACAATAAGCAAGAAATTTGGATATGTCATATAAAATGCACCAAACATAATTATTATAGAATATGGACACAATTCTTTTAAGTACTTAAAAACTCTTTAAAATAATTTTAATTGTAAAGACATTAAGAATATCAAAATAGAATTTATTCTGAACTGCAGTTGGAAATGAGGCAATGTTTATAATACTAAAACAGCAGTTCAATGACAAGGAACATTTCCATACTTTCTGTCCAGTTACTGAATGGCAATGCTATGATGAATTATATGAAACAATTATTGTAATATTCATTATGAAAAAATGAGGTTCTGCGTGTACCAAAATGTGGAACGTCTTTGCCATTCAGTCTGTTTAGTTGGCACTTACTCCAACTTGGGCACTTGAAAGAAAGACACAGACTAGCAGATCATTATTGGGTAAAGTACCCTTTAATTTTCTTTGGCTGTTGATTTTAAATGCTATTTGGAGTAAATTAGGACAGTGCACAGAAGGACACATCAAGCTTTTATTTTTTACACAATAATACACCTATTTTGTCAATAGTACCAAACAGTCTTTCTCAGTATTTAGTCCAATAGTTCAATTTACAGTGAACTTTTCATTCATAAGATAATGGTTTATGATTTTTCATTGCAGATTTTTCATTGCTTAGCTAATATATGTATAATCAAAGAAGATTATACTAGATCTTTGCTACAAAAATCTGGATGACCACTAAATGGCAGCAAAAGAGTATAGACCATTATAATCTTATGTGCCAAACAGTGGTCATCTGGTAGATCGGACTGAAGTATTTCTTTAAAGAGCTAATCTGTTAAATCAGTTTCATTCATTACTGTTATCAGACAGCAGAGATAATTAGCCCAGGTGAAACTAGTACCATTTGATTGAGGATTCCTAATTCAAACTCTTAGCAGGTCTTGGAGATAAGGACAGAAAATGTCCTATCAACAGTTTTCTTAATGAAAGTCTCAGATGCAACTTCAGATATTTATTCTATTATCAAATTATACTTTTTGTAAATTCTGGGTTTTGATTGAAGAACTCCTAAAATGGGCATCTATCTGTCTGTCTGTCTGTCTGTCTACCTCCCTCCCTCCCTCCCTTCTCACCCATATGGGTGATATGTGTTTTCCTCAATCTCAGGTCCTCCAACAGAGGCCTGGGAGTTTGAGGGTTCTGCGCAGTATCTTAGCTGTTCCTAGCACTGCACTCTTCTGGACAGAGAGCTCTGATGTTGTTCCTGGGATCTGTTGGAGCCACTCTCCCAGCTTAGGAGTCGTGGCCCCAAGTGGTCCTATGACCACCGGGACCACTTTGGCCTTTACTTTCCACAGTCTCTCTAGTTCCTTCTTCAGGCCCTGGTACTTCTCCAGCTTCTCATATTCTTTCCTGATGTTGCTGTCATTTGGCAACACTACATCTATCACTACCACTGTCTTCTGGTCTTTGTCTACTACCACGATGTCTGGTTGTCTGGCCAGTACCTGTCTGTCTGTCTGTAACTGGAAGTCCCACAGGATCTGAGCCCTGTTATTCTCCATGATCTTCTGTGGAATCTCCCATCTGGACTTGGGAGGGTCTAGCCCATACACTCTGCAGATGTTCCTGTACACAATGCCAGGTACTTGGTTGTACCATTCAGTGTATGCTGTTCATGCCTACATCTTACACTCTGCCACTATGTGTTGCACTGTCTCTGAGGCCTTTGCGTAGTCTGCACCTTAGATTCTGTCTAGTGTGGTAGACTGTGGATCTAGTGCTTAGCGCCTGTTTTTGTGCTGCTATGATCAGTCCCTCAGGGCTGTCTTTCAGTCCAGCTGTTTTCAGGGCACTAGTAGGATTTCCCAGTGTTAGTCCCCTCAGCTATCTGTCATTGGTACATATTGTCTTACTATGGCACTTCCTCTGCTTGAACTTCCTCCCATGTCTGCTGCTGCCTCGGGCATTTTCTCAGCAGTTCATCTTTGGGTGCCTTCTTACTGATGTACTCCTTGATGCTGTGGGTTTTGTCCAGGAAAGTGGGTTTGAGACTCACCAGACTCTGCCCGCCCCCTTTCCAGCTGGTGTACAGTTTCTGGTTATTGGACTTGGGGTGGAAACCTCCATACATGTGAGCGGCTTCCAGGTGTTCACATAGGCAGCCTCCATGTCCTCCTTTGGCCAGCTCACTATCCCGGCAGGGTATCTGATGATTGACAGGGTGTACATGTTGATGGCGTGGATCTTGTTCTTCCCATTGAGCTGGCTCTTCAGGACCTGTCTTATCCTTTGGTGGTACTTGGATGTTGCTGTCTTCTTTGCCTCCTCATCATGGTTCCCATGTGACTGGGATACCAAAGTACTTGTAGCTGGTCTGTATGTCTGCTATGTGGCCTGCTGGTAGTTCAGCCCCATCAGTCTTAACTTCGTTCCCTCTCTTTACTACCATCCGGCCACACTTCTCCAGTCCAAAAGACATCCCAATATCCTCACTGTAGATCTGTGTCAGTGGCATATGCTGCACTTGATGGTCTATGCTGCACCTGATGGTCACTTGTGTGAGCTGTCTTGAGTTGACTTCCAGTGTTGTTTTCCATACTCGCATTGAGTTGTTGAGGAAGATCCTTAGTGTCCTGTTGACTTTGTATGGTGCCAGGCATTCATAGATCCATGTGTGTGGTACTGAGTTATAGGCTTTCCTGTAGTCAATCCAGGCTGTGCTCAAATTGGTCTGTCTAGACCTTGAGTCTTGGATGACTGCTCTATCTATGAGCAACTGGTGTTTTGAGCCTCTGGTGTTGTTCCCAATCCCCTTCTGAGCTGCGCTCATGTACTGGAGCATATGGTCCTGTAGCTTGGCAGCTGTGATGCCTGATAGGACTTTCCATGTTGTGGGAAGGCAGGTTATTGGCTGGTAGTTGGATGATGCTGTTCCCTTGTGGGGGTCTTTCATGATGAGCACTGTCCTTCCTTGTGTTAGCCAGTTTGGGAGCCTGCTGGTAGCAGCTGGTTCATCTATGCTGCTAGGCATTCATGCACTGCAGTTAGTTTCTTTAGACAGTAGGTGTGGATCATGTCCAGACCAGGTGCTGTCCAGCTGTTCATATTCTTGACCTGCTGTTGGATGTCTGCTAACGTTATCATGACTGGTTCCTGTTCTGGGAGATTGCTGTGGTCTGCTCTTGGGTCCTGCAGCCACTTTGCACTAGTGTTATGTGTCTTCTTTTTCCCATATGTTCTTCCAGTACTGTTCGGTTTCTGCTGTTGGTGGCTCTGCTGTTACTGTGTTGTTGCACTGCAGTTGGAAGTACACCAGAGGTATTTATCTTGGCCTCTGCTTCTCTAGTGTATCTCCTTAGCCTGGCAGCCAGTGCTGTGAGCCTTTGTTTAGCAGTCTCTAGGGCTTCAGATGGAGTCAGGCCCTTGTATTTTTTAAATAGCCGAGTCTTATCTTTAATGTCTACACCTTTCTGTAGTTCCACCAGCTGACTAACTTACCTCCAAGTTGCCTTGATCTTAGCCTCCAACCTCGTTTTCCAGGGGGGTTATGTACTGCTATTCTTCTTGATCATGTAGCCAAGCATCTCCAGGATTACAGCGGCTGTAGTGTATACCAGCTCATCGGTTTGAGTTATGGTGGCAGTAGGGATTGTTTTGAGGCTCTATTGGCATCTTCTAGCGTACTATCTGATGGTACTTCTCCACTGAGGCTTGGTATTGGGTCTTGAGGGACTGTAAATAGTTAATCCATGATCTTATGCCTCATACCAGCTGCTGTGCTCTGTAATGAAGTGGGTGGCAGTGATGTTCCAGTTTTAGATGCTGGCTGCACATCCAGTTCTTCCAGATCTTGAGTCCAGGATATAATGTCTAATTGGTCTATCTGACGTTGTGAGAGCAGTTTCCTCTTCACTATGGTAAAGTGTTGGGTGACTAGCTGTTTCTCAGTTAGTGTGGATGTAGGTCTTCTGCCCATCCATAGTTCCCTCATACATTTCTTATATCCCCCTCATTAGGTCTAGTGTTGTAGTAGCATTCCATCAATTCCAGGTTCTCTTTCTCATCCATGTATGGTTTGTTCCAGTAGGCCATTTATCTTCAGATTGTCCTGGTTCCCCAACATCTGGCATGGACCTTGTTAATCCAGGTGACATCAGAGCCATCATGACTCTCTTAGTTTGTATCACTCTCATATCTGAGGTAGGCAGGTGAAGCTTTAGGGGGGTCTTTGCCCAAGGACACATACTGGTAAGATAGGTACCAGCTGGGATTTGAACCCCCAGTCTCCTGCATCAAAGGGTGGTGCTCTAGCCACTATACTATCTAGCCCTTATATGCATTGAAAGTATATAGGGGTGCAGATGATGCTAAGATGGAAGTAAAATGTTAGTATGGTATTTGAAATGTCAAACCATTTAATTAGGAAGTTTCATTTACAAAATTTAGGGTTAGTCCAATTTGGATATAAAACATAAATTGTTTACAGCTAGGAGAAAGATTGAAGTATTTCCATAGTATTTCATTCTAATGAATCATAAAAAGATTCTACTTTTCTATAAATCTGTCCTTTTATTATATCCTTTTCTAATTCTTATTATGTTAATTTGTTTAATCATAGAAGTTATATTTCAAAATGTCAATTGCTTATTGTCAATTCAAGAAAAATCATTTTTCATCTGAGATTTCTGGCCTTTCAGACTGCAATTAAATGGTAAATCATCATTTTAACATTCTGTGAAGTAACTATACCATTAAGATATCCAAAAGATTATATGTACAGTATTGAGGAGTTATATAATTAAAATTGATTTAATCATATTTTTCATTAAAGTTCTAAACATTACAATTTTAGGCTAAGTTCAAAAATATGAAAAATATTTTTTCTATCTTCTGTTTTTAATGGCATTAATAGAGTTTGTATTTAAAGAGTGGATATTTTAAGTCATTTTCATGTAGTGCGGTTCTTAATCAGCAACCCTTAGAATCATGATCCCACTGAGCCTTTAATACAGTATTTAATAAAGATATCTGTTCTCCTGTGTGAGATGAATAATACCATTTAGAAAATCAGTTTATAAAACTGAGCTTCTTAATGTGGAACTTTTCTTGTATTAATTCTTAATTTGTCCTGATACAGTTTTCTTATATCTAAAATTTTTCAGAATTCTAATTCAGAAAAACAGAATAGGGGAAATTAATCTTGAAAAATGAAAATATAATTAAATACTGAAGAGGAATTAAAAGGACAGGATTAGTGGGCTTTTCTGAAAACTGTTAAACAACTTTGCTTCAGGAGGTGTGTGTTTGTGTGTGTGTGTATTTATATAGATATAGATACACAGAGACATCCACCAGTTTTTAATGTGTTGCTTTGACAGTGGACTTGGCTTACGTAGAAATTGCTTTGAATTTCTTTTTGGGTGAAAGTTATAGTTCAATGCTAAGATGAGAGTTTTTCAGAAGTGAAACAAAACTGTAGAAGCCCTCTTTATTGCTAAAGGGAAAATGGAAAGCAGATGTGTTGACCCACTGTTCATTCATATTGTTCTAGGCTTTTCAACATTGAAATCCCTGTAATTTTTGTACTTCTAATATTTAAACAAACTTTGTCAAAAAACACTGAAGGAGACTTTTGAAGAATGAAATCAGAAAAGAGTAGCCATTATATGAACAATGTCAATAATGATATCTGCTTCAATGGATGGACTATGTCCAAAAGATGTTATTGAAGAAATGTCAGATGTAGAACAAATTTTATCTGACAAGATAGAGAAGGTATTGAAAGTGGACTTCCACTTGACAGGTCAAGAGAATGATTTAGAAAAGGATGTTTCACTAGATCTACAAAAGGAATTGGCTGAGATTTTAAAATTTAAAAGGAAATACAAATGACAAGCCAAGAGAGTGACCTGGACAATTTTTTTCCTACTGGATTTACAAAAGAAGCTTGTTAAAGTCTTGAAGAACTCTGTGCGATGGGACAAAGAAAAAATGAAGAGAAATTAACTATATTTGAATGAACTAAAGATTAAGACTGTTAGAAGTATAAGGAAGGAATATAAAGTTGGTTTATTTGATTAAGGTTAAAATAACATGTTGTTACTTCTGGCTACTCTTTATGGACTTTGTGCTGACTACCAGGACTGAAAAGATGATACTTTATGGATTTGTTTATAGATAAGAGATGGGATATGGGTGAAGAGATAAATGTTTGTAACTTTAGAGAGAGTGAAGAGTTACTAAGTTCGTTTATACTTGTGATGAAAATTGGAAGTCACTTCTTTATGTATTTCTTTTCTCTTTCTTTATTCTTAGTTTTCTTCTCCTTTTCTTTCTCTTTCTCTTTCTCTTTCTTTGCACTTTTTTCTTTTTTTATTATTAGTTAAAATATTTCTCTACTGATATGCAGGTGTGATATGCAGTACAAGGAGCTGTCTTAACGATCTTGATCAGTTTTAAATGAAAGCATCATGGCTTCACCCACAATATGTTGGAGAAAAGACTGGTATTTGAGTAACATGATTGAGCCATACAAGTTACAGAAATAATGATCAAAAATAATATCTTGCCTTAATGTTGGTATGTCAAATCAATGGGTGAATATCTCAAGTTTTTATTATTAAAATAAACATTATTTCAAGCATTTAATTATTAAACATTTAATTAGGTAATTTACATTGGAGCCCTATTTCAAAGATGTGTCTGCTGGCAGAGAAACTCTTCTACTAAATGGAAGCAATGTCTGTCAGGTGACTCCAGAGATCTGCCAACAGATAGATCTGCAAGTAGAAATGTCTTGATGGAGCCTATGCTAGCAGAGAAGCTGGGAAAAGGAATGCAGATAAGGAAGGAAAGAACCCAGACCAGCATCATGTCTGCGGTACTGTCATTTGGTTATGCTGAATCCAGTGAAAATTCTCCCCACTAAACCTGTCCCCTCTATCCCTTTATGAGTCATGCTCACCCCTGTAAAACTGGCATTCTGGCTAGTTACCATTAGGCTGCGAATAGGCATCTGCAGGGTGGGGCAAGTGACAAAACTTGCATCATGTCAGAAAAGCTGATTTTCATACTTATGTCAAATGTCGAGACCCAAGTAGGTAAGGGCAGATTTTGAATCATGATGTCATGAGGTTTATCTTCTCAGTTTGACACAACCTCAGTTTGCTCTGAATGGCAAAGAAAGGATAAAATCGGCGTGCAAGTATTTAATGAGACTTGGAAAGCCTTATAAAAAAATAAAGCAGTACTGTAATTATTTGCATTCAGTGTCTGCTGTTAAACAGTAGCATCGTTAGGTAATTATAGACTCTTAACTTCAGTGATTTCCTTTAGTATGAATGAAGCCAGAGAACCATTCTCCATACATATATTTCTTGAAAAAAATTATTGTCTTTCAATACAATAAATACTACAAACAGGTCAATGATACTTTAAAAATTACATTATCCCAAATCTTTAAGATATTTTAGGCTAAGAGGTAGCTGGTAGTTGAAGATCACATAGATAGGATCTTAATATTTACAATATGGAAGAGATCTGTATCTTCCTTGCTGTTTTTAAGATAATTCTCTGAAATTGTTCTGCATTTACAGATGTCTATACAAATGCACATAGCATAGCTGAATTTTTATTTTCACATGAATTGCTATTTTATCATTACATTGTATTTTATATTTCACAACTATTAGTATTACTAGAGAACACAATTTAATCAAGGTTATGCATTTTAAGTTATTCTAATTTAAACTAAGATATTTCACTTTTGTTTACATTGTGCCCAGAGTTAGCAAATTCTGATCTCCTCTTTCAGCAAATCTGATTAATAAGAAATGTATATTCAAATTTTACTGCTGCATAAAAGCAAGCTGTAAAAATTACAGTGCTATTTTGTACCTCTTACCCTACGTTTTCAGTGGGCATGCTGTTATGCTAAACACAGAATTTGCAGCAAAGCAAACTATAAGGAAGTAGGATTTCATGAAGTAATTTGTTTCATAGTTAATATTTGGTATTGACTGCATGAAAAAAACTAGTCATGTTTCTCAACTCATACTGATCTAAAATTTATGTACAGTTAAGTCAGGAAGGTAGGACAAATTCAAAGGCAGAAGTAATTTCTGTAGGATTACTTATTAAAAGTATAGAGTTGTTAAGTGGTTCTTTTTTAGGTCTGGGCACTGCTTCAGGCTGATTCCAAAGAGTAAACATACTCTTGTCTATAGCTCTTTAAAGTAGCTTCACCTGGGATCATCATCCAGTTATGGAGGTCTGCACAGAGCCATTCTTTTTATGGCTCATAATAGTAATAATCAGATGGTGTTCAGATAGGGATTTTGATATGCTTACATATGGTTTGATTGAAATGGTTCATATCAGCAAAGACCGAGTGGCGTGATTCTGATATAAGTTTCTAGAATGGTGGAGATACAGTCTCCTGTTACTTTCAGAGATAACATAGCACATTTCTACCAATGTACTTTTTTCTTCATGACAGTGGTTTTGACTTCCTAACATGTGTATCTGTCTAATTCTTGATGATGCCATTAATGGCACCTCATCTTCCCCCACTTAGTATATTAAGAATGTAAAAATCTTTTTTCCCCAAATTATTGTGTCAAAATAGTAATTTTTCCAAATATAAAATTAACATATTAGAAAAAAACATTCAAGGCTAATCTGAATCCCTGGAATGGAATGTTGTACAGTTCAGTAACAATGAATGAATATCTGTGTCTTCTCTTCGTCAGTTGTGCTAATCCACTGATGCACACAACAGAAGATTACCTGGAATAACAATTCTGCATTCAGAAAATCCAGCATGTCCTGCTATGTATGTAAAAACAAGATTCATTGCCTTCTTATTGCATGCTTCTTATAATGGAATGTCACATAGTTTGAGACTTTGGAGGGGGAGCAATCCCTCTTATGGTCCTGTAGCAAGATAACAAAATAGTATTATAAATATTTTAGGGATAAAATATTAGTGATTAAAAATATAATTTTCTAGTAATTGTTTCCTGAGACATAAATTTGGATAAACATGGTATGTGGTAATTTTATAAAAACAAAAAGGACTAAATATTTTACTTTATATTACTACTGTTTTCTTGCAATTAGTCTTGTCTATCATTTGTCACGTCAAGATTTATCTTTTCATCTTACTGCTGTACAATTTTGAATATTTAATTGAAATGAATTAAGTATCAGAACTGAGTAAGTTAACTACCAAAACAAACTTAATCTAGGAAAGTAGATGAAAGCCACTATTTTTATTGGAAAAAAATAAGAATAGACATAGCACAGATAGCAAGGTATTTTGTTAACGAGTTACATTGCATTGGTTTAGCATTTTGGTGTAATTACTGGTTAGATAAGCATAGAAATATTTCTATTACTATTACTAAGATATAATATGGATTTTATGTATATATGGTGGATTCATACGTCATTGTGGCCTCCAGTTTTTTCAGATTTTTTTTAAATGCAGGAGAGAAAGATTCTATGGCACCAAAAAAGGTTATTTTTCTTTTTAACTCATGAAGGAGTAGGGAATTAAGAATTGGAGCAACTTGGTAGAACAGTTCAAGTCCTTTGAATTTGACTCAGGACTCTGGATATATCCCATAATTAAAATTAACAGGTTCAGCTCTTCTTCTCTGCAATTTATAGGCAAAATACATAATTGAAATTATGTATCCAGCTTCCTTGCAGAGTTTCATATCTTATTATGAAACTGAAATATCATAACTGCTCTTGTAGACAAACTTGTCACCTTTGTAGTACACTTTATTTAAAGCCTCTCACTTTGAATCATTCCTTATCAGTTTTTTTTTTAATGTGCAGTCATGCAAATATACTTCAGCATTGCCTGTGGTATTAGATTCCATGTTTTTTAGTTATAAAATTTTTAACTGAAAAGAACATGCTTTTGATAAGCAGCCCCAGATTAAATTATTAAAAAAAAATTTTTTTTTTTAATGAGAATATGTAAGGATACTTCATGAAATGTTATAACCTCAAAATGGCTGTTCTGGAAATAGTTTATCCTCAAAATATATTGTTCTGAGTTTGAAATCATAAAACAGCCCATTTGGGAATAAGAACGTTCTGTGACAAGAATATGTTATGCATCTATCATAATAAATCTACCAGTGGTAAGTAGTTAGGATAATGGTTGTAGTTACTATAAATGCTTGCCATTTGTAGACTTATTCCCACAGTGTGGTGCAAGACAAGATGGATTTATATTCTTACATGAACAGGTTACTGATTTAAAGGATCCCATAATATTTACTTTTAATTATGTATTTCATAATGGAATTATTTACTTAGTTGTGAGATGCTAGGCCAATGAATAAAATCCATCTCATCTGAGATAGCTATGAACTTGCTTTGCCAGGACTATGTAGTATATAAATTTGATCAATAAGTAAACAGTGTTTAGAAGTAGGGTTAAGGGTAAATCTGTTCCTATGGCTGAACAGGTCTGCATTTGAAAAAGCAGACCACAGGGTAGGATAAAAGAAAAAAGAGAATTATAAGCAAAGAAGGATAGGATTGCAGAGGAGAGAAAGAAACTGTTGTACTGCTATCTATATTAGATCATTCTATAAGTTAAAATAACATGGCATTAAGAATTTATATTGGCCATTATGTTTAGCCTATTAGATTGAGAAAAAGAAAACATTAAAAAGTGTTAATTATCCAGGTTAGAAAGTTATTATAAGCCTTTAAGCAGCATGAAAGAGACATCTGTCACCATAAATGAGGGGGAAGTGTCTTTTTCTTTGTTGAACAAGCCTTTTTTACCATTCAAAATTTCATGAGCTTTCATGAACATACTAAAAGCTTGACACAGGCAGTTAAAAACCCACAAGCACAAAATCTCTTTTGTAAGCATGTTTTGCCTTATATTGGAATTATTTTAAGAGGCGTTAACATTAAAAAGTAAGATTTCTATTTAATATAATGTGGATCTTGAGCAATGCAATTTATGCTTTCATATTTTTATATATTCTATATATGTATTTGTTTTTTACAAATAAATATCTTTAAAGCAAATATTAACTCCACCATCAGTAATTATGAGACAGTAATTTAAATCAGACAGTAATAGCAGATATGCTAAATAGGAAGCATATAATGTAGATCCTAGATTCATAATGTGGCACCTATGGGCAACATGCGCTTTATAGACATGTACCTTAGTTTTCATCAAGTTCCTTGCTCTACCAGATTCTTTTAATTTTAAAAAATTGTGAGCTAGTATTCTGTAAAGTAAATAATTACCCTTAACCATAATAATGTGTTTCCAATATTCATTAGTTCATTAATTCATTGCATTTACATGGATGTCCACTACTAGGTGACTCTACCCCAGAAGCATTCTTAGAAAGTAAAACAGTTTTTGCATACAATTCACCAACAAAGTTCCACCTTTATGTTCCAATAGCAAAAAAAGCTACATATTTTTTGATATCGAATCTCACCTATTCAGTCCTGCTCCTTATTTTCATGCTACTATCTCATCTGTTATAAGAATTAGTTTGGGGCAGTGGTTAAGGCACCAGGCTAGAAACCAGCAGATTGTGAGTTCTGGTCATGCCTTAGGTAGAAGGCCAGCCGGCTGACTTTGGACCGATCAGTCACTTTCAGCCCTAGGAAGAAGGCAATGGCAAACCATCTCCAAAAACTGCAGAGATTAATCCAAAGTCCACATTGACTTGAAGGCGCATGTACATACGTCATATATATTTCAAAACTGAACCTGGTTCTTCCTTTTTATATGAAAATACTGATATTATCATTTTGCTGTAACCCCAAATGTATAATTACTTTAGGCATCCATGCACATATAAGTATTACTTTCTGATATTTTAAATAATGTAAACTTTATGTTGTTTTTGCATTCTCACATAAACACTTTTTACATATCTGAAATTATAAAGTCATGTGCTCAACCAAGGTTTGTTTAAAACATAGTTTGTGAAACAAGCTTTAGTGACTTGGATTACATAATGTTTCATCATAAATCACAGTTTACAAATCACAGTGTCTAAGTGGAGAGAAGGAATCTATCCTAACTGATTGAAGTAGTCTTGGGTCAATTTCATCCTACTGATGCATAAAAGAATGTGGAAATTTTATTAAACTTCTGCAGATGAGAGAATCACATTATTCCATTATAAATCTGTTTCCAGTGATGGCAGTGTAATTCATTTTGTTCTTTAAAAAATCTGTACTAGGTCACTTTAAATAGTATAAAGATTATACTTCAGGCACAGGAAATTGTATGAGTCTGTTTTATTTCTTTCAAAAAAGTTTCCTTAAAAGTATATTTAATAATGTCAGACATCGTGTTGTATTGGAGCACTTATTGAGTTTACATTCCAACTTCAGTCAGGTCATTTACACAGGAGATAGTGAATCACGACAAGTAAATACAAGGGGTGATGTATGGGCTTTAAGCTCATTATCATTACCACCACTCCACTAAATTGTAACTCTTGAGAATATGTGATTGCAAATTTATATACTTATGTTTTAGTATCCAGACCTTGAAGAGATTTGCAATCAGAAGTATAATTTACAGAGGAATGCCTATGTTTTTCTGTATGGCATTAACAGCAAAGGGACTATATGAAGAACCCTGCTAGATTGGACAATGTTCTATGTTGTCTGTCATCTCAGCACCAAGCCAAACAACTGATGTAGTAGAAGTGCTGACCCAGCGCTTGGCAGCAGTTAGAATCTGGATGGGGAGGAACAGAGTCAAACTGAATCTATCTTTAACTTGGAGTGGTGTTATACTCCCCTGCTAAGAGGTGGTTCACAATTTTTGAACTCTCCTAGACTCATAGTTTCTGCTTAATGAGCAGTGGCCACTGTGGCTGTTTGATTTGGTATTTTATGTATATTGAAGTTAAAAGCACATATAAAAGCATGTTATGGATGCTTTTATAATGAGATTGTCAACCACCCAGAGCCTTCAGGATTGGGCAGCATACAAATGAGGTAAGCAAATGAATAAATCATTCTGGGTTTCAGAGTATCTTTCAGATTCATTCAGAAATTTTGAAGGTATCTCTTCCATTGTTGCTCCCTGGCAGTAGGTATTAAATCAAGCTATCTTTGATTCATCTAGAAAGAATGATAGATACTGTAATCCTATCCTCCATAAAATTGTCTAATCCATCTAAACTGTCTAAATTGGACTTAATTTCCTCTAGCAAACAGTTAAATTGTACAATGTGTAAGTAGATGCTGAACTACCTTTGGTCAATGGTGAATCATAGTTTTTAAAGAAATTCTTCTATATTTAAAGAAATTATTCTATATTTTGACAAGTTTCTTGAGCTTGGACACCATAAGTTATTTGTTAGTTTGTAATGCATCTGATATAATGGAAGATTGCAGCCACACAGGACATAACAAAGGAAAATTGTATAAAAGGCTAACTAAAATAGGGCTATTACAGCTAGGTTTCACAATTCTGGCTACTAGATGGCAGGAAAAAAAAAAAAACCCAGAAAACTTTCACCCATCAAGAAATTGTCTGGATTTTTGCAGCAAAATCTGGTTTGATATACCACCACCTTTACTGGGATGATGGACCTTTTTTTTAAATGCAGTTGCTGGAGTTAGGCATTATAGGGCTCTAGCATTTTTATACCTTTTAATAGAATTCTTTGATATTTGGAAATTAATGTAATGGCAGTAAATTCTCCTTCCCATTTGTGGGCTCTTAGGCAGCTTCTGATGTTACTCAGCTACAACTGCTAATTATACCTTAATTGCTGGCCACACTACTGTTTTTTTCTTCCATTATCAGATGGACTTTTCAAATCAGATGTGGTGTATTCAGAGGGGGAAAAAAGCACTGTTCCTATTTGTCACAATAGCTGCAAGATATGCTGCTTTTTCATATAATAATACATTAATCCTAGACAATCCTAGAACTAAAAGATTTCTTTTTGTTGTTGTTGTTATTCTTTTTCAGCCATTTAGCTCCATGGATATAGAATAAATGTAGCGTTAGAGACAGATAATAGCTACAAATGTTCCACAACTATATAGTATAGTTTGCCTTCTGTGAGATGGAAACAGTGTGGTTGTGTGTTTTAGATTGTGCTTACTTATCAGTGAAGCTATTGACTTATTGATTACTTAATTACTTTTTTAACATGCCTAATTAAGTAGAGATGTAGGTGTCTGTTACACATCTGCTCCTACCAATTCAACCCTTAGGAGAGCTGGGAGGGTCTCATCAAATAATGATTATTTCAATACAGTATGATGTATAACATGGATACTATATCAACAGATCAACCATATATATATGTTGTTGAGTTCAGTGGGTTTGCTCCCAAGTAAGAACAGATTGTCTCTTAAATTAGCAGGCCAGTGCATTCATCCCAGCATGAACAGAAAATGTACGCTGTGAGGTCTTTCATTTATTTTCCATTTAAGGATTTATGCCTTGCCTTCAAACATTTATTTTCTGTTGGCATGCTGCTTCTCTCTCTCTCTTTTGCTACTACTTTTAAATGCCTATGGCTTTGCTAGCTGGGTCCAATCCATCGGATAATTTCCTGTTATGTGCAATTAGATACAGATATTTTTTTAAAAAACGCAGCATGGAGAATAAAATTCAAGGATGTTTTAATGCTTTCTTTCCCATTGTACTCTTCTGCTTTAGGAAAAAAGAAAGCTCTTCTATCGAGTTGGACCAGTGAGTCCATTTAACAGCAGCTTTCTTGGAATTTAGACAGGATTTTCCCCCCCAGGTTTACCTGGACGTGCCTTATGTGAAGCAGGAGGTTTACCACTGAACTGTAGCTGCATTCAGCTTTCCCACTCTACTGAGCTAAACATGTGGCATTTTGAAGTTGGAGAGGAGATAGAAAACTACATGTGGGAATACACATTGGATAAATAATGAATTTAGAAAGGGTTAAATATTTTTCTCCTACTTTTCTGCAGAGAATGCTGTTATCAATATTATGTGAATATCTTTAGGCTTATAATGAAGTTTCTATCATGTTACACTGTTGCACATTGCAGTCCTATAAACTAACAGAAGTTAATTCTACTAATTTCAGTAGGGTTTTTTCCAAGATAAAATAGGTATCACAAGAGTGAGGCTTTAAAAGCATTTGCTGCCTAATCAGGGTCGTTTTTATAAATGCTTTCTCAGTGAACTTTTAAAAAATGATTATTTAAAGTAAGTTATTTGTTATATGTGTTTTAAATGTTTTGAATGGGAAAAGGATAAGAAATGTGGGTAAGGAATAGAGAAAGGATATAAACAGCAGGTTTGTAGCAAAATTAGTTGAAAAGTAATGATTGTGTGAATAAAATTAAAAGTATGAGGATGTAAATCTTTATTAAAGTTTCTCATTTGTCTTTATCTCAAAATTGTGATTCATGATGAAATAGTCTTATGAAAGCTTAGCTAAGTAGTTGACGGGGACATGAACTGATTTAACTTATTTTGACTGTTTTATGATGTCCCATATTGTTATTAAAGTATTAAGTATTAAAAATGTTCAAAACCTTTTTCAATTCTGCAACAGCTATAGTAGACTTATAGCAGCCTTGCCCTACATGGTACCATTCTGATGTGTTACCTTTCCCATCATCCACAACTCTTCTCCATTATGGCTGGGAACAGTAACGGGTTTTACCATGCTGGGTGGACATTGCATGTAGGGAGACATAACTAGAATAAAATTCAAAATAGGTCACTTACATTATTAATTATTTTACATGATTTATATGTTTATTTGTCACCCTTTTAAAATCTTGGATACTAATTTGTGTAGAGATAAACCAGGAATAAGTGTTTCAGGAAGTCTAGATTCAGATCAAGACAGATAAATCACATATTCTATTTTATCCCTGACATTTTTGTTAAATCATTCATATTTAATTTACTATCAGTGTTACTGTAACAATTTTGCCTTGGTGATGTCAAGGTGAGTTGAAATAATTTTCTTTAAGGTTGTTTCTATAAGATTCATAGCAAAGTATTATAAATGATGTCCTGTCGTCTTTGCTAGCTGGGTCCAATTAAGGTTTTTTGTTTTTCTTTTTCATGACAAAATACATGCTGATGTGAACAATTTATGACTACCTTGCTGTACAAAACTGTTATAATTTAAATCCTCTTATATATCAGACATAAATAATCTATCTGTGATTTCAGGTTGGTTCCTTGTATCAACTCCTATCAATCTACATTTTGACTTTGAAGCTATAGGACTTATAGAACAAGAAATGTAATAAAAATGTAATTCAGAATCTTTGACTGTAATGAGTTGAGATTACAACAAAAAATTATACCCAACATGATTTATTATAGTCATTTTTTATAGGTGTACAATGCATTCATACAATGATTTTCATTATGAAAAGGATTCCAGTGTTACCCTTGCCAGAGAGAACTATTTGCATAATGCACAAATATGTTTCTTAATATTTCTAAAAGCTGTAAAGGTCTTAAATTTCAAAGGATTAATTTAATAATTTAGATATATTTGAAGTATAAGCCCCATGCCACCAGCTTAATAAAGGAAATCTGGAAACAATACAAGGAGAAACACATTTAAAATAACAAGTAAAATGTGGATAAGCTTTTAAGCACTTCTTGTCATGGTTTGTGAATATTTTTTAAAAATAATGCACCTTATGTATTGCAACAGTATTCTTTGTTTTATATATTAATGCAATGTGATCACACAGGAAAGATAATTACGTACAGACTAATTGTACTTCTCATGTCAATTATTGCTGCTACTTTTTGTTAATTTTAAAATAGTGTACATTTGAAGAAACTCTTATATCTGGAAATATTGTATAATGTTTGATTATTCTTGTGCCTTTCCTAGATTTCTTGACACAGTGATATCCTGATGTGAGATTAGTCCTATGTTTTTAAACTCAGATGAAAAGTCTTTCATATTTGACTTAGTTCTAGCATAAACACCAAACCGTGAATTGCCACTGTAAAAATTAACTTTATTTCTCATATGCTCCACAACTATCATTTCATCCACAGAAAGGGTGGAGGAGCAAATGATAAACTGTGAATTGCAACATCACAGCACAAACTACATGCCCAGTGACTTCACAACTCATGTTTCGCTTTTTCATCATAGTTGGTACCTTTCACTAAAGAAGAAGACAGTTCACTTAATTGGAACATTTCACAAGAGTATATCAGTTTATCAGTAAGTCATTTTTGTTATTTATAGACATTTTTGTACAAAATTCTAAAAGCCAAGTATTTTATTAGAAAATGTGATGTTTTTGTACCCCACCTTTCTTTCAGTAACATTCATGTAAAAGGGAGAGGCTAAAAGATGAAAGTCATGATAATTTCTGATGTGACCTTTAGGTGGCCAAGAATACAATCCCAGTTGATTAGCCATTATTGCTTTTTTATGTGCTGAGTTCTATAAGTGTCAACATGTGGTTAAAGCCTAAAGTGGTCCTAAGGATTTGGATCAAGATGATGATTGTATTCATTATTATTATATATGTAGCTAATGGGTTACAATCAATTTTGAATAAAAGCTGCATGGATATACTGGGCCAGTATATATCCAGTGTATACATCTAAGAGTACAAGCTAGCTATAATTCTCAAAATGAGCAGGCTTGTCTAATTTTGTGGGTAACAAAACCATGCTATTATTGTGACCAAAATGTTCCGAGTAACATCACAGCACAAACTACATGCCCTTTCTTCAGTTAGAAGAAAGGCTACTGCAAAAAATTATGAAAACACTAATTATTGTTTTCATAATTAAAAGAATAAGGTAAACACAGCAAAATACATAAGGATCACATCGCTATGTGAGTAAGCATTGCTTTTATATAGAGCCATACAAGGATTGTCAGTATTTACACTGATAGCCTTTATAAACACTTCTGTTTTTTTCCCCCCACAGATTCTTAAGACCTCTGAATGTAGTTATGTAATGTTTAAAATACAATGAGCAGTCATTATGCCAACATTAATCTGCAGACATTGCTGTCTGCTTTAATTCCTGGTTTGTCCTTTTGTAAGCATTAATTACACATGTCAACAGCACTTAGTTTAGAGGAAGATAATTGCAGGTATAGCGGGGGTTATTCTTGGCAAATATATACTTGAAAGATAATGTCTTCATATTATTAAACTTTATTCAACATTTTTTGCTGAATTGAATAATTTGTCTGGTTTTAATCCTTTAAGCTTCAGTACATATTAATAAAATATGCTCTCTCATTAAATGTTTTAAAATTTATAACGCTAATTTGTAATCCAGATGTACAGGCACCATTTAAACTAGCGTATTCTGATTTAAAGAGTACAGAACGTAGGTTATCACTTAGCATGGCAGAAGTAGTTCATTGCTTATTAATAACTGGTTCTGTAAGTTAGAACTACATTTGAAATATGAACCTGTTGTATGTAGGCTGACTCACTTTTTTCCATTTACCAGCTGTTGGATCAGTTTGGTATTTAAAATCACAATGGAAACTGAAAAGCCTTTCTTGTAATAACATGCGTACAAGTATACATACAGATATGTATAACATAAAACTTTGGCAATATTACAAAATTGGTGAACAATTTAAAAAATGAGTTATATATTGGGTGTTATATAGCACACTTTTTAAAAGACTGACCATGAGTTGGTAGAACATATTTTCTCCTACATTTATTCAGATTATATATATCAACTATCATATGTCAACTATCATTACCAATTATGAGTAATTTTAGTACTAATTTTGTACTGTCTATCTTTGCTGTCAAACAAGTTTGTTTGTTTGTTTATGTTAAAAGAACCCCAATTACTATTTACCTTGTCAGTCCAGGTAGAAGAATTGAAGGAATTCTTGGATAGGATGGGGTAATAATTATCATTCTGCTTACTCTAAACCATGCGTTATTCTATAAAATACATGTATTTTCTAAATTAAAACTCTTTTAATGCTTTAGTTTATTCTCATACAGAAGTGAGGAGGATGTTGATAACTTTTTTTTTCTGTGTCATTTTTACTGATACATTATTTATTTTAAGCTGGGACAAGCAGAAAAATACACAATCTTCTTCATAAAGCCATAGCATAGTTTTAAGAACCCACTATAATAACCATAATGTAGTTATGGTTATTGCATTAGCTTCTGTTGAATGGGCTGAAAAGCTGGACTTTTGTATTATTCTTATAAGTAAGAAAATTTGTCAGTTTCTTGATATGACATCAGCTTAGAACATTAGCATCTTTGTTTGATTTCTGTATAAGAAAATACTTCTGAGTACAGGACATAACAGAAATGTCTGGTTTGTGTTAAAGTATATGATTACTTCTTCCTTAAAATTAAACAAGTATTTAATCAGACATGCATCTCTGCTTTCCTAGAAGCACAAAAACAACAATAACATGTATTGTATTTTTGAATTTCAGAATGATTATTCATTCATGTAGTTATTAGACTTGGATACATAACAGATTGGTGTTATTTTTTTCACCTCTTCAGACCCTGCTTTAGATGGTACCAAAGCTATACTATAATTTTTCAGTATGTTGAACGAAAACAGAGTATGGCAGCTGAGAGCAGCTGATAAATTAAATTTGACATATTTTTTATCTATATAAGATGGATTCTGAACAGCTGGTAATTGTTAATATTTTAGCAATTCTATTTTGTGTGGAATTATGCTTCTGTGTTCAATACTAATGAGATGAATTGCACTTCATCAAACTGACAGTTCTTACTTCTTTTGATGAGTGTATGATATGATATATTTTTCAAAGTGTTCCTTAATGGATATACTTACTTTTTGAAAGAAGGACTCATTTCTTAGATTTCTGTTACTAAGCAGATGGTGAATCTTTATCTTGATGTAAACTTATTAAAGCAAATAATGAAAGGATATAAAAATACCAAAGTAATTTGTATGAAATTTAAAACTGACCAATGACTAACTTAGAAAAAGGGTAAAAACCTTCATAAAATCTATTAAAAATCATTTTGATATCATACTAATTAAATATAAGACTGAATTGCTTTCATTTTTATTTCCAAAGAAGAAAGCGTCAATGAAATTTTCAGTTTGTTGAGAAGCTATTGCACTTCTCTTACATGAGGTGTCTGAAGTATGTGTGAACATGTCCTATTTTTCATTGTACAAGGATGTCTCTACTCTGTACCCAGAAATCTAAAGGAATATGGTAGCACTTTCCAACTAATAAATGTTATTAAAAGACAAACGGTTTTGTAAGTTATAGGTGGCTTCATCACGTGCATCTGATGAAGTCAGCTGTAACTCATGAAAGCTTATGTATTTTAATAAAATGCATTAGTCGGAAAAGGTGCTACCAGAATCCTTCCGATTTTTGCCTACCGTAGGCTAATGTAGCTCTCCTTTTACAATCTGTACTCTGCAATATATCTAGCTTACCACACTTCAGTTAAATCCCAGAACAAATTCCCTCCACAGCTGCTGTCCAGTGTCAGGAAAGAAACACATTTAAGGTGATCACAGCAGGTGCTATGTGTGCGTTCATGTGTGCTCTGAATCACAGTGTTCCCTTCAAATCTGGATCTTCGCGCAGCCTTAATAAATTTCATAGACAGTTGTAAAAAATAATTGTGTTTTTCAATCAAGCAGTGGACAATGACAAGAAAATCCAAATACTAACCCTAAAGATTTTACTGGTGGTCAAGATATATATGCATAAAATTTATACCAAGAAAAACTTTTTCTTAAGGTACATTTAAATTATGGCTGAGAACGTACTCAATTTTCCTATAATAATTGCTTTTCTAGTTGTAAGATTAGGCATTTAATTAAAAGTTTCTACAACAGGAGCAAGATGGTTTTCATGTTGTAACATATTCCTTATATATTCTATCCACATTCATGTGTGAAAAGGCAATAAAATTGTATTGAATAGATTTCAAGAATCCTTACTTGTGCTCGAAGTGTGAATACTAACACCATATCTTACACCGAGACCTTATTTAATAATTGAATCTGGACTTAAGAAAGTATCAGATAAGTTTACAAAAAAGTAGCTCACACCTATGTATTTTGATTTTCAGTGCAAATTAGCTTAGAATTTCACTTATTGCGCAAGATAGAATTTCAAGTTCCAGGTAGAAACACATATACTTTTCAGATTAACAGGTATTTCAATAAGACATACTCACAGAAACAGCTTTCATAGAAGAAAATATGATGGACTTTTAAAAAAAAATTCAATAGAACTATAATATATTGATTCAGCAGTATTTGTGGGACCATGTAGATCTTACGCTCACAGGAAATACTTGTGCTAGCCTGCCTGTTTTGTGGTGTTACTTTTCTGAATAGGTCTTAGGGCCTGGTGAAATAATGCTCTTTGGTTATTGGCTGTATCCAGGAACATTCCAGTAAATACATCATTAGCATGCACTTAATGATACTCTTGACTATGACCTCTTAAATTACTCTGGAAGTTCATAAGTTTCAGCTTATGAGCCCATGATGAATCTGCCCATGATGTTTCAAGAACTGCTGAGTAAGTAGCCGGCATCTCTGAGCTACTGTTATCTTTAAAGACAGCCTTCTTGTGGCAGAGGCTCTTCCAATGACATAATCACTAAGAAATCCTACGCTAAACAGTTCTATTATGCTCATATTTTGTCTCCATGTTCTCACTGATCACTCTTCAAGCATGCGCTAAATAGAAATGCCATGGGTTGTTACCATCTGTTCCAGTTTTCTCTCTACTCTACACAGCTGCTGCATACTTATGCTCTCTCTCTGGAGAATTTCCTAAGGAATCCTTACGCATTGTTGCCTTTCTGCTCAGTGTCCTTGGAGGAGCCAGATTTCCTTGTAAATCAGGAAAAATTAAATAAAGATGGAAACATAGGATTAAAAGTTTGTTTTTTCTAAAAGCATTTTTCCGATGAACAATACAGAAAGCCAGTACGTCGGCACCTTCCAGTTGAAGACACACTTAGGGTGATTATATATGAGTTTATGGCTAAACTCATATATTAATCTGAACTTGTAATTCATGGTTTTAATTATTACTCAAAGATCTTTTTAAAGCAATTAATTATCTGACTTCTGATATTTTAAAGTTATCTATCATTTTGGCAATCATGATCCTGTTCTGTATTGCTGTTTCTATTATGTTTCTTCACTCATATTTATTGCTAAGATCTTGTCCCAGGATGGTTGTGGATATCCTTGAAGCAGGATGCTGTTTGCTATGTAGCTATTTACATTTGGCTATATGATTGAGGGTAAATGAAGTCAAGTAAAAATAAAGGAAATACTTATTAGATTCCTACTTTTAATCCCTGCTAATTTGTAGAAAAGGTGAGATCACTACAATAAGTATTGAATGTATTTATGATATGTTTAAGTGGCTGAACAATTTAAAATGAAAACAGCAATAAATTTTAATATATAAAAATATGCAGATTACAACAAGAGGAGTCAGTTTTCCTAAAACTCAAAACATGTCTTATAATTTCATAGCCATAGTAATAGATTAATCTTAAAAAAAAATCTTCAAGAAGTGTAGAGGTCAACTCCTCTAAACTATTGTATACACTAAACTATTATATAAAGTGCACTTTATATAATAATATTATATTATTTGTGAATATTTCATTATTGTCCAAAAGTAAATATTTGTGCTTCATGCAACAATATTCCAGCAAATAAAGTGTCATCAATGTCACTGTAAATGAACTAAATTATGGTGTCTTTTTGGTATGTTAGTGACAGCTTGGACTAGAATATCAAATAATGGAAAACCAATTTTTCCTTCTGGGTCTTCAAAATTTTATTTTGGCTGCTTAGCCATGCTTAATCACTATCATAATTGAGGTTAATTTATATGATCTTCAGGACCCCTATCAATTAATAAACAGGAAGCCAATTAAACCAATTAGAACATATTGGAAGTTATCTACTACCATCTGGAAATTTCTGTTATCAGAATGCATGATGGTGGCAATCTCTTCATTTTTTTCAAAAAATAAACTCCTTTCTTATCCGATGATAAATATGGAAAGAATGTTTCTTAATTTTAATTCGTGCTCATAAAATTTTCCTCCAAACTTCTATATTCATTCTATACTATGCAACAAATTTATTTACTTTCCAGTCAAAATTGTAGTATTAACAGTATCACTTTGTATTTTAATATAACAGCTATTCGGGAGAATTCTCCAAATAGCTAAATTTCAATATTTTTGATAAAAATACCATATTTTTATATTTTTATTTCTTTTGGGAATACTTTTCTCTGGTGGCAGACATGGTTTACATGTTCAACTCTGTCTGAAAGCCTGGATAGCAGCTGCTTGTCAAAACAAGTATTACTGAGCTAGATGGACTTATGATCTAACTTGATATATCTTCTTTGCAATCATGTGAAAGCAAAAGTAAAATGCTGATTTCACAGAGTAGGCAGTGCTGGCATGTTTATTCAACAGTGCCCTTTCCCATAGTCATATATATCTCAAATGTTCACTCACAACTAAATCCCATTTCACAAAGATCCTTTGCAACCATAATTAATAGTTTCCTTTTTGCAGATTCTGCATCTTGTATTGCTTCCAGCTTAGCATAGCAGGGGGGTTAATGATTAATTGCCCATTAATTCTCATTTATTTAATCAGTTTTATTATATACAATGATATGAAATTTTACAATCATTGTTTTTTCTCCAATAAGAAACAGAAGCCAGCTAATTAAAACTGCAATACTAATGTACCTAGAAAGGTTTCCCTAGGGCGATAAAGTACTTGGGAGCTTCATCTATACATTTTTCTACAAGGTCTAATTTCAGAGGAGTAGCTTTTCTATCATCAGAAACCCCAATGTTAGAAAGATTGGACAGTAGGGCACCCCAGGGCTTGCTGTGGGTCCATTGTACGCAAAGCCTTCTACCAAATCCACAGGTCAGGGAAGGAAAAAAATAGGAAGAAATGCAAGTACAGTATATGGGGGAAGGTAGAAGGATAGAAATCCCTTTTCTTTTCTTTTCTTTTCTTTTCTTTTCTTTTCTTTTCTTTTCTTTTCTTTTCTTTTCTTTTCTTTTCTTTTCTTTTCAGTAAGGAAATCTTTGAAAATCAGAGACCCTAATCTAGGAGCTTTCTAAAAGAGGAACTAGGATCTTGCTGCCTGTAGTAATGTTGGAAGAAGCTTGTAGAAGAAAGTTTTGAATAAACACACAGAAATACTTAGAAGCTTCAGCAGTGCTTTGCATGTTCACTGAATATAGGCTTTTTCCAACCTACATTTGATGTTTAAAAATTGTAGACCTCACCATGTTTGGAAAAATGGGAAACATGAGAATGGTAATTTAGCAATAAATCAACAATATTTTATTCTATTAAAATCTGGCAATTCTGAAGAAAAATTAGTCTTGTAGAAGCAGTCTTTTAGTTTATAACTGTTTAATGAGAACACTAAGACACTGGTAAATTGTTAGTTGACCCAATAGCAGCTGATATTTTAACATCATTCTAATAATTCTCTGGGTGTTAGGCCCTTGGTTCTGGAGATTTTCCATCTTTTGTTCTGGATGGTGCTGCACTTTCCCAAGCAGAACCAGGGTGCAATCAGGGTATCTTCCTGGACTCATGGCTCCTGTATGATGAACAGGTGGCAGCCATGGGCAGGAGGACCTTTGCACAGCTTCATATTGCACCCGTTCCTGGACCAGGAGACCCTATTCATGTTCACTCATGCCTTAGTCACTTCCCAAATGGATTATTGAAATGCACTCTACATGGGGCTGCCCTTGAAGAGCATCCAGAAGCTACAGCTGATACAGAATGTGGAGGGGTGGGCAGTTATGTGCATCCTTGATCAGCACATGTTATATCTCTGCTTCACAAGCTGCATTGGTTGCCAGTTTGCTTCTGGGTTCAATTCAAGGCTCTGGTTATAACCTATAAAACCCTTTATAACATGGGGCTGGGTTATATGAGGAGGTGCCTCTCCCTGATGATGTCTACCCATTCATAAGGTCCACAGAAGAGGCATGCTCTGGGTTCCGTCTGCTAAGGAATGCCATCTGGCAGGGGTAAGGAAGAGAACCTTTTCTGTTGTGGTGCCCACCCTCTGGAATATCATTTTCCCAGAAATTAGATTGGCCATAACCCTGTTGGTGTTTGTAAGTCCTTAAGGGTTTGATTTTGTCACCGGGCCTAAGGGTCAGGAGGTGTGACTGAGCCCATGCATTGGTTACAATGGTTATGTTGCTTTGGGATTGATCAGTCTACTTTACCCTGGCTGCATGTTGTTTTTTATGTTTTTCTATTCTTTATGTTTTTCTGTTTTCTTGTAATGTTAGCCCCCCAGTGTCATGAATTTGAGATGGGCAGCCATATAAATTGAAATAAATAAAGTTCTGAACGTTTAATTTAATTTAATAGATTTGTTATGGGCGCCCATTCCAGAAGACTCAGGGTAGCTTACAAAATCCAAAAACAAACAGTTAAAACCCACATAAGCAGGCAGCCCAGACTAAAACAACTAGAATAATAAACAGTACAAATATGACAGGGGTTCCACAAATACATAACAAACACATTAACCCCAGGCCTGGGGACAGAGCCAGGTCTTAAGGGCTTTTTGGAACTCCAGGAGAATGAGTGTAGTCTGTATCTCTGGAGGGATGCTGTTCCAGAGGGCGGGGGTAGTGACAGGGAAGGCATGCCTCCTTGGTCCCACAAGATACCAAGGTTTAAATGAAGGGATTTCGAATGTACCTTCTCTGCCCAAACATACTGGGCAGGCAGAAACAATTAGAAATAGGTGATCTCTCAGATAAACAGGCCCTGTGTCATAAGGACTTTGTAGGTGATGACAAGCACCTTGAATTCTGAAATGAGTTGTTGTCAAGCGCCAGTAGTATTTTATGAGAGTGCATAGACTTGTACTCCACATGAAGAATCAAATAATTCATTATGAAAGTTGTCTTTCAGCTGAGCTTAACTCATGGTGCCTTGGCGACCTTGGCAAATTGAGAAAAGCTAAGCTAGAAAATACCATGGATGAAGGCTAGACTGAGAAGTTGAGAATACATCTTGGAAAAACCACTCCTATCTTGCTAATATGAAATGGCCGTAGTCTTGAAAGCCCTGCAGTATCATTCAGGATGAAAAAGAAAAAAATTGTTAAACTCTTGCTGCATATGATACTAATCTTTTTCACATCTATGATGAAATAGTGATTGATGTCACATCTATGATGCAAAAGTGATGAAATTACTTTGTTGGTAGCAAATTACTTATTTACCTTTCCTTGGATGGTTGTTCATCAAGGTCCAACTTTGGGTTTTGAAAGGAGTGTAAAAAAGTACATGTTTATGATTGAATAGTCTTGCTATCCTGAATGCAGCATTAATAACTGCAGATAGGAAAAACCACAAAGTATCCTGATGTGATTTAAATTTTCAGAATGGGGCTGATCCAAATATCTCATTGGCAGGCATTCTTAAGGAGCAGAGAAGTTAAAGCTAATCCAAAATAAACAGGGCTGAAATTTTGATATTCTTTGCTTTAGTTCTTCTGTTAATCTGCTTATCAATTGAAGTCATTTTCATAGGCCCTACTCTGTCTTCCATCAAAAGAAGTGCAGTGACCTACTATGTTTTTCATAGCAGAAATATTAGACTTACATATTTTTAGTATCTTTTTTTAAAAAGTTCCAAATATTCAAGGATCAAATATATTACAGTTATAGCAATATTATTTTATCACCACCTTATACATATATGGGTGGATTTGTTTGTTACTTTGGGCTTTGTGGCTTTGTAATGTTCTATATCATTTAAATCTTTTTGGGGGGGAAGGTACAGTTTTTATACATAAATATATAAATGAATCTGGATTCATTTTGGTAATAGTATGTCAGCCATGTCTCTTCCTGTTTGTTCACACAGCTGAAAACCCATGGTTTCTCTGTGAATCTGAACCTGACGGTGTAAGCTTAGAAAGAAAACCTTTTGCATGTGCTTCAGATATGAAATGCTTGAATTTTATGGAGAAATTATTGAAAAGAAAATCCATAATCTTGTATATGTTTCAGGCAGCTTTTTATTAGCATCAAAGCTAGTTATTATTTCCTTGTTAACCAACATATAAGGCACATGAAAATTTAGCTTTCTTTTTAAAAGATTTATGCTTAGCTTTAGAAATGTACTGTACTAAAAAGGAAGCCTGAACTTTTTTTCTTAAGGAATGGCCATGAACTTATAAATTCTTAATGTAATTAACTTTGGATGTTTTGTCATTCCTCTTAGTTTCATATTGTATGTATCTAGTTCATTGTAGGATTCACTGCATTAATAACTATTTTTCTGGGTTTTAAAGAAAAAAATAAGCCAGGAGAAATCTGTATAGAAAATATACATGTTATGGACAATATACTTGTAATTAACATTTAATAATACTGAATGTAAATGATGACTTTCAGTCCTGTATATGCATTTCAGGTGTTTTAGCATAGTACAAGTGTGGTATCTTCCAAGATTTCTACTTCCCAAAGATTTTGAATTCTGCAGGTGCATACATAAGTATAGGTTACTTTATCTGAATGCAACTGAACAAGGAAAAATCTGAATTTTAATCCCCATGGTAGCAATAAAATATTTATGTATTTAAAATATTTATACTGCTTTTCATGCATACAGTGATCAGGTAACATACAAACAATAGTAATATAAAATTCTATGGTAATAAAGCAAGCATTAGTTAATAACATCAAAATAAATAATTGTATGTCAACACAATTAGTTTTCATGAGGAAAGTGTTGCCTCTTCAGTCTTTCTTTCAGAGGTGCATAGTGCAAATTAATTCCACAATTAATTTGGGGCCATGCCAAAGCCTAATAAGCAATTTTACTTGCTTTATTTCATTTTTTTATACTCATAAAAACTCTGTATGCTTCATGGTAGCAAGCATCTTTCAGAACAAAGCTGTATAAAGTCCATTCTTCTTGTTATTAGAAAGAAGAGTAGTGATAATTGAGGAAACTTTAATGGATACAGTTGAGTGGTACATTGTCCACTGTAAGTATTGAAGTGCTGATTTAACACAATGGGATATATGGCATGCAGCCTATATACTTACTGTTTTAATCATCCTTTTGCTGTTTATTCCAGGGGGGGAAAAAATCTTTAAACTTGTGTTTAAAACTTTTTTTGCTAAGGATTGAGGGGAAACTCACCCACTACTGTCAGTCTTGTTAAGCCAAAGGTTCCTAAAAGCTGAAAAGCAGTTAACAAGCAATTTTTGAAAATGATTAAAAAGGAAGTGTGCGAACCCAGTGTCCTTTTAAAAGCACCGACTGTGGTCTAAGCAAGATGGTTATTCCCTCGTCTTTCAGACCTGTCTTGTGGTCTCCTCACAAGGAGCATCTGTATGGAGCACTTATGGGCAATCCCAAGTCCTCTCCTTGTCCAGAGGGGAATTATGAAAAGCTGGTCTACTTGCTGGCTCTTCATTCTGCCATGGTCATCGATTCAGCCTTTTATAGACATCTGTATCTCTTAGTGACATAGGTATGACATCTCATGCTCTGGTTCCCCATTATGCATCTGTTTTTATCCCCAATTTTGTTGGATATGGCTCTTTGAATTCTTGTTGAGTATTGTTTATATTCTGTGGCCTAACAATTAAATTAACACTAGATTGATTGATTACTAGGCCAAACATGCCATTTTCTTTGAACCTGTGCTCCTTAATTGACTTTCCCGCATCTGGATTCTGCTATCAGGAACTTTGTTCTTATCACTAGCCTTCCCTTCCCCACCTTAATTGGCTTGCTTAGGCCAGACTGTTATTTTCACCTCGAATCTCAGAAACTCTCTTGTAAAAGCAAAACTTAGAAATAAAATAAACTGAGTCATTGAAAGTTTCAATTTTTGTGTGAAACAGAAAAAAAAACAAAATTATTTGATGATTAGAAATAATAGTGGACAATATAAAAAATGAAAGTTATGTTGTAAACTTAGAGTAAACTTTACTGTAAATTGATACTTATATCTGTTGTGAGGAAAGTCAGAAGTCATTTTTTTTGTTCCCTCCCTCCCTCCCTTCCTTCCTTTCTTTCTGCACTTTTGACTTTGTTCTTTCTCTTCTTTTTCATTCTTTCTTTCCTTTCTCGTTCTTTATCTTTAATATTAGTTTCTGTTAGTTTTTATTGTTCTTATCTTAAAATCTAATAAAGTTATTTTAAAAAAATCAAGTGGCATACAAATTTAATATATTATTATTAAACATGTTTCTAAAATATAGCAATCTACTAAATAAAGTAAAATGTAAGACTGTTGAAAGTTGAGATATTTTCATTTTACAGTAGTCCTTACTTAACAATCACAACTGGGACTGGCAACTCCATTGCTAAGTGAGGCAGTTGTAAAGTGGAACATCACATGACTGTGCCAGACTTCAAATGTCAGTTCCACTGCAGTCGTTAAGCAAATCACATGGTTGTTAAGTGAGATATCACGTGACTGCAACTTGTGATTTTACTGTTGGCTTCTCCATTGACTTTGCTTGTCGGAAGCCAGCTGTGAAGCACACAAATAGTGATCACATGACTGTGGGTTGTTGCAATGGTCATAAATGCATGCTGATTGCAAAGCACCTGAATCGCAGTCATGTGACCATGGAGATGCTGAAATGGTCATAAGTTTGAGGACTGGCTGTAAAGTTACTTTTTCAGTGCCATTGTAACTTCAGTCACTAAACAGGGCATTCATTAATTGAGGACTACCTATAACTGAAACTTCAGTATAACTTTTAGCATTTTTGAAGCTAGATTAAACCACATTTGTTTTCTGTTAAAATTTCTTTCTCTGAACATTATTTATTTCTCTAGAGCTGTACATTAGAACAGAGTTACTGTATATGAGACCAATAATAATTTCATAATTGTGCCATAAAATTATATGTATTTAAGTAACAGCAATGTAAATTCCTTTTAGCATTATTTCTATTTCTTAGTCCTGTAAGCTTCAGTAAGTTCTAACAAATTCAGTATTCCCCCATAGTGGGATGAGGTTGCTATGAACAAAGATAAATGCCATGTTTTAAAATGCTGATTTTAATTATGAGGAGCCACAAGTGCATTACTGTATCTATGCTCCTTCAGATATCAGTGTAGCTTCTAAATAGTATCCCTGTGAATTATTGTCTTCTTATTTCTAAAAAGTTGCATGCCAACTTTTATTCTCGCAATTCTGAATCTTTCTATCACTAGAAAGAAAGGACCATTATGGATTTTTTAAACCAAACTTTTGTTCAAACTATGGTTCCAGCTGCTCCTTTCTAATCTAGACCTAGTCTGGGTCAGCTTTATTTAATTCAGATAGTGACAGCAGACAACAGTATTTTGTTCAATGCATCCAGATTAAATTTCTTTCACCTTTAACTTAAGTCAAATCTCAATAAGGCCTGACTGTCCCATTTTCTTTGATCACAGAGCATCAGAGAATGATTGGGTTAATAAAAAGTATTTCATTATTATAGGCATTTATATTTGTAACTGATGTTCCGTATATCATATTTCATACATATTAATAGTTTAGTCTTACCTAGATAATTGTATTTTTAAAATTGCAATAGCAGTTCTATACCTAGAAGTAATTATTTAATTCCTTGGGACTTACTTTTAAATAAATAAATATAGTTATGTACAGGTAAACAAAAAAGCACTTTATTCTTCAAAGATTAAGCTTCTGTGTTGCCCTTTTCTTGTAATTCAGAATAAAGAAAAATTTTAAAGTCTAAACTGGATGTTATGTTTAATCTCTTTTTCTCTATTCTGTTTATTGCTGATAGATGGCAGAGTAAGTGCTGTTTCATCACAATTAAAATAATCGTTACATTCCAAAGATGGCTCAGGTGCTGGATTCCTTAATAAAGTTACCCTGAGTGAGTAAAAGAGATAAAATGTCACTGAATTATTAGGGATTTCACATTGAAGGGTTTTTTTTGTTGTTCTTGTTTTTTGTTTTTTTTGCAATTTGGTTTCTGGGTTCAGTCTAATAGCTGGCAGGACATTTTGGCATAGTTCCATACAATAAGCTACAGTCGTGCAGATAAACTCTTTCACAGGAAGGATAACAGGAGTAACTAGATCTGGGCCTCTGCTCTACCTCTTGAATCGGTGATCAAAATCTTATTTAAAGGTTTTGTTTATATTTACAGAGCCATTTTGCATATAAGCCAGCTAGCTTAACTGAGAAGATGCTAATGATGAACACATACAATTTTATATCCAGTGTGGAAGCATTTTTCCAAAGAACATGGTATTCTGTTTTTTGGTTAATTTTTAGCATGAGGACTTTTCACATGTTCTTTATTCTACATATGTGGAAGAGAAACAAGATTATGAAAACTAGGCTGAAATGCTAGGTATTTAGAAGTGTAAAATGGTTTTATTCTTTCTCATGCGTATGCAAATAAAGCTTCTTTCAAAGCTTTATTTGAAATGAACAATGAAAGTTTTGGTTTTGGCTTGCAGATAAGATTTGCCCTACCCGTCCTATTCTTTCAGTGCATGCATGCAGTAAACATGTGGGAAAAGCTCAGGATTTGTGTATATGTAGGAGACCACTAATTAACCATTAATGTTTTATCAATAACAGCTCTATAGAGATAGAAAGCTGTATTGACAACTTCATTCTTTGAATATATAAATTAGTTCTGATTGTAAGAGGCAAAAGAGTTCTATGTCATATCACCATTTAGCACTTCAAAAGAAATTTGTAGAGCTCTGTATGTAATGCATACTCACGCACTCAGTAAATGCGTTAATTAGGCAGATGACTCTGAAATGGTTTGAGATCAACATTTGCAAGTTAAATTTGGTATCATGGCACATATTTGAAGAAGTATTTAAAATCTGAATGTTTTATTTCTTCTTTTAGTGAATAACGAATACCTGGATAAACTGACACTAAATACCAATTTATTTATTGAATAGCTGATTACATTGAAATACATACTTTTTTTGTGTCAGAATCTGCAATCAGAATTTTCAAAAATATGAATTATTGCAATATTCCACTGTATATTTTCATATTAGTCTGTAGCTTAAACATAGAAATTTAGAATGCAAGACCCCAAAGTAGCAGACATAAAACCTATGTCAGTTTTCTGGGTACCCTCCATAGATATGGATAGCGTTTCCCAGAATTCTTAATAATACCCATGCTGGCTTGGAAATTTTGACAGTTGAAGTGTCATTAATTAATTTTGCTGATATGCCACCCATTCCCCAAAGGAGCATCAGACTTACTAGCATTACACCAATGCTCCAGCCCATTCAGTGGTCTGGGACCAAGGTATTGATTTTATACTAGACAAATACATGGGGTAGCAACTGTATGCTTAGAGGACTCTTCTGACGAGATTAGTCTACCTTCTGTGTACATCCCTGAAGTCCCTAATCTTTGTGAAATGAAAGGAACAGGGATGCAGAGATAGACATTCTTGGTGGTAGCCCTAACGTTGCAGAACACCTTGCTTTGCTCATCTTTTGCAAGGCACTACAATCAGTCCTGTTCTGGTAAAATTTCAGTACAGATGGTGCTCTTGGACTGCTTTTTCTCTACTAAGCAGCCATATGCAAAAATAGTATTTAAGATAGCTAAAAGCAAAACAAATTGGTCAAAGAATAGTAGGTCAACTATTATGTAGCAAAAAAAACTGAAGCTATTTTGAATATGCATATGAAGGTTGCATATAGTGGTTGATAACAAATCGTTTCACTGTATCTTTCTTTAACTCCACAAGAAAAATCATAGAAACTGATATTCATTCATTCATTCATTCATTCATGTAATAAAATGTGGAGGCTTACGATACCTGTTACCTGGTCTATTACTTTTGTCTGATTTTTATAATAAGTAAGTATTACTATAATATAGTAGATACTGCTATCTTTTTTATTAAAGAAATTATCATTGCTTATATCCACAAACAAGAAATCTGAAGGAAAGCAGCAAAGAGCTTTATGGATAGTTAATCTAAAGCAAGAGTCCCTAGCTCTTCTGGAATTTTAGAAAATACATTCTAAAATTCCATAGTGGACATATTGGTGTTATGAGATGCGAAGGGAAATTTTAGTGCACAAATGGGTGCTCTGATGGCATGGTCAGTCACAAAACCAAAATGTGAAGTGGCGGTCTTGATCCTGTAGGACTACAAAAGAAAAATCAATGAGCACAGCTAAGGAAATTATGTGGGGATCCCTGATAATGGACTTCAGAGTAGAGTGCTATTGAAAAAGTTATATTAATCTAGTTGTTTTGACACAGACTGTAGCAATATTTGAAAAATCCAGTAGATGTCTAAAGGTAAAGGAATTGAAAAACTGATAATAAATAATACATCTAAGATACTCTGGGGCAAGGGGGGAGTCTACAATATGTTAGACCTCAGGAATGTTTTAATAAATGTGTTTTATCAGTGGACTGTCCTTGTTGTTTACATTTGCTATTGGTTCCTGTTCAACCTGAGGTTTGAATTTGAAAATTATAATGCTTTTTAATTATTTAAGTTGTTCTAGATTGTCTGGAGCATCACTGTTTAAGCTGTTATTCCCCTGGTTATAAAGATAACCATAATTCTTTATAGCAGCACAGGAATTAGTCAGAAGCCATTGGTTTGGTTTGCTGATTGCTGTTGTCAGTTTGTCACTAGGTCCAATATGCTGTTTCTTTCACTGATTTTGTACTCATCACATCATTCTTCCATTGTGATCTTGACTTTTCCCTTTGTATTCATCTTAATGTTCTTGGATGCATATCTGGTTTCTGTCTTTACCTTGACACAGACTGCTGGAAATCACATATGAGCTCATGTATTCAGTCTCCTTGCAACTAATTCAGTTTTTTTCTGATATTGCAGTTTTCATCTTCCAAAATATACAGAAATCTCTGTTCCTATGTTCCTGCCCTCATTGTATCTACTAATTGTATGAAAGTGACAGTGTTCCTGGTTTCTAAGAATTTGCACATGGAAAAATGCCCAGTGGACTTTGCTTATGGAGATTGTTAATTGGAACTTGGTATTGCATTCTGCATAGCTAGACCTACACTTTTCAGATAAATGTTTGGTTCACATGTTGTCTAAGCCATAATGTGGCTTGATTATTTTTGGCTTAATCTGTGGTGTGAACGGAGTCAGAATTTTGAATAACTGAACAACTTTCAGAGAACTGAAACTATCCCTCGCTGACCCAATTTTGATCATATTTTGAGAATATATAGAAGCATCTTTTTTCTTAATTCAAAGTGAGCGTGGAAGAAATGTAATACTGCTTTATAATGAGCTGAACCTTCTTGTCAAGAGACAGAGAGAGTTCCCATGAGCAATGATACTGATACAGTATAAAGTATCATGAGGAGCTTGGGATGTGGACGCAGGCAGATGCAAGCAATGTGGTCTGTTTCCAAGACAACTTTAAACAAGTTTCTACTAGCCACTTGTATTGTTGTTCAGTGTCTAGGCCAGTGTTTCTCAACCTTGGCAGCTTGAAGATATGTGGACTTCAACTCCCAGAATTCCCAGCCAGCATGGACTCCCAAGGAACTCTGGGAGCTGAAGTCCACACATCTTCAAGTTGCCAAGGTTGAGAATCACTGGTCTAGGCCATGGCTGTAATAGTCTTCTTTACCCTCTGCATTGAGGGAAATGCAGTGCAGCAGGAAACATGCTTACAATCCTTTCATTCAACTAAGCTGCCATACTTGTACAGATGCTAAAGATCTAAAAAGATGTTAAATCACTGAATTTCCTTTTGTTTGTTTGGGATTTTTTTTTAGATTTTTAGCAGTAACAGCCCTGACTGGCCCAAAGTCACTTAGCTGGCTTCGTGCTTAAAGCAGGACTTGAACCCACAGTCTCCTGGTTTCTAACCTGGTGCCTTAACCACTATACCAAACTAGCTCTTCATATGTACCATAGGCCTTTCTAAAAAGAAAGGTTTTAATAACAAGGCATGTATTTTGTTTGATTGTTCATTTGCTTATTACATTTATGTCCTACCAACATCAATTGTAGGGGGACGCGGTGGCGCAGCGGCTTAATGACGCTGAAAGTTGCCGGCCAGAAATGGCTGACGGCTTCGGCGGTTTGAGTCCAGCCTTCGCCGTTAACAAGGTGAGCTCTTGTTTCCTCCCCAGCTCCTGTCAACCCAACAGCTCGAAAACTTACGTGAGTAGATAAATGGATACTCTCACTCCGGTGGGAGGAAAAATGCTGGCAGCGCCTTGCACAAGAGACACGGGATCAGCTGCCGGTAAGTGCGAAACCGCGCTCGCCCGAAAAGGGCACGAAGCAACGGAAATCCTGCCTCCTGCGCTCGCCAGCTGGGCTATGCTCTAGGAAGGAGGCTCTGGCAAACCACTTCCGAAACAATTGCCTTGAAAACTGCACAGGATTTGTCCAGGCAAGGACTCGTCCAGGCAAGGACTCGTCCAGGCAGGCACTGCAGGGTCAGTAATGACTGAGCGCAGACAAAAAAAAAAAAAAAATACATCAATTGCATTAGAAAATACATCTCCTTTGAGAATGAATTCCAGATCCTGGACACAGTCATTGGAAAGATATTTTCATTAGTCTCAGCCAAAGATAGTGTTTGCTTTCCTAGGGCAAATGGGAGACTTCTGTTGAATATGTCAGCAAGAAGCCAAGAAATATCAAATAATATGGACCTGAAGCTTTATGTACTTTAAATATCATCTAACCTAAGACTAGAAAAAAGCTAGTTCACTTGTTTTAACAAGGGAGTCATAGGTTCTGTATAACTAATACCCATTATTTACTTGGCCACCACAATCTAATAGTATTGTGCGAACGCTTTTCAAAGATAGAATGTATTTCAATAATGCAGACATCATTTAATTTAAAGCATGTATCAACATGGCCTCAACAGTAAAGGAACAAGCAGTCAAGAAATACACCACACTAACACTTGGTAAAGCAGCCATGAAGGCCTTGGAAAAGATATTCAAATGTTATGATGTGTCTATACCGATGAAGATCAGAATCACACAAGCCGTGGCATTCCTTGTGACACTCTATGGAAGTGAAAGTTGGACTTTGAAGAAGCAGCTTAGGAAGAATATTGACACTTTTGAACTTTGGTGTTGGAGAAAACTTCTGAGAATACTGTGAACAGCCAAGAAAACAAACCAAGGGATCATCAAACAAATCAACCTAGAGTTCTCACTCAAGGCATAAATGATCAGGCTCAAATTATCCTACTTCAGAACATTATGCGAAGACCAGGCTTTCTGGAACAGGCTCTAATGCTGGGAAAGGTGGAAGGAAAGAGAAGAAGAGGATGATCAGCAGCAAGGTGGATGGACTCAGTTACTGTACAGTGGCAATAGGTGTACTGTTGGAAGACTTGAAAGGGATAGATTGTCATAGAGAAAATCTATCTATGGGGTTGTTAGGAGTCAAACACAACTTGATGGCACATAATGACTGAATCACTCAATCAAGCACCATTTGATTGCAACCTCAGTTGGACAAATGGGAGTTTAGCAGTAGTTGGTACTTGGTCATCCAGATTATAGCAGTCAATACTCCTTTATCATGATTTTTATCAGGGTTTGTATTTTTAACCTTAATCTCTATTTCTCATTTGCTAGATTACATTCTGTATAGTTTTCCTTGTTCGTTATTTGGGAATTTCTTCTCCATTCCTTGTTCCAAAATCCTTTGTGCCTTTTTATGTGGATGGAAAGTGTCTTTATGCCATTGTTTTGAAACTCAAGGCTTCATTTTAAAATAAAATGGTCCTGTTTTGTCTTACTTCCCTGTTGCTTTGTGCTTTGTAAATTATTCAAGGCTGGTTTCACTTGAGGTAAATAGTTTGATTTGAAGGTTTTTGTATCTGGATTTGGATGCAACAAGAAGTGTTAACTGCTTTGAATGTTAAGTGAACAGAATCGCAGAAGCTGTATTATTAAGATGGAACACATTAGTTGCTAGTGCTCTGAGGCTGCCATTGCAATTTCAGTGTTGTGCTATTTGTCATTCCTGAGTACGGAGGCATTATAATGCCTGGAATATAAATCAGACTTTCCATGGTGTCGAGTCCTGAAGCACTTTGAACATTCTAATCCACTTCAGAGTTAACAGAATTTTTTTTCTTTTTTGGTATCTCAAGCTTTAAAGTTTTCTTTTTAATATTTAACCCTGTTGTTATAAAGTTAAACATAATACATTTTTCTAAGGTGGTGTTTTTTTTTTTTTTTGCAGTCCCTGTAAGCAAATACCCTTTTCACTGCTCACTCCATAACCACAGTGATAATAGTGATGTGAAGATAACACGTAGATTACTCTTTCCATTATTTAGCACAAACTGGTCTGATCGGGAGACAGAGGGAATGCCAACTTTTTATAGTAAGTTTTGCTGAATGCAGTTACTGTATATGAATCACGGTTGGCAAATGTTTGTTTTTCTTAAGCATTTAGACCAGCTAGGTTTTATTTTTTTTTCTAGGAAGTAAAAATATAAATCTTGAGGCATGTTTTTTTTTAAAAAAAAAAAAAGCTTTTGTGAATAAGATTCATTTTTACATCTGATGAAGTAGCTCTACTCTATAAGGCTTGCATCACGATAAACTTTTTTTTAAGATAGACTTGCACAACTAATGAATAACTCGGTTTATCACCAGACCTGCTGTTTCTGTAATCAATGAATTGACTCAATGAATGTCCTGTAGCCATACGATCCTGCCCTGAGGCTAAGAGATGTCCCCTAACTTTCCAAAGATCATCTAATCCTTAAATTTTATTTTTAAGTATTTCACAGCTGGGCAAGATATACTGACATTTTTTATTGGGGGTGGGGGATTGTCTTGGGTTTCTAGCATTCTGCCAGAATCTTCAAGGGAATACATTCAGTCAGAAGATTTGCAATGTTGCACAAACCAATGGCCTTGGAAAGAGCCCCTGAGCCCCACCCAATTGTCTAAGCACACCTTGAAATAAATGCTACATTTTAGTTATTTTTGCCAGATACCATTCAAATACTGTTGAAATCTTCCAAGAATGTTAGCCATAGCTTTCAAATGGTAGCTACCTGGAGACAAAACATGGCAGTTATATGTGACCAGAATTGCCTTATGTTGGACTTGTACAGCCTGGAAGCTATTCATGGGCAATCAGCAGTTAAATGTGGAGATAGGTGCTCCTGTTCTGAAGAGTTGTATACCATATTTTTTCAGCATGAAGCCACTGGCTGTCATACAGGTATGAAGAACTACCATAAATTGAATTTTGTTCAGTTTGTGTGGGCCATTTTGGTGGATTAGGAAGGGCCCAAGAAGGCTCAGGTACATTGAACAAAATGTTTTGTCCACACTAGCTGGTTCATTACATATGGATGGGGCGAATTTCATGCATTTCCCTGCCCCTGCTGTTTAGAGATAGGGTATGCTGGAACATGGTGTGCTGCAAAAGAAAAGTTAGCACACCGGCATTCTAGTAAAAGCTCCCTAACTAGTCTCAATGGCAATGAGTAAGTATATTTCTAAGTATAAGGTCTGACACTTCATGATTCTGATAAGATCCAGATTATCATTTCAAAAGAGCACTTATTTATTCTATATGAATGATTTCTGTAAGTGAACTGCCAAAAGTATAAGGAAAATGTGAACTCAACAATGTTGCACAAACCAATGGCCTTGGAAAGAGCCCCTGAGCCCCACCCAATTGTCTAAGTGCACCTTGAAATAAATGCTACATTTTAGTTATTTTTGCCAGATACCATTCCAATACCATTGAAATCTTCCAAGAATGTTAGCCATAGCTTTCCTTCACTACCCTATTGATCAGGGGTTGGTAAGGAGGTGCCAGAATGCATGAATTTGCTCTGGTCTACCTGTCACAGAATACTACCCCATGCATACCATGTGTAGGAAAGTCAAGGAGTAGTCACTCTGGTTGATGATCTTGTTCAGTAACATCTGCAGTGTTGCCAGCCAGCTTGTCTCCAACACTCTCAAATGGGGGAAAAGTACCAAATTTTTTTAAGGCCACATATGCCAATGAGAAGACTCCCACTGGCAGTGGTTTGTCAAGATGCTAGGCCCAAATAGGTTTAAAACATAGGATGTGAATCCTATTACTAGGCAGCAGCAGGTGCGGTGTCTGGATGTCATATTTTGCTAGAATGCCCCAGTGCCGTACACATATAATTATGCTTAATAGTATAATCCAGTGAGGTACATTTAACTAAACAGTTCAAAGAGGACTTATTTAATTTATTAAAGTGGGGAAAAGAGGTGGTAGATCAACCTAAATTTTCCTGGGTTTTTTTTTTTTTCCAATGACCCCAAAAGTAGGATTCATCCAATCCACCGATCAGCCCAGTCCAGTTCACTGCCAGCCAATTTAAGCATATAAAATTAATTAAGACTCCAGAGAAACCACCTAGGAGCTGCTGCTGTTCCCAGCATCGGTGACTGGGGTGCTTGTGTCACTCTGCCTGTACTGAGATAATGTACTAGGAAGTGTGATTTCTATTGGGGCTAAATAAGACTGAGGTTACAAAGACATATTAGAATTATTACTTCACATGCACTGTAAACCTACCATATATTATTCAATGTCATTGCTGAGTGATTTTATGCAACCTTTTACGGAAAGGGTAAGCTCTGAGTGCTATATCAATTCGTAGAAGCTGTGACCATTCTTTGCATTAACACACACAAAAAATCAGACACTAGTATTGTTGGAAGGAGAGTAGAAATCTGACTGAGATGTGTCAGGAAGAAATGTAAAATCTTGGTAGGCTGGAAAAGTAAGGCTGGACCAGAAACATCATTTAAGGGATGGCCGGAAAGGTTACATATTCAAAATGGGAGGATATTATACTATTTTAGTAAATGAAGAAAAATTCATTAAGGTCCTGTTGCAGCCAAAAACAATTATCTTGAGCTGGACTAGAAAATAGTTGTTATGGATCATTTAAGCCAGTGTTTATTTCCCCTTTTGTTAATCGGGACTATTAGAGGAACTGAGTAGGAAAAAAATCTAATCTTCATTCTTAGCCTCCTATAGACATTAACATGATTTGTGTATTTTACAGGAGCAAAATAATGGCAGTAGTACCTGCCCAAAACGCTTTTTTAAAACCTGCACTCTTAAGTGCTTAATATTCTGTAAAGTGTACAAATACTGCTATTTGCTAAGTTCACTCTTGTTAAATTAGCTTACGCACTTTTAACAGTGCAAAATGGATTTCAGCATTTTTGTTTGCTAAAGTTCTTTGAAAACAGTTTATAATATTTTCAGCATTGAAATGGATCTTTTTTTCTTTAACAGTGGTTTTGAATTCCAAAAGCCCATGTATTTTTTTTAAAGACATGTTAAAAATCAGGAAAATAATTACAGCTTAATAAAAGGGTGCTTCTGCTATAGTTCTGAATTTGCAATAATATGTTATAATTATACCAGAAAATTTATCTGCATGATTTTAGTACCTTTTTTGTGTTTCCCACATAGATAATATTTTATACTTTGTCCCAGTCTAACCAGTTAATCCAGCTAAATTCATTATATCCGATCCTAACCAATTGGATATCACTGTTTGAAAAGGTAAAAGTAGTGGGAATGTTGGGAGGATGTGACTCATCTTAGAGTTCCAGATACTGCAGAAAAAGAAATGGGAGGATGAAAGACAGAAGATGGAGGGACATACTGGATAACAATTACATGTGAAGAAGATCCCAAACCATTGAAAATAAATACATTGATAAACTAAAGTGTATCTAGCAACCAAGATGATAAGGGGACTGCAAGGAAAAATGCAAGAACAGTTGGAGGTTTGGGGTCTATTTAGCCCAGAGCAGAGCAAACTGGGGAGACATAATAGTTGTCTTCAAGTATCCGTAAGTGATGCCATGTAGAAGATATAGCAGAATTGTTCAGCATTGTTCCAGAAGATAGGACATGAAACCAGGGCTTACCCGTTGGGGGAGATGGGCGGCATACAAGCCAAACAAACAAACAAACAAATAAATAAATAAGATATAGGTTTCATTTGGATATCAGGAAAAAAAATTAACAGTAACAGCTGGCCAACACCTCAACAACAAAATAGCTGTTGCATCAAGAAGTGGTGGACTCTCTTTTGCTAGAAGCTTTTAAGCAGAGGCTGAATGGCCATTTGTTGGGAATGCTGTAGCACTGGGCATAACTGATCAAATTTCTACAGTGTAATACAGGTAGTCCTCGTTTAGCAACTGCCTTGTTTAGCGACCGTTTGACATTACGACAGTGATGAAAAAGTAACTTTACAACCAATTCTTGTGTTTACGACCTTTGCACGTCTGTAAAGCAAAGGAAAGCTGACGTAAGATCATAAGCACAATCACGGTTTCACTTAGTGATCACTTCACTTAACGACTAAGTTGCTGGTCCCAACTGTGGTAGCTAAACGAGGTTAATCTGTAATCTTGTTACATACATGTTTCACTGTAATTATTGTCAAGCTGCCAGATCTGGTTTGCAGTGATCTGGACTCTCTTGTCATCCAGATTTTTACAGCCCAGTTCTGGTCTTCTAATTTGCATATAGTTTATCTAGGCCCTTTTCTCTATACAAATAGGTTTTCATAACTTAGGGAACACAGAAAAACAAGGAGTACACATTAATTATTTTTATTGCCTAAAAGAGATTACACAGTGATTATTTAGTTTGCAATCATATGCACACTGATTTGGTAGTAAGCCTAATTGAAATCAATGAGATTTCTTTCTGTGAAGATATGTATGAGATGATACAGAATTTGTGAAAAATAGCCAGAGAAGGCACATTTTTCATAAAGTAAAGATGCATCTGGATTTTCTGCCTATGGTACAAGGTAATTCTCTGACTCATGATTTGTGCAATGATTTTCTAATGATTTGTGACACAAGTCTTCTGGTTCCATCAATATAGTTTAAATTTATAAATAATGTAAATAATTTACCTGAGTTCTCATGAATTTCATTAAACAAATGCTATCCATTGTAACTACAAAAAGAAGTAATAAGAAGAGCTACTATGTCATATAAATTGAAATAGACTACATGGAGTAAATATTAATATTTATTTCTGTTCTGGATAATTTATTGTTCTGGTATTTTATACTGAGTAGAATGTACATGATAGGTGATAAACGTGTCAGATATAAAGTCAGCAATGTTGTCCTGGAGCTCTACCTGATAATTATGTTTGGTGGGAAAGGATTTCTAAAATTATTCCCATGTCTGACACTTCCGTGGGGAGGATGATCTAGTCAGTTAGTGCTGAAGTGTTTTTATGGTCTGTCAAGCTGAATATTTACATAGTTTGTCATCATACCCAACAGCTAGTAATTGGATTTTTATCATCTGTGCTTTCTGTCAAATTGAATTATAGCATATCATGTTTTTCATAAGAAACTATAGCATTGTCATGTTAACAAATTGATAGTGCAATGTTACCTTGAAGTAGTCAACCCACTTCCTTGTAGGTGTTGATAAAACTGAAATAAACCAAGTTCTACAGGTGACATTTAAGATGCATTTCCTCTTCCTGTTTCTAAAGCAGCTTATCCTAACAGTCATGTTGGCTGAAAATTCTAAAAGTTGTAATTCAACATATCTGGAAGACACATCGAAACTATCAAAAAGCAATTGCAAAAAAAGGTATCAAAATTCCATAATTACCACATTTTCATTAATCCAGTTAGTGCCATCCTTGTGATACATAGGCAGAGTATACCAAGAAGCCTTTGGAGTTAGATAAAAGGCTATTTGTAAAGACAACATTGTTAGCAAATACAGCATAAGAAACATGGAATAATAATCTGCTGTTTGATTTTGCTTACACAGACATGGCAGGCCCATAACAGCAAAGTGGGAGCTAGTCTTGAAACAAGCGCTTTGAAGTATAAGCTCTGTCCCTTATATAATGACCATGGAATAATATACACATATAAGTTGGCTTGCGGCTCAGTTTATTTATTTGTCTGTTTGTCTGCCTTAGTCCATTTTATCTTGTCCTATAACCCCCCAAACCTTTCTTCCCCTACTAGCTAGAACTTACAATCAGTTTCTAAGATTTTAAATTTGGGGGCAGAAAAAGCATACTACTTTTTCCATTAAAACCAATGTAGCTTTACCCTATACCTTCTAGAAAGTAAAAAGGATGAAAAATGTGACACGAGAGAAGTTTGAAGAAAGATCTTCACAGTCCTGCAACCCCTTATGATCCTTTGGCCAAGGCTTTTTTATTGGCTACTATTTCATGTCTACTCATCATAAATTCCAAATTATAGGTCACTCATTTATTTATTGCAACTACTTTTTTTGTTACTTCAGTCAAGTGAATCTAAGTGACAAAACAAGTGACCTACAAGTGGGAAAAAAAACATATAAAAGAGAGTTCTTCTTAAACCACCTTAAAACAACACACAACAAATATAAATAACATCTTAATAGACATTAAAGGATAACTCAATTATCCACAGAGTATAATCTTTTCAGACCCAAAATAAATAGTGCCATATGTATCAAAGGTACCTGTATTCTTCTTGTGTGACTTAATTAGGTCACAATTCATTATGACCTGAAATACGTGGAAGTTGTTGTTTCCTTCAGTTCTTCAGTTTGCTTTTTTCTGAACTGAAAGGTCACTTTCCCTTTTGAATCCTCAGCCAAGGTTTTATGTTCTTTTGTTCTGTATGCTTTGTTTTGCTTTTGGGAATTGACCATATGAATACTTCCAGGCAATAATTATAGCTTCATTTATAAATAATGGGTTGATACATTATCAAGAGAACCTCTGTAGACACTGCAGGTCTAATACAGTATGACCTCTTTCTTTGTTTAAAAACAGGCCGTTCTGTAATAGGAGGACCAAGCCATCTGACTCCTCAACTAAGTGATTTAATAATCTTATTTGATAAAATGTATTCAGTGAAAATTAATTTCAGAGAGTGTCATGATTATGCAAATCTATTTTGTTGTTGTTGTTGTTGTTATTGTGTTGTTCCAAAGGTGGGATTACGTTATATTTCTAAGTGTCATATTTATGGAGATAAGTGTGATAAATTAACCCAAAGCATTTTTAGAAATACATTTTTAGGAACTTAGATTATTGCCCATTTTTTTCTTTAGAAAAACATGACTACTCAACTTAATTGTAAATATTAACCTTTTGATCATGCACTTAGTTTTACATTGAAAGAGACATTATACTATATGTCTCTTTTTAAACTACACTTACATAGATTGTTTGATTAGAGCAGCCTTCCCCAAACTAGCATTTTTCACATTATTTGAACTCTAACTTCCAGAATTCCTAGTCTAGCATGGCCAAGGAACAGTAAACTAATCTATCTCCTAAATATTACTCTTTGGCTGAGAATAGTACATAATTGTCAATTTAAAATCATGTTATTTAACACTGCTAAATGTTTAAAATCATGCTATTTAACACTGCCACGTTTTGTCAAATCTGAAATCTAAAATTTAGCTTCCGTTTTTATGCATCTAGCTAGTATTCACAAACTGGAATTCTATCCTCTGATGTGGAGGAAAGAAATTAAGAGAAGCATTAAGAAGTGCAATGAAAGGGTTACTTATTCATTAGTAGAAATGATAGTGATCTTTTTACAAATCAGGCAGTCAAAAAATGTCCTGCAAGAAAGGAATGGACAACCATTACTAAGAAAACTGCATGGATGTTCTCACCAAGAATCAGTATCTTTATTTTTACAAATAATGTCATTTTGCCAATATGATCAGAGCTATATCATCTGACATTTCCACAAAATGAGAAAGTTAATATATAAAACAAGGAGCTACATAAGAAAAGAACCCCCAAAAACAATGGAATCTGTTGTCAAGTTAGGGAGCCAGAGGCTTCCAAAATATATTCATTGAAGCTTCATGCATTTTTCCAATCTGTATTTTGTAAGTGATGAGTCATGAATTGATAGAGAGGTGGAAGCAGCTTTTTTTAAGCTTGCATATTTGCTAATAATTTTATAAGGTAGTTAGCAGAGGAGAATAGTTTCAAAGCTGTTGAAGACAAATAGAAATGGGGAAATGAATGAAAGGTTGCAAGTGATATTAAGCAATTTTGTATGATTTGAAGCTTACAGTTGCTATTGTCTGGAAAAATGCTCAAGTCTGTCATTCTAGTTGGGTTTTTTTCTATAGAAGCTGAATAGATTTTCTAAAGACTAGTATATTTTTATATCTCCTATAATTGGAACGAACGTTTAAAAATAAGGTTCAGCATAACCATCTGCTGAAACTATGAATGGTATGCTATGTATGTTTAGCATGTTCAGAGGTGGTTTGAAGGTTAGATGTGAGTCAGAAATGGTTTATTTCAGGGAGATTTTTAAAGTTTATCCAGCTACACTAAGAAGCCACTATGAATGCAGAGGAATCATATGAAGTAGGTCAATTTGTTTTTCCCTCTAGTGACTATTGGTGGCAGTCAATTCTCTGATGGGGAATCAGAGCTCTAATGTTAATTAATTTTTAGCTGGGAAAAAATACTCTTCATAAAAATCAATATTGGCAATTTCTCTTTTAAAAAGTCAGTGTTTTGAGAAAGCAAGAGAGGAAAGGCTTGCGTGAATCTAATCAAATAAAAGTATGACATAGAAGCACAAGAGGAAAGAGAAGAAAATGTTATGCTCTTTAGAACAGCTGAAGCTGCCTCTGCCTCATTAGGTGGCCCAGTTGAATATAACAGAAAATCATATATTTCTTTTTATGCGAATATGCCTCTTGATACCCTTTTTTCCTTTGTGTTCAACCAGATTAAATTAAAAGATTCCATTCTGGCTTTGAATGAATATAGTTTTGCATTATACTCCCTCCAAGTCCCCTCCAAGTCTTCCAGTGCATACAAAAGCGGAAGGTGTGAAATTGATTATTCTTGTCAGTTTCGAGCCAGAAAGCACAGTTGTGGTCACAATTTCCCACTTAGCAACTGCTTTACTTTGCGACCGAATTGCCGGTCCCAATTGTGGTTGCTAAACAAGGACTACCTGTACTCATGTGCAAGTTCTGACTCAAGCTAAAACAGAAGAAGAAAGCCAACCACTTTCTACAATATGATCTTGGGTATATACCCACCATTTTCAAAGAGAACTTAAGGAATCACCTTGAAGTCGTGAAACTCATTGATAGGTCAACCCCATTGTTAACTAAGAAAATAAGATATTGTACTTTAATAGTTTTTTCTGTATTTTATTCTGTTAAACAATTTGATATACAAGCAAAATGTTAACTATTAGCGAACAGTGAAATGATGACAATTAAGTAAAATGTAAAAATGTAAAACAAAGTAAAATGTAAGACATTTGTAGTTATAAACCAAATTTAATAAGACAGTACAATTTAAGATATTCTTGTGCTTCATTCATAGCACTATAATTGAAACCAAGATTCCTCTATGATTTGTGAGCATGACTCTCAGTGTAACCCTGCTCCCTTAATGTACTGGGTGGGTTGTATGGTAAGCAATAGAAAAGTCTTGTGTAGGACCATTGAGTTCTATCTTTTTGAAGGTTACTGTAACCCCACTTGACATGATAAATAGTATGCAGATATGTAAGTGATTGGGTTGGACTTGGGAAACTACCAAGAAATCCCAGGGCTTTAGACTAGACTAGAAAGTTGAAAAAAATATCCCAGAAGGCATTGGCAAACCACTTTCATACTGTTACCAAGAGAACTACATGGATATGTCCATATACCAGGGATTGAACATGACTTGAAGTAGCTTTTACTTTCTTTAGTCCAAAATATCTGAAAGGCACTGGATTTATACTACTAATTTTGTGGATGCTGGGTTGATCATGAAGTAGCAAAGAGTTATTGGTCTCTCATAACAAAATTTAATCTGGATTTTAGCTTATACTTTTTCATGCACACAAAGGAGCACGTATAAGATGGTTATCCCAAACCTGAGCCTTTTTCCCCTGTTCAGATTTTGGAGATGTTTTTTTGCAACCATATTTACTTCAAAGTTAGAAGACTTTATGGGAATCAGTGGGATTCACTCTTGTATAAATGTATAAACTGCAGGCCATCTGCTGTCAAATACTGTTCATGTTTACTTGGATATAAGCTCACTTTGCAACTTACTGAACAAAATTTTATAGGTTTGTTCATGGATATTCAGTAGAATGGATCTTGGTTTCAAAGATATGTATAAAATTGCCGGACAGTTGCAATTTTGCATGCCATTTATTAGGAGTAAGTACTGTTGAACTTAATTGGAATATTATAAACAAATATTTCTTGGCCTATGCAATTTATTAGACTTATTAAACTTTAGGAAACATTTCTGAGTGTTAATGGTTTGGACTTATATGGTCCTTTCTGTCTTCTTTGTTCAACACCATTGTCTGACTACTTTTTGACTGTAGCCCTCTTGAAGCTTTCACCTAAACACATGGAAGGATTTGAACTGGGTAGAGAATAAGCCTGCAGACACAGTCTTGTCCTGCTCCTGTTCTCCCCAATATCTTTACATTCTGAAGGGAGGTCTAGTGGGAAGCTGTATAATAGTCTTAAATAGGTGTATAGCTTTACACATGATCTGGAACTGTAATAAGACGGTGACTGAAGAGGGTTTCTGTCAACTTTCATTCTGACCTTTCTCTACTGTGTGTTTGAGAAAAAGTTGCCCTTCAACCCATTAAAATTGTGTGTCTCCAGGGAACTAAACAAAACCAAAAAAGCATACTTTAAGGCATTATTCAGATATAGTCGCAATGCTAAAACGAATGTCTTTCTAAATCAGAGTTCATTATATGATTATTTTCTTTACTAAGAGCATGAAAAAGAAACCTTTTAATTATTAGGTTCAGCTGTTCAGATTGCATGTACATGTCCCTTTCATTTACTGCAGACACAGGCTGTCAATATAAGGGGAGACTGAATAAAGTACTGAAATAGTTTCACCAACTGTTAAATGGATATTAATGCCTATGTCTTATTCACTGCAATAGTAAAACACCATTGGAAAGAACTACTCATTAAACAATTGTTATCTTAAAATGTTGACATAGAATTAAATTGATATTTTAACTTGCCTATGATGCTTTCTACTTGGAAGGTTTTTTTAAAAAAATGTTATGAGCAAAAATAAAAACATTTCTGACTATTACTTCTGTTCAATACTACTGATGTGATTATACAATAATTAATTCTGCTTGACAGTTTGGATTGACAGTTTGTATAAATCAGTATCCTTCCTGAACTTGCATGATAACCTTAAGGGTTATTTCCCCACCTTTTTGGCCAGGAAAAAGAATTCTTGACCAATTCATTTTGGCTTAGTTTTGCCATCTGCTTATATAATAATCAATTCATATAATGTGTGTTTTTCATTCATAGTTAGAATCAAATACATGTATCAGGGAATCAGCATTTTTTTTTTTATTTTGCTACCTTTATTGTTACATTAAGGGGGTGTGTCTGTCATGATATCAGATGATTTCATCACATAACCCAATCCTATTAGTTCCACTTGCTTTTTATTTAACAGTTTTTCAGAAAGTATATCTGTCTGAAAACTTCCCCTTACTACACCTGAGTTCTGCAGTCCACATCACTCAGCATTGTCTGTTAACTCACTGAGAAACATTTTCTGGAAGCTCTGAGGACTGGCACCCAAAGAGGAATATAAGAACTCAACTTACATAATCTTGTTCTACTGGTGGGTACCTGGATCCATGTCCATTGGAGAATCACAGAGAAGTGCTATGTCAAAAACTGAGGAATATTACTTAAAAATAATGCTGCATTTGCTTTTACCTGCAGCATTAAGAAAGATTTTAATTGCTGCAAGTCCCTAAATAATTTGATTAATACTGCAGGGAGTTAGCTATTTCTGTAAATTACAAGATTGCTGTATCTACTTTTTATCCAACTCATGTTTGATTAAGTGGATTCAGCATTTCTGAAAGCTAGAATATTTGGAGTTGCCTTAGGTACAGCTAGGAGAAAACAGAACAGATAAATTCTTTTCAGCAGGGACAGAATACAACTAGAACTGTTTTTCCTCTTATATTTTAAAAATCAAAAGGCTAGTGTAATGAAACCTTGAAGTCAGCATTTTTTTTTAAAGTTGGGATCTCAAGTGAATGCTGTATTATACAATAACAGTTCTATAAATATGTATTACATGATCTGATTTGAAGACCTTGGGATATTCAAGATGCCTGCATTGTATTCTGCAATATTTAGTTTGTTAAAGGCATCCTACAAAAGCCTGTAAAGAAACATGCAAGCACTTTACCTCATAAATCTGCCTTTAATTAAGCATATAAAAGACAGCCCTAAAATTCTTAAAAAAAAAACAACTGCATTTTTATGCATACCTCTTTCACACTCAGTCAATTTAGCCTTGGTGAGCTTGCAGAAGATTGGCTGCATTTATGGTAATCTGAATTTTGAATCAATACATTAATATTGCAAAGAATATCAACCACCTAATTATAAGATACAACTACAAGTTGACGTATGACAAAGATGGACTTAGACCAAATGATGCCTTTGTAGTTGAAGATATATAATACCCTCACGCTAAGGTTAGCATGTCCTTCCCATGATTAAATCTCATGTTATCATGGTTGATTCCTTGTTTACCAACATCCAGATCCTCACTGCCTACTAGCAACATTTTATGACTTCAGCAGTGTCATTTGCATCAATTGAAAAAGAGTAAATGTTTTGTTAATTCACGGAAGGAATATTGTTGGTTTTACTGTTTCCATTTTGAAGTTGCAGGTAGTTTTTGCTCCTAAAGATTGTATTCACAAATACCCATTTAAATGTGTTCTGTTTACCAGAAACATGATGAATTTAAGACATGATACCTTGAGTGGGGGAATTGCTAAGATCATTCAAGCTGAGCTCCTTCCAGAAAAATGCTTTAAAATGAAATAAATAAGAATAGCTTGCCATGTTAGAAATTATAATGATTTAGCCATATTATTATTATAATATTATTATACAGCCCTTTGGATACTCTCCTTGAAGACAAGAAGCAGCCATTTGAAGAGCTGATGCAGTTGCTTCAAGTTCCTCCTGAAGTGTTCTGGTCATACGTACTGTATGTATGGAAAACCATAGAGTTGACCTTGGAAAAGGAATGCAAATACCATTAGCAAAACATGAATTAAACCTGGAAAAACAAGATAGTGTGAGAAGGAACTTACTCCACCTTGATTCTCTTTGGTATAAGAGGGAGGGGAAACATTCTTAGGCTTTCAAGATTCTGTTATTATAGCCTATATTAATAAAGTAGAGTTCCAGGATTACTTGTGGAAGCTGTTTGCTGATCTGACCTACCTTGAGGGGCTGACAGTATGCTTGGAAGATACGTCTGCAGCTTTTGGAAGACTTGCACATAACTAATAGCTTAACACAAAACTTAATGCAATTCCAGTAAGCATATCAAGACTTTCTTGTGCCAATCTGTACACCAAGAATATATGCCATAAGATTGGGCAATATACTGTCACTCTCTCTCATTTTTGACCATGACATCCAGTCCAGTTAATTAATTCTAAAATGAACATTATGTTTTTATCAAACCAGTTTTAATATCAGCCTTTACTTTTGAAAGGGAATAGTGAAACTGTTGAACAATGTAGGCTTTTAGAAGATGGTAAAAGTGTTGGGGTTTTTTTTTCTCGTGCAGATACTGAAGAACTGTTTATTATAATGGTGCTCTTCTCCCTTTAATAAGAGGCAAGGAGTGACCCAATTTTATGGTGGCAGCAATTTTAAATTTCCTTGAATTAAGGGGGGAAAAGACCTTTACAATAAGACTTTATGGGGGGGGGGGGACAAGCAATGAGCAATCTCTTTCTCCCCCAGAAAGAAATTTGGTTTTCCCCAGATATATATCCAGAACAAAATTGCTGAATTTCAGATAAGTAAAATACCTTGAAAAAGGTCCTTGTCAATTCAGTACATTTTTTATCCTGGACGCTTGCTTGTATGTTGAGACTGGGTGTCCTAGATTAGAGTGCTATATGTTTGTGAAGATAACCAATTAAGGGTAGAGAATAAAACAATCAAAATACATAAAATACCACTCCCCCCCCCCCAAGATACAAGTAATAATGTTTTGAATAATTAGTTTATAACTAGGTATTTTGCTGAGAGTTCCAGAAAGGCTGTAACTGTAGTCATCTGTGCACAGTAGAGTATATCTTCTTAAACATATTAGATGGAAACTCCACAACTCTCCCTGGAATGCATCCAGTCCAAATTCTTCAGGGTGGTGTTTCAGGTGCCTTTTGGTGTCTCTTATGATTTGAATCAGGTATGGCTAGGGAAGAGGCCAGAGCTTGGCTCCTAATTTTCACCTATTGATAAGGCAGTGTCAGTCATCAAACAACATACCGTATTATAGATGTGGAGCACCAAACTGATCTAGGCATTGTTCCTAAACTGCCGGTGGATTAGCACATAAGGTACCTTCTAAAACCTGCCTCGTATTTGATGGAATTGGTTTATTCAGGGCATAGAAGTGCTTTTCTTCCATGGTGCTAGAGGGGAGATATGAAAAAAAAAATCCCCTATCCAGAACAATAAGAGGTGAAGACATGTCAGCTGACCCCCCTCAACTAATTTTAATTTCATTCTGTGATTTATATTTTAAATTTTATTTTTCTGATCTATGGTCACAATGAAAGGTTTTGATTTGATTTATATTGTATTGTTCTATGCTGGTATTAGGCCATAACCAAGTTTAAGTTTTAAGTTTCACAACCTCACAAAGACTGTAAATTTAAAGGCACTGGGAAGAAATTCACAATACCAGGTCTTGATAGACATGGATTCTCCTACAAAAAGAAAAAAATGTAGGAACTAAAACCTTATGGAGAGAGAAACAGCAATAAATGCAAACCTTTATGGACAACTAAAACACATACTAGGAATGTGTGTGAGAGCAGGGCTTATGCAGTATTTTAAAGAGTACTTACTAAGCAGTTTTTTATAGGAATTGTGCACATAATCTAGGCAGTATGGATAGATTTGGGATGGAGAAGGAAATGTGGATATATCACATTTACATATATTCAGTGATATTGAATATATCTATTATTCCCAGCCTGATAAAAATCAGCATAATAAATAGAATGACCTTTATGAAAATTGGGTATTCATCCATACCAGTTAACAAATAAATTCATGCACTGTAACAACAATAACTACCCAAGGAATTAATCATAGTCATATGACTGAAAGAATCTATCAGCCTATTAACAAGTTGCCCCAGATGCTATATTTATACTTGTAGCACTTGCCTGTTCCTGCTTCCTCCCTTCCCCTCTATAGAACAGTTTGCCTTTAAAACTTATGGCAGTTTTAATCACAAATGAATTATGGTGTGGGCTGCTAAGATGAAAACCAGGGAATCACTCCCTCTAATAGTGAACTCTTACGTTGCATAGCAATGTAGAAAAAACAAAGCAATTGAAAAACACAACGCAGATGTGGGAATCCTTGAGAATTCTTGGATTTTTGTAGAAATACAAAAAAGGGCTTCTAAGATAAACCTAAGGACTCACTCACTCACCCATCCCAAAAATAAAGATCAGGGAGAACTAGTCATTATGAGTATCCACAGAATATTGAGTATCAGTTTGGCAGGGAGAGTGGAATGATATATACAAAAGGTAAACATGGTTGGCTAGCCAGGACCCTAAACAGAAGCACTGGTCAGGGTTATGTCACAATATTTTTGTTAAATATCACGTCTCTAAGAGACATACTATTTGCCTTGTATATTTTTGGATGAAAAAAGACATCAAAATAGGGTTATTTGGAACATGATCTGGGGTTACAAGCATCAGTTTATGGCTTAATATTCAAAGTCCTAATCAGAAGAAGAGTTACATTGGTGGGTGTTTGAGATAAGGTCTCCATTATGGACCTTACCCTAAAGCTGACATATCCAGTTGAAATGTTTAAAAAGACTGTTAAACGCTGCTATTCGTATAGATTTTTTCAGATAAGGGGTTTGGGGTTTTTTTGTTTGTTTTACTATTTTACTCTTATGGCTGTGGAAACACTTTTATACTGGCGCAGTTTTATCCTGGTAAGCTGTATATGTAGCATTCTGGGTAGCAAGCAAATTATATGTGGGCTAGATGAGCTGACCATTAAACTGGAATATGTTGCTGGTTTGAAAATACTGCTCAAAAAATATTTATCGATAGTTCCTCATCAAACTGGAGAGTGGTGCTGAGTGAGTTGCCATAAACATCAGCCCTGAGTTCTGTACTCTTCAATATTTTTATTAATCACTTGGAAAAAAGGTAGAAGACATGCTTATCAAATCTGCAGATAACACAGAAAGTTAATATCCTAGAAGATACAAACCTCTCTAGAAAACTAGGCTGAAAATAGCAGACTGAAATTTAACAGAGGCAAATGTAAAGTTCCTTACTTTAGAAACAGATATCAAATGTGCATTTATAAAATGGGGAAAACCTGGCTTGGTAATAATACTTTTGGGGGAAAAAAACCCCTCTTCAAATACTAATTGATTGTTAACTGAATATGTATCATCATTATATGTGGCTGCAAAAAGGGACAAAATTAATTTTAGATTGCACTAGCAGAGGTACAATTGCCATGACATATGTCCTATTCTGCACATTACAAATTTAAGAGATTGAAGGAAGAGGGAATATTTAATCTCAAGAAGATTATCTTCAAACACCGAAAAGGAGGTCCCAAGAAGCAAAGATGAAGTTCTGTTCTTCCCTGATCAAAAGTGGAAGACACAGGATAATGATTTAAATTACAGGAAGGTAGATTCCACTTGAATGTTGGGGAAAGAAGAGAGAGAAAGATCAGTTTGAACTAATTACAAAGTGGAGGTGATAGATTAACTGCAGTGGATGTATTCAAGCAATGGCTGAACAACTATATTTTGGCAAAGTTTTAATTTCGATTGCTATATGGGTGCTGGGTGGTGAGCAGGTTGGATTTAGCTAAAATGGGCCAATATAACTCTGATTATATGAATTATATTTGTTTTTGTTATTGAATTTTCCCACTTTGCATTGTTTTTCAATATACACAATGTTATATTATATTTTATGTTCCTGTTCACTGCTTTATAGACGTAGTCCTGAAGGGTTATTTATAAATATTTTAAAAACATTGGTTGCATCTTTTAATTATTTGCTGAAATGTGCTGTATGGCTTGCTCCTGATTTCAACTGGATGTGGATTTCACACAACATCGAAGTGGGTTTAATAAAAGTTATCACATTTCGCTATCTGGCAAATCATATTTACACTCAAGGAAAGTAGGCTTTTGTTGTTGTTTTAAGGATGATACATGTTTAAAGGGACTCCAGAGACCTGAAGAGTCTCTGACAGAAGAAATCAGGAGTGTGCAGTCCACTGAAGAATTAATCTGCTGGGAGTAATAATATGGGCTGATGCACTCAATATAGCAGTAATGCCTTTAGAGAAAGAGAGGAAATAATTCAGATCCTCTAGGCTGCACTGAAGCTAAATACAGTATGACAAGAAATTGGAGCAGTACTCATTATGTCTGATTGCTAATTACTCCTTTGAATGATTCAGTTATGCCTGCTACTAGATAATTAGTTTAGTAATTTATGGCTGCAGCACAAACTAGTACTTTAATTTTCACAGCACAATTTTCACAACACCTACCATTCAGATAATATCACCTCTGTCTTTCCTTTTTTATTCAATTTTAAATTGCTTTTTTGATAGCCTGTACAGGAAAAAAAATATTTTCCCTCTCCAATTTTTTGTTGTCAGGGTTTTAATGTGAAATTAGGCTCTTCTGCAGACTCTTAATTCAAAGTTCAGCTATACAAGAGATATCACAGGTATTTATTTATTTATTTGCTCAATAGATGGCTATCTTTTTTTAAAAAAAAAAAGCAGTTTGCTGTTCTCAAAGGTTTAAGGGATAGATGTGAATACACAAAATCTACTATAAAACAATGGATCATAAAATATTAAAGGATACATCTGACAGTGTGCTGTCTCATTTGACCACGTAGTGGAATGAAGGGGGCTCTCTATTAAGTCCATGGATATCAAGGGACTCCTCCAAGTTACTGGCTGATAACAAATGTAAACAAAGGTCTTGAGTAAAGTCTACTATTAACACTCAGAGTTACTTAAAGTAATTCAAAACATAGTATATATTAAAAAGAATAAGACAGAAATAATAAATCAAATTCATCATAAAAAAGCAAGCAATACAACTATTTTTGTATTACAATTCCTGGGGAAGTTGGGGGAAGGAGAACTTGTGACGTTCTGTGGGTTGGTTTATTTTCTGTGATTTCACTGCAGTCTTTCTTATTAGGATGACCTAGATTTCTTAGGAAGAAGATCAGGAGATGCCTAGCTCTCAGTCAGTGGTATGGTGATAAATTTTGACATGTATATGATAGCAACTCAAAACAGCAGCACTACGCACACACACACACAGTATATATTTTTACTGGTGTTTTTATTCCACTCTACTCCAGAATGGTTCTGCACAACATCCAATTCATTAACATCTGCATCATTGTGAACATATGCCTATGCCTCTCTTCACATCTATTGAATTCTGTGGTATTCACTTCTAATTGCATACTTAGAAAACACACTGTCTGTTAATTTCTCTCTCATTTGTTCTTTTTTTTAAAAAAAAAATATTTTTATTAACTAAATACAAATGAAGAAAAAGTACTCAAAATTATAAAAGAAGAAAAAAACTATAAAAGCTATAAAAAACATCTAAACATACAAAACCTATATTTACGGACATATGTTATATCAATCAGTTGAAGCCATGATTCATTACAGTCATCCATGGTTAGTCTATATTAATCAACTCTGCAAACATGTGAATAGTTGGAACCATATATTTGTGTTTCCAAGGCAGAACAATACATCTTTTGATTGTAAGTCCATCTTTTTTGTCCAGAAGTCTCTGGTTTATTCTGATGGTCCAACAGAATGTTTACACATGTTGCAAAAGTGATAACCATGTTGGGGAGTGGGGGGAGAGAGAAAATTCAGAGAAAAAACCTCTGAATTGACCATGCTGGTTGGGCTGCTACAGTACCACATATTGTATGATAATGGGAACACCAACGCTTCTGGAACCTGAATCTTATATTTAAATTGTAAGGCAACTTTCTGGTCAGACATGAAATATTGCAGTCCAAAATAGACTTGGGTTTTCAGAACAAGTATATTATAATTTGGGATTAATGCGCATGGGTTAATTATGACATGATGATAATCAAGATTATTCTTGGTGTCTGGTATGAATACAACTATTGCAAAGCAAAAGCTAAAAGAGTATTTTTACTATACCAATACAATTTATGTTTTTTTATGCAAACTATAAATATGAAGTGACGTTGGTACTGTCAGGTTTAGCCCAGGAAACTCCAGGAGACAATACAGATTCAATCCAACAAGGTTTAATTGGCTTCACACCATTTACAGAATCTTCTCAGACTGAGAGCCGTTCCCAGGGTCAAACTACAAACATCACTAGCATTCCTCAGGGAGGGGCCAGTCTCATCCTCTTATCTCTTCTTCGCTCCTCTGGGGATGAGAGTCCATGTTTCACACCCCTGCTCCACACTCCCACAGGTACATGCCTATCCATGTGTATTTTATAATGGCTGTGTTGCTATTTATTAGCCCAAGCGCAAAAAATACAACTATTCTACCTTTTCATAAACTTTTAGAATTTTTATTTTGCATGAGACTTCCTGCAGTGAGCATGATATTGCAAGCTAAAGGTCACTGCCTGTGCTGCATAGTGGCTTTTTAGGCTGAAAAGTTGAAACGACTTGTGACGGAGTAAAATGTAAGAATCTAAGTTATTACTGCAGTGATGTAGTACAAGCCATAGAAATTCATGTTGGGAAGTTGGAGCAGTTGGTACTAAGTGTCTGAAAAATATATTTCATTAAAACATGGAAGCAAAATATGCATAAAAGTACTGCCGCGTTGTGCCGCCTCAACCCCCCTCGCCCCCGTGAGATTTCTGTTTTGGATTGTTACCACACAAACTTGGTCTTTCAGATCTTATGATTAGAAGAAGAACAGGTATAAATCGAATATTGGATTATGACAAACCTCTTTGCAGAAGTAATTATGTAATTTTATTGTTCAGGGACAGCAGCTGAGACGCCTGAAATATTGAAGTGAGAATAAAAGCTTTCTCAAAATCAGTGCATTAGTATTCCTAGCACATTAACACAGCTGCTGACAAATCAGTTGGGACTAGCAGGCAAATATTTAGATTATCAAAATGAGTTTTTTCCTTATGGGCAGTAGTGCAGATTATGTTTGCAGGTACTATATTATTCTGAAAAACTGTTTGCCATTATGAATTTATTAGGCTTAGTCTTTCCTTGCAGTTTTATTTTTATTGCAATCCTGTAACTTAATGTGTGTTCACCTGGACCTGTAGCAGGCTGCATCAGCTGTTATCCGGATGTTGACTGATGTTTGAAAGGGTAGCCCTGATCATCTCAGGTTGGTGGCCCTCTTTGTCCCTGTAGCTATTATGACTGGGTGAAAGAACAATTTATTTCTTTGGCAAAGTAGATGGGCAAGTTCTTTTGTTGTGTATATATAAAGTAAAGTAAAGTAATCTTTATTGTCATTGTACAACTTCTTGTACAACGAAATTAAATGCCATCCCATCCCCAGTGCACTTATAAATATAAAAACCATAAAAAACCACATCCTTCACATTCCATTCACCACTACACAACCCCTGATGCCACACCAATATTGCACTATACAATAGAGTTCAGTATAGTTGCAGCTCTGGGATAAAAGCCTATTTGTCCTTGTTTTTATTATCCTGTACCGTCTCCCAGATGGTAATAATTCAAAAAAAGAATGTCCCAGGTGGGATGGATCCTTAAGAATGTTTTGAGCTTTCTTAAGGCAGCGGGAGCTGTAAAGTTCTTCCAAAGAGGGGAGAGGGCAACCAGTGATCCTCTAGGCAGTGGTGGTAACCCTCTGGAGTGCTTTCCTATCTGCCACTGTGCAGTTAGCAAACCATACACAGGTGCAGTAGGTCAAAATGCTCTCTATAGTACAGCGGTAGAAGGTCACCAGCAGGTTTTCATTCAGTTGTTGTTTCCTGAGAAGTCTCAGGTAGTACAATCTCTGCTGGGCCCTCTTAACCAAGGCTGCTATATGTGCACCCCAGGTCAGATTCTTCTTTATGTGTAGTTGTACACATACAAGCTGACTTGTATATCTACACAAAAGCACACACTTCTTTTTTCCTTCCCTTGTCCAGTCATTCCCTCTTCTTCTTCCCCAAATAACTGCTGATCTTTATGGTTTTGCTATGAATGGTAGTCTGTATCTTTGTTCCCATAGTAAGGGAGTCATTTGCTTACTGTGTGAGTGACACTAGCCAAGGTTTAATATTATATTTTATCTGATTTTTTTTTCTTGGCAAATAAGAAAAATGATATTGTAAATTTACCAAACAGTATGGGTGATTGTTTTGATCAGATGATTTTGCAGTGTGCATATATTTCTGAAAAGAAACACCAGGTATACAGTGGGAACATAAACTACAGGGGTTTTTTTAGTACTGCACCCTAGTAGTGAGTGCTTTATTTGAAAAGAATTAAAAATACCCCATAACTCTTTTTATAAGTAAAAACTCAAAACAAAAATGCATATTTAAAATGTAGCTATAAAATGTAGCTGGGCCCTACATGGCATAGGGCCAGGCTACTTGAAGAACCACCATCACCCGTAGTATCTGCCTACCCAATTTGATTTGGCAGGGCTGGTGCACTCCAGGTTCCTTCCATTTAGCTGGTATTTTTCAACCTTGGCAACTTTAAGAGATGTGAACTTCAACTCCCAGAATTTTGGGGGTTGAAGTCCATACTTCCTAAAGTTGCCAAGGTTAAGAAACACTGCACTTAACAATGCCATCAGTTGGGATCCCAGAAGTGCACCTTCTCTATAGCAGGGCCTGCCCTCTGAAATAAGCTTCCCCTGAGATCTGAACAGCCCCCATCCTGCTGATGTTTTGAAGGGCCTTGAAGACCTAGCTCTTCCCCCAGGCATAAAAGATGTGAGGGTGAGTAAAACCCTCCTTTGGAATATGTAGGCTTGTTTCTTTTGTTCCCGTCAAGTTTTTTTTTTCACTCTTCCCGTCTTCATTCTTCATTTTTGTCTATTGTATTTTTTATTGTTTTTAACTTTTTTATCTGTAACCACCCAGAGTTGTTATGAGTCAGGCAGTGTATAAATTTATTTGCAGTTTACTGGAACATCTGCACAGTGTATGGGCTAGACCCTCCCAAGTTCAGATGGGAGATTCGACAGAAGGTCGTGGAGAATAACAGGGCTAAGATCTTGTGGGACTTCCAAATCCAGATGGACAGGCAGATACTGGCCAATCAAACCAGACATTGTGGTAGTAGACAAGGACCAGAAGACAACGGTGGTGATAGATGTAGCAGTGCCAAGTGACAGCAACATTAGGAAGAGGAGTATGAGAAGTTGGAGAAGTACCAGGGCCTGAAGGAAGAACTAGAGAGGATGTGGAAAGTAAAGGCCAAAGTGGTCACAGTGGTGGTAGGAGCACTCAGGGCTGTGACTCCTAAGCTGAGAGAGTGGCTCCCACAGATCCCAGGAACAACATCAGAGCTCTCTGTGCAGAAGAGGGCAGTGCTAGGAACAGCTAAGATACTGTGCAGAACCCTCAAACTCCCAGGCCTCTGGTAGAGGACCCAAGATTGAAGAAGACACATACCACCCATAGGGGTAAGAGGGGATTTTTTTTTGGGGGGGGGGGTTGGATAGAAATCAACAAGTTGGTAAATTCTAGCAGTATATAGGGCACAGCCCATCATGCCTAGGATATTGCTACTTGGGCAACTGATATTTTGGATTACATCCTGCAAAATCTGAAGGAAACCTCAAAGAAGAAATTAACACTGGATTTCTTTTTCACATTTCCACAATCCTCCAAGGACCATTCTTTTGAAAGCCTCAAAAGAAAGGCCAGTGGGAATGCTGGATATAAGCCCACATCCCTGTGCCATCCCAACAAACAATGAGTAATTTTTAAGATGTGGTCTAACTCAGAGACATATTTTGTGGGATTTTTTCAAGTAATAGGAAATAAATAAAGCAAAATAAATAACATTTAAAAGTGCACAAATGACTATTTAACGTTCTCTGGCTTCCTTCTGTACTGCAGGATGGATATCAAATGGCTTTTTGAATCACTGGAGCTTTGTGACCAAGAGTTGTTTTGGGTTTTTCAAGAGAAGGGGAGAAGGGGAAAAAAGCAGAGGTTGAGAACAGGGAAAGAAAAACAAATTTGGATCATCAAGGTATACCTAGAGCAGTCCAAAGTCAAGACAGGACGCAAAGTGTCCAAGAATACAGATCCCTATCTAAACAAGCTGGGCTAAATGATGGAAGTAAGGTTTCAGCTGTCTGTAGCGTTGGGTAAGTGGAAAAGCAACCTATATATATGTACACACATACATACTACTGAGACTTAAGGCAGCTTCTGCCCTATTAATAATTTATGAATCTCTAGGAATATCCTCTAGTCCCATGATTCTTCTGTTATAAATTAGCTCTGAATCTTTGAGTCTTCAGTCTCAGGTGCCTTTTGCCTTTAGGATGCTATTTCACTGACAGTTGCATCTGCAGGTGCCTCCTGGGCCTGATTTTCTGTTTTCAGTTCTCCTGAGAGAAGGAATATGCCAAAAGAAGCATGGTACAATAGAAACTTTGCAGTGTTTTATGAGAAAGCTTGTTTGTTTCCAACAGAATAGCAATATGGGTACAGGTAGTTCTCAGGTTATGACAGCAGTTGGGAATGGAATTTCTGTCACTAAGCAACCTGGTCATAAAGCACAACATCACATCTCCACATCACTAAGCAATGATAATTCCGGTAGTCCTGGCTGCTGTTGTAACTTAAGGATTTACAGGTTGTTAAGTGAGGACCTCATGATCACAACTTCAGACTTCCTGCCAACTTCCCCATTGACTTTGCTTGTGGTAAGCCAGCAGGAAACATCGGTAATCACGATCAGGTGACTTTGGCTCACTGCGACATTGTAATCATGAACCAAGCACCCAGATCATGATCATGTGACCACAGGGACACTGCAATGGCCGGAACTCCAAGAACCAGTCATAAGTACCATTCATTCAGTGCCATCATAACTTTGAACAGTCACTGAACGAATGGTCGTAACCCAAGACAAGAGAGCCATTATGAAATCCACTTCCCAAGAAGGTTTGCCAAGTGTACCATAACCACCTTCGTGATGCCAGGCGATAAACCTACATTTTCCTAGGTATTTTAGATTTTAACAGTTTAATTTTGAAAATTATTAATGTTGTTAGAATGGTGTAATAATAGTAAATTACTATTAAATAATAGTAAATTATTTAATATTTACTATATTTTACAGGTGGGAGGTAATTGAGTTGATTCTGTACGTGTGGGTGTAATCAACTTAGAAATCATTTATTTGGGCAAAGGTTATAATTAATTGAATCCTTGAGGATTGCTTGTTGAGTGGTGTTCTGATTTGTTTTGCCTTAGAGATTCTCTGATACAAATCTCCTACATCTACCCTAGTACAATCGTGGATGACTGGAAATTTTTCACCCTCAAAACTATGCCTGTGAAAATGTAACCTCGCAGGGATTCCGTTATTACTGTATTTATTATTAGATATTTATTTCTGTACAGTATTGGAAAACTAATGCCTAGCTTTTCTAGTATCCATCTTGTCGTGTATGGATTTCTGTGTGCTTGTTCCCAGGGCAACATGGATCTCTGTAGGGAGCAATGTAAGGCAGATGACAAAATGAGTATTGCAATAATGCAACACAAGCTCTATCCCTTTCGACTGTGTATGGTAATGTCCCATGCATATATGTAAGGAGCAGAGTGTGTCACAATGCTCATTTCATCATCCTTATCCCTTATCCATTACCTCTTTGCAATACTAAAAAACTACATTACACTGTCCTCATAATGATATGGTTTCAGGACACGTTATGTAGACCTCTTGCAGAAAGCTAAGCAGGTCTCAGTCTGCTTTCTTTCTAGTTGCAGATAGTTTCAGAAAAGCATCTGAAAAACCCATATACATCCCCTTCAGTTCCACTGTATAAGAAAATTGGTCTGCAAATATTCTGAGTAATGTTTGTGTCCTATCTTTACAGTACAGTAGCGGAACAGTAGATGGGTATTGAAATGCAATCTCTGAAATTAAACTGGGCAAAAATAGCTTCTTTTTTGTAGTAGAACTGAACAAATCCTTCAAAAAAACAAAAAAATTCCCCCAAAGTAGCAGTACATTTTCTGAAGCAGCCAAGTGAACCTGGTAAAAGACATGGCTACTTTAAGATTTGAAAAGAGGTGCTTCATATATGTTCTCATGCATTTTGAAGCATTTGTTTCAAAGGATTTGCACATTCCTCATCTGAGGCTTCAAAAAAGGATTAAAGTAATTAATATAGAACTTCTAACTTCCAGTATTAAATTAAATATACTTGTAGTGCCATGAATATTAGAAAGATATTTTGCCCTACATACAGTATCATTCATTATGTTGTATTTGCAAATCTATCAGTGCAGTATTCTTGCAATTTAAATCAGCGAATGTGTATTATTTATGGCTTTGAATAAAAATTCTGAGTAAGTCAGTCTGTCAGCAAGTTGACTAGAAGAGTGAAAGGAGAAACAGAGAGAAGAATCTCCATTTATCTTTATAGCACCTTTATTGCCCACAACTTATAGTTCAGAATAGATTGAACAAGGCAAGTCAAACTATGCATCATTTTATTAAAAGTGCTTGATCACAAATGTTCAAAACATAGCCTATAATTTTTACTGAAGGTTATTTCAGATACTAATGTTTTATTCATTTTTTAAGTTTTCTTTAAATAATTTAAGTGGCTGCCCATCTCACAACTGTGACTCTGGGCGACATATAAAATTTAAAACCAATCTTATTAAATATATTAGGGCTATTCAGGAGGGTGCTTTGAAAAGAGACAAAGCACATCTCCAAATATGTTGCTCAAAGTATTGAGGTACAGCCTTAAATGAAAAGCTCAAGGAAGTTGCTTTGATGTCCTGCTCATCTTACTTTAGCAAGTTGTTCTTTACTTTAGAAGTGATCCTACTTCTGAAGCAGTTGCACGTGCCAGGAAAACACACAGCTGCTTGAACAATTCAATGGGAGATATTTTTTGCCTATATCCCTGATTAATGTTGTGCTGAAATTTGCTTTAGATGTTCCCAGATGTTTCTTTCCCCTGGAAAACAGGTTTCCATTTTCTACTTTCTTTTCAGAGGATTTGAGAATTTCATTTGAAATATTTTGGGAATGTGTTGGAGATGGTGCATTATTTGAGGGGTCGCTTCTTCCCAATCTCGTCTACCCATTCCATCAGGTCCAGCAGGAAGGGTATGTTGTAGGTCCTGTCCACAAAGGTATGTCATCTGACGGGACCCAGAGGAAGAGCCTTTTCTGCTGCAGCACCTGGCTTCTGGAACATCATTCCTCCTGAGGTCAGATTGGCCCTGGACTTGCTGGTCTTCCAGAAGGGCCTGAAAACATGGATTTGCCATCTAGGCTGGGGATCTGGTAATGTGGGTATGGAGTCTGCAAAGTGGCTGTATTGCTAGGGAAATAGAGTACGCTCTTCCATAGATTATTTTTTTATGGTTTTTATTATTTTTAATTTTTTAATGATTTTTGTTGGGTGTTTTTTGTTGGGTTTTTTTTTGCTTATTTTGTTGTATTGTTTTGTGTTTTTTAACTTTGTGTACCACTCAGAGTCACATATGTGAGATGGGTGGCTGTATAAATTTACCAGATAAATAAATTGCTATTGATTATTGGAATATTTTCTGATAATTTTTATATTCAGTGTTTTATCTGGTTAATAACTGAGGCTGCTGCAAGTGTTTATATGTGATAAAACATTGATCATTTGTATGTGGACCTTTGTGTGTTTAGAGTTGTGCAAAGTTCCCTGTTTCAGACTGAGCACACAAACACAAGGCGATTTACAAGGGATTTTATTTATTTATTTAGCATATTTATATAGCCATCCATCTCACAAACACGTGACTCTGAGCGGCATACAACACAACAGTTAAAAACTCCAGAACAATATAAAAACAATCTAAAATAAATAAAATAGATAGAGTCAACAGATAAACAGGTAAAACCCAAGAAAGTGGGATTTACTGTACTTATAAGTGGCAATCAGGTCAATACAAAGGGAGGCGGTGCAAGTGCAAGCACGCCCCAGAAAAGAGATAGAAGACTGAGATCTTGCCTGAGTATTCAGTCAAGAGTCTGAAGCTGCTGACACATCCTGGGACTAGGTACTCTGCCAGGACTGGGCCCCTTGTCATCTGCCTCCTCCTGCACCTGCTCCTGTTAATCTTATACTGAGTCAGCCCCAGATGGCTGATTTTCTACCAAGTCCTGAAGCTGGCGACCTCCCAGATCTGGTTCTTCAGGCTTAGCTGAGTAGAAGCTGTCCACAAAATGAACCAGTGTGTCAGGTTTAGTCCAGGAAACTCCAGGAGACCATTCAGATTCAATCCAGCAAGGTTTATTGGCTTCAACCTCTATACAGAAATCTTCCCAGACTGGGAGTAGTTCCCAGGGTCAATCAGTAAATACCGCTAGCATTCCTCAGGGAGGTGCCAGTCTCATCCTCTTATCTCTCCCTTGCAGTTCGGGAGACGAAAGAACATTCTTTACCCCTGAACCTGGCCTCTATCTTCCCATATCCCCACACAGTGCCTAGTATTGGTTGAAGTTGTGTCAGCCCTTCGAGGTAGATTATGAATACTAATACTTCTTTTACTATAGGGTTACAGTAACACAATCTTGCAAGTCTGAAAGTGCCTCCCCTCCTTGCTTTTTTCTACAAGAGAATAGGAAGGATCAATTATGAGATGTTTTCTCAAATTACATTTCTGCTTTGGACTCAGATTTACGTTACCTGACCTTTGTCTTGGTTGTGGTTCTTCCTCCTGTCCCTCAAGGTTATTCTCATAACCTGTAACAAGTTGTGACTTTTTAGGTCTCTGATGGTCTGTGATGGTCTTCTGCTCACAAGTACCCAGTTGAGACTTCCACCAGCACTTCAGTGAAACAAAGCAATCTATAGAAACAAAGCAGCCTGTCTTGACACCTCAAGTGGAATAATTGAGGCAGGGCTCAATCAAACTTCACTTTCTGAACTGTGGCACTACTTTGAAGCAAATCACTCTAGCACATGATTGTCAACTCAGCTCTACAAAACATAGCAATGCCACTACACACAAGCCTATTGGTCACAGCTAATTCAAGTCTCATTGACTTTAGTGATTAAATGTGATTAAATCAGGCCCAACCTTAGAGGTTTCCTGTTAATTTACAAGGAAATGAGGAAAGAAAAGTAAAGTGTGGAAACAGAATTAAGATGATGTCAGAACTGTACTCTTATCTTAAAATGCCTAAAAGACTAGAATTCTGCATTATGCAGCTATTTCCCAAATGTCATTATTATCGCACTTTTGCCTTATGTCTCAATCTTGAAAGAATCTAAATCAGCCATAGCTTTCCATATTCTATTTTGTTTTTCTTTCACATTTACTTTGTATATTTATTTTCTGGGATTTTTTTAGCTATTACCCATTAAAACACCATACTCTTAGTTTGGTCTTAATCACAGTTTCTGAGTGTTGCTAGTTTACAGTAATTTCTAAACCACAAACAAAAAATAGTGCTACAAAATGTCTAAGAGGAGGCAAAGGCAACACTAGGAATGGGGGAATGGCGGTATCTTTTTGCAATGGAAAATGAACTGAAAATAAAATAATTCAACAGGTGTATTTTTATACCAGCTTTTAAATGTAAGTGGCAGCGTAATGATACTGTAGTAGCCTTGCAGCCTGCCAATGTGTAGTGCATGAGTGACAAAATGCAATGTATATTTCCTGGTAAGCTTTCTTTTTCTTTGGTCTTTTATATCTTACATATAGTATCTACCATATTAATGCTTCTTAGCACTCATATTGCCTTTAGCACATAGTCCTTGATCCATAGTCTGTTTCTCTGAGTATAAATGTTAATTTAAGTCCTTTTTTGCCATTGCCTCTAACTCAGCATTCACAGTTATAATTGTAGAGTCGTGAAATGATTACCCTCCAAAGAACTACAATCAAACTTGGTTGTTAATCAAAATCATTTAAGCAAAAACTAGCCCCCGCTAAAACACAGATGGTTTATTATTATCTCTTAGAATTCCTCAGATCACACATTGTTGATATAGCCCAGATAAGACAATGCTATGCATTTTTTTTCAGAAAAATCTCTCTTCTCAACTGTTCTCAGCGATGCACAATATAGCTGCAATTATCTCATTGGAAAAAGATGGTGTAAGTTTTCTCTTTCCCTCACAACAAAAAGAATGTCATTTTTGTTACACCATCGAAATATGTGAATGAAAGAAGTTGCACAGTAGATCTTGAGTCATTCCTTGCTAGAAGTTAGCACACAACTGCTGTCATTTGGTCAAGCACAATTCACTTCAAACAACAGAATGAAATAGAACTCAGATACTATTAAGAAACATACATGCCACTTTTCAATATTAATTTGAAGCATAGTTCACAAACTAAAAATAGCAAAGTAATACCATATAATTTCACTGAAGAAACAAACTGAAAGCATGTTTGTGCATGCTTAGAAAAGTGAAGTAGCATGGAAATCAAATCTTTATGCAAGAAAGAAAGCAGTTAATTTTTAGAAAGTTAGCAAGAAGGACAGGGTAGCATACATAAACAGTAGAACAATAAAAGTCATAGAATTGCTGCAGAGATGTTCCTATTCCTTGTTTCCTTATTGGATGGAATGAGTAATAAGGTGTTATCAGAAAAAAAGGCTTAAGTGCAGGTTTGAATTTGTAGAGAGAAGGTGTTAGCTAAATGTGTCAAGTCTCAAGAACTCTGACAAATACAGCCAGTTATTCTTCCAGCACATATACAGCCCACTTCTGTTTATACAGAGAGTGATTTTTGCTCCTGGAGCCTAAGTGATAATTGTAACTGAACTGTCCTCTATTTTTTAAAAAATGTAGATGACACACTTTTCAGCATACTAGCTTAGCATAATGGTATGAAGAGGCCCTTCAGTTGTCTTTAAGAATATGTATGTGACCAAAGACTAACCTAACCATCCTGTCCAGAATGATATGGTTATGCAGTGGTTTAAAAGTGGTGCTTCAAAATGCATGGGAGCGTAAACAAAATACACGGGAGCGCAAACTCTAAAAAAGTTCCTTTTCCTTTTTGCAGGCTTCCACAAGAACCTAAAAAAAGACATGGTTGCTTTAATGAGTCATATTAAAGGGACAAATCCTTTAATGAATTGACTCATTTGAAGCAGTTGCATCTTTTATTAGGTTCGATTGGAAGCCTTCGTAAATTGTAAACATTATTTGTGGGATAGTTATGAAAACAAACTGCCTTGATTAAAAGTATATTACAAATATGCATGTTTGACTCAGGTCTTCCAAGTATGGTAAAATTAATGAAAGGATCCCTATATTACTAGTGAAAGATGAACAGCAGGTCATGAAAGAATGAAATAAGTAGCTCGTGTCTTTTCCGTATTAGTGTCCCAAATAAAAGCAAGCTTCTGTACATCAAATGCATCAGCATGAAGCCTCTGGGCAAAGTTTGTTAAAAAGTATGAGGAAATACACAGTACTTCACCATAATCTGCTATAATTTTGCATGGTAAGGAAAGAGATAAACATATATGGATGGATTGTTGCACCTAAAGATGAATGATAGATAGACGACATTGTTCTTTGGGAATAAGTTGAGTTCTAATCCTAGAATTGTTTGAGTGTGGTCCAGAGCCTAGCCTTGAGGTTTTTGTACTCTTCATGTGTCCCAATTTTCTTTAATTAAGCCTTTGTTTGCTTGGGATTGGCTGTCATCTAAGTGTTATTAGCTACTGTTGTTAATTTGCACTGACATTTTTCTTCCCTTGTGGCTAGGTGGCCAGTTTCATTAATGCCAGCGTATAAGGCTGTTATCCACAAGGCCGTGAGTGGAATTCATCTGACAAGTCTAAAGTTTTCATTGTGTCAGGAGGCTTTATGCAGCATTCTTTTCACCCCGGTTTCTGCATGTATCCCAAGTCTGACCAGAGGCAAATGTGGAAATCACAGTTGTAAATATGAAAACATCTGATTCTAACATTGCTCCACACTTTTTAAGTATAATGCCCCAAGTAAGTGTCATGCACAAGTGCAAATTCATGGACTTGCAGTAGTTTTGTAATGAATGGTTAAGATAATGAAAACACTACCGCTAATATGTACATCTATCCCTGAAAGGTTATAAAGGGGAAACATAATATTGCAAGTCCTGGCTAGCGTGCCCTATTCTGCCCAGAATGGAAGATAATTCACTGCTTTGTTTTTAAAGAAGACACACGCGTGGGGTTATTTCTAAAGATCTTATTAAAGAGTATGGATGTAACCTGATAATAAAAAGGGGGAGGATAAATTTGGACAAGCCCCTTGCCCCCGGCTCTCCCTCTCCAAAATCTAATTAGGAGAATAGGTGGACTTTCCAAACAGTGTGGAATATAGCAAAGGAGGCTTGAGGTTGAAAAGAAAGAATTTCAGATGGAAGTACATGTGGGTTAGAGCCAGACCCAGTTTTAAACCAAACAATGAACCATATTAAACATAATTTCTCTTATGGATTCCAGTGGGTCTTCTCTAAGCATTATGAAAAATGCTTTGAGCTGGAGCATATGAAAAGGACAATAATGTGTGATTTCAAATGCAGATTGAATTAGTTTATTTCTTTCATATAATTGGCCTTCTTTGAATTAATTTTCATACTTTACATGTCTGCTTTCTGTTAAACTGATTTATTCATGAGATTCTTTTTTTTGTGTTTGAGATATTCTGTTTATTCAAGTATTTTCAGTGAGATAAAATTAAGTTTTAATGAAGCTTCTGCTTCATTATTTTTTTTAAAAAGGATTTTTTTAAAAAACGGGACTGTGGAGTCAGGAAATATGTCTCTACCAAAATGTCATTAGTTGAAGGGCCCAGGGGAATCTATGCATTCAATAAAATTTCAATAAAAACTAAGTTTACAAGTGGTGCTTTATATACTAGTAATGCTGGTTTGTCTGTTTGACATTTATTATAAATCTCAAATAACTCAGATAATTTCCACATTATGTAAATAGCCCTCACCCTAAGCTTTTTTTTTTTTTTTTTTTTTTAGTATTTTTCTTTCTTAGTTGTATTAAGATGAAAATTTAATGCCAGGGCAGAGTGTCAACTAGAATTAAGAAACATTGAATCTTATCACAAAGAGTTCTTATTGCTGTCATTACAGGTGATTCCCTGGTTTCAATTTAAGGGTTCTGATGCATATTGACAAGAATATACTTTATTGTGACTGACTTCAACAGAATGAAGAATGGCTCTATTTGCTAGGATTTGTTTTTTCTTTATTATTTAATAAAACAGGAAAGAGAAAAGAATAACAAAAAGAAAAAGAAAAAATGCAATTATAATAAAAATGGATAAATGGTATATATACGGGTTCTCACCCACATGTAAATGTGTTTGTCTGTGTGAGAGAGAAAAAATTTTAACAGCAATTTCAATAAAATATAATATTGAATTGTAATTGTCCTTGCATAAATTATGTCTATTGTTCATAGGATGCAATTTATTCATAGATGCAAGTAACATTAGATCTTCACTGGGTAATTGAGCCAAACATTTGTCTTTCCAATGTTGAAGAATTAATCTTTTAGCAATAATAAGGACATGGGGAATCCATTTCTGTTGTCTGACTACATGTAGTAAGTTAGTCCAGCTATCAGTTTACATGTAGTTCAAAAGAATGTGTGCTTCTAAAAATATTAAACATTGCTTCAAAGTCAAACTAATGTATACAGTTACTTCTCCCAGGAGCATAGTAACTTTAGGACACTGCAAAAACGTAAGTTTTGATGAAAAATTATTCTGGTTGCGTCTCCAACCAGAATATGATTTATTCATTGCTTTTCTGTACAAATATCATGGTGTCCAATAAGTCGGAAATATTATTTCTTGTTATTTAAATTCTAATATTATTTTTGGTATTTAGGATAAAGCATTTTTCCATTGTTTAGACAAAATTGAGGTCTCCACTTCATTATTCCATTCAGTCTTTAAAGATTGTGTATCACATTTTTTTTATTGATATTAAGTTGGTGATAACAGGTATTTATTGTGGACTATTATGATCCTACCTATTATGATCCCATCTATAACTTAGGCATTTCTGAGGCTGAAAACACTGCTGATACAAATGAAATATTGTATTATTGTATCATTGAAATACTGATGCTGATACACCAGTAAATATTGTAACAGTAAATGCTATCAGTGGATGGAAACTGACAAATTTTATTTATTAATATAGGAAATGATAAAAACACATTATATCATTCTTTAGTTGATCTAATGTGAAGATGCTAGCATCCATCCAGATATTCCATGATTTTTTAAATCAAGTATGAAATCTGGATTACAAATAGTGTCAATTTAGCATGAGAAATATGATGAAACCACAATTTTCCAGAAATAATACACCACAATTTTTGAACTAATATGATATAGCAAATCTATTATACTGTATGTTGATCTCCAAATAGTCCAATTAAGGTGTCATACAGAAATATTTCAAAACAGCTCAGGATGTAGAATTTACACTAAGTGAAGGTGTCCAGCATTTGATATTAGCTAAAAGATATGCAAAGTAATATAATTCAAGACTCAGAAAACTGAAACTCCCACCTTAAATGACAGTTGCATCTCTTTCAAAGATATCTTCAAAATTAAAGAACCCTATAGAAATGTATGAAACAGAATACTGATTTTTTGAAAAATGTTTTTGGATATCTGTATAGGAATTCCATGCAGAATACATTCCTTTTTGAGAGTGTTTATCCTACCGCAAAGGATAGGAGTAGGATTTTTAAGATATGTTTAAGATATAAAAATTGCTGCTTATATCTTACTCATTTTCAGTGTAATTATTTGAGAAATATTACTTGTAGTAAGAATGCCTAAATAGTGGATAAATATGATAATCATTTAATGTATAAATAAACAAATCTTTACCTATAGGCATCAGTTACAGTTTATACCAGTTAACAGACTCTGTGACCTGAGGTGTTCATCAGATTCATCAAAGCCAGAATAAAAGAGTTTCAGAGGTAAACAATAAAATATCATCATCATATAATACTGCTTTATATTCTAATAGATTATGTAAAAACCCATTTTTATTTTCATCTTGTTTAATAACACAATATAAGTATTCTAGACAAAGATCAAAGAAGAAGGTTTACAACTCTTAGTGTTACTCTTACTCTATAGTTCTGTTATAAAGTGTAACAATAGGTTTTAAAAAAAACACAAAATCCTTCACTTCAGATTTAGAGAATCCAAACCCACTTTATAAATTCTGCAGGAAATCCACATTTGCTAAGGTAATATGCATATTTTGTCTGTAGATTCTATTGAAGGCTTTTTCTACAACCAGCAATAGAACTGCAGCTTTGTCCTTATTTTTATTCAAATCAATCAAATCTAGTACCATCCATGTCTAGTTTTGATAAAACCCACTCAACTTAATCACAAAAAAAAGTTACTTGTTGAATACTGTTAGCTAAAACAGCAATTAAAATGTATATTAATAAATGAAGTAGTGGCTCTGTTGCTAATTAACTAATTGCATTACTGCTCACAGTCTGCCAACGTAACTTCAGAATTTAGAAATACTAAAGCTGGCTAAAATGCTAATTTTTTATTAAATAAGATTTTAACATATTATTTCAAGGGTGAAAGGTTAAATTATTTGGGAACGTTAAATAATTTGGGAATTAGCAAAACATACAGCTTCAGTAGTTTTAGCTGTATTCGTTCTTATTTGCATGATGCTTTTTTCAGAATAATTAAAAATTTAACGTTTGGGGTAGAAGTCACAAAATAATAGTAACTGGTGATAGAAAATGGCAAGGTTACATGTGTTTTCTGGAATACTCATACTGTATTAGAGTATAGGAAGAATTAAAGTGTTTGGATTAAACTTTATATGTTGGATTGTTTTCTTTGCTATCATATTTAACCTAATATAACTGTGCTTTTTTAGACATTCTGCCTTATACATCTTTGGAACCTAGATACCTGCATGCTCACTTTCAAATGCAATCCAAGTACAATCAGAAGTTAATGGAAGAGATTCATTTATAAATTAATATTATTTAAACTATGAAATCAGAAATTTGTGGAAGTTCAAACATCACATACTAACATAGCACATCCTAAACTTGCAGAACACAGGAGAAGTTACACTATATGTGATCTAATCCACCTTGTAACCGTAGGTCTATAGGAACTGCATCTAGGCACTGATGTCCACTGTTTTTGGCAAGAGCTGTCCAAGTGCTCATGGAGTGATCTTTCATGTCATCTGCAAACTGGGGATCTGTGGGATTAAATTGAGGATCCTCTGCATACTAACAATTTTGGAACATATGTTTTATCTTAAATATTAAAACATGGGCCTAAATAGTAATATATTCCTATGATGGTATTTGTCCACTTAGTGCTACATTATCTAGCACAATTAGTAGCAGTTTGCCATCATTTCTGGACAGTTCCTCTTTCTTTTAACTGGAAATACCAAGAATTGAATCTGGGGCTTGCTGCATGAAAAGCATCTGCTCTGACAGTAATAATATATCATAACTGATAGTGACTTTGGAACAGCAGTTTATTGCATGGAATCCAATGAAAAGACAAAACAGAATGTAGCAAATTATTAAAAAGCAGAAGTAAAACAATGTATCATATTATTAAACTAATTAAACCAAGGAAGCATCCATATTTTAAGGAATGATGGCCAAGTACCTGTCAGCTTAGCTTAGTAATTATGTGCTTTGTTGGCAATTATTCAGAAAAAAGGACTTTTTAAAGTTCTATTCCTGTTTGTAATGCTAGCGCCATCATGTTAATGGTGCCGTATGCATGTATTTTTTTTTACAATCACCCTTGGTAATTGTAATTCCCAACAGAATTAGATTTTATACTGAACAAGAGGTAGGTTTATATTTGTATGTGAGATTGCAACCATAAAAATACTTGCATCAGATAACAAACAGTATGTATGAAAATATACATGTTAAAAAAACTACTCAGTTGTATGTGTATTCGTATCATTCACAGCATTCAGTGAGAGCTTAATCAAAAGCAAAAGGTAAGAATGAAAGAAGCAGAGTCAATGCGCAGTTTGCCTAGACAAAATTGGAATGTCTGTGCATTAAAAGAATTTTGCAAAATCTAATTTTATATACCCAGGCAGAGAATCTGTGTGGGAGATAATACAGTTAAACATTTAGAAGCTGCAGAAATTCATATTCTCAGTCAGATGGTTTCCAATTTTGGCAACAGGATTAGCATTGCCAGGTTTTTTTTTCCCCCAAAGCCAAATATTCTCTGATATTTCACGAACCCAATAAATACACTTAAGTAGGTGGCAGTCCATTTTTAATTGTATTAGTCCTCAGAGGTTTTACCTAACAACTCTTTCCTATTCAGAGTTTCCACGTTTGGAATATATACATTGGGTTGATTTTTATAGTCATAGACCAGTATGTGGCCATATTTCAGATGCAATGATATGAGGCCAGGGGAGGTTTTTTGTCTGTTTGTTTGTTTAGTTCCCACTTTATTCAGTATGGTGGATATTACCTTAGACAACCCTCAGATGGCATCTGTGTGTTTCTTTAGTCCTTGTTCGTTTTGGATTGCATTTTTTTTCTTTTCTAATACTTACGATTTATTTAACTTTGTGGAATCCTATGATTTATGCCTCCTTTTTTAAGAGAGGGCTTTCTGTGGGCATATCTCTACATTTTTTTGGCAGACCTTGACAGCCAACTGAAAGTGCTTTCAACTTGAAGAAAATGATTTTAGCTTGTACAATTGTTTTGTCTCAAGTGACTCCCATCTTTTTTTAGGTAGGAGCGAAACTCTTTGAAATTAATGATATATGAGTAGCTATTCTTTAATGTTGAGTTGGATTATAGTTGCACTTCTGCTTGTGCTATGATTAACCCAATAGTTAAAGTTGTTGCTGGTAGCAACTAAAGCAAGCAAACTTATTAAGTGTTGTGCTGTTTTCTAAAGAGAGCGAAATAACGTGTGTGATCGGCCCTTCAGTCAATGATCAGCATTATAAGAATAGGGTTATTCATAGTATCCCTCTGTACGCATAAAAACAATAATTCATTAGGAAATCGGTTCTGCGCAGCTGCAGTGAAGATCCATCAGATTATGATTGGGAAATTGCAGTAATGTACCCTTTGTAATAACTCTTAGTTGTATATATATCATATTTTACATATTATATTTACTTTTACTCTTATATATGTTTATACTGTATCTAACAAAATACTAGTCATTATAATATAAATTATTACGATTGTATTTAATTTTGATTAAGGAGCTCATTTAATTTGTGATAGAAATGTATTTTAATACTAATTGGAACTTGTAACTTCAAGTCTATGTTATTTTAGGTGGTTCGTCACTTTTGAGACTCAGTGTGTATACTTTTATAGAATTGCCGCTTGTACTGAACATTGTGAAATGCTGTTTCTTTTTCTCTCTAAATCTGAGAAGGTCCCATAGCACATATTTTATTCTTGAATAGTCTATATATAAAACAGAGAAGATGAAACTGGTAACTGTGAAATAGGGTTAGTGCTCTTTTTCTTTTGAGTTAAAGTGCAAAATGTGGTATTTCATATGTACTGAACATAATGTTGAATTATATATAACTCTAGATAACTAAAATAAAAACTAAAACAGTTTTGTTTTAAACATTAAGTGAAATACTAGAATCCTAGCCACATAGTGTTATTATACTGCATCATCCTCAAAGAGAAAGCAAAGATGCATTAAACAAAGCACAGCATACCAGTTGAAGCTACCCAATTATAATTAGGATTTCAGGCTAAATTGTAATGTTGCTAAATTTGGAATAAGGATATATTATGTCTTCTTTAGTTGCTGTTCACAGGAATAATATGAACATTAATTGCTTTCTGTTATTCACAAATTCAATACAACTTGTATGTACTGGTAGAGTTGCTAGATTTAAAAGACATCATATAGATTTAAAATTTGTGCAGTTTAATCCAATGGTCCTCTTGTTACAGAATGCTACATCGTATTTACTGGCTTTATACTGATGCAATATGGATTCAGTGCTATGCACTTTCTTGCAAAGTCAAAAACACAGGCGTTCCCATAGAAAAAACAGGAGATATAGCAATACTGGAAAGTTTGGAGCATCCATTCCTATCCACTTGCATTCATTGTACCCTCAGAGTTGTCCTTGTCAACGCTACTATTGGTCTTGTCAACAATGCTGTAGTTGCAAGTAGCTGTATAGCCAGCTATACCTAGGGATTACACACCCTCATTTCCAATGATCAGTAGCAGTCCTTTTGGAATAGTATCTGCCTATGATTGGATATTGCTTTTAAGAAATGAAAAAGAATATCTGTTCCCCATTCTACCGTGTTAAATGGTCACCTTCCTTCCCAACGTACCGCTGCTTACTACTGGAGTGATGTGGCAATCATACTACTAAGGAGGTAAGTACATCTTGGGAGATAAATATGTCTGCAATTGGCAGTCCCATATCATAGTCATACTTCAGCCTGATTCCAACAATGGCATGGTGTTAATAGATAATTAGGATGATATTTATTTGCATCTTATAGATCTCTTAGCCTGTTAATATATGCCCAATTTCCTGCTTTGGCTCTGATCTTGCAACCTGCTTCCTGGCAGTACTGATCAGTGAAATACACAATATTGTAGTGTCTTTGTACACCAATTCAGCCGTTTTCCTTACTGGGGTCATGGATAATGCTGGTAGATCATTAATATTTGAGAATTTCCCTTAATAAAATAATATAAATAGTCCATCTTTATCTTAGTGTTGATGATTGGCTGCAGAATTAATTAGAATCATACAGCATTATGAAATTTTAGACATGGTTGTATGTGTCTTTAAGTTCAGAAATAGTATACTATTACATGCTGACTAATGAAAATATAATGCCAGGCTAATACCAGGAAAAGTTGTTGCCTTCATGTCTGCTCTGAGCCTACTAGAAGCACCTGTTTGGCTGCAATAGAAATCAGGATTCTGAATTAGGTCAACATTGAGCCTTATAGTTGAGATGGTGAATGCAGAAAACTGACATAGTCATTTGAGGGATCTCCATTTATGAACTCCCACTTTAAAAACAGTAACATGGCAGCATTGATATATTGACCTCATTCAGGCCTAACAGCATTGGCACTTGCTCTCCCCCACACCCAAAAAACCCCACTTGAATTGCATTATGTGCAAGTGACTATGTTTTCATTGAATTGATTAGGTGCTGATTGCAGATGTTCTTCTGAGTAGCTTACTCTTGATTATAACTAACATTTGCCAGATGTTGTGAAGTTAGAAAAAGAGCGTTGGAGCCAAGTGTCGATGCCAGACATTTCAAACAAATTGAAATGCACCCACTTACCAATTTCAGAAATTAAGTCTTTTATGCTGCTAAGCATTCCATTAATGCTTAGAGGATTATTCTTGGATGATTATTCTACTCCTCTTTGCTGCTCTTGTTTTGCAGCTTACAAAATGCTAGGCCCTTCTCTACCTCTGTGCACTTATTAAATCAAATACCATTCATGCTTCTTTGATTTAATTCATTGTCATTACTCCATGAACGAAGACAAGTAGACTAGTTTCTTTCAAAATCAGAAACTATAACCTCATTAGGCATTCTAAAATAATGAATAATGGAATGATTGTATTCGTTTTAAATTAGGACGTTATTTGTGATAATTAAAAAAAAAAACTTCCTAAAAAATCACTGGAGATTCACATTTGTTGCTCAGTGGAGAGGAAATTCAGGGATATTTCACTATGAACTAAGTGATCAGACCTTTCCAATTATTCATGACAAATAAACATAAGCAAAATCAATTGCAGAATTATCCATTGTAAATAATACTCTCCTCTCTCCTAAAAATATTCATGTTCTCTTCAAAAAATTGGTGTTATATTGTATCCTCTATAAGGACATAGGACCCACCTTATAACTCTTTACCTGGTAAAATGCCCAGGAAATTTATCTACAGTTGTTGTTATCAGATCAGTATGGTTCAGTCTCCTTGAATGTAGCTACTTTTGGTATATTACCTGTAACGTTAGGCAGCCTTTGTTTTGTCCACTGATGAACCCACCACCAATTGCAGTATTTTATCTTGTTTTGTTTTTACTTTATTTTTAATGTTTTTGTTTGCAATTCTGGTTAGTGGCCATAATAAAAACATTCATTCATTGGTGGGATCCCAAATTTGTTCTATTGTTTGGAGTTCTTGTGGAAGAGCTAAAATTATATACATATATTCAGGCACAATGCATTTTTATGACAGCACAGAGATGTAGGCTCAAGGGTTTCTTGTTTTGTTGGTATGTTGATGAGAACAGAAACAGTACAGCTAGGAAAAGCTGGAAAAAATGTCAATAACAAAAGCACTGTGGTTGTTTTTGTTTTCTTACCTCCACGCATAATTGAATTAAGGAGAGGTGTTGACACATCACTGCTGATTAGGTTGGGGGGAACTTCCCAGAGAGATATCAGAATCGTGCACTACATATCTAATGAAGAGTTGCTATTTTACTGGTATATGGTCAGTGTAAATCTTCTCAGAAATAATAGCCCAGATATTACTGTTTTATTTGTACAATCCTGGGAATTATGCTTTCGGAAACTTGACTTCAGATGTGTTTTTTCCCTGATTTACTTTCTGCCTCACTCCTAGTCTTTGGACATTGATTTAGTTTAAGAACTTGACCCGAAAGATCCTACCTAATATAATCTACTTGTATTCTTTTATCTAAGCCCTGTTTGCGGAGTCTTTTCTTGCCCAATTTGATTGCCTTGCTACACACTGAGATCCTTTCAGGAATATCTTATCCCCTAATAAAGGACTCACTGAGTTTAGTGTCAGGTCCCATTTGTGTCCTGACTTGCTTTGCTAGTCTTCTGCTGCCGAGACAAATGTTTTTAACTATGACATTAAAAATTACTATGAGTTATTGTTTCTTAAAAGGTTAGGTTAATTATGATTACTGAATTTGTTAACGTCACTATCTTCAGCCTTGTTGTTACTGTTTTCTTGGCTGTTTTGAGACCACAGCATTCTGGATCAAGCACATACAAGGAGTTAAGGCTCAAATACAATTTGGCTCAAAACTCATGACTGTAGAAGAGGATGGCCTGTTTACAGTGAGCAATGACACATGATGTTCTTCTACACTCTGCTATATATATTTATATAGCTATGTAGCAAGCTATTCTTCCTCTTACTGTTTCTATAAAGACTTTGTGTTATATCAAACTGGCAACTGAGCTTTCCTTGATTTATATAGCCATTTAACTGATTATTGTTCCCCTAGCCTTTACTCTCCTTATTTTCTCATTTCTGTTCTCTTTCTGTCTTTATTTGGTGTCCTTTACTTTGAATATTTAGAATTTGTCTGATAGTTACTGTGACCATATGTCCTTTGTTATAAAGGACAGGCCTTTATTTCAGAAAGCTGTCCTTTTAATTTATTTATTTATTTATTTATTTTCCAAAACCTCACTTCTGTCCTTTATTTTGGTCATTTAACTTTTACCATACAAATGATATCACTTAATGCACAGTCTTTCACATTCATGTGAAAAATATGGAAATGGAATTGTCTTTTTAAAATAAATTTACATATATTATTTGAGTTCAGATATTTTTATTCGAATATGCATTTTGGTAAAGTTTTTCTTGGTTTGCTGTTGAATTTTCCTTTATAAAACAAAGTTGTAAACATAAACATTAAATTGAACCTTATGAACCTGTTTCAAATTTGCCCCTTTTTTGGGTTTGTCCTTTATTTTTTCCAAGAAAATATGGTCACCATACTGACAGAGGAGGAGCATAGTAGCAGAACCATGGTTTTATCTGTAAAAGTAAATAGTCACAGTTACTGTAAATCAGTTCCACACTTTATACAAATTTGAGATGATTCTTTCCCATTGTTTCTGAACTTGAGTGTGCTGGCAATATTATTTCCTATCCTTTAAATTATGAGTGAAAGTTTAAGCTAATTTCCTCAGAATTGATAGAGCACAGTATTTCCCCTTTTGGGGGTGGGGGGGAAGACCAAGCAACTGTATAGGTCCATTACTTCAACTTTCAACTTTCAACTTTATTGACTAGTCTTACAACCATATCAACAAGAATAAGAAACATCAGCAAAGGTGAAACAAATAACTAATACACAAAATCCATGATACAATAGAAGTATAGGTCCATTATGAACATGGACACTTCAGTTCGTGTGGAAAGCACATGTATACACAAATTTGCATAAACTTAGGGGCAGAGTATCTCTGGCAACAGAATATCCTCCAATTTCCCTTCCACCCAAACCCCACTCCCAAATCTATCATAGAAGGCTGGGGAGCCCTGTTGAACATTTGTGTACTTTAAGAGAATTCAATTTCTTTAAAAAAAATACTCCCTGCTTTTGGCGCTGTCCATGATCTTTGGTGCCGCCCTGTCTATAACAATTAGGCTCCCAGTTCTTTCAAATGAAGGAAACCATGTTTATGGTTGTCTCCTCTGTGACTGTAATGGGGTATGTATACTTTGGTTCCGGGATCTGACTGAAACAGGCAGGGCCACACAGGTTTCAATGTTTCTTCTCCCATTTTGTGGGTGGGTGGGGGGGGATTAAAGGAGACAGAAAGAAGCAGTCTGGGTATCAGCCAAGCCTTATCAGAGCAGACAAGCATTTTCACTTTTCCAGTTTCAGCCTTGCCATTTGCATCCTGTGGTGTGATCAGTTTCTTCCTTATGGAGACAACCATAAACATGGTTTCCTTCATTTGAAAGAACTGGGAGCCTAATTGTTATAGACAGGGCGGCACCAAAGATCATGGACAGTGCCAAAAGCAGGGAGTATTTTGGCAGGGAGGGACAAAACATGGGGTAGTTTCTACTTTACCGTTTTCTCCTATACAGTAGCTTTTGAGCCTAACGGGGAAGTACATGCGGTACCCAGGATGCCTGGGAAAAAATGATGGAAAAAGTGGAAGGAAAAGACTGGAAGGCTAAAAATGGAAAACACTGTAAAATTCCATGAATAAGGTAGGGTAATTGGGTATAGAAAAAAGCTTCATTCGAAAGCATTCTAGAAGAAAGTGATCAGAAGCAATTGCCACAGATGTTGATTGAGAGAACTACCTGTATATTATAGTTCTATTGTAGTCTATATTATAGACTATATTATAGTCAAGGACATTTCAATATCAGCTTCCATTTCTTGCTGTTTCTTTGAACTGCATATTTGAGATTTAAGCAGATGTCTACTGTTTAGACTTCTACACTTGTGTTTTAATTCACATTTGGTTTTGTATTCTGTATATTTTAAAGTTGTTTCAAAGAAAGTATTTATTTTGGCATATAAGTCTCATAAATCAATAAAATAAACTGACTTCGGTAACTTGCTTTTGATGTTTGTACTCAAAGGAAACCAGTTTGAAACAACAGTAACTCTTTAATTATGTAACTTTTCTAAGGTGTCTATTTCTTTTTCAAAGCTGAATGTGGTGCCTCCATTTTTTTCAGCCATTTTTAATAGGTCATATCTAGATCTCAGTTTAACTGAGATGAAATCATTTGAGATGGCTAATTGCTGAGTGACTTAACATGTACACTGAAAATATGAATAGAAAGCATGCACAGTCAGGTAACTAAAAAGTTACCATAGTATCTTCCCCATATACAGTACCAAAGTTCTTAAATAGATAAATTCAATATTTTGGGAATATAATTCAACAACACTATGACATCTTTAAATCTTAGTTAGACAGATACAGTGATACCTCGAGTTACGAACTTAATCCGTTCCGTGACTCTGATCACAACTCGAGTTGGTCGCAACTTGAGGTAAATTTTCCCATAAGGTTCAATGTAAATACGGTTAATCTGTTCCGCCCTCCGAATTTGGTCACACCATGAGGCAAATTTCCCCATAAGGTTCAATGTAAATACATACGGTTTCCTTCAAAGCCTTATTCTTGCCAAGCCTGCTCTGCATTTTCTTTGGAGCCATGCTGACAAGCACACCAAAAACCTTCCAAATGCCACAAAACACACCAGAAGCCTCACCGAACGTCTCCTTGCTACCGCGATCTCGCCCACAGGAAGCCGCGACCGCATGGCAGCAGGGCAAATGGCCGCGGATCCGGTTCATAGCTCGAGGCGGAGTTCGCATGTTGAGGTAAATTTTTGGGGGCGGAGCTGGTTGTATCTCTAAAAATTCGTAAGGAGGGGCGTTCGTAACCCGAGGTACCACTGTAGCTAGGGAAAGACACAGAGCCATCAGGCAGGACTAGCCACCTCCAAAGCCTTTCCCACCCAGACACTTACTCAATCAGCCCAGCCCAGCTTCAGGTTTTATATCAAAGGAGGGTCAATGGACCAGGAAGAAATTACAGTAAAAATCAAGTGTAGGATCTTTAGTAGAGAGGTAGATGCCAGACAACAGTATGTTCAGAGCTTGAGAGAGAGTCATATCCTGGCTACATGCACATTTCTCAGCTCTCAGGAAAGCAATTTGCTTCTTTGCCCATTAAGTAAAAAACGGAAAAAAGCTGTGTCTTAGCAAGCTGAGCTAAACTCATTTCTGCAGTGAAAGCGATCCAATTGCTAAGGTTTCTGTAATCTTATTCCATTTGTTGTCAATAAATTTTGTTGAAGGAAACTGGGAAAACCTTTTTTTCAGTTGGAATCTACTGCCAAGAACTCAACATGCTGAACCTGGCATGGGATATAGCTTTATTTGAATTACCCTGTCAACCACAGCTATCTGAGATGCAGAGATAGAATAAGGGCATCTGGCCCTCAATAAAAATTAATGGGGAGAAATACTGGATGTTCATCCGGAATAAAACTACCCTGTCTGGACTGCAGTGTTCCAGATAACCAACAGGTAGAAGCAAAAAGCTAGGTTTTCTGTTTCTTTTTGTTTAACTGAGGACAATTACTATGTTTCTATATCATTAGATATGATTTCTTTAATCGTGCCATATTGAACAAATCACAATGGGTGGGATCATATGTGCATTGAGCCAAAAATAAACAAGACATATGATGGTTAAATTATTATGTAAAGTAGGTCCCTATGTACTATATACACTATGCTTTGCTTTGAATGCTTGAATGAAGGAAAAAAAGGTGTTTGTGAGAGTTCCCCTGACCTGTCTTAGTTATAAAGGGCCATTTTTCTGTCTTCCAGTAGCCTGGGAATTTTCTGAAAGTCAAATGTTACAGATGGGCCCCTGAATTACTTGATACAGCCCAAGTGTGTGCACACAAACCCTAGCACTGTAAGGATTATATGTATAACACAAACACATTTCATATTGCTGATTCTGTAGGTAAGGCAGTTAGTAACTCCAGGGTGAAAAGTAGTATGTGAGTTTTTTTCTTATTCATTGCTATGGAAATTCTTGACTTCTTTTCTTATATGGAAATTTAAACAATGGGGATTATACTTTCACACTCCAGGCAATCAAATTTTAATTATGCAAACATTAATATTATTCTTACTTTACCAAATTTCCACAATACATACTTTAATAATATGAGAATAACCATCGGAGAAATCCTTTCCTTTCGAATGGAAAATGTTCTGTACTTTGCTATTCTAATCCTTGTTTATAACACAGAGCCCTATTCATGTTTGTTGAAGCCTTCATAAACAACACTGAATTTAAAATGTGACATTGTTGTGACATAAAATAAAGAAAGTGCTCTATAAATCCCTAATGTGTATGACTCACAACATTGTGCAAGATTTAAATCAAGGATTATCTTCAATTTTTGATAGTGTATGAAAAAAAAAACCTTGAATTCTCTGTGGTTCATTTATTTATGTTAAACTGAAATCTTATCTACCTATCTTCAGGTAAGCTCCATTTAATTCAACAAGACTTATATGTCAGTGGAAGTTTGTAGAATTATGCTGTAAATTTCTTAAGGCTACTTAAATGATCCTGAGTATGAATCCATTTTTAAGAATTTATTCTGGATGAAATTAAGTCAGGGGTGGCAACAAAGGATTCCATATGGCCCTCCAGAGTTCAGTTTTTCTACTTAATCTGAATCAAGCCAATATTTAAAAAGTAAGAAACATTCCTTTAATGTTTCTTTTACAACACTTTGCTTAGTGGGATTTTTAGCATGTGCTTGCTTGTGTGAGTGTGCTGAGGTAACTTAATTTGTTTTGGGAATTCTTTGTTTTTTCATTTTTTAAAAAATTCTCAATCCTGTTTGGGTCATTGCCCTGTCTACCATGCTAAGAAGTATGGTTTCTCACTTGGTTATGGAATGGAAACAGGAACAGATGGGAAAATGCTACCCTGTTAGTTCTTCCAGATCACTTATGAAAATTGGGTTTAAGAGAAACTATATTACAATCTTTATGGTTTCTTTCAAATTAAAAAGCTGATGCTGGGGAATTTCTGCTTCATGGTATACCATTAACATAAAGGGTGTTGAAGTTTCCATCTTGCTTTTATGCCTTTTCATATCTATATGAAATGACTTTTTTTTTTTTTTTTTGGTGCCTTCGAGTCATTGTTGACTCCTGGCGACTGCCTGGCAAGTCCCTGCAGTTTTCTTGGCAAGGTTTTGGAAGTGGTTTGCCATTGCCTCCTTCCTAGGGCTGAAAGGGTGTGAGTGACCCAAAGACACCCAGCTGGCTTTGTACCTGAGGCAGGACTAGAACTCACGGTTTCCTGATTTCTAGCCCAGTGCCTTAACCATTGCACCAAACTAGCTGTCCATATGAAATGCCTGGGGAATCTAATATAATTGGGCTGGAGACAACAGTATCATTATACAGTATTTCAGTACATTTCAGTACTTCTCACTGATATCTATCCATAATCAACTATTATGAAAAGTACTGGAATCAGATCAATTCTGTGGCCGATTCTTGTTAAAAAGTTACATAGCCCCTTTGATTTACCCTACCTGAAACTATGTGAAACTAGACCACATCCTTAAATTCCACAAGGAAAGAAAGGTAAAATATAAATGCACTAATTAAATCAAACAGTAATGCTAGATGCCTTCCTCTATGCTGCCACAAAACATCCTAGATCATGTGATGTCAGCCTATCTGTATGGGAACTTTCTGCACACATTAATAATTTTCTTGGTGGAGCAGACACCAGCAGATTTAATCTCCTAGCTGAGCCTTCCATACTACTTGATATGAAATGGATCAAAACTTGAACCAATCTTTTAGTTAAAATTTCACAAATGGCATTATTCCTTTTTTCCACTTGAGAAATGAACAAGTAACATCTCAGATTTAAATCTCACATCAGACTGATCATGATAAGTTCTGAAATATGACCACAATAACGGCCATATCTTATAACAAATGTTATGTACTTAATTGCTGAATAAATGTCCCCTTCTTCACTAGGACCATTTTTCAGAACACAAACACACACACACACACACACATTATGTTATGGGTATATAGTAAAATATATATCAAGTAATATGGCTGGCTAGCAAATTCAGAAGCTGTATGATTTGCTTGAAAAATACTGTTGATTTCTAATTAAATGATAAGCAGAAAATAATGTATCTACAGCTTGAATTGCATGTCACACTTGAAAGTCCTGTAGTATTAAAATTACTAAATAAATGTGACAAAAATAGAATATCATATACTGATGTGTCCATAAGCACTCAGAAGTATTTTCAAATTGTCAGAATGTGTTCAACAACCTTAGGATAATAGCTTAAGAAGTAACAATTGTTCCATTTATTGCAAGAAAATATATGGCACCCTGGCTAGTTTTCTAAGAAATAAGATGATAAAGATGAGATCAACATAGGATATATCTTGAATATTAATTTCAGGATAAGTTACACAATGAACTGAATCTTTCTCTTATGATCTAACCACACCATCACAGAATAGCTGTGCCGTGTACATTTATATTTATTTACAAGGCTTATAAGTCACTCCAGTCAGGTCCAGTTCTAAACAAGAGACTACTTTGTCATCTGATGAGAATGAGCTTTTATTCCAATAACTAACACTTTTGTTTATTTAATGTCTAAAGGTATTCTGTGAAGAAACCTTATGGTAATATTGTTTGAGCATCTGTTTTTAACATGATCTAAATTTCTTACAGTGGTCTATAGTATTTAGATAGTATTTACTCTATAATATAAATTGGAAAAGATAATGTGTTCTAGTGGCAAGAACCACATAAAGAAAGGGCTGCCTTTCATCATTGTTCAGATTTGCTCCAAGACTAGCCTTACATGTTCATTTCATCAATACATAGTACAGGTAGTCCTCACTTAACGACTGCCCTGTTGTTCAAGACAGAGCTGAAAAAGTAACTTTATAACTGGTCCTTGCACTTACAACTATTGCAGCATCCTTGTTTTTAACATGATCTAAATTTCTTACAGTGGTCTATAGTATTTAGATAGTATTTACTCTATAATATAAATTGGTAATTTAATTTTGGTAATAATAATATAAATGTGATGGAGATTTAGGCACCAATCTGCACATTTCACAACAGAGTCAATGGAGAAGCTGGCAGTAAAATTGCAAGTCATGGTCATGTGATGTATCAATGACCGTGGGTGATTCGCTTAACAACTGTGGCGGAAGTGAGGTTGTAAGTCCATTGCAGTCACATGATTACTTGCTTAATGACCACATCATTTAGTGACAGAGTTGCTGGTCCCAATTGTGGTTGTTAAGTGAGGTCTACCTGTAGTATCTAAACCTCTTATTTTACATGATGAAGATAGATGGATATTTAATAAGCCAATGTTAATAAGGGTTGAACATTCAAGCTAAAATAAGTGAATATTGCTGAAGTGCTGATTTTAGCAGACTGATTTATAAGTTTTAAATTCATAAAAAATAAAAAAATATTTAAAATGGGGATTTAGTAATTCTACATTTTTCTTATTGTGGATCAGCATTATATGATAACTTTCTCATAATTTTGTCTTTATATTAATTTAATTTTTACTATTACCGTTTTTTATTATAACTCTAATACACTGAACTATGCATGTATATATGTAACTAAATCAAATCCTTTGTCATCTTCTTTCAAGGGCTGAAGTCAAGTGAGCCAACCATGACCGGCAAAACACAGACCAGTAACGTCACCAATAAGAATGATCCCAAATCCATCAACTCCAGAGTCTTCATTGGTAATCTTAATACAGCCATTGTCAAAAAAGGAGATATAGAAGCAATATTTGCAAAGTATGGAAAAATAGTTGGCTGTTCAGTGCACAAAGGTTATGCATTTGTACAATACATGAGTGAGAGGCATGCGAGAGCTGCTGTGGCAGGGGAAAATGCCAGGATCATTGCAGGACAACCACTGGGTGAGTTTCTGCATGACTCCTCATATATTCATTTTATTACAGCTTTTTACTTTTACGTTTTTTTTGTTCAATTTTTTATACCCACCTGAATCCATCTGAATGCAATTAACTGTGCTTTGTATGCATTCTAGTAGTGAATAGAAATTAGAATGCACTTAGTATTCTTAAATGATCAAGGAAGTTTAGGACTACATAAATATGGTATTTGTTAAATAGACATGTAAAGATAACTTGTGGGGGAGCATAATATGTGCACTTCCAGCTATGGGTATTGCTTAGATCCACAAATCTAAAGGTCAGCCCTTCACCATGGATTATGAGCTTGTTTAGATGTACCATACTTAACATGAACCAGTGTTTATGATTTGGACAACAAGTGTAACTGCTTTAATTGGGAATGAAAACTTCCACACTCCTTATGTCTATAAAAAGAAGAGCATGAGTCCAACATTGCTGTGTTTCATTCATGTAATTCTAAATGATGGCATCATGAAAGAATGGAGCACTTGTAGCCTTTCCAATACTGTTGTATTTCAGTGCTCACTATGCCTTTTGAAATCCAGGTAGGAGCTTCTTGTTAATTATAACCAAATTTGGCTTTTGACAGGAGTGCCAGTAGACTGGAGGTCGTACCCATTATAAGCTTTCCTAACTTATATGTGATTCTGTGCACTTATAAGTTGCTGACATACAGCATTCATTTTAATATTTAAGGGGGCATTCAGTAGCTAGCAAATAATATGCAAGACACAGTGTAATTATGGAAACTGAAATAAGGCCATCAATAACTTGGTTCAAGAAAAGCTTTGTCCAGTCTGCTGCCCTGCAGAAATCATTGAGGAATTTTGAAGTACTGCAGTCATTAGTGTGTTGGTTTGCTGCCCAGAAACTATAAATTTTATGAAATGTCTCTCATAGCAATTGTATAGAAGCCAATAAGAGATGTTTCGTTACTTGTCTATAGATGTATAGAAACTTGTTTGGAGTAATCTTTAAAATAAATGGGAGAAAACCATAAGCCAACATGGTTCAATTAGATTTTCTGGAGAAGGATTATGAACATGCACTAGAAACTCTTCTCATGTAGGAATTTACTGCCACCTTACTTAAGCATTATTTTCCTGCTACCATCTTTAATTTGTTTATTTATATACACATACATAAACACACATTCATATGGGTTTATATACTTCTACTTCAAAGGACTCAGGGTGGTTTTTAAAAAAATATGAACCATAAATAACAAAACATCATTTTCAAGAAGAGAGTGTTTTAACAGTAGCCCAGATCCACCATCTGTACTGAAGGTCCATTAAGAACAGAAAAGGTTTCACCATCTTACAAAGTTTCTGGCACTAATCCTGAAGATAAAATTTGTAGGATAATTGTATCAAATACAATGAAGGAAGAAAATATTGTGTAGGATTCATTCCAAAGATTTTGCCAGATCAAGTTTCAGTGGCATAAGTAATTATTCAAAATGTTCTTCTGAAATTTGTTTGTCCTATTTTCTTTCCCTTCCCTCACATGAGCTGGTTCATTTATTTCAGAACATGCATTTATTCATTTATTTCCATTTATTTCCATTTATGTATCTATTTGCTTTCTTCCACTAAAATAATTGGAGAATTCCCCTTTAGGTGCATTAGTACCTCTTTGTGTTGAATTGTTTTAATAACAGTTTAGGTTATTAAGTAATGTTATTTAGTTACTTGATTTAATGATAAGAGAACAATAAGATTGGTGGAGCCAATTTGTCAGTATCCTGGAATCAAATGTACTTGTGTATATGTGTGTTTTTAAGGAAATGAAACAGCCGTTAAAACAAGATTTGATCTAGCTCTTGAGCTGTATAACTTTTAGATTTTTGTCAACCAACTAATGATCAATTATACCAATGCAAGACCAGCATGAAATAAAATTTAGCTTTGATTGCCAAAGGTAGCATTTCAAGATTTCTCCTCCCTCCCTTCTGTCTTTCTGGAGTGTAGTGGTTAAAATGTTGGATTAGGTATGGAGAGACTCAGGTTCTAGTCTACCTAGGGCCATTGACTACAAACAGGGACACCCAGGTTCTGGTTCTAATCTACCCTTGGCCATGGAAGCTGACTAGGTAACTTTGGGCCAGTCAGTCTCTCAGCCCAATATCTCACAGGAATATTGTTGTGGGGGAAAATAGGAGGGAGGACTATATATGCTGCTTTGAGCTCCAGAATGAAAAGGCAGGATATAACTCTAATTAATAATAAAATAATTACATATATTCATAATCATTGCTAAAAGAATCATAATCATTCCTAAACAAAAGATTAGGAAATCTGACACAAAAGTCATTTATTAATGTGAATAACAAAAAAATTAATTACAACTTCTTTGGTAAGTAAATTTCCATTCTATTTAGTCTCTTTAAATATTATTAATGTATGCCTCACTTCAGATCTAAATTAGACACTGTCTCCACCAGAAACACAGACAGATTTCCTGGCACAGAGTGACATATAGCTTCAAGTAAACTAGTGGGTACAGGTAATTATTTTGGACAACACGCTCTCTTTCCTGTCTTTGGAAGTATAGTAGCCCTCCAGGAGGTTTCTAAATCACAACAACCGTAAAAAACATACAACGTGTGGTACAGGCAATAAATAATATCTTTTAACAAAACAGTCTCTGTATATCTCTGTTGTACATTAGATTGATGTGGCAATTGGTAATACGGTCATTTTTTTTTTCTTTTTCATCACATATGCCCTGGCCATGAAATGTCTTTGAGTCTCATTGCTTGTCGTGACTTATAGATATGTAACATTCCAACATTCAGAGCTTGTTATCTTCAGAGCGAATGAGTTAATCACAACAAATGGAGTCTTCTAGACTATGAGTGATGTCATGTTTATGACTACTGTGTTCTGATTTCTAAAAGGGAAAAAAAAAAAGATAACCCTTTAATGCAAAACAGTTTCCATACTATCAAGAGGGCCTAATATTTGTATTTTATTTTTTAGATAATTCAGAATATACTTAAAGAATCTGAGAAAAACAATCTTAAATGTTTCATGTTTTTTACAAAGCTGAGATAATACAGCTACTGAGTATTCATACACTTGTTTGTTTGTCTGTTTACCAATATAAAAATCACACCTAGTTCTAGAGGCTCTAGCCCCCTGACCTCCGAATAAAACTCATTAAAAAGCTACAGCCGTCGTAACATAAATATAAAGCAAGAAATAACAATTCACGCTACAACTCTAATGCTCCAAATGCTCTTTTAATGATCCAGAACTTCACTGTTCTGTGAAAAGGTAGGACTGTGGAAACAGATACTCTACAGTGATGGGGCAGCCCTTGAAAAGGCCTCCTTTTGAGTTCACCTCCAGCCACCACCACCCAATTGATCAGGTGGAAGAATGGTATGGATTGATTGAATGGGGTAGCTAGATTCTGTCTGGAAGAGAGGGTTTTATATGTACCCTGAACCTAAGCCATGTAGGTTGAATTTCACTAAAAAGAAGCTAATAAGTGCAGTTCCAGTAACATTGTTATAGCAGTCCTCAGCCATCAGGATATGAGTCACTGCATTTTTCACCAGCAGAAGTTCCCAAGTAGTCTTCAAGGACAGCTCCAAGAACAACATGTTGCAGTAGTCCAGCTTCAAAATAATAACGGCAACGACTGTCACTAAAGCCTCCCAGTCTAAAAAAAAAAAAAGTTGCTACTGGTGCATCAACTAAAACTGGACAAAAGCATCCTAGCCATCTGCTGCTCTAGCAGGAATCATTAGACCAGGAGACCCAAGTCATGGACCTCTCTTTAGAAGAGTGCAACCCTGTCCAGAGTAGGCATGGGGTTCACAGAGACTACTGGTTTGGGGACAAAAAGCACTCTATCTTACTGGGACTGTTCAGCCTTTTCAGTCTCATCCAGATCCTTACAGCCTCCAGACACCAGATCAGAATGGAGGTAGCGGCCATATTTTGTCACCCTATCATGGCCTCTTTAACCTTCTTTAACTCAAATGCCTACTTTCCTGAGCCCATGCCACTCTAGTATAATCTCAGGAAAAGGTGCAAGTCTTTTAAGAAGGGCTAATAATGAAAACAAGGTTGCCTCTCTCCAATCCAAATCACCTCTGCCCATTTTGGATCTGAATGCCCCCTACCTCTACTCCTGAGATCTATGGCACTTATAATAGTTAATCATAATTTTGCCTACATAGATGCTAATATCACCACATTTCCAGCATGACTTCACCACATCCCACCTTTTACCTAATATGTGTTTTCAGTTCTGCTTTGGGGCTACTAGAGATCTGTTTTCTTACCTTGAGCTTTATTTCCCTATTTACTTCACTATGCATCTTAGCCAGTGTTTAGGTAGCATAGAAATTATGTATGTTCTGACAGTGAGAGCCAGTATAATCCCATAGTCTGCATGGCATGTATTACATTAGGTTAGTCCTCTATATATGTAGCTAAGCATGCAAACATTGCTGTGTGAAATCTTTTATAATAGTTTGCCTTAAGTAAAAATAAATTTAGTTTCCATTATAAGGCGGTTTTCTCTTTATCCTCTTGACAAAAATTTCTGATTGTAGCAAAGAGAGGTGTGTAGATTTAAGCCAGCTTTGAAGCTTACCATCTGCTCTGCTTCCCCCCAAACTTAGTTAATTGGCCTTGGGCTCATCCCTAGAAAAATACTGTTGATCTAGCTGCATAAAAGGGATATGGTGAGGATTTCATCTGTTCATATTTTGGTCTTCAAAATGCTACTTAAGCTGCCTGCCATGTGCAGGGCGGGGGCGTCCAAGATAACATAATACTGCCTGCCTGCCTTACAGCCCCAATAAACAGTTGGGGAAGGCAGCTTTAGCCTAATCACAGTCTTCTAAATCACTATATTGATTAATGGTTGCTTACATATTATTATGGTAATAAAATATTTGATATCAAATGTCAAAAATAAAGCAGCAAACATAAATCAGCAAAAAAAAAAAAAGTCAAAAGATAAGGATAGTAAAACAAAAATTGCAATATTGTATAACCCGGAGTATTAGATGATGAAGTAAATACTTGTGCAATAGCTTTAAAAACATCCTTCCCATCCTTTTAGCCCAATTCCCCATCTCTGAACATGGGCCTTGAGAATTTAGGGCTATCACTAAGTTGTCTGGCCCATGTTGCAGGAAGCCATAAAGGGAATTTGTGGGAAATCTAATAGACCATTTGTTCCCCTAGGTTCTCTTTCATTCTATTGCTACACCACCATTATTTTGAATAATTACTGGTTGCATAAATTATGGCAATAATTATGATGAATGTTTAATTTATTTATTTTCAGAATTTATATCCCAGTCCTGATGGACTCTGGGTGAAGAGTAAGGTAAAATGTTCAATTTAAAAAAGAGAACATATATAACATAAGAACATATTATTGAGAGGGGCAGAAAGTAGGGGTTTGCCCTCTCAGTAGTTCTCAGGACAGGAGTGTCTGGGGAGGTTGTCAAAAGTCAAGATGGCAGGTGTAAAAGTGCAATTGAAGCTCCACCCATTTTTTAATGTGGGTTGCACCTTAAAAACAGGCAGAGTTTGATCACAATGTCATAGTCACCATGTTGACTTTTTTGACTACCTCCTGCAAACACCCCTGATTCAGTGTAAACTACTTGCTCAGTATTGTCTCAGAATCTTCTGTAGTGTGCGTTATTTTCAGGGCAAACAATTGATGTGGAACATATTTCCTGACATTAGAAAATTTTAAAGCCACATGTGATGGAACGGAATTATGAAGGCCAGGCTCAGGGAGATAAGCGTTTTCTTAATTCACCGAAAGAGCGTGGGAACTACAAGAGGATGAGGCTGGCATCTCCCTGAGAAATTCACGGTGTTGTGGCTGGCTGGCTTGGGAGCTGGGCTTTGAGTCTGGGAAGATTGATGTCAGGTTTAGCCCAAGGAACTCCAAGAGACAATGCAGAATCAGTTCAGCTATGTTTATTAGCTACAACCTCTAGCAAGAATCTTCCCAGACTGAAACCCCAGCTCTCAAGCCAGCCAGCCACAACACCATGAATTCCTCAGGGAGGTGCCAGCCTCATCCTCTTGTAGTTCCCACGCTCTTTCGGTGAACTAAGAAAACGTTTATCTCCCTGAGCCTGGCCTTCATAATTCCATTCCATCACACCACAGCTCTTTTTTTAAAAAAGAACAAGCTTAGTCTATAATATAAAAGATAATATAATACTTTATGAGTAATGATTTCATCTAAAAAAAGATATAAAATTCAAATAAATAATGGGGAAAGGTTAAATAATATTCAAATATTGAAGAACAAATGGTGAAATATGGATCAATTCATCACCACTTTTGTAGTCTTGAAAGAAAGAAAAGTCAGGGTAAAATCAGGCCTTTTATTTAGCTTCAAATTTTGACCTTCCCCATTTAAGAAATGTATATTTGAATTTACTTGAGTATATTCTTTGTCAAAACTAGATGAAGTAGAAGCTATTTTGAGAACATTTTACTGATAGAGAGGGCTTGCAGAAACTTAACTCCTACATAATTTTATTCAGGTAAACATCCCATTGACGTCAATAAGACTTTCCACAGATAGATTAAAGTGCTGGCTTCACCTGACTGTTTAGCTTTTGATCCGGCATTTTATATTTGTATTCCTTCCCACACTGTGTGCAATTTCAGAGGGAACAAGCATGAAATTACAATAAAAAAAGATGCTGCATTTTCCTAAAGTTCGGCACTGCTCCAATTAATTGAATATGAGTTATAACAGAAAGAGACTTCAATTTAAGCTCTGTGCTAAGTATAGCTTCCCCATGAATGTGATTTCTAACTCTTCTTCCAACACAGTCATTAATTTAGTTAACATTCTGGCATTATGAAGCCATTCCTCTTTTGATATGCTTTTGGTGCTGAGTTTCATTACTGTCTTTCATTTGGTATTGTAATGACAGCAGAGAAAGTGGAGGCTTCTGGATAAAAGATTAATTAACTTTCCTCCCCACCTGTCAAAGCTAAAACCAAAAAGTTTTAAGTCAACACAATATATCATACCATACTGGATGGTTTTTCAAATACTTTAGAAATGTGAAAGTACCCAATTTGGATAATCCTAAAAGCTGACTAAGAATTATTATATATACACAACAACATGAAATCACAGCTGCCAATTCTTTAGCTGGTGTTGGTCTTCATTCGCATCAAGTTCTTTCTAAGAAGCTAGCATATCGTGATGTATCGGTGTAGTATATGTGCCTTTTGTAATTGATAGATGGAAATTTTGTCAATGCACGGATTTTCTAAGTGCTGTCCAGGTTTTTTTGGTATGACACCCACTGTGCTGATAACCATAATGCCATAATCTTTCAGCTTTGATTTTTAGATCTTGGATACTTTGTGATCTCCAATTCTTTGTCTTCTATTCTACTATCCCCTGGTATTGCCACATCAATTATCCACACTTTCTTCTTTTCAACCACAGTTAAATCTGGTGTGTTATGTCCCAAGACTTTATCCATTTATATTCGGAAATCCCACAATATTTTAACCCGCTGATTAATATTTTACAATATTTTACCTGCTCCTGCACTAAGAATTATTATTGGTTGGTCACACAGTCAGCCAGTTGCTTAGCGTGGATTTGGCATTTTTATCCACCTATCGAGTCCTTCCCAAGGACCTGGGATAGGCAGATGTTGTTTGATGGTGTTAAAGGTATCGTCACAGGATATAAGCTGTTCCAAGTAAAGCTGCCTTTTGCAATTGATTGGTGGTGATTTTGTCAGTGCCGATGGTCTTCAAGTGATGCTCCGTGTTTTGGAACTGCACCCAAGGCGCCTATTACTATTAGTACTATCTTTGCTTTCTTTTGCCACAGTCATTCTATTTCTATTTGCAGGTCTTTGTATTTTGTAATTTTTCTCCAGTTCTTTCTCTTCTATTCTGCTGTCTCCTGGTATTGAAATGTCCACTATCCAGACTTTTTTGTCTCTCTTTTCATCAACTGTTAAGTCTGGGGTGTTACGTTGTTGTTGTTGTTATTCCCTCCAAAGAATTAATAGCTTTGCCTATAGGTCTGTAATGTGGTATTAAATGGTAGCATAGTTCTAGATCACTTTTTATGGTTATGTGCAAGAACAGAGTAGAAGTAAAAATGTAGAACAGAACCAAGGAAGATACTACAGATTGTCTGAAATCTGAAAGCAATTTGGGATAACTACTGTAATACAATGATAATAATAAACTGAAATAGGGAAACTCTAGTCCAGACAAGATTCATTAATTGAATAACTGTGCCAGCTCCATCCAGTCCTAGATTGGGAGGCACTGATCATGATCACTCATGTCATAGTCATCTTCCGCTTGGACTATTGTAATACCCTTTACGTGGGGCTGTCCTTGAAAAGGATGTCCCAGAAACATCCGCTGTTCCAGAATGCAGTGGTTCATGTAGTTTGGGGCATACCACAGTACGCCCATGTAACACCACTGCTGTGTGAGCTGCAGTGGTTCCTGGTGGGCTTCTGGATATAATTCAGGGTATTGTTTGTCATCTTTTAAATTTACATGGCATGGGACCAGGTTACATGTGGGAACTGTCCCTGGTGGTTTCTGCCCATCCCACCAGATTTGGCAGAGTGGGCACGCTTTGGGTCCCCTCAGTGAAAGAGTGGCACCTGGTGGGCTCTAAGAAGCATGCCTTCTCTGTCATGGTGCTTGCCTCTTGGACTAGCCTCCCACAGAGATACAGATGGTCCACATTCTGTTAGCCTTTCATAAGGCTGTGAAGACCTCGGTCCTCCCCCAGGTATTGTCTAGGGTGTTAATTTATTGAAGCTCTGGTGTGTGTATGTAGGTTGTATAGGAGGATTGATATTGTTATAGGGACATCAACTTGGGGTTTGTTGGGTTTTTAATGATTAATGTGTTTTATATTTGCCACCAAGTTTCCTTGGATAGATTGGCAGCCATAGAAATTTGATAAATAAATAAACTGTAATATCGTATCCAACAATATAAGCCATTCTGATGGCAGTTGCTTTGACCTTTTTCCATGCACCCCAAAGCCTGCTCTAGAAAGTTGGAGGAACCCGCAGAGCAGATTTTGAGGTATGGATTGAGGAAAAGAAGATGGTGGGGATAGAAGTGCTAAAGGAGAATTGTGCTTGCAGCAAACTCAGTTTAATCAGGTTGATCCACTACACATCCTTCATTGGTGTTCTATGTAAGGACAATTATCAGACCAGAAATATGAAATACCGATCTTCTTTGTAATAGTTGTAATCACTGTAACAGTTGTAATCACTTTGTAATAGAAAATCACTGAAATTTCTTTCCAAAAAAGTATATTGAATCTGGAAGGATTTAGCTTATTCCATGTTAAATTTCCTTCTGAATTATAGCCAGCTTTGTAGCTGAAATTTAATATATGTGTATCCGACTTAACAAGTTACCTTCCAAAATTTAGCATGGTTTGGAATTTGGACTGAAGTAATCTTCCTGATTAACCAAGTTAGTTGAAGTCTATTATTGTTATCCTTACTGACTTGTATGGATTAGGCTTTAACAACACCAAAAAATAGTATAACATTAGGAAAATGAAGTTGTTGACAAGCCGTCATCTATTTCAAAGAATAATAATTCAAAATTACCTTTTTTATATAATAAGAAAAGCAACCTGTTGTTTGCAAAATTTGTAGCTGAGTCATGCTGCCTGATATAGTCATTCCTCACTTTGTCCACCCCTGTGTTGAAGCAACTTTGGAACATGCTGTTCTCTATTGAATAAAGATAGGAACTTCATAAACTTTGTGGGTTAGGAGAGACATGATTACAAGAAAATAACGACAATCCTTAGGGTTCCAGAAGATAATATTCTAGTGTAATTCTTCCAGGAAATGCTTAATCCAGCTGAACGACCATATAACATGTCCCTTGATTGTGGTTGATTCAGATCTTTATTTATTTAGGTAAAAACAGCTTTACTATTTTCCCATTCCTCATGACCTTTCTGTCTCATTTAGTCTGGAAATTGACTGCTGCTCAGCATTTTCCTTCCATACTAAAAGCCGTTACTCTGCAGGGCTTATATTTAAAGCATGCCAAGCAGCTATTTGCCAGTCTGGATGGAGAAAAATGCTTCCTGAAATGCCACTTATGGGCTTTATTTATTTCTTGCATTTGCTTGGGAAATAGTCATCATTTGATTTCAATACTGTGAGCAAGGGAAACACACATACACTCACCGCCCCAGTCAGGACTTAAGGTTTTGCATTTAAAGTATTGGTTGTGCTTTGCAACTTCTATGTTGTACTTCCAACTAAGAGACATCCCACAGTGCTGGGCAATAAAGGTGAACCCAGATAGTCAGAGGCAGAGGGGATGCAGGTTCTGCGTAGTACCTTCCCTTGAAACCAGTTCTGCAGAATTTTCTTGATAAGCTCATCTGAGAGGTTAGTGTTATGAAAAAGTATTCAAGGCTTCAACCCTCATAACTGTATATAGGCTTACCTCAAAATGGCTTGTCAGGGTTTGCTTCAGAATAGACACCTGTATAATTGCATTGTTGTCTGTATTTTTAAGATGTGATTTTGTTTCTTTTACAGGGGCATACACTTCCTTAAAGCAGAAATAGGATTTCTTGTGGGGGTGCTTTATATATTTTGTGCAAAGAAAGATTTTATATGGGCATGTTTTTCATATTTTATGCATGGGCAGAAGCATTCAGAAATGGACATTTTTGTCCTTTGCCCCAAAGTCTGTGAGTCCAAGGTCTACTAAATTGAGATTTACGGTACCTGAAAATTTCTGGAAACTTTTCAAAGACAGCTTACTGTAAAGTGTATTATCATATTCAAAGGAAAATGGAATGAAGTTTTGTATCACCCTGGACTGATATGACATCTCCAGAAGAGACAGAGTTGACACACTATTTCTAATAGTAAAAACAGCCACTGCCAAAACCTGGACATCCAGTATCATGGGTAAATCTGATGATATTTTCAAATCATGAATCTGATTTCTCAGTTGTTATGTAACTAACTAAAAAAACTATCACTTACCTTTGTCCTGAAGGAGCATAAGAAGAGCCCTGCTAGATCAGATTAAAAGCCTAACTAATCCAGCATTCTGAGCTATACAGAGGGCAGTTAATTGTTAGGGACCTTTTTTGGATTACTAACATGTCTCCATTAAGAAAACGCCCACCCAGCCTGTAGGGATTTGTAAGTAGTTTCCCTGTGTTCCACCATATATATATTCTGGTTGTTTATCTTGCAAGGTGTCAAGTACCAGTATTTTAATCGAGTATCTGATGTTCTACCAACATATAGGTTTTCATTAGCCCTTCTTTATGTATAGCAGGGGTGATTTGGCCCATTGGACCTCTTTGTGCCACCACCCCCCATATCCCCCCCCCACACACACACACTGCTTTTCCTTTCCCAATGAATCGAAATCCAACCCAAACCAAACAAATGCTATGAAGGATACTGCTGCATTTTGTAGGCCAGAATAATGACCATGGTAGAAGTCACCATAGAGTTTGAAACAATGGTGGAGGAAGTGGAAATTTTGTTAGGTGACAAAGGGCATTCAGTTCTGCATACTCACTCTTAGTATTAGCTTAGCAAACAACAGTTTGTCATCTAAAACTGGAAGCACTGGCCAAAGTTTAGACAGTGAACAAAAGGCATAGTTGTTTTTTTTTTAATTTATATTTTATTGCTTTTTAATTAATAACAAAAAAGAAAAAGAGCAAAACACAGTGATAATAATGATGAAGATACGCACATTCTCAAAGAGAAAAAAAAATTAAAAAGCGCTTTACAAAAAAGTGAAAGAAGTGCGACAAAAAAAATAGTATGATATGTCATTATAACAGGAAACAGTTACAATTCTATGTATACTTATTTAAAGCAAATATTATTCAAGTACATTTATATGACTATAGTGTTTTTTTTAACTTCCTGTATTTTGTATAAATGAGTCCCGTATTTCATTTTACTTGTCCATACAAAGTCTACGTCTATAGGCAATCAGTGGCAAGTGCAATCGGGTCTTCAATCCATTGAGTTAAGGGGGCCATACATTTATGTTTCCAGTGATGCAATATCAGTCTTTTAGCCATAGTAAGGGCACGGAGAATCCATTTATGTTATCCAGTTGTCAAGTTCCATGTACTGGGTATGTAATTAAGAGGATATCATCCTCTGAAAGTGTTAGGGGTTTTTTTCCACACAGTCACATTTATATAATCCACTACTTTTTCCCAAAACTTAATAAGTATAGGACATTGTAAAAACATGTGTTTTAAAGAAGCGTTGTCCTTATTACATCTCCAACAAAATGCTGTCTTAGACAATCCTTTTCTATACAAACATAAAGGAGTCCAATAAATTCTAAAATTTTGCTGTTGAAAGTCCATTGACACTCTTCCTATAGAAGTTAAGACACTCCCATTGTCTAGGCAATATAGAAACCTCTAACTCTTTATTCCACTCATCTCTTAGGATCTACATATCAAATTGATTTATTGATAACAAATATCTGTAAAAACTAATAGTAGGGGCTTTTTTATTTTAAGGGATTTAACAAATTGTTTTAGTATCTCAGGTGTCTCAGAAGCTGAAAAAAAGGCACAGTTCTGTGAGTCAAGTGAGTTCTTGTTTGTGCCAAAATTGAAATCATAGAAACAAAAAGAAATGTATCTTGGCAGAACCCACCTTGCTACAGTACTGCTACCTTCATTATCCACTGTGGATTGTTTCAAAAGTTGTACAGACTATGCCCTTACAATGTAACATCCATTAATCGCATGTGTTTCTACAAATTCTGTTTAAGGAAATAATCTGAAATTAATTGTACAAGACCTCATCCACTTTTGAGAAACAGTTTGGGTAATTGTAGAAAGTAGAATGTCACCCACCCAATAGTTACTGAATCCTAAACAACCTGTTTCTGCTTGCACACCTTTCTAGTGTCAGTGGCAGAATACTGATTGCTTCCTGTCCATTTGACACTTGAGCTTTTCCATATGGACTATTTACATAAGAAATAAATACCTGGATAGATTGTCCTTGGAGTTCCTCTAAGTCATACTCAAAGTAAAAGCAATGTAGATAACACTGTGAAACTAAAATGTTTGAACTTAGACAACTGTCCAGTTTTTACAGTATGTTCAGTTTCTGTAACATTTGGACAAATTATACAAGGTACTTTCTTTCTGTTCTAGAATTTCTAGAACATCAGAAACATGGCCATACTTTATTCCTACTGTACAAAGTTTTGCTGAAGTTATATAGAATCTACCTCTTCCTAATTTTTTGTCCTTACAACTGTTAGTTTTGTGCAGTTGAAATAAGAAATAATTTATTTCAGATACCAGCAGCCTCTACATAATCATTCATGTTTATGGAGTTATTAAGGTTTTCATACATACATACGTACATTCATAACCTAGAAAAGCTCATTCAGATAGTACTGATTTAACATTGATGCTTGTGACTTCAAGCTTTATACAGAACAAAACAGATTTCCAATTGTGTAGCATTAGTTAACAATTCATGTTTCGCAATGAGCAACAGTTCTTTAGCGATCTCTTCGACATTCTATGTGGGAGAACATTGCTTCACTTGAAAAGATCTTGATCACAATCTCAAGTTTCTTTCACTTGATTTTTTTCTTGAGACTGTGCTTTGCAATTCACTGTTTATTTCATTGTTATTTATCAGCCCAAATGTTTTACAGTGATTACTCACAGATTGCCTGATATTGTGGAAAAATTATTTGCATTCTTAGCTGACAAATAAGTGCATCATGGTAATAAGGAACAATACGGAGTGTAGCTTTGGAAATAGGCCTTAGTCTACACCCTTGGCAAAATATGCATAGATATGTGAGAATTTACATGATGTTGAATCAGGCTCTTTAAGTAGCCCAGTTTTGTCAATGCTAACTGACAGGGCTTCAGGCAAGAGCCTTTCCAGCTAAACCTGGTGATGTCAGGGACTGAGCCTGTACTGTGGAGTCCTTGGGGTTCTCTGAGCTTCGTTGTTTTCTTGCAAACGTTTCATTACCTGGCTAGGTAACATCTTTGGTGCTAGAATGGAATGGGGTTTGCTCTCTGTTTATATATTGTGGCATGCCCTGCCAGTGTTGGTGGGGGTGTGGGTTTGTTTTGTTCTATATTTTTCCTCTGGTAGTTCCTTGATTAAGGTATTGTTTACTGCTTGTATGTCTGGTGGTAATCTTGGAGTTAATCTCTGCTTATCTGGGTAATGATTGCTGGTGAGGAGATGTTCTGGTCTTTTGTTTTCCTTTCTTTTGTCTCTTTTGAATAGTGTGTAGATGTTGTTTATCTCTATATGCCTGTTGATTGCTGCCTTGTCTGAATACCAAGCTTCCAAGAATACTCTTGCATTCTGGATTTAGCTTAGTCTAAGATGCTGACACTTTCCCAGTTAAAACTATGGTTAAGTCTGTCCAGGTGTTGTGAGTTTAAGGAGTTCTCATCATGTCTTCTGACTGCTAGTTGGTGCTCGTGGATGCGCTCTGCCTGTCTGTCCTACATAGTGTTTGTTACAGTCCTTACACTATGTTGTAGATGACTCCTGTTTTTTCTTCTTGGGCTACTGGGTCTTTTGGTTTGCTTAAGATGTTTTGGAGGGCTTTAGTTGGTTTGTGTGCTACAGAGATGCCATGTGGTTATAATAGTCTTTTGGTAGTTTCTGAGACATTTCTGATGTATGGCAGTGTGATCCTTTTCATAGCTTGTGTTGGTTGTGTTGTAGTAGGTTGAGTGGTCAGGCACTTTTTGATAAAGTTGTGTGGTATCCATTTTGTTGAAAGATGTTGTATAGGTGGCCTCTTTCCTTTTTCTGCTGTTCTGGGTTGCTGCAATGCATTTGCGCTTGTTTGAATAATGTTCTTACACAGCTCCTCTTGTGGGAGGTAGGGTTGTTACTTTGGTAATGGAGTACTTGGTTAGTGTGGGTTGTTTTCCGATAGACTTGAGTTTCTAATTTGCTGTTGTTTCCTCTGCTGATGAGGATATCCAGAAAGGGTAGCGTGACCTAGTAGCCCAAGAAGAAAAAACAGGAGTCTCCTCACCAGCAACCATAACCCAGATAAGCAGAGATTAACTCCAAGATTACCACCAGACATACAAGCAGTAAACAATACCTTAATCAAGGAACTACCAGAGGAAAAATATAGAACAAAACAAACCCACACCCCCACCAACACTGGCAGGGCATGCCACAATATATAAACAGAGAGCAAACCCCACTCCATTCTAGCACTGACGATGTTACCTAGCCGGGCAATGAAAAGTTTGCAAGAAAACAACCAAGCTCAGAGAACCCCAAGGACTCCACAGTTCAACCCTGAGCTACACATATTCGCTTCTATTGAGCCTGTACTTTCTGCATGCAGACAGTGCTTTGCTAATGTGACAACTTTAGCGTTCAAAAAGACTCACATACAAAATAGAATATGTGACAGTAGGACCATATTTCAATAGGAGAACACATGTTTTGCATATAAAAGGTTCCAGGTTCAATTACTAGGATTCAGGTAACAGGAGACATGAAAAACTTCTGCCTGAGACCCCAAAAAATTGCTAACTAGAATCCTAGGCTCATACATGCATATAGTTATTGTCTGCATCTGCATGGGTTACGCTTACAGATATTGTGATGGGAATAGTCTGTGACAAGAAAAAGTTTGTAACAGGGAACAGGCTAAAAATATTGGCTTAACATAAATTAAAATTTAATGCCTACAGATGTCTTTAAGTTGCCTTTAATTTACTACCATTTGTATAATCTGAGCTCAGTTGTTATTTTATTTCTGTTGGAGAAAAACTGAAGACTGTCACCTTCCAAGAGAGGTATGCAAGAGATACATTGGCACATTGGTGATGTGGATTAGTAACTTTCATGTGTTCTTACTGCTTACAGCTTCAGTACTGACATAAGTTTGTTTGAATTATTTTATGAAACATACAGTTCCCTAGAAACTAATTAGCATTTCTTTATACTTCTACTTAGATAGTGTTTTTGAACTAAGAATGTTGCTAATCTCTATAATTTATGCTAAAATGACATAAGTAATGGAAAAATAGAATTAGGTGGTTGGGAACATTTTAAGATAATTGTATTTTAATTGCAAAATTAGAAAGTAATTCCTATAAATTGCACATCATACCCACTAACTATAATGTGCTTTAATTCATGACAGTTATTGTAACTCTAAAACTCACATGAGTGAATTATGATTGTCCACTTATATCATAGGATTTCTAGATGAGGTTACAACTCTATTTGTTATTTTATTAATTATCATATTATTTTATTAACTAATGAACAGCTGAAAAACAGATTCTCATAATTGGAACCTGCCTGCAATTCATGTTGTTTTAAACTACTTGTACATGGATGAAGATTATTGGGGGTTGTCATGGCAAATAAAAGCAGAAATCTGTGTTCTCTTATATTCCTCTCAGTGGTTGATTTTTTAGATAAGAGTGCACTACTTCAGGCTACAAAGCACCCTATGTAGCCAGAGATAGACCTTCGAAATTACCCATTTTAATTTTGAAAACAATAGAAAAGGGAACATGATTAAATACATATCCGGGGAATAATCATACTGACAATATTTAAATTAATTAAATTGTATGTAAAATATAGTCTTTTTTTAAAAAAAAAAAACCACAGTCCTACATCTGCTGTTTTTTAACCTACAGCCCCTGGCTTGCCACTCAAAGACCAAATGCAGTTCTTGGCCTAGGAAAAGGTAATTGGGCAGAAAAAGTGCCATTGCTGAAACAAATTATAGGTTCTGCTTTGTAGCACTGATATATTACATGTACTACAATTCTAAATCTGTGGCTTCTTTGGCCAGGCTAATAATCAACCCATCACTAGTGGAAGCTTTATATTTCCAACTGGGGATTCCAATAAATGAATGGAAAATCAGTGATGTCCTATTACCAGTTAAAATGGCTATGTGTTTATGAATTTCTGAAAAAAATACATCTTGACCCAGGGGAGATCTTGATTGGCCCAGAAGGGTCAGATAGTGTTTAGAGCACTTCTGCTCTCATTTCCCACAGCCTGTGAAATGACCTATAGCAACAGGGACCTGAGCATGAAGAAAGAATGATTCACAACTACAGTGATACTTTTCGGATGAAAATGTATTACTATCTGAGCCAGAGTAATTGTGGTACATTTAAATATGCATATGCAATTTTTATAAGCTGCTTTCTACATACTTTCAAAAAGGCAAGCTATAAAAAACAACTGCGTCAGACCTACATATTTAATGGTTTTACTCATCTGGAGACACCTGTTGCTGGTTCTCTGAAGTAAAGCAAGGGAAAACATTTCAGAGGAAAGGTACTTAAACTTTCTGCCCAATTGGCCACTGTTTTGTCCAGCCACCTAGCTCCTTTTATTTATTCCTTGTTACTATTTTTGCATTATAGATGAAGGTCAAATTCATGTAAGAAATCAAAACATTAGAATAACTGGCATTTGGGAAGTACGGCATAATTAATGCTAAAAATATAAATACGTGTTGCTGTGATTGTCTTAGATTTGGGTTCCCCAAAGTGGTCAATACTGACCCCCAAGGGTCAATGGGACTATCTTATTGTTGTTGTTATTATTATTATTATTTGTAGTACTATTAGTTAAAATAGTATTTATTAAATTATTTTAATATAAATGTTTGGGTGTTGAATAAATCTGAAACTTCAGGAAGGGGTTGATGAGCTGAAGAGTTTGGGGGCCTGTCTCTTAGATAGCTGGCTTAACAGATTTACCTGAATTGTGTTGTTCAATTCATTTCTACGTTTATTTTCCATATCACTGCTACTCCCTGTCTCACACATGGCCATGCGTCTCCTCCCCCTGCCTACACACATTCATATATTTGTAAATGCAAATAAAGCTCCGCCCCCCCGCCCCCCCCCCCCCCCCCAACATTCAGCATTCACCATTTACCATCCTTTCATGTTACAGAAATCTTATCTGGGATTCTTCCGAAGTCTTATGAACTTGATGAAAATTTCCAACTGTGTATATTTTCAGACACGAGTATCAATCTGTTAGTAGATTCTAAATCACATCTGTTGTTCTGATGCTGAGTTGTCTGTGCACAGATGTAAGTGGGCAGCTTAGTCAATAAAGAGCCATTCTTTCCCATCTTCGCTCTCTGACATAAGGAGGCTTGTTCCTAACATGCAGGTAAATCACAGTAGGACTTCTCTGCCATGGCAAATATGGCAGAGATCCTCAAACTTGCAGGTTTAGGGAACTGATAGGGGAGAAAAATCTGTGGTTCTTAAACTTTAGATAAGGTAGAATTAAATGACCTCTGCATATTGTCTTAAAAGCATATATTTATTTATGTAGTAATTTACAAGTTGTGTTTAAGGTTTCAGAACCTATAGAAATGGGAAACAAAGTAAAATAGTAATCAGGATCAGTAATATCTACCTAATGCCACAAGATACCTTGTGTTATTTGCTTAAAAATTACCTAAAGAGTTACAGGTGTTATTATAATTAAATTAATATCATTCCACTGAATGCAATATTTCCAGACAAAGACCCCTATAGTAATACAAAATTTAAATAATAACAGCACTGAAAGCAGAGCAGATCCAGCAGATAAAAGTATCCGTTGGAATAGTCACTGAAGCCTCAGATTGGCTGGTGAAGTGCCTGCCCTAAATAAAAAAGTTTTGGTCTGGAAGAAGACAGAAAAAGATAGGTCCAGCCTGACCTCCTGAAATACCAACTTGCATAGCTTTCAGTATGTGCATTAAAAACTAAGGACATATACCTAGGAAAGCTAAAATGGCAACAAATCTCATGAAGGTCACCACTAATATCAAAGTAGTTTCATTACTAATGGCATTACTACCTAGAATAAATCTTATCAAATAGAAATGTCGTATATGAATAAGCTATTCCTGTCTCAGAACAATGTATTTTAAATACTAAAATCTCCTTGAATTTAGTTGGAAAACAAATTAGCAACCAATAAAATGTGCAGAATGAATTTTGCATACTCCCTGTGGTTAATGCTAATTGAATGGCCAAATTCCAGATCAACTTACATTTCAGAAGTAAGCCTATTTAGTACTTTCTGTACCTGAATCAAGAAGTTACTAGAGTAGCCATAATACTGTCCCTTTGCTGGAAGAAGTTCACATAGTACATCAGGTAAACCTGATAAAATGCATGTAAGGCTGTAGTATAAAACTAATTATCCATGAGGAAATCCATAAGATCCAGGGTCCTGTATCTGATGCTGGTGCAATCTTATCTAGAGCTAGCATATTCAGGATTTCTTAGCATTAAGATATGGTATGACATTGTTAAAGAATCTATTCTTTTAAATGAGACTCAGTATATTTGCAATTTTAGTCTTTATCAATGGAAGTATATTTTCCAAATTTCAGGAAAAATAAAATGGCACTCAAGCATTGTGCCCATTTGAGGCACTACACATTGAGAGATACTCTAAACAAACTGTTCAGAGAAGAATAAGAATAATGTGGGGATTAGAAACTATGCCCTGAGAAGAGAGATTTAAGTATCTGGGAATGTTTAACCTTGAGAAAGAAGACTGAAGGAGGACATGATAGCATTCTTCAAATTTCTGAAAGGGTATTGCACAAAGGAAAAGCAAGCTCCAATTGTTGTATCATTCCAGGGTATAAGATGCAGAAAATGGTTTTATGTTACAGGAAGGTTAATTCTGGTTGGATGATAGAAGAAACTATTAACAAGAATAGTTTGATAATTGAAATGATTATTGAGAGATTTGGTGCACTCCTCTTCATTGGATGGTTCAAGTGGAAGATTAGGCAGAGATGATTTAATCTGGATTTTGGCATGGAAGCAGCTTTGGACATATTGGTCTAAATGGCCCTTCCCACCTTGATTCTATGAAAGATAAATTATGGCTGCTAAGACATATCACTTTTCTCTGATAGCACGGAAGGGAACAGCCTGCAGCTGAGCCAAGGACTTTGGCTGTTATCACTATTCTTCAGTGCTCATATAACATAAATGTCTATAGCCTCTTTCAAAAATCCTTCCTGAATCACAAGTTTTTAATAGCACTGTTAGCAAAATTTCCTCCAGCCGAAGCCTACCCCATGGAAACCTCCATTATTTCAAATTTCTGCTGGGCACCTGACTATCACACCATCAAACCAAGATGCAATCAGCATGAAGGATATTACCAGTTGGAATCCATAACTTGTGTACATAAGGGTAGTAGTGTTCATCTATTGCAGTAAGGCCATTCACAACATCAAATTAATAGAGTACTGCCCTATATTACATATAGATATAGATATCATAGATATACAAATATGCATGCACAGCCATTGTTGAGGAGAAAAGAAGAGGGAGGAGTAAGGGGAAAGTAAACAGTAGTGAGAATTACGCATATGTGTAGTGGCCATTAACAAAAGCAGTTGTTAGATGGGAAAGTCATGCACTTGTTACCTAATTAACATGAGAATAGTTCTCCTGTTTCACTCTAAATTCAGTCTTTTTAGTTCCCCGGTTTAAACAAATGATTGAGTGATTCATCTCCCTTGAGAAGAGTATTGGGGGTATTATAAGCTACTAGGTAGGTTGCATTATTCTATCATAAACAGTTTCTAAAATCTCCAGAGTTTCACTAGAGCGGTGTTTCTCAACCTGAGCGACTTTAAGACTAGGAGTTGACTGCTGGCTGGGGAATTCTGGGAGTTGAAGTCCACACGTCTTAAAGTTGCCAAGGTTGAGAAACACTGCACTAGAGTTTAGCTCTTCAGATAGACCAAAAGGCAAAGATAGATATTTACAGTAGTTTTGCATAATGATTAGCTCCCATCTGGCAAAGACAAGGTGCTGCTCATTGCAAAGTAACACTAAAACTGAGGCTAGGCGATGTGCTTGCTTTACTTGTTGGCTCAGTCTGTTCTTATTCATTGCTAATGGGCAACTGTGAAAACAAAGCTCTATTCTTACACAGGAAGTTATCACAAAGCAACACAAAAAATGCATGGGTGTGCATACATCTAACAAGAATGAAAGAAATATCTAATGCTGCTTCATCTCCCTCTCTCTGTCTCGGCTGTTCTCCAAATCCATGCGTTTATTTTTTCATTAAATCAGTTCTATTATTAGATGCTTAATATGCCACAAAATGCCTGTTTTTAAATATATTTTAAAATATTAAAATATGCACTGTATTTCCAGACAATGTATACAATTAAAATACATCAATATTAAAGTAGTTTAAAATATGCCGTCTACTCAGTTACTCTGTTCTCTATTTTTTTCCCAATTTGGTGCCTTCTCAATGTGTTACACATTATAGTTCCCAGAACTCTTAGGCAATATAGCCATGCTAGGTTGGGGCATTGTAATCAAACACATCTGTATAGTCCCTATTCTATCCATATCCAATTTGTTCATGAAGGAAACCAATCAAAAATTAAATGAATTAACAAATAAGATTATGGCTGATACTAACTAAATTAAACCCTTTTCTTCAGAAATAACATATTTCTAATATGAGATGGTGAAAAACATATCTAATCTCATATTTGTGATCTTCCAGCAGCACCTAACTTTCCTGATTATATAATCAGGTTGTTCTACCCATTAATTTTAATATACAGTATACCACATTTTGGGAAGAGATTATGCCAAAGTCATCATGAAAAGTCAAGATGTCAGTGCAATAGCTTACATGTGAAACTTTTTAGCATCAGTGTAGCATGTTCTCTGAGTTGCTGTTTCCTCAAAATTAATTGGTGGTTGTTACATTGTCAATGCTTCTTCAAGCTTTGTCAAGCTGCCCACACCATAATGCCGTAGAAGTCATGAGGGGGAAGGTATCTTAAGCAAGGACATTTCTCTGCTTGTGTAATAAATATAACAGAACATAACATGAGCAGTAACTCTATTTTCACTGCTATTAATATTAATCATATGTATATGCCACTCTGAAGTAAGAGGAGAGAAAACACTCCTAGAAGTTCAGATATGAAAGCGTTAATCAACTGATCACTTTCAATAGTTAGTAGAGTCCAGCAGAGCACAGGGGAACTTAAATTCTGAGCAACCAGCATGTTTTCTCTTCTCTTTGGTGGGAGTAAATCTAAAAGGCAAGGGGGTCACCTTCATTTTGCCTTTATTCTTTTGCCTTTATCCACTGCCAAGAAATGGCATCACTATCTAACTTGCCAGCTAAGAAATGCATCCCAACCTGGAGATGGCCTGGAAAATCAGAAGGAAATAACAATCTAAGAAAATAAGGGATTGGATGTGTATTATGATTGTTTTATGTTTATATTATGCATTGATCTGAGCTATTAGTTTCTTATTTCTTTAGTCCTATTTTGTCTGTGTGCGTGCTTATGCCAGAAAGAGAAAGGTGAATTAAGACCTGCAGGATCCATGAGATTTTTCTTTTCCTTTCTTGCATTGTCTTCAATTCTCAACTCCTTAATTTTAGTCTATATAAAAGATAAGATGTATCTTTTCCTGAAATCTGTAGTCTCATTCTGACAGACATTCTGCCCATTCTGTTAGCTACAGAAGCACCAAAAGAGAGAATGAAAGTTCCCTTGGCATCTTCCTTTATAAAGGTGCCAAGAGGAAAACTCTAAAAAGACTTTATAAACCACATAGAAACACACACACACACAAACACGCCAGGATTGTAGGAAGTTGCAAGAGTAAAGGATTGTGGGGAAAGGTTTTAGGGACTCCTATCAACAAGAGGACTTTAACTGAGCCAGATAACAGTTTCAAATAGCCAATATCTTCAATAATACTGCCTGCTTTCTCCAGTTTGGAATAGGATGGATATCATGATCCCAGGCACAAGATTGTGATATGTTCTCATTTTAGATTGTAACTCTGATTCAAACATTTATTGACATTTATCAAAGCTTTACAGGAGGATAAGTGGAAATGGTTTACAGGTTCAATTTTCAAAGCTAGTCAGTTCACTATTGCCACTTGTCTGATTTCCTGATGTTTATACTGCCAGTTTTTCTTGCTTGGGATTCTACTGCCTGTTTTCAGTCATGAAATCTTTGTTCATTGTAAAACATTGTCATGCAGAATTTGTTTCCTAATGAAAAAAAAATGTAACATTTTGGAGATAAAGCATTAATACAGTTCTTATTTTATTTTGTTATGTTTTACATTGCACAAATGTATTTTTCAGGTCAGTTAAGTACATGTGATTCTTATGGACAGGTTCACCAAATTTACTTTTCTATACTTGTTCAACAACAGTTTTCTGAATGTTGAATCTCATAGCATTTCTAACTACAATTATCTCCTGCAATTGGTTTGATGCTTCAGTGCCAAACTGGTCATTTGAGAGAGATCCTCGAAAAAGCATGCTTGGTGTAAATACTGTAATGTTTCTTTATTCCTGCTTTCTTGTGTGTGTTTGCCCATTGCAAGACATAGATTAGAACAAATGGTCTCCGTGTTTTCTTACCTTGGAAAACAACCATTTCCTTTGCCCTGAAATTCTCATACATACGTAGAATATTAACTCTGGAACATAAGCCAATGATGAAATGTGCACAGTTGTGGAATTAATCCATTAGGAAAATAGGAGTGTTATATAAGGATGTATGTTTTCGATTAACTCTGGAATGTTTGGTTTCTTAATAGCCTTTGGAGAAAAACATTTTTCTTTAACTTTGTATTGCTTACAGATGAAAGTCAATATTCCAGGTCAGATCTACTCACTATCCACTATTTTGCAAAAGAAAGTAGGGCCATATTTAAAATATATCTGTTTTCATACCACCTTATCCATGTCTATTCTGTTCTTTTACTCTGCAATATTCTCTCGTACACTGTTCTACACAAAGAGTTTGTTTTTTTCTAATTATGCTGGAAAAACCAATATTATCATGAATTTTACAGGATAATTTCAGTTAAGATGTGAAACTCACCAGGTTGTCACCTACATGATTCTTTAATCTTCATTACCTGCATATCTGTCAGCTCCTCTAGGTAGACCAGACCAAGAAATCAGCCCCATAGGACTGCTAAAACTACTTTTATTGAGATTGGCTATAATAACAGAATCTTGCAAGTCTGATTGTGCTATACCTCCTCTCTTTTCTTATACTTTTGTGAATTAGGGAGGTGTCTGTCTAAGCCCTTTACAAACACTGTCTTCCTGATATGGAGTTATGTTTTCCCCTTTGTTGCTTTGTTAACAAAACTCGCATATCATCATCAAGGTAATCTTCCTTACTGTCTACAATATCCATCAGAATCAAGAAGCATCTGCCCCTTGATATAGAGACATAAATATGAACCCTGAAAAGTAGCCAGTGTAACAACTCACATTATGCTGGGTAAATAGTGATAGCTCAAGGATTTGCTCTAGTCAGACCAAATATGGGTGTTCTAAATTATTTCTCCTTGGGTTTGCATTGGTCAATTTCATAGGATTCTTTTAAATGCATAATTTCCAAATGCTTACTTTAAAATGTTATTAAAAGTTACAGTAATGGTTTTCTAAGAAAGCAGTATTCCCTTATTTGATTAATATGCTCTTAATGGATGTCCATGTCCTGATTGCTCAGATGAATAAACTGTTTATCATGTAGATTAATATGTCACATCACCCTTAATCATAAAGGTAAACCACTATGAAAATGTCTAGGGTTGTATCTAAATTTAGTAATACTTAGAATCAACAAATCATTCAATACTAGACAAAGTAAAACTAGACTAGTTACTGGAAGCAATAATAATGAACCTGAAACTTAAATATGTGAAAACAAGAGTCATTGTAAGTCATTCCACCCTGATGGCTGGAAAAATTGAAGGTAATCAAAAAAACCCACCAGCAATTAATTAATCTCCGTAGGATTTTATTATACATGGTGGCCGGCCATGTTGTGTAATAGAGAGAACCCCCAACTCCATTCCAAATGAATGTCTGCAGGCTAATCAGGAAGATAACAAAGCGTCACCAAACATTAGGTAGGCCTTTATGTAACTAAATGGTTCTTCAGAGAACCTGGTCCTGAGCTGTTTGGGGAACTTCCAATTCTTAAACAAATTATCAGCAACATTATGAAAATGACTCAATTTTCAGAAGTTAGAATAGTACATATATTGACCAAAAACATGTCATTCTGTAAAAACTTACTATAGCATGTCAAGATTTATCTGAGCAATACAGACTCGATATTGCCAATCGACTAAGATACTGATTGACACAGATAATGATTATATTTTACCAATATCTTCAAAATAGTCAAAATGCAGTTCTCTTCTTTGAATTCTTTCTCTTTAGCTGTAGTTTTTATGTTTTTATTTTGGGGTTGTACCTTGTGGGTGACAGGCCTTTTTCTCGAAGGAGGTACAAACTGCATCACACAGCTATTATCTGACAGTGTTAAGGTTCTCCCCTACAGAGCGTATGATGGAAAGGCTGTCAGACAAGCCAGCAAAACAGTTGCGCTTGCCACATCATTTCATTTCCTAGAGGGAAAAGGAACAGTTTCAAAACGGTGATCTGACTGACACTATCCAACTATTTTGCAAAATGTACTCAAAAGTTCAGACAGGAATGTGCTGATTGACTACTGCTGAGGAAAGGCTAAATGTCAGCCTTTCAGGCCTAAACTTGTGTCCCCCGCCAATGGCTGACAGGTGAAGTAGCATCCAGAATGAAGACTGACATAAGAACTAAAGGTGGGGAAAATGGAGGGCTGCATTATATATTTAATAAGGTTACTTTTTGTATCATAATATTTATAATTATGGTGTATAAAATCAAAATATAATTATTAAAGGGAAAAAGCGATAGCATTCACTTATTGAACAAGTAACAATAAATTGACGGATTACTCTATCAAAGCAAATAAATTATTTCAGTTATCCTTGCTGTGTATCAGTATTGAGAATTGTTAGATTTTATTTAGATTTTATTTATTTTATTTATTTAGTTAGATTTTATTTTATTTATTTTATTTTATTGTTCCTTTGAGTCCGTGTTGACTCTTGGAGACTGCCGGAACAAGTCCCTGCAGTTTTCTTGGCAAAATTTCAAAAGTGGCTTGCCATTGCCTCCTTCCTAGGGCTGAGAGAGTGACTGGCCCAGGTTATCCCACTGGCTTTGTCCCTAAGATAGAACTAGACCTCACAGTCTCCCAGTTTCTAGGGTGCCTTAACCACTACAGGTAAACCTCGCTTAACAACTGCCCTGTTTAGTGACTGTTTGAAGATACAAAGGCGTTGAAAAAGTTACTTTACAACCAGTCCTTGCATTTATAACTGTTGCAGCATCCTGCGGTCACGTGATTGACATTCGAGCACATCGCAACCAGCAGGTGTTTACAATCGTTACAGCATCCTGCGGTCACATGATTGCTATTTGCACACTTCACAATCGGCTTCCAACAAGTAGAGTCACTGGAGAGGTTGGCAGTAAAATCACAAGCTGCGGTCATGTGATGTCTCACTTAACGACCTGCAGTGACTTGCTTAATGACTGAGTGAGAAGTGACATTGTAAGTTCATTCCAGTCATGTTATGTTTTGCTTAGTGACCATGTCGCTTAGTGATGGAGTTGCCAGTCCCGATTGTGGTCACTAAGCAAGGACTACCTGTACACCAAACTGGGCCACAAATTATTTGTACAGTATTCCACTTGCTGCTCAGCTAGGTTTATTTGGATAACCATTACAGTTTCATCTATTTTTGCCTTTTTGAAAGATATAAACATGAAACTTATAGCTATGTAGAATTCATGACACCAGACTATATTAATTATGCTGTAGAATTGGCATTGGTGAATAAAACAGGGTTTATGGTGATATTGCTATCATGTATTAGATAAACACCTTATAGATTTGTTCTCTTAAAAGAGTCCAAAGGCAGTTAGTGAATAGTTTTGACATGTCTGCAGAATGAAGGTCAGCAGTAAGTTTATTATTCTTACAAGCATTTACTTGCTCAAAAAATGGGAATGTCCTCCTGAAGTAATTCATCTTGCACAAAGAGATAGGGAATTGTGACTGTTGTTTTTTTTTAAGTCATTCTAGGTTTGTAAAATATGCAATGATAAAGTCTAAGGAAGCCTCCCAGCTATTTAGAGCAAGCCTCTGTGGATTGTGCAGGGGGAAGAAGGTCATTATCAAGTACCCATCAAAAAACAGTACCTGCTGGGTTTTCTTCTGGTTGTTAGGTCGCAAATAGTGGGGTGTTAATTTCACATTAACATTCCTTGGGAACAAAAATATAGTATCAGCATTTTAATAATTTTTATCCCATCAGACTTTTCTTGTTTGTAAAATGTGGTGCTGTTACACAGAAGAAGGACGAACAAGGATCAGCACATTCGCTCTACCTCTCCTCATTTCATAATCCTTCTAAACTCTTTCTCTTGGAAGAGGATAACTGTCTGCAGGGGAGTGCCCACTCTATTTGTGGAGTCTCTCCAAACTGGAGTCCTGAATTGCCCATCCCCACTTCCAACTCCTGTATATACTTTCCAAAAGGCTGAAGAAAGCTTCAGATGCTTTCAGTTTTCAATATTTCAGTTATAAATGAAGACAGTATTTGTATTCAGATAGCATTAAAAAGCCAAGTGATTTTGTTGGTGCATAAATTTAATCTAGCAATGCTAGCTCAGCTTAATAGCTATTAAATCCTATGTTTTTTGTTGTTGTTTAAGGGGCAGGTCAAAGGAAGTTCAAGCCCTGTAGTATCATATTCCATAAGAAACTTAATATATTCCTATTTAAGGGGATTTAAAAATGAAAGAATAATGTTTTGCTAAAGAAAAAGCAGAAGGCTATATTTGCATATTATACAGTTGGATGCAAAGCCATCAATCATCATATTATCTGTACATTGAGAATGATAAATGGCCTTCATTGTGATGAGAGAATTTAATCACACGGAGAACTGAAGAGGGCACATAATACAAATGCTTCCTCTGCAGAAGCGATTTAGTTATTATGAATACATCTAACCATCCTTCTAGAACAACACCATTCATTTGCATGTACACACAGGTAGCTTTAGGAAAGGTCAAAACCAAGACAATTTTTCTGAAAGCAGTCAAGTTTAACAGAGGGGATACATTTTAGGATTCTATTTTAAAATGTTAATGCCTTGTGATAAAACCCAGTTCTGCTTATCCTGCCCTGTATAAAATCACCTCACAGTTGACTTAAGATGACTGCTTCATGTTGTGCCTCATGTTAAGCCCATCCCAGCCAGCATCTCTTTGTAATTGTGGAAGATTATCTTAGAGGAGGATTGTTGCTTCCTTACTCATTCTTGCCTATTTAGGTAAATTCTAAATTTACTTAGGTAAATTCTAGTAATGTTTTCCCTGTTGATGGTTCTGCCTATTACTGAAGTCACCCACCTGAGTAAACGCAGAGTAAAACCAAGATATAAGGTGCTGTTGAATTAAGATCTCTGAGTAAATCTATTGGGCTAGAGTAGCTTGTTTCAATCCATAGAATCTTTTAGTTCAGAGACTAATTTCATAATTGTGCACCTTACTTCTCTATCTTCTCTATCCTGTTAAAGTATTTTCTTCGGTAAATCTTTACTTATAATTGGACTGGCAGGCTAATATGGATTTTTCTGCACCATTAAATGTTCCTCCCACATGCAAAGTCATTCAGAAACACTTACAGGGTTTATCTAGTAAGCCTAAAGTATAATGTTTTTTTTAGTTTGATAGAGAAGGTGTAGACTAGATTACCAACCTTAATTGTACACATGCTACATGTAACATTCCCTGCTAATGGCAAGGGCAGCAAAGGTCACTTTTGGTACATTCTGTGCAACCAAAGCCCAGTTTTCTCCCAACCATACTCACATTATTCTGTGCAACCTAGGAACCTCTAATCTAGAGACTTTCTTGCAAGCCAACATACACTTCCACATCCCACAAACTAGGAGGTTTATGCATTACATGGAAATGCCAAAAAACTAAATGAAGTAGATGAAATTGTGTAGCTTGATAGACTGTTTACTAAAGGTGAGGAAATGAAATAATTTTTAACATGTAAATGCTGATAAAAATGTAGTACCTATTATGTTGTTTATTGCAAGGAATGAATTGTTTGCTGAAGAAAGCAAAAATTGCTGAATATAAGAGCATGTTTTTGCCCACTTTATTATATGGAAATAAGAATTGAGTATATCATGCAGTGGAAATGTGTAAGGTTAAGAATGAAGAGGTGCTGGATGAATATGGATTGAATACAAAAGATGTGTGTTGAGGTTAGTTTAGGTAGAGGCTGTTCATAAGTCCATTTTGTTCGTAAGTCCAACCAAGTATATAAAACATGCCTCCCAATGTGCAATGTGCTGCCAAGTGTATGTGGCATGCTGTAAACTAACCCTTTCCCACCTTCTCCTGCCTTCTAGGACCTTATAGAGTGGAGTTGCAGACAGGTTTGTTCGTATCGGTGAAAGTTCATAACTTGAAAGTTCATAAGTAGAGGACTGTTGTTGGATAATTGATCAAATCCTCAAAAAGCTAAACTTTAGAAGTTTAAAGAAGCAGTTGTAGTTGTGGAAGCAAGGAAGGCCTGAAAGATAGAAAGGTATAGTGGTGGCATAAACTAGTTTTAGCTATATTTCTTTTTCTTTTCTCAGACTTTTAATTTCTTTGGCTTACTATCTCTTATTACTTATTACTCTGCATAATGTTGCTTATCCCAGAAGGGAACAGAATGATTTGTATGCATGAATGGAATGCCTAAGGAAATGTGAGTGGAAGTAGACTAGATTGTCTAAATACTCTTGGGCAGCTTAGTATCTTATAAAAGATGATTTATAAGATCTGAAGAGATACTAGAGTGTCTAGTAACTTTAGAGATTTCCCTATTCCGTTATCAGCAGAAAAGAGAAGATAAATTTCATGTCCACTGACCTACTTTGCAAAAACATTAGCATCTGGATAAAGAAAGGGGGTCCTACCATTCCATTATGCATGTGCTATAACTAGGTCTTTCCCAACACCTATGTTTTTGCATGATTCCAGATGCTGAGCCTGGGCAGTGAATGATGGTTTACTGAATTATGGTTTCTTCCTCTTCTCAGTCCTGTAACTGGGAATTTTGCCTCTGAAGAATGGGCTATAACTCAGTGCCCAATAAAAATTAAGAACTATCCTGTAAATGAAAAAGGGCAAAAAAAGAAAGGCTAGTTACTGATGGTGTCAAGTCACTTATGTGGGTAAGTGAGAGCAGTCTTTGACATTATTGAGAAGTATCAGCAGCAATTTAAATAGCATAATTGAAAGTGCCCAGTGAATTTGTATGTTTCTTTCTGTGATCAATAGTTGGAACATAACTTTTCCCATGCCATTCTTAACTACATGAATCAATAAAAAAATATCAGCTTAGAGAAGGCTGCAGTATTCTGTGTTGGAAAAGATAATGCATTGTAGGTTCAGGATGTCATAAGCCTTTGAGCTAGTCCTGGGGTAAGAAACTCATAGGCTTGGATTTTCAAGTCATACCAGTAGCTTTGAGGGACTTGGCTTTCATGATTATGCCCTAATAAATGGCACATTTTGATCTTGCTGCTTATAATGAAGCACTTTATTTCCAAGCTAGAAGATGTATACTCCATAACAATAAGTAAGAATCAATAAGAAACTTATGCTTGTAAAATATACAGGAGACAACCCCAGTTTACTCTGAGTCATGTTGACAATATACAGTGAAAATAAGTGAGCTTTTTAATGATAAATGAGAGTGCACAAGGTAATAAATCATTTCACTTAGTTTGAGCTGTGAGTGAAAGCCATAGAGAATTTGTCTTGGACAGACCTTAAGAAAGGAAGGCCATATTAGGTGCAATGTTACCAAAAAAACAAAATCTTTGTTAAATTAAATTTATGTTTTTCCAAGCTAACATGATTAGAATTGGGTTATTGGTTGTATTACTAGTGATAAGCACTTAGCATGTGGCTTTTTCGGAAAGATAATGAAACCACTTTAGTGTGATTGGTGCATGTGGAAAGCTAAGCTAATACTATTGTGCACTGCACAGGTACGTGGAGCACTTTGATGAAAAAACATTTCATCCAGTATCAGATAAATGCCTCCTTAGTATAAGATGCTAATAACTGGGAATTACAGTGGTACCTCGGGTTACGAACGCCCCTCCTTACGAATTTTTCGAGATACAACCAGCTCCGGCCCCAAAAATTTACCTCGACATGCGAACTCTGCCTCGAGCTACGAACCAGATCCGTGGCCATTTGCCCTGCTGCCACACGGTCGCGGCTTCCTGTGGGCGAGATCGCGGTAGCAAGGAGACGTTCGGTGAGGCTTGTGGTGTGTTTTGTGGCGTTTGGAAGGTTTTTGGTGTGCTTGTCAGCATGGCTCCAAAGAAAATGCAGAGCAGGCTTGGCAAGAATAAGGCTTTGAAGAAAAAAGTGACGATCGAACTGAAGAAGGACATTATAGAAAAGCACGATTGTGGTATTCATGTGACTGATCTGGCCTCGGAGTACAAGATGGCAAAGTCGACCATCTCGACTATTTTGAAGAATAAAGATGCCATCAGAGAAGCTGATGTGGCAAAAGGAGTAACGATGTTAACGAGGAAGAGGACACAAGTGCTGGAAGAGGTGGAAAGGCTGTTGTTAGTGTGGCTGAATGAGAAACAGCTGGCAGGCGATAGCGTGAGTGAAGCTATCATCTGTGAAAAAGCCAGGAAACTGCACAGTGATTTACTGCGGACAAACCCCTCTACCAGTGCAGCAAGTGAGGAATTTAAAGCCAGCAGAGGCTGGTTTGAGAAATTCCGCAAGAGAAGTGGCATCCACAGTGTGGCAAGACATGGTGGGGCTTCCAGTTCTGACAAGGCTGCTGCAGAAGCCTACAAGGAAGAATTTGAGGACTTCATGAAGGCGGAAGGATACGTCGCTCAGCAAGTGTTCAACTGCGACGAGACAGGGCTCTTCTGGAAGAAGATGCCAAACAGAACCTACATCACACAGGAGGAAAAGGCACTGCCAGGGCACAAGCCCATGAAGGACAGATTGACCCTTTTGCTGTGTGCGAATGCAAGCGGCGACCTGAAGATTAAGCCGCTACTGGTGTACCATTCCCAGACCCCTCGTGCGTTCAGGGAACACAATGTGAACAAGGCCAGACTGCCTGTCATGTGGAGGGCCAATGCGAGAGCATGGGTCACAAGGCAGTTGTTCACGGAATGGCTGCACCAGGTGTTCGCACCCAGCGTTAAATAATATCTTTCTGAGAACCAGCTGCCTGAAAGGTGCCTTCTTCTGATGGACAATGCCCCGGCACACCCTCCATCCTTGGTGGATGATATGGACGCTAAGTATGACTTTATAAAGGTCAAGTTCCTCCCCCCCAACACGACACCTCTTCTGCAGCCCATGGACCAGCAAGTGATCTGCAACTTTAAGAAGCTCTACACAAAGGCGCTCTTCACCAGGTGTTTCAATGTCACTGAGGAAACATCCTTGATTCTGACAGAGTTTTGGAAGAAACATTTCAATGTCCTCCACTGCATCAGCCTCATTGACAAAGCCTGGCAAGATGTCACCTGCCGGACCTTAAACTCAGCCTGGAGGAAACTGTGGCCAGAATGTGTCACTGAACGTGACTTTGAAGGATCTGATGCAGAGGTAGTGGAGGAGATTGTGTCCATGGGCAAGAGCATGGGTCTGGTTGTCGATGATGCAGACATAGAGGAGCTTGTTGAGGACCATGAGGAGGAGCTGACCACGGAAGAACTTGCTGAGCTCCAGAGTGAGCAACAGAAAGCACTTGGCCAGGAGCATTCCACTGAGGAAGAGGAGGATGGGGAGGAGGTGAGTAGTGAAGTGATACAATCCATCATGGCGAAATGGAATGAGTGCCAGGATTTCCTTGAGAAGCACCACCCCAACAGAACTGTGACAACCAGAGCGTTGAACATGATGAATGACAACGTGTTCTCTCATTTCCGGAGGGCTATGCAGCACAGGAAAAAACAACTGACTTTAGACAGGTTTTTCTCCAGAACTGAGCCTGCAGCTAAGAGGCAAAGAAGAGAGGAAACCCCTGAAGGAGATCTCCCCGATGTCCCTTTAGAGGGGGACTCTCCCTCCAAACAATAACTGCCTCCCCACCCCATTCTCCCTCTTCATACTGTGCTGTACTGTACTTTTTTTCATGTTTTTGTGGTTTAAAAATAAAATGCATATGTTTCAGAACTGTTTAACCATATGTATTTACATTGAACCTTATGGGGAAATTTGCCTCGTGGTGCGACCAAATTCGGAGGGCAGAACGGATTAACCGTATTTACACTGAACCCTATGGGAAAATTTACCTCAAGTTGCGACCAACTCGAGTTGCGATCAGAGTCATGGAATGGATTAAGTTCGTAACTCGCGGTACCACTGTAATGCAAATTTGGAACTAACAGATAATAAAGTACCATTGGTTATTTTACCAATTTTACAGGTGTAGTTCTGACCATGGAACTCTATACACATCTACTTAGAAGGAAGTCATGTTATTCCATGCAAACTAGCCAGCAGGAAAGGTTGCAAGCCACTGCCACCTGCTGAGAGGACTCCCTCCTGTTTCTGAGGGCTGCCTGAAAAACCTCTGTGCTGAAATCCAATTTTCAGGCAGCCGCCAAAATCCTGCTTCGATTTGATCATGAAGCTGTTACTAGTAGCCTGTAACAGCTTTGCATGGGGCTTTGGGGGCTGCCTGAAAAACCTTCGGGCCAAAAATCCAAGTTGGGTGTGCAGGGTTACAGTGCGGGTCAGGTGCACAAGGAGGCCCTCGCGCACCCAACTCGCACCACACTCCCACGCACCCAATTCTCCCATGAACCCCCTTGCTCCCTCCCCTACCTGGCAGTGCCTGGGGCTTGCAACTTCCTGCCAGCTGCCCCACTGACTTGATTGTGGGAAGCCGGCAGGAAGTTGCCTCACCTAACAACTGTGGCATTCAATTAACCATGGCAACTAGGACTGCCGTAATTGCGGTTGCTAAGAGATGCAGTCATGTGATATTTCACCTAACGACCACATTGTTTAGCGGCCAAAGTTCCGGTCCCAATTGTGGTCAGATAGCAAAGACTACCTGTACTTGCATAGTAATCACTACAACATGCTATGCAACTTATTGTTGTATATATTGTACGCAACAATAACAACAGCAAAATTACTTGAAATATTCTCGAAAATAGCACTAATAATTTGTTATGCCAACAATATGTGGACTTTTAAAATTTGCAAACATTTTACTTCCTGGTCTGAATATTGTAGAAAGCAAGGTGATTATTTCAATGATGTAGTTTTTATATTGAATGCTATATTAGTTACAACTTTTAGCTAATTTTATTGCATAATTTATTTCACTCTTCATCACTATTTATAGCCATGGAAGATGAGAGCCATTTTCTCAAGAGACAGATGTCAGTTATGTCAACAACTAAAAGTAACCCAGCCCAGCATTAAGATCAAGTAGAGCAGGGCAAAAGGTGCATTAAATCATGAGAAGGGTGGGAGAAAGAAGCACAGGACTCAGATTATACTGCATAGAAAGAGGGAGTTCCACTTTCATGTTGACAGAGGGCAGTCAACTATTTTGGTGTTTTCTTCTTAGCATATCATAAAGATGCTTACCTAATGGTGCCATGCCATGTGTTGGAAAGCCTTCAGCCAAATACAAGCCAAAGACCCAGTCAAGCTAAGTGACAGGGAAATTCTACTGTCAGACTACAGGGCATCTGACAGCAGCTGTACTGATGATAGCTGAAACTAATTTGTCAGAGTTTGAAGATAAAAATAATAATACTGTGAACTAAAGCCACGTGTCTCTAGTGTTGCCATATATAGTAATTCAATTATGGAATTTGACATTAATGAGATGTCTGGGTCACTAGGACGAATTAACCTCATGACTTGCCTTAGTTGCTCACATAACCTTTTTATATGAACGTTCATCTTTAGATTCAACCTCATTCAAATAAATCAGTACATCTAACTGAACTGTAGATCATCTAAATTAGTCGTCCATATCCATTCAGCTCAATATGGTTTGTAACAACTACCAATATAAACTTTTGTTCAGAAACAAAACTATTGAATGCTATAGATAGTGCCTCATAAGTACAGTTCTGTTCAAGCAACAACACTTCCTTTCCACTGTCTGCGTTCCCATGAGTTTCTTTCTATTCTCCTGAGTCCCACAACCTGTAGTCAGATATCATTTGATACAATTCTCATTGGCCCAAAAGTAAAAAGAAGTATGGGAAGATATGTACTCCATTTATGGTTTATGGAATGTTACTTTCATTCAAGAGTGGGAAGCTTCCTTCAGCTAATAAACTGGGGGACCAAATATTATTTGCATTTCCTGTTTACAGCTTGCATATCAGTTGAACTGATAGTGTAGAATTCATATAGCTGAAAGTAGGGATATATATTTATGCATTGCAGTCATTCCTATTAGCAGTCTAAAACTGACAATATGTAGAAAAGTTCATAAGGAATCACTGAATAGTTGGAAACTCAAAATATGTTAAGAGTCAGCAATGAATCTGTTAGGTTTTAAATTGCATTTCACTCTTTCAGACTAACACATTTTATTAAAAGGCATAAGTGTAATAAAAATGTGTTAGTTTGAAAAGGTGCTACCAGACTCCTCCTGATTTTCATCTATTCCATTTCTCTTCCTTGGCAGCTTTCTGATGTGTGGACAATCTGAAGTTTGGCAAGAAAATTCCTTCCCCAATTCCAGCACATATTGGGATTGCATCTTGCATGCCTGTTCATTACAGTTAAAATAACCCTAAACATTTATGCAGTTGCTAATTACATGTTTCATCTCTTAAACCATTGATCCATTTAACCCAGTATTATCTACTGTGCTAGCTGTTTTCATGCTCCATCCACAGAATAACTGGAGCCCCACAATAGAGAGGTCAAGTTGAATCAAGCAGTGGCTGGTCAGATAAACAGAGACATCCATCATTCTCTATCACCATCATACCACTTTTTAATTTTACTGATATTGGTGTTTTCCAAATAGAAGGTGGGAAAGGACAAATATCCTTGTGACCTGAATGGATCTTTTTTATAAGGGGATTAGGGTGCATGAAATTAGCCTGAGGGCTGCATCTGATCCAAAGGAAGTATATTGCCCACCCCTGGTCAGAAGTGTAATAACTGTGTCCTTTTTCTATGTATATCTTTTCTTAGTATATCAAGCCAAAAGTTACTGAAACTTATCCTAAAAGAGGGAAAGGGATGAAAAAATACATCAGATTTAAGATACACAAAATTTTAAACTGATGTTCTGTAAAATATTAAGAGAGTGACCTATAATAAGTAATTAATTTGGACTTGCACCAATATCGTATTTTAGCCTCTTCTGTTTATTTTCAGATGAAGTGTTTTGAAAGAAAATATAAGTCTAAACTTTAGATATTTCCAATAATTTTTCTTTTAAAAATACTTTTTATTAAAGAGTTTTACAATGCAAAACTATAATATAAACTGAAATCAGAAAAAAATAGGAAAAAAAGAAATGTAACGTGCAAAAGAGAAAAGAAAAAAAGAAAAAGAAGAGAAAAGGAGATAGAAAAAAAAAAAAGAATATTTAAAGAAGTAACTCCCAGACTTCATTTCTGTCCAAATGTCAGCAAAAAGTCCATAAACGGTTTCCGGAATTTTATAAAAATATTCCATATTTTAACCCTGATCAAACAAGTCACCTTTAAATCCCTTTCTTTTGCTTCTAACAGTCTTAATCTTTAGTTCATCACGTTGCTGTCGTATGACTGAATCTCCAGGCAGACTTTGTTTCACTCATTTCAAAGATTTTTTTCAAAGTTTTAGAAACCTTCTTTTGTTAATCCAAAAATAAGTCCTTGCCCACATCCTTTTTCACGTCTTGATTTGTCATTTGTGTTTCCACTCTTACTGTCATTTCTGTCTTATAAACCTCCATTTCTTTATTTTCTAACATTTCTTCATCAGCTAGAATTTGGATTCCTTGTTCATCCTGCCTATCCATAAATTCTTCTGTATTTTTGTCTGCCACATCTTTCACTTCTTCTTTATAATCTTCTTCAAAAAGTACATTTACAGGTGCAGAGATTATTGCTGTCAGATTGGATATAAGTTTCTAAGGTCTTCAAAAATCCTTTGAAATGTCTGAAGTGTCATACCTTTATTTGTCATTTTGCAGAGTTCACTTTTCTTTTTCTTGCCTGGAACTTTAGTCCTCTCTAGTGGCCCATTTCTATATTCACGAAGTCTCAGGTTTCATTATTACTTTGTTTTCAACTTTCAGCCAACGATCTGTTTCCTGGTAGACTAAACAATTTGTCTTCCCACAGAAATGTTGTTTTGCTTACTCAATTTTTCAAAAATCTTAGCAAACGTCCTAATATTCCAAATTTGTCTGATCCCTTAATCTGTTTAAAACTTTCTTAAATTAAATTCTTAAATTCTTATTCAGCTTTTTGCCATTTGTTTTATATTCTTTTAAGTTCTTTAAATTGCTAATTAACTTTTCTTTCTTCTATTTTGGGATTAAGTTTTATTCACCAGGTAGTTTTTCAAACTTGCTGTTTGAAAGACCTCTTTTCAATGTAAAATAATTGTAAATCCAAAGGTGATTAGAAAATGAGGTGGTTGACACCAGTGTCCTTAAAAGCTCCCCCATAGTTGAAAGCTTGATGAATTCCATTGTCTCTTGGCTATCCTGTGGTCTCCTCACGAGGAGCAGCCATGTGGAACACAAGTGGGCAGCCTCTTGTCCTCTACTTATCCAGAGAGGTTGCGTTGGACCGAGCTTGCCACCACTCTGTTGGTTGACACTGCAGTGTTGTCTACACTCTTTCAGAGACATTCAGTTTGCCATTTTTTTCATCTGGAAGTCAGATACTTCCAACAACTTTTCAAGAGTTGGCATCACACACACTTATTAAATAACAAGGACACTTAATGTAAGAGCTTCTCTTGTAGGAACAAGAAAAATACTCATGGATTCTAGTGCCCATTTATTTTAATACTATATATTAAATATGTTCCCCATTAAGATGTACATGTATCCTTCACATTGCTTGTATTGCAGTGCTAAATAAATGACAGGATGCATAAATTGTAAATCAGTGCACCAGGTATTTATGGAAGAGAATCTGGGATTAAAGCCAGTTGAGTCCTGTTCAACTAAACTGGATGAAATCCAACTCTTCATCATGTGTTCAGTTACTGGAGTTCTGGCCATTTGGCTGTGAGCAGGATTTATCATACTTAGTCAGACATGGTTCAGCACCTTTTACCTCTGTGACAACCTACTATATATCACTTGTAGCCCGATTGGGTAAATTTCTGTATGTAAGTGTATTGTATCAGGTTCTAATGTAGCCCAGCATTTGTTTCTCTACTGGCTGCAACCATCATTAGCAGATGGGCGGGGGAGAAATCCAAATAATAATAATAATAATAATAATAACAACAACAACAATAACAACAACAACAACAACAACAACAATGCAAAAAAAAAAGACTGTGCAATTATAGGTGGAGTAGATTTTGAGTGGGAAGAATTTGAATTTGAACTCTTGTAATCTGCCCCTGATCTAAGACAGATCCAAATCTTTTTGAGATGACATTTTATCTACCTCCTTACCCCTCAATCATATTGGGGCAATAGCTATAAGCTAGGGTATAAAAATAGGAAGAAATTGGATAGATGTTAATTTTTATGCAAAATTAATCAGTTCTCATTTCTATATATGAGTCTTCATAGTTATGCCCTGAGGTGTGCACTTTGATGAATATTATATAATCTGCAACTGATAAATATATGTATTGTGGAAAAAGTGCTCAAAGCATACGTTAGAAGGATATTGGCTTAAATTTATCTATACAAGGAACTGTGTGTGCATGTGTGTGTATGTGTGGAACATGGATACAAACATGTATTTTAGGAGAAACTAACAACAAATATAGAAAGCATTTTTAATACTTGCTAATTGATGCAAAATGGGATGGAATGAATTTAACCTTGAAGAAATGAGAAACTAAATGAAGGCAAACTTTATATGGGTGTCACCCTACTTAAGAATATTAAACATCTTCTGGAGTCCTAAGCATCTTTGCTTTAAGAGAGCTAGATTTTTTTTTTCTAATGCAAGTTGCTAAGAGAACTATGTGAACTGGTATATATGTAAAGTTCTTAGATGTTATTCAAAACATTATCTGACTCTTCCAAGAGGTCTATTAACAAGGTTCTGAAAGGTTCGATATTCTCAGGTTACAATGCTTTGTATTCTCGGGAACAAATAAATCTTTCCATTCCTATCAAATCACTTTAGTATTGATTCAGCAGGAGTGTTCAGAGGGCTTAGAAACAAGAGTCATTCAGACTTGAGCAGATGGCTTTTTTCTTGAAACTCTTAACTGTACTTTTACAAAAGGAAGGCTTTTTCCCCTCTCACTTTTCTTTCCTTCTTTTGGGTTGTATTTGGTCCTAACTACTGTCTGCAAAACCTTTTAGCAGACAGACAAACTTTAATGATCTGATCAATCTCTGGTATAATTTAATATTTGTCTTGCAAAATTTTGAAGATTTCCCTTCCCCCCCCCCCCCCGCCCCCCATGTATGTATTTGTATATCTCTCTTTCTCTCTGGAGTGATCACATCATACAGCAAACATCTCACAGAGATGAAACTTGAATTCCTAAGTGATATCCTTGCCCATGGTATCCCATTTATACTAGTTTTATTCAAGTTTATTATATTTCTGACCTGTAATTTGAAGTATGCTTACTTATATTTGAAAGTATACTTACTGAATGTAACATATTTTACTGAAGCCTAGCTTTCTCTCTGTGTGGATCATGAGGTCCTCCATAGTTTGGTGAAGTGTCTGGCTACTAGCAGTACCTCTCCAGTGTTGTGTGCTTTTTCAAGGGAGGTTTTCCTGGTGAGTGGTTTGTGGTCTTTTGATGTTAAGCAAAGGCATTTTGTATTCCCTTGGTTTCCTAAGCCAAGGGAGGATCTTTTATAATTTAGGCAGAGTAATCCTAGGCTAAGAGCCACTTTTGTATAGTGGTTAGAGCGTCAGGCTAGAAACTGGGAGACCGTGAGTTCTAGTCCTGCCTTAGGAACAAAGCCAGCTGGGCGACCTTGGGCCAGTCACTCCCTCTCAGCCCTAGGAATAGGCATAATCATCCACGCATAATCTACATTGGTGAGCAAATTGTTCGGAAGTGGCAAGTAACATCAGTCCAGTATTGGGGCCATGAATTTATCTTTCCAGTACGGAAGGACAAATCTGCAAGCAACAGGAAGGATTTGAAGAATCCCATTTCATTTCCATTTGTTTAGCTATCGATTTCCACGCTGTATACACATTGTTCAAAAGAATATGGACATCCGAAAATGTTAAACTATATCTCAGAATTAAAATAATGTGTAATTTCTTTCCAAAACATAACACCTTTGTGATAATGCAAAAGCCTGTTTTAATGAAACATTGTTCTGAATGTATCTCCAATCATATGTTGATTTATTCATAACTTTTCTATACAAACAAGTGGGATCCAGTAAATTCAATTTGTTTTTTCAATCAAATCCCCTATCAGCCAAACACTATCTGATTCATCTGTAGTTTGATAAATCCAACACTATCATTTCTGACCACTGAAGAAACTGGTTGCTAAAGTTTGTTGGCTGAAACAGCAATTAAGATTTTAATATCTACAATAATCCATGCAATAAGGCAATCGTTAGCACATAATATATGATATTTAACAGGGTTTGGTATAGCTGTGATATCTGTTTAATTAAAGAAGAATCTTGTATAGTTGATAGAGTTAGGAAAAAGTATTTCAACCAATGTTTTATACTATTCTACAGGAAATCCATCAAATCCTGATAGTTTACTATAACTCATCGTCAGAATCACTTTTTTGATCTCATTTACAGCAAGTCAAAGGAGTGACTAATAATTATAAGGAATCTAATTGTGGAAGGCGTCTTTCAGCTTTAAAGACTTCTCTATCTTCCACAGACAGATTTTCAGATTTGCTATACAAGTTAAACATTTCAAAATTGAAAATTTATAACTTCAAGAGTATTACATACCTTAACATTCTCATAGTTGATGGCTATGTCTCCTCCCCCCACCCCCGCTTCAGGCAGTTTGCCAGGATCTGGTCAGATATTTCACTATTTTCTCAGTATTTTTGACATAAGCATGTCAATGCAAAATCACATCATTGTGATATTATTCAACTCAGATTGAATTTATTGTATCTCCTTATATAGGCTGGCAATAAGAACTCTAATCATCTGTGTTGTTGGTTTTTTTAATTGTCTCATACATAAGTTTCTTCTTATATGATACATATGCAATAATGTGACCGTGGATATAAGTTTTATAAGCCTCCCATTCAGAGATTAAGAAACTAGCTGTCCTGCATTTAATTCAAAGCATTACAGTGTCTCAGAATTCATCTGCTTTATGAATTCGTTATAATTCAATGGAGCATCATTAAAATACCAACTTCCAGACAGTGTAGTGGCTGTTGAAGTTGTAAATTAAAACTGATTGGACTTTGATCTGATGTATACATGAGATGTCAATCACACATAATGGATATGTTGAGATAATGCTAAGGAGATCAAAAAAAAGTCTGAAAAGTTATGATGCATAGCTGAGTAAAAAGTATAAATCTCTTGTTTAGGATGTAATAAATACTAAGGATCAATCAATTTTAATTCATCCCTGTATGTTTGAATAATAGTTCTCACTTAATGTTTATAGGTGGGAATATTCATATCTATTTCAGGATCTAAAATCTCATTGGCATCTCCCTCATAATAATATAATTACAGGATGTGTAATCTAAATAAGGAGAACACTCATGAAACAGCTACATTACATAGGTATAGTAATTTCTTCTTAAGTATTGATATGGATTCTCTGTTGGGTTATGTATGTTTTCAGCATGATTATCTGGATCATTCTATGATAAATATGTTTTGAAAGAACTGAAATGTCAACTATACCATTTGTTTCTTGCTGCAGAAAAAAAATAAGTGTGTTAAGCCATAATCATGGTTTTATGTTTTAAAGGAAAACATGCTGTGACTGGTAAAAAAAGTAGAACGTTCAACAAAATCCTTTGGTGCCACCATGTGGCTTATGAAATGTACTGCCTGAGATTTTGTACAGAAGTGTTAATTACATCACAGTCTTTTTCCTTTGAAGACACACTGAGTTCAGTGGAACTTATTTATAAGCAAGTATGCACAGGAACACAAGATCTTAGAACATGATTATTGGTAGCATTTATTTATTTATATTTCAGATTGGGTCACTGCCCATCTCACTAGGAAGTGACTCTGGGCAGTTTACAGTAACAACAAAAATAAATATTAATTAAAATACAATAAAAAGCATTATTACTAGTATATAGTCTTCTAGAATATCAAATAGTATTCTCTGTCATAAGAAGGTGCACTGTTATTAATCCCCTTATATGTTCTTTCACTTCTACTTTATGACCAGTTATGTCATTATAATTGAACTGGGCGAAAATAAAAGAAGCATGGAAGATCTAGAAGTCCTGTTTACTTTTAAGAAATTAGTCTTATCAACAGACTTTTTATTCCCAAGGGAAGTACATAATGGAGTAACAAGAAAAGGTAAAACTACAATCTCTGATTCATATTTTAAGATGAGATCTGAAACTTCTTGTTGAACGCAGTCTGAGTCTGCAGCTTCCAGCCATAGATCATTTTGACAAACTTGTAAAAAACATTCTGGGAGCCATTCACACTTTTAAATACTTTTTACAGGTTTTTGCAGTCCTATTCTTGTTTTAATTGCTTTTTAATTGATTGTAACCTATTTTTATTGATTTTAAGATTGTGTTTTTAACAATAAAGGGTAAGGGTTTTTTTTTTAAAAAAAGAAAGACAATATGTAAATCGTGCCAATTGTGGGATATCTCGAAATAGGGCGAGATCTGATTAGTGCTTGCATCAGGAAATTCTAGAGTTTCTTATGGGTTTGATGATTAGAAAGGTTAGACTATGGAAAGAAGAAGAGTGTGCTGTAACCTTACAGAAAGAGGGTAAAATATAAATGTACTTGTAACTGCTGTTAAGATTGGAAGCTTCTTCTTTATAACTTTTTATTTTCTTTCTTTATCTTCTCTATTTCTTTCTTTGCACTTTTTTGACCTATTTATTACTTTACTTTTTTCTCTCAAAATTTGTATTGCTTTTATTCATTTAAAAATTTCTTTAATAAAAATTTTTATATATATACATATATATAAAAGGAAATCCCAGAATCTCTATTATAGACTGAGAAGTTTAAGAAAAAAATCCTGAAAGAAGGCAGTTGCAAACCGGTATACGTAATCTTCACTTGACAACCACAATTGGGACCTGCAACTCCATCGCTAAGTGACTTGGTTGTTAAGCAAAATATCACATGACCATGACAGACTTACAATGTCACTTCTGCTGTAGTCATTAAATGAATCACTGTAGTCATTAAGTGAGACATGTGACTGTGATTTGCAATTTTACTGCCAGTTTCTCCATTGACTCTGCTTGTCAGAAGCTGGCTATGAAGCACCTGAATCTTGATTATGTAACTGTGGGGATGCGGCCATGGTCATAAATGCAAGGACTGGTTGTAAAATTACTTTTTCAGCACCATCATAACTTCAAACAGTCGCTAAACAGGGCAGTCATTAAATGAGGACTACCTGTATTGCTGACAATAACACTCCTTGTATGTTTTGACGTGGTTACTGAGGGTCAGGTTTGACTTGATGGAGTCTTTATCTTACAAAATATAAAATATTCTTGTCATCCATTCCTCATCTGATCAGACATAAGGAATTGCCCCTCCTATCAAACTTGAGTTGGGGAGTGACAGGTTTTCTAGCCCAAGACCCTTTGGAATTGGGAAGGTTGCCCATTCTAAATGGGCTGCAGATTCTCAGAAAGAAAAGGGAGTTGGTAGGTGCTCCTACAGTCATCATTGTCATTGGAGAGTCAAGTGACTTTGTGGCCAGGAGCACTCATTAGCAGGCTCAGTTCATAACTGATATCATAGTTAATATGCCAACTATGCCTTTCCTGGACAGAGGCAGCTGTTGTTCTACAATATCTTAGATGTTGCACACTGTTTGCAAGGCTATTCTTGCATTGAGTCCAGAAGCAGCAGCTGGTCCAGATTGCAACAGCTAGCTTGCTGAGTAGGCATCTGGTCATGCACGTGCTGCATCTTGGCCAAAACATCTGTACCGGCTATCCAGTTAATACCATGCTTGATTCAAGGCTTTGCCTGTGACATGTAAGGCCCTAAACAATTTAGGATATCTGAAATACCACATTGGCTGATTGCTGTGGTACAATTGCCAGCCACAGTTCCTGTTACCTATGCCAAAAGCACAGAAGGTCATCTGGTGGCTACTTTTGAATGGGCTTTCTCTGTAATGCTGCCTGTGCTCTGGAACACTGTTCCCCCTGAAAATCATAAATCTTTACACATTTTAGGTGCCTGTTGAAGACCTATCTTTTAACCCAGGCTTCCCCTGAATAAATCTCGGACAAATGGTTCTATCTTGTCTCATTCTTCTTCCTCCCACCCTTTAAATTATTTTTAAATGGTTTATATCTGTTGTGAGTATGTGTAAATAAATATAGTAAATATAGTAAATAAGTGAAGCAAAATAAAACTGTCAGAAAATTGTACTTTGTTACCACAATCTCAGCAGACTCTGGGGACCTCAAAAACATTTGGGGGCTGCATAGGGCATATTAGCCATGATTTGCTCACTGTTGCTATAAAGCAGTCTTACAACAGGATAAATATTAGGATATGAATTTGTTCCTTCCTTACAACATTGCATACCCAAGAGGGAACAGCTTCTCAGAAATATTTTCAAGAGCTGGGTGACTTGAAAATGAAACCAGTCTTTTTTTCATGTGGAAATCTTTCACAATAAAACCACCTTCTTTTCAGCTGTGTAATTCCAACCATGCTTACATCTCACATGAATATCAAAATTCCACTCCACCCATCTGTTTTAATGCCACAAAAAGATCCATTCAGACAAGGAAGTCAGAATAGTGGCATGATGTCTGTTGATTGGTAGTGCTAGATTTTGGGTGCCTGGAAACACCAATTAGCAATTGTCTTCTCTTTGAGTATCTCTACTGCGTGTTACTTTCTCTGTCAAACAAAATTTCACCTATTTTACTGGGTTTCAGGTTGCTGTGACTATTATCAACACACTTTACTGGCTTGGAACCAAAAATGTCTAAATCTAAATTAGAACATATTCAGAGATAAGTATTTATGTTGCAATATAATTGGGAAAAAAATAGGATCCTTACAAGTTACCAGTTTGAATGCATTCCTCTCTTAATGAGGAAACCAGTTGGTCAATTAAATGTTTGTCCCAGTTTCTGTGATCTCCAGCATCATATAAGCACAATCCTATCCGTCTCTATTCGGAAGCAAACGCCACTGAATTAAATGACACTGTCAGGCGAGCGGGATGTAACCTTACTTACTCTTGCCTGGTCCTTCCTGTTCAGCTCTGACTTGCATCTTTCTGAAGCTGGCTTTGCCTGTAAAACTAAACAAACAAGATCAAGGGGAAAAGTAATTTTAAGAATCTCAAATATATTTTCAAAGAACGAATTTAGGCTTAACTTGTTGTTTGAATGTAACCATATTTATAATTACATGTGAACCAGGTCCCTATAGCTTGCTCAACAAATCCAGATTTACATAAACTATGGCTTAGTACAGTTGTAAAGCAGTCACTAAAACAATTCAGTATTGGGATAAATATATTACATTAAATGCAATTTGGGATAACAATGTTTTAATATATTCATACATTAAATATATCAATTTATAAGTAGATATATATGAAGTATAGTATTTTTAATAGTAATTTTATTTAAAAAATTGCGATCACAACCAAAAAACCTAATACAAACTTTAAAAAAAAAAGAAAAAAAATAGAAGGTACAGAAAAGAAAATGAAAATAGAAAATAAAGAAAAATAAGAATATAGTAAAGAAAAAGAAAATAAATATATAAAGAAACCCTTCATCACAGGTATAAACAATTTTAGTAACTTATCACCTTCTGCTAAAATACAACAAATTATCTCTTCTTCCCATGTCCCATCTCTTATCTATAAACAGATCCTTAAAACCTTGTCATTTCAGCAAAAGTCCATTAAGGATTATCAGCGATAACAGCATATCTGTTTTAATCTTGATCAAGTAAACCAACTTTATATTCATATTCCTTTCTTTTACTTTTAACAATCTTGATCTTTAGTACCTTCAAATAACGTCCTAGAATTTGATTTCTTTTCATTTTTTTCTTTGGGCCTTCTCACAAAATTCTTCAAAGTTTTAACAAGCCTCTTTTGTAAATCCAGTATAGGAAAATTATCCAGGTTATACTCTTGGTTTGCTTTTTGTATATCCCTTTTAATTATTAAGACATCGGCCAGTTTCTTTTATATGTCCAGTATAGCATCTTTTTCCATATCATTCTTGGAGCCTGTCATTTTTAAATCTACTTTAAGATCAGTCTCAGTCTTGTCTGGTAAAACTTTTCCTCTTCCATAACATCTTTTAGACACAGTCTATCTGTAGAGGCAGACACTCTTCAAATTAACTTCTGGGTCAGTTGTTCAAATATATCACTCAGTACGTCCAATGTTAAAATATTTTGCTCCATTCTGTGTTAGTAAGTCAAATGTAAGTGTCCTTCTCCTTTAATTGTAATCTTTAGTTCCTTCTACTTCCCTCTGGTGTCCAACCTTCAAAGTTCCATCCTATCATGATTTTTTTTTTTAAAAGAATTCAGAACAAAAGTATTTTCCCATAGGAAGGATTCTTATAATTAATTCCAAAATCTTGTTCAAATCATCTGGATCCTTAGTCTGTTTGTAACTTTCCAAAATCAAAGTTATAGTCATCCTTTTGCTGCTTATTACTATATATATATATATATATATATATATATATATATACACACACACATACATACATACATACACACACACACACACACATACACATACATACATACATACACACACACACACACACACATACACATACATACATACATACATACATAAAGTGGTACCTCGGCTTACGAACGCTCCTCCTTACGAATTTTTCAAGATACGACCAGCTCCAGCCCCAAAAATTTACCTTGACATGCGAACTCCGCCTTGAGCTACGAACCGGATCCGCGGCCATTTGCCCTGCTGCCACGCGGTCGCAGCTTCCTGTGGGTGAGATCGCGGTAGCAAGGAGACGTTCAGTGAGGCTTGTGGTGTGTTTTGGGGGAAATTTGCTTTGTGGTGCGACCAAATTTGGATGGCGGATTAGCCGTATTTACATTGAACCTTATGGGGAAATTTACCTCGCGTTGCGACCAACTCGAGTTGCAATCAGAGTCACGGAACGGATTAAGTTCATAACCCGAGGTACCACTGTATATATATTCCTTAAACTTGTATTTATAACTTTTTTTGCTAACAATTGAAGGAAACTACCCATTGTTTTAAGACTTGTCGATCCAAAGGTTCCTAATAGCTGAAAAGCAGTTAACAAGCAATTTTTGAAAGTATTAGAAAAAGTAGTATGTGAACCCAGTGTCCTTTTAAAGGTGCCAAACATGGGTTGAGCAAGATGGCTGTTCCCTTGTTTCCCAGAGCTCTAAACCTCGTGAGGAGCAGCTGTCTGGAGCACTTGGGGCAATCTCAAGTTCTCTCCTTATCCAGAAAGGAATTACAAAGAGCTGGTCTACTCGCCAGCTCTTCATTCCTTTGTGGTTGTCATCTTCAGTTTGCCATTCCTGCCCTGGAATTCCTAAAGTATACTATTTTTCAAACAAATAGAAGTTTGTTATTTTACCCAAACATATTTAAAAACCAAAAAAAAAAAACCCTCTTCAATAAATATATGTGCAAACATTAAAGAGTAGCTTCTGATAATAATGAAAGTGTATATGAATATTCTAGATTAGTTTAAATGTAAATATAATTAAAAATAAGCAAGTATTAGATTCTAAGGAAGGTTTGAAACACCGCTAGAAATTAGATATTGGTCCTGATTTCTTGTGTTGCTGTCCATTAGCTGAAATAATGTGGAGATGGATTCTTTGAATAGGAAGATTCTGGAATAGAATCTATCTATCATCATGGAAAGAGGGGCCATTCTGTTCGCATGCTTCTGGTTGGTTTAAGGACAAGGGCAGAGGTGTACAGTATTAGGTACAAATACATTTGGGGACCAGGAAGATATATCACTGCTAGATTCCTGGCTATTGGAGATACAGCCAGAGACATTGAATCACCCAAGGTCAATTTAAAAAAAATAGTAAAGTTTCATTCTTATGATTCAGAGTGAATTGCTGCTCAACCACAGCTTCTATTGATATTAAATTGTTAAAAAGCCTAAAGTGTAAGTGGGTGATCTCAGTGCAATTACAGAAGTTGTAACATTATTAGTAAAGTCTCCATTTTTTGAATTAAGTTCCTGATTTATAATGTAACATCTTCATTGGCCCACTAGATGGCAGTTTCTTCATACCTGTATCAAGCAAGCAGCACTATTTTAGAGAAAATTATGTGTGTGGAGAGATAATCAGTATATCAACAATGAAATGTATTAATACTAGCAAATATGATACAATGTAATACTTAGCTACAGTCATTTTGACATTACAGTTATTTTATAGATAAGTTTCAGTGGCTCAGTATGGTTGTGCAAGTCCTATGGGAACTTCTTATGAGAAACTTCATCTTTTCTTTACAGCTAGCTAGCATGAAGCATTTGTTGACTATCTGTGTATCCATGTGAACATCCAGGAGGAAGCCATGGGAAATGCAGACAAACACACACACACACACACACATATATATATATTACACACACGTGCATGTGTGTGCTTATACTGCGTGTGTATATGTATGTGTGTGTATATTGTGTACGAGTGTATATTCTGTGTGTGTATGTACATATGTGTGTATGTGTGTGTGTATATATGTATGTATATGCGTGTGTGTGTGTGTGTGTGTGTGTGTGAAGGGAAAGTGATATCACAGCATGGGAGAAAAGGTAAATTAACTCTTTCCTCCTGCCATTTTTCCTGTAGAGAAACATGTGAATCAGAAGTTGCCCTGCCCCCCTCACCCTCGAGGTGTCCATTTTCATCATTATAGACATTGCAGGATAAGATGATTTAAACTAGTGCCATGCATAAATATTGCCTTGTGCACTTTTTCCTCAGACTGATGAAAAAGAACTGGCTTTCAAGATTACTTTCAAAGTGGGACAATGCGTACATCCATCCATCCATACCATACTATTCTCTGCGGGGCAAGCAATGTTATACCAACCACAATAAAGGTCAATAAGAACAATGTGGAGTCTTCAATGATGGGATGTGTTTTCAAGATGAAAGGCTCCTAGCAAGAGATGAGCTGCACCTTGCAAGAAATTGGAAGAACGTTCTTAGAAGGTGCCTTTCAAATCTAACCCAGAGGGCTTTAAACTGAATCCTGTGAAGGAGACAGAAGATAGCCCAGAATGTAGTATGATGCCAAGGACTGGGTTTGGGAGGGGAATGCAGGACATGAGACACCCAATAGCTCATAGATCTAGAAAAGAATAGGTTAAATTATGTAACCCAAGGATTCCAGTGGTTCTATAAATGTACATAGTATGGGGAGCAAACAGGAAAAACTAGAAGTCTTAATGCAGAAAGGTAGATATTTCATAGGCATTACTGGAACTTGTGGGATGGGGTGACAGCCAACAGTATAGGGGATAGTAGCAAGATGCAGGAGGACCTTGATATACTGGAACAACAAGATGCACTTCAACAGAAAGAAATGCAAAATCCTATATTTTGGCAGGAAAAATCAAAGGCATGAGTATAAGATAGGGGAGATCATGTTGGGCCACATCACATCTTTGATTCTGTGACCTCCAAAAGAAAACATCCTTGTCATATTGGACCTTTTTTAGATTGGGAAGCATAGGCCAGGTAGGCTTTAGAGCAGTGTTTCTCAACCTTGGCAACTTTAAGATGAGTGGACTTCAACTCCCAGTGAATGGCTGGCTGGGGAATTCTGGGAGTTGAAGTCCACTCATCTTAAAGTTGCCAAGGTTGAGAAACACTGCTTTAGTGTGACAGAAAGATGTGTTACAGAAGATAACCAACCAACAGTACCATTGGCTACCACCCTAAAAGTAAAATAAACTTTAAATCTTCAGCCAAAAAAAAAAAAATCTAAAGAAATGATAAAGTATCTAGAGATTAAGGTAGAAAAACAGAAGTCTATTCTTCAGGGAAGATAAACTTTTGAAAATTTTGTAAAGTCATTTTCAGCACTACAGTTTTTTAAACTAAACTCTTCACACACTGTGACCTTAATTCATTTACAGCCTCTTACTGCTTTTTAAAGAAATGGACATGGCCAGTTTTAAGTACCTATGAATGATAATCCATTCAACACAATGTGTAGTTTGGTTTTCACTTAGATTTTCTTGAGCTTTTAATGACTAATAGGTGGAATTTGATTGCTAGTAATACAAGTCAACATGTTTTATTATTGGTATTAGGTACTGCTGGTTTTCGTTTCTGTTCTTGGTTTTCAGAGATAAGTTTAGTGTTGATGTAGATTTTTATTTCATTCTGGTTTTGTACCTCAGATTTTATTGTAGTTGAATGTTATTATAATATGCATACTATATTATTATAATATAATACTATATTATAAATAAAATAGATAAAAATAGTCACATACCAAGAATCTAAAGTGTTAGAAATATGCCTCATTGGTAGATGAGGCAAGAAACTTCACATTTAAAAATGTGTTCTAGTGTGACTGAGTTTAACAATTGCCGCTGAAAAGAGCTGGAATGAAAAGCAATCTGCAGAAATGAAAGCTCCCCCCCACCCCCACCCCCATCGCAGTTACATCCATTTACAAATACTTTAAACTTTTGCAATGGTTTGAAAATGGAGTAGTATCCCCACTAGATGGCAGACAAGATTTAAGCATGATAGAAAATAGTTCTTGATTCTGGACATAATCATTTGGATAGTTATCAGCACATAATTGATCTTCATGCAAAGTTGGTATGTCATGGTTGGAGCCCTCAAACATCATATCCTTTGCATTTGGTGTTAAAGTGATGAATAAGGGCTGGAAAGACCAATTCAATTCTGGAGAAGCATGCTAGGTGACTTAAGGCCAATCACACTGGCTAGGTTCATGCATTGCAGTAGGCCATTGTTTGTTTAACCACAGTCTGTTGAATAAGCTGCAATGGTTATATCATGCTAAACCATAAATCATTATTATTAGTAGAGTGGCTGGGTTTATACATTGCACGAAACTAAAGTTAAGCAAATAAAACTATCTGCTGCCACAGAGCTACTATAGGGACAGAAGAGAGGAAAGAAAAGCATATGTTATCACTCTGAATGGTGGAACAGCAGGATAATAATATGATAAAAGTATAATGATGACATGTACATGATGACATCACAATGCAAACCCTGCCCTTTCATACAGTACTTCTGTCCCAGCAACAGGTGCAAGAAATCAGGGTTTCGTCACTTGCCCCTTTCTTGCCCCCCTCTTTGTTACCATAGAGACACATACATGGTAGTAATATGGAAGTAACGTTTCCTGTTAGTGTCCTGTCTAAGTACTGGACCTCACTTAGCTTCTGAGCCCAAGCAGAGTGGACCGGGTGTGGCCCCCTGGTAAAAGGCATCAAATGTAAATTGCATGCTAAGATGATTTCTGCTATATAGAGTATCAGAGTTACTAAACAATTATTTATGAATGTTTTCTCTGAAACAGAAACATGACAGTAAGCATCTCTTACATAATTGAAAAGTCCTTTCCCAATGAAAGTGTGGTAAGAATTAAGAGACATTTAATTTAAAATGTCTATTAAAGTGTGTATGCTGAGCATGTAGGCAAATTACATGGAAGCAGTTATACACAAAATAGGGTAAATCAGAAGATGAAATTTTAAAACTCCTAGTGAGGACTAAAACAATCGTTTACAAAAAGTGTTGCTTCTTCTAACAGTCACTTGGAAACCAAATTTCTATAGGAACTTTTTAAATGCAGTTTTAATGAATGCAGCTTATCAGAGTATTTAATTTCACCTTTTTGAAACCTAAACAAGTCCTGAAAGTTTGTTCAGTTAGGGATGTAAAAAACGTTCTATGCATAGAGTGTTCCATGTACAGAACAGCTGATTTAAGGTGTCGGTGTGCAATCAAAACATGAATGTTTCAGAAGGTTTGATCTATACATTGGATGAACTGTGGCTGTTTTGTTATGGACACAGATGAAAATACTGTTGTTCCAGGAAGAAATAGTTTGGAAGGGGGAACAATGGGGAAAAGGCAAAGGTGTTAATTATCCCACCCAATCCTGTGTCATCTGAAATTTGATAAGCATTCTCTCTGTCTTAGATGGACCATCAGCTAGTTCCGTCAGTATCATAGGATGCAATTCTTGTTATGCAGAGTGCAGCTATAACCACAGAATTATGCAAGCTTTTTGTCTCTCTGGTATTGCCATGTCACGATCCTCCAGCTCAGCAAACAAAGTTTTCATCTTATGTAAATGCTCAATTACATTAGCTCCTTGATCCAATTTAAGATTATATAACTGCTTTGATAAACTTACGATAGCAGCTGAGGTTTGTCTCGCATAAATATCACACAAAGCTCTCCAGATTCGTAAGCAGTATCCAAATGACGAATATGGACTAATTCTGAAGATTCAAGTCCCCGGATCAAGTTACCATAAGCACGGTCCAGCATCACTTGCTCTGCAGCCGCAGGTGCTCCCGGTGGGGCATTTTGTACAAACTGCCATAAAGTTCTCTTCCCTCTGGGACCTCACTCTGGGCCCATAACCTGTTATGCAGAGTGCAGCTATAACCACAGTTCATGCCAAAAATACACACCAGCGTTAGATTTAAAGAATGCAATGTCTGCTTTTGTAGTCTAAACAATGTTTGGAGATAAACGAGTTGCATTTCTTCCCATGAGAAAATCCTAACAATTCTTGTGACTCTGGAGATTTAAACTCAGTCGCAATATGATACTTGATATAACCTGCCATATTTCTGTCAACTCAAGTTTCAATTACCCTTTTCATTCTGTTCTTCATAACTGCCTGGTCAAACTCATTCCTTCTTGTTGAAGAAGACTGAACCAAAATAGTTAAGCTGCTCCGTGTTTTCTTTGTTACCTGCTAGCATTTTGCCATCTTCACTGAGCAGCTGATCTCCTGATTCTTTTCTCTTCTTCTTAGTCTGAATTTGTCTAAAGAAGCCTTTTTGTTGTTGTTGTTGTTGTTGTTGTTGTTGCATCTGAGCCTCATATGAATTCATTCTGAGCTTTAGCTTTCCTGACACACTCTGTATAGCTCCAGGTTACATGCCTGGTGATTTGTCCATCTTTCCACCTCCTATGAGTGTCCTACATAGTTCCATCTTTCCAGCTTAGAGCTACAGTAAGATAGAGAACCCTGGTTTGGCTTTGTTATTTTTAGGAACAGAGCTACAATAAATCTCACATTTCTTTCCACATTTTGGGCTAGAGGGTGAATGGAATTCATCTGCTAAGTCCTCATAATGAGGAAGATGTCCCTCATACTTGCCAGAGTTTGGCTGAACAAGTGAGGGGAATAAGATAGTTCCATAATTTTAATAAAGTTGTGTTCACATTTCTGACTGCAGAAATACTTTCACATGTTAATTACTGATGCTCTCATATTTGCCATGAATTACAGAGGTTCTCAGACGTACATAGGCTGTGAAGTCAGTTCATCCCTTGCACTGGCCTGGCAGATGGGGTTCATATTAGTCCTGCTTGAATTGGATATGTGGCTTAGGACAAAAGCACATCCTGTTCTTCTGACTGTGCACTGATAGAAAAATATTAATGAAAAAAAAATAAGTATATAAAGTACACACATGCACACACACATACTGTATATATATTTCTCTCTCATTCTTGTACGCCTTCAGGGTTGTTTGTCTTTCATTACTGTCTTCTGATTAATTCATAAGATTTCAAGGTAATGCAGATGTCCTCAAAGAGCCTTGTTTGAGCAATGGGTGAATTGTATGAACTGGACTTAAATAATTATTTTAGGGGGAAAAACTTTAGATAATTTCTTATTTTTAGATTTCTAATGATGCCAAGAGAAAACATAGTAACGTTTGCATCAAATATTGCAGAATAATTGAGGTATTTATTTCAAATCTCTCTAATTTAAAATAGGATGTTTATAAACTCTGGTTGAGACACTAAGAATTTAAAATCCAAATACCTTTTTTTCTTCTGGAATGAAATAATTTTGACATATACTCAAGTGTCTTGTGTTTGACATTTTGTCCATTAAAAAACACTCTTTTTAAAGAATGGTTTAGCTGACATGCTAGCTTTTCTCCCATTTACTTACTTAATTTACTTAAGCAATTGCATGGAAATTATTGCATGGAAGTGATTGCTTGCAGCCTTCTTACAACTATCTCTATATTCTAAAGGGTTTTATCTTCTTTCTCAATGTCCAGTTTTCACAGCCATACATTACGGGGGGTCGGGGGGGGGGGAGGAACGGGAATTACTTTTTACCAGTATTTCTCAACCTTGACAATTAGAAGCTGTCTGGACTTCAACTCCCAGAATTCCCCAGCAGCATGGGAGAATTCTGGGAGCTGAAGTGCAGACATCTTCAAGTTGCCAAGGTTGAGAAATACTGCTTTATACTGATCATTGCTGTCGCAGAAATTCCTTGCCTTCCTCTGTATCAGCAAACTTCTCTTTATTTTTCAGAACACTGTCCATCTATCTATTATTGTGCTCAGAAAACAAATCTACATCTTCACTTCTGTGCCTTCAACTGTATGTTCACTAAGCATGCTGGTTGACATTTCTTTTGTTTTATTAACATTTAGCATTAATCCCGATTTCTCACTTTCCTTTTTTGCTCTTCTGAGTCTCCTTTCATTTTACTAACAAACTGGTATCATTTCAAATTGTTAGTGTTTGGGATTTCGCATTTTGATGACAACTGTGAGGTCTTCCAGTCCTGCCATACTGTACTTGTATTCACTGTGTAATATGCAGTTAAACAAATATGAGGATAATATGCATCCTTATCGCACTCCCTTTCATATTTTGAACCTTCTTTATTGTAAAGGTTTTTCAGAAGAGTAATCAGGTGTTTTGATATACTCATTAGTCATTGGCAAAATATTCCATGTTCTGGCATGATCTAGACCATGGCTGGCTAGGGAATTTTGGGAGTTGAAGTCCACTCATCTTAAAGTGGCCAAGTTTGGACAACACTGATCTAGACTGTCAAAGTCTTTGCTGTAGTGAATAAAGCAAAAGTAAACTTTCTCATATTTTCTTGCTCTCTCCATTAGCCATCTTATGTTCGCTAGTTGATCTTACATCCCTCTGGATTTTCTGAAATCTGCCTGTTCATTTGCCATTTCTAATTCATAAGTCCTTGAAGTTCTGGATGTTCCTTTGGGCATAGGATCTGGCGATTAGGTGAACCTCTTGATACAATAGTTCTTAAAATTATTGTGGTTGCATACATTGAGATAGATTGTTCTTGGGTGCCATCATGCTATTATTGTGTTATTACTGCTATAATTATTTATGTATGTATTTATTGTAGTGGTTTTTTGGTTTTAACTCTGTGTTCACACCCAGAGTTGCAATTGCAAAACGGGCAGCAGTATAAATTGATATAATAAATAAATAAAATTGTATCTCAACCTATGGCTGTATCTTAAGCAAATCTTTGCTTCCATAAATAGGCATACAATGTTTCAAAAATTTGCAAATTTTCTAGCATCTTTCTTCTTTGGCAAGGATTCTGCACCAATCTTTTTCTAATCTCTAGGCCTCATATTCCTGTTCCATGGGTGTTTGCTTAGAGTTGTTAACACTTTAACTGCTTTTCATCCTTACTTTAAACAGTTCAATGGGCATTTCATCTATGCATGGTATTTTTGTATCTGATACTTGGTTTGCTGTCTGTTGTACTTTACTTTCTAGAGTAGTAGGTTTCTGAACAAATTCTCTCTCTGTAAATGTTTCCGTCATTCTGTAATGCTGTTTCTTCTATCTTCCCTTAATTCGTTTCTTTTCCATGATTACTCTTGAGTTATCTTTAGCTGGAAATTTTTCTGGGATTTCTCTGATATTGTTAAAAATATTTCTTATTTTCTATCCTTGTTATTTTGCTTTATCTGTTGATATTCTTGAGGTGCCTTTTCATATCCTTTCTTACTTGACTTCAGTATTCATATGACCATCTTGTGGCTCAAAGCTTTCACATCCTTCTTCGCTATCATTGTAGCTTGTTCTGAAAACCACTTAGAGTTTTTCTCCCTTAAAATTTTGGGGCCATTCTTTTTCCACTTTATTTCTACATTTTCTCTTATTTCTTCCCATAGCTCCTTAGGTTCTCTTTTGCGTAAGTTAAACATACTGAACCTATTCCTTTCATTGTCCTTATGTTTTGACACCATGTCTCCAGGTAAAATTTTGATGGCTCATCTGTTCCCTTTAATTGTTTAAACCGTATATTTGAGACCAATAATTCATGGTTTTTTCTACAGTCTCCACTTGAAAGTTTTTTGCCTGACTGGCATTTTTCCAGCTTCTATTTTCTCCTCTGTAGTCAATTTGATTCCATCTGATGTGCACCTGCATTTGAAGGAGGCATTAGCAATAAAAAGAATTATCTTTGCAAAATTCTTTCTAACTGATCCAAATCTATCCAACTTATCCAACCCTGCCAAATCCAAATCTTCCTGTAATTCCACATTCGTGTATTCCAATCATCTGTTAGTTGTAGTATGTCCTTTCTTGAAGTTGCAATTGGTGCATCTTGCAGTCTGCCACACAATTTCTCGATGTCTTCCACTGTTCAATCTATAGTAGGTGCATGCACATATATTATAAATGTTCACTGGATATATATTCATTCTAATAAATATTATCTTGTAATTTATTGAGTTCTAGCCAAACTATGTCCTTTTTGAGTATCATTGGTACTCCATTCCTTTCTGTGATCTTATGGTATATCATGTAATCATCTGATTTAAAGTGTCCCATTCTGGTCTACTTAAGTTCATTTATTTCTAAAACATCCCATACAGAATACCTCATTTCCAATTTGGCAATTTCATATTTTCCATGTTAATGCTTCCACATTCTATGATTCAGTTATGGGTATCCTTGGAAAACGAACTCCTCTTTCAGTACTGGCATCATTGTGATCACAGTTTCTTGCAGCTTTGGTCTTGCCATATCATTACCTCTTATTTATAATTCCTTATAAAATGTGGTGTGGAAATCTGGCTATCAGATAAAAGTCATGTTATTGTTTCAACAAATATATATAAGAGAGAGGGAAAGAAACTAAGACTATAAAAGTTCAACCATGCGGGCACGTGTGTATGTCACAGTGACCCAGCACCTAATATTTGGAGACACATCTAAATTGGTAGCCATCACAATGTATCATGGAAGAAAATTCCATAGGTTATTTATACTCTGAGTAAAGGTTTAAAAAGTACATCAATTTTTTGTCAGGTTTCACTGGCTATGGACCCTGAGTTGTAATACTAACAGAAAAAAAGCATATCTCCTTATTCATACAGTACAGTAAAGATTTACAGTAATAAATCTTACAAAATTTTATGATATCCCCATTGTTTATTAGTTTCAATCTTTAGTATTTATTTAATCTGAATGCATTTCTTTGATACATAGTAGCGTGATAAAATGAATGGTTGTCCTAACAAACAGTTGTGGTTTTGTTTTGTTAGTTTTAAGCAGCCATATATTTTCATAGTGTTGGTTGCATGTGTTCATTTTGCCTAATGCATGAAGTCTGTTTGATTTTATGGGCTCACACTGTAATTGATAAGTACAGTTAGAGTTTAAATAATTGGGGAAAGGAATTTAACACATGTTAAGGTTAATAGCCTTCCTGGGTGCAAAGATGTAGTGTATTTTTTATATTTAATTTGAATGCCGAAGGTATTCATACAGTAATAATCTACCCTAAGCAATGAAGTGTCTGACTAAATGTTCTGCTATAGCAGTTAGAGTACAAGAGAACAGCTGACTACAGCACAGTGGATTTTAACATTACTTTGCTTTTCCTCCTAAATACCACTTTCTGTGGCCTACGTTTGCACATCCTTAAATACATGGTCCATAGGATGCTGCATAAGGAACAGCTGGTTGATATTACCATACCTTCAAAGGCCCATGTTCATGGGCCTTCCGAATCTCTATGAAAAGTAGAGGATCAGAATAGAACATAAAACCAGATTCTCCATTTAAAGAAATACTTTGCAGGAAGCAAACCAATCAGGAACAAGTGGAAAATCAAAATGTTTTGCACATTGAGTTCATGTTGAAGCCTATTCTTTAAAATTGCTTCAGAATTTCCCCATCACTCATGTCAAACTAGATTGCTCACTTTTCTAATTAGAAGCCAACTGCAGAATTGGTCATTAATTCTAAGTGTCAGAATCAAGCTCTTGAAAATGGTACATTTGATTGGCCTTCATGCTTTGGTTGTCAAGTAGAGGGTGTTTTGGAGTTTCACATGTATATATGCATTATGGGCTCTCTAGGAAACTTCAGTTGATGAAAGGAGCCTATTTTTATCTCATAGGTTTGTTCTTGTGAGGGAAAATTAGCGAAGGGAGTGCTGGGTATACCACCTTGAGACCTTGGAGTAAAGGCAGAGTATAAATTTAATAAATTAATTAATGGTTAGCAGCTTTAGTAGTTTTGATGCATGGGACTGTGAAAAAATATATTCCTGCCTGCCATATAATGCCCCCCACTTTGATCATTACCTTTACTGTCTGAACTGTGTTTATCTATTTTGAAAACGCTTTTCTGTCTTGTTCTTTTCTTCTGTCTTTTTACAACATAAAATCCCTGTTTCTGGTCAGTTACCATCGTTGAAAAGTTGAACTTGAATTTCAAATTAGACAAGAACTATGGGCAAATGGCATGATGCAAGGCAATGTAGTACCCTTCAGCAACTATTTTCTTGAAAATATGTAATTCAACATGAACATACTGCTTAGTGATATAAAACAGTAATTACTTCCAAAAGTGTTTTTCACCAATATGAGAAATTAAATCTCAAAACACAGAGTGCTTGCACTCTAGAGGTTTTTAGAGCTCTAATATTTTGATTTCAGTTTTCAATCATCAACAATTGGGTCTTTTTAGGAGTCACATTATTAAAGGATTGTTCTGAAAGAGACATAGGAACCATGTTATAATGCAGAAGTGAAATCCAGCTTTGTTACTGAACAAGATAGAAGATGAAAAATAAGAATTTTAAATCAATCAGTAGCATATCTGTAAATATATTTTATTTTTATTGGTATATCCTACTTGGTTCCAAAGCCTGCTTAAATGTGTAATGAAGCAAACCCTCACATGGATACATGTACAAATGTATTTGCAAACTCAGGCCAAACCTTATGTTAGAATATTGGAGGGAGAAGAGGGAAAGAGTATAATAGCATCTTCCCTTCCTGACCATGCTTTGCTACAGTTCTTCAGATGTTCCATCAGTTTCTAAGTGGACCTGGATCAATGCTGTCATAGCCCCTGGGATGCCTTGACAAATGAGTTCATCCCATATTTCATCTGATAGTCCTGGTTTGAAATGGTCATTAAGCCTCTTTCATTCCAGCCCGCATTCTGAGCTAATAGCTGAAAGACAGCAGTATACGTCTGCACCAGTCAGTTACCCTCTTGTAGGCAATAGATTTCACAGTTGGCAGTCCCTTGCGTGATCAGATCCTTGAAGTTAGCTCTCAGGCATGCCACACAATTTGCATAATTGCCCAAACCTGGGCTGTTCTGAATAAGTAGGGGGATTGTTCATTTTACAGCTCCTTTTATCGTTAGGGCAATTGGACATCTTACTCAGGTTCAGTCAGTCAGGAAGCCATCTGGTCTCAGGGAGATGTATAGTTCACATTGAATGAGGGAGGCAGTACATTTGTAGGATATGTGTCGTATTTGTCAGACAGGGTTTTGAATCAGTATTTGTACAGGAACCGCTGGGTGTTTTAGATTCTGTCTAAAACAATGTCCTGCTGGCCTAGCTAATTTATTGTCTGAGCTACCTGGATCATCTGGGTTTCTCTTTGGGTATGATACTGGAGCAAGACATTGGCAACTTGATCAGTGGTTAGTGGGTTTGCTAGTGGTCTGCAGGCAAAGGCTGTCTTCCTGGACCAATGGGAGTAGGAGGGTGCAATCAAACTGTCAGACTTTATACAAGGGCTCTGCAGTGAATCATATCTGTCCCAAAACCTATCCCCTTATTCAGTGCTTGGTTTGTCTTGGATAGATCAGAATGTTTATTGCAAACAAGAATGAAGCCTCAAACACAACCATTGGTTGCCTGCTGTAGTGTTAAGAAGTCAGAGCCTTTATGTATCTGCACTCCACAGTTTGAACTTTAGATTTCTTCTTCCTACATTTCCAAATTAAAAAAATACCTGCTGGTTTGCTTGATGGCCTTGGGTAGCTGCAATATGTTTACTTAATCATTCTATGTAGCCTGGGAACCACTGCCTTGCCAGTTTCATCCCTTACTGATAGGACTGTTTGCAGATATCCTAGCAGGTTTGATAGGATGCTGTGAACTGAAGATTGACCTATATGGTATATAAAGCTGTGATCAAGGTAGTCATCAGTGGAGCTTTCAATTCAATTTAGAAATCGGAATGCAGTGAAGTAAATTAATTTTTCTCAGTTCAACTGTTACTCTGCAGCATGTGGAAAATAAGACTGCACTGTTTCCTGAATTTATTGTAAGAATTTCTAAGAGTAATGTGTGTTATTTTGAACATGCTAAAGTTATTGATATTTTTTATAGAATACTAATCTTTTTTAAGATTACAATTAAAAAAAATTCTACAAAAAGATGATTATCTGAATCTTCTCAAAGAGAACATCCAGGTAGATCCTAATCTAACTTTAGTAATCTAATAATTACTATTATTTTTCTATTAAGGAAAGGCTATAACAGTGATTGCATATAGAAGATTCTAGATTCAATCTCTAGTATATTCAAGAAGGACAGTGAAAGTCAAGTTACTATATTCTAACTTATCTTGAATCAGCATTTTCTGATTTGATTAACCTGGAAGTTACTTGCTGTTTCATTATGAGCTCAATATTCTGTTTAAATGCCTGGAATCTCCAGTTCCATTATAAAATGAAATGTCTTTTAAAGGATTAATTTAGAAATGAATAGACTGAGAGGAGAAAAGAATTTTGTCAGTGGGCCAATTGATAATCCAACACTGTTTGTAAACCAAAAAATCTTTAAATATGCAAGTGAATAGAGAGATGGAATGCAAATTAAATAAAATAAATAATCAGAAACTCTGTTAAATTCCAATACTGCTGCATGCTAATCAAAATGCTGGGTGAAGATTTAGTAAATTAGCAGATGTAATAAACTCCTAGTAAGTAAGGACACTCTACTTCAAATCATTTTAAATCTGGTTTCATGTTTTAAACAGTTGTTTGCAGTGCAAATCAACTGTTTTCAATTTATAACAGTTTTGATTGTTTCCATTTTTTTAGCTTAAAACAGTGTTTTGAATTTAAAGTAACTGTTAAAGGTTAAAATGGGGCATTTCAAATTCAAAATTTGATTTTGAAATTTGATTTTGAAACATTTTGACAAAAAAAAAAAACAAACCCTCCCAGAGTGCCACCAACGTTATGCGGAATGATTTTGTGATCATTTTTCCTGCCACCAGGTAACTATGGATGTAACGGAGAGGAAGCCAGGGAACTGTTGTAGAATGAATCAGTGGACAGAAACAGAAGGGTTAATAAGAGATTAAGGTTCTGGAGACAGAACTTGAATGGTATCAAGGGTATATCAAGTTCCAAGGTGTTCCAAGGCAAGATATGAAGAGAGAGAGAATTTTGAGAACATTTCTCTGATAAAATTCTTGTAATCCCTATGATCATGGGAGGAACATTTTAACCAGGTGGACATCTGTCACACGTTGATAAATGATTATGACCCATCAATCAAGCTGAGGTAATCCAGCATTGCTTGTAAAACACAACTGGAGGGAAGAGAAGTTCAAAGCCCCAACTTCCATTCCATCAAGTTTCATCTTGAAGAGCACTCTGGCCAACCACAACAAGTGATATATGATCGGAATAAGTGAATGCATAAATGTGAGATGCATATATTGCCAAAATAAAGCTTTTAAAATCTACCAATAGTCTCTGGGTATTGTTGAGCAGTATTCACTGACTTTACTCTGGTGCTACATAAAAGATTCCTAATTCTATAACAAAAGGCAAGCCTCTTGTAACAGAATTCACCAACCACTGCCTTGGAACTATCCCATATTAAATTTGTAGAAATGCATCATTCACTAGCATCATTGCTGAGGCACAGTAAAGCTCATCTATGGGGACAATACAATCTCAGCTTCAACATGGGTTTTCTCAAGTACAGGAAAACTGCCGTTAATGCAGCACTAAAGATATGCCGAGAGAAAATACAATATGGTCTCCATGCTGGTAGGATTTTGTGCCAAATAATGCTGTTAACAGTGCTGCCTGAATGGAGAACATTTTTGCTGCATGGATTATAGAACTAAACATCTATTCTCAGTGCTGAATACTAGTGCTTAAGGTGGCTAGAGCTAGTATGGTGTAGTGGTTAAAGCACAAGGTTAGAAACTGGGAGACTGTGAGTTCTAGTTCCGCCTTGGGCACAAAATCAGCTGGGTGACCTTGGGCTAATCACTCTCTCTCAGCCCTAGGAAGGAGGCAATGGTAAGCTACTTCTGAAATTTTGCCAAGAAAATTGCAGGCAGCCACTAGGAGTCAACATGGACTCAAAAGTACACACACACACACAAAATGCCAGTCTAAATGTAACATGCCCAGCAGTCTGAAGAAGTGTGAAGCCCGTTAATTAATCAGTTTGGAAATGGTAACTAGGAAAAATTGAGCAAATTGCCTTTCAGGAATTATACTATACAGGACACAAACCACTTGTGGAAAAGGCTGAAGATGCTGAATATTTCGGGTATTTAAGACATATTCAGACCCCATCAGACATATATACTCAGTCTCCTGAAAACATTATGAACCAAATCCTATCTTCTGGTACAATATATATTAATTTTTCTAAAGCAATCAAGGGGGAGAAAATCCTATAAAATACACCACGTTCTATGGGTTTAGAGTTTTTCAATATTCTTAAAGATATATTTACAAAAACTATTTGTATTTTTTCAGTATAGAAGAACTAGAAAATGCATGACTCCTCCAAATTGTTAAGGAGGAGCCATCACAAAAGAGTTAAAGAATAATATGCTGATCATTGATTGATTCCACTCTGTTGTAGACAGTACTGAATGTGTCTGTTGAAGAAGAATATGAAGGAACAGCTGGGATTCTGTCCATTTGGGAGCACAGAAAACAACAATAAAGGCTAGCAAAATACTTCAGGGATTCATCTGTCCTCCGGTGGTACCAGTTGGAAATGACTTTCTCATTTTTTTCAAGACTGGCCAAAAAGAATTTGGCTTACTTAAGTGATAAAACTACTACACGGCTGCACTCAACCAAAGTAGATACTGTAGTTCAGGAAAGGTCTGTGACAGAATATATTGAGTTTTTTTACTTTATCCTCCTTTGGCCTAGCAGATAAGTGTTCATGCAGTACCATCATCAACAGAAGTGACCAATGGCATCCACAAATTCACTTTATATGGATGAAAAGGTACATAGGTTTTTACTCTGGCATCAGTGTTAGGAATAAAAAAAAAGTTAAGTTAATTTCCAAATACATGCTTTGGCTACAGTCTTGGTTTGGAAAAGACTAAAAAAATTAATTGTTAACTCTAGCTTGCAGGGCAATAACAAGTTCATATAGACATCCACTGGGCAGCAAAGGGGACAAGGGGACAAAATATGTGTTGCAATGCAAATTCCACCCCTTATATACTTGCTACAATGTCACAATGCATGTACGAAAGGGTGGAGCTTGTCATGATGTCATGACACCCATTTTGGCATCGTCAGGCTAGCTGCAAACTCCTCATTAAGTCTGTCAGAGCTTGTGATGCTGATCCTTGGTGTGGCTGTATTGGTTTTTGATACAAGCAATATGAAGTCTCTTTGTTGATACTAGCATCTCTACCTTCATAGTACCAAGGGGAAAAGAAAAAAAAAAGGTGACCTTTAAAAAACCTACTTCACTGTATTTGGAGGATATACTAAATGTGCATGGTTTTCTCCAAATCGTTGTTAGCGTTCTTGATAAATTTTCTCCAGTTGAGTTTAAGACACTGCTTCAGCTGCCAAGTGCATACCATCCCTTTGTAGTAGATCCAGTATTTTGGAGCTAGTTGGAGATGAGAATTGACATAAATATGTGAACAAAGGCAAACTGAAAATACGCTAAGATCCTCAGGTCTCTGATAAAAAAAGAGACTTTCCTAGCAATCAGATGCAATCACGGTTAGCTGCTGGATCCTCACAGCTGTAAACAGACAAAATGGATTTATAGAGAAAAAATTGCCATTGTAGACTTAGTAATCAGCTGAAGATCTAGCTAAAGGCACAAAATGTATATTAATACTTTTCATGAACTATTGGTTCTTTCACAATTAATTAGTTGATAACAGGAGCAAAAATATAAAATATAAATTATTATTATTAATATGCTTTAACTTCAGGAATTAACTGAAAGAAAATATATCACAGACAAAAGTGACTAGAAAGACTTGCTTTTTTAACGTATGTTCCTGATTCTGTATACTCAGTCATACATCCCTAGGCTTTTATTTTCTTCGATTTCATATGAGCAACAATATTTTTATATTACTGATATTTCAAGAAAAACCTAGTTTTGAATATGATTGTGAGACAATAGTCTTTCCAAGGTAGGTACTTAGTTAATCTCATATGTTTTTCTTTTGAGAGGTTTATATTTTTCTCCTACTGTGAAAAAAGACTTTGTTTCCATGATCAAGTCAGCTATTAATTAGATGTGTATTTATTTACTTTATATCTCTTCCTTTTACAATTGTGACTTCCAAGAAAAAAGCACTGAAGTCACCCTACGCATTGCCAGTATCGCATTATTAAAGCAGTACAGCTTAATGTGTGTTTCTTTACATTACATGGGCTTTCAAATGAAGCACTAAATTTACAGGAACAGGGGTGGGTAGGAGAAGGTTCCGTTTACCCCACGTTGCGTGCAAGGTAGCATAACAGCAATATCTCCCCAAGCTTTGACGAGAATGGTATTACCCTGGCGTTCAGTAAGAGATGCTGGTTACCTTGTCTCAGTGAGCAACAGCCTCACTGCAAAGCACAGTGTGTCTCTTTTGTCTCAGTGTTGGGGAGAATTGCTGCTTGGATAGCAGCCTTTTTTCAGAATGACTATGTACAAGAACAAGCGAAGACACCAAAGATGTAAGTAGCCTGGATCTGTGTGCGTGTGTGTGTGTGAATGCGCATGAACAGAGAGAAAACATTTCCTAATTTGATTGAAAACTATGCCTTACTTTCTTCTGCACCGACACAAGCGGGATTTTCAGAGCTTTCAGACTCTGTAGTACCAATATTGTTCGGTGAAGGAGAAATGCTAAGAAGAAGAAGAATTTAAAAAAATAAGCTCACTTGTTACTATGGAAACCATCAGCAAGTGATTGCTTTATAAAATCCACAAGGAAATAGAGATCAAATGCAAGTTCACACTAGTTCAGCATTCGTTATTCAAAACATAATGATTTGGTAGGAGTTTTGCGCTTTAAAAAAGGGGGATAGTTTTTTCTTCCATCTGTTATCTTAGGCAAATTGACTTAAGGAACCTAGACATGGTAGAAGTTCATTTTTATGCATTACTTCTGAAGGAAAGACACTGATACAAGGAAAAAGTTGAACTGAATGTACAAATGTAAATAGAGACTGATGTAAGTAATTCATTTCATTATCAGTTTGGCTTGTTCTGAGATTTTCTTTTTCAAGAAAATACTGCCACAACTAAAGAGCAGGCTATCTCCGGCTAGTTTTGCACATCTGAGTCAAATGTCAAGGCTGAAACTAGTATTGGTAAGATCAAAGTCAGCAATGCAATCAGTTAGAGTCTTCCATTGGGTTCAGTAGGATGTCCGTTCATTTACTCTCACAGAAATGATAAAACTAATGGGGGGTTGTTTTGTAAATCTTTAGAAAGCAAACAGAAATTTTAGACTGAAGGACAAACAGATGCCAACGCAGGATTCATACCAATATAAGGGAGCATTCTTCAGTCCAGAAATTGTTTACTGCCTTTAATCATCATTTATTTTAATAAATGCTTCTCCAGGTAGCAGAAAGTGCTTCTGATGGTGGAAATAAAAGCATTTTCTGCTCCATTCAACAACAACAAAAGAACTCTTGTGGGGAAAACATGCACTTTTAAAAACCATTAATCTTTTTCACATTGCCAGCAGCAGCTTAAACTTGGAGACTGGCTACAGTGCTGATCCATGTCTTTGCACTGAATAATACCAAGCTGTTCTGCAGCATCTACTCTAAAATTTTATGGTACCATATAATGAGAACCTAGATGCTGAAAGTGGAATGGAATGAGAATTCCTACAAAGACGATTTTGACTTATGTAAAAATTTATTAGATTACAAGAGCTTTTTCAAACATTCTTCATTTCTTTCTTAACTCTAAAGGTTTGCTTTGTAAAGTAATTATGAGACTATTGGAAGGAAGCTGTTTAAGGACTTTAGACTCTTTTTGGTATCATTGTATCATAATGGTAGAGCAACCTTGACAGAATCATGGCTAGTAGGATAGAAACTTTAGCAGGACTATATCTGACAAAAAGCTATATACCAAAATCAGTCTCACAGTCAGGCTTCAAGCAAGAGAGGATCAGAGCTAGAAATTCAAACTGGGATTAAGATGAGGCCAAAAAAACTTCACTGGAGCTGACATGCTGATTTAGGACCAGGGCACAAATGAAAGATAAAATGAAAGACAGATGTTAGGAATATAGAGCCAACAAGTTGTATAGTATCAGACCATCAGACAGCAGGTTGCATAGATGGGAATGCGAGGACATCCAGTATGGATTCATGTTTCCTTAGATGAGGAGCAGGTAAGGACTACAAACACTTAAACAGATTGCTATTGAAACTTCATTGATTACTGAAGCTGATCCCAGTAGACTTGGGTCAAAGATCTCTGGCATCTGATAGTTGCAGCAGAAATTAAAATGCAAAAATTACTCTTCAGTAATATGAACATTAGGCCTGCTTTTCATCAAAATTCCATTTCTAGTTCTCAAACAGAAATATATAGCCTACTAAAAGGTTCAGAAATGGGTAACAGTTGCAAGATAGTACGTAGATACATAACTGCTGAGCCTCTCTATTGTTTAGTTCTGTGGGGATATGGGAAGATAGAGGCCAGAGTCGGGGAGTGAAAAATACTCTTTTGTCTCCTGAGCCGTGAGGGAGAGATAAGAGGATGAGGCTGGCACCTCCCTGAGGAATGCAAGCGGTATTTACTGATTGACCCTGGGAACTGTTTCCAGTCTGGGAAGATTTCTGTATAGAGGTTGCAGCTAATAAACCTTGCTGGATTGAATCTGCATGGTCTCCTGGAGTTCCCTGGGCTAAACCTGACAAGTTCATTGTTATTGACTTTCATGGATTGTATTGGGAGGGCAAATCAACATGTTAGTTTAGTTGAATATCTTAGTAATCGTAATCAATATTTTCTCTTGAATTCACTGTTCTGGTTCAATTTTTCTTTCCAGTTGGCATTTCTGCTAACCCCACACAATGTAAGCTTACAATTCGTTGTTTCTTGGTCTCATCATGCATTTTGATGCCCACATATGTTTTCGACTGTGATTCATATAATACTTGACACTGCTGGCCATTATGACTAGGTTTATTGTCTATATTCTAAAATAACTGGAGGGCTACGCTTGGGCAAGTTGTGTGTGTGTGTGTGTGTGTAAATGGAAAGCATTTAGGAACTTTTACTAATCAATACCTTCCCTAAATCCCTTTTATGTTACCTGATAACTTCCTGGTTATTATTTTCTATTAAAAATGGCTACTAACCCTAACCTTTTAATATTTCTTCAGATGCTTTCTGCATATCTGATAAGATGTGCTTAACATAATGCAATAGTTATCTGTCATAGAAATTTCCAAATGTGCATTTTCTTCATAGCACATAATGGGAAACATTTTGGGAAATGTAGCAGTATCTGTCATAGTAGATAATCTGAAGAGATTTGTCCAGTAGCTTCTTTAAGTAACTGGAAAGTAGTACATTTTTGACATACATAATTCAGTTAAATATAGCTGCAAGAATTAAGAAAATTTGAAATGATGATATAATTTTGTTAGACCTATTCTTTAATTTTCTTTGCCACCTATCAATGTAAAATGTTCTCACTGCAGTTTACTCAATAAATATAGCAAATATAACAACATGCTGAAAAATTAACAGATAAAATAGTGGGAATGATAGCAATAAAATTACCACTAAGCATTCTTTTCTGGCATTCAAAAGCAAATTTTAATTCTGGAAATGGAATTAAATGGGGATTTGTCATTGGTAAGATTCTCCTCACAGTCATGTTTCAAATTAGTTAGGGGGTCTGTTATAAGTATGAATAAGTCTGGATCCAGCCCATAGTTTACAAGGGAAATGTGCCTTAATGTAGATTCTGTTCAATGGCTGTAAAAATGAGTGGTATGTCTGCCCTGTGGATATTCTTAGCATTTTTCACAGTGATGGGAAGACAGTTGTTTTCTTACAGAAGTTGTAAGAATTGAGAGATAATGGCACTGAAAGTAATAAGATATAGCCTATTTGTACACCTGCCACAATATAGGGGAGATAAGATTATGATCAGACTATTCTTTATTTCTTTGTCATTGAAAATGACCTTCTGAAATTTAATTCACCCAGCTTCAGATTAATTAGCCTTCTTACTTTTTTTTTTCAATTAAAAATAGCTTTTTGGATGGTAGTGTAGTTTTCCCTCTGAAGAAGATGGAGGAAGAAGATGATGGCATATGATGACGGCGGATAAAAGCAGACATCACACAAGTCTCTTGGATATATGTGTTTTAAAATCTTTAATGACATCTGGAAGGTACCAGTGTATGCTGTTAGAGATCTGCCTAGTTAGAGCCAATTCTAGAGATGTGGCACCTATTGGGGGGGGAAAAATAAGTGGGCATCTCACTTACAGACTGGTCACTAGAGGGCATTTGAGGGAAGACCTTCCAAGCACAAATGGAAGATTTACTGCTTTGTAGAAGGGAAGATATTTCTTTACATCTCCTGACTGCAATTCATGATGATATTTTTATCAAAAACATTACCTCAGATTGTGCTCAGACAAATTTTGGTAATCACAAATACATACATACATAGGGGGTGGGGGGGGGGAGAGGATTTGTTTGCATCAGTTTTCCAGCTGATCACCTTTCTCCCATATTCTTAATCAACTGAAGTTTGCAAACCATCTTCAGGCAGCTCATGTATCATTGTGGCAGCCTAGTCTGTTTATGTCCACTTGTCTCTCATTCTCTTTTCCCTCCCCTTATGATTTCCCTTGTCTTCAAGTAACCGTAATAGTCAATCTTTCACTTCCACAATTCATCTGAAATTTGGGTGTGGCCACTTCGGGAAATCCAAGTTTCCTGTTTTGAAGATTACAGGTAAATGCCAGATATTTTGTGCTCAGGCAACTTCTATTTCCATAGGTTGGTTTGCTAGAAGTAGGTTCTAGGATCAAAATTTCCTGTACCACCCAGAGTTGTTTTGTGAGATGGGCAGCTATATAAATAAAATAAATAAATAAAAATACTTTCCTAGTATTTAAGATTAAACAGGGCCAGATGCTTCCCATTATTTGCACATTCTGTGAGATTTTCTCTTGCAAACACATTTCCTGTTTGTTTATCCTAACCTTAATCCTAAATCCCTTTAGATTATTCCCTGGGTTGCTGGACCATTTTTTTAAAAATTTCCTAAACATTGAATGCTTCTGATTTTTCCTCCCAAGCATTAAGGACATTCTACAGATTTTCTTTAAACATCATGATTTGTGTTTCACCAAAGGTGAAAATGATGCAGCCGATTTCATTTGCTAATTTGCTTGCATATTGTTATTCAGGAGAGAGGGGTATCTGTGATTTATTTTCATATAAAACAGTTGACCTTTGGGGGATTATTTGCCTCACTTTCAGGACAGTCATAGTACTGTTATAATAAATACATGTACCCCTTATCTCACACACAGTCACCCATGTAAATCCTTCTGGTGTAGTTTTTACTTCAGGTCAGTTTTACCCATACTGAGTAAGTTCCTGATAGTGGATTTCTGTTCCCAGAATTCCTCAGCCAGCATGGCCATTTCTGCAAATTCTGGGAGTTGAACTCCACACTTCTGGAAGTCGCCCAGGTTCAGAAGAATTCCTCCAGACAGCTGAGCTGAGAAACTGGTAGTGAAGTTCTGCCCAAAACTTTACCAAGGCTAGGCTGATAAGCCATTCTTAAATTGTCCAAGAACATTATAATGTATGCTGCAGATTGGAACTTGTCAACTGGAGATTAGAAAGGGTTAAAGAGGGAAGGGAAAAGAGTAAGTTGGAAATTATTCAATAGAAAGAAGGGTGAAAATCAAAATTCCATTTTCTTTCTTTTTTCACCTGTTTTTTCTTATTTTCTATATTTTTTTCTTTTTCTTCTTTTTCTTTTCATTTTTATTCTTTTATTGTATTGTAAAATTCTAATTAAAAATATTTTTTTTAAATGAATTTCGTTGTCAATAACTAATGTCAGATGCAGTCCAGATAATATGGAATACTAGATCCCGATATTATCCCAGTTGCTAGACCCACTGAGTTTCAATACTATTGATTGTTTCTAATCTAATTTCTACTCTGCCAGATCAGCCCAACATGCTTTTGCCATGCAGCTGAAAATTAGAGGTTTAAAAAATGTAAAAAATCAATAAAAACAATCAGAAGCCAAAGTGCACTGCTGAAGTTAAAGTAGAAAATGCAGCATTCTGAATCCAGAGTAAAAATTCACCAATAAGCCAAGTAATCCCATTAATAAAAATATCCTAAATATATATATTAAGGTCCAGGATAACAAAACTAAAATTTTAATGCACAGCTTTCCAAAAGGAGTGAAAAGTCTATCAAAATCATAAGAGTTTCCTGTATTTTGTACTTCTCCTGATGGCCATCTTTCCTGAAGAAAAGGCAACTTGAAGTAAGAGACAAGCAATATAGCCAGTTATGGTTAGATTTAGGTGCAAAGGAAGGAGAGAAAAACTAGCGTTTGACATGATTTGACACCTCCGGCAGTTATTCCCCAATTTGCTACCCTATTCCCCAATCCACATAAAAGACAGCTCCAGTCTTTTATGCAAACTGGAATTCAGTACTTCCAGATTTCATCTATGTCCAAGGGAATTCCTGAATATTGGAAAGTACTAAAATTTTCTAAGATATTTACAAGAGATGAGAAATGCCAGAAGCTGTCATTGTGGCTCTATGTATTACATTAACTACAATTATTTTTTTTCCCAGAATAACATTTTAAAGCAATGCATACATACATACATAATACATAAATATTCAATAAAGGCACATTTTAACCATCCAAAAGTGGAGAACTGTGAAAGCATTCAGTCATTAGGAGTAAGAGTTTCAACATTTCTTTCTCCTCATGTGAAAAACCATACTGTATGTCAGACCACTTTATGTTTTCAAACCGTATCAGGTTTCAGCCCAACTCATACATGCTTCCCGACTGCATTACATTAGATTTTTCATCAGAACGTATAAGGCAAGAATGGAAAAATGTGTGGCCCTCCAGATATTGGGAAGATCCATCAGTCTTACAAGAGTAATTAATAGTGAGGAATGATAGGATTACATATAGGATTACATCTATAGGATTACATATTGACCTCCCCAATGTAGGGCATCAGAAACATCTGAACAGATTCTGGTTCAGCATTCTTTATACATAGCTTAGTATTTATTCAGTGTGGTACAGTGTGCAGTGCTGGATATTAATTCCCCAAATTGCTGCCCACCAGGTGTTTTGGACTATTATTTCTTATTTATTAGATTCATATGTTACCAAGAGCACAAAGCAGCTTATACAAAGATCTTCATTCTACTCCCACAACATCAACCCTGAGAGCTAGGTTGCACTGAGAGTGAGTGACTAGCCAAATGTAATCCAGCGAGTTTCCATAGGTGAGGATGAATGTGAACCTGAGGTTCCTTAGTCTTAATTCAACACCTTAATCACTACATTACATTGCTTCTCATGCTCTGTAGACTCTCAAGACTATTGATACCCAGTTAGCTTGGTAGAAATTGAAGTTCAACATATCTGTAGGGCTGAGGAGAGAAAGTTCATTTGAACTCCCATCATCATGTTTTATTTTATATTATGTCCATATTTTTTTGCTCAGAAGGAGAGGGAGGGAGGGAGGGAGAAATAATACATTGAAATCAATGATTTCATAAATTGGAGAGAGTAAGAAAACCAGAAATACTAGCATAAATCTTGGGTTGCAAATCATAGAGTGGGAAGGAGTTATTTAGGCCATTGGGTCCAAATCTCTGCTAGTACAGGAATTAATTTTATGTTAATTAATTATATCTATATATTGATCAGTATACTCATTTCAGGTACTGAATCATAATTTGAATGGGGCCCCCTCCATGTGTGGCCCCACTGCTCTCTTCTGAAAAAAGAACCTGAGCCAATCTTGATCTGCTTCATTTCTGGGACCATGTGCTTTTCCTTGAAGCTGAGTTCACACAGCATGCTTAATCTGGTTACTGAATTAATCCATTTGCTGAAATCACATGATAGATTGACCCATAAGCTAACCAAATGGATTGGGTTACAGAATGTGCAAAGCTACCCCTTTTCCTCCTCTCAAATCCCACAAGGTTAATTCTAGCCAAATCTAGTGTATTATATAAATACAGCTGCTTTGTATTTCACTACAATTTTGATCAATAGTTTTAACCAAAACTATTAAGTCTTGCAGGTACACAGAGGAAAGAATGTCTTCTGCTTACCTGCTATCAGAGTTTCTGCTGAGGTGTCAAACATCAGTTTCACCATATTTATACGTCATATTTATCGGCGTATAACACAGGCGTATAACACACACCTTAATTTTAAGAAGGAAGTTTGAGTAAAAAAACTTAAATTTAAAATAAATGACTTGGAAGAAAAATAAAGGGAGCGCTGAACTTTTTGTTTATTAATATTTATACCACTTATAAGGTAAATATGAAAGAAAACACCTCTTTGAACAAAGAAAATCAGTGCTCCCCATTGCTTGCACGAGCGCCTGACCTCCACAGAGCAGGAGATGAGTGGTGGGTGAGCAAGCTCAGGCACTCATGTGAGCAATGGGGAGCACTGGTTTTTGCTCATGTGAGCCATGGGGAGCACTGGTTTTCGCTCACTGGCCCGCCACTTACCTCCTGCTTTGTGGAGCTGCCCCAGTTACAGCCCTGGCTCAAATGAAGGCTCCATTCTCCCAGCCCTGCTGCTTGAGTATTGGCATATAACACGCAGCTAGGATTTCAGCCCCAAATTTTAAGGAAAAATGTGCATGTTATACACCGATAAATACGATATGTCTACCGCTTGAAGATATGGTGTTTGGGAGAGAAGGTGTGTATGTCAATCGTTTCCACTGATCATTACTTTAGGACTGCCCTATTTGGGCTCCAAAAATCCAGATGACCAGAAAACTAACTTTTGCCTGCCATCTAGTAGTTCAGTTTTTTGGCTGCACAGATATGGTAGCTCTGATAATGGTTGCATATTTATACATCCTAAGACTCTTTCCATACTCTCTGAGCAGTAGCACAGGAAGTTCCTTTTTTGAGACATAAATAATTTGAAGTTTTCTGATCAAGTATCCAGTCTTGATTTACTTTCATCTGCTGAGGATTTCTCCAACAAACAAAAATTGTTGCCTCCTTCACCAGAAGAAATTAAGTTGTACTTAGTTCATTCATAGATATCTCATATAACCTGGTTTAAAGCTATCCTGTCAGTAATCAGAGAAATAACATCCTTAAATTTCAACTACGATAAGTATGAATTATTGCAGCTGTATGCAAATAGATAGTGAGAGCTAAAATGTAAAGCACTCAGGATAATTGGCTTTTCCAAAACAATTGCCTTTAATAAACTGACACCTGTGTGACTGAAAATGGTTAAGCTTTGAATCTAAGTTCCTAAGAGCTGAAGCTGTGCTTCTAAATAATTTCCCATATCTGAATAACATTTCAGATGTAAGTGACACTTGAAAAAGGAAGAGTCCTAGTTGCTAACTCATGCTCGTGCTTATTTTTAACTTCAGCTCCACAGATCCACTGTTTAAGTGAGCTATAGAATCCTGTTTCTTGAAAATCTCTCACAAAAAGGAGGTTAGACATTTGTGGAGAAGGGTTTTGGGCTCGGTGATAAACTGGTTTGTATTTTTCTAGTTTACATGATTTAATATTGCCTATCCATTGCTGGTTTTCACCCAAATAGCAATCTAGAATAGAATAAATTGGCCCAATGTTGTATGAAAAATACATTTCAGGACTGTTTAAGGCTCTTTATCCAGGCATTATATTGGAAACATGGGTTTTTGCTGCCTGGAAGATTAATAAGTCAATAGGAGGTAGCAACAGTTATTAAGGATAGAGAAGACAGCATATTGGCAGCAGGAAAAAATGGAAGAGGGTAAGAGGTGATGGCAGTAGCCGGGTGGATTAGTGCCAACCATATTTAGTTACCGAAACTCTGGGATTGTTGGGCTGCGCTTGAACCCCATCAAGCCATGTTCATGTGTACTCATCAACTGGATTCTTCTCCAAGGAGGATCAGCATTAGGGTTACACGCATGGACCAGTTGCCTCCCAAGCTGTCTTTTGTCAGCTGGAAGAAAAGGACTGCACCAGAGAGTGTCTGCACTTGTGTTGGGCTCCCACAGAGTTTAGAATTGGAACCTAGCATGTTTAGGATTCTAAATCAGGTGAGGAGTTTATATGCATAGGGTAGGGTCCCTACTTCAGATTTTCCTCCTGTAGGTGGAGGGCAACAGGGATGTTATGGAGAAAAAGGGACTAGTTAGCACATACCTGTTCTCCCTCATAAGAGGATGATAAAGCCCAATAGCCATGAGTTGGGAGAGAAGTTTGGAAATCCCACCAGAAACATATTAGAAGGTGCAACAAGAATCTTTATTGATGCTCCATTTCTTATATTAATTAACACTGCCTCAAGATTTTCTATTCCAAACAAATTCTAACTTCAGAAAAGTAACTTCCCTTGAAATGAGTCAGGGTGACCGTTTTAAATTCCCTATCATCATCACTGGAAACCCATCCACCAGCTGATGCAATTTTATCTAAGAAAATTCTTTCTGTTTTTATTGTCTTTTATTTTATAACATAAGCTGCCCAGAGTCATCTGGAGTTGCGTGGCCTCTAAATTCAATAAAATAAAATAAATCTGCACTTTCTATCATTAGTGGTGCAACTCAGCAGGGCCTCAAGGCCATAGCCGCGGACCCTATAGCCAAGAGAAGCTAAACTGTTCAGAAATCTGCAAGTAATAGTCTTATGGCCGGTAGACTTTCTGTTTTACATGGGCAGACATGGGCATGTTGGGACTGGCACTCTTTTCTTTTTTATTGTTTAAAATATGTTATAATCAGGTTGGGTATGTATTTATGGACTAGAACCTGGCTTTGACCACTACAAAATACTGGTATAACTGACAATACTTTGATTGTATAATTCATAACAGTACCAGAACGATAAAAGTTTTTCCAAGATATAATCTTATAAACCCCTTATCAAGCAAGGAAACTGGAACTCTTAAATAATAGAGATAATATTATATCTGTTTTTTTTTCAACAGAAATTGTTCCTCAGAGAGTTAAGATAATTGTAACCTTTGCAGAAAATGATAATTGCACTTAATGCCTGCTGTGGTTGTGGAGCATAGTGGTCAAGTGCTACTAAGTTCTCTTGACAATTTAGAATGAGAGTAAGACTACCCTAACTACAAATAAATGTGACTTTAGGATTAATAGTGTCTGTATTCTTCAGACAATGCCCTAAAGACTTAGACTGACAGGACTGTAAATTACTTCGGGCAGAGATTTGTCATTACAGGACTTGGGTAAGATTTCCTCCTTCACACATAAGCACTTTTTTTATTTGAGACTCTCCCATCCTGTCCTATAAGCAGAACATTATCACTGAATATATTTGGAAGGACATAAGCTAGCCTCTCCACTAGATCTACTGCTTCAATTATATTTATAGAAAGAGGGCTACTCATAATCAAAAGAGTAATGAGAATTAACGTGTTTTAGAGAAAATCTTCAAATCTTCATTCTTTTCAAGTTCCTTGCATAATACATTTTCTCTGGTTGAGCACACACAGTAGTTAGGGACTAGGGTGAGGTGGTATAGGTGTTTGCTAAGGGTGAGCAGAACTTAGAGATAGCCTTGTGGGTACAGTATTGGAATGATGTGCTGTGGATCACTAAGACTTAACACTTCTAAAGGTTTAACAATAGCAGCAACTGAATTATTCCCACCCTGTCTTTCTCTAATGGGGGAAAGCAGGCATGAATCTTCCATGTGAAAGTACAATTCTAGTGATGAAAACAATGTTCTTGAGCTAACCATATGCTCAGAGAATTCCTGGCCCCTCATGTCTCCATTCCTTGAGCTGGTACTTTGCATCTGACTTTAAATACTGCATATTTAAGGTCTAAGAAAAGCAAAGTAGTTTCATGGCACTTTATGTCTTCCTGTCTGGTCTATACAATCAGTTATGGGAAATGAGTTTTCTTTAATATTTCAGGAAATAATTTGCAATTTGAAAATATGGATCACAGCTTGAAATACTGAGCTAATTCGGATGGTATTTTGTGCAATCCTTTTCTTAGGTATAGCAATAAATAGTAAAAAGAATTTTAACCACAGTGCCCATTCAGGCCATCTGGTCTTCCAGTATTGCCAGCCATTTACATTGGGTCAGAAAGATTCAAATACAATATATAAATCAATGTCTTACGATTCATAAAATGATTATTGATTATTATAGGTTTCTAACTGAATATATCCATAAATCTTTCTATTTTCTAAACTGAGTTTATATTTCAAATTGGAACCAGTTAGATTAAATTGTAATAACAATTTCAATTTAAACTCTTCAGTTTCCTGAGGAAAGTCCATGCAGTTCTGTTATACTATACAGTTATCAGAAATACTGTGGAAGGTAATAGGCAATCTGATTTTTTATTATTCAGTCTTTCAAAAACAAGTATCTGTTTTGCCCAAAAAAAAGTTGAATTAAATGGTGCAAAAATTTAAAGTTAGAAATCCCAAAGGCAGGCCATCTGCAGTAATCCCAAAATAGAGTTGTGGACCAAATATAGAGACATAGCTGACTATTGTTTCTGTCTGATTACATCCGATCTTCATGGAGAAAGGAAAAGATTCTTCTCTCCATCAGAAAACACAAGGACCATTAACTCTCAGTACCTTTCTTGCTATAGGCAATGCAGAAAAGAGAGAGAGAAAGAAGAGGAGGTGGAGGAGGAGGAGGAGGAGATGATGAAGTAGTTAAACCAAATTCTGTAGTGATGTGGGAGTGTGGAGCAGAGGTGTGAAACATGGACTCTCATCCCCAGAGGAGCGGACAAGAGATAAGAGAATGAGACTGGCCCCTCCCTGAGGAATGCTAAGGATGTTTGTAGTGTGACCCTGGGAACTGCTCTCAGTCTGAGAAGATTCTGTGAATGGATTGAAGCCAATGAAACCTTGCTGGATTGAATCTGTATTGTCTCCTGGAGTTTCCTGGGCTAAATCTGACAAGTATGACCTAATGCTTGGTAGGAATTGAACCCTCAAATTACTTTAGTTTCAGTATGGTGAGAACTTCCATATCAGTTATAAAGAATGTCCACAATGAAGGGCCACAACTTTATGTATGACTAGACAACCCTGTGATCCACTGGGTCATCCTTTGAGAGAAAGATAGTACAGTCTGATGTAACCAGAATGAACATTAATTTGTTTTTACCCCAATGCTAGATGGTCCCATAATCATCTCAGAAGAGTATATATCATAAATAGAAAAATAATTGTAATGACGAACTTCAATAATAAGTCAATATTTACTTACCTAAACAGATAAACAGAATGACCATGGGCAGGCAAAAAAGCAGTGGGAGCGGGAGCAACTTCCTGCCAGCTTCCCCATTGACTTTGCTTGTAGGAAGCTGGCAGGGAACATCAGAAATCACAATCACATGACTGTGGGGACACTGCAACAGCCACAACTTTGCAAATAAAAATGGTCTGAACATCATGGAAATTTCAGTTCTAAAGGAGTAATGGGTCCTGGATTTTTTTTTTTTTTTTTTTTTTTGCATTCTTTAAGTTAGCGGATCTTAGGTGCCTTGATTCAAAAATTGTTGTGGCATAATGCACCGTTTGGGCTAACTTGAGGGTACAAACAGATAAACACAGTGAGAATTTTAGCAGTACCGTATTTTTCCGACTATAAGACGATACTTTTTTTCTAAAATCCTTACCCTAAAAATTGAAGGGCGTCTTATTTAAGGAAGTCAGCTGAGGCAAAACTGCCCATACTTTGTCTCTGCAGGCAGGCTTCCTCCTATTGCTAGCCTCCAATCATGAGTGAAATAGCTTGTCTCCCAAACAGACTTCCTCCAATCACGAGCCTGATATAACTGATGTCAGCTGATGCTGAACAAGCCAATTAGAGGAAGGCTTTTGCAGAGAGAAGCTATCGGCAGTTTCACTTGTGCTTGAATGTAATCAGTTATGCAAAAGAGCCTGGAAATAGAGCTGCAGAGAGACGGTTTGGACCTCCTCCCACCGAGTGTAGCAGGTCAATGTTAACTAATTACTAAATAAAAATGTGTTCTGCACTATCTTTAAAATATTGATTTCTTAATTTGGGGTTGGAAAAATGGGGGTCGTCTTGTACATGGGAGCATCTTATTGTCGGAAAAATACGGTATATAGATTAGATGTTTTGTATGTATACTGCACTAGATTCATATCCTCCAGCTGAATGAGGAATTTCTTGATGTTTGTATTGTTTGTTTTGAGTTTTTGTTGTTACTGAAATATATTTTAATATTGTTTCTGAAAGTGTTTGGAAAGATATCAATAATTACAGAAATAAATACATAAACATTTGGCCAAATAGTCCAATGGTATTTTTGTATAATCTTCTTAGCCAGATTATTTTCCAGAACTGATTTATGTCCCAGTAGGTAAGGCATTAATTCCTTGGAGTGGACAAAGAACTCATATCAGCCAAAATCAGAAGCATGCTTCACATAATGCAGTGTTGTCCAAACTTGGCCACTTTAAGATGAGTGGACCACTCACCTTAAAGTGGCCAAGTTTGGACAACACTGACATAATGGTTGGTCATTACTTTGGGAAGCATTCAGTAGAATAAGTGTACAGATTATGTCCTATGCAATTCAAACTAGGGTTTCTTTTCCCAGGTAGTCCTCGACTTACGATCATTCATTCAGTGACCATTCAAAGTTACAGCAGCGCTTAACGAAGGGACTTATGACCCGTGCCCAAAGTTACAGTTGTTGAAGCATCCCCGCGGTCACGTGATCAAAATTCAGGTGCTTGGCAACCTGTCCATACTCATGACTGCAGGGACGTTTCAACTTCCCTCACCTGCCTATTTCCCCCCATCTATGCCCTTTTGGCCTCCTGCTGCCCTGTGCTCCACCACCCTAGCTGACCTTCGCCATCTTCTTGCTCCTGCGGCTGACAAAGTGTGCCCAGTCTGGCTGCTGGGCCAGGCTGGGACTCGGCTTCACACTGCGGGGGAAAAAAAAAAGCAGAAAGCAGCCCCTGAGCCACAGCATGCCAAAAAGCCCCTTTGTGCTGCGCTCCTAATAAATTTTATTATCTGACTAATTCAGGAACAAATCAAAGATATTATGGAGTCTGTTAACAGTTTTTGCCTCCAGCGGAGCCATCAAAAGGGGGAGGGGGACATGCTTCTCAGAAGATAAAAATTCTGCAAAACTGTTTAATGTTAAAATGCCTAAGAATATAGAAATATAATAAATATCTACTGAAAAAGAACGATATGAGGAAAAAATATAGAGATTAATGCTATGACTAAAGGAGTTTTCCTTCCAATTTCATAAATATTGCATTTTTTCCAACATATTACTGAGCGTTAGAAGTTTGTATGCTGGGAATCAGTGACCTTAAAACTGCCATATTAAAAGTCTGTAGAAGAGCCCAATTATAATAAAAGGTCACCAGATGAAATTTCCATTGTAATTATAGTACACAATCTCCAAATTCCAGATAGATGCCCTGCACAGGTAATAACATTCTGCTATCATTTCTTGTAATATTCAGAGAATTATTAGTTATCTTTATATTCTTTTAAAAATACAGTTTTAAAAGCATCTCAGATACATCAGAGGAGAAGGTTTAACCTTTTTTTAACCTTTAAGATAACACGTTTATCTTAAAAATGCATAGTATCCTATGGCTAATTAAAATCACCCTGCAAAAATCTCATAACTGTGTGGCTTTATTCAAATAAATTACCCACATAATTAAAAAAAAAAACACATTTTTGCTGAGGCAGATTTGTCTTTAAGGAAGTCAGGATTGCAGAAGTGTTAGTTCTGTATTTAGAAATCATATCTACATTCTTCTTATGCCCAACCCTTTCATTCACAAATCAGAATATACATGGAAAATACAAAATTCTACTTTATTTATTTATTTATTTATTTATTTATTTATTTATTCAACTTGTATGCCAACCCATCTCACAGATGACCTTGGGCAGCTTACAACCAACTTAATAATACAGTATAAACAGGGCATAACATAGACAAACAAAACAAATTGGCAACAGAGGATGTCAATCAATAGACAATAAAATCAATCAATATCTTATATAATGTAGTGTGAACTAGGACATTGCCCCAGTCTAACAGAAGGGGACAAGCCTCTTATTTCAGTGATAACAATAGCTAATATGCAAAGCAGTCATATATGTCAGCAATGACCTGCATAGAAATGTGAACATTTGGAACCAGATAAATGTGTTTGTTTTCTAAGTTTTTTTTTCTTAAAAAATTAAATAAAAATTGGGAAAGCTCAGAAAGAGGAAATTCAAATGAAATATTTCCTTTTAGAACAATGAATGCAAGAACAAATGTGTAGATGGCTATTTCTTATTGCCCACCAAATGGTTTTTAGTGACTTATAATGAGAATCAGAACATTATAGTTCCTATACGTAGAGAACAAATCTACATAGAAGGCTGAATAAGGAAGTTTTCAGAATCTTATGTCTATCAGAGGATGTAAATGAAGTCTCAGTCCCATAAGGCCCAGAAACTGCAGATAGAAAGGATCACTCTGAAAATGAGATTGAAAAGCCCTCATCTGCTATTGAGTTAAGATGCTATCTGACCTATTCTTGAGCTGACCTAAAACCATGCCAGCATTATTGTCCTAACTGACTTCAATCTGCTACTTAAATCTCTTCCAAGTTACTGCTGTATGGGTTGTAGCATGGATGAGAAGGTTTCTTAGAGTTCTGCAGTGTAAAGTTCCATTTGTAACAATATTTTTTTTTAATTAAAGTGAATTCAGTTAGTAAATATAAAGATTATCAACTAAATTTCACTCTTCACATGGGTATAATACCTATGGGTATTATAACTTATTAACAAAGCTTGTGTGAAATCACAAACTGCACCAAGTTCTAAAGGAACCAGAGAAGGCAATCACAAACTCAACAAATATCGGACTTGACTTTTATACTTCATTAAGCCTTTCTGAAAACCAAGTAATAAGAAATAGAACAAAGTGTTTCTGAAATGGCAGGAAGTTACGCACTGTCTCCATCTCTTTATTTTTTTTATTCTTTCCCTTCTTTGTTTTTTTAATAAATACAGGAATTACAGGAATTTATGGCTAAAAAAAATATCAAAGTAATCATGATAACAATTTGGTCCTCCATTTGTTAATTTTGGGAAGGGAATCAGCAGAACTCCCCTTAAAAGATCCTGCTCATAAGAGAATTATTGTGTGTGATTTATTATGCTATGACTTTTTATAAGCAGATTTCATAAGCAAGTGGACAGTGTTTATTTTCCCTTGTCTGGTTCCCTATCTTTCTCCCCATTTGAGGGCAATATTTTCTGTTTGCCAAAAAGATTTGCCTGAACAGAACTATTGGAAGTAAACAGGATAATAGTTTGTACCTCTGAATTTATAACACAAGTCAAAATGATTGACAGGTAAAATTACAATTCAAAGTTTATGATATATGAGCTGTTTACAGAAATGAAAAATAGGGGCCCTATATCTATTAAGTTTCTCCCTCTGAATGTTTTATCAAAGATATTTCTAGCAGTGAATTTTGTGTGCGCTTCGGGGAAAGATGACAATGGTGGCAGTCAGATGAAATTATCTATAGCACTGCTTTCTCCGGGAAGCCAAAAAACTTGTTCTGTTTTTTAGGTCTGAGGATCTAGATTGTGAGGTCTGATCTACACAAAAATCAAAATATAGAATGTGAAACTGAAGTAATAATCTGCTGGCAAAGAGCCGACTTGTTTCTATAATACTCCCTCCAATCATAATGTTGTATATTATTATGCATGATCTGTCCATCTCTCTCCCTCTCTCAATGCTGCATTTTAATTAAGGTGTGCAACATGCTTATTTTCAGACATTAACATGGCAGGGGAGCCAAAACCATACAGACCTAAACTGGGAAATAAGCGACCACTTTCTGCTCTCTACAGGTAAGCTGACCAGTTGATTAAAGAACCTTTGAAGAGTTTTTGAAGTTTTTAGTGAATGTTTCTTGGTAAAATATTCTCTCTTGCTTCAACATCTGACTGTTCAGCAGCCTCTTGGCATAGGAGCCTTGCTAGAAATAAATGGTGGCAACTCTTAGCATTCATTTCTTTAGAAGCTGCAGCTTGGTTTCAGTCCAAAACCTCTGTCTCCATGTTTCTTTCATCCCCTTTAGGTATCCACCTAAAGAAGATACTCAGTCACACATATAAGAAAGGGATATACACGTCCTCAGTCCCTTATTAAGCAATAAGGTTTGACATTTCTGTAAGCTGCCTAGAGTCTGGCTGGTTTCAGGCAGTAAGATAACTTTGACTAAATCAGTCAATCAATCAAGCTTCAACTTCTTGTCCCCTGAGTGAGAACCCTATTTGTGATTGGACCTTGCTTTATCAGAGTTTCCGGCCACATATACAGTTCTTTGGATATTGAATCCAATGCATGTTCAGTGAATTATTCTGCACTCAGAATATCTTATCTATTTTACGTAGGTTTGAATTACCTGACAGCAGACAATTATCTACTTTACTCCGCCCATAAGTAGGCAGTGGCTCAGTGGTGTGGGACAACTTACTAACTAAGCAAGAGATAGTGACTGACTGCCAGCAGCCTTCTTTTATCTTTCATCCTCTAGACCTCTCCTTTGCATTTTTAATTTTAGAAGAAAGATTATTTGGCCTCACATGAATTATTTGAGTCTCTAGACAACTGCTTTTAGTACAGGTATTATTTGCTTAAAGCTCCCAGGGTTACTGAGTCTCAGAGACAATTTACTTCAGTGAAATTTTAGACAGAAAATGTTCCACAGTTTAGAACAATATACAGAGGACCTTTGCCAACCAATGGGCCTCTGTGACCAGGAGAATTTCAGAAGAGTCCTCAAAGCAGCTATTCTATTCAACTTTCATAGAGTACATCTCTTAGCATCAGATTATTTCTTCAACTCCCACATGACTTTTTGTATTTTAAGTGACCCCATCTTTTACAGCGAAGTAATAAGGTGCTTGAGCAGATGTTCACCACATCACCTCAGACACATTGAACACCTAGATCCATTTCCATCTGATTTACAGATTGGATTTGGCACTGGTAACTTAGATAATCTGATGGGTTGCCTATTCATCCATTGAGGAAAAGAGAGTAAGACATTTGTGTAATTCTCCTGATTTTTTTTTAAATACAGTGTTCTCATATAACCTAAACAACTACTGGGATGCTGGCCAGTATAATTATGTTTATGGTTACAATTATTACTGAAATGTCTATTCTTGAATTAAATGAGTTATTACTGTTCCAAAAATGAAAGTGTGGCAGAGAATTGCATGATAAATATGAATTGTGACTTGTCAGCACAATATATAATCAGCTGACTTGATAGTAATATTAGCAAATAAACAAGAAATAAGATCATGAAGCTTCTTCTTTGGAGATGCAAAGGGGCATTCTACTATTTCTTATTACAAATTGGTTTGGAGAAAGTGCTACTGGTCGTTTGCATTAGAACAATTAACATAACTTTGCTAAGCTAAGTGTTAGACATATGGCTTGTTGATGTATAAGGACTTTGAAAAGATCAGCTGTCATCAATTTTATCCAAATAATTATTAGTGTTTCATAAAGAGCAGACAGATGACAGCTAGTCATATACTTCCACCCAACACCTTTGTTAATTTCAGTGCTTTATCCATATTAATCTGATGAAATGTGTTACATAGGTAAAGGAGAGGAGAAGAAACCAGGGAAAGGAACTACAAGTTAAATATAGTGATGGGGTAATAGTTAAGTTCCAGTTCACCTAGTTTCTGCCCAAGACTGCTGTGCTACAGATCATCCTGATGCTGTCAGAGCCCTGCAAGTTCATGCCTAAAGGTGGTTAATTGGGAAGATCAGAGGTCAGGTCTGAGTCAGGCCAAACTAAAACAGCAAATGAATGTTAGAAGACAAGAATCAAATGTGTTATGAGGCCAGAGGCAGCTATAGATAGTCAGGTTCCAAAAGAAGGAGCAAAAGAAATCTGAACGAAGGCTCTAGCAATTAATATTTTAGTGTGGTGTTTCTCAATCCAACTTTAATGCTGGCTGGGGAATTCTGGGAGTTGAATTTCACACAGCTTAAAGTTGCTGAGGTGGAGAAACACTGGTCTAGATTAAAAAGGGGATGGGCAGCAGCATGAAAACTATGAAGTATTGCTCTTCATGAAGAATCATTCTGAGAAAGTTGGGTTGCTGAATTGCCATGGGAGGATAGCTGCATGAATATCATCCTAAGAGTATATTCCCTTCCATGTAGCAGTTTGATTTTAACATTTTTATTTTAGTTTCATAGCACTGACTTACTAATGTAAAGATCAATTTAAATGAAAGGCCAACAGATAATTGCTTTCCTCTCTTGCCTGAAATGTTTTGAAGTAATTTACTCTATCACTACGAATCTCTTGAAACCATTTACACTAAGAGAGGGTCAAACTGAGGGCAGACATTTTTTTGAGCAAATTCAATCTCAGTTCAGAAGAATGGATTTCAAACAGGTTTTTAATTATAGTGTTTTATCCACAGGCCATCACACACGAAGTATCTCTTCTTTCTTTCAGGGAAGCAGATACCCAGTTGCATTTATTAACAACCTAGTGAAGTCCTATCACTTAGACTTATTACACATCGCTAAAAGTGTTGGTTTGATTGTCTTCTGGAAAATTTATTTCTTTTCATTTGGGTTTTCCACCAAGATCTCTCCAACCCATTTGATCCCCACAATAGCCAAATGAAGTAACCTTCAATATTAATGGCAGGATTGAGATTTCATCCTGGATTTTCTTGGTAGCCAGAGATGGAGTGAACAGGAAAGGTTAATCTATCTCTGCTAGCAAGAAGATAGGGCTGAAGTTGTTTTCCTGTACTGTGAAAGAAAGCACTGCCTTCCCGTATTATGCTCTGCCATCTCTACTTTGGGAAGGAAGGAAGGGCTTCACAGGTTGCAACTGAGATGACAACATGGACAAGCCAGGAGAGTGTGCTAGAAGAGTGTTCAGAGAAGATCCAATCAGCCAATCAAATAAGCTGATCTGGGAAGTGACAGCTCCCAAATCTAGCAGTGGTAATTGAGACAATAACTTTATGGAAAAAACAATGCCTCAGTGAAAAGAGAGAGGGGGGAGACTGAAAGCATGAGCAGAAGCTTTGCTGTCACATTCAGGGTCTCAAGCCCCAGGAGCTCTAAGCATTGCAGAAGATCCTTTTTCTCTTGTGAGGGAGCAAGACACAAGCTGTGCCTGAGATATGGTCAAAAGTTTCAAGCTGGGAAAAGAATTAGCCCTTGGATAATGTTTTCCTGCATTCAGTACATCCACATGAGAAGCAACTCAGCAATGACCTTTTTTTTTTTAGGGATGCTTAGCAAAGCAGCTAAAGGCACAGAACCTGGAGTTGGGCCATAACAGTCTAGCATCTAAGGTCTGTATAGGATCCCAAGGACCAGTAAGGAGTTTTCCCTACTATTCCACCCAGAGATTTCAGAGCCCCTTCCTGGACTTCCTTACCAAAATACCCAAGGGAGAGAAAGTGGTACCAGCCAAGCCCAAGGCACCTCCAGCAATAGCAAACAAATTATATCTTCTATGCAAAACAACTTTCAAAGGACTAGCTGTATCTAGGATTGATTAACCAGTGACAATGCAAATTTTCAAAATCGTGGTTCTGAAATGAGGAAAGGCACTCACATACTCCAGAGTGTTAATACAAATTGAAACCAGCTTGAATTGTTGGGATAGTGAGCCTCTGTGAAACCTTGAATCCTGGGAAATATTCAGGTCCTTATCTTGTGTAGCTAGAGGATACAGTGTAAATCTTGTGCCATGCATTATTATTTTTCAACACTTTTAACTATTTTTGTCTGTTATTTGATTTAACAGACTTGAATCAAAGGAACCTTTCCTCTCTGTTGGGTGAGTAAGAACATTTTGGTTTAACTTTAACAAAAATTAACTGCATAATGGCATCTTTCAGTAGCTTTCACCTACTCAAAGGAAGAGTGGCAGTATTTCACTTACTTTTGGAAGTCTTCAGTATTGACTAGATATATATATAAGGAGCACTTATGCTGAATATCTTTCTCAGAAGTTGTTCAGTTACATGTAATCAGTACAGTATCATTTCCAGTTGCTTTCTTGTCTAAAGAATAGTCTTATCACAGAATCAACAGACATCCTGATTAATTTGTCAGAGCTGTTGTCACAACCTAAATAACATTAATACCTATTAGAAATGGCATTCATTCTTTTCCCTTCTAATTTCAATAATTTCTATTGGCCAGAAACATCTCAGGTGCTTTCTCTTTTTCCTTTTCTCCCATTTTTGTGACCTTAAAACATTAACATCTTTAGAGTTGGAAAAAATAATCTGAGCATGGATAATTTTAGCTTCTTTTTGTTTAAACAATATTGCCTGTTTTCTCCTTTTTCTCTTTTCCATATATCTAAAGCAATGTATCTGCTCTTTTATGGAATGGAAAGTAATATGCTATCACTATTTTGTATGAGTGCAAGAACAACAGGGTTTCCATGACAGAAACAATAAGTCATCTCTTTGGTTATGACTGAGTTCTTGCATGTGAGGATTGCCCCTTACAAAAAATAGACATGCATCTGACAAAATCCACTTGGTGATTAATATTACAGATACTGCAGTGAATAAACTGGAATCATTTTTTGCTAGTTTTGCTGGACACTGAAAAGGCCTTTGATATGCTTCAGTTTAATTTATGAAAAATAAGATGATTTGGGTGTCCACTATCTTTCATTTGTTATCTCCATCAGTGACTAGAATTATTTCAAATGGATACATTTCTCAACCTTTCAAGTTTTATCATGGCATCTGACAAAGATGCCCCATTTCTTCCAAATCTTCAGTTTGGCTCTTGAAGTCTCAGGATAATATGGGTGTGAGGGCCCTCAACACTGAACTTAGATTGTTCTTATTTGCTGATGGTATTATGGCTATTTCTGATATTACTGATGCAGTGTCATTACCAAGCTTATTAAAGTCATACCGCAGTATGGTTTATATTTTGGATGTATAATTAACTGGAACAAGTCTAACTTGCTACCTTTGGGATCTATAGATTGCTGTAAGAGATTAAGATTTACAATACTCTATAAACAAATTGGGGTTATGTGTTTCCCAAAATGTATCACAATATGTTGAATGAAATTTGTCTAACTGTATAGATACAATTCTAGTAGATATAACTTGGTAGATAAAACTCTTATTAAGTCTTTGGGGCAAAATTAATGTTATCAGAATGAATATTATTTTGAGATTAATATTCTAAGAGGGATTCCAATGTTAATTCCTCGGTAAGTTAATGAGAAAAAAATTGTGGCAGGCTGAAACCCCTTAAATATTTTTGGTCAAATTTACTTTATGATGATAGTGCCTTCAAACTACCAGATTTTCAATTATATCATTGGGCTTTTATCATAACATCTCTATTTTCTGGAATGAGACTTTTTATCATATCCCCTCCTTCGAACTATTTAGACAGCAAATGTGTAACACCTCTGAAATCTTGACAAGTTTTAGGGTCCAAGTATACTAAACAGGGATCTTCATATCTAGTCTTAAAAGCTGCCAGGCATATTTGTTTTGTTTTGTTTTTTCTTCCTAGCCTTTTTCCCGCAGGTGCAGGGTCTGTTTTTTTTCAGATCAACTGAATGTTGATCCACTGGTTGTGACAGGAATTGACTGACCAGCTTGTCTCCTGAGCCTGATGTCATGGGCTGAGAGTGACTGGCCCAAAGTCACCCAGCCGGCTTTCATGCCTAAGGTGGGACTAGAACTCACAATCTCCTGGTTTCTAGCCTGGAGCCTTCACCACTAGACCAAACCGGCTCTCTGACTGGCATATTTCATTATTAATACATAAATGGTTACATTTTAATCCCAAATCAAATGAGAAATTGAAGCTGTAGAATAATCCAAATTTGAAAATAGGAAGGAAGTCATTTTACTAGAATGCTTTGGCTAAACAATAAATCCACACCTGCAAGATTGATGTCGACCCCACTAGGTAGATCAGACCAAAAAATTAACTCCACAAGAAGACTAAAATTACTTTTATTGAAGATTGGCTATAATAACAGAATCTTGCAAGTTTTATTATGTTGTACCTTATACTCCTACTACTGACTGTTCAGTAAATTAGGGAAGTATCTCACTGAGTGTCTTCCAAATATTATCTGCCTGTTGTGGACTTAAAATACATTTTACCCCTCATTATCTTGGCAATGGTGCTTACACATCTGTCAGTCCAACCAGGTAGATCAGACCAGGAATCAAAAATTCACAGGAAGGCCAAAACTACTTTTGTTGAGAATGGCTATAATAACAAAAACTTGCACATCTGATTGTGTTATACTGCTTCCCCTTCTTATACTCATGTGAATTAAGGAGGTGTCCGAGACGCTTCCACATATTTTCTGCTTGTTGTGGACTTAAAGTAAGTTTTTCCCTTCATCGTCAACACTGACTGGAACTGGCCTTGGAGGAAGAAGGAAAAGCACCGAAGAACTGTGCTTCTGAGTCCAACTCTCTCAGCAAGCCTACAAGGACACCATGATCAATGGTATTGAAAGCTGCTGAGAAATCAAGTAGGACCAAGATGGATTCACCACCCCCATCCCAGGCCCACCAGAGGTCACCCATAAGTGCAGTCAATGCCATGTCAGTACAATAACCCAGCCTGAAACCCAACTGTAATTGGTTCAGATAATCCATTTTCTCCAGAGCCCTTTGAAACTGTAGGCTTACTGCCTTCTCAACAATCTTCCCCAAAAAGTGAAGGTTGGGAACTAGATGAAAATTGTCCAGTACTGCTGAGTCCAATGATCTCTTGACTGGTGAGAATTGTAGTTTTCAGTCAGATGTTTGCTGATGTCCAGTTGCACCACCTATGATGAGGCACTCATATATGTGCACTGATTAACTTCAACCTATAGACTTCTACAAGATGAAGTAGAGGAAAAAGCTATCTGCTTAGGTGGCTTGGACAATTTAGCATCTTGCTCAGTTTGTGGGTTACCATTCCCAAGAGATTCCTCACACCATAGAGACAGAGCCTTTTCTCAGAATTGAGTCCTTGAGTCCTTGCCTCAAGTAGAGGCCAGCTACACAGACTGCATCAGCCTCCTGGGGTGGGGACTTAAAAAAAAGCTACCTTATGGCAGTAAAACAACTACCAGCAGGCATTGCCAAAGCAACAATTTCAAAGGAGATGGAGCCCTTCAGGGAGGTTTGGAATAAAGGACTTCCCACACTAGCCTATTTGGTGTACGGATGGGTATCAGGAAGGTGGTATTTTTTCATAGGGAATGGCGGGCAAATGGGATTTCAGGTTGTGGGGTCCAGTGTTAAGCAGTACATGGAACATTGGAAAATGAGCTTGAAGCAAACACTGAAGTAGTAACTGGCCAGTTGAGATGTGAAGGTGATTGGCCATTGCAGGAAAGATTTCAAGAAGGCCTGGGGTAATGAATAAATGTTTGAAGGAAGGAGTAGAACAACCCAGCAGAGGAAAGGAAAAAACAAGAAGAGCAGAACTGTGTGGTTGAAGTAGGCTTTCGGGGTAAAAGTGGCAAGTGAGGAGATGGAGTTAGTGTGGAGAGGACTGTGTAGAGCAACTACTCAAAAACAACAGTCTTTTCTCCCAGTATCCCTCTACTCTGCACTACATGCTATGGCAGGGGTCTGCCACAGTTGGTCTTAAGTGCACTCTGAAAAAATAGGCATGGCCAGGGCAAAAAAGTAATTTGGTTTCTGGACAAAAATGATAAATTGATTTCAGTTAATTAATTCATTAAATATAGTTAGTATGATTACATTCCATATATTTAATAATTTGACTCTTCTGTCTCATAAACATGCAATTTATTGGCAACTTTTGGAAAGGCTTTGAGGCTTTCATGAAGGAGGGCATGCAATCCAAGCATCATGGGTTATGCTACAGCTGACCTTCAAGACCTTTCTGTTTGATTATGTGGATTCTATGCATGTTCCATAAGTATATAATTTATGCAGAGAGCTGCTAGAGTACAAATCACAGGTACAAGACAAGGAGCTGTACCCATACCCTGCTTTTCTGTAGGTTGCGCAATCACTAGTAGTGATATACTGTATAGATAGCCTATGGAGTTTGCACGTATGGAGGGTTACTTTCCCATGTATCATGGGAAAGGATGGATCTGTTTGTGAACCTGCAGTGTTATTGTTCCTTGAACAGAAGTCCTAAGACATATAACAGTTCTTCCCTGCAGATAATCCTCTGAGCAACATACATTTCAAAAATAACTTTTAAGTGAAAAAGCTGAGCAAAACTCACTACAAATAATCCTCCAGTTTAGTTTTCTAAAAACCAGATTGTCATACCAGTTAATGGTACAGGAAGTCCGTAATTACCAGTAGAGGTAGAGTGGGTAGTTTTTACAGTTTTCTTTTACACTTATATTTTAGCTGCTTCTGATGTAAACCTCAAAATAACTATGTTTAAGAATGAACAAACAGACAGACAGATAAAAATACACAAACAGATGTAGTAGAAAAATGTTAAATTGAAGTGAGCTAAAATACAAGTTAAAAATGTTTTTCCCCAGTTCCAATTTTACTCTTTCCTTTCCTTAACAAAATAATTGTGATCGAATGGACACTTTAACTTTTAAAATGAAATTATTCTAGAAGAGTCTGCAACTTAGGTATGTATACCATTTAATCTTGGCTATGTAAATCAGCCTTCTCCAAGTTGACATCGTTACTGTCTTGTGAGTAAAAAATACCCCGTTAAGGATTAAGTTATAAATAAAGTGTACATAGTCAGGACAAGACTAGACCAGCTTTGTGTATTTGAAAATCAGTGTTGCATTTTGAACAGGCTTTAGCTATAATCCTCTACCACCAGAGAATTGAATAGTCATTTTAGAGTAGCCTTTTCTAATCAAGTGGCTATCCAGATATAATGGATTTCAGCTCCCAAAGGCCAGGCTAGCTAACGAAGATGTATGGGATTTGAAATTCAACACATCTGGAAGACACAAAGTTGGAAGGCTGTAACAGGAAAGAATATGACAAGTTTTCACAAGAGAACTGTGCCTCTATCTTGCTTAAAAATCTCATATAGCAATAGAGTTATATATGGCACTGAATTGCAGATTTGCAGGCCTGCATCAAGCTAGCATACAAAATTTACAATAAGCCTGGTTTTTCCAGTAGTAATGTATGGCTGTGAGAGCTGGACCATAAAGAAGGCTGAGCGCCGAAGAATTGATGTCTTTGAACTGTGGTGCTGGAGAAGACTCTTAAGAGTCCCCTGGACTGCTAGGAGGTCAAACCAGTCAATCTTAAAGGAAATCAACCCTGATTGCTCATTGGAAGGATTGATAATGAAGCTCAAGCTCAGATACTTTGGTCACCTAATGCGAAGAGAGGACTCTTTGGAAAAGACCCTGATGCTGGGAAAGATGGAAGGCAAAAGGAGAAGAGGACGGCAGAGGATGAGATGGTTAGATAGCATCACTGAAACAATGAGCATGAAACTGAGCAAACTCAGGGAGGCAGTGAAGGACAGGAAGGCCTGGCGCAATATGGTTCATGGGGTCACGAAGAGTCGGACACGACTTAACGACTGAACAACAACAACAAAAATGGGAATTTATAGCTCACTCCACTAGAAGCACAGCTGTCCCATCCACCAACCTACTAACCCTTTCTAGTGCTCCATGCCCTCCTTTATAATACACAATATGATTAACTCCTCTCTCAGTGAAGTATCTTTCAGCAGGAGAGTACTACAGAAAAATAGTGCCCAGCAAGAACAGTCCCACCTCCAAGATAGGCATCCACTCCCATGGACTGCTCTAGTATATACCAACCACTTCAGGATGCCCGGGCTCTGCTGTAGGAAATGGTACAAAACATTCACCGCTCTCATTAATTCTGGGGTCTATGAATAGCCTGATCATTTTTCTGTATTTTGACATCTTGATCCCATTTATGGTCTCATGTCACCTACCAGACTAATTTTCCCTTGAATTGCACTCATTATTACACTCGTAATTTCTGCCCCCCTCCATCTCTGATTCTTCCATTGCCACCATTTACTGGAGTCAGAGGTATCCACCACAGGGGTTAAGGGGCAGGGGCATATGACAAAAGCCGCAATGCACCTCCATGACACAAGTTCCACCCCTTTTGTACATGTGATGTAACAACATAAGCATATACAAAGGGGCAGAGCCCGCATCATCATAGAGCAACACTAGGTGAATAAGAATATTTTAGGGCATTCTGTAAATTGGAGACCACTGCCATAAACACACTGACATTCTCATATGAATAAGTTTTTCTTTCTTACTAAGTGTCCACCTTAAAACGAATTATCTTTTAGAAGGATCATCTTGAATCATGAAGAAATGGATATGGAAAAGCTTTTCCTGCTGGTATTTGAACTCAGAAGAGAAGTGAGAGCCAATTAATTTATTTTAAAAATAAGTATGATATGCATAGGCTTTGCTATGTCAGACAGAATTTTGGCAGCAGTATTCTGTTTCGGTTGAAGCTTTTAGATAGCATAAATATACAGGTAATTCAGAGAGAGATAGGATTTAGTTAACTATTTGTATCTGGCACTTGTTTTGATTTGTCCACTCTATCATTGTCCAAAATTGGAGAATTCCAAATTATATTGAAAGCTTCATTAGATTAAGGAAAACAAATTAAGAGAAACATGAACTTCACAAGATCCAGAAGTAGCTGCATGGGTTAGTTTGCTGAATCAAATGTAGCTGGAGGGCTTAGTTTGCTGAATCAAATCAAATGCTAATTTCTGTTGAGACATGATTTATAAAAGCAAGTTTTTTGTGACTGATGTATATTTTATCTCTATATGTTCCATTATTATAAAGAGTGCTGCTACACACATTTTTCTTTGTTGTATAATACATTTCTCAGCAGACAGGCAGCTGCATACTGCAGACTTTAAAGGGGCCACCCCATGTAGAGTGAATTGCAGTAGTCCAAGTGTAAGATGAGAAAGTCATGAGTTACCTTAGCCCACACATCCCATTTCTGGACTGGTTGTAATCAGCATATAAGCTGAAGCTGGCCAAGAGACATCCTGGCCGTGGCTTCTACTTGCTGCTCTAGCAGGAACCACAATTCCAGGCAGACTCCCAGATTAGGAACCTGCTCCTTCAAAGAGAGTGCAGCTCTGTCTGCAACCCAAAATGGAGCTATCCTGAAATCAGATGTCTTCTGGATCAACTTTTATTCCATCTTGCTGGGATTATGGTTAAGCCTGTTTCTTCCCATCTACTCACTGGATCAAGACTTGGACAGAAGCTCCTACTCAGTCTATCATAGAGATGTACAGCTGGCTATCATCAGTATATTGATGATACCCACCCTGCTCTAAGCTCTGGAACATCCCGCTCTGGAGTGATCCCACCTAATGATTGGAAGCAACTATTCAGCAAAGAGCAGTACCAAATATTATCCATATTTGCTGGGTGACCTCCTGAATGCTGCCTCTTCCAATGAAGTATTCACCACTGCCCAAATTAAGTTCCTTACCCTCTCCCTGGCCACACAAATGAGCCAGGATGGGCAAGGATGCAGCCTACACAGATTGTGGAGCTCATACCACAGACAGTTGTGTCCATTCCATTAGAATCAGCAGGCTCAAAACCAACCCAAGGAGTATTGCAAATTGTCATTCCTACTGTATCTATTTGGTGAACTCCACTTTCTAAGAGCATCTTAAGTTCACCAGGTGACCTTAGACTTGAATTTAAGTAAAGCTGTGGTACATTGTAGATTGCTAGCTTTGCTTTTTCCAAGGACAGCTGTTCAGTTATAGCCCTAGTCTGCTTGACAGTCAGTGAATCTGACAGAATAGAGGAACACTATAGTTTTTCTAAGGCTTCTAGACTAGAATCATAGAGTTGGAAAGGATCTTAGAGGTCACCTGGTTGAACCCCCTGTTTAGTTTTATTAGGCAAAATGAGTGCTAGCCAAAGCTTTAAGGCAAGCATTTCGTTCCATAAAAGTCCTGAAATCTTTTTGCAAAATTTGCCCTGGCCCCACTCATCTTTGCAATATGGACTTGCAACTGTGGTACTTGAGCTATTGGAAGTTGTACACACCTGAGAGTCATTGGTTTTGCTTGAGGAGCCAGAGCACAACAAAGTGTAACAGAAAAAGGTGAAATGTTAGGCACATACTTTTTATATCAGGATTGGTGTATTCAACAGCTTCATAAATTATTACAGTTGATGTTACACATTTATATGCTGTCTGTCTCTCTAGATTGTAACAGCTTTATTCTGGTTTCATATTCAAAAATTCCAGTTATAATTTTGATGGGTTCCATTTGATGGCAGCCCATTTTCTCCAGATGCAAAGTTTTTCTAAATGTGTGGGGTTTTTTGTTTTGTTTTGTTTTTTTTGTTTTGTTTTTTTTTTTTTTTTTGCCCCTAGTAGAATGAGAATATTATCTTTTCTCTGCTTGGAATAGAAATGTACAACTCTGCAATATTGAATCTAGGCTAATTGCAGCTCTTTATCATGAGTAAAATAATACAGTGAGCAGTGCATTGTGTGATTGTAAATGAATTAATACTTTTCATGTCTTTGATCCTCATGGAATCCTTTATGTGAATGCCTAATGTACGAGAACTAAATAGTGCAAAACAAATGAGACTGTACTTACGTTTGGACAGAATCATTATGTCTTTCTTTATAACGTGTTAATTCATTACAACTACTATTAGCTTGTTGCAGATTAAGTACACTGTTCTTTTGCAGCAAAAACAGCCAAGACTCTTGTGGCTTTTAACAAATTCATCAAGAAATATATTTTGGTTGACTTATGTAGGATTTTATCTAATTAATCCTCCTCCCTAAGAGAACATTTTTCATTAGGATGATTTGTTCATCTCCCTGTAGTCCTTTGCATGCAGAGAATTAAATTGGGGGACTCTCCAGAGCAGATTGGGTAGGGACAGGAAATGGCACAAGGAAAGAAAGGAAAGAAAAGTTCTATTATATAAAGGGAAGTCTGCTTGCACATTATTGGATTTTATTTGTCACATTTCCCCCTTCCCCCATTGCAGCTCCATGCCAACTGTCTTCTCCCCAACCCCAAAGGCTGAGGGTAGAAATCCACCAGCATAGAGACCCTGGGAGTTACCAGTTGCCAAGCCCAAGTCAAAAAACTCCGGAAGGGAGCTAGCTAAGCAGCAGGGGGTTGCTGCACCAGCAAAATTGCTAGCTTGCCTGTGCCTCCCAACTCCACACAGAGGACCTCACATCCAGCCACATTTGGAACGACAGATGTAGACACCATCAGCTTCTCACAGAATTTTCTATGAATTTTGTCCACAGTTAACAAAAATCATTCAGCAGAATTCAGTTAAAAAAAAAAAAAGACAGCATTTTCTAAGATATACAGCTGAAGACAGTTCTGTGTATATATTGAGATAGAGTGAAGTTTGTCATCCTAGTGTAAAAATACAACAAAAGAAGTTTGGGCTTCAGTGGTACCTGACTGTGTCCATGCTAAAATGCTCAACAGGGTCAGGACTAGTTAACACTTGGGTGGACAGCTCCAGGAAATCTAGGAGTATGAGTTAGACAAGAAAGACAGAGAACATCCTAGAAGAAGGCAGTAACAAAGCACTTTAGTGCATGGATGTGATCCTGAAGTCACCAGGAGGTGAGCCCAACTCAAAGGAGACTACTAAATATTATTACATTATCTTGCTTTACAGTAATAATAGGAGAAAAGACTCATATGTTAAGCAGATACGGGCTGTATTAGAATTTTTTTTCTATTCTTGTTTGTCTATGCTTATCTTATTTCTGGTTTTATAATTTAAAGAATGCCAGAGTCTAGGAAAGGAAAATTAGCAGCTAAAAAGAGAGAGCTGCTTTGGGTGAAGTGGGATAAATACCATTTTCTAGTACTATAGAGAAGACAAAATATTGTCGTTATATTTGTGAGCTTACTGTACGTGTATTTACCAGACTTATTCTATGTAACTTATTCTGTGTCCAGGGAAACTTCCACTTGAATCCGCATGTGAGGAATGTCTTTTTTAAAAAAGACTATTCCATATTTAAAAAAATAATAATAGTCTGGGCAAATCAAGAAAAAGAGGTTTTAATCCAATCAGGTGGTTCTTGTACAGGTTTTCTACTTGGGCAAAATTGGTATTAAAGACGACAGTTAAAAATTCTAATTCCTACTGCATGAGCAGATCAAGGCTGAAACAAAATGTATGGAAAATTCAGCAACCAATTTGTTTGGCACTGAAGCATGAACATCCATAGGGGTTGAGGGTGTGGAGACAAAGGACAAACTGTGTGTCACAATACAAATGCCATGACTTGCATACTCATGTCAGACGTCAAGGTGCAAGCATATAATTGTGGCATTTGTGTGCTGATGTCACCAGGTGCATCATTTTGGTAACATCATGATTTGCTGTAGATGTTGCTGCTGTGAAGCGTGCCTACAAATAAACTGGGCAATTCCATATAGCCAATAGTCTGAGGAACTCAGCATTTTGTAATTTAAAAGAATTCAATGTAGTAATCACTCCATAAGAAATAAGGCGGTTGTGTGTGTGTGTGTTATTATTCCAGGGAATATAGATTGTAAATTAAATATGGACATGAATTGGGTAAAGAATGCATCATATTATGCTCTTCGGTAACTGCTAATGGGACAGCTGTTTTCTATTATGATTCAGAATGTTTTCAGAAAATAACTGGGAGTTGAAGTCCACTCATCTTAAAGTGGCCAAGTTTGGACAACACTGTCATAGTTCCTTGATTAGGGTATTGTTTACTGCTTGCTTGTTTGTTTGTCTGGTGTACTTGTGTTAATCCCTGCTTATCTGGGTATTGATTGCTGGCGAGGAGGTGTTCTGGTCTCTTTGCTTCTTTTTTTAGCTTTTTATTGTCTCTTTTGAATAGTGTGTAAATGTTGTCTATCTCTATGTGCCTGTTGATGGCTGACTTGTCTGAATACCAAGCTTCCAGGAATTCCCTCACATTTTTGGATTTAGCTTAGGGTCTAAGCGAAGCTAAGTCTAAGATGCTAACAGTTTCCCAGTTGAAATTATGGTTGAATCTGTCCATGTGTTGTGAGATTAAGGAGTTTTTTATTTGTTTACTGTTTGGCTTTTATAGCAAAGCCACACAACAAATATTTTTTTAGTTCAGTATTAAAGCATGGAGATTATCTGATGCATAGACACTCATACAAAGCAAAATGCCCTGGCCTCTGCTCCCCACTGTCACTCCTGTGAACTTCTGAAACCTTTCCTGATATTTGGCAGGCTTTCACAAAAACAACTTGAAATGTAGTATGAGGCTGCAATAGGGGAGGGGGACAATGAAGCAAATACTTTTGCGTGAGTCAGAAATTTTGTTTGCATAGGGTTTCCTTTCAATACAATTCAAGCTTACAATAGCCATGCACCTTAACTTCAATTTGAATTGTGCAACATTTATTTGATTATATTATTGGGTTCTGTCTAACAAAGAGTGTAAAGAAAATCAAATCCAGAAAGCTTCATGTCTGAAGGCCCTTATTCATAGAGTGGTCATGTACATATAGCAAAAAGCAGGAACTGCTCCACTCAAATAAGTACAGTTTTGTGTAAAAATTATACAGGCTATTTGACATGTATAGATAAAATTTAGAAACAATCACTACAAATACTAATACAGTACACTTCACCATGGTGAGGAAAATTGTGATCAGGTGGACCTTATAGCCTGTTTTTCCCTCTCTTCTGAAGTTCTTATCCTTTTTTTTTTTTTTTTTTTTTTGAGATGATAATAGTTTCAGTTCAGCACATCTGATTGAAGTTGACTCTTAGTGACCACATAAACTTTATCCAGGATGGTCTGTCCCCAGCCTGGCCCTTCAGTGTTCCAATGATGTACTCATCACTGCTGTAAGAAAGTCCACCTGCCTTTGTACTGGGTGTACTTCTTCTCTTTCCTTCCATCTTTGCCAGAATTAGAGCCTTCTACAGAGATCTAGGTCTTCGCGTGCTGTGTCCAAAATAGGATAATTTGAGCCTAGTAATTTGTGCCTCGAGCGAAAACTCTGGAATATGTTCTATGATTCATTTGCTTGTTTCCTTGACTATGCATGGTATTCTCAGGAATCTTCTCCAATACCAAAATTCAAAAGCAACTCTTTCTATCCTGCCTCTTCCAACTTTTGCTTCCATAAAGCGTCACAGCAAAAACAATTGCCTACATGATTCTGATCTTTGTAGGTCAAGGGTTATCTCAATTTCTTCCCATGTCCTTCGTGCTGCCCTACCAAGTGGTAGTCTGCGCTATGTTTCTTGACTGCTGATTCCTTTACTGCTGATACTAAAAGACAGAAGCTAATTCATCACTTCAATATCTTCATTTTCAGTTCTAAGGCTGGTGGCTGTACCTGTTTGGTCTTCTTTGTATCTAACTGTACCTGTTTGGTCTTCTTTATATCTAAATGTAATCCCATTTTTTTCATTGTTTTCCTTACTAAAGCTTCCAGATCCTTTGCATTTTCAGCTATCAGAATAGTGTTATCAGCATTGTGCAGGCAATTTATATTTATTGTGCAGGCTATTTATATTTCTTCCTCCAATTTTAAAATTGTGTTTGCCTTCTTTCAGTCCAGCCACAGTCAATATTATTCAGCATATAGATTGAATAAATAACAGAGTATGCAGTCTTGTCTCACTCCTTTGCCGACCTGGAGCCAGTCTGTTTTGCCATGTTCTGTCCAGACTATGGCTTCCTGACCTATGTATAGGTTTCACATGAGGACAATGAAATGTTTTGGAATTCCCATTTTCCTAAGGATACAGTCAATACATCAAAAGACTTACTATAATCAAGGAAGTACATATTGACTTTTTGGTATTTGGCTTTCTCAGTTATCCAGCACACATTAATAATAATGTCCCCTCCTCCTCCTCCTCCTCCTCCTTTTCAAAAACCAGTTTGAATATTTGGCATCTCTCTTTCTATGTACAACTCTCATCTGCGGTGGATAATTCTAAGCATTATTTTGCTAGCATGTGAAATTAAGGATGTGGTACAATCGTTTGCATGTTGTATTAATCTCTTTTCTTTGGTATTGGTATATAGACTGACCTCTTCCAATCTATTGGCCACTGTATTTTCTTCAGATCTGCTGGCATAGTTTGATTAGAACTTTGATTTTTCTTCTTCCATTGCTTGCCATATTTCTGTCGATATTCCATCAGTTACTATAGCCTTCTGCCTTGGTAATGACTGGAGGGCTCATCTAACTTCTTCTTCTACTAATGGTTCTTGCAAATAAGGAATGTTTCCTGAGGTATCTTGGATGTTGACATCTCTACTGTACAGAATTTCAATATACTCCTTCCATTTTTGTTTGATCTTCTTTAAATCAGTTACTATCTATCCATTGGCATCCTTTAGCAAACCAGTTCAAGGGTGAAACCTCTGTCTGCATTCAGAGACCTTTCAGAAGACCTTCCTTGTTTTTCCATGTCTGTTTCTATCATTGATGTATTTATAGATGTTCTAGTACCGTTTCTTGTCTCTTCTAAAAGCTCTCTGAAATTCTTTGTTAAGTTCCTTTTTGAAATCTTTGTCTTTCTTGGCTTTGTTTTTTCTTCTTGACAGTTTTCATCATTTGTTCTGGCATCAAGTTGGTTTCTTCTATTTCTTGGTCTTTGGCAGTCTCTTTTCACATTCATCCTTAACAGTTCCTTGATTTCATTCCACTGATTCCCTATTAATAAAGTTCAAGATCTCAAAGTGATTCCTGATGTTCTCCTTGAAAACGGTGGGTATATGCTCAAGATCATATTGTGGAAACTGATTGGTTCTGATCTTCTGCTTTAGCTTGACTAGAAACTTGCATATGAGCAGTTTATGATCTGTTCCACAGTCAGCCCCTGGCCACATCTTTGCTCTTATAACTGAGTACTTCACCTCATTGTAACATGTATCCATGTCTATAGGTATTGTTTTCATTGTCTGAAGACTAAGTTGGCAATGAAAAAAATCATTATAATGGGAAAAACTGTAGTAATTCACTTGTGTAATTTCTGTTTCCTGGTTCAACTACAATTTATTCATTATTATTTCCGACATGACTATGTTCCATAGATTTAGGCTGAACTTGGATCATAAACCTCATCAATGTCCTCTACTGATTGGAGCTTAAACTTCTATAACCATCACTTTAAAGGATGGTCCACAAAATCTATTATTATTTAGCATTGACTACACTGCACTCATGTACTGTCTTTGCTATATCCTTCCTGACTATAAAAGCCACACTCTCCATCCTTTGTTTTTCATGTCCCAAGTAGTAAACATTATGATCTTCTGATAGAAAGTGTCCAGTTCCAGTCTATTCAAATCACTAATCCCTAAGATGTGAATATGTAGCTGTTTCATTTCATATTTCACTGTGTTGAGCTTTCCCATGTTATGCTTCTTACGTTTCATGTTCCCACTTTAACTCTGTCTTTGCAGCTTCAGATTTTTATGGCAACATCAGCAACTAGATGTCTTGAAGGCTTTAATCTAGCTACATCATACTATCTGTACTCCAAATGATCATCACTCTTCCTCAATATTGTCATCAGACCTGAAGAGCCCATCATCCAGCATTATATCATGAATCATTTTATATCGTATATCCATATTATTTTCTTGATAAAATATGAGAGTGATTTTTTTTTAATTTAGAAAATTTATATGGCCACCTATCTTGCATATGAGCTTGGGGTGACTGACAGCAAATAACAGAAACAATATTATAAAAACATTACAAATCAAACAGAAGAAACTGAATTAAAATAAACATAATACAGTACTTAGCAATAATCCAATAACAAACCATTTACCATTGCCTTCTCCTGTGCAGTGTGAAATGAAGTCTCTGCCATTATCACTGAAATGATCTTCTGCCTCCAGCACCCAATATAGGTTCCTACTTGGTTTAGCTGGGCAGCCAAGATGACCTTAACCCCTTGGGTGACCCTGATGGGGGTATATACAGGTGAAACTCGAAAAATTAGAATATCGTGCAAATGTTCATTTATGTCAGTATGGCAACTCAAAAGGTGAAACCAATATATGAGATAGACGCATTACATGCAAAGCGAGATATGTCAAGCCTTACTTTGGTATAATTGTGATGATTATGGCATACAGCTTATGAAAACCCCAAATTCACAATCTCAGAAAATTAGAATAGTGTGAAAAGGTTCAATATTCTAGGCTCAAAGTGTCCCACTCTAATCAGCTAATGAATCCATAACACCTGCAAAGGGTTCCTGAGCCTTTCAATGGTCTCTCAGGCTGGTTCAGTAGGAATCACAAGCATGGGAAAGACTGCTGACCTGACAGTTGTGCAGAAAACCATCATTGACATCCTCCATAAGGAGGGAAAGCCACAAAAGGTAATTGCAAAAGAAGTTGGATGTTCCCAAAGTGCTGTATCAAAGCACATCAATAGAAGGTTATGTGGAAGGGAAAAGTGTGGTAGAAAAAGGTGCACAAGCAGCAGGGATGACCGCAGCCTGGAGAGGACTGTCAGGAAAAGGCCATTCAAAAGTGTTGGGGACTTTCACAAGGAGTGGACTGAGGCTGGAGTTAGTGCATCAAGAGCCACCACACACAGACGGATCCTGGACATGGGCTTCAAATGTCGTATTCCTCTGGTCAAGCCGCTTCTGAACAACAAACAACGTCAGAAGCATCTTACCTGGGCCACAGAAAAAAAGAACTGGTCTGTTGCCCAGTGGTCCAAAGTCCTCTTTTCTGATGAGAGCAACTTTTGCATCTCATTTGGGAACCAAGGACCCAGAGTCTGGAGAAAGAATGGAGAGGCACACAATGCACGATGCTTGAAGTCCAGTGTGAAGTTTCCACAGTCTGTGTTGATTTGGGGAGCCATGTCATCTGCTGGTGTTGGTCCACTGTGCTTCATTAAGTCCAGGGTCAACACAGCCGTCTACCAGGAGATTTTGGAGCACTTCATGCTTCCTTCCGCAGACGAGCTTTATGGGGATGCTGACTTCATTTTCCAGCAGGACCTGGCACCTGCCCACTTTACTTTACTGGATTACTGTGCTTGATTGGCCAGCAAACTCGCCTGACCTGAACCCCATAGAGAATCTATGGGGCATTGCCAAGAGAAAGATGAGGGACATGAGACCGAACAATGCAGCGGAGCTGAAGGACGCTATTGAAGCATCCTGGTCTTCCATAACACCTCAGCAGTGCCACAGGCTGATAGCATCCATGCCACGCCGCATTGCAGCAGTCATTGCTGCAAAAGGGGCCCAAACCAAGTACTGAGTACATATGCATGCTTATACTTTGCAGAGGTCCGATATTGTTCTATTTCCAATCCTTGTGTTATTGATGTCATGTAATATTCTAATTTTCTGAGATTGTGAATTTGGGGTTTTCATAAGCTGTATGCCATAATCATCACAATTATACCAAAGTAAGGCTTGACATATCTCGCTTTGCATGTAATGCGTCTATCTCATATATTGGTTTCACCTTTTGAGTTGCCATACTGACTTAAATGAACATTTGCACAATATTCTAATTTTTCGAGTTTCACCTGTACTCTTGGTGTACACTCACAGCCTTCTTCATTCATCTTCCTAAGAACACCCCAGCACCAAAATGAGGTGGTACAGCAGGATTTGAGGGGATCCCTGTAACATATCCTCTGTGAACATTTGAGCTAAGTAGAAGACCAGAATGGCTCTAGGAATGAATTATTTTCCTTATCACATTCTTACCCTCTTTTCTCCAAAAAACTCAAAATTGTGCTCCATGGTTCTTGCAATTTTTTCTTCATAATAGGTCAATGAGGTAGATTATATAGAGAATTATTGGCCCAAATTATCCAGTCACTTCATAACTGGTTTCCTAAGTTTCAGCCCAATACGCTGACCACACTGACTTTTTATACCATTAAAGAAAACTTGAATAAATATGTATTTATTTTTTAAATTATATCTCAATCAGTGATTCTGTTGTGTTTGGCATGGAAAAGATATGTGCAACTGTAGTACCAAAGATTCAGTTGTCAATTTTTGCAAATAATGTTTAATATAATAAAGTAGAGCAGATATTGGGTATATAAGTCCTTATTGTAATTCATATTTTACAAATTATTCTTAACTAATATAGTTTGCCTCATCACTTCATGGGACTTTTCTCTGTTCTTCTTGCAGTGGTTATGTCTTTGATTATGATTATTACAGAGATGATTTCTACAATCGGTATGTGTACCTTTGTTTCTGCCTTTGGGTGTATGAACTGCATTTTTTATTTATTATAAGAGGATGGGAAAAGTGCATTAATTTTCCCAGGAAATCATGAGGGAATTGTGAGAGTTGAATTGGGACAATGGGAAAAGCTGTTTTGCTAAAAGGATAAGCTTGCTTCAATGTACATTTTGATGTATATTTCTTAGTAGCCTTCATTACAGTTAAGATTAAATATCCATATTTACAGTTACTGATATATAAGAGAGTTTTTCTCAGTTTAATAAGCTGTCAAATGTTGTTGTTTTTCCCTTTGGACAAGGTTTTTCTAAACTTTCACTCTGCCAGTCTCTCCCAGCCACGAACAGAGCTACAGAGCTTTGCTGGTTGTTGTGGTGGGAACTCTGTGTGCCTCTTAAGTTTTAGTATGGAAGAACCTTTCCAGAAAAAGACAAGCCAGGTTACTTAGTTATATTAAAAAAGTTTTCCAAATACATAAACTACAAATCAGAAAAAGTACAGTATTTCTTGGCATCTCCTGTTTAGTTGATTCATCATACATATGTAGACCATTTGGGAGCATGTTTACCCAAAAGCAATTCCCACTTATTCCAGGTAAGCATGCACAGAATTATGCATAAACATGACAACCATATATTTAAAACAAATAAATGTTGAAATTGCTCTTTGATTTGAAGTTGATGGGATGGTATCAAGGGAGGACATTTATCATTCTCAGAAATACTTGAAGTTCTTTTTATACATCATTCTCTTTTCTTAATGAATAAGAAGTACTCCAACTTATTCGTGGAGATGTTTCAGCTTAGCCATATGCTCTTTATATGTGTAGGGATTATGAAAGGCCACGATGTCTGAGAGTTCTGGGAATTGCAGTCCCAACACATCTGGAAGGGAAGGTTCGAGTTGCTTTTAATTGTTTCATAATTACTTGGCTGAAATAAAATTATGTGGAGCAAAATGTTCATACTACAGTAAAGGCAGCCTAATAATGGTGCTCTTCATGGAAAAAGCAACAACACAGTGATTGTATATGAAATATAAATATGCTTGTTAATGAACAGAGGTCCTTGAAATCTAATTTAACTCTGATTAAAACTCTTGAGATATTGGAGGGCAGTTTTCTCATAAGAAAGAGCAGAATTTACTTTGCAAAACCTACCTAACATGAAATTACAGTTAAACTCTCTGAAGCCTCTATTTCTATTTCTCTAAGGTTGTTTGACTACCATAGCCGGGTCCCTGCCCCACCTCGTGCTGTGATTCCATTGAAACGCCCACGGGTAACAGTCACAGCAACTCGCAGAGGAAAAGGGGTGTTCTCCATGAAAGGAACATCAAGGTCTACATCAAGTGGAACTTCATCATCAGGATCAAAATGTGAGTTCATACATAGGGGTCCTCTCTCTCTCTCTCTCTATATATATATATATATATGTGTGTGTGTGTGTGTGTGTGTGTGTGTGTGTTACTCATGCAATGTATGTGGTTTTCTAGTGTGCGTGTGTGTGTATAAATTAGTTTAGTGAAATGTTTTGTCTCATTTTTATCAGAGTGATTCTTAATGATTTATGTTCCTAATGTTTCATTAAATGTTGATTTAAAATTGCATATCTAGCAGATCTCAAGAATAGCGGCCACTATGGCAAGAAACTAAACAGTATTGTCATTTCTTGACTGTAGATGTAACGAATATCTTCTGAGTTTTTTCAGCCTGTCAATATATAACATAGGCACACATCAAAAAGTCAAGTGGGAGTAACAGAGAAACCGTCAAAGAAGGCTTCAAAGTTGCAGTAACCAAGGCAGGATGGCTGCTCGATCATTTGAATATATCTGGAATTGTAACCATAAAATGAGCTGCACTAGTGAATCCCTTCTTTGTGATCCTCCATCTTTATAGAGCCTCTTTGATTATCTATCTATACACTTATTGCTTCTTTTTTTCTTCATATACTCAGTAATACATCACTAGTGTCTGATTTTACAGGATGCCTCTGTAGGGTGGGAATTGCATGAAAACAGAACAAAGCAGAATTAGTTTCTCTGCTTCCTGTTCTCCAATCCTTTCGTAGAGACTCCTTTACCATAGCCTGGGATTGTCGTTCACTTCTTTTTCAAAACAGAAGACTACATCATCTCTCTGTTCCTTTGCTTTCAGATATATTAATTAAGTATGCAAAGGATGTAGCAAATCTTTCAGAAAGAGGTTGCAGATAAGTAAGGTAGCCTGAATTCACCTGGATTAATGCAACCTCAATATATTGCACTGCTTTATTCCCTGTTGTATCTATAACCAAACACTTACAGCTTCTACCCATGGTATTAATCCTTTTCCCCATGGTTTATTGGAAGAGTTTGGGATGAAATGAATATTCTCAAGGCTGAAGAATGTTTTCTGTCCCTAAAATATACAGAAGTTCCACCATTCCTTTCCTTATTTTCACTATACTGAGAAATGTGTGCCTGGACAAAGGTTTTCTACAGTGAGTTTTATTTTTCTCAGCAGTAATTGGGAGCAGTCATTGGGATCTCACATTTGGTGAGATCATTACATATAAGTTGTATTCGAATTAGTGGTGAAAAGATGCCCAGGTGATTTGGATGTCTTGTTCTTCCTCTGTGTAGTATGTGAACTCTCTCCCAGACACAGAGTTAATGCAAAATTAAGCCTAGACGTGAGGTGAAATTTTCAAAGGATTTTCATTTTTCTTTCCTTCCTAGAAAATAAGGCAAGTTTCAGATATTTCTTTGTGGCAGCCATGACCCACTTTTTGCACATTTCTGAGAGATTCCTGGAAAAATGGTTTCTTCCCCCAAAGAAATTTGGTGAAATGTCCCCTCCTCAGTCCTTTGTCCACAAATAAATTGAACATGTCATAGTGGCCCACAACTCTAAGTTGAAATATTACCAGGGACATCTATGGGAAAGTCAGGCTGTTAGGTGGGACCATGCAGTGAAAACCCCATTCCCTCTTTATATATGTCATATAAGGGTCAGGGCTTTTAATGCACTGTCATAGCTGACATCTTTATTTTTTTTATCCACCCCCTGCAGATACCCTGAATATAATAGAACAGCATGAATAAAATGTCACGATAGGAGAGCCAGTAATGATAACGCCTTAACATCAAATGCTTTATAACATGCGTTTGATTCTCTTGAATTGGGTTCAAAAATTAGACTCATGCAGTGCATTTTGATTCCAATAGCAAAAGCACTTCTCAGAATTACACAAAAATATGTTTGACATCTAGAAAAACTAAAAATATTTAGCAAAGAATAAAGTTTTCAAAAATGAATGAAGAAGAGGGAAAGACTTTATGCCTGATTTTTTTTTCATTTTTTCATCTTCAGCTTCTACTGGTAGATCTTAAATGTGGGGCTGGGATACATGCTCTGAACAAGTGGGTATCCATTTTGCTTTAGTAAAAGGATAAATAAAGATCTTCATAGAGTATTGTACATATGAAGAACAGGAAGAATGTGTTTAACAAGTTTATATCAACAGAAATAAATGTTAGTTAACATTTTATTGTGCCATTCTATCATTTTTGAAAATTAAAATGTGGATCCTTAAAAGAATAGTCTATCTTACAAATAAGAAAAAAATTCTGAACTTCATAACAAGACCTTCATCCAAAAGGTCTTTGGATAGTCCTGAGTAAGTCACTCTCTGTCAGTTTAATTTCCTCCATTTATGAAAACTGGAACTGCAAAGCCTAGCATACAGGTAGTCCTCACTTACTGACCACAATAGCTATAAGTGAGGTCATAAAGTGAAATGTCATGTGACTGCGCCCAACTTGTGACATCAGTTCCAGCTGTGATCATGAAGTGAATCACCATGGGTTGTTAAGTATGACATCACATGACTGTGACTTGTGACTTCCTGCCAGCTTTCCCATTGACTTTGCTTTTTGGAAGCTAGCTGTGAAGATCGCAGATGGAGATCATGTGACTGTGGGACGTTGCAACCGTCATAAATGTGTGCCAGTTGTCAAGTGCCTGAATAACAATCACATGACCAGGGGGACGCTGCGACAGCCACAACTTTGAAGACCCATTATAAGTCTCCTTTTTTAGTGCCGTTGTAACTTTGGTCGCTGAGCGAATGGTCAGTAAGCAAGGACTACCTGTATTAGGAACAGTACCATTGCAAACAGTTTGAATAATTTTTAGCATTCTTGAAGAAAGCTTCCTCTAAAACATATTATGTAATCGTTCACATGAGCTGACATGTGATCCTCTGGATAAACTCACGTTAAAATGATAGAATTTTGTTTGCTAATGTATCAATCTAAAATCTGTATCTGTCAATACAGACTATGCTGATAGAATATTATACAAACATACAATAAAATAAACCCAACCTCTATTGATCATAATAATTATCCAGGATATTATAAAACTATTATTGAATATCACCAGGAACAAATATCTGAATTTGGACTCAATATAATTGGGGAAGAAAATAGGTATTTGTAAAATAATGGTAGTACTCTGAGTATATTTTTGGGGAAAACAGAGCAACGTAAATATTGCATTTTGTCTTCGATTCCTTTTTTCCCCTCTGATGAGGGGAACTATCCTCAGAAAAGTAGGTGTCTCCTTTCTGCATTGATCAGAAGCCAAATAGCAGCATTATACTTCACAGATTACACCTCAGATTATGTATGCATTCAAAAATACTCAAGAATAATGAGTTTTAAATACAGTAAATTACCTGCAAAAATGTGAATATTTCTATTTTTCCTTTCAAGAAGCTTGAGGGAGTTTCTTTATTTGTGGAATCTGAATAATTGCTGATTAATGTTAATCTTGAGTCATCAAACATTTAAAAAAAAATCTTTCTACTCTGTGTCAGATATTCTAGTTTAAATCACCCATGCAACAGCTCACTTCCATCTAAAGTGTCAGTAGTTGTATATTTTCTGCAAGGAAAAAGAAAAAGATGTTCCTACGCAATCTGTATCTGTAACTCTTCAACTGGGAAAATACTGAACATTTTTCTTCCTATTCTGTTTATGGATCTAGAGTAGCTAGAGAAACAAAGTGTTAATTTCATGAATTGGTTTTGATTTAATTACTAATAGTCTCTTTTCACATGAGAGTGTAAGACAATTGGATATTATTTGTTTTTATTCATGAAGGAATAACACAATACAAACTACAAACAAAAAATAATCACATATTTGACCAGTCTTTAGAAACTAAAGTTCCAGCCTGCAACCCAGGAATTATCCAGTAACATAATAAAATCTAACATGTGCCCAGCAAAGTGATGTTCTGCAAAGCTGCAATTGATATAGCCAAAGTTTTTCATTGTTGTAAAAATGTGTTTAAGCTATTTGTTATTCTGCCTAATGTGCCAATAACTTAGGGAGGACTTTACAAGGTCTTTTCTATAATTAATATATAATCAATATAATCAATTCTATAATTGATCATTAGATCTTTATATTTTTTTTCCTATTCTTTTTTCCTCAGTTCTGTTGTCCCCAGCAACTGCTACATCTACAAAAATTATTGTTTCCTTTTCAATTATTGTTGTATTGTGTTATGTTCTAGATGGCAATCAGTTTGTAAGTGAAAATCCCATAAAATTTTAACATCATCATTTTAAACAACTTTTTCAATTTTGTGATCATATCACATTTGGGAAATTTGGAAATTATAATTTTTGTACAGATGCCAATGGATCATGACATTGTTTACAGTCATCTAAAAAAAACTGCTGTATCCGTTAATTACATGATCTACAGTTTCATATTATTATTTAGACTCAAAATCAAGGTGAGTTACATTAAAAGCTTCATAAAAATGAAATTGCAAAAAGTACAACAAAATTAAATAATGCTATGAGGAAGTACATCAATTGGCAGAATCATGAGACACCTCAACCCATGGCCTGTTCAGAAATGCAGGTTTCCAATACCTTTCTAAAGCAGAGTAGAGATGGGGCTGAACAGCCTTCCTGAGGAATGGTATTTCAGAGAGCAGGAGTGATGACAGAGAAGACATACCTCTGGGGTCTCACAAGATGGCACTGTTTAACTGAAGGGATCCAGAGTTTATAGGATGGGTAGAAATAACTGGAAAAGATGGTCTCATAATTAATCAGTCCTCAAGCCATACACAATTTTATAGATCATAACTAATGCCTTGAATCACACCATTTTACTATTTTAACTACTATTTTATCCCCACAACAAACTTATGGGGTTAGTTTGACTGAAGGAGAATAATTGACCCAAAGTTAACCAGTAAGCTTTCATAGTTAAGGTGGATAAACTTGATCATCCCCATCCTAGCCCATCTCCCTAACCATTCCACTTCGCAAGTGTGAAATTTGTGTGCACATTGCAAAGGAAAGATAACTGCTAAGCATGTTGTGTGGTGTGTGTCTATGTATACGTGTGTGTATGTGTATACATATATACACACACATACATACATACATATATATATATAGTTAAAGTCTCTGTCAAGGTAACTCCTGGTTATTTGACTTCCCTGTTTAGCCTAATGTCGTAGGATTTTTTTGGTTTGTATCTCAAGTATTAATGAGAACTGACTTGCTTAGTTTTTAAAAACAACCAAGGTTGATTAGATGTATAGGTGACTACCCCCCAAAAAAAAGTTTGTTTAGTAGTGGGGGATTCTTTATACTCTAAAGGATGTGTTCCTCCTAAAAGAAATAGTATTATGCCATTTTTATTATTGCTGTTCTATTCTTTTTTCACTTTCAGTGAAATCAGATGAGTTACAGACAATCAAGAAGGAATTAACTCAAATCAAAACAAAAATTGATTCTTTGCTAGGGAGACTGGAGAAGATTGAAAAGCAGCAGAAAGCTCAATCAGGTAGAAGAAAATTGTCTATAACTCTTGGTAACTCATTAAAACATGAACTCAACCACTGTAAAATTATCAATCATATTGTCATTTGAGGTTGGAGTTGGGTGCCAGTGAACATTTTGAGGTGTTTTCTGTTTAAACCTAAGATCAAATAAAGTTTAAACATTCTATCATGCTACACCCATTAAAGTGCTGATTCATTCCTAAAAACTGTATCTTTTTAAAAGGCAATTTATTTTGGAGCTTGGGTATCTGAAACTTTTTAGCATGTTTTAAAGCAGTGTTCCTCAACCTTAGCAACTTTAAGATCTGTGGACTTCAACACCCAGAATTCCTGAGCCAAACATCTTAAAGTTGTCAAGGTTGAGAAACACTGGAATAGATAGAGCTGAGCCCAGAAAGTCAAGGAAGGATCTAATTATGGCTGGCTGGGGAATTCTGGGAGTTGAAGTCCACAGATCTTAAAGTTGCTAAGGTTGAGGAACACTATTTTAAAGTTTGTAAGAAATATGCCAAGGGAGTGGAGGGAAAAGGTAGACTTACCTTTCACAGCATGTCATGATGTACTTATAATCTGCATCATAGGAAAACCGCTTTTATTGAGTGTTACTGCTGGATAGCGGAGACAATGTTTAAACCAAAAGGTCATGATAACTGTAAAGAAGAAAAGATGTCATGAAACGGCTAGTCCTTCAACATGGTTTTTCTAAAACATTTGGCTGTTTCTTCAACATGCTTATTTGAGAGTAAAACTTGAGTCACTGGAGTTCACATCTATCTAGGCATGCATGCAATGTTAATCTAATTCCCCTCTTTACCAAAAAATGGCATAAGATGCCTTGTACATTTTTGAATTAACCACTATTGGGCTTTTTGCAAGAAAATGCAAAAAGGAAAATAGGAAATGTTCAGTGTTCCAGTTGAATAAAAAGTTGGGAACAAACTGACTAAATAATTCAACAGACTAAAATAAAATGGAAATAGAGAAGGAATGAAAGAGAAATATCCAAAAATGAAACAATTTACATTTTAAAATAAATGGGATATCTTTATGCATCATTTACTGGAATCTGTAACTCAGTATCTCTTGAATAATCAATGCCACCAATAGCAACAGCAACAGCTGTAATGGACAACAAGGTTTTTGTTTTTGTTTTTGTTTTGCAATGGCTATTCAAATATTTTGAATTACTCCAAAATCAAAAAGAACTTTAAAACAAAGATTTCTGAGGAAACAAAATGGCAACTTTTCCAATCCTATTTCATAAAATAAAAAATGTAATTTGTCCAAGGTATAACTGTAAGTGTGAGGAAGTGGAGCTGGGATTGCTGTCTGCACTTGGGAAAAACAGCTGCAGCCAGGCAGAAATGCTTCCCACCCCACTTCCCCAAGGCTCAGCACAGCTCATGCTTTTTTCCCCAGAAACCTGAGAGATGGGCTCATGCATGCATGCATGCATGCATGCATTCATTCATTCATTCATTCACTCACAAGTTCACTTACAAGCATTCACAGCAGCCTGGCTAATTGAGCCACCCCCTGGTGTTTTCAAGGATGTGCCTCACCCCACCCAGGCCCTTAATTTAAAAAGCAAACATTGAGACAAAGTGTTTGTGGGTTGTAGAAGAAAAGGAGATAAGAAAACAGTAAGCAAGCAGACGGGGAAGTGGGAGGCAACGTTTGGAGACTGACAACTATTATAGGCAGGCAAGAGGTCTATCAGTCAACTGCCAGGACCACACACTACAGTAAGCAGCATATCCTGGTGGAATTCCTGCCTGGAGCTAGGCTTGGAAGCTCAGCTGGAGTGCTCAAAAGCAACACTGCTTAAGAGCAGAGCTTGGCGCTTGGCCTGGAGCTCAGCAGCAACCAGAAAAAGAGCACCCACACTGAGGCACACCTCATCCCAATCAGTGCAAGAACTTTTGGAGGGAGGCAAAAGTTGATTGCCACTTTACAGACTTTGAGACTTTTGTTAGGACTGAGTATTAAAGGACTAAGTATAAAGGACTGAGTATTAAAGATGTATTTATGTAGCAACATCAACTTGCAAGGCCTAGAAGGGTGGAGTTAACCCAGAGCAATGGCCTGCTGTTGGGGAAGATGTGTGCCACAATAAAGCATTGTGTACAGATCTGCTACACTGTGGTGTGTCCAGTCCTTGGAAAGCAAAGAATCCTCACAGTAAGACAATAAGAAACAATAATTCAAGATGAATTAAAAGCTTTCAACTCAGTATTGCCCTATTTTTAGTACAGAATGTTCATTGATTGATTGATTGATTGATTGATTGATTGATTATGTGCCATCAAGTCAGCATTAGATCCTAGTGACCACATAGATAGATTTTCTTCATAACGATATGTCCCTAACCTGGTCCTTCAGATCTCCCAATGGCGCATTAATCACTATTCACTTAGACACCTGACTAAAAAGACAGGCGCCCAATCAGTTCTTGCTCAGTTGCCTGTGGTCTGCATAGCAGACTACCTTGCCTCTGAAGATGACAGCCACAGTTGCCAGTGAAATTTCAGAAAATCTATTATCTAGACCACAGTTACTAAACCCTGAAGCCCAACACTGCCCAACAGATACTGGCTGTGAAAGCCTACTTCAGTACACACTCATCTTCTTCCATTCCAGCTTTCCTTGTTATGTATTCAGCATATAGGTTGAATAAATAAGGGGAGAGTACACAACCTTGTCTCACTCCTTTGCCAACCTGGAGCTACTCTGTTTCACCATGTTCTGTTCTGTGGCTTCCTGATTGTTATATACATTTCGCATGAGAACAATGAGATGTTCTGGGATACCCATTTTTTTCTAAGCTCCGTGTGATATGTTCGACACAATCAAAGGTTTTTCTATAACCAATTAAGCACATACTGGCTTTTTTGCTTTTTTTTTTTTTTTGGTATTCTTTGGCTTTCTCAATTATCCAAAGTACAACAGTAATAATGTCTCCTGTTTCTCAGCCTTTTCTAAAGCCTGCTTGAACATCTGGCAGCTCTATTTCCATGTAGGGGTCTAATCTGCATTGGATGATCTTAAGCATTATTTTGCTAGCATGTGAAATTAAGGATATTGTATAATAGTTTGTACACTCTTAAGACTCCTTTTTTGGTACTGGAATGTAGATTGACCTCTTCCAATCTGTTGGCCACTGTGTTGTTCTCCAGATTTGCAGGCACAGTTTGGTTAGAACCCTTACTGATTCTTCTTCTGTTGCTTGCAATGTTTCTATGGATATTCCATCAGTTTCTGTAACCTTCCAACTTGGCAATAACTGGAGTGCTAATCTAATTTTATCTTCTAGTACTATAGGTTTTTGTAAGTAGGGAATATCTTCTAGGGTATCTTGGATTTTGACATCTCTATTGCACAGAATTTCAGTATCCTCCTTCCATCTTTGTTTGATCTTCTTTGAATCAATCTGTCCGTACTAATTCAACTTGGGAACTTCCTTCTGAGTTCAGAGATCTTTTGGGAGACTTTCATTGTCTTTCCATGTTTGTTTCCATCTTCAATATCTTTACAGATGTTGTTGTAATACTGCTTCTTATCTCTTCTAACAGCTCTCTGAAACTCTTTGTTAAGTTCCTTTCTGAGATTTTTGTTTATCTTGGCTTTGGCTTCTCTTCTCTCTTGGTAATGTCCATGGTTTGTTCTGACATCCAGTTTGCTTTCTTCTTTCTCATATTCATATACCTACAGTATATGTCAGCCTTTCAAGGTTGTCCAGATTAGGAAAAAGACTCTACAAGAACACTAGAACCAAGCCTTATTGAAATAGGCTATCTGTAAGTCTGTTTATGCTTTTCCTACCTTCCCTCTTATACCCTTATGAATTGAAGAAGAGCCATCCTGAGTCTCTTCCTAACACTACTTCCTTTCCCAGGTCTTAAGAAATGCTTCTGCCCTTTTTGTTTTTGTATCAGCTTCTGAATATTTATTTCAAAGCCATCTCCATGACACTCTACATTATCAGTGACCTGCTGAAGAGCAAAAATCTGGTCTGTACATCACCTGCCTGACTCAAAACAGCACTATACTTTCAACATTTTCTTCATTTTCATTTCTTGTACTCTTTCAGTCATAATTCTGGCCAGCATCATCCCAGGCACATGTAACAAAGTAATCCCTCTGCAGTTATAGTATTCTTCCTAACTTTGCCTTTATAGGGGAAAAGTAGCATTCTTTCAGTTGCCAGGCACAAGTGTGATTTTCACACAATTTCATCAGCTATTCCATGAGCCAACCACCTCCATATTTTAACATTTCTCTAGTTATACCATCAACACTAGCAGCCTTACCATTTCAACAGCCCATAACATTTATGTCTTTCCATTATATTTTCTTGGATACTAGCATTTACTGTATAGCATTCACTTCAATTTCAGTCTTCAATATATGCTGTCATTCCCACATAAATCCCTAAAATGCTCCTTTCAACATACCCTCTTTTGAGTTTTATCCCAAATAACTTCATAACTTTTGTTTTTTAATTTTAATTTTCATTCTAATTTTTTTTATTTAATTTTATTTTTATTCCCTCTGCTGGAGATTTCTTTGTTATCCTTTTAAACAATTTATTTTCCATCAAATTGCTCTGTATTTCCCCTTTTTAAATTTTATCCATGATCTCTAAGACTACATTATTTGCTTCTGATTCCCCCATGCAGTATTATTCTCATGTTTCTGTTTCCATACCACACAGTATCATTCTTTCATAATCATTTATTGCAACAACTGTTCTCTTATATTCCTCTTTTCTCCTCCACAATCTCATTTTATCATTTCACCAAGGAGCTTTTTTCATACTCCACACACTTGTGTGGCACTCTGTAGCATAGCTCTTTTCATGCTGTTTCAAGTGAAATATATTTATTATCTTTCCTTACATCTACTTTCCATTCATTCCATTGGGAAATTAATCTTTTAATACCTTTTCATAAAGAACTTGTACTTACTCTTTCTGAAGTTATTTTGTTTTCACAGTAGTTTCTTTTAGTTCTTTCCTTTTGATCCAGTTGTATTTTTTCCCAAGATCCACTTTTCAGAATACAAAAACTTATTTGTCCCATATTCAGAAGCTTTCATCACTCTTGTATATTTCAGTGATTCTTTCAGTCTTTCCTCATAAAATCAAATCATTCATGCTTATAGATTTATATTCCTTTGTTATGTATACAGAGGAATAGAGCTGTGCTTACAAAACATGTTTGAAATAGACCTTTTTCTAAGAAGTTACTCTTCAGTCATCATTCTCATTTATTCTTGAGGTCACCAAGTTGCTCAAGTACTTTTTTTGTACTCTCTTATTTTATTCCCATCCATTTATTCATGTCATGTCATGTTTCTCCCAAACTCATCTCTGGTTCTTCTATTATCACTGTTCATTGGCGTATAACATGCAACTATTATCCACCTGTTATCCCAACTTTCATTGTCTCCAGATGATAGAGAATGGACCTCTATGACTAACATATTGTCTACTCCCTTCTATTAAATCACCGTGTGTAAAGATAATTAACTGTGTGGTTGAATTCATAAATGCCATGCTACAAATTATATGGTTAGTCCTTTATTCCGATCCAACCAATAGTTTTGAATAATCCATAAATGTTAAGGGATATTGCCACGTAAGGGGAATCATATGCTAATTTGTATATTCCAGAAGTCCAGAAGAAACAAATAGAAGACAGTGTGGAGTTGATCCAAGAAGAATGCATATCAGAGAATGCTGACAACTCTGCAGAAGAGCCTATTGAAGGAGGGCTGGATGGGGATGGAGAAGAAATGACAGATGGGATAGAGGAAGATTTTGATGAGGATGGCAGTAATGAGCTGGTAAGGAATTAAAAGTGTTCTATATCCAAGTAGAGAAATGTTACAGTAAATAAAAGGGGAAACAGATAACAAGTGGTGACTACCAGGTTGCCTCTTCCAATTTAATCTACAGTAGCAGAGTGAGTGTAACCATTGTTAATAAACATTATCTGGAATATCCAGAATACATAAAAGCACTGTTTTGTTGTTTTATAATCTCCATTTTAAGATTATAGGAAATGAATTTTACATTGTTTAATGCAACTCCTCACTCTTTACCAGGATATTCAAGCATTATTCCAAAGGTCAAGTAAGTAACTAATATCAGCTTCCTTCAAAAAAGGTCACTGGTTTCAAAGCTATAGATAATTCCTCTAAAACCTCTAACCTAACCCAGCAATTGCATCTGGACTGAATAAATCAAATAACAAGTGCGTACATTGACTATAATGCCATTTACTTTGGGGTAAATCAAATTAATTTTTAAATTCTTCCAGAGTATTAAAAATGGCTGCCTCAGAACTAAGTTAATCCAAAGTAACCTTGTAACAGGACTGGTTTACCCAAAACACACATTTAGAATGTATTTTTAAACTGGGATTATCCCATTACATGAGCTTTTCACAAGTAAACAATGAAAACACAATATTTCACATATATGTCTTGCAACATTAAAGGCAAGCACTGAACCTGATCCCGCTACAAACAAGGATTCAAATAATGGCCAGGATTTCAGTAGGATCAATAATATCTCTTAAACTGAGCCCAAAGAGAGCTGTATTCTAAGATTCTTATTCCAAAAATCACCAAAGGTAGCATAAACCACCCAGAGTCTCTGGGAGTTGGGCAGCATATTAATTTAAATTATTATTATTAGTAATAGTAGTAGTAGTAGTAGTAGTAGTAGTAGTGATAAATCTGAAAAATGTGGAAAATTAAATGCATGTTTCTCAGCAGATAGCTATAATTTAAACAATAGAAATCTCTCAAGAGTTCTCAAAAAACTTTGATCAATAACCTCTAAATCAATTTAAAATGATAATGATGGAATACATTTGGTAAACCTCTCAAAATATAAATTAACTTTGGAAATATATTCATCACAATCACATATTTCTTACCCCAAATGCTCAGAGGAATTCTGAACCATCTGTCTAGATCTTCATTCATCTGCAACCAAAAGAAGGATTAAGTACAGAGCTCCTGATAAGGTGTTCCCTTAAGTAGAAAAAAGAGTTGCAGTCACAAATTACTGCATTCCTCTCCCACCTCCTCCTTCTACTCCAGTGTTTTGTAGGCACAGCACTTTGTTAACTGAAGCATCCTGACATGCTGAATAATTGACAAAGCATTGAGATTTGATTTTATGCCATTTCCTGGGGATCCTGCTTTGCCTCATTAAACCACAGATTTGCCTCTACTCAGAATTTAGCCAAATCCAACACACACTGCCAAAATACTGTTGAGGAAAACTACATCCAGAGTTTTCTTGGAGGAGAGATATGGGTGAGTGTGTATGAGAGAGTAATGTGTTTAGTGACATCATGCTTATTACTTCTCATCATGTTTGCATTTTTTTCTTTTAAACTGTCTTCTCCAATAAAGTGGTTTTATGGAGCTTCCCAAATTTTCAAACCTCTTTAACCAGAGAGGAAAGCAAGTTGGCTAAAAGGAAGTAATAAAGGTGATGATCCTTTTCTATCATACTGATCTCGCCTTCTAAATAATGTTTGCCACTGTTGGACGTGCTAACAGCTGGAGCAGGGCAGTGAGATGAGATGATAGAGTGAGCTGGACAAAGAACTGAACAAGGGAGCTCCTCACACCTGTCCTAAGCAATCTTAGTTATTGATAATGTGATTTAGTGGTGCATGGAGTGCCATCAGCACTTAGTGGCAATGGTTGAACCCAGAGGGAGATGGTGGAAGGTGGCCCCCGTTTGTGCATCTTGAATGTATAAGGCTTCCCTAGATGGAGCTATAATTAGCCTTGTGGAATGCAGACATATGGTTTCTGCTTCTGAATAAGGATAGGACTCTGTTCCTTTTCTCCTGTGAATTGCTGCTGACAGCAAAAATCAGGAGCATAACAGAGTTCAGCACGGTCATCTCTTACCTCCATGAATAGCTGGAATTATTTTATTGCTGTAGGAGAAGTAAAACACAGAGTCATCAGATTTTGTAACCTATGATGTGCACTATGCCTATGCATTATTAATGCGATTCTGAAAAAGCAAAAAGATTCTCTTTAAAGAGCTTTTCAAGAGCAAATTGTTACATGAAACAGATTTAAAGACCAACTGAACAGATGCAAACAACTATGCAAGGGAATTTTTCCAGGGGTGCAGAGTCAATGCTGCTGCTGCTTTGAGGAGCATTCCGATTGCCTTGTAAAATGTAAAGACTGTATGGGGGTGGATGGACCTTCTGCTCTTACTCAGTTATCAGGGACAGAATCTGCAGCAAGGGACTGCTGCTATTAGCCTCATTGTCATTGTCCTGCCTAGAGTGCCTTTGTCTTTGTCCTGCATCATCTCTGATTTGCCATAGGCTAGAGGGGGGCAGTACTTTACAGATACCGCTATCTGAAGGCTTGCAATAGCCTTAATAGCAAAGTTAATGCCCATCATATCTGCACTACTAGAACTAGCTTGCGTTTCAGTTGCATGTTTCAGATGGGACAAGTTAAAGTACAATGACTTTTTTGTCAAGTTATCAAAGCAAAGCAATCGATAAATCTACTTGGGCATAACTCTGCTGGATTATGGCGGAATTCACTTTCAATTAATGCGTTAGGTTGACAGCCAGCTGGAATGCACAACAAATTATTTCCTGAAGATAATGGGATGAAATTTGAAATCAGTTTCGTGTTTGATTTAACATATATATTTTTGTAAGTGTCCCTGTGTTTCTGAAGCTAACCGTCAAGAAAATGTGTGGCCTTATTGTTATTTCTTTTGTCTTGCAGCCATTCTGGATTAAAATATAGAGTTCACTTCCTTTCTTACTCTACTCCATCCTGTACACAGATGTAAGCGGGGGGGGGGGGGGGGAGATTTGGACTGACACCAGTGCAACACTGATATCACTCCATAGAAAGGGATGGGAAAAGAAGTGACACCCTCATTTCTCAGGGTCTCATTTAAAAAAAAAAACCTACAATGAGAGAACTGGGTTCCTCTGCTGTAGCAAGAGACTGCACTGCCTGAAAAAATTTCTTTCCCTGTACTTATAAAATAAGAGGGCCAGCTCTATGAAACTAAGAAACATAGCTGTAAAAGAGATTGCAATGCAAGTAGTTAATCTTTTTAAAAAAGGAAGAAAGCTATCTACTTTTTCTTGGATTTGTTTTCTTCTCATTATTTAATTTAAAAAAAAAAACATTTTAAGAGATGTTTAAAGAGATCTCCCACACAAATCTCCTCTGTATTTTTTTTTCAAAGAGGCATATACTTGTTCTCCCTATGACAAGGTTAGTTATATTCTTTCTCAAGTATTGTGTAGTAGCAGTTCTCTTCACAGCTTGGCATCTTCCAGATGTGTCTTTACTACAAATGCCTACTGGCTGGGAAATCTAGGAGCTGCAGTCCCAACACATCTGGAAAATGCAGGTTGTTAAAGACAACACTGAGCTACATGGCCTTCAAAAAAGAGATCTATTTTTTTAATATGTAACTCAGGTTGAAATTGTCTAAATCCTTGGATATTAAAACAGATGTTTTCAAAATTCAGTAATCATATGTATAAATAACTTCAGTAGGACACTCTGAGCTTCCTGTTATCTAGCTACTCCAAGTAGATTGTTTGTCATTATAGATATAGACTCTGTAACATATCAGAAGACATTTGGGAATAAGGCATATTCATGAGTATAATAAAGCTCATAAGATGCACATTCTTTTAAAAGAGGTGCTTTGCAATGTATGGGAAACCATACAAAGCACTTTTCTTTGAATCGGTAAAGCAGCTGTGTTTTTTCCAAAGCTCCTGTGGCTGATTTGGAAAAAACTGCTCTTAGCTGTCTCTGCATCTGTGCACATGCACCGCTATTTTGCTGTACTTTTCTTGCATGCAGAGTCAGAAAGGAGAACTTGCAAAGCAGCTGGGTGAGCCAGGTAAAAGAGGTGGCTGCTGTTTAGATTCCAAGATTTAAATGCTTCCTGTGCCCTCCTGAACATTGCAAAGCACCTCTTTCTAAGGATTTGCATACTGGACAACTCTTTAGTTGAGCTCTTCAGAGCACAGAGGTCTGGGGCATCCTCAAATTGGAGTCAGAAAGCATTTAAAGGTCAGATGTCAGGTTCTTAACAGCTTCATATTAATATTGCAGATTGTATTACACCATACAGTATTCAAGAAAACATGGAAAAGTTAAATGTTCTGTAACAGAAGTTATTTCCTGGAAATATTTCTTGGAAAATGTTTTAGCTAAACTATAGTTTGTGCAATGTTGTATGATGCAATTCTTCAGTTGTTTTGCCAAAAAAAAGGACCTTCCTTCCATGTATGTCTTGCTGCTGATTATTAGCCTTCCCTTAGCCTGGGTTCCCCCCAAAACAGGAGCATTTCTCCAGTTTCTGTCTTGCCCTGTGCTAAATAATGGAACGAAGCAAGCGAAATGAAGCTGGGTGAATTCTCTCATGGAATTCAGGGGTTTGCCTTTGTGACTAGAGGGGAGGGTGTCACTACCCAATGTGAGCAAAGCGTAGAAGGTAGTACCGTATAAAACTATCACGGTAGCAATTTCTAAAGTGCCATTTCGTTTTGTTCTTGCATAAACAGAGATGATGTCAAAGAAAAGTTTGCAGGATAGTTAAAGTTATTGTTTGGAATGATATCCAAGAGAATATTATTAATACTCTATTAATTTAGTAGGTGTGACTATAGTCACATTCTTTTTACGTGTCAGTGTGCCTGAGGTTTAGCAGATAATTGATGTCTTTGTATAATATAAAAAGGACATTTGATGAATTATTCGACAGCATTAGGATATTTTCAATTAGAGGCAGAATCCTACTGAAAGGATCGATGTAATAGATAATATTCATGTACTATATGTAATAATTATGAGTTACATCTTTGTGGATATCAGTGCCTAAGTAAATATTCATTATTCATTTATATACAAATACTACAGAGAAGTTCCATATTCTAAAATAAAAGTTTTGAATAAAAGAAAGATAATACAAACTAGAAGAAAAAATGCAAGAAAAAGAAAGAAAAAATGTGTAAAAAAACCCTTCCCTCCCCCACCAAGAAAGCAACTTCCCATCCTCATCATGGCAAATATAAACAATTCCCTGATCTCTTCACTCCTTTTAGCTAACAAATATAAAACTCTTCATCCCGTAACCCATTTCTTAACAATAGGCAAATCAAATAAGTAACGTCTTCTTCATTCCAGTTACCAGCAAAAGATCCAAACAGAGCTCTAAGATTTTAACATTAATTAACATATATAAAACTTAACATTCCACACCTCAATTCTTAACTATAATAAAATCCCATTTAAAAGGCATAAAATGGTCCCAATATCCTAATATAAACAAAAATTTTAAAAACCCAAGTTTAACATGACAAAAGGAGACAATTTCTCCTTTACAAAAAACAAACTCCAATACACAACATTCCAAATAACAACTTATCCCTGTCCGCAACTCCAACAATGAAAGTCCCGGATGTTTATGGTGTGCCACATATATGCGCCCAGAAGTTTACAGCATGCAGCATATGTACACTTGGTTGGACTTACGAACAAAATGGACCTATGAACAGCCTCTTGGAACGTAACCTGTTCATAAGTAAAGGGCTGTCTGTATTATAAAATTAGGATTACATAAAGTAAGTATAGGGGAAAAGACTTTTACATCATATTAAATGTAAGCAGATCCAGTACACCACATTTTTCTAATTAAGGTATCAATAAATCCAGAAGGAACCAGCCAGAATAACATCCCATTTTACCTCTGGTTGAATAAACTGATTTGATAGTCCTTTTTTCTTCTATACAGGGCAGTCTTTCTCTGTAATCCATTCAGATGACTGTTGATCCTTGTTACAATTTTTTTAGCATTTTAAACAGTCTTTTTTGTAAATCCAACAAAAGGAAATTATTCCAATTTTTCTCTGGGATTATCATCTTTATTTCCTTCTTGTTTTTTAAAACCTCATCCAGTTTTCTTTCTATATCTGGTGACAGATTATTATTCAAAGTCTCATTCATATTTTCCTCAAGTAAATTTTGCTGCATATCTTGTTCTGTAACATCTTCATCTAGAAACAAACTGTTCTCAGAAAGGCACAACATAGCTGATGCAGGTCTCTATGCAGTTCTTCAAAGATGTCTCTAAACGCCATTATAAGTTGCTTGCCTTATAACTTCAATCTCAAAAACAATTTTTCTTTCCCAAAGAAATACATTCATTAAAAAAAAATAGTAATTTCAAAGTCTTAATATTCTAAGTCCAAAGCTCCAACATTTTCCAAGCCCTTAAAACTTTCTGTAGCCAAAACCTTGTCTTACGTTTTGTTGTTTAAGTTCTTAAAGATTATAAAAATAGATTTACATATTCTTATATTGAGGATTGAAAGCACTCGCTCACCCAGTATTTCCAGCCTTGTCACCCTGCAGACTTAGGTTAATAAGCTATTAGAAGGTAGTTAGCAAGGGAAGTGTATGAATTTAGTGTCCTTTGAAAAGGCTCCATCTGCAGCTTGAGCAATTACGGAAAATTCCCCCATTTCCCAATTCCCCCCCCCCCTTTGATCACTGTCTTGCAGTCTCGTGTCTCTCTCTTTGATCCAGAGAGGATCGTAGAAGCCAATCTGCTTCAGCTCCCTTGTAAAATGCTGTAAACCTCAGCTCCACTTGTTGGTAGAGCTGTCTTCAGTCCGCCATCTTCCCCTGGAAGCCCAGAAGTTCCATATTCTAAATGCAGTTCATAAGAAGGGAAATCACTTTTATTTGAATAAGACATGAACAACCCTATTCTTCTATTTCAGGTTCAGTGTATGTCACTGACTAAACCGCATTTCCAGCACTGTCAATAGTACCTTTTAAGGATGAATTAAGCACTTGAAAGCTTGAGAGAGCTGTTTGATAAATACAGTATCAGGCCCCAGTTGCAGGATTGTGTATTCTATGTTTAAAAAACAAAACAAAAATAAAAACATATGAGAGGAAAAGTTTTTGATTAGTTTTTTGAAAAGTGAAAAAAAAATGCTTGCTCTCTTATAACAGCCTGAGGTATTTCAGTTCCAAAGAAACTCTATCATATAATAATTGAAAACTCTTTAGGCTGGCTGGAGCTTGTGATCTCACCAGTATTTTGGATATGATGTTGTAAATAATAGCGTTGTTCAAGAATTTGAGAATAATAGGTGTTTCTGTCACTTTGAGTACACCTGAATTTTGAAAAACTGTTGAAAAAATAGCACAGCAAAGGTGAAATGCTGCATAGGAGTAACACCTACTGAATTCAGTCAGATTTATGCCTGAATAGCATGGAACTGCAGATGAGTATATTGTTTTCTCCCAGTTTTTTAACTATTGTTTTTTACAAATATGTCAATTTCAGAGGCATTTTTTCAGTTTCTAATGTTTGCAATGGATTAAATTTATTTTTTCAACCTGAGAATTATTTTTAAAGTTTCAAATTATTTTAATCATGCACAATGCTTCAATATTTGCAATATTGCCTGATATATGCAGTTTTTACAAATACTTTTCTGTGACACATTAGTTTCATGAAAATGGTTTTGTGCAGACCTTTTCTATATATGTATCAAATATATCTTTTCCCAGAACTGTATGGCAGGTGCAGGAAAAAATGCAGTTGCCATACACAATTTGTAGAACCATAAAGGTGGAATGATTTTGTCTGCGTGTTGTTCTGAAAATGTGTTCAAACTGTGAATTAAATGAATTCGCCTTCCTGTGTGGAACTATTGTTAGAGTAATTCAAACTCATGGTCTAAGACCCACTGCTATAATTTTTTTCACTGGGTAGATATCAATAGAACCCATTTTTTAAATCAATTTTTGACCACTTGGAAAGTATTGTGGTGGTGTACTTTCTGAAGGTATCACATTTCTAATAAACTATAACTGCTAAAAAATTGTTACAAAAAATGAAAATCAAACTTTCTGTGCTTGATATAGCCAGTATTGCACTCAACTAGATTATTGTCTTCATTTTGTGTAAATGAACTGACAAACAAATTGTCAACTCATTTATTTCAGCTGTCCTTTACTCTAGAAAAGACTTTTCAGGCATAATGCTGGATTTAATTGCTTTCTTCTCATGTTCAAAACCCCTCTATTTTTTTTAATGAATATAATGAACTTGAAATCTTTCCCCACCATTCAGTACCTTTCTGTTATAAAATTTATTTGTTCTCATATGAATACTTAGCTTTTCACTCAGGAGCAGCTTTTCCTGGATGAAAAAAATTAGGCTACATCATATTTTGCATAAAAATTACAAGCAAAGTCCCAGTACATGGATTCATCAAAAACCCCTAGTCAGGTTTCAGTGTCCCAGCATTTGTGCAGTGGCCCACAACTATCAATATCTGTCAACTTTCATAGCTAACTGGAACTATTGTTCCTTCTGGGTGAATATCACAAGGCACCTCTCTAACTGCACATTGGCAAGAAATGGTTTGGACCTTTCATCCAGCTACGAACTCTCATCATGACCAGAGTCTCAAGGGAAAACTAGGATTAATCCGCCTGAGACCATGTTCTGTCATTCATTCCTCTTAAATGAACTGTCAATTCTCCACACATTGGAGTGTTAAACTGCATGGTCTTCATGCAGTTCTGAATCCTGAAAAGTTAGGTTTTTCAGTTGTGAAAGAAGTTTACACAAGTAAAGTAGGGTGTCCACACAGGCAGTTTCCATCTCATGAAGGGTTACTTGTGTGGTCATCTCTTTCTCTAACTTTACAAAGAGAGAATATCAGAATAGGACTAGAGTCTCATCTTCTTCAGATCTGCCTGAAGTGTCAGTAGAGTGATGGCATAGCTTAAACCAGCCTTGCTTCCTAAGTTATTTTATGTGATTGTCCCATCCAGTCAAGTTTGCCATATTGAGCAAAAAGTTCTGCCAAGGGTTCTTCTCATATTTTTTTGAACAGAACTTTTCCCTATGATTACAGATCCTGTAAATAACACTGTATTCAGATTTTATCATTCCCAACTGCCAGAAAGCCAATAATTAATTTTAAACAGTTTAGATGAAAGGAATGAATTAAAAAATAGATGTTTCAAGTTTACCATGCCTTTAGAAAGTTGGAGGCTGGCATACAGTGATGAAACTTAAGCATAAATTTAATGAATAAAATTTGTCTACTCTTAGGGCCTCCAGATGTGTTGGAGTGCTGCTTCTATCATTTGTATCGTTCATTTTGCTGTTTGAGATTGCTGGGAATGTTAGTATGAATTTACTGGGGAGCTCTAGACTGAGAATGTTGCTAATAATGGCATTACCAGTCATACTGTTTGTCATCTTTTGATACGAACTTCCTTTCCATTTCATTAAAATAAGTCTGAGAGCATTGCAAATTGTCCTTTCTGCTTGTTATTGAGATTGTCATTGCCCATCTCAGTTCTTAAGTAACAGCAAAGCAGGATTCTTTAGACATAGATGATTTACAATGCTCTTAATCATAACACAAGGAAGCTTTTTAGTACTCATAATGAGCTAAGAACATATCTTCGGTAATCTCTGGCTTTTGATTTTTATATAATAGAAGAAAGGTCAAGCAGGAAAACAAGGAAAAACAAAAAAAAAAAACTCTGCAAGATGAGAGAGTACACTGCTTTTATTCTCAGAAGAGCTATAAAGCTAATTAACCATCTTCTGGGCTGCCTCTGATGCAGGAGAGAAACTGAAGGAGGAGAAAATATGCCACTTCTAGGCTATTCTGTCAGTCTGGTGCTAAAAATAATGGAAAGGATTTGCAGATAAGAGTTTTCAAAGTGACCTTGTTTATAAGAATTGTATGATAGTAGTTCTAGAGACTTGTTGACCTTTACACAACATGTAGAAAATATTGATACCTCTAATGTCATGACCCTATCACTACCCTTCAAAGATTAGTTGGTCAGTCTGTGCCACGATTGAACAGGAACCTAATTTCTGCACTTCCATTTTGTTCTTCACAGAGTACTTTAAGAAGCAGAGAGGTTTTGTATAGCTGTTGAACTTAAAGTACTTCGACATTGGTAATTAATGGTCAAGTGTTTATCACTCAGGCAATCCATTAGTGCAGTGGTTCCCAACCTTTTCTATGCCCCACACCCCTAGGAAATGTTTGATGAATGTTCACACCCCCTACAAAAGTAGTATCACATTTGAAGATGAAGAAGTCTAATTTCTAACGTGGGTGAACAAATTGAACTTTAAAAAAATAAGCTTTTAACTCAGTACATAAAATTGTCACATCCCCTGAAATTCCATCTCGCATCTCCTGGGGCTGCAGGCACCCCAGGTTGGGAACCCCTGCATTAGTGTCACTGTGTAGATGAACCAGATTAGGAAAATGGATCGAATTTCTATTTATTTTTAATTTGGAACAATAATAAGAAACTTCACAGCTTTGCATCATTAAGAGCACTTGGCTATGTAGTCAGTGCTGAAGAAAGACTAGAGAATTATAGGTTCTTGCATGGCTCATATCAATTCAGGTGAGTAAATTTGCATTGGAGAAAGGGTTAATATTTATCATGCCACAATACTGATCCAAGTGAACTGCTTTCTATAAAATAAAAATTGTCGTATTAATTTCATCTGTCATTATATCTTCTTCAAAATGTTTTCAAACACAACTATATTTTATGTTATAGTTTTTACAGATCAAATGAACGCAATCCTTTTGGAAGCTGAGAAGATAATTCATAGACTTCCTGTGTGAAAATGTAAACTACAGTTTCTTGTCAGCTCAAAGCATCTTTGACTCAATTTGTATGAAGAGCTGAAATTCTTTTTGGAAATGGACATCACCATTCACAGCTTAGAAATTCCATTTCTTATATGTTTAAAACTACACAATTGTCATATTTTTATGGTTTAGACTGTAAATGTGTTTCTCCTGGCTAATCACTGGTATTTTTTTTTTAAATTTTGATGTCAGATAGCCAATGACTTGTATGATAATATGAAGGACATATTTAAAATGAAAGAAATACTGTACACAAATGTATATTTGTAAAAGCTATTTTTATGATTAGCATGTTTTATGGTTCATCATATTTACAGTCAGGTGATATTGCACTTAAATGTTTACAGCATAATGAAAAGAGATCATCAAAGATTTATGAGCCAATATATATTTTAATTATTTTTATTCCTGTTTTAAAGCAAATACACACATTAGTGGGGTTATAGGAAAGGACAAATTAATAATTTGTCTTTGAAGTTTTTTCAGTGCATCATCACACTAAAATGGATATAATTTGCATATGTTCTGTGCACAGTTTCCAGTGATATCAATAGAAAACAATCATTAATGTCAGTATACCCCAACCCTTATCTTGCTACTCTTAGCTTCAGATAAGCACATTTTGGATAGGATATAGATCAGTATGGTTCAAAACTCTCTTAATCCTTCTATGAGTGTTGCCATGTTGTAAAGTTGGCATGTTTGATGCATATCTGCTTTCTATTCCACTGAATTGCCTTTATTTAAGTGCTTCACTCACATGCCTGGAGGTTCTGGTTTTAACCGATTTTAACCTGACAGACAGGCAGACAGACAGACAGATGCATCAATTTGTCTGGGGTTAAATTGCCAAATGATGGGAGTGCTGTCCCATACAGTAGCCCAACAGTGAAGTACCATAGATATATCATCTCTTTCCTCTCAATAACATACAAAAGGTATTCCAATTGCCCTTGTTTTTCACTCTTGCTCACAGAATGAGGTTTGAAACTGGATTGTTTCCACAAATAAGTCCACGTTAATCAGTTTTATGATTCTAGATAAGCTGATCCTCTCCCTCCTTTCCCCCCCTCAAAATACCCTTATGAATTTATCTACACTCAATCCTTGTTATACGCAGGGGTTACGTTCTTGAAAAACGGAAATGGAAACCATGGTTATTGAAGCATTGTTCCTAACGCTGTCACGTGACCTGTTATCAGAACAATGTGGAGACTTTTTTCTCTACTGCGCATGGCCACGTTGAGACCACGTATGAAGAAAAATGGGTTACACTTTTATAGAAGTGTATAAGCAAATCCACAGAAGCAGAATGTGTGGATAACGATTGAGTGTATATGAATAGTGCATATGCACAAATACATTTACTTTCTTCAGCAGCTGCTGCTTCTGAAGCAGAAGAACTGATGTCTTGGCAATTCTGAAAACAAAAGTGGCTCGTAGTTTCTTAGTTCAGCTGTAAGTCACAGCAGAGACAAGATACCAAACTTTTATGTAAGGGTATTCTTCGGCAACTTAATTTGTAGAACAGCATTACCAAATTCAAGCGCCTTTCCGAGGACCCAGAGGAATTGTCAGACCTTCAATAACATCTACATTTATAGTGAAATGGAAGATGCATATGGCTGTGGCAAGGCAAACTGTGTGTGTTCACTGAATGGGTGCATGCCCCTTCCCCAAAACCTCTTCAAAGGGCTTGAAGGCTATTGCTTAGTATTTTTACAAATACTTCTTCAGTTTTCATTTAGGAAGCATGGCTTCTATGAATTTATTGCTACATCATCTTACATGTACAATTCATGAATTATCCAGACCGAGAGATCAATTGTACAGTGCCTCAGTTGCTTGCATGTGACTCCTACAATTTGCATCCATAAAGATTCAGGCAGGAATATGCAGTATACTACCTGTAAAGCAGCTTTGAATACAGTATCCCCAGATTAAAAGGTGCAGGAAAAGAACAGCCTGTTGCTCAGTTAAATCTGTGAATAATATGTGAAGCTGCCATCTGCTAAAGCAAAGCATCAGTTCATGTAACCAGGTATTGTCTGGCCTTACTGGCTGTGGCCTTGGGCAGAGGACTATTGCCTAAGATCCTTTTGACCGCAGACGCCAGAAACTCAACTGGAACTTTCTGTATGCAAAGCACATGGTTTATTTGAACATATAGCTCCTTCACGTGTTCTCCTGTCTGTTGCATTATTACAATGTTTTCATAAAGGCAGTCTATTTTTAGTATAAATTCTTTTTTCCTAAGCCCATGCAGTGATTATAAAAAGTAATCAAGAGGAGGAGGAAAATATAGGAGGCGGCTTGATTCAGCATCCCTTTGCTGTAAGCACTGCACTCACATATCTTTGCACACAAGACAAATTAATCCAGAAAGGAGATGGAATGTTGATTTCTATTACAATAGGGACATTTCCCCCTTTTTGAATATATGCATTAAGTGGTATTGCATTTTTGGTTTACAACAGCCATTTTTAAAAGCCATGGTGGTTTTAAATAAAAGGACAGAATGTTTATTTGCATTCATCCTCTGAACATATTGGTTTTGTTTCAACATTCAATGCAATTTTGTTCCAAATGCTGTAACATAAATTTTACATTCCTGTAAATAAATATTTTCCTCTGATTAATGCACTAATTCTCTTTAGTGGTTCCTCCTGAAAAATATTAGTGGTGGAAATTAACGAGGACCCCAAATAACTTCAGGTTGACTTCCAATACACATACTGACCAGGTGTAAACTCTGTTAAGTACAGTGGCATTTATTCCTGAGTAAACATCCATAAGTATATGGATTTCTGAAACTGTTGATAAAAAATGATGCTAATGATCAAAATGATAGAATCTTCTCTAGGCTATAAATCAGTTGAAAAGTGACTGCAGATCTGTGCTGACATCTGGGGTGTTATCTAAGTTAGGAAACAACCTTTCTGATGATAATCTGTCATGATAGCCCTTCAATATCAGGAATATCAAAGTAATTAACAAGCAGGACATCTCAACACATCTTTTAGAAAGCTGTATTATTTCAACTAAGCTAAAAAAACACAGTGAGTGACAACAGCAGCAGTAAGACAATTCTCAATTTTTTCAGCACTAAACCATTAACATTTCAAGTAAGATTTACCTTTCTTGTCACATTGATATGACAAATTCAGGAATGTGCTCTCTAAATAATACCATTTAACTGAAGTTAAATGAAACCAGGCATTTTGGAGTGTATGACTAACAAAAATAATCTTCCATATAAAAGATTCCTCTTAAGCAGGATGGCAATTCTTGATTAAAAAAGGGAAGCAAAGGGGGTCCTGGTTGCTGTACTCAGAGAACTGAGGATATAAGGAGAAATAACTTGATATCTGTCTTGAGAAAGCAAGAGTGAATAGAGGTTTTTTTAAAAAAAATTATTTAACTTTTCCCTCTTTAATATTGCTGATAGGATGTCCAGTTAGGCAATTAAAACAGTTTGAAAGGCTTTATTAGTTAAAAGACATGAGCAACAATCCTAAACTCTGGCCAAATTCTACTAGAACTACCCAGGAAAATCACAGCTGCTTTAAGAAGTTGCAGATAGATCCTACATTCATGTCTCCTGACCGGATTGCTCCAAAGTACCTTTTTGCCTTTGAATCCAAAGTACTGTACAGCTGTCCTGACTAGCACACATAATTTCTCATTTCGATACAATGCTTCAAATTGATTACACATTTTTCACATTCTGCATAAGAAACAAATGATAATTTCCCAAGCTCATGAATAAAATGACCAGTGAATAATTCTTAAAAGAAAACAGCTGGGCTTAGTAGGAAACTGCTACTGTTCATGACAAATGACTGCTACTTTAGGAAACAGCCCCCCCTCCAAAAAGCAGTCATTTGTCATGAACCCTAACCCTTCCAGATGTTGGACAACGACTATTACTACTTTTCACTGGCCAAACTAAGTCTATGAGGGATACAACAAGATCTGAGGGGAAGTTCATTGCCTCCACAAGATATGGACATTTAGTACATGTCAGGATGTTCCATTCTATGGTGGAAACTGGTGTTTAATCAGAAATAGTTTGATTACAGTTGCAACATCTTTGATCACAATAAGCTTGGGGAAGCTGTTAAGTTTGGAGTCAGCATCTGGAAATCCACAGGTTCCCTAACCCTTAACTAGCACTGCAGCTGGTAAAATAATCTGAGATGAAAGGCATAGAAGAAAGCTTCCTGTGCTCTTGTAGCACTTGCCTGCAACCTTTAAAGCAGCCGCATCTTTTCCCCAGGACAAGGGTTCAGCAGTTTAAATCCTGTATAAATTAGGACTGTACAATGCTTTGGATTCAAAGGCCAAAAAAAAATGCTTCAAGTGCATCTTTTTCCTGGGATCAGTGCTGAAGCAAGCAGCTATACAATCCCAGGAAAAGTTATGGCTGCTTTAAGAAGTTGCATACAGATGCTCTCTGAAGTACATAAAGTGGTGAGAATGGATAGGATTTGTGTTTTGAGATCTTTTTTTTTGTTGTTGTTCTTCGTAAAGCCTTGTTATGACATATTCTTTTTAACTGAATTTTTATTATTGAGCTGGCTTTGTTTAACTTAGAATTCATTTTATATTTCTATCAAAGGCTATCTTAGGAAAATGAGCTGTTCTATTTTTTATATTAAGTATATATACAATGTTTGTGTAAACTCCAAAGGCATTCAAGGTTTGAAGAGAAATATCCTGTTCCAAATCTGGCCCATAACTAGATTCTTTAGTCAGAGACCTAAATAGGTCACCCACCCCAACTTTGTGATTACACTGTGATTTCATTAAAAAAAATATTGGTTTTGGTTTTGGAACTGATTAAAATTTCACCATTAAATGTCCTGCATAACAAATATACTGTGATAGAAAATAAAAAAAGTCACACTGAAAAGATTGTTTTCATGATCAACAAAAAATACTATACACCTTAAAATATTTATTTTTATTTATTTTATTATTCAATTTATATGCCACCCATCTCCCCCAGATGTTATCCCTAAATATTTTCTAGTATGACACATAGTTACTTAATTTTATGTTGGAACAGATGTAAGGATTGAGGAACATTTACTGATTTATGGTAGTTTTGTAACATAGTACAGAAATGTTGATCAGAAATCCTAATAGAGATAGGACTGATAAGAAAACAACCTATAAAACAAATGCAACTACTGGGACTTCTAAAAATATTAGTGTACAGAATAAATATTTAAGATGCAAAACATTTTTATTATTATTAATAACAGTAAGACATGTTATAGCCCAACACAGGAAGTATGTGAGGAAGGTTTCTTGAAAGTTCTAGTTCAAGAGAATTTAGATGTTGGAAGGAAAAGGTAACTTACAAATTAAGACCATTAGAAAAATACAAGGGAAACAATGCAGATTTGTAAGATTTTATCCCTTTCTCGAAGAGTCCAAGTATAAGATATCCACCATCTAAGAAATTCAAAACTCTGGGAAAAGATTGAAATAGATTAGATAGTTAGACAGATACTGGATATTTCTCTTCTGAAACTGTATGAGAAAAATGTATTATGAGCATATATGTATTAATGGATTAGAAAATAAAATGAAAATGTTTAAAAATGAAAAGGTAACTTTAAAAATGAAATCTGATAGAAATGGAAAAAATGATGTACACAAAATGTTTGTGCCTCTACTTCTTATTGTATATTGGAAGATGAGAGGTCAGAGGACCTCACTACACTTCCAGGGTCTGTGAGAGTGTAACACAGGGCCACAAAGTTTAGACCTGTCCTGTCTTGCTAACCCGTCAGATAGATCTATTCATGCTATCTGCACATTCAAGAAGCACAGAAAAAGTTCTGTATACATGCCAACCCTTGGAAGAATTTCTTCTATGCATATAGGGCAGTATACTCATGGTGCGCCATCCCCAAAGCACTGACAACAGAAAGTATGGCTGCTGGAGGGAAGAAGACAAGTCCACATCCTGAACAGAAATAAAAGATAAGCAGCTGCAGAGACTACAGATAAAAGAAAGCTGATATTCCACAATAAAAAAACTGTTGTCATGTAATTTCAACCCCACTGTCACCTGTATGAGGGGAGATTCTTATGTAAACCACCTGGAGCTCTTGGAGAAGAAGCTGAATATAAACCTAAAATATGCTCAGTGCATGTTTGCTGTTTTCATTAAAGATAGAAAGACTGAATGCTAACTTACCCCCGTATCTTAAATCATCACTTTTTCTTCTGTAGGAACATGTAAGTACATGGTTTTCACCAGAACAGATTAAACTCTTCAGATCTTCAGCACTCTAACTTCTGCTTTGGGCTATGTGATGAAGTGTTCAAATAAATACATCTGTATTATATTGAGAGAATTTTACATATCATTATATTCTTTGTGGAATAGCTTCATAATCACAGGTGAACTTCCATGTATAACTGCACATTTTCTAATTTCTTTATAGATAAATGTGGTTATTCACTTTATCCCAAGTGCAAGAAAGATAATGTGTTTGATTCAGAGTCATATTTAGAGAAGATCCAATGAAATCTATTTAAATTATTCCTTGACCCAAACTCCTAATAACCTGAGTGATTTTTCTCTCTTTCCCTTCTTTCCACCATGTGTGTATGTGTATATATATACACACACACACATACTGTACGTTCCAAATTAATGAATCTTATAAGCAATATATCATATCAAGAAGCATAGCATGTTGGGTCCAGCAAGCATTGTTACTTAAGGAAACAATTCAGAGGCCAAGGATTTAGGGGACCCAAAGTAGGTTTTGACAGCAAACTTGATAAAATCAATTGCACTGATTTCAAGCATGAGTAGCCCTCTTAGAGCTGGCTATTTCTTCCTTTCTCTGCTTATCTGTACATTTATGTCAAATTTTCACTTTCTTTTTAAGTACAAAATCCACCAAGCAGAAAAATGGCACACTTCCCTTGTCACAAGTTTGATACTGGTCTTGTGGCAAATTTATTAGGAGCTTTGCTTTTGGTGACCCTGGATTTGTAACACGGTATATAAGAGCAGCAGATCAATAGCTTTAGAAGAAATGAGGTGGAAGAAAAGTAGCCATGTAATTGCACATGGATCGTTTTGACAAGAAAATTCTATCCAGTAGTTCTGTCAGATACAAAGTTCACCCGCTGTTGAACAGCAATTAAAAAAAAAAAATGCAATCCACCAGGGCAGAAAGAATCGTTCCAATGCAAAAGTGAAACAAAATTTTTGAAATGTCTATAGTTGCCATTGGAGCAGGCCTGGAGGGCAGGATGAGGAGTTATTTTCAAAACACAAAATATTGTTGCATGTTAATTAATTGCTTTGTTTCATCTAGTGAACCTTGAGATCAGTAAAAATTTGAGCTAGCACAGTATCACTGTGGCAGATGGGGGTTGCAGTCATGTGGTGCTACTCCTGAGCAAGACTTACTGTTGGAGCAATAAAATATCCAGTGCAGCATTTCAGTGGAAGAGACTGATCAAGAAAAAAATGGCTAGATTCATATACAGCACTAAGCCAAGGGATCCCAACCCATAGTCCAATAACCTTCACTGGTCCAGAGGGATAATACTGGTACTTCCTTGCACAGGTGCCAAATCAATTTTTTAAAATGTTAAACATTTTTGATCACTTGCATCATTTTAGTTGGTAAGAAAATCTTGTGATATTTGACAATTTTCTGTTATTCCAGACCATTTTTTTTATATACATACATACATACATACATATATGTATAATTCATCTGTGCTATGGATCATACAAGTACTGCACTGTTGACCTCTGGCTTATGTGGGAATTGTTAAAAGCATTTCATGACAATGTAGTGGCCTGCATAAAAGAAAACAATGCAGGAACTGTTGTGCTAAACTGTACTTTGTTACAAGTAGGTATCGTTGAATTAACCACAATTTTCTAGGTTTACATATCCCATCATATCCCTACAGAACAGGCCTAGCTACTTGGGAGATGGCCTATCTCCTACAGGATCTACCCATCCTGTGCCCTCCAACAAAGTTGGCTTGCTTTAGATCGCATTGATAAAGCAATGTCATCTAGCAGGCCCCAGGAGGCGGACTTCTCTGTTGCTACACTTGGAATAGCATCCTTGCGGAGATTCACTTTGCCCATCTTCAGGTACTCCTTAAAAACCTGGCTCTTTCCCCAGGCTTTGGGTTAATACAGATGTGTCTCTTTAAGCTGGAGGCAGGTGTGGATGAATGCTTTTTTTCTCTCTTTGAAAGGTTGTTTTATAGATGTTTGGGGGATTTTTTTATGGAATTGCTGTTCTTTTACATTTGGGAAGCTGTCCAGAGTCATTTATCAATTCATAAACCATGGATTACAGAACAGTGTGCCTTGTTTAACACAACACATTAGGGCAACATTGAAAACACATTGTGACAGTGAGATCTGCAAACCCAGCCAAGAAATACATGGTATGAATTTAGAGTGCCTTCTCCAACTAGCACCCTCAAGATGAGCCATGACTCCTGTGATTTTTTGCTAGCATGACCTTTGTAATGATAGGCACTCGAGGAAGACTGGTTTAGAGCTGTCACAGGCAAGAGAAGATCCAGGTCTGTTGAAAATTCTTTGAAACGATGTGCCATACTTTAGCAAGGCTTGCCAGTTTCCAAGAGTTTAACAACTGAAAACAAAACAAAAAAAAGGGGGGGGGGATCTAGCCTTTTGCTATCATTTATCTGTCAGCCTGTACTACTTACCCTTTCAAAAAAGGTTATTAAGTGATGCCTTTCTTTAGATCATTGTGTAGCTCTGCAGACTTTAGAGTTTCACAGAAATTGTAGAATCACAAGTGTCAATTTGCATTTAAGAGGCTGGTTGTTCCAGTGTGGCTCACAGTGCAATAGGTAATGGAACCATCTTCCCTTGAACCAGTGGGCCTGGCCTATGGTTTGATTAGTTATGGCATTTTTTTTTTTTTTTTTTTTGTGTTCCTAGCATTTTTCATGCAGGTGCAGGGTCTGCTTTTTTTCAGATAAACCAAATGTTGATCCATTGATTGCAACAGGAATTGACCAACCAGCTTGTCACCCGAGCCTGACATTGTGGACTGAAAGAGAATGTCTGGTCCAAAGTCACCCAGCTGGTTTTTCATGCCTAAGGTGGGACTAGAACTCTCAGTCTCCTGGTTTCTAGCCTGGAGTCTTAACCAATTAGTAATGGCATGTAACCTTTTAATTGTGTTAGGGTCTCAATATTTAACTTTCAGTTCACCAAACAAACAGAAACAATAGAAATGTTTAAAAGATTGGGTAACTTATTTTAAATAAAAATGTTAAACATGTAGAGACACACACCATTACTTAAGCCATAGTAGGCTTCAACATCTTTCTAACTTCTTGTCTGTCTGGCTCACCTCTTGGCATGAGCTCTTCATGATGTATTAAAGTCCGCATGAAATCACAATGTGAGGAAAAGAGTGAAATCTATGATGAAGAGCAGGCATGCAAGCTATATAAAGGATCAACTTTGTAGTATAGAAGCTCAGAGGCTTCATTTTTTTTTTTATTTTTTTTTTGAGAATTCTGCCTGTGTATTTATAAGGTCTTTTTAGCTAAAAAAAAAAACTTTCAAAATTAAGGTGTAGTGGCTCCAGACTGTCCTGAAGTCCAGATTATGTACCATAAACTGTGCCCATTCCTGAAGATCAGTTTCTCAAGTGGGACGTAATACTTCTTCACTTAATTTGACAATGGAGGTAATTCCTAAAGATGGGAAATTAGAAAGGGCTGGTTAGGAGTTTCAGTCAGTAACAGCTGGAGTTGTTGCAATCGCTGTCATCAAATAGGCTGAGAAAATGAAGTGTCACTAATGGAACATTTGATGTTCTGATCAAAAGTGTTAAATTAGAACTGACGTGCATTAAATTATATCTCATTTTCATGATCTAAAGATCAATTTGTGTAAAGATCTAAAGTCTTGGGCTTTAGATATTATCTGTTCTGGTTGGTCTGAGGTACCAAGCAAAATTAATTAACTGCAGCTCTCTTTGCAGCGGCAATCATGTCAAAATTCCATCTTCAGAAATACTATTCTGCCCTGTAGGAATTTCACTCTTAAAAGACATCTTTAAATTTTTAGCCTAATTTCTTGGTTTAAAAATTTAAATCAGAAAATTAATGAGATGTTAGATGAGGAATTGTGAAATCTGTCTGAAAAAAGAGAATCCCTAAGCCTATCTTCTAAACCGTTCATTCTGCCCAATCTGGTGTTTTCCAGAAATATTAAGAATGGATTCCCAGTCATTAATAACTAAGCTAGCTATAAAAGGTATGGATTATAGACCTAACACTATAGGTACCAATTGGTGAATACACTTATGCTGTTGGAAGGATACATGTTCACATTCCATAACACAAACTTGAATTTTATGCTCCCATTTCTCTGCAGCTTTTGTAGCTGAAAATTAAAAGTTCATAAAATTATGTCCCTAAAGCATGGCAGTGATGCAACTCCTTTGCAGAAGGGATTTTAACTGAATGCTTGAAAGTAAAATGGCAAAGCAACTAACCCTGCTCAATGGTCTACTTCAAGGCATTTCAGCATATACACAGATCTACTAGTAGCCTGCTTCAAATAGGACTACGTTCACCATCACTCCGTAAGCCACCTGTCCTTCTGCCACCTGTGTCTTTTCTACTGAGCAATCAAAAGACCCTTGAGTTGTTGTTGTTCAGTCGTTAAGTCATGTCCGACTCTTCGTGACCCCATGAACCATATTGCGCCAGGCCTTCCTATCTTTCACTGCCTCCCTGAGTTTGCTCAATTTCATGCTCATTGCTTCAGTGATGCTATCTAGCCATCTCATCCTCTGCCGTCCTCTTCTCCTTTTGCCTTCCATCTTTCCCAGCATCAGGGTCTTTTCCAAAGAGTCCTCTCTTCGCATTAGGTGACCAAAGTATCTGAGCTTGAGCTTCATTATCAATCCTTCCAATGAGCAATCAGAGTTGATTTCCTTTAAGATTGACTGGTTTGACCTCCTAGCAGTCCAGGGGACTCTTAAGAGTCTTCTCCAGCACCACAGTTCAAAGGCATCAATTCTTCGGCGTTCAGCCTTCTTTATGGTCCAGCTCTCACAGCCATACATTACTACTGGAAAAACCATAGCTTTGACTATGCGGATCTTTGTCGGCAAGGTGACGTCTCTGCTTTTTAATATGCTATCTAGGTTTGCCATAGCTTTCCTCCCAAGGAGCAGGCGTCTTTTAATTTCGTGGCTGCAGTCTCCATCTGCAGTGATCTTGGAGCCCAAATATATGAAGTCTGTTACTGCTTCCATTTCTACCCCTTCTATTTGCCAGGAATTGATGGGTCCAGATGCCGTGATCTTAGTTTTTTTAATGTTGAGTTTCAAGCCAGCTTTCGCACTCTCCTCTTTCACCCTCATCAAGAGGCTCTTTAGTTCTTCTTCACTTTCTGCCATTAGGGTGGTATCGTCTGCATATCTGAGGTTATTGATGTTTCTTCCTGCAATCTTAATTCCGGCTTGTGATTCTTCCAGCCTGGCATTTCTCATGATGTACTCTGCATATAGGTTAAATAAGCAGGGTGACAGTATACAGCCTTGTCGTACTCCTTTCCCTATTTTGAACCAATCGGTTGTTCCATGACCGGTTCGAACTGTTGCTTCTTGGCCCGCATACAGATTTCTCAGGAGACAGGTAAGGTGGTCTGGTATCCCCATCTCTTTAAGAATTTGCCACAGTTTGTTGTGATCCACACAATCAAAGGCTTTTGCATAGTCAATGAAGCAGAAGTAGATGCTTTTCTGGAACTCTCGTGCTTTCTCCATGATCCAGCGAATGTTGGCAATTTGATCTCTAGTTCCTCTGCCTCTTCGAAACCCAGCTTGTACATCCGGTAGTTCTCAGTTCACATACTGCTGAAGCCTAGCTTGTAGGATTTTGAGCATAACCTTGCTAGCATGTGAAATGAGTGCAATTGTGCGATAGTTTGAGCATTCTTTGGCATTGCCCTTCTTTGAAATTGGAACGTAAACTGACCTTTTCCAATCCCGTGGCCACTGTTGCGTTTTCCAAACTTGCTGGCATATTGAGTGCAGCACTTTAACGGCATCGTCTTTTAGTATTTTAAATAACTCAGCTGGAATACTGTCATCTCCACTAGCTTTGTTGTTAGCAATGCTTCCTAAGGCCCACTTGACTTCACTCTCTAGGATGTCTGGCTCAGGCTCAGTGACCACACCAGCATGGACATCAGGGACATTAAGATCTTTCTTGTAGAGTTCTTCTGTGTATTCTTGCCACCTCTTCTTAATCTCTTCTGCTTCTGTTAGGTCCCTGCCTTTTTTGTCCTTTATCATGCCCATCTTTGCACTAAACGTTCCTTTGATATCTCCAATTTTCTTGAAGAGATCTCTAGTCTTCCCCATTCTATTGTTTTCTTCAATTTCTTTGCATTGTTCATTTAAGAAGGCCTTCTTATCTCTCCTTGCTATTCTCTGGAAATCTGCATTCAGTTGCTTATATCTTTCCCTTTCACCCTTGCTTTTCGCATTCCTTCTTTCCACAGCTATTTGTAAAGCCTCATCAGACAGCCATTTTGCTTTCTTGCATTTCTTTTTCTTTGGGATGGTTTTAGTTGCTGCCTCTTGTACAATGTTACAGACCTCTGTCCATAGTTCTTCAGGCACTCTGTCTACCAAATCTAATCCTCTAAATCTATTCATCACCTTCACTGTGTACTCACATGGAATATGATCTAAGTCATACCTGAGTGGTCTAGTGGTTTTCCCTACAGTCTTCAATTTAAGCCTAAATTTTGCAGTAAGAAGCTCATGATCTGAGCCACAGTCAGCTCCTGGTCTTGTTTTTGCCGTCTGTATAGAGCTTCTCCATCTTTGGCTGCAAAGTATGTAATCAATCTGGTTTCGGTATTGACCATCTGGTGATGTCCATGTGTAGAGTCGTCTCTTGTGTTGTTGGAAAAGAGTGTTTGCTATGACTAGCTTGTTCTCTTGACAGAACTCTATTAGCCTTTGCCCTGCTTCATTTTGTACTCCAAGGCCAAACTTGCCTGTTATTCCGATTACTCCTTGACTTCCTACTTTAGCATTCCAATCCCCTATGATGAAAAGGACATCTTTTTTTGGTGCTAGTTCTAGAAGGTCTTGTAGGTCTTCATAGAACCGGTCAACTTCAGCTTCTTCGGCATCAGTGGTTGGGGCATAGACTTGGATTACCGTGATGTTGAATGGTTTTCCTTGGATACGCACTGAGATCATTCTGTCGTTTTTGAGGTTGTACCCCATTACTGCCTTTCCCACTCTCTTATTGACTATGACTGCTACTCCATTTCTTCTAAGGGTTTCTTGCCCACAGTAGTAGATACAATGGTCACCTGAATTAAATTCACGCATTCCCGTCCATTTCAATTTGCTGATTCCCAAGATGTCGACGTTCAATCTTGTCATCTCATGTTTGACCACATCCAGCTTGCCTTGGTTCATGGATCTTACATTCCACGTACCTATACAATATTGTTCTTTACAGCATCGGACCTTCTTTTCGCTTCCAGATACATCCACAGCTGAACGTCCTTTCGGCTTTGGCCCAGCCGCTTCACTCTTTCTGGAGCTACTTGGAATTGCCCTCCGCTCTTCCCCAGTAGCATATTGGACACCTTTCGACCTGAGGGGCTCATCTTCCGGCGTCATATCTTTTAGCCTTTTAACATTGTCCATGGGGTTTTCTTGGCAAGGATACTGGAGTGGGTTGCCATTTCCTTCTCCAGTGGACCACATTTTGTCAGAACTCTCTGTCATGACCTGTCCGTCTTGGGTGGCCCTGCACGGTATAGCTCATGGCTTCACTGAGTTAGACAAGCCCCTTCGCCACGACAAGGCAGTGATCCATGAAGGGGGACCCTTGAGTAGGAATAGAGTTTTCTGCTGTTAGCTTCAAGAACTCTAGTGAGTCTGCAAGAAGTCTAATCAATACAAGATCAGAATATGCTTAATAAATCAGTAATAACAAAAACTTATATGTAAGAATTATATATAATAATGCTCTGGGCAGGAAGGGGGTAGGTAGTGCTGCCAGGAGTATTTCTTTGACAAGAAATCTCACTTTTAGTATAAAGAAACAGCAGTAATGTTGTAAGAGTTTTCTTCCCAAAATTTATAGTCAAAAGCAATATGAATGTCATACAGAACACAGGCCTAGTCCAAATGTGCCTCATGAACTTCAAATAAAATATTGAGTAATATTCCATTTGGCATTTGTATTTAATTTCTGATTATATACTTCCCATTAGCTATGCACTCATTAGAAGAAGTGCCAGAATTGCAGAGGTAACACCTTGAATTCTGTCAGGAATCTGGCAAGAGTTGAGACCTACAAAAGGTAACCTTGAAGTATTAATTAACTTGATTTCTTTCAATATGCACAGAAGCATAAAGTCTGGAAAACAAGCCCTATGTGCATGGAGATGGGGAGTTTTATTCTGCCTGATACTTTTGAAGGTTAACTGCTCACCTTGTTCAACAAATGTATGGATTGACATAATGTTTGTTAAATCCAAAATGCTAATGTTCAAATCTCGTTGGTAATTTAGGCAAGAAAATAATCAATTATAAAGTCTTGTTCTGAGATAGAATTTCCCTTCCCAATAAAACATACTGAATAGAAGTGGCAGGGAACAGATGTTATCTAATTTTAAGCACTTGCAGGCTCTTCAAATTCTGCAGAGAAAAAACAAGCAGAACTTCAGAATATATGCATCCACTTAAGTAAACTCTGTATGCATGTTTACATACATATTCTAGGGTACACTGAGTCCCTATTATTAATATAGTTCTTCAGCATTGGGTAAGACTGGAAAAGAGAGAGAAATCTGCAAGAACAGAAAAAAGGCTTTGACATGAACAATATGTAGAAATGCCTCAAGAAGAAGATATATAGAAGCACCAGTTCTTGATATCCCAGACTTGAGGTGAAAGGTATATGCATCTTGCTAAGCTATTTGACCATTATTTATTTACTAAATCAAAGTTGATGAGTTTGTACAAGATACTACACCATAAATGGCAATTTGTGAGTCACAATGGCCAGATTAAACAATACTATAAGCCATTAACAAACAAACTGCATAGTTTCCCATGATGTATGAACCCACTTATTTTCTAAAAATCTCAAAGATGTCATATGGGACCAACAGTAAAAAAAAACAAAACATTTTATTAAAGTGAGTTGCTACAACACAAATAATGGAAAAGTTTCCATATCAGGCTAAGACATACAATGCTTTGTTTAGTTTCAAGACAATTAAGCATTCATTCATTCATTCATTCATTCATTCATTCATTCCATTTATATGGCTGCCCATCTCAAACATATGACTCTGGGTGGCTAATAGGGAATAAAAACATAATTAAACAGTATGTTGTGCAAATACAGCTACTGCAATTAATAAACCAGACAACTATAGCTTACTCAAACCATGTTTAAAAAAATCATATCTCTTATCCTCCAGCCATTTTTATCAATGTTAAGCATTTAAAAAGGACTAGGATGATTCACATATCCTTATGCATTATTTGTTTATTGAGAGTTAAATCAAAATGTAAAACAATTCAATTTACTGAAGAGATTATGATCAGGAGAGTTGGCCCTTACTCAGTCTGCATTCCAAGTAGATGGGATACTTAAAGTTTCTGTCCTTCCAGTAGACAACAGTTTGTTGAAAATGGAAGACATGGGCAGTCTACAAACTGATCAAATAACTCTCTCACATAAAACAGAATAGTCTCTGTACTTTATCTGACATTCAGTGATACAAAGACACACTTTATGATGTTAACTTACAAATGCCATAATGAGGTGTAATAGATTATCTCTTAATGTTGTAGGCATTCAGTGGTAAAACAGAATCATCCATCTGTGGATTGCTGATATCAGCAGCTAAGAAGCTGTCCACCATATATTTGATATTTCAACATTCTTGAATATTGGAGAAAAAAATCAAATGGAAAATCTCTTCCCAAACTCAGCTGATTCTGCCAGGAGAAGCTACTTCCAGGGCAAGCAATGGACATCTAGGCTAACTACCAGTATAATTTATTTATGTATATATCAAATTTATATCACCGCCCAACTCCCCCACAAGGAGGGACTCTTTAATTCCCATAATAGGGAATCCATTCAATACCTTTTTTTGCTAGGAATTACATCAACCTGGAAACAACCCTACTAGTAGATCCCTTGGCTTAGTGCAGTATATGAATCTAGCCACTTTTTTCTTTAATCAGTGTCTTCCACTTAAATAGGACACTGGAAGTTTAATTGCTCCAACATTTCAATAAGTCTTGCTCAGGAGTAGTACCTAGTTGTCCTTCAATACAGTTGGAATACTATAAGAAAATTAAAGCGACAACATTTAGATTAGGTTCTCAGAAAGGTCAAATGGACCTAGGACTATTTGCAGGGGCGGGGGGATAAAAAGTCAAGATAATGTCTGGGACCAAGCAATCAAAGCCACCATGTTGAGTATTCAACCCACCCACCTACCTATGGACTCTCTTGAGTGGGATGTTTTCAGTGATACTATATACTGTATATAACCTGTATTATCCTAATTCAAGAAGGAAAACTCAGATGTTGGGAAGGAGATGCGAATAGTAATATATATTTGGATCTGACAAAATGTGATGGAGGTATCTATTAATGCAGAAGGACATTCTAATCAAAGCTATCCTAATCATAAAGCTATGTGCAGCTGGTGGCATACGGTGGTCATTGCTTTGAAGGAAAGGGATCTGTTACATTTCTCTACACATTTCTTAGTTTTTTACCCCATCTTTTTCCAAAGGAACTTGTAGTTTGTTCTGCTCTTTCTGCCCACAGACTTTTATCCTTACCATAATCTTATGAAATAGTTTCCATAAGTCTTTGTGTCTAAAAGATGTTGACTGGTCCAAAGTTACTGATGAGTTTTATGCCTAATTGGGAATCTCTCCAGTTTTATTCCAAAGTTTTGGTTATAATAGTATACCATCTTCAAAAGTGAATTCCTGAAAGGAAAATATTTTTTACAAAAATACAACAGAAGCTATTTAGATCCACAAATGTTCATATGTGACAAATTCTACTGTTTTTAATAGGGTTTGCTTGTCTTCTTGAAAAGTTGAGAGTTTTCAAATGAAAAACAAACAAACAAACTTTAATTTCATCATGGGCAGCTTTGTCTAGAAAAGCTCCACATTGCCTTCTCTACAATTATTCGCTTCTGAAATTACCTGTTCCCGGCATTTGCTTTCCTTGAACCAGGGAACCATAGATTAGAAGGGAAAAAGAAACCTTTCTCCACAAGCCTTCATCTGCAAGTTGCTGGAAATGATTGATCACATCTGTAGCAAATGCAGACTTGATAAGTAATCCTTAAATGAGTCCCACGGCCTTTGCCATCACGATCAGGTTCCTTGGTTTGTTCTTAATACATTATGAAATACTTTCTATAATAAACCTTCGGCCAATCCCTCATGTGTAATTTACACAACTTATAGGGTATTCAAGGAAAACACAAGAACTGCAGCTGTTTAGTGTAAATATAGCATAGGTTAAGAAACTGGGATCTTTTCCTATTTTCAATTGCAAACAAACAGCAGAATAATATGTGTGCTTATAATCCCTGAAGACTCATTTTAAAAAAGGCCACCAGATTGTACAGATGTCTCAAAAAAAACACAAAACAACAAATCAAGTAGGCATTTTTTTTTTCCTGCTTTAACTCACATCACCTATACAGAACAAACCAACTGATGTTCTGTCATGCAAGCATGGATATTTTATTCCACCGTAGCCTCAATTTGTGAGATTCTGAGAATCAGGAGGCACATTCCTACTTTCACTGAGTGAATTTACAGGATCCTTATGTATGATCTTGGACAGAAGACTTTCAGGGGACACTTCCCAATTCATCCTACTGCTTTCCCTGTGAACAGGAAGAATTGTACTATATTGGCTGGCTATACATTTCTCGTTCCACAAGGGAATCGTCTTTACATGATTCTGCCATGACTCCACCCAGACTATGCACTGCCTGCTTTTGTGGCCTTTTGTCTTCCTGTCACTTCTGCTGCCGTACTAAGCCTTTAATCACCAGACTGACCAATCTGTTACACCTTCTCTCTTCACCACAGGGGTCTTGGGACTCAGTTTCCTTGTATTTTATTAATGACCCCACCATGTGACAAGGGCCTGGACACTAAACTGGTTGCCACTGACCTTTGTCAAGATGGTCCCTTTCATCCTGCATAGCAAGACTCCAAAGATGGCTCAGTTATTCAACTACCATATTTTCTGGAACTGATGGATGCCTAATCATCTTGTTTGGATGTTAAAGTCCAATTTTCCTTGGCATAACACTCTCAAGACAGTGGGGATGTTATTCTAGGACAATATGCAAACTACCAGTAAGATAACTGATTTGACCAACAGTCTATCATACAAGAACTTGCTAATTCTTCTACACACATCAGCATTTCAGACATTGTGTGGCTACCCCCATGACAGTTTGCCAGACACACCCGCCTCCCTATCTTTGAGGCCTCACATTTTCCCCAGGACATTGAAAATTGTACATTGTAGGAGGAGATACTCTATGTTGACAAAAAAAATCACAAAATGTTTGGTAGCGCTTTTCCAACTATCAAATTTTCTTAAAAGGCATAAGTTTTTGTGAGCTGCAGTTCACTTTGTCAGATGCATGGAGTGGCTAAATATCAATTTAATTAGGATTTAATTAGGGAGGGGGCTAAAGAGAAGGAAGGAGAACACAGGTTGGTTATTCATATGCAGGTTGCAAGTGAGACAGATTACAAATACCTTATCAGTTAACAATTCTAATATGTAAAAAACCCACTGTCTTTGTTGAAAGCTTTGAGAATGACTCACAGGCTAAGATCAATATGTTTTCTATCTTACCAGATTGCAAGACACAGAGTAATGGATTTAAGTTGCAGGAAAACAGATTCCAGTGTTAGAAATATTAGTAAAACTTCCTAAGAGTAACACAGTTTGACAATGGAACAAATTATTCAGAGAGATAGCTTCACCTTCACTGGATCTGTTCAAGCAGAGACTGCGCTGCTATCTAGTGGTCATATTTTAATTACTGCACTTCAGAAATCAGATGGCTAGTGCCTTCTGATCCTATGATTCTAGTCAAGGGTTTGCAATACTTAAATTTTCTTTGCTCTTGCATTATAGCTGGGCTGGAATTACAAGATTGGTGACTTACAAGAACAGCTGTTTCTTCGGCTCTTTTTGCTACAGTGACTCTCAGGTTGTTGATGGTTAACTCCCAACTAGTCCTGATTAGCATAACCAGTGATAAGGAACGCTGGGAAGTATAGTTCAGCAATATTTGGAGGCTACAAGATCCCGTCTGTGATTAAATTATTTGTGTCTTCCCAAACCTAGGATATTCATCCATCTTTACAGGGAAGTAAGGAAATCTGAAAGTTGCTAACCCTTTGGCATCTGAAAGAACCTTTCCTTTTAATGGTGTCACATCTATGTCTGATGAGGCCCTCCCATTGTTTAGTTTAGAACAGTTTCCCCAATCTGGTACTCTCCAGATGTTTTGGAACTTCAATTTCTAAAATTTCTGATCAGCCACTCTAATAGGTTTTTTTTAAATAGTTGACGACAGACATCTGGAAAGCATCACATTGGGAAAGACTTCATGAACCCAATATTACCCTTATCTTCTACCTAAATATGGTGGAGATGATGATGATGATGGAAAAATCCCCCTTTTTTCAACCAGAGTCATGTATTCCTTATGATAGTGTGTGCATATGTTCCAAATGGCAAGTTCAGTGTAGGATCTGTGAGATTTACCACCAAAGATTTTGAAGGAAAAAGGGTTGACAACTATTATTCATAACACTTAATAAGTTCCAATAATCTTTGAAAAGCCTGAATAGAAATAATTATGCATATACATCCAGCCTTACTATGAGGGTTACAGCTTTGAAATCTTTCTTTCTAGGCTCCAAAAACTAAAGGATATTTCAGAAAAAATGAAATTCTAATTTGTATATTAGTCAGCAAGGATCTGTGCTTTTTAGAACAGATCAGAAAATTGCCAGTAACTATGGCTGTATTTGCTACATAGACACACAAGCACACATTCTTTCAGTCACACATACTGTATTAGATAAAGAAAACAATGTCCCTTACTTTGACAGGAATGTTGCCAGATCTATAGTCAGTGAAACCAATCTAAATAATTACAAGAACCACAGATGTTTCTGACACAGATGAGCGAGACTGGCCCAAATTGGCTGTTCATCATTATACTGAAAATGTCTTAGGCTTGGTAGTTGTTGTGTTGAGTCAGTTCTGTGCAACTGCAATTTCTGTAGCATGTCCAAACGAAAATACACACACACACCCCCATATTCAGTAATAGGTCCCTTCATAAAAAAGTTAAGTAAAGACTTCAATTAAATGCATCAGCTACTTTCTAGCCCATTTTATATGAGAAACAACATTATCAAGAAAGAACAGGATATGTTGAAGGATAAGCCTGCAGGTCTGGAGCAATCAGGTAATCAGCCCCTTATTGCAGAACCACAGCAGCAGGTGGAGTCACCTGATCTAGAGCACCAGTGGGAAAAGATCCTCAGTCCTCACACATACATAAATTTTAGAAAATTAGGAATACCTGCATCAGCGTTATTAAAAAAGGCTTAGGAGATAGGCTTTTGTTGGCAAATGACTTTTGCATCTTAGGCCTGCCTTTCTGAATATGTCCTGCTTCCAGTTTCCTAACCAAGCTTTGGATTGGTGACTACAATAAGCTCTGATTCCTGGTTCTTGGAACTAGCTGCCCAGAACCTCAACTTCTAAAGTAGGTTTGTTTGTTTTTCCTGAGCTCTGTCAATCCTGCACTCACTGGGGTGAGATTTATTATGTAACCATGAGAGTTACCATGAAGAGACCTTCTTTATGTCTGACCTCCCACGTGTGTAATTGTTGGCACAGGATACCATCAAAGAATGTATTCTGTTAGGTCAACAGCCCTAAGATGATCAACTGACTCTATCTCCCTCCAAAAAGGACACATCAAGCTCTGATGACTAAAAACTGCTCAACATTTTCTCAAAATGTAATTGCCTGCTAGAATCACAAACTTCTAGGAGTGAGAAATAAATGGTTTTTCTTTTTTTACAGAAAGTGTGCATAGTTCTTGCCTGCTCAGGAAAAGGAAGAATAACTTATGAAAATAGCCAAATATATGCATCCATTCTTTTTTCTTTGAAACTCCTAGTACAGTGTGTGCATTTTGTGCTTAGAACTGTTAGAAACAGTGTTTCCCTTTTATAAAATGAAAAATAAATTTCACTGTGGTAGGATCAGCTTTATAGAACATTTACATTCACACTATAGAATAGCGTGATTGCTGTGCATAGCTGCATGGTAAATCTCCAGTTCTCAGATGCCTGTTGTTGATTTAAGGAAGTCGCAGCTAAATAGCATTTTAATTGGAATTGAGAAAATATAATTAACAGTGATCCTGTTGGCATGAATGGGAAGGGAGTCACTCCCATCAGTTACTGGAAAGTGCTGGTTTAGGTGAACATTGGCTGCAAACCCTGTTTTATGGATGAGGAAAGAAGTATTTACTGACTTCTGTTTTGCTAATTATCTGAACTTGGGGTTAGTATACCTGGACTACAAGTATAGTCCATACTTTTATTGATTATTTATTTATTCATTTATCATAAAATACACTAGATGGGAGCGAAGAGTTTTCTGAATCTGGAAATCATCTGGATTTTTGCAGCCCAGATCTGGTAATCTACCTGATCTATATTGATCAGTGAAGTGGTCAAATTTGAAATTTTCATTAAAATTATTCAGAAAGGTCTAAACAATTTTCCTGAAAGGGAAATGGGGCAAAAAATTAAATTCCAGGTAGCACCTCATGTTAAGTAAGCCCCACTATATTCTAAACAAGCATAGTAAGGAGCAAATTAAGAACTAGAAGAAATCATGGAAAATGAGGGAAATATTTTGTAGGGTCAAGAGAGAGCTTTGTTTCATCAAATAAAGAGCCCCTGCAAAGTAAAGCCATAAAGTAATTCTCCATGTGTAAAAAATGGAGCGAGGCAGCTGTTCCACCTTTGTTCAGGAAGGGCAGCGCATCTCCATGAAGTGCCTCATTCCATGAGATCCTGGCTGATCTGCATGGACCTAATGTTTTGCTTATATTGTGATTGTCTGTTCATTTTTCTGTTTTGTGGTAACTCTGCATGCACATGGTTTGATTTGTCTTATGTTGTCATATTCTTACATGGTGTATGGATGTCTTGCTCTATACACATGTGTCAATTTCTCCATCACTACTTTGCCTTCCATGAAACAGATATCTTGTTATGTCTTGTGAGGGCATTTGTTACTAGTTTGTGTGAAATGGTCTCATAAAAGCATTTTCAAGTATGGACATCACCTTTCTCTTGCACTTATACTTTTGGGTAAATTACTTTTCCTTTAGCCTCACCATTTGCTTTTCTTGTAATTAAATACTCCCTCATTTGTAGACAGACAGCCACATATCCTGAACGCTCTTTCAAATTCCAAATCTGGTCACAAAATTCTGGAGTATCTTTGCTATACCAGATCATTTGGCAAAACATTGCATGACAATGCTACATTAAGCTATCCTGCTTGCAGGGAAGACTTTCAGTAGCCCTTGAACCTAGCAGCCATAGCTAATGAGCTGAAGGAAAGAAGTAGTGTTGTGCACTTAAATCAGCCACTGAAGAATTCAAGCAATTGTGGCATTTTGTTCCTCCAAATTTGTACAACTTTCTGCGGCTGAACCCTTTCTTTGGGTTCGGCTTATACAAAGCACTTCTCAGTGTCACCTGTAATCTGCAATGCAAAGCCATCTGAAGTGGCATTGCTAATCCTTGTAGATTGCTTTCCCTGTTAGTCTTCAGGCCTTTTCCTGCTTGCACGTTGTCATGGTTACGAACATGTCCGAGCAACCTATTTTTCTCTGATGGGTCTTCATGACATTGCTTTCATCACATCCTCAACCCATGAGTAGACAGCTTCTGTCAACTTAGCTATATTGTTTCTAAAGTAGCACTTGCCCTCTTAATCTGACAGCATCCAGCAGCAGTTGCAAAGTAGGTAAAATTGGATGTGTTATTGGCAGAGGTAAATTCACATGACCCAGAGTGGGAAGAATCAACTGGGTACTTACTGGATGTTTCAAGCTGATGCTGACATACCCCAACCATATCTGGTCATCCTTTTTGGCTGTTGCTTCTCTCTGTGCCTTGCTTTCAATGGTCTCTGAGGGCACAATGAGCTGCCCTCCAACCTCAGCCAGTTCTCCACTGGAATATGAGAAACTAGTGCAGCAGACAGTTATTTGCAGAGGGCGCAGCGCAGGTTGTAGTTTCATTCAGTAGTGCTCAGCAGAGGGGTGTGGCAAGGATATCGGGTGGGCAGGCAGGCAGGAAGATTTCCAACACTCCCTGCCAGCTGCCCGCAAGGAAAGTCAATGGGGAAGCCGTCCGGAAGTTACTCCTGCTCTCACTGCTTTTTGCCCACCATAGTCATTCTGTTTCTGCTTTGGTAAGGAAATATCTCTGAAACGATGACCCAGTGGGTCACAGGTTGTCTAGAACATAATTTAGAGTACACTTACTATGTTTCAATGAAGTTAGCTAGCTAGCAACATTTCCAGTTTTTAGCACAACCTTAACTATGTAAGTGCCCTAAATATACATTGTACACATTCACGAAGTATTCCTCTCCAAACAAATCTAGGATTTGTTCTCAGCTTTCTCTGGGGGCAAATCTCCAACAGATTTCCTCATGTAAATCCCTAAGAAATCCATTTGTTAAATAACTAAAGGGGTTTTTTTAGCTTAATTTGTTGCTGTTCAAAAAAAAGCAAAAAGGACAGGAGAAATATGCACAATATTTGGTGAAAAAAATAAATCAGAAAACAGCAATACACAGTACACTGCATTTTCAAATTTCTTTATCCTTGTATTTATCACAGCAAAGGGCATAGACTGCTCACCGGAACCCTGTGAGTGATCCACGCTGGGAGTTCTTGTCCACAAAGACCAAGGAGGAAACGTGGACATGTTCACTTATTCCTAACAGTTCTTCCCACTGCCTGGGGAAAGAAGCTTCTACACTTTAAAATGCAGCAGCACGGGCAGTTATGTGTGTCCCTAGAACTGCACGTTACATCTCTGCTTTGCAAGCTACATCAGTTGCCAGTCTACTTCCAGGTTCAATTCAAGGTGCTGGTTATGACCTTTCAAGCCCTGCAAGGCATTGGCCCAGGTTACTGGAGGGACTGCTTTTCTCCAGTTATAGCTACCTGTCCCATCAGGTCTGGCAGGAGTAGGGTTAGCAGATGTCTGAACAGGCAAAGGAGGACATGGATAATTGGAAAGGAGGACAAATGGGGGGAAAAGCAGACACACCAATTGTTTAACTTCCTTGGCAAAAAATTGGCAATTTTAGTGACAAAAATTACAGAGAAAAACTGCCAAAAAATAAAAAGTATTTAGGACTACATGTATATGAAATTACTTTTCCAGCATCAGAAAAACTGTTTTTTCAATTGCAATATTTTTCCAACAAATCTTTAATTTTAAGAACATGCTAGCGATAATAGAGAATTGATGGCAGCAACATGCTTTTCAAATTTCAGCATAGGAATGCACGATGAGTCAAGTGATCTGCAGACTACAGTGATCATAGATTTGAAGGGGCTGGATTGAAGCCGATTGCTGGAATCAGGAAATAAATACTGTAAATCTAGGCTGTCAAGTCTGTCAAGGGATGAGGGAAAGAAAGAAGCAGACAATTTACATAATACATATTTCAAGGCTATGCCTGATGAACAGACATGAGGACAAAAAGGAGGACATATCCTCCTGTTGCTGGACATCTGGTAACCCTAGGCAAGAGGGCATGTTGTGGGTCTTGACTGCTAAGGAGCTTCACCTGCTAGGACCCAGGAGGAGAGCCTTTTCTGCTGTGACACCCACCTTTTGGAACATCAGTCCCAAGGTTAGATCGGTCCCAACTTGATTGACCTTCTGGAAGGTTCTTAAAACCTGCTTTTGAAATCAGGCCTGGGGATCCCATGAAAGTATGGAGTCTGTGAAATGGTTATACCCTTTGTAAGTTTTGGAGTGCACACTCCCGTGTTTTTGTTTTATTTAGTTTTAACTGTTTTAATTGTATTTTAATGGTTTTGATTTTTAATGGTTTTGATAGTTTGGTTTTTGTTATTTTAATTGTGTACGCAACCCAGAGTCACATAAGTGAGATGGGCAATCAATCAATCAATCAATCAATCAATCAATATGTTATGGTGAAATAACATTTTACCTTCTAAAATGGTAAAATGAATTTATGTGACCCTCCCCACCTCCATGAATGAAGCTTATTATTTCACTGAGGTTAGGATTGGGCAAGAAATAAAAATAACACTTAATTTTCATATTTACATTTTAATCTATATATTGAATAAAATATGATTGAATCTTGTGACTTTATAAAACAAAACTATCATCAGAAGTAAAAGGAAAAAAATGTAAAATTTACAACTTTTGTTTTAATGGGAAGGATGAGCTTTGCTTACTTTGCATAATATCTGAAATCTGCTTTTTAGTTTGAAGACATCCGTTCTTGTTCCCCCAAAGTCAGGGGGATTAAAAAGTGTGTTTCCTTGTCTTAAATCAGCTTCTCTTAAAATAGCACAGCTTGCAAGATGTCTGTTGCTTCTGGAACTCTCAGTCCCAGTGCAGCCCCACTGAGTAAACAATCATAGTCCATTTTTTCCCCCTTCATTGCCCTCCTCCCTTCCCCTCTCTTGTAATTCCTTCTGCAGAGGGAGCATTGGTTCAGATGGTCGGAGCTTTCCATGGAAGGCTTATGCTCTCTAGGCATGATAGCTCCTCCTTTGAAAGGCATTAAAAACCCCAAACCTCATAGGTTCATACATAGCTCTGGAAGCACCACCTTGGTTTGCATTCAGCATACTTCTGCATCCATCTGGTAAGCCTGCTCAGGAAGGAGTGTAATGAGGGGATCTCTGGTGACTCTTCATCCATTGTTTCATAAACCCTCTGAGAGTCATGGCCAACACTCTGATAAACAGTGGACTGAATTAAAACAGGATTGGGTTGCTTCTGATAATTATGTTGCAGAAAGCCAGCTATAGTCTTAGCATGTTGTATGAACCTGACCATCACCTTAAGCCATGACAGGGCTTTTTACTTAGAGTAAAACATACTATGTTAACACAGCACTTGGATTGTGTCAACTAGGCGACATGCTCGTTAGTGGCACATGAAAACTGCAGTAACCCAGATGGGTGAAAGACATAAAAAGCATTTGGGAAATAACTGAATGATGCTGATGGAGAAGTAACAACAGAAAAATCAGTGCCAAACCAAAGCCAGACATGATAATATCAAGGAAAAATACTACTGTGAATTGGGCATAGATCATCTTTGATTTTCAATTTTTAACAGAAGTAGTCAAAAAAAGTTTGGATTTTCTCCTAAATTATGTTGCTGAGATGAACACCATAGTAGGTGACAGATTACATTTCAAGGAACCAAGCTTTTAAAGATATTTTCACTTTTCTACTTGGCAGACAATACAATCAGCGTTATACATATATTTTTATGTTTATCATAAGGAATGGGTAGAGAAGTAAAATGTACAAAAGATTTTAGGAAATGTGCATTGTAAAATATATTTTGAGATAGCTAAATGTTTACTGGATCCAAATCTTTTATTTTACTACTGCAACATTTAACTCATAAGTAGATTAAATTAAAACAATGAAAACACATTGACAGACTAAGGAGGACACCCCCCCCCCAAAAAAAAAAACCCAGGGATCAAATTTTACACAAGTTCTCCTTCATACAAGTATTTTTTAAAAAATGGGAATTCTTTTTCTCCCATGGTACCTGATTTAACTGTGAATAATCTAATAAGCAATGTTAAAGATGATAAATCTGTAGATTTAATTGGTCTTTTTCAAGTGACTAAGGTTTGTTTAACCAAGGGGAGCCAGATTACTGCTGACATAGAACTTTTTTTCATTCTTCCTCCACTGCAGTCCCCTAGGTCTCCCACTCTCCAAAATGGTTTTTCAGAGGATTTGGAAAAAGCTAAAGCAGTGTTTTTCAAACTTGGCAACTTTAAGATGTGTTGTCTTCAATTCCCAGAATTCCCCAGCTAGCATGCTGGCTGGGGAATTCTGGGAGTTGAAATCCACACATTCAGTCCACACAGTCAAGAACTTTTGACCATACAACCACTGGTTTGTGTGTGTGTATAATAACATATAATATTTCACCAAAATGTATTTTTAAAAAAAGCAACGAGAGAGATGGCAGAAGCTGTTGCTGTGCTGCACAAGCACGTTTTGGTCCTATCAAATGTTTGCGTTACTCGGATTTATAATTAGCAGGTGAAACCTCGAGCAGCAGCTGCAGATAGCAAGTAATTTTATCCAGCAACTCAAAATGTATTTTAAAATGTATAAAAGGCAGGTAGAAAAGAAAACCACCAAGCATGAAAAGGGAAGCATATACATACTGCACTTTCGGGGACCAAATTACAGGAACCAAAACTAAGAACAAGGAAATGGCCACCATTCCAAAGGCAACTGGTAAACAAACCTGTAAAATATAAAGACAGAGTTAAGAGAACAGGAATCAAATAGACGAACGAGCAAGGAAGAAATGCAAACACACACACACACTTCGTATTCTGGACACGAATCGGCATTAGGCACAATCTTGCCAGAGTTGCATTACACCAACCATTTCTTATGGATTTTCTGAGTACATACAATCAGCTTACAGTCACTAGGGAGACCATAAATAACCATGGAGACACTTTCCTGAAATGTGAGGCTTAACCAATCACCTTACAATAATTTGCCTGAACTCACTCAGTCTTGCATATAGCCACTATGTACAGGACTGCACTGTTAAACTATTTTTTTTAAGTGAATTTCATGACTGCAAAATCAGCATTGCCTGTGAAGTTTTTCTTCCACATTCTCTACCACCTAAACAGAATTTACTCATTGTAGGACACACATTAGAGGAAGGTTGGATGTGCTTCTCAGAATCAGACGAGCTGTAGGGAACCACAAACAGGTTAAACAGACGTTTGTCCTATTGGCATACGTATAGGGCTGCAACAAGGATCTACTTGTGCCTAAGAAAGGAAGCAAAGCATTTTACTGCACTGAATTCTTCAGTTTTTAAGCCTCTGCCCTCCCAGTCAAAGGCACCAGAAAATTGCTTTAGGGAGCAAAGTGCAGTGAAGAAGGACAAGAACAGTATAGGTTTCCCTCCTCCATTCGTCTACACGCAGCATTTTGTGTAAAGAACAGCCTTCCTTCGTCCTGATGGTCTGTATTAAGACGACAAATGTGTATTTTGCCTAGAAACACACACACACACTATAATCCTTGTAGCAGGTCAGCTGTCATGCTTCATTTAAGGGGCTCCACCAATTTGGTTTTCCATTCCAGGGCCCAGGAGCAGTAGCATAAGCACCCAGCTATTCCAAGATAATATTTAGGCAGGGTTCACACGACATGCTAAGCCTTTACCAAGTAAATCACATGTTGGCCCTTTGAGGTAGTTCAGGCAAGAAGTACAACCAGGAGTCCTAGCTGTATTTTTATTGTAAGATTATATTAATAGAACCTTGCAAGACGGAAAGTATTTCTCCCCCTCTTTCCTCTTATTCTTGGAAAAACTAGGGAGGGTCCCTTCTGAAATGTTTCTCCCGCCCTCCCTCCTTCTGTGGGTTGAGATACTTTTTACGTACCGGTTGTCCAGTCTGTGGCTCTCCCTCCGGTCTCCAAAGGTTATTCCCACATAGTATTCTACCATGTTATGGCTTTGCGTGTTGCATGAACTCTGCCACTCTGCTTTGCAAACCATGGTTTATGGATCGCATTTTGCAGAGACAGAATAAACCATGGCTTTAAGTGATGCCTGAATCCAATCTCTGTCTCAGTACAAGCTGACCCTGCCCAGATCGATTGCAATGCCGTGGCTGGCTGGGATTGCTACTTCTGATGCAGTTGCCTAATAAAAGAGCTTCCCGAAGAGGACCCCTGCGGAACACCCACAGCCTCCTCGCACAGGGATATTGAGTAGGAAGAGACACAACTCTGCAAGGATTAACTGTGGAGGATTCAGGACTACAGATGACGCATTTCTACTTCTGGGCCATCTGCTTGTAACTGAACGGTATTTTGCCTATAGCACTCTCATGTTCCTCTTGTAACTGAATTAAAAAGTAAGATCTATCTCTGTCTTAGCGCTATGATGTTGTGGGATGGTGTCCATGTTTGCCTAGCACTGCTGTCTACGATCCACTGCTCTATTTCATACCTATTCTCTCTTGCCTCTCCATCAGCATTTCTACTGGAATGCTTTTCAGGATACATGGACAGGGCTTCCACATCATCCCAGCCCATTCTTTCTGCACTTGATATGCCTGTTACTGTAATCTTGACAGTGGAGCAATGCAACAGAGACAATGTGAAAAGTTTGTTAGAAACCTTGGAATTCACAGGGGTGGCAAGCATCAGACAGTGCTCTTGTGCCTCTCAGATCCAGTCAGAGTTATAGCATGTTTCCAGAGAAAGCATTGCTCAAAAGAGGGAAATCAGTACTACTTGGAATCTGACTTGCTTATTATTTATGTTTCAAACAAGCCATGCTTAGGTATGCAGTCTTTCCACATACTGAGTTGTATGTATATCATTTTGCTTCAGACACAGAAACAAATGTATGTAGATCATGGCATAGGTTACTAGCACATGTCAGCTCCATATGTATTTTTCCTATCTAAGATGGAATGTCTGAAACTGGGTTAGAAGTAGTCAGAATCAACCAAAAAATTAGTTATGGGGGCATAAGTATACAGCTAGCTCTGTTCACCTGTCAAGACAGTTAATTGGTGGAATTTCTGCCTTGCTACAGTTTACATCAGTGTTTTTCAAACTTAGAAACTTCAACCCCCAGAATTCCCGAGCCAGCGTGGAATAGGAGAATAGGGAATAGGGAGACAAAGGGGAGCTATGGACAATCAAGCAGCTTGATAACACAAACCAGAAAGTGGGAAATTATTGGCTACTCTCTCACTGACTACAGCTGACTGAAGAGTCTTGGTACAGCAGGATCCAGACCCTGATTCCATGCATAGCCATCTCTTCTTGCTGATTGCTTAACTCTTCCCAGACAGTCAACTGAGCTGGCCATGTACTTCCCTGCCATCACTGAAAAGGGGAAAACAACTCTTGGTCCCTGTGCTTCTCTCTAGAAGCGCAGGCAGGTCACATACCTGCCTACTATGCACATGGATCTGGTCTAATGCTACAAATGGTAGGGAAAAGAGAATTGTACAAAGTTACATGCATTAACAGAAGTTCTACAAGTGATGGAGGGACGCTTAGAGAAAAGCTCAGTTTCAGATTAGTCAAATCCTTGGACAGATGCTTTTTTAAATAAATTGGGGGCACACCTAAGTGAAACTTATGGGCTCAGGTCTCCCTACAGCTCCCCAATCTCACTCTCAAAGAGAGCTGATTGATCTCTGGAAGTCTTCCCTCCACTGAAGTGGGCAACCATTCCATTTACACCTTAAGTGCCAGAAGCTAGAAAATGACATCCTCTATACCTGTTGCCATATTGCTGGCAAAGGGAGCCCCTGCAGTCACCTGGACTCGTAACTACATTTCTTTTGTCAGTTGCAGCAACCCCTCTCTCTTGACTTAATAAAGAATTCCAGTACTGTGAGTCTGGAACATAACTCAAACATGGGTTGCTTTTTGAGTGAGAGTGAGCCTCTAAGATCTCTCATCTGGCCCGTCAAAATTGTGTTCCCCTCTCAGGCCATGAAGGAAGCAGAACTTTCCTCCTTCAACACATTACTCGGCTCTTCTCCATGCACGGGCTATTCTGTCTTCTTCTCCTTCATGGAATTGTTTAAAAGAAAAAAGATGGATAATGAGGCCAATTTCAACCCAAAAGGAAGCCCCCATAAAATTCTTAAAACGAGGAAGGACAATTAAGGCATAAAAGCTTCAACTAGAAGCATCCATGATCTCTTGCTGACATTACAAATAACATTTACTCCCTGCATGCATTTTCCTAGATAGGTCCATCTCTTATTTATAAATATTAGGATTATGCAAGCCATATCAGTTCAATTAATTTAGTACATATATACATTTGAAGATAGCAGGGTGAACTACAGTAGCTCAACAGAAGGACAAATGAGCTGTCTGCAGGGAATCACAGGTTCAATTCCTGGCATTTCAGTCCAAAGGATCAGCTAGTAGGGGATGGAAAGTCCTGAGAACCTGGGGACTTGTAATTGCCAATATACACTGCTGGGATAAGACGGTTGTGTGATCTGATTCAATACAAAATAGCTTCCTTTGTTCATCTATTCCACTGATAACAATGGAACTGGGTCTGCTTAGGGTGATTGACCAACTCTTCAAAGATTGCCAGACCCACACATTACGTATAATAGGATGCAATTAGAAAACCTAGTTACACATTTCCATCTCTTTCTATGTACCTTGTATGGCCGGTGTAGATTAGGCTCTCGGAACCGGAGGACAATGAGGCTAGTGCATGTTAGTCCAGTCATGAGCCAAATGGAAAATCCAAAATAATTCATTAAAGCAATTAGATCTGAAGAAATGAGAAAAGTAGTTGCAATAACAGTGGACAAAATCATGGCTGGTGCTGGAGTAGAATGGTGGACATTAAGCATGGATACTATAATGGGCAAGTGTCCGGATTGACTCGCAGCGTAGCTCAACCGTCCAAAAGTGAACGTGCTGCCGTTGAGGGCACCAAATATAGAAATAGCCACAGATGCAGGAATTATCCAAGCAAATGAAGGGATCACTCTCTCAGCCCACGTGACTGCCACAACAACTGAAAGGAAATATCAGCATCATTAACAGATTATTTGTAAAGGCTAAACAGCTTTCCTTAATATATCACACACAGCTTGATATATTAATGAACCTTAATGGGCTTTAGTGAACTTTGGAGAACAAATAAGGTTTGGCTCCAGAATACTGAGGCAACGTTGTTTGGAATTCCAAGACTGCATATAGCTCAGTAATCCGTTGCCTTTTAACAGCTATACCAAAAGTGGTGCCCACAGCAGGTAACCACCATTAGTAATCTTGCTGGAAGGGAGACCACCAGGAAATTCCATGTCTGGTCATTAGATCGGCAAATGTTTAAAAAATCCATCCCAAAAGGAGGCAATGGTCAAGCATTTCCATACTGTTATCGACAAAATGATTTGTATGCAACTCTCTCTTCACCAAGAGTCATATGTGACTTGTGGGAAAGTTTCACTACAGAATTGCTATCAGACGTTGTCCTGGAGAAAGATGAAGCATCTGCTAGAATTCTGTATAGTTCAAGTCAATGGAATATGATGGCAAACAGAATGGTGGCACTAGAAAATATAAAACATATACATTACAGAAAAAGTAGAAATCAAAAGCCTAGAGCTATACCTTCAACTGGACTAATAAAATCTTTAATAAAGCACCCCAAAATACAGGTTTTTTTAAATATACTACACTGGCCTGAAGTTTGCTGACCCCATTGCTGATCCCTAAACAGCCTCTCTTCTGGCTCATTATCAAACACGCACAGGACAGGCAAAGCAATTAGTTTAATCCTTTGGCTTTGCTGCCTTCCCTCTTCAACATAACTCTAGTCAATGGGAAAAGCATCTGCCAATCCCATACATGCACCCCACAGCAGGAATGGGGGCCTGGATCTTATCTCTAGGCTCCTTTCTGTGCCCTTTTCCCTTCTTTCCATAAAGATCCACGTGTTGAATAAAGATCCAAGAAAAACAATCATCAAGGGAGCCCAAGGGAGCATAAGCAGCAGCTCTATATAGAATATACCGCCCCTGCCTTGCCTGTCTGTACACAGATAACAAATGTTAACTTGCAGATTCCTCTGGGTTCTGTTTGGGAAGCAATGAAGGAATGAAGTCTTGTCATTTCAACGATCAGTCATTTCAGCCTTACACTGGACTGGTGAAAGCAATCAAGTTAAAGCACTTATAGCAGGGTTCCTCAACCTTGGCGACTAGAAGATGTGTGGACTTCAACTCCCAGAATTCCCCAGCCAGCTGGGGAATTCTGGGAGTTGAAGTCCACACGTCTTCAAGTCGCCAAGGTTGAGGAACCCTGACTTACAGCACCTCTGGCTGAACAGTTTAGTGCTACAGTGCGATTCTGAAAGACCACCCTTTAAATTTACCCCCCACCATTTCATTGAGGATGCAAAATGGTGACAACCACAAATCCTATTGTGGAGGGAGATGTGTGCCTGTGGCAGGAAACCATCTATACCCAGCTGGAGCAGGATTGGCAACAGAAGACCAAAGGAACCCCAGTGCTAACAACACACCCCTCTACCTTTCTTACTGGAATCTCAAGGGCCTCCAGGACAACCCTGTCCTACTCAGCTCCTCAGGGAGACGCCAGCAGAATGGTGGCAGGTCAGTCTGACTGAGACCGTAGGGGAGGAAGCATGTCCCCATCAGCGTGAAAGGGCTTAATAAGCATCTCTCTGCTCCCACCGACAGCTGGTCATCTGACTTTACCTCCAGTGGAGTGGGTGGCCAAATGTAGCAGGCTTGATAACAGCTGTCGTTGCATTGTTTTGTTATAGCCAAGAACAATTTAAGTCTGTCTCACGGGTTGGGAGACGGGTTGAAAGCAATGCGATAGGGGTGCAGCCAGAAGAATATTTGTGCCACAGCTGAGTGCAAGTGGGGACATTGCCTCTGATTTGTCTGAGCTTGTCTAGTGAATTCTTTGTTATATCGATTATAGGTATTATAATTACTCTTTCTGAATCAAGAATGCAGACCCCCAGCCGTACCTGAGGAAACAATTTCCTTTGGCGTGAGAACTGTCAGATATGAGATGTTTACCAGCAAATAGAAAACGATGACTAAAGGAAGTGCAGTCATCACAGTCCAAAGAATGTTTCTGCCAGGGTTTTTAACCTCCTCTGGAAGACATAAAATAGAAATCACTCCAACATATCTATTCATACGGCAAGAAAATATACAATCCTAATTATTTACTAAAAATACTATGGTTCGCTTTCTGTAATTTTTCCCAAACAAAAAAGGCTTCCTGCTGCCCCCACTTCCATTCCTCAGGCCCTTAAAAGCAGTTTGAAAGCAATCCAGAATCATCTTCAGATCTATGGACTTGAAATGCTGCAAAAAAGAAGCAGTGACCACTGCCCCTGAATTTACTGTTTTCAGTCATTACTGGTTTTGTTGTAATGGTTTAAATTTGATTTTAAATCAAACATCATCAGCAACTTGTCACTGCTTTCTATGTTCCTCTGGCAGGAACAGTACAGGAAATAAATGAAGAAAGAAATTAAACAACTAACTGGTTTCTCATGCAAGGCATCGTTACTCTATTATTGATTTGTTAGACTTTTTGGTTACTTCAGCCTGCTCAACCCAAAGCAGTTGATAAAAGTCAAAATACAATTCATAATACCTAGAAGAAAATCACAAAAAAACACAGTGAAAGCTAACAGAATGGCCTGCATTCTGGGAAGTGGCAATTATGGACTTAATCTGCAGTCACGATGTCATCAGTAATATCTACTTGCCGAGTTATTCCTCAGGAGATTGAACCCTGCCAGAAAAGAACTGCATGATCCAATCCAGCCCTGAAGATATCCAGCAAATACAAAGAGCAAATTCAGTTCCCGTCATATTTACATTCCATGGATTTCTTCAGCCTCCCTAGCAACAGCTGTAATCTGGTGCAAATCACAGGATGGGTCTCACATCTCTTTGGAATGTTCTAAATAAGAAGTATGGGTATACCTTGCCTTAACCCCTTGTTTTTGATAAGGAAATACATTTCTGGGTATCAGGCTAGAGAGAGTTTCTCAAGAATGCATGGACTCTATATTCCTGCCTCTTATGCTTTCCTAAGATTCCATAGCTAGCCTGTCATATAGCTGTCTAACAGAAGGCAATGAGCAGAATGCTGCAACCAGGTTAAACACCAGTTTCAGTGTTAATCTGGACGGGGGAAAGAATTAAATTTTTTTCTTTCTGCAGAACTATTAAAAGTCCACAGTAGGGATCTACATCTTTTGAAGCAGATGGCAAATCTGGAATTTTGAGAATGTGTTGTAGACACGTTGGCTGATGGAGCATGCTCATTCCTAATAGGTCGCCCTGGGAGGACACCAACAGCTACACAGCACTGATTTCCTCAAGTGCTGTCACCCTCTCCAGGAAGGTGCTCCCTGCCACCTCTTTTATTTTCATCCTCTTTTAGGCAGACGCGTACATTTCCAATCAAAGCACTGGCATACGAAGTATATACTATGGGCATTCTTAGAAATAAAGATGAAGATGGAAGCTGTTTCTTTGCAGCATGCATTTTTCACAATTCATAAATAAATAAGTAAGTAAGTAAGTAAGGTCCAGGATTAGTAAGCCTGATTTTTCATCATAATGAATAAGGGAAACTCGGTTCCATGCATGAGGAAAAATGTGCTCCACAGCATGTAATTGTACTCTGGACGGAAAGCCAGAAGGATATATATTTTCACATGGCCAAAACTGATCCTGAATTGGCCTATTTTAGACTCACAGAGCTGTGTGGAAATAAACTGCTATTTCACTGTGGTTCAGATAAATGGGGCAATATTCTGAGTGGATCTAAGCTAAATGAGAGAATGGATTCGGTCTGAGAGCTGAATGGAGTAACAAGAAAGACATCCTTCTTTAAATGAGATTGTCATAAGCTCCATTTTTCCATGCAAGTTAACATGAGGAACCTTCATTCTTCACATCAGTTTAGCCACCATGAAAGATACAGATGACAAATAGGCAGGAAGCTCCTGCAGTTTCTCTAAACAAATGAGGGCATAGGCTATTTTCTCTAGTGCAGAAAAGGGACATGCATGCTGGACTACCCAGCAGAAACCATATCCATCTCTCCAGCATGATGTGGTTCCTATTGATTTGCCAGCTTGTCCCATCTTTTCCACCTGTGAGAGAAAACAAGGTGCTGGTGAAGTGCAGCTGACCCCGTCTGCGTTTCTGTAGGAGTCCTGGCAATATGCTTTCTGTTGGCTTTGCTACACTTCCAACATGCAAGGCAGCAGGTGGCAAAAGACAACAGAGAGGCCAGTAACAACAGAAAAGAGGAAAGAGGCTTTAAGAAGAGAGATGGAGATGGAGAAAGAGAGGGAAAGGGAAAGAGAGAGGGAGACGAAACCTTACTTGACATGCATGGACTGGATGGGCCAGCCTACAATGTCTGTAGGCCAGAGATTCCTCACCTTGATATGTGAGCTGTACCGATTCAGGCCTACAAATTGATTGTTCCCTTAAGAACAGCAGGATCCTCTCCTTTCCTTTCTTCATTTGGTCTTCAGTATTAGATCTGTACTAAAACCCATGATGAAACCATATGGAACACTATTGATAAAATCATTCTTAGTAACAATTATTTGGTGCCTGAACTCTATACAGGAAGTCCTCGACTTACGATGGCAATTGGTACCGGAATTTCTATCGCTGAGCGATGTGGTCGTAAAGCACAACTGCATCGCTTAGCGATGGCAATCCCTGCAGTCCCGGTTGCTGTCGTTAACCGAATCCCATGATTGTTAGGCGAGGCAAGTTCCTTCCAGCTTCCCACAACCAAGTCAGCAGGGGAGCCGGCAGGAAGTTGCAAGTCTCAGGCAGTTTGCAAGCAGGCCAGCAGGCAGGTAAATGGCTACTGCTGAGTGGGGAAGGATGTGAGGGAGGCACGGCGAGACTCGGGGAGGGTGCATGAGGGTGCACTAGGATGCGAGGGAGGCATGGCAAGGGGGAGGGTGTGAGGGGGTGTGTGAGGATTCAAGGGAGGCACAGCGAAGGTTGGGGAGGGTATGAGAGAGGCGCAGCGAGGGTCAGGGAGAGTGCATGAGAGTGTGGGGGAGGCGTGGCAAGGCTTGGGGAGGGTGCACAGGGGTGCACGAGTGGCTGGTGTGACGTGAACATGGGGGGCTGGGGGAGGGTACACGGTGGTGACTTACCCCAGTGACTTGTGGCCTTCCCTGCTGGCTTCCCCATTGCCGGCAGGGAAGGTTGCAAATGGTGATCTCATGACTGCAAGGCACTGCAACTGTCATAACTGTGAGCCAGTTGTCAAGTGCCCAGATCGCGATCACATGAACGCGGGGGTACTGTGACAGCCAGAACTCTGAGGACCAGTCGTAACCACCCTTAGCTCAGTGCCCTCATAAATTTGAACAGTTGCTGAACAAATGGTCATAAGTTGAAGACTAGCTGTAGTCAAGATTTAATTGATAGCACAGCAAGTGATTTGACAAAGAAAATGGAAGACATACCTGCTAAATAGCTGAGTGACCACCAGCCACCATATGCATACAACCCTTGGAAAAATGCTTCTGAGATCTGCACAGCATCTGGAATCTCTGAACTAAAAGCATTCTCAAATCTGGCTGTGTTCTGTTTCTTTCCTCTGATCAACAGAACTATTCCACCGATTGCAATGATGGAGAGAGCCATCATCTTGAGAAAGGTGAAAACGGTCTGCACCCAGGCAGCCATCTTGACACTTCGACCATTGAGAATCCCAAGGAACCAGAGAACAGCCAATGCCAAACATTTCTTTACCATCTCAGGAGCTGCGCACTCCCCATAGAAAGGTTGAATGGCATATTCAGCAAACAACAAGGCTCGAGCAGCATTTGAGGCTGGTCTGTTGAACATTGCTGTCCATAAGAAGATAAAAGCCAGTGGAGAGCCAAGGGCTCTTTTTATGTGGCTGTATTCCCCACCTGAAAACGGCAATGCTGTGATTAGCTCCGCATAACAGAGAGCACCCATCAGGGAGATGATGCCACATGCCGTCCAGATTATTAAAGCCACACCAACATTGAGCAAGGAATATTTGAGCACTCCAGTTGGGGAGACAAAAATCCCTGCACCTATAATGGTGCCTACTATGAAGCTAACTCCTTCTAAATAGCCAATTGTCTTTTCAAGTTGGATCTTGTTTTCATTTGCATTTGCTTCTTTTGCCTGGTTACCTTGGTCTCTCCCCATGTTTTCAGTTTTCTTTGGGTGTTTTTGAGTGAGCAACTGATGGTAACCTGAAGACCTTACGCTCTTCCCTTCTTGAGTGCAAGCAAGTGATTTCAGAACTGCGTCCTTCTAACTTTGAAAGAAAAAGGGCTGATGATTAACCATGTCTTTTCAAAGGAGCTGGACAAGCTTTGCAAACATCAATTAACTCAATCTGTGTGGGCTCCCTACAACAGATATTATCCAGTTCCATTCTGTTTTTGGAGAGTTATCAGCTGATGGTTAGCAGGCAGACTGACTCCTGAACCTCTTTACATAATTTCTGTCCAATATACCACTGGGTTGGAAAGAAAAACAATGTACAGAAAGCACACAAATCATGGCTTCTGGAATTCTTTCCGATCCCTTGCTAGCAGCTCCATTCTGGATCGTGTGACCAGAAGAGAAGAGGGAGGAGACTTCAGAAGAGTGCAGTGGGCAGCATTCTAAGCCTGCACTCAGCTGAGTTTCTCATAGGGATATACTGGGGGGATTTTTCTGGAACTTCTCTGCAGCATCCAACCCGTTTTCAAACTCAATCTTACTGTTGCTGGCTTCTCCTGCCACATCAGACTGGATCCCGTTCTGCTCTGTTTCGGGAATCTTATCCTGCTGAAAGGCAGGCAGACCAGTGAACCAGAGTCCCAAGCCTTTTTACATAACTTCTTTCCAATGTTCCATTAGATTGCAAAGAACAAAAACTACCAGTAAGATAGAAATGTTAATTTTCCCCTGCATATTTTACTCAAAGTCTGCTACCAAATCTAAGTATCTGGTTAATCAAAATGACATGCTTCTCAATATTCTCTCCAGATTACTCATTACATGAAACATATGGCCATAAAGCTTTACTGGTTCCTTAATGATTTAGCAAACCATTACCTTGCACTGAGGCAATGCTTCAAGGGTTTCACATGTTTGGTTTGTCAAAAAAACAAAGAAAATTCCTAAATCTGCTGGCCTTTGGTCTTTTAAAAACTTTTTTTTCCTTACAGAATAAAATATTTCACCAGCCATTTTTACTGTCTTTACTCTTCAATCATATACAGGTAGTACTCGCTTAGCGACCACTTGTTCAAGCGACCGTTTGATTGTAATGGCACTGAACAAGGAGGCTTATGGCCTCAAAGCTGTGACCGCTGCAGCAACCCCGTGGTCATGGGATTGCAATTTGGACACTTGGCAACCGATGCACAACTACAATGGTCGCAGTGTCTCATGGTCAGACGATTGCCATTTGTGACCTTTACTGCCAGCTTCCAAGAAGGAAAGTCAGTGGGGAAGCTGGCAGGAAGTCTCAGTCATGTGACATTGTGCTTAATGACTGCAACTGAAACTGCCATTTTAACCAGCACGGTCACATGATTTTTCACTTTACAACTGTGTTGCTGAGCGATGGAGTCCCTGGTCCCAACTATGGTCATTATCTGAGGACTACCTGTATGTGTTTATATCCAAACTAAGTTAAGTTCCCTTTGAGTTTCAAGGTATGTATGCATCCTATACCTTTTAGCTAATACAAAGCCACATTACAATACTTCTGAGTGCATGTGCAGAGTATTGTGCTGCATTTTCCCAAAAATAACACAGTAGGCCAAGCAATACACAATGCCATTATAGCTGAGCTGACAGGTTTAATATTGCATTCTAAGCCCTACAAACTGTCGGCAGTAGATATTTTTCTATACGGTATGCCACTATCAACATTTTAGGGTTTTGGAGGATACTTTCAAAACAAACACAAGCTATAGGCAAGCAGCTTGGATGACAGCCTTTTCATTCACCTTGCTGCCTAAATGGGTTCTTTGAGACAACATGGATGCAAAATTCAGATGAAGCTCATAGAAGATAACAGATGCAGCATAAACAAAGATTACTGGAGGAACTGCCTCCCTTCATGCTTGGTTTAAGTAATAATAGTTCTAAGAACAGTCTTATTTACGTACCTCAGAGACCTTTGTCTTCAGAGAGCCCACTCGATTCCTCAGCCTGGAACAACTTAGACCAAATCAAGGCATTCACAGAAACAAAGAAAACGACAGTTTCCCACAAGCAAAGTCAATGGGGAGAGATATGCTTGTCCCTTTCCATTTAAAATCAGTGGCATCATTAGGACTAGAATCTGGAGCCACACAGCCAGGAGACTCCAAATAAACAGCAGCTGAAGGGAGCGTGATGTAGCAGCCAATGGGTCAAGCAGATCAAATATTAACACTTGATGTGAGTCGTTGCATCTGCCAGTTATCTTCATAATTGGGGCACCAATTATGGTCCCCCCCATTATACAGGGACCAGAAGGATCCAGAGACAAGGTTCCTTGTTAGGCTCTGCTCCCAACCTGTAGAAATTATTAAAACAAAAGTAAAAGAACTGAGCTCCTTTTTTGCTCATAGTTGCCAGCTCCTGGGAAGAAGGCAGGGGAATAACCAGGGCAGTGATAAGAAGGGAATGCAGCAGAGTGGTCAAGAGTGACATTTTGCCTTGGGTCCCCACAGACCTGACCACCAAGGTACAATGTAGGTGACCAACTCAGCAACCCATAAGGTTTTCATGGGTGCCTTTTCCTACTATTGGTGAAAATTAAATTGACTGTAGTTAAATTTGATGATATGATGCCTCCCCCCACACAAAAAAAACCCATTAACAGCATGGTAAACTTGTCATAAATGTCATTCTTGCCCTAAACTAATTAGACCTGAAAATCACAGCTGGTTAACAAATCCTTATATAATAACAAACTATTACACCTTAGAGTAATCAGAAGAGTCAGACAGAATCTATAGACTGACTTCTGCTGATTGGCAAACAGGATTAAGAAAGGTAGCTAGATAGCTAGCTAATAACCCAGCAAATTCACAATGATCACAGATGGCATTCCTCTTTGGAGACATGTGTGCCCTTCAGATTAATGATTTAGCACTCTGTCCATTTCTGGAAACTGACAAATATCTGTACATATGCCTTACCAGACAGCATCCATATTTTCTTAGGGGGTGCCAACAGTGTCTTTTTGTTAATGTGTAAAAAATAATTACAACAGATGGCAAGAAAATTTATGCATAATCATCACGCTAGCATGAAACAATGAGCTGTAGAACCAAATTCTGAGAAATATGTGCAGTTGAAATCTTGTTCAGAATATAAAAGATGGAAAAACTTAGTTTACAATTAAGTAAAACTAAAGGCCTCAAGTCGAGCATGAGCCCTAGTCATGTTATGGACATGTCCATGCCATTTTCTTGGCAGCAATATGGAAGTGGTTTGCCATTGACTTTTTTCAACTTCACAGTCTAGCCAATACCCCGGAACCCCTCTTCTATCCAAGTATTAACAAGCTTGGTCCTGTTTAGCTTCCAAGACCAGAGAGGGCCAAAAGAGGTAGCCAAAAAGTAACCAGCAGGTCACTTCACAATTACTCACATGATTTTCATTGTTCCTCCCAATTAAAGTCTCAACCTCTGTCCTATTTTGTGTATGTGTGTGTGTGTGAAAAGTCAGAAGATGGGAGACAGCAGTTAAAGTGCTGGACTATGACACGGAGGGCCAGGTTCAAACTCTGCTTATGAAACTCACAGGTTGATCTTTAGCAGTCATTGTCTTGCGCCATAATCATCACAGGATTGTTGTGAAAGTAAACACAGTGGGGAACAGCTTCTGGGTTTAATAGCCAACCACAGGCTTTTCTTTCACAGCCAAGTTAAAGTGCTACTTACCATTCCTGAAACAGCAAAAAAATACACTGGCTTGCCACAGGAATGATGCTGACAAATGGTGCTGTTTTTATTATGAGTTAAGTCATGTGAGAGACAGGGATTTGGAATTTTTTCTGCCAGCTTTATTTCCCTTCCCTCTCACCCAATGCCACTAGATATGGGAAAACATCCAACCAGTCACTCTCTTTGGTGTGGGCTGAGGTTGGTAAGAAGATGGGTAGACTGGCATTTTTAGCCATCTGCCAAAACTCACTCTGGTTTTGTGCAGCTGCATTCAGAGGGAGCCTGAGAATTCTGGAAGAGGGATAAACCTGTGTTTGAAAGCAGCCTAAACATGGCAGACGAGATGAACGTGGTACAGAAAGCAGCAGAGAGCTGGTTCTCTCTCTCCCTCTTCACCATGCAGCCCCTTTTCAGGCCGATCCAGGACTCTAAGCCAGGGAGTTGTTCAGACACCTGGCAAGGAAAAGGAGAAAGTCTGATTTGAAAGAACAAATTCTTCCGTTCCCACAGCAGAAGCCTTGGAAGACAGTGGCCAAAGACCAGAGGAAGGGGGGGGGGCGCATACCACGTTAAATTGCTGCTGATCCCACCCCCTGGTGATCCCTTGATTGCAACACCAACTGGGTGGCCAGTGAGGCACATGGCGAAACTGCCACAGCTTGTTTTCTGCTGAAGGGGGAAAACATTACTTTAACATCCAGAGAGCTAACGACGACTTTAAGCTGGTTCGGGTAAGGAGTGAGGATGAGAGGAAGGCAAAGCAAGGAGCTAAGAGTTTTCTATATCTCTTTGCTGCCATCTAGTGGTAATCTGGGTTTGTGCCATCCCAAAGTGATAGCTCTAGCAAAACTGCTCTACTTAGATAATGAAATAATCTCTTAGTGCTTGCAGCAGGTAAAGGTGTCCCACTGCAAGTATTAATTCTAGTTGTGCTTTGACTTGCAGAGAAAATAATTTAATTTTAACCATCTGCTCAAACTCCTAGCAATTACCAAGAAGAAAAGAAATGGGAGAACCCTTGTGGGAAGGAGGTTAAGGGCGGCAAAAGATGAAATGCGGGCAGAGGGGGGCAGTAGCTTCAACTTTATGTGCCTGTAACAGGGATTTAGGTACATCATTACGGCATCTGTAATTGATGACATTACCACACACCTGCTATTTTGGCACTGCTGCTGCAGTTTACTGCCGTGTCTGCTGAGAAGCGTTTGATCCTAAGTGTGCCATTTCCAATTTGACAGGTACCCACCCCTTCCTGATTTGTCTCCTGAAAAGCCACTTTAAATGGTCCCCTTGAGCCATGAGATTTCCTTGTTTCGCCAGTTTTCCAATCTCCAGAATTCACAAATATTAGCCCTGTAAGTGGAAGACAAGAATATTCAACCTGGTGCCCAACATGTTGGACTGCGTTAGCATTTCCCCCACCCATCCCATCAACTCTGCAATGCTTATTGTATATGCATTATACATTATACATATTATACATCATACATATTCTAGAGTCACTTGGATGAGATGAGCGACTATAGAAATTCCATGCATGTATGCATAAATAATGCAACGTTTATTATTATGATTCACCTCTCCCCTCACTGCAGGTTGGGAGGGAGAACCCTGAAACAGAGTGAAACAAATTTATACCTCCAGCAATGTAGTCCGGTACTATTAGTTCTTGACATTTTAAATCCTAAAAAAGGGTTTGATCCTTAAGACTGTGTAGTTTGCACTGTAGCCCTCGGCAACCTTCAGGACTGCGATTTAAAGAAATGCCCCGCTCTTTCAGAGCAGCTTTTCTGGACTTTGCATCAAGGAATGTTTCGTTCAAAATACAGAATATTTGCACAAGCAAGTCAGGGCTACCGGATCAGGGCTGCAAACATCCCAACGATCACCAAACAGCAGCCAGGAGATACGTAACTTCTCGCTGCCATCTGGCGGTCGTGTGAATTTGTCAGCCCAGACCGTGTAGCCCTAACAGTTCTCCGAGGAAGAAGCCGGTTTACACCTTCACACCTTGAACTCGAGTTCTCAAATCCAATAACTCCATTCGCCCTTTCGAAGCCCTCGCCTAGAGGTCCCTTCGCCAAACTGGGAGGCCCACAGAATCATCACGGACAGTTTCGGCTTCAAGCGCGACACATTCGAGAGCAGGTCAAAATGCAAAAAGAGCGAGTCCTTCCTATTTTCTCCTTGATGCCCTGCCTTCCTTTTGTTCCCGAGTAAGACATAAAAGTAGTCGATCTTATCGTTTGGCCATTCCGGGTTCATATCGGAAAAGGCAGTATGAAAGTAACGGGCTGGAACTGCATTGCCGGACTGGGTTTTTAATTTTAATGTTTGAATAGTGGAGCGCATCTATTTTTTGCACGGCCAGCTGTTGAATCAGAAAAGCAGCAGGCACGCCTTTGCTCATCACTTACTTTTTTCCTACCGTGCGTCCACAATTGCAACCACCTTCCAGACTTTCTGGATGGTTTTTCTCACTTCCGCCCCTGGCGTAAGAAGAGGGGAACTCAAACCTTTCACTACTTCTGGTCTCGCTTCCTTCGCTTTGCATCTGCTGGAAGGCGGAGCTGGGACAGCCCGTGCTCCCGTCATGCTCAGCGGTGCCGTTGGCGCAGTCACAGCGAGGACGGTCGGGTGGGCGGGGTTCAAAGCGGAGGGCGGCAATCGCCGCGGTTGTGCCTGGGGGTCGCTAAGCGGAGCGGGATGGCGGCGGTCTGCGCGATTTCAGGCGAGCTCAGCCTAATGGATAAAGGCATTAAGAGGTGAGTGGCTGCAGGGAGGAAGCGGGAGACCCTCGCAGGAGAGTTTCTGAGCTTTTGCAAAATCCGGTCTCAGAGCTGTTGCTAATGCGAGGATGCCCCATTTTTGCACCCTTGGGGGCATTCCTCCTTCCGCCGCGGGGCCAGGTACAAGCGCTGGGCGTACGTTTGGGGGATCACAGCTCCACCTTGGGGGACTTTTCTCAATCCCCTGGCTGTTTTAAAGTAGACTGGGAGATGACAAGCCTGAAATCAAATACAGCTTAGCCTTTTCAACTATTTCAAGAGAGAGAGAAGGGTTGTTCCAGAGGATTGTGTGGTCTTCTTTTTAAGTGGGAGAAGATAAAAGGTAAGTTGAGGCTGACCTGTACAAAATTGTCTTTCCACAAGTATAGATTAATTTATGGAATGCTACCATAAGGGCAGCTACCATAAGATTGAAGGTGGTTGGCTTAGATTTCTTTAGTCAGTTTCGTGGAGGAAAGTTTATCAACGGCTGCAAGTCATGATGTATTTTTTATTCATTAATACATATTAAGTATTTTTAATACTAAACTTTAATACTTTAATAATATAAATTTAATACTTGCTATTTGTTACTTCAGTGTTTCTGCTTATTGTTAAAACCAATGTTGTCTGGTTTCGTCATCTGTTCTTCATTTGTAGTTTAGCAGAGCTACCTTTAAGTTCAGAACTTCATACCCTCAACTTGCACTCTAACCTGATCTCCAGAATTGAAAGGCTTGACCACCTGTTGAACTTGCAACATCTAGATCTCTCATCAAATTGCATACATTGGATTGAAGGGCTAAGTTGTCTTGCAAACCTGCGTACCTTAAATTTGGCTTGCAACTTGATAACAAAAGTTGAAGGTCAGTCCCTGGACGAAAGATGGTTCTCTTTCTACTGTGAATAGTGCATTTAGTAGCTTTGATTGAGGCTTGACATTGCATTAACACAGCTTTCCTTCCATTTGTGAGAGTGAAATATAGAACAGTATTTCCCAAACTTGGCAACTACCAGATGTGTGGACCTAAGGTCTAGAATCCCCTAGCTGGGATAGGGAATTCTGGGAAGTCCACACATCTGAAGATACCATGATTGGGAAACACTGTGCGGAGCAAGGTTCTTAACTGTGATCTGTAGATAAATTTTAGGAAATATGTGGGTGGGAAAAAAATTATAACTTTACGTTCACTGGTTTTTCGTTCAGTAATGTATGTCAGCAACAATGTATAGTAATTTATGATCTCTAGACTCCAAAAGTGTTCAGTAAAACTTTGCCTAAAATTATATCCTAGAAAGGATATTGTCTTGTTATAGATTTAATGGATTAATAAAGAAGCACATATATTGCTATAATGGTTATTTCTCAATATTTTGGTAACCATACTTGAGCATAATTGATTTCCGTTGCATTTAAATACATTTTTCTGAGAAAGGGTCTGTGGGTTTTACCAACTCTCAAAGGGGTCCATGACACAAAAAGGTTAAGAATTCCTAATATAGAGAATCATTACTAAAGGAATGGGGGAAAGTGATTTTTTTTAATTCCCCTGTAGATACTAATGCTGTCTCTCATGCTGTTCTGAAGGGTTTCTCAAGATTTAAGATGCTCAGACAAAAGAATTAATTGTGCAGCTTGCCCCTCCCCAGGGCTTCTCCAGTGAGAATGTCTAGTGCAGTATTACTATTTGTAGGAAAACTGGATCAAGCCTATTTGAACTTTCCAAAGCCTAATTAAACATTTATTTGAAAGGCAACTCAGTAGGATGAAAACCATTTTTCCAATAATAGCTGGAATTTATGAAACATTTGTGTGCTTCTTCCAGAAAGCTTGGGAGGGTCAGCAACAGAATATTCTGTATATCCTAAAATGTAGTTTGTACGTCTAAAGTACTCTGCTACTTTATCTAATAATGGAGGCTGAAACAGAAATGGCTTTTAAGACCTGCCATATCCCCATTCCCTTTTTCCCCCTTAATCAGAGTTCTTGAATGTTGAAGATTTACAGCAGTTTTGTACACTTGATCTATTAAAAGTATGCCTCTAGAGATTTAGCATTTTTAGTGGCTGTGCCTATTTTGACAGTTCAGCAATACTTTTTTATTATACACTGCCCAGAGTCACAAATCTGTGAGATGGGTGGCTATATAAATATGATGTATAAATACCCAACACTCCTTGTCATGATAGGGGACTCCAGATTAGATGTGTAGTAAGGATTCCTTTGCAGTAGATGTGACTTTGCAATGATATCAGAAGTGCACTGCTGCTACAAGAAAAGTGTGTGCCTTCTGCAGCTCCAAACTGGATGGAAAATTTAAGGCTTCCTTTTTTCTTTTGCTAGATTTCAGATGTGATCAGAGTTCTTTGGCAGCCTAATGCCAAACCAGCTGTAACTGAGTCGGAAGACTAAAATGGCTATGCTGAGCTTCAGAATTAAATGCACAAAATCAGGCTAAGAATAGGAGAGATGAAACGTTCAGGGAATCATAAACTTTGGCTTGGTTACCAAGGCTAGCCTAAATTAATGGACCTTGGTAATTATCCCAACATTCTTATGATCCAATTATAAATGAAAGAGGAGGCAGCATGCTTAGCCAGGATTTGCAAAAGGATATAAAAAATAAATAAGAGAAAGGTGTCAAAATAATAGCTCTCTAAGGGTCAAGCACAGAATGCTGACTAATTGGATGTGGTGGTGGAAATGTGGAATGACTAGAAATCTTAAAATAAGTATTTCATACTGAAATATTTGTGGGGCTCACTTCTGATTGTTTGCTTATACGGTTGCTTTCATTTAAAAAAAATCTCTCTTCCCTAGGGCTGGAAAATCTATTTAATTTGACTAAATTGAATTTATCTTACAATCGTATAGATGACCTTTCAGGTAAGAGATTTTCAGTTTAATCCTCTGAACATCTACTCAAACCCGAGCCTTACTGACTTTAATGGAACTTTTTTGGAAATAAATAGGCTCAGGGCCAACCTCAGTGACTATCATTGGCTTCCAAACCCCTGTTTATGTGTGTGCAATGCATGTGATGCAAAATTTAAAAGGGGTAGGGCTTGGGTTACCTGGATGTGCCCACCATTTTGAGGCCAGGGACATGGACACCCCTGAATGTGTTCGTGGCATTGCAGTTTTGGAGTACATTAGAAGTTTCAGAGATGAAGGCAGTTTGTCAGCAAGTCTAGCTCAAGAAGTTCTTGTATCTGCAGCTGTCAGCCTTGCAAGGTAGTCCAGACAAGAAGCACACCCAGAAGTACTAGTTCTACTTTATTGTAAGGTTATATTACTGTGAAGGAATGGTTGGATAAAGGCCGCGCTCGAGGAGATAAGCATTCCCTTAGCCCTCAACAGGAGCGTGGGAAGTTTAAGAAGATGAGACTGGCACCACCCTAAGGAGTTCACAGTGTTGTGGCTTGCTGGCTTGGGAAGTTAGATTGAGTCTGGAGAGATTGATGTCAGGTTCAGCCCAAAGAACTCCCCGAGACAGCGCAGATACAGTTCTGTTGCATTTATTAGCTTCCACCTCAAGACAGAATCTCTCCAGACTGAATCTAACTTCCCAAGCCAGCAAGCCACAACACCGTGAATTCCTTAGGGTGGTGCCAGTCTCGTCGTCTTAAACTTTCCACGCTCCCGTTGAGGGCTAAGGGAATGCTTATCTCCTCGAGCGCGGCCTTCATCCAACCATTCCTTTCCAGCCCAAGAAACTAGGGAGGGTCCCTTCTGAGACATTTGCCACTCCCACATTCCTTCTGCAGGCTCACCAGCCTCTTATCTGACTGTTGCCCTGGCTGTGGCTCTTCCGCCTCTTGCCCAAGGTCATTCCCATATACCATTACAATGGCTGAAAATCCAAAGGGTGCCTCCTCTGTGATGATCTCATAATGCATTGACAAGTTGTAATTCTTTATTAATACCTAAATCCTGATCTTGAGTTGGTCTGCCTCTCCTTCCCTATTCCTTGGTTTGGCAACACTTGCTTTGCAATCATAATTGTTTCATGGAGGTATACACAACCCTTTTCTAAAATATACATTTGGAATACTTGATAAAGAAAGGGGAACTTCTTTTACTATTTTAATCAAGCTATGCTTAGACAGATGATTTTGACATTTCAAAATTTATTATTTGACTTGGAATTTTTACAGGACTTCTACATCTTCGAGGACCCAACTATAAAATTAATCACATTGAGCTTCACAGCAACTGTATAAATAATGTTAACCATTTACTTCAGTGCCTTAGTGGACTGCAGTACCTGACCAATCTTACTTTGGAGAAAAATGGAAAAAGTAACCCAGTGTGTGCCAAAATAGGTAAAAGCACTACAGTTCAGTTGGATATGATAAAATCTAGCAATAAAGCTAATTTGCATAGCACTTTGGAGCCTTTTCACAATGCAGTTATAAAGTAATTTCTTCTATTATTTGAAGGCTACAGAGAGATTCTTCTTCAGGCTTTACCCCAGCTGACCATCTTGGATGGGAGGAATATATTTGGTGAATCTGTCAACTTAATGGAACCAAACTCATCTGATCTGAAGTGCTTGGAAGATCTCTTAGGCGGTTTAGTTACATCAAGTTCTTATGCAGATGAAGAAGAGGTGCTGTAAATTAATACTGTTTTGGTTTTGATTTGAAGTCTATAGAACTAGTTTGAACTTTCCTGTGTATGACTTAGAATTTCTTTTATTCTTTTAATAGACTTATGTTAATTTGCCAATAATGACACCACGTATTGATCAAGTGTTAGCCCAGTTTCGCCAGAGGGCAAAGATGCCAGCTTGGACCACCACTAGCTCTTCCACTGAAATCATGTCATTTTCTGAGGCAGAAAAAATTAAATTTGATAATGATTCAAGGATAAAGAAACTAGAAGAACAGATATCTCACCTCCTGCGAAAGGTAGTAATGTTTTCTAGTTTAGCTTGACAAATGATGTTGGTATATTTTCATTCACAACATGTAATTCCAATAGAGGAGAATATATGTAGCTCAGGGTTGAACTGTGGAGTCCTTGGTGCTCTCTGAGCTTGGTTGTTTGCTTGCAGACATTTCATTACCCAACTAGGTAACATCATCAGTGCAAATTAGTGTGGGGTTTTCTCCCTGTGTATATACAGTAGCTTGCTTTGCCAGTAGTGTTGGTGGGGGTATGGTTTTCTCCTTGGTAGTTCCTCAATTAGGGTATAGTTTTCTGCTTGATTGTTTATCTGGTGTTAATCCCTGCCTAGCTGGGTGTTGGCTCCTGGAGTGGATGTGTTCTGGTCCTTTTGTTTTCTTGGCTTTTTTACAGTGTCTTGAATGGTGTGTAAATATAGTTTATCTCTATGTGCCTGTTGATGGCTGCCTGGTCTGAATGCCAGGCTTCCAGGAATTCCCTAGCGTTTCTGGATTTAGCTTGGTCTAGGATGTTCACAGTTTCCCAGTTAAAACCTGTGGTTGAGTCTGTCCATGTGTTGTGAGATTAAAGAGTTTTCATTGTGTCTTCTGACTGCTAATTGATGTTCATGGATGCGCTCTGCTAGCCTTCTGCCTGTCTGTCCTACATAGTGGTTGTTACAGTCCTTACACTGTATGTTGTAGATGACTCCTGTCCCCCTGCTCCTTGGGCTACTGAGTCCTTTGGTTTACTTAAGATGTTTTGGAGGGCTTTAGTTGGTTTGTGTGCTATGGTAATGCCATGTTGTTATAATAGTCGTTTGGTTGTTTCTGAGATGTTTTTGATGTATTGTAGTGTTACCCTTATAGCTTATGTTAGTTGTGTGGGTTGTGGTCAGGGATTCTTTGATAAAGTTGCGTGGGTATCCATTTTGTTGGAAGATGTTGTATAGGTGGTCTGTTTCCTTTTTCTGCTGTTCTGGGTTGCTGTAGTGTATTTGTACTCATCTGAATAATGTTCTTACACACCTCTTCTTGTGGGAGGTTGGGTTGTTAATGGTAATGGAGCACTTGGTTAGCGGGATTGTTTTTCAATAGACTTGCATTTCTAATTTCTAACAATACACTACGCTTCCTGGATATCCTCATCAGCAGAGGAAACAATGGCAAAATAGTAAATAGGATCAGAAATGAGCTCTTATGAAACATATTTTTATTTTCAGGTAACTAATTCTTCAAAAGCTAATGTTACTCTGAAAGCCAAAAAAGACACAGATTTTACCTCAGAGAGTGGTAGTGAAAGTGGAAAAGAGAATAGAAAAGCAACTAAAAGAAGCAAATTGCCGAATTATCGGAAAGGCACTTTATCAACCAAGCTCCGTTCTCAAAGAGGCAAACTGTCAGCCAGGTATGATATCTTAGTTCAATTATCAGTGCTTCCATATTTACATGTAGTCTCTTACCTTTATATGGCAATAAGTAACTTTGCAGAATTGAATGTAACCTGGTTTTCATGAAAATAAGACTTAACAGTGAAGACAGATGGTGATGGTTCTCATCTCTGACCCTTTCTATAAATAATTTCTAGTTTCTCTTGTAACTTGTGTAACAATCACTGCCTTGTCGTGGAGAAGGGGCTTGTGTAACTCAGTGAAGCCATGAGCTATACCGTGCAGGGCCACCCAAGACGGACAGGTCATGACAGAGAGTTCTGACAAAATGTGGTCCACTGGAGAAGGAAATGGCAACCCACTCCAGTATCCTTGCCAAGAAAACCCCATGGACAATGTTAAAAGGCTAAAAGATATGACGCCGGAAGATGAGCCCCTCAGGTCGGAAGGTGTCCAATATGCTACTGGGGAAGAGCGGAGGGCAATTCCAAGTAGCTCCAGAAAGAGTGAAGCGGCTGGGCCAAAGCCGAAAGGACGTTCAGCTGTGGATGTATCTGGAAGCGAAAAGAAGGTCCGATGCTGTAAAGAACAATATTGTATAGGTACGTGGAATGTAAGATCCATGAACCAAGGCAAGCTGGATGTGGTCAAACATGAGATGACAAGATTGAACGTCGACATCTTGGGAATCAGCGAATTGAAATGGACGGGAATGGGTGAATTTAATTCAGGTGACCACTATATCTACTACTGTGGGCAAGAAACCCTTAGAAGAAATGGAGTTGCACTCATAGTCAATAAGAGAGTGGGAAAGGCAGTAATGGGGTACAACCTCAAAAACGACAGAATGATCTCAGTGTGTATCCAAGGAAAACCATTCAACATCACTGTAATCCAAGTCTATGCCCCAACCACTGATGCCGAAGAAGCTGAAGTTGACCGGTTCTATGAAGACCTACAAGACCTTCTAGAACTAGCACCAAAAAAAGATGTCCTTTTCATCATAGGGGATTGGAATGCTAAAGTAGGAAGTCAAGGAGTAATCGGAATAACAGGCAAGTTTGGCCTTGGAGTACAAAATGAAGCAGGGCAAAGGCTAATAGAGTTCTGTCAAGAGAACAAGCTAGTCATAGCAAACACCCTTTTCCAACAACACAAGAGACGACTCTACACATGGACATCACCAGATGGTCAATACCGAAACCAGATTGATTACATACTTTGCAGCCAAAGATGGAGAAGCTCTATACAGACAGCAAAAACAAGACCAGGAGCTGACTGTGGCTCAGATCATGAGCTTCTTACTGCAAAATTTAGGCTTAAATTGAAGACTGTAGGGAAAACCACTAGACCACTCAGGTATGACTTAGATCATATTCCATGTGAGTACACAGTGAAGGTGATGAATAGATTTAGAGGATTAGATTTGGTAGACAGAGTGCCTGAAGAACTATGGACGGAGGTCTGTAACATTGTACAAGAGGCAGCAACTAAAACCATCCCAAAGAAAAAGAAATGCAAGAAAGCAAAATGGCTGTCTGATGAGGCTTTACAAATAGCTGTGGAAAGAAGGAATGCGAAAAGCAAGGGTGAAAGGGAAAGATATAAGCAACTGAATGCAGATTTCCAGAGAATAGCAAGGAGAGATAAGAAGGCCTTCTTAAATGAACAATGCAAAGAAATAGAAGAAAACAATAGAATGGGGAAGACTAGAGATCTCTTCAAGAAAATTGGAGATATCAAAGGAACGTTTAGTGCAAAGATGGGCATGATAAAGGACAAAAAAGGCAGGGACCTAACAGAAGCAGAAGAGATTAAGAAGAGGTGGCAAGAATACACAGAAGAACTATACAAGAAAGATCTTAATGTCCCTGATGTCCATGCTGGTGTGGTCACTGACCCTGAGCCAGACATCCTAGAGAGTGAAGTCAAGTGGGCCTTAGGAAGCATTGCTAACAACAAAGCTAGTGGAGATGACAGTATTCCAGTTGAGTTATTTAAAATACTAAAAGACGATGCTGTTAAAGTGCTGCACTCAATATGCCAGCAAGTTTGGAAAACGCAACAGTGGCCACGGGATTGGAAAAGGTCAGTTTACATTCCAATTCCAAAGAAGGGCAATGCCAAAGAATGCTCAAACTATCGCACAATTGCACTCATTTCACATGCTAGCAAGGTTATGCTCAAAATCCTACAAGCTAGGCTTCAGCAGTACGTGAACCGAGAACTACCGGATGTACAAGCTGGGTTTCGAAGAGGCAGAGGAACTAGAGATCAAATTGCCAACATTCGCTGGATCATGGAGAAAGCACGAGAGTTCCAGAAAAGCATCTACTTCTGCTTCATTGACTATGCAAAAGCCTTTGATTGTGTGGATCACAACAAACTGTGGCAAATTCTTAAAGAGATGGGGATACCAGACCACCTTACCTGTCTCCTGAGAAATCTGTATGCGGGCCAAGAAGCAACAGTTAGAACCGGTCATGGAACAACCGATTGGTTCAAAATAGGGAAAGGAGTACGACAAGGCTGTATACTGTCACCCTGCTTATTTAACCTATATGCAGAGTACATCATGAGAAATGCCAGGCTGGAAGAATCACAAGCCGGAATTAAGATTGCAGGGAGAAACATCAATAACCTCAGATATGCAGACGATACCACCCTAATGGCAGAAAGTGAAGAAGAACTAAAGAGCCTCTTGATGAGGGTGAAAGAGGAGAGTGCGAAAGCTGGCTTGAAACTCAACATTAAAAAAACTAAGATCATGGCATCTGGACCCATCAATCCCTGGCAAATAGAAGGGGTAGAAATGGAAGCAGTAACAGACTTCATTTATTTGGGCTCCAAGATCACCGCAGACGGAGACTGCAGCCCTGAAATTAAAAGACACTTGCTCCTTGGGAGGAAAGCTATGGCAAACCTCGATAGCATATTAAAAAGCAGAGACGTCACCTTGCCGACAAAGATCCGCATAGTCAAAGCTATGGTTTTTCCAGTAGTAATGTATGGCTGTGAGAGCTGGACCATAAAGAAGGCTGAACGCCGAAGAATTGATGCCTTTGAACTGTGGTGCTGGAGAAGACTCTTAAGAGTCCCCTGGACTGCTAGGAGGTCAAACCAGTCAATCTTAAAGGAAATCAACTCTGATTGCTCATTGGAAGGATTGATAATGAAGCTCAAGCTCAGATACTTTGGTCACCTAATGCGAAGAGAGGACTCTTTGGAAAAGACCCTGATGCTGGGAAAGATGGAAGGCAAAAGGAGAAGAGGACGGCAGAGGATGAGATGGCTAGATAGCATCACTGAAGCAATGAGCATGAAATTGAGCAAACTGAGGGAGGCAGTGAAAGATAGGAAGGCCTGGCGCAATATGGTTCATGGGGTCACGAAGAGTCGGACACGACTTAACGACTAAACAACAACAAAAGTGCTGAAAATTGAACTGCTGCTTTTAGGTTCATTTTATTTACTGGTTGTAAAGCTAGTCCACAGATACATTTCCGGAAACTATGGAAATGATAATTGTTTGCAGAAATTTACCTGTGGACTAGCTTTATAGCTTTTAATCCCTTTCTAATTACTTTGGAAGCCCTTTAAATGATACCCACTTGATATTCTGGCAAGCTTTTATCCATTCTGTATGTAAACTCAATTTCTGTTTCACTTTAGAGGACAAGAGAAAGATTTCATCAAGTCTAAGATTCAAGAATCTCATGTCAAAGAGGAAGAAAACTCAAGTCCAGCTTCAGAAATAGCAAGCTTGGAAATAGTGGGGGAAACACCGAAGAAACTGGGTGGGCAGAAAAGTCAAATGAAAAAGCTAAAAAACATGGATACTGGTATTCAAGAAGAGCTCACTTACAGGGTAGGTATATTTATTTTAAAGTCAGGATAGCTTTTGTTGTAATAAAAGGAAGTGACTTCCAATACATTCCTAGTTTTGTTTCAGAAAAAGGCATTTCCTTCTTATTTAGGCCCTAATTCAAGAACTGGATCAGGAGAGAGAGAAGAGGTGGAAAGCTGAACAAGCTGAAAAGAAACTGAATGAAAGCATCAAGCAGCTGCAGAACCAGGCCAGAGAGGAAAAAGATATTCAAAATGTTGCTGTTTACACTACAGATAGGTAAGTACCAGCATACTCTATAATTTCTTTTGAGTTGACAATGTTGTGATTGCAGTTCTCTTGGAGAGAATTTGTTCATTCCTACATTCTCAAGCCCTTGAGAGTAGTACAATATGACAGTTCTAGTAGGTATACGTAGGTTAGCAAATCAGTTGAATCAATGTACCTTTCAGGTTACAGGGTTTCTAAGTTCTAAGGTGACATTACCTTTGGTATTTCTTTCAGTGAATTTGAAGGATATTACACAGTTAAGAGAATGGACTAGGAATGGCAGGGCTAGCTGATCCTGAGCCATATGACCTCAATGAGCGACTTTTTCTAGGATCAGTCACTGTCAGCCCAGTCTAACTCAAATGACATTCTTTTAGAAAAGGAAGAGGTGGAAGTGCTATGTGCACCACCTTGATCTGCTATTTTATTTTATTTTATTTTATTATGTTATCCATTTATTTATTAAATTTTACACTGCCCAACTAGTAGCGACTCTGACATATAAATCCTTGAACAGCTAGTGATGTTTTGTAAAAGAAGTGTTACATCTTCAGGGGGCATGGGGACTGATTCATGCTTAAGAACTAAGGGAGCTTTTAGAAGTAGCATATGCCAACTTTCCTGCTTTGCAAGCTGCACTGGTTGCCAGTTTGCTTCTGGGTGCGATTCAAGTGCTGGTCATTACCTATAACAGCCCTACCTGGCATGGGGCCTGGTTACTTGAGGGACTGCCTGTCTCCCATAATATCTACATGGCCAATTTGATCTTGCAAGGTTGGCACGCTCCAGGTTTATTTGATTAAACCATGTCATTTATCAGGACCCTGGAAGTGCAACTCCCCAGTAGCAGTGCCTGCCCTGTAGAATGAGGTTCCCCCTGAGATTCCTAATGGCCCCCACTCTGCTGTTGTTTAGAAGAGCTGTGAACACCTGGCCTTTGTTCCCATCCAGTCTGTCATTCTTGCCATCTTTTATCTTCTTTTTCCTTTTATTGGTTTTATTGTAATTTCTTTGTTTTGATTGTTGTGAGCCGTCCAGAGTCATCGGGGGTTGGGCATCATACAAAATTAATAAATTAGTAGTAGTAGTAGTACTAATATTGCATCCTCTTGTATGGGAAATCTGGGAGTTGTAGTCCTGACACATCTAGAGGACTGCACCTGTTTGGATGTCCTAAACTGTAAACATGAGACATAGGAAGATGAATGCTCTAAATCTGTGATTCTCTTGGATTATGATTTAACCAAGAACAGATATGCCCTGGCCAGAGTAATTGTTTTGACATCTTTTCATATGCTCAGTCGGATGTTTAAATAGCTTTTTGAATTAAAATAATGAATATACCGTCCCCGCATATGCTTCTCAGGCTAAGGGATCTGATTTTGAGAGAACGAAGTACAAAAACAAGACTTCAGATTGATATTCAGCAACTGAAAGAAGAAGCTGAAAAACTTCGTAAGGAGCTAGAGCGCTCCAAACAAAAAGAAGAGGATCAGCAAAAGGCACTGCAGACTTTAGAAGAAGCTCTCTTCAAGGTGGAGTCACAAAAAGCGCAGCAGCAAGCTTCGGAGGTAGCATTATTAGTTCTGAGTATAACGAAAAACAGTATTGGTATTGCAATTAAATCTTTCTTTGCTTTTTGAAAAAGTTTTTTATGTTCCTGATGTGATCAGAGCTACATTTGATATAAAGAATAGCCCTGTTCTTCCTTGAATGTGATCAAATGAATTGCATTTTGCAGCATGTTTTAAGATAAGTTCATTAGTATAATAAGAGTCTATGTGTTTGTGTTTTGATACTGGATCAAAATAGTTCTGCTGGTTCAGTCCAAAACCTTTAGTCCAAACTCTTGCTCCCACAGTGGCCAAGAGTTATAAAAGGTTTGTGTATTATGCTTTATATTGAAACCGTTTAGTGATTTGTGAAAAAAATTTAAAAGATCTCCTGACAGTTTGTTAACAGTATTATGGGAGAACTTGCTACTGTTCAAGAATATCTGCTTGTGCTGTAGAGGTTTGAAATTGTGATTGTTTCTCTTGCTGTAATTTCAAACACCGCAGATGAAAAGGATTCAAACTGCAGAACTTAAAGCGTCAGCAGCCGAGAGAGAAGTACAGTTACTTCGAATATCTCTTCAACAACAAAAAGAAAAGGTGGAACAAGTCCATGAACTCCTAATGCTAAGAGAGCGGGAACACAGGTATGTGTATTTGGACAATCCAGCAAAGACATGTGCCATTCCTGAGTATGCGAGGAGCAGCTCATTTTAAAATTTTGAAACTTTGAATAAAGGAAAACACCTGATTTAAGAAATGAGCCACCTGTTGGTAAAAGCATTTCAAGTTTTAAACATGGGATTCCTTGATTGGGTAAATCCTGACAAGACTGGCCTTTCTTCCTATATTTTGTAAAATAGATTATTAATTAGCAGCTCCAAACCAAATACTGTGTCAAAAAATTGTCAAATTGCAATCAATAAATTATATATAATATAGATTTAAATTGAAAAATCATCAAGGTCCCTCAGAAAATAAAGAAGGGACCAGCTTGATCATTTAAGGGTATAATTTTGTACATAGGATGGTGTCTTAATTTCACCTGCATTCATAATGACTTTGTCAGTAAATCAGTAAATTATTTTATACATTACACTTGGTTGTTTGTATGTTGTTCCCCTTTTAAACCATAGTTGCACAACTTAGGCTTCCTGATAGCCTTGGGTGAAGCTACCAGAGCTCCTCCAGAAGGTTTCAACAAATTATTATTTTTATCACGATAAAACTGGGAAATTTATCTCAATGTATTCAATGCTTATATTAACTGTAATTAATTGAATGAATATGAATCACATTTTTGTTTTATACTGGCCTAGCTTTTGTTTCTTTGATTTTTGTTTTGGCTCTACCTACTTTCTAGAACTCAATCCCCAGAATGCCACTCAAAAGCATTTGTGCCCCTCTGTTTTAAAGACTAGCACATAGGCTCTACTTGAAAGATCACAGGAAATCCTTATGGCAGAAATGGTAGTTCCATAACTGAATTGTAATCCAGCCAACTGGAATTCTTATGAAATCGTGGACTATGGTTTGTGTCTCCACATTAAATGTGGGCTTCTTAGAAATACAGAAGAATTTTGCTAATGGGTAAGCAATTTCTGTTTATCTTAGTGTACACGGTCTTATTGTTCCAGAAAAGAACTGGAAACTAGAGTTACATTAAATGGCTCAGAATTTCAAGAAGCTCTGTCAAAAGAAGTGGGCAGAGAAGAACAGAGACATAAGGATCATATTAAAGAACTACAGGAAAAACGTCATCTATTAAACCAGAAATATAAGGATCTAGAAGATGAGTTCCGTGTAGCCTTAACTATAGAAGCCAAAAGATTTTCAGAGGTAAGAAGAGGAAAATATATGGGAAGACAAATCATACGAGTTATTTTGGTCTGCAATTTTAGCAGATACAGTGAAAAAATGTAAGGTTGAGATCAGTGATTCTATTTCTAAAAAAATAATGTTTTATTTAAAAGCTTTCAAAACTTAAAGTCCATGCTAATAAGCTGCCAATGTTATCACCCAGCATACAGATTTTAAAATCACATTTGCACGAGTGGTATATAATAAAGCAGCAGTCTTATTGGGAGACTATCTAAAAGGTTAACATATTTTTAGAACATTACCCTCTTGAAAGACCTCCCTTAACTGAGATAGAAAAAGTCTTGTAGTGGCTACTGTACAGGTGAAGGACCAAAAGAAGGTGGGCTGGGTTCTTCTGATACAGACTATCTGTTTTTCACCCCAAGGTTCGTTTTCTCCATCCCAGGGTTACAGTCCTAGGCAAACTTTTGTATACTAATGCTGTCTTTCTAACCAGAATTAAGGATCATTTAGTAGTAAAGAAACCATTGCCCATTCTGAGTTAAAGTGCTTATTCTGTTGAGCTAAACTAAAAATAAATATGTGTGTACACCACAGTGATTTAAGTCTCACTACATTTCAAAACAACTTTGTGATTGGATTCAATTTTTCTTCAAATGTATCATCATTATCCTTCAGTTTTACAAAGCTGTTATCTTCATCCTTCTCATTCTCACACTGATTCTTAGAAACATTGAGGCAATCATTGAGAATGTAGCTATGAAAAATTAGTACAGCCACTGAAAGAACTTCCCGTAGTTCAGTGGAGTGATTTTCTGTAGAACGCCTTGGCAAATGTATACTGCCTGCTTGGTTCACCTCAGTTCCTAAAAGTATTGTGACTGTGATAATACTTTCCCAACAGTATTTTCTTAAAAATAGAACAAAACAAACAAAACCACCAGTCTTTTGGAAGAAAAGCTTTATTCAGTTGTAAGAGGCTAAATTAAACTCATTCATGTAACTTTAAAGCAGTTTATTTTTAAAGGGAATTCATTGCAAGTAAAAATTTAAAATATAATCAGTTTCATTTGTTTAAATGTGTTCTATTCTGTTATGTTTTACATTAATAGCTGACATGAATTGTGCTTTCACAGTGCAAGTTAATATTGCATGGTGAATGCATTTTTAAATTGAACTGTCATTCATTAGGACATTACACTGAACGTCTTATTTTAGAAGAACCTTATTTGAATCTTTTGTTTTCTTGCTAAAATAGGTTAAAGAAGGCTTTGATCGGCTAACTGCTGAGCTGGCAGAGCATAAGCAGGTCCTTCTCCAGTCTCAGCAAAAGGAAAAGCAATCTGCTAGTTTGATCCATGACTTGACATCTGTGGTGAAGGAACAAAAAAATAAAATCACAGAATTAAGCAAAGCAAAGCAAGACACGGTGTACAACTTGAAAGTATGGCTTTTTAGATGTATCTGTTATATATTGTCTTCTATACATTGTATTTTGCAGTAATTCAGAAAAAGACTTTAATAACAGTAACAAAATATTTTGTGATACTGTACTTTAGATTTGATTATAACCCAGTGCAATGAAAGCATTTTGTATTATCATTGAGTAAGCTGTGATGCTAACAGGTTTGAGGAAATACAGTTTGATCTGAGACAGCTAAGAAGAACACATAATTCAACCATTATCATTCACGTGTAGCAAAAAAGACATGGTTTCCCACTATGCGGGTGAGCCACAAGAAAGCTAAAACTTCCATGTTTCATCCTCCTGCCTCTCATCATTCATAGCAGCCAATGCCTTTGCTGGTTATCTTAACTATCTTCATTTTTTATTCTTTAGGATTTCTCTGCCTTTTGATCCTTCTTTAGCTCTCCACCCCATTGTCCTTGGTTAAGTGCTTCATAAGGTTACTACTTTTCTGACTCTTCTGCAGTTAAAATCAGAGGAGCTCAACTAATAGATGCAAGAGCTGGTTTGCCCTTCAGTGACATTAGGTTTAGCTTAGCAATTACAGCTAGAGGTCTCACTACTGTCAGTAACAGGTAGTTATAAATATACTACCATATGTATCTGGGGATGGGGGGGTACATTTGTTTTTAGAATAGTACCAAAACTTGCTTTAAAGTTGTTTTCTTTTTTTTTTTTTCTTTTTTTACTTTTATGTAAAGAGTCAGATACAAACTCTTGAAAATATGGTAGAGGAAGATCAACAAAAGACTATTCAACTTGAGCTTCTTAAACAGGAAAAGTCCAAACTTATCTCCCAAATAACAGCTCAGGAGTCTGTAATTGATGGATTAAAAGCAGAAAGAAAAATATGGGGACAGGAGCTGGCACAACAAGGTAATTGCTCAATCTTTTATCCTTTATCTGAACCCTGCTAGAGCCAAGCAGGTTTATGCTTGCGTGCCTAATATCCTGTAAAAGGCCACAAAACTAAAGTCTGCTACCATACATAGAAGACTGCATCTCCCTGCCTTCCTGAAAGATCACCAAAGCAGAGAGGAGGCAACATGTCCCCCTTACATTTTCCAGAAAAAAACCATCTGCAAGAATCTTGCTTGGTCCACCATTTCCAGATCCAATTCATAGCTGCCCTAGTCCAGAGGGTTGCACATGGTGGCCTCACCTGTCCATTGTTATTCAAACAACTATCCAGTAAGGGGAACAACTGCTTAAATTCTAGACTATGGCTTACATTCTAGCATGAAAGTTTAATCTCCTTTCTTTCCCTTTTCTCTCTATTCTTCCTTTCCTTGTGTGATCTGCTTTGAGAAACAAAAATTATCTGAATATGGGATCAGAATACAGCAGTTGGCTGCATACCTCAATTACACAACTTGTACCTATTTTGGGGATAATTTCTCATGGGTTAAGCCTTTATGTTTGCAGTGTTCCACACAGTTAAAAATATGCTTCCCCAAGATGCATCTTCACACTAGAAGCAGGAGACTCTGTAAACAGAGTGGCTTCTGTTTATTTTCTAAATATGTCTAAGTCTGTGTTTCTCAACCTCAGCAACTTTAAGATGGGATTAGACACTAGTCTAAGGGAACATTCAGAAATGCCATGATTCCCTAGATACTGGTTTCCAAGCCACTGTTTGAAATACAAGATAGCTCTTTTTACAAGACTCGGATGTGTTTTTTCTCTGTTCCTCATAGGTGGACATAAATAGTAACATTTGTTTCTCTTCAGATCCAAAAAGTGGCTTATAATAAATGAAATAAAGCCACAGACCCCAGTGACAATCAGTTTCCTAGCCACTGACACACCAAGGAAAATAGTGCTAGCAGCAACAATCACCCACTGCAGGGAGGAGACCCATCATGTCATCAACTCCAGTATCTAAGAAAGTGGTTGTCTTGTTTTTCAGCTGCAGGGAGAGGAACTAGTAACTCTTTGGGAAGGGCTAGATCAGTGTTTCTCAACTTTAGCAACTTTAAGATGAGTGGACTTCAACTCCCACAATTCCCCAGCCAGACATCTTAAAGTTGTCAAGGTTGAGAAACAGTGGAATAGATAGAGCTGCACCCGGGAAGTCAAGGAAGGATCTAATTATCTGCTTAAGGCTAATATTGGCAAGAATAGATAGGAGATAGCATATGGAGGGTATATGTGGTCTCCCAGATGTTCCCAGGCTATAGTTCAATTATGGTTACATTTCTAAGCCAGCTTGATTGCCTGTAAAAGCAGAAAAGTGGGCCATAACTTGAATAATAAATGCATCTGGTACTTATAGCCAGCCTGGCCATTGCTGATCAAGCTGTAGACGAGCAGTCAGCTCTGTGCTGCAGCCTTTCTTATTTGGTTCCAATGTTTATAGCATCACAAGCATCAGTGTCTTCTTTTTTTCTTTAGGAGCTTCTCTTGCTCAAGATCGGGGAAAATTGGAAGCCAAAATAGAAGTTCTAATTAGTGAGATTGAAGCTTTGAAAAAACAAAATGAATCTATCAATGATGCTTTGAAGATTAAGATGAAAATTGTGGAGGATCAGACTGAAACCATTAGAAAACTAAAAGAAGTAAGGGTGCTCTTCTTTTTTATAACTATCGTGAATAACAGCTTAGCCTAGATCATACATCAGATTAAGTCTTGATTATTGAATAAGACATAGTTAGTTGGGTCACAACATGCTAAGCCAAAAACAAATTGGTCAGTGCAGTGTGTGAACCCAGTCATTGACTAAAGCAGGGATGGATAGATAGATAAATAAATAGATAGATGATAGATAGATAGATAGATAGATAGATAGATAGATATAAATAAATAAATAAATAAATAAATAAATAAATAAATAAGATTTATATTTTTATTTTGGGGCATTGGAGAGCTGCAGTTGTCATGGTATAGTTACATCATTTAAACAAATGAGCAGACTCAGTGAGTACTGTTTTTATTTTATTTTATTTGTTACTTGCTATGCTTTTGGCTTGTGCATTGTCTTAATTGTTACAGCTAGAAATTGACGTAAAATACCAGCACTGTTTTTTTGGTAGTTTGGTACCAATAACAGCCTTATATCGCTTTAATTAACTGTTGTAATTCGTTTTAATGGCTTTTATTTTATTTTTGTGTTTAATTGTTGTTTTTTAAATTATGTGAGCTGCCCAGTCACTTAGGTGAGATGGGCAGTAATATAAATTTTATAAATAAATAAATAAGTATTGTTAAATAGAAAAGCCTTTATAAGTAGTGTTTTGTGTCAGTCACACCATGGTTAAAAATAGTTTTGCTGGGTGCAAGGGTAAGTATTAAATAGAAAAAATTGTTTAAACATTCAGTTTGGATTTGGTTTCATGAATTTGTGAGCTGATGCTGGTAATAAGAGATTTTTTAAAAAAAAAATACTATTTTTCCTGTTCTTTATTCCATTCAAAGAAGTGGAGAAAATGATGAATCTGTAGTTGTGATGAGTAAGAAACTTTAGATTCATTCCACTCTAAATGTATGATTAAAAAACATTTTACTTTGAAGGCCTCACAGGAACGAGATGAGCAAATAAGAAAGCATCGTGAAGACAATATTGAAATACAGAAGAAACTTCAAATACAACTAGAAGAAAAAGATGCACAATTAGATAATTTATTGGAAAAAATAGAAAGGCAAAATGAGAGAAAAGAAGAACTAAAACAACAATTGCAAGAAAAGGACGCTGAGCTCAACGATATCAAAGAATCTTATAGGTGCTTAAAACCACTATCATCTTCTACACACATTGAAATATGATGGACCATATTCCTTCATGATGGGATGAGAAAATAAGGTTAAACTATAAGTCCCTTTTCCCATTTCTAATCCTTGAGATTGCCTGATGGAAAGCGTGGCTTAAAATTAACAAATAAAGTAGGATTTGGATTTTTCATGGACTATAGGCAATCTCTGAAGCCACTTTGAACATATTTGTTATATTTCAGTGTGATGAATAAAAAATGGCAAGATAAAGGAGGATTGCTGAGCAAGTTGGAAGCACAAGTTAAACAAATGAAAGAAAACTTTGATATCAGGGAGCAGCAGCTGAGAGAGGAGAGAGATAAAAGTCTTCAAGCTCAGAAGTAAGTATTTTGGCAAGATCAACACATAAGGTTAAGGTAAGAATTTTAACTTATTAAACCACAGGCGTGAATAAAGAAGCATGCTCATAGACCATTTTATCTGCATGCTAATTAGCCAAAAAATCAAGCTTAGTCACAAAGTCTGTGGTTTATTTTACTCAAGCCAAGATGTATAAGTCAGAGTTTGTTGGCTGAGTTGTTTTGGTCAAAACGTTAAACTTCAATTATGGTTTATGGGGGTGGGGGGTATTTTAAGACTTGCCTCTGTTTCAACATGAAAAACAGAAATATCCTTTATGAAGATGTTGTATGCAGTTCATTCACATGATGGTTTAATATGCTAGAGCTTTTGCTTTATATGTGAATGAAGTGATTGCATATGCTTTTCTGGTTGTGTTAAAGTGTCTTTGTTGCAATACACTTAACATTCAGACCTCATTGGATCTCATATGAGATTTCAGAGAAAGGAATAATCTTTACTGAATGGTTGATAAAGTTCTGAGGTTGGCTTGTAGTGAAATTAATGAAGAGTGCAGCCACTTGTTACTTTGGTCTGCTGTCTGTTTTTATATTTTTTGAAGCAGAAGTTTCAAAGGACCAGATTAAATTAGGAAGCAGTTTTTGAGCATAGCTTTTTTTATATCCTCTAGGAATGGTTACTTTGCTAGAGTTGCCCCTTTATATAAATAAGCCACCTGTTGGTATACTTCTGTTTTTGCTGTTTTCATTGGAAAAAAACAGCCTTTTCATGCATTACTTGAAGCAAAGCAGGTTTTGAATTTCTCATCCCTTTAAAAGACTATTTAAGTACATGTCATCCTTCTTTACAAGCTTTCGTTGAAAATATACGCAATTACATTTTCTCTTTGAATGTAATTTTAAATAATAAATTTCCAAAGTGGGTGTAGATTTTAAAACTATATTTGTAAACAGTGTTAAGAAAATGCTAGTACTGTAGTGTCTGTCTGGATTAATAACAGATATACAGTATCTGGGGGACGCGGTGGCGCAGCGGCTTAATGACGCTGAAAGTGCCGGCCAGAAATGGCTGAAAGCTTGCGAGTCCAGCCTCGCGTTAACAAGGTGAGCTCTTGTTTCTCTACCCGCAGCTTCTGCCAACTCAGCAGATCGAAAACGTACGTGAGTAGATAAATGAGCACTCTCACTCCGGTGGGAGGAAAATGCTGGCAGCGGCTCAACAGAGAGACGGGACAAGTTGCCGGTAAAAAGCGCTCGTCCGAAAAAGGGGCGCGAAGCAACGGAAATCCCGCCTCCTGTGCTGCCAGCTGGGCTGACGCTCTAGGAATTAGGCTCTGGCAAAGTCTAATTCCGAAACTAGAAAGATGCAATTGCCTTGAAAACCGCTAGGGGGCGGTCACTGCAGGGTCAGTAATGACTGTTAAGCAGATAAAAAAAAAAAATACAGTATCTACTTAGAAGTATTCTTTATTGTAGGGAAGAAGTTTTTATGTGTTATATATCATTTTCTTTTCTGTACCTTCCCAAATCTACTTCAAAAAGCCTTTTAGAGAGACATCTGGGTGACTGTGGGGTAGAGGAGAATTTCATTTTTTGCTTTGTGGTATATAGACATCACTGGATTTCACTCAGTAGATTTATCCAATGTCAGTGGTAAACATGATGGGATAGAGGAAATGCAGAGATGTGTCTTGTTTAGAGTTATGATGGAAAAACTGCATTCTATGGATGATGCTTTCCGAAGACAACATGAATCAACCATCGCAGCTCATCAAGCAGAACTGCTGCAGCTAGCCAATGAAAAGCAGCAACAAGTGATGGCGGCGAACGAAAAGGTGACTGTGCTAGGCACTTCAAATCAGTTATATGTTAGTCAAATAAGTTTGCTGGCAAAAGTGACAGAAAGTTTATCTATTTAAACTGTTGCCTTCCCTTCTCCCTTTGAAGAAACAAAGTTTGGAAATCAAGAATGGGTGGGTTTCTTATGCAGAAGAATAGAAGTTTGAAGGATAGAACTTTGCAGCTTTCTTGTCTGTTTGTGGAACCGTTCAGTTATGTTAATAGGCAGGTTAGAAGTTGATGAGGAAGAGCAAAAGAGTGGCTAGGTTGGGTTGTGAAACTGATCAGAAAGGTGGACATGTATTTGCTGGAGATAAAATTTGTCCATTTTCCCTGTACCAGAATGCGTGCGTGTGTGTGTGTGTGTGTGTGTGTGTGTATGATAAAAGACTTTCTTTTTTTGTGGCAGGCATGGCCCTTATACAAGTAGTCCTCATTTAGCAACCACAACTGGGACCAGCAACTCGATTGTTAAGCAAAGGGGTCACTAAGTGAAACTGACTGTGCTCATGATATTACTTCAGCTTTCCTTTGCTTTACAGTAGTGGTTAAGGTGTTGGCCTAGAAACCAGGAAACTATGAGTTCTAGTCCCACCTTAGGCATGAAAAACCAGCTGGGTGACTTTGGGCCAGTCACTCTCTCTCAGCCCAACTCACCTCACAGGGTTGTTGTGGGGAAAATAGGAGGAGGAAGTATTGGTATGTTTGCCCCCTTGAGTTGTATATGAAAACAAAGGTAAGATAAAAATATTTTTTAAAAATGTGAGGATTGGTCACAATGTTACTTTTTCATCACCATCATAACTGCGAATTGTCACTTAATGAGGCAGTGGCTAAACGAGGATTACCTGTATGTGGTCTTTAGAAAGTACACTGTTGCAATTCTGTACTTTTCTGCCTTCATAAGTATTTCTTCCACTGATTTCAGACCTGGGTTTATTGATATGTAACAATCATATAAAAAACATTTATTTCAGGTTTACCAGGTTGAAGAAGAGATGCGTCAGTTACTACAAGAAACTGCAAGCAATAAAAAGGCTATGGAAGAGAAAATAAAATGGCTAACAGTTGCTTTGAGTGACATTCAGCAAAGGCTCTGAAATACACCTATAGTGCACTTGATATTTGTAACAATCATTGCAGGTTTTTTTATGGTAGGAAATGCTGTATGTTGCCATGACTTAATATGTACATATTGTTAGAATAAAAGTTAACTTTTGTTAAACTGTCAGTGACCTTCTGAAAATTTTCATATGAAATTCACTGCATCATATGTAAAGAGGCTTCATTCTATTAAAGCTATAAAGTATAATGTGTTAGAATTAGGAGATTGGAGGTGATTAAAAGGACTGGCTTTCATTCCTTGAAAGCTGTATAGCTTTAAAAAGTGATAGTCTTGCATCAAATGGAACTAGGTATTACAATGCTAGGTTTGACTGATTATTCTGAAATAGCTTTTATGGAAGTCAGTGGGACTTACTGCCAAATAAGCTTGAAGAGCATAGATTGGCAACCCCCTGAAACTAAAGTGAAATAGGATTTCATTACTTCTTTGAGGTGTCTATCATTTCTGCTATGTTGCTATTTTATCATCACTTCTAAGAGGATGAAATAGTTTCTCTGTTTTTGATATGTTTGAACAGAAAGCTGCAGAGATTTTGAAATATCTCTAAAACCAAGTGTATGAATTTTCATTTCTTTTCCTAGGACTTCTCCTTTTGTTAAATACTGAAATGTGGTTTTATTGCCTATAATCCCTGCCTGCAAGGATTATTCTGTAAAAAGCAGTTCAGGTACACTTGCCATTATTTTTGGCATTGGAAGCCATTGCCAGATCTTTGCCAAAATACTTTTAAACAGTCTTCATTCTCACACTAAAAAAAAAAAAGTGTTCGACAAAGGAATAAGAAGAGGGAAAAATATCCTCCTGCTGGAACATACTCAGTTTATTTTCTGTCTGCTGTATTTTGTACATTTTATGCACGCTGTGTATCTCTCTTTTTTTTAAGCTGACCACTGGGAAAACACTTGAAGGGCCCCATTAGGTCATCAGATTTAATTCTTTGCTCATTGTAGGATTCCACATAAAAGCATCCCTGGCAGATGGCTCTCTAATCTCTGCTTGACTCATCCTTTGAAGAGGAAGTGGCCCATTTGCTAGATAATTGAACCAGGGGCCAATGGAAACACACTTGTTACAGTTAATGCAAAACTTCCTACACCTTCATGTGTGAAAATACAAACCCGAGCAGTCACGTGCGACGTTCTCTGTAAAGAAGTTCGTTTTCGCCAGAATGCAAAGGCTTAAGGGCCATCCTCTGTGAGGGCGAGAGTTTTGCTCAAGCCTGTAAGGAGCGCGCGTCTGGGCACCCGTCAGTCATCTTATAAAAACATTTATTTCTGAACCGTAAGACGAGTGTCCTTCAAGGCAGGCCCAGAACTATAGGTCCCAGCTGTCCAGCTAGGATGATGGGAGTTGTAGTTGGAGCGTTGCCAGCTGGAGAAAGCTTCATCTTAACACAGGTGGGAGGGGAGACCCGCCGGCCTTTGGGTAGCTTGCTAGGCTGGACGGCGGGGGGGGGGGGGGAGAGGGTTGCAAACGCTTCCTCCTCGGAGAAACAAACCTCCTCTTTCTTCTCTCTTCCCTACACAAAACTTTGTCTCCCAGCAACTGAGAGGCAGCGTCACTTCCTCCCCCCACCCCCCGCGAGCAGGGCAGGGAGGCCCGGAGCTGCTCTATTCAGGGCCAGTCGCGCTTGCTGGCGGCCGGGGAGGAGGGGAGGCCGTCCGCGAGGGCCACGTGGGGCCGCCGCTGCCGGGGAAACCCCACTGGCCGAGGAGGCTGGGGCGATGCAGCATGGCCGCGGCGGCGCTGGCCGAGGCGGTTTCTAGCAGCGGCGGGAGCCTTGACGGCAGCGGAGGCTCCGGCGGCGGCGGCGGCGGCGGCGGCAGCAGCCGGCACGAGAAGAGCCTGGGGCTGCTCACCACCAAGTTCGTGTCGCTGCTGCAGGAAGCCAAGGACGGCGTGCTCGACCTGAAGGCGGTGAGCGGAGGGCGGCGGGGCTGGAAGGGGGAACAAGGTGGGCTGAGCGGCCGGCCGGGGAGCCTCCCTACCGAAGCGTTATTCCTGCAGGGGAAAAGAGGAGCGCGACATAAGGGGCGGGGGGGGGGGGGGGGCTCATGTGTTTCCAAAACCTGCCCGTTCCCCTTCACTCTTAGCAACAAAGGTTCTTTTAAAAAAAGCAAGCAAGCGCGTTACCACAGCCCGTTTCCCCAAATGCGTGGTGTTCAAGCAGGCGTTATTGGCCGCTCTTCTCCATCATCCCCATTTTATCTTTCAAACAGCCTCCTAAAGCGGGTCGGGTCGAAGGCTCCCTGATTTACACCTGTAGTAACATGCGGTCCCATCTTATTTCCGTTTCAAAGCGATTTTGTTTCAATGCATCTTTGGAGCAAAGCCAGCCTTTTCTCCCCCCAAGAGCTCAATTTCTCCTACTCCCTCCTTCCCTTAATCCTTTCTTACTTATGCAAACAAACCTGAGAGGTTGGTTAGCCTGCAATAAAGTTTCTGGCCAAACGTCATGTATTACTTTTCAGTAGGCTGAGCAGAGATTTAAATTTGGGCCTTTCTCCAGGGCTATGAATCAGCCTTCTCCATTCTCGTGTCTGGTGAATTAAGATGCTAATGCCACACTTCTCAAAACTCTTGTGTCCCTGTTCAAGATAAAAATGGTAAGAGATGTGTTGCTATACTATTAATGTCTCCCTGGGTAAACAGTGGAACAATGAATGTCCCTTTGTTCCTGACAAAGCCTGCAGGTAGGACTGTGGCCTAAACATTTGTGGCTTTGCGGAATCCTTGGGGTTCTCTGAGCTTGGTTCTTTTCTTGCAAACGTTTCATTACCCGGATAGATGTTACCTAGCTGAGTAATGAAACGTTTGCAAGAAAAGAACCAAGCTCAGAGAACCCCAAGGATTCCACAACTCAACCCTGAGCTACACATATTCACCTCCATTTGTGGCTTTATCGAGAAGCAAGTTCCAGTGAATGTGGTAGAACTTATTTTCAAGTTAAGATTATCCTGTATTGTCGAAGGCTTTCACGGCCAGCATACGAAGGCTGGTGTGGGTCGTCCGGGCTGTGTGGCCGTGTTCTGGAAGTTTTGTTTCCTAACATTTCGCCAGCATCTGTGACCGGCATCTTCAGAGTGCAGGAGCACAGACAGGAGCTGGGCACAGAGAGAACTGCTCCTGTCTGTGCTCCTGCACTCTGAAGATGCCGGTCACAGATGCTGGCGAAACGTTAGGAAACAAAACTTCCAGAACACGGCCGCACAGCCCGGACGACCCACACCAGCCTAAGATTATCCTGTTCTACTTGGCAAAGTAGGTTTCTCTACCTTGTGTTAAGGAGTGAAATTACTTTCAGGAGGTGTTCAACTAGCATTGATACTCAGCTTGGTAAAATCTTGATCACGTTCTGTCTATGGCAGGAATGAGCAACTTCTGACCCCCACCAGCTGCTTTTTTATCAGGATTGCTGAAAACTGACATCATTCTTCACCATTTTGAATTGAAGTACCGATGGAAACTGCAATATAGTTTCCTCAAATAGGCATGTTACAGTTACAATAGAAAGATCACTGCCCCTCCTGTCCCAATTTTACATCGACCCCTCCCACTTGGTCCGGCAGAGAAGGCATGTTGCGGATCCCATCGGTGAGAGAATGTCGACTGGTGGGAGAAGGAGGAGAGCCTTCTCTGCCGTTGCCCCTGCCCTATGGAATACTGTCTGCCCAGAGGTGAGGCAGGCCCGTACCCTCCCAATTTTCCAGAGGGAATTGAAGACTTGGCTCTGTCAACTTGCGTGGGGCAAGAAGAGATACAACCGACCCTGGGGATGGCTGGCACCTTGAAGACATTCCCTGAGTTTATTAACACCTAATTAACATCAGCCTCTTGGAAGTATTACATAGGAAGTTTGTTATTGTAGTATATTTTAATTAATATTTATCTATTTTAATTAATGTTTATTCTGTTTTTGCTGTAAACCGAGTCACTCTGTAGTGCAATGGGCGATGACAAATTTGAAATATAAATAATTAAAAATAAATAAATTTTCATATAAACCCTGCCCTTTTTTAAAGCCGTAATTGTAAGTCTAGACCCTTACCTAGTGGTAGATCCTCTTTACATGATAGCCATATGTGTTGGCCTTGCTTCCCAGTTTACACATGATGTAAAACAAGTCAGTTGAACCCCAGATCAAATTTTCAATTAGGCAAATAACATATGATTTAGATCTAGTGATTTCAGTGCAAGTGAACTTAAACCTGACTCGAGTGAAATCAACAGAGGTGGGAGAAGATTAACCCATGTACCACTCTACACAAGGAATGGTCCTGTCATGTACTAAATTAAGGAGCACAGGGGATGTATGTATCCATTCTGCCACGGGAAGAATATTTTGACTGGGTGAACACATGATGTACGTTGGATGTACCTTATCATATGAAGGTTCTATTTTCTTTCCAGTTAAAAGTATATCTGGTTAGATAACATGCACTAGCAATCTGCTTAGATGTGAGTGAACTGTTATCCTTTGCTTTTAGGAATTTATAACATTTCAATCTCATCCTAACTGGAGTATATGGAAGAATGTATTTAATAAGTTGCTCTATTCATGGGATTTATTTCTGCATCTGTTACTGCTGTTTATAGCTGTTATCACTGTATATAAATTATGGGGGGGGGGGTGTATACACACACACACATACACATTTAATGATTAGGATGCTATATCACACAACAACAAAGGATAAAGGTATTTGGTAATCTGTGATGTCTATTAATGGACATTTACTACATTTTTCTTGTATGTCTACTCAAATGATTTTATAATCCAGTGTAATTTTTGAAAGGGGAATATGTTTGTTGTGGATTCATGTGTCACTTGAGAGGTTTACTTTCCTTAATCTATGCTTTGGCATAACAAAAATACATTTTTGGTAGGCGTGCCATTTTGAAAATGTCTGGAATAGTGTATAGAAAAGCAGTTGTCTCAGTGTTTAGGTGAATGTCTTTGACTAGGAATATCAAGATAGCTTTCCAAACATAACCAAATAAGTTTTAATGTAGATGTGCAGACCTACTTATATCTCTTGCCACACTAAAGCATTCCTCCCCCCCACCTCAGTATGTCGTGTCCCTTGGGGGAGGGCATAAGCCATGCATAAACTTAAGATACTCTCTTGCAACTTCTGATCTTTCCATCCCAAATTCTCCCCACCCACTTTTAAAATGCAGTTCCCAACATGCCACCTAAAGGTTGGTGAAGCCTTGGGCTGAGCAAAATTCTGTACCCCTATTTTAGGCATGATGGAGATCAATTTTCAAAGGCCATATTCAATCATGGACAATCTGTTTGGAAACCATAATTGCTGGAGGTAACTTTTGGGTGCTAAAAGTGAGCAAGGAAATGGTCTTCTTTCCCCACCTCCCTGGGTAGCAGGTGTATCTTTATTTTAAATATCTAAATTGAGATTGTGTTTCTCCCAATGAGTCATTAAATAGTATTAAAGTAAAATCTACTTTCCCTTTAGTGAGGAAAAAATTTAGGCAGCCTCATCTTTCAAGGGTTTACATTGGACCAATACCAATACAAAAATTACTGGCTCAAATCTTAGATTGCTAATCATGTTGACTGCTACTTGCAGACTGAACTTTACTCTCTTTCGGCCATTGCTTTTAACGCAATTCTGGATGAAATAAGGTACCATGTGCCTAAGAATATTTCTAATGTCCCTGATCCTAGTTGAGTTATGTGGTTCCTTTTTTTGCCCATAAGGTACATAATACTCATTTGGGATTCAGCTGGTGAAATTTGTATTCCTTTAAAATTTGACAAAATAGCAGGTGGAAATCCACAGTAAACATTACACTTCCATAAAAAGTATGTCAGGGATGAAGCCTACCTATCTTTGCAAAAATGACGTGCCATTTTCCCCTCTTTTTAAGCACTCCTCTTGGATGAAAATGACAGATTATTCTTCTGAGTCCTGCTCAAGAGGGTCCCACCATCTTTTTGACTTTTCCCCTCCCTCTCACCCAGTTGACTCATGCATGGCTAACTCCAAAAGAATTCATTTCCAAGTGGGGAGTTCCATAGGCGTGTTTTCAGGAGGTCACTTGTATAGGCATTTGTTTGATTGCCCCTGTTTCACAGGCAGGGAGGGTGGTCTGAGGCCTCTAATTGTGCATCTGTCTCCTTGGCAGGTTGTGATTAATATTCCCTAGGAGGCTTGTACAAATGCACTGCAGCTGCCTAATGAGCCTCCCCTTTTGCCCTTCATCTCCATGTATTGTTCTTTTTTCTCCCTTCTCTTCCCAGGCTGCTGATACACTGGCTGTACGACAAAAAAGGCGGATCTATGACATCACCAATGTTTTGGAGGGGATAGATCTTATTGAAAAAAAGTCAAAAAATAGCATCCAGTGGAAGTAAGAGAAGCAATTTATGTATACTTTTATATACACACTGAAAATTAGAAAGGTATAGTTCTTCCACCGTGGTGATGAACTTATGACTTTTGGAGGAATTTCTGTTTATTTTGTATATTTTATTTATTAGGACACTACTAAGCTGTTTTTTTTTAATAAACTCAAGCAGTTTAAACAGTTTACAATAGAATTTTTTAACCTTCTTTTGTAATCAAGTTATTGAAAGCCATCACAATGTGTAAATAAAGCATAACACTGACCAATCAGGATAGAAGGCCCAGCAACGCAAATTAACCAAAGTCCTCATGAACCAGTATGGGCTTCAGCTGATTTTAAAGTTTACAAGGCTGGGCACCCACCATAAGTGAACAAGGAAAGAATCTATAAATGATATGGAGGATGCCGTTTCACCTTTCCACAATGCAAATTAGTGGCCAACATAGCACATTAAATAGGCATTTCTGCTAGACCTTACTATTCAGTCCTTGATGATAATATGTACCAGTGATTACCAATTTCTGTATTTTCAGCAGACATGACACTTCAGATAGTAGGAAACCTCAGCAGAAATAGGAAATATGTTTTGTACCAGTGCCCATAAAAATGTACAGAACTGCCTTTCCATGTCTCTGAGATGATGGTAAGAGTCTTTTATAGGCCTGGCTGGAGATGTTAAGGATCAGATTGGCAATTCTTGAATGTAGATCAAGTATCTACTACTGAACTACAACTCTTTTCCTGATTACTAGGGATCAGGTAATAGACATTTTGCAGTTTTAGGGCACATGCTCAGGCTATGATATAAGAAAATAAACAGTCTCTTTCAAAAACTATTTTTTTCTTCCTTAGAATGAAACTTAATATTTTTACATTAAGGGGTCTTCTCTATAACAGTGTTAAGCTCTTTGTCTCCCATGCTAAAACCAGCTGAAAATGAAGCCAATTTAAGACATTTCTGTCCTTACAAATAGTCCTTGGTTAACGACCACTCGTTCAGCAGCTGGTCCTCAAAATTCCAGCTGTCCCAGCACCCCCATGGTCATGTGATCACAATCTGGGTGCTTACAAAGATCGCAGAGTCCCGTGCCCTTCCCTGCCTGTTTCCCACAAGCAAAGTCAATGAGGAAGCTGTGACAAAGCCAGCAGGGAAGGTCGCAAGTCACTCCTGTAAGTTGCTTGCACTCCCATGGCTTTTTCTCCTGAGGAGCCCAGCTACAGAGGACAAGATCCCAGGAATCATACTTGTAGGATGCACACACCTGCAGCAACCACCTGTGCACCCTCACCCACCTGGCAACAGCCATCCATGGCCCGCCGTGTTTGTGCCACACTGCAGCAGCTACTTACCCACCCACTGGCCTGTTTGTGAGCCACCTGGGACCTGACTTCCTGCCAGCTTCCCCATCGACTTTGCTTGTTGGAAGCCAGCAAGAAGTTGCAAGGAGGTCCTTGCTTAACAACTTGAGATCCTCACTTAATGAAGGCAACGGGGACTGCTGGGATTGCCATCACTAAGTGATGCAGTCACGTGACATCGTGCTTTATGACTTCATTGCTTAGCTATGGAAATTCTGGTCCCAATTACCATTATTAAGCAAGGATTACCTGTATTTCAATCATTCTTCAGCTTTGACAACAATGCTGGCAAGGTGTTCTATCCAGACAGCAGTTACTAGTCCATGATTGGTGCATTTGTCTGAGTCTTTAGCCAGGAAAGTAAGCACCAATCACTTTCCTTTCCTGGGTGGGTCTTTGAGGATATGTGGTTTCCATGATGGACCTTTTGTATGAACCGCCTTCTGTTGACTCTCTTGTACCTGACATATTTCCACCTGGCATGTCACCAGTGGACCAGTTGAAAAAGAAAGAAAGAAAACATTGTTTTACCATTCTTTCTGTCACTTGGGCTAGAAGGGAAAAGTGGCAAAACTTTTGTCACCTTCAGAAATAGATGAACACAGCTTAAAAGACTGTGAAAACTTGCTGATTTTTTCCCCTTAACTAATTTTGTCTACTTGTTGTGACTCATAATATCATTAATTTTTTGCTTTCAGAGGTGTAGGGGCTGGTTGTAATACAAAGGAAGTCATTGAGAGACTGAGATACCTTGAAGCAGAAATTGAAGATCTAGAAATAAAAGAAAAGGAGCTGGATCAGCAGAAACTGTGGTTACAACAAAGTATCAAAAATGTTAAGGAAGATTCCACCAATAAACGATATCCTTTGAGTATGTGCTATAATTTTTAGAATCGGATAAGCCTTCCCCTGGGCCCCTTCTACACCTTTAATATTGATTCTAGAGGGTTAAGAAACCTTCCAGACTAGAGATGGAATTGGGGCAGGACACAGAGGAATAGGAAGTCCCACTGTACAACTAGATTTGTGTTCCTGTTGAATTGCCGGTATGTTAATTACACACTCATTGCCCCCCCCCTGCCCCCCAGTGTTATGTTGATCTAGAGGGGCCTGTAGGACATTGGGCACTGTACTGAATTTGAATGATTGGCAGGAAAAAAAAATCTCTAGATTATAAAACTACACCGTGGCACATTTCCTTGAGACTTAAAATCATCACTTCCAGTCTGATGGCTGTCTCTCAAGGTCACATCTAAAATGAAAAAAACTGTTTCATTATTTTTGAATGATACAATTTCACTCATGGGTGGTGAATGCTACACAAAATATTTGGAGAGAACTACTTTTTTAAAATACTTCTTTGAAAATCTCACCAGCTATACTTGTATAATCAATTTATCTTGAACAATTCCTTGACAAGACCCACTTTTTCATACATCACTCATGAAGACATTTGTGACTGCTTCAATGGTAAGCTGAGAAAAGATTAAGTTTGCTTGCAAATTATGTTTCCTACATGGGGCACACAGGCTGTGAAGTTAGTGTTAATTTAAACATATAGTAATTGTTTTTCAGAGATCTTACCCCCATGAAATCCTCAGGAGCTTTTTAACTAATGACTTATATCTGCTATTCACAGTGCAGTGTACTATCAATTTATACTGAAATATATAATCTGCTCCTTAACCCCTTCTCAGAGAGTATAGCACAGTGGGATTTCTGTCTAAAAATCAGAGCAGAAGGAAACAGCACCCAGATGGGACAGAAGATAAAATAGCCAATTTAGAATTAAATAAGACTTTCTCATCATTAAAGCATGACTTTGTGTTTATGAACTAACAGTGTTGACTGTTGCCATGTATTTTATTAGGCATATTATATGTTATTTGCTGTGTGCATTAAAACATGGAGTTTCAGACTGAATTGAGATTGAACTGAAAGAATTCATCTAAAAATATGAACAAATGCATTCAAATAATATTTGACTGTTCCTTCATAAACAGGAGATACACTACTAGCAATTCAAGCACCTTCTGGTACACAGTTAGAAGTTCCTGTACCTCATGTGGTATGTGGAAATAACTGTTTTGATCTGATTTGGGGGAACTAGAGAATTTACTGAACATTCATTGAGCAATGTGTTTAGTAACTTGAAAAATATATCTGTCTTTGTAACAAGTTTTGTAAAGTTTAATACTACTCATGATTCTCATAAATTGTTTTAAAAAATGCAGTGTTCAGTAATTCAGTTATCTGGGTAAGGGTTATTTAAACTGCAGCTTGGTGATGTGATGGTGGTGGTGATGATGTATAATTCCACTAGGATAATATTTGTCTTTCATCATTAACCAACTTCAGTTTGAAGCTTGTATGCTGCTGAAGAAGTCATATATGAGTGATTGCATTCACATGTTGCACTTAATTATAAAACATTAAAATGGCATATCATTACACTTCTAGAGCCATAGGTTTAGCTGGTGGCTTCTTCTGTGATTAGCCACAGAATTCACAGTACTTCTGACATGTTTAATGTTCATAAATCAATCAACTAGAAGTTATGGTTTGCAAGGCTGGAAGTAGCGTACATCTAGTATTCAGAGTCCCATATTATAATTAGGAATGACTTCCAAACTACAGATGGAAAGTGCATTATTTTATCTTACCCTCAGATTAGCACTACCTAGATAATAATTTTCTGATTAACTTTTTCAATATCAACGGGGCAAGTTAGAGATGACAAACCTAAGCCCATGATTTTGGTGGGTCTGCTCCAAAATAAAAAAGTTTGGATCATAGAATCTAACAATTGGAAGGGACCATTTAGGTTGCCATGTCCAAGCTCATGCTTAGTGCAGTAATCCAAATTAAAGCATCCCCACACATCTAGCAAAGGAGAATTCACCACTTCCTTGGGGAACTGGCTCCACTACCAAAATGTTTATACTGTTAGAGCCTTTTTGCTAACACTCAATTGGAATCTACCTTCTTGCATTTTAAAGCTATTTTTTCTGTATATGGCAGTCAGCAACAATGGAGAATAATTCCATATAGTATACTTATTTACTTTAAGAAGAGGAAGCTTGTTTAACCTTTCCCCCAAGCAGGAGTTCATGAATGGTAAACCAGGGGTGTCTATGGGGTCAAATGGGTTTATCTGATGAAAGCAGTGTTGTGCCATCCCAATGTAGGGCCCAACTTTTTGGATGCATATTATGATGTTGCATGCATGTCTGAAAGGGACGGGTTGTGATACAATGGCACGATGCTACTTTTGTCATTTTGGTGAAAGTAGGACGTGTGGATGCCCATGCATTAAACACAGAAAATAATAAGCATAGCTTATTATTCCTCAAAACGTTTCATCTGTGGATTTTTAAAAAGACTGCTGACGAGCCAAGCTGCCCTGCCTTGTTATTTATTAGTGCCTAGTTGGTGTACTCAATCTCATTCTGATGCAGAGAATATGCACAACATTTCTTCTCTAACTTCATGTAAGAATTTCTGCCAGGCATTTTCTAGCTTTTCTTTCAAAAGAGGTCTTGAAGGAGTAGAATGGATTGTTTGTGTGAATATTCTGTTTTCTGAATGTAGGTTGGGTTTGTCTTTTTTTTGGTCTCCTCTCTATTTTGTCTTGGTTATTATGTAGCTGCAAATAGAGGACTGATGGGGAAGTGAATTTTATTTCTCATGAATCTCTCTCATACCCATTCTTTATTCATCCAAGTACTCTCTACATTTAAAAGGAGGACAGATTCAGAATGGTAATTGCTATTGGCTAGTCTGGTTAGAAATAAAACCCTTACTTTTAACCTCAACTCTTAAGTAAAAACCTTAGTAAATCTCATTTTGTTAGTTTTGTTGTCTAAAACCTTTAAAAGCTGTTATTTAACATCATAATTAATACTTAACATGTAAAAAGGTTTGTGGGGCTGTGCCCACTTTATCCTTTTCTTTTATTATATATAAATTTTGCATATGGTACATTTATAACCACTGAAAAATTATCTACTGATGCAGACTAATGGACCTTTGTTGATAACGACTGGAGAGTAGATTAGTAAGGAGGATTTGATTGATTGATTGATTGAGTGATTATGTGTCATCAAGTCAGTGTCCACTCTTAGCAGCCACATACATACATAGATTTTCTCTGTGATAATCTGCCCCTAACCTGGTCTTTCAGGTCTTCCAATGGAGCACCCATTGCCACTATAACTGAGTCCATCCACCTTGCTGCTGGTCATCCTCTTCTTCTCTTTCCTTTCATGTTTCCCAGCATTAGAGCCCACTTCAGAAAGCCTGGTCTTCACATAATGTGTCTAAAGCAGGATAATTTGAGCCTGATCATTTATGCCTTGAGTGAGAACTCTAGGTTGATTTGTTTGATGATCCCTTTGTTTGTTTTCTTGGCTGTTCACAGTATTCTCAGGAGTCTTCTCCAACACCAAAGTTCAAAAGTGTCAATACTCTTCCTATCTTGCTTGTTCAAAGTCCAACTTTCACTTCCATAGAGTGTCACAGGGAATACCATTGCTTGCACTATTCTGATCTTAAGGAGGATTTGACTATGATAGTAATACTATTCCCATTTTAAAAAATCCTTTTCTGAATGCTCAGTTGCACATCAGTTTGTGACCTTCAGTTGACCTAAGGTATTGCCTCAGTATGAATTTTTAAAATATCAGTAAATGTTCTGGAATCCTGCTGCAATTCCTGAGTCAGAGTAAATTCAATATCTGCATCCACTTCCAGAGAATCCCTTTTTTCACCTTCCTATGCAAATTTTAAACATGTGAATATACAATGTCTTTATTATCTGGCATACTGAGGAGTTTTGCTTTGGGGTTGTGCATTTTACTTCTTTGCAATGATTTTACTCCATTAAAACTGCTAAATAAGTAAATGTTATGTAGAGATAATTTTATAAAAATGATGATCCCATGTTGAAAAGAAACCAGCTATTAACTAAGGGAAGAAAGCATGTTAGCAAACTGATTTCCTGCTTTTGCAGTGCAAAACATTCATTTATAATTTTGAACAGAATCGGTTTTGATTGACTACTGGTTACTAATTCTGTTTTGATATAAAGGACTGTAAAGCTTTTACTTTACTTTACCACTCTCTCTAAAGGGACAAAAGAAATACCAGATCAATCTGAAGAGCAATCTGGGACCTATCCATGTACTGCTCATTAACAAAGAGTCCAGTTACTCCAAGCCAGTTGTTTTCCCAGTACCTCCACCAGATGATCTCCTGCAGCCTCTATCACAATCCACAGTTCCACTTACTTCCTCTAAACCAAATGCAGATCCTCAGAGATTACAAGAGCCATCAGACTCTAATCAGAAGCAATGCCTTCCACAGACCCCAGTGACAGATGTGCCAACAGGTGGGTATAGAAACTCCTTCCCCAGAAAACTTAATGCCATTGGTATTTGGATTTTTTTGCACTGCCTTGTCAAGGAACTTGGTTATATCCTGTATGATTTTTTTAGGCTTACTGTACTATGTTTCAGTGTCATATCTAAGTATACGATTAGGACAGTCATCTCCTAAAATTAATATATTTGCTAAAGAGAGAACCTAAAAACTAAGTACTATTAGAAAACACTTTTTAATTACAGCCCTTTAAAATGATAGTGTTTTTCCTAGGATTCTGTGCAATTGTGAGATAAGACACAGCTGCTTTAAAGAACTGCAGTTAAGTGCACATTCATTTCCCTGCATGCTCCAAAGTATCAGATCTGATTTGATTGCTGTCCATCATCAAGAAAACAACAGAGGCTCTGTGTAGACAAAAAGCTTGTGCATATCTTAATAAGCTGAGAAGCAGTGATCTAAACATGACTGCTGCCCATACAAGATTGCTATTAAATCTATCAATATTTACTTATTTATTTTTTTTATGCTGTTTATTGGATTTTTCTTAAATGGATCACTATAATGGTTCATGCTTAGCAGCTCAAAATTAAGGTTACAGGGTTAAGTCTTCAGAAACCTTGAAGACATGAGACATCTTTTTGTTAATCATATAAATACACTGAAAATAAATGCATGGTATTAGCAAATAGTCTTAGTTTTTCATGCAGTGGTTATTTACAGACTGGATTTCTGAAATTTATTTTGCATGGAAAAGGCTTTAAAGACAGGCCTAAACCTAATCAGTGGGGTGACAACAATCTTACCCAAACCTGGGGGTGGCTGGCACCTTGATGACGTTCCCCAAGCGACTGCCAATTTTATGTCTAATGTTGGAACTATTTATTTTCTATTTATTTAAGATTATTGTATGTTGTAATTTTAATTGATTTTAACCGTTTTGTAAACCGCCCAGAGTCGTTTCAATGAGATGGGCGATGACAAATTCAATAAAATAAATAAATAAATAAATAAATAATCAATCAATCAATCAATCAATCCAAAATAGATTTATCTGGATGACAAGGCTGCTGTTGGAAGTCTGCCAGCATAGCACCAATTTTGTACTAGATGCACTGACTTTGCCTAAGTTTGCAGACCCAATTCAAAGCACTGGTCTTAACTGCTGCCCGAACATTTAAAATCCATTTTGGAGGCCTTCTCTGTTGGGTCCTTAAAACTGTAGGATCCCGTTCACGTTAACTTACATTTTGTCCTTGTGCAGTGAGGCAGTTAAATAGACTGGAAGATATTGTTCTTCACTAGTGCTTTCATACTGAAACTGTAATTAGTTTACATATTTGAGCTACTATCTATTGTGCCATTAGCTAGCTAGTTACTTCTTTATGTATTTGTGTACTAGCTAGTGTGAACATCTTGTTTCTTGCCTCTGCTTTTAACTGTGTGTCCTTTCATGCTAATATTGGTACTGCAATCTTCTCAAGTTCCAGCTCTGTATGAGGTGGCATGGGCTACAAAAAATGAAAATTTAAACGATGCTCTAAATCTTGCAAAAATGCCGAATTTTGTGAGATTTCAGAGTTTCTGACTGAAATATTATGAGAGCATGCTGAAATCTTGCAGGATTTCACAAGATCTTGGGATAAAGTCACTCTCCTTTTAAAAAATATATATACATATTTAATTTTGAGATTCTGGGGATAGGATTTTCAAAGGCATTTTGGTAGCCAGGGGTGCTGTGTTGTTAACCTGTACTCTGTTTCTTTATTGCACTGAACTACCATGTTGGATTTTAATCTGAAAAATTTCCACTGCCACAGACATCAATTTACAAGGAAGCCCAGCTCCTGAAACGCTGTGTGCCAGCATTCCAGATTCTGAACTTTATGACAGCCTTGTAACCGAAACCACACCTAGCTCAAATACTCTTCCTTCCTTCCTTCCACTGGATGTCAATAGTATTCTAAAGTCAAACACATTTGACATAGCAAAGATGGAGGAGCCTGGAGGTAAAGATCATATTACATTTAATGTTAATTGGGCAGTATCCTGAAATCTAAAACTTGAAGAATGAATCTCACTTTTCTTGTTCGGTAAAAATGCTTAGCTTTTTTTTTTTTTTTTTTGGTCTTATCACTGGCTTTACTTCTGGGTCAAGCCTTTTCACCTGTAGCTATTGTATAGCTGTTGTATATGGTATTGAGCCAAAAGTTTGGGGGGTGGGCAGCTAGACTTAGGACAATATAGCCAATTTCTTGCATCTACAGTGCAACCACATTACATTTGGGGGACAATTCTTACTGCCAGTAGCTGCTTTATCAACTTTTCCTTTTGGATCAGCTTTTCCTTTGTGACACCACAGAGCTACCTAGATTGGCTTACAGATCTTGTAATGGTCCCAGATAGAATACACAAATGTTCCTTGCCTTGCTGATGCCTTCACTGTGTGGAACAAGAAGATAAGGAACTTTTTGTCTGGTCATTTCAGCAACACCATGAATGGTTTCCATTTCTCTCCAAATCTTTAATTAAGTTTCATAGATAAATCATTGGAAGGGAAGAACAGAGAAAAGGAAGGTTGTGGCTGAAAATGAGACCTCCCTGTTTTAGATTAGTCCTGTATCTAGGTGCATGTAGCATGAAGAGAATATTCTAAATGATCTTAACACTCATTTGTTGGAATCAACACTGACATTAAAGAAGTCTAAATTATGCTACTTGCACATTGGTTTTGCCCACATTTTTTGAAAAAGGATAGTACTCATAAAGTACTTGCCTAATTCCCTGTGTGTTTTATAATGAAAATGTTCTAAAGCAGTTTTTGATTGTCTCCTAGCTGATGCTTCTGGTTGTTAGCCAAGGGCTTGGTTTCTCCCAATATGCTCCTCATAACTGCCGTGTGGTTGGGGTTTCTTTATTCTGATCCTTGTAACTTGAGATCACAGTATTGGGTGTGACACAGCTCTTTGTGTTCATTTCACCAAGAATAGCTTACATGAAGTATTAGAAGGCCAAAAGAAAATTCCAAGAGCTTTAAGTAAATGAAGCCAGATTACCTCTTTATTTTACTAAAAATAGATTACAATCTTGTAACTTTCTTCCGTTCATTAGCCAAGTTGATCTCATCATGTATGCTGGGGCAGGTTATCTTTTTGAGGGTGGAGAATGCTTTGTGGAGATTTGAAGGTTTGTTAATTTGTTTAGTAAAATATGTGTGTTAGATTTGTCAGAGACTCAACATACTATTCTATGTTTTCACTGTTTTTCTCACTACAGTTGAAGTGGGAGGAGGTTAAATGAGGTGTTTTGGTTTTGCTTAGGCATTTTAATTTGGCATTTCTGCTTATGCATAATGTCCCTTTGTCAACAGGCATAATTAACAGTGATATCATTGATGAACTGATGTCCTCTGATGGTAAGTTTATTATATTATAAAATTTGATGTAAAGATGTAAAACTCTGCTCTAAAGTGATAGTTCATAATGATTCCATTTTTGGATGGATGTGCAATTGTAGAAATAATAATTTAATCCATTGGTGTAAAAGATTTGGGCACTAAATTTTCCCCCTAACTAGTGGCATCTGACCCTTTTCAATACTTCCATTAAAAACAATGCTATGGTGACATTTCCTAGGAAGCACCTGGGTTAAAAGAAGCTATGCTGAATCACAGCCCAGCCAACCTTTGGAAGGCCATTAACAGGGTGTGAATTCAGTGGCAACCTTAGTCATATTTGTCAGCGGTAGTCACAGAAACACTGATGTTGAAGGCCATCAATAGCCATCCTGCCTAGAAGCCAACAGGAGTCAGATTCGTGGAGACTTGGGTTATCTCCTTTGAAACAGAAGAACATCAGCAGTGCCCTGCTGGATCAGACCCCTGTCCCATCTAGTCCAGCAATCTGTTCTCACAGTGGCCAACCAACTGCAGAAGGAAGCCCACTAGTCTCCCAGCAGATGGCCTTCAGAGGCAGTCACACTTCCATCAAGGCAAATAGCCACTGATCCCCACGACTTCCATGAATTAGCCCAACCTTTTTTGAAGCCAGCCAAGCTGGTAGCCATGGTAGAGAGCTATCCATCACTTTGACAGAACATACCGTTGCATGTATCCTATGAAGAATTTCATTTTGTTTGTTCTGATTTCTCTCCCACATTGAACTTCATGGGATACCACTTGCACATGCATAGCATGTGCGAACAAAATAACACAAGCAAAAGAATACCAATGGAAAGCTAGTGTTTGGCTTTAAAATATCATCCATGCTTCCAGTAAATTCCAAATTATCTTTAATATTGCAGATGGGCAGAACTCATAGCACAATCCCAGGCATGCTTATTTTGAAGTAAATCCAATTGTACTCTGGGCCTTAGGATGTTCCATCTTTCTGCTATTCCATTCATGTAGGTTGGACTGAAAGCTCTAATCTGCTGAAGCAAGCATCTAGTTGACTTTTACTCAGAATACCCCTACTGGTGAAAACAGGGGACAGGCAATTTTGGTCAATTTCTTCTTTCTCTATAGTCCCTGGAAGCAATTTCCCTACTTTTCAAGGCAATCTTCCAATTCTTTTCAGCACATGTTTGGGGGGCATAGGGAAATGCTGGAGAAAGGAGAATCTGGCAAAGACCTTTAATATCTAGCAGGAAACTTCACTTGGTCAACAGACGACTGCTGGCAAAAGTCTCCCCTTATTTATGGACAATTCTGCTGCATTCAAACCTGTGGTTCAAATTGAATAATTTAATAAACGAAATGGTACTATTACAGAGGTATTAAGATACTCAATTTTATATTATTGAAATTCCAAACCCTATCTCAGAAAAGGGTGAAAATAGAAAACAGCTGTTAGTTTAAAGTAATTTGTTCAAAGTCCAAGCCAAAAGTCTCGTCGTCCAAGTATAAACACCAATTCCATACTCTGAGGGAAACTAAAGTAAGGGATTTACTAATATCTGGCATTTTCTTGAAGAGGCTGTGTAATTCAGTTCAATATTAAAGTGTATATTTTTATTACTTTTCCCATTATTTTTCCACCCATTGTTAAGTGAAATTCTGATTAAGTAATAAGTTTATTCTGTTTATAGCAAAGAAATGTAATCATTATTTAATGTGTAAATTCCTTTTATCTTACATTTTAACAAGCCATCAGAATATTAATATTAAACTTTACCAACGATGTGTAATGTTAGAGAGTAGAGATTTATTTTTTTAAAAATCACAATTTTACTTTAAATTATAATTTGATCTAGTAATAGTAGACCAACATCCCATAAATTTAGTCCAGCTCTTTCTGTTGGTAAATAATTTGGCCTCTAGCTATGCATTGGCTCAATAGGGATGAAAATCTGCGTTGTTTTAAAGAAGTCTTGGAATATTTCCTCTATTGCTTGAGTATTGTCAGATTGGGGAGGAATAGTTTCCCAGTTCCATTATATAAACTCCAGCTGTTCCTTCCAACATTATACTATTATGCAAATAGATTTCCAGTTGAAAGCTATGCCTTCCATTCTGTATCCGGAGTTTAAAAAAAACAAAACAAGCAAAACAAAGACAAACCATTTATTCTGTAAATATGTCCAAACCCCATTCAAAGATTATGTATAAAAACCACATTTAAGCATTTTGAAATGATACAGGTCAGAACTTACATAAAGATAGAAAGCCAAGAGTTTCTTAATGCTATGTATTACCTATGAGTGCTTTATGTGAGAAGTGCCTTGCACAGAATGAAGCTTTTGGTTAGAGGTTACTATGAAGTACCTCAAACTCCCAAAGTCGCAGAGGAATAAGCCTTGGAGCTCTGCCCAAACTTTTTTTGCTGCGCATACCTTCAATCCCTAATTCATGCTATGGATCCATGAGCCAGGAATCACTTCAGCCTCATCCTTTACTTTTTATTTGTTCTTTAAATTCTGCCTGTAGATAATATAGGCAGTTGTTTTAGCATATCCATTTTAACTAGATGCTTGGTAGTACTAAACTGCGCTGTGAAGGTATTTATTTGCTTTGATGAATCATTTGATTTGTTTGAGCTACAGAACAAACCTAAGCTTAAAAAATTAGAATTGATACAGTATTCAATAGCAGCATTTGTTCATCACAGAGAATTTGTGAACTATGCTTCTTTTTTAAAAATATATATTTTTATTGAAATTTTTAAGAAAATGAAAAGACATACAAGAAGGAAAAATAAAGCAATTGATATTAGAATAATATATCAGTGGTAAACATTTTATACCAGTTTTTTTTAAGTATAATATTACATGTGAATTTAATGTTTTTCTTCCACTGACATTCCCATTATTGTTTATCAATTATTATATCTACATTCTGCATCCATTTAATCATACTGTCTTTAACTTGTTCGGTTTCCAAGTCATATCTCACCAACTGTTTATAAATAAGGCAATTTCTCTGAATTTTGTGTTAACCAGGTTTTCAAATTCAGTCAAGTCTGTGAACTCTGCTTCTAAATATATTAGCTTGATAGAAAGGCAAATCTACAAGATAAGGATTATATAAGTATTCCAGTAGCTAGTAGAATAGGAACTTCCAAATTCTAGAACCAGAGAGAGATGTTTGTATTTCAAAACCCTGGACTAGATAATGGAAGTATGTGGTATCAGTGGTGCTGGGATCAGAAGGAGGAGAATAATCTAGTTGTGATCATACATATTAGTGAATCAATATAATGATGCTCACTGTGCTTGAACAATATTAACTATGCATAATTTAAGGTACTGTTTTTACAGTTTTTCCTCTGTTACGGCTATCTCCAACACCTGGAGATGACTACAGCTTCAACTTGGATGATAATGAAGGAGTCTGTGATCTCTTTGATGTTCAGATCTTGAACTACTAGATTTGATGCAACCAGATTTCCTCATCTACCTCTAACTATGTAATACTGTAGAAGCAATTTTGTAATCAAGTATTTAAAATAATGAATGCAAAACTTCCATAATTGACAAATGCTGGGCATGAATTTTTTCTTTTAATTTGTTATTGTGAGCAGTTTTTAAACTTAATGAAATGCACAGTTGATACTCAAAGAAATGATAGAGTATCTTACTTACAGGCCTAATTCTCCTCATTGTTTTTTTAGGAAGCAGAATTCATAATTCTCCTTCCCTGCTTCCACTAGAGCTAGCAAATCTGGTCCCTTAGGAACTCCCTACAATAATTCCAGAATTTTGGCCATATGTTTCAACCTTCCACTGCCAACTGTAAAATAAAGGACAGTTTCTTAGGTTATGTTCTCTCCCCACTCCCTGGGGTGAACCCAAAAAACATTCTGTGGAGTGCCTTCTTTATTAGCACTTTAAATGTCTTCTTGTTTTCTTTACTCCTCACATTCCTAGATTAAGGAGAGCACTATTTGTAGTTCATATTAGAGAACACCAATACTTGTATATTAACAAGATTTTTTAAAAATAAAAACTATACAAAGGATTGTTTGTGACATACCAGAAGATGTGATTTTCACATAGATTTATTGTTTTGCACTACAACTGAGACAGTAAGTTAGCAGCAGCATCCACATTAGCCGGTTTGTCTTCCTGAAACTTTGGAATCTGAAGAAGAGAAATACATGCATCTTGAAATGTTCTGAGTGCTAAAGATTTCATTACCTAGTATGGGCTTTTCTTAGGGATACAGTCTTCAAAACATTTACTTTAGATATTTCAGAAGGAGCAACTCATGCTTCTTAGGCGGCTTCTGCTCAGATTGCAGAAATGTTTGTAGTAGTAGTTTTTTTTTTTTTTTCCTTTTGGGTCCTTCAGTCTGCAGTCATTGCTTGCTGATGGGGGTTGGGATGGGGAGACACTACAGTACTGCAGAAACACATTTTAAAACATTGCTACTACCCAGCAAAATAGACTGAACATGTGAATACTATAAGAATAACACCAGAGGATCTCTGCAGTTGGGAAAATTTGTTTATCATCCCGAGGATTAGAGAGTATTTCAGGATGCATTGCTCCCCCTCCCTGAGTAATAATTCAGATGGCTTGTTCTGAGGTGCAACATACACATTTTAGCAAAGGTACCAGCAAAACCATGGAGACAAGATACTTTGACTCTCTGCAGTGTGTTAAGACCCCAGTGTCCCAGGAACCACAGGATTAGTCAGATTTCCCAGCCTCTAGAAATCAGAAAGCTCAAAATATACTGTACAAATTGCTCCCTATCCACTTGACCCTCAGATATAGGAACTGGAAGGGTGTGAAGATTCGCAGGGTCTCTCCAAATGGACAGAGAGTGAATTTTGCATTGTTTACAAAAGGAAGAACTTTTTACTCTCAGAAAAAAAAGGAAGGCAAGAAACATCACTCCTCCCTGCCAGTCTTGCTGTGCCCAAGAATATATCGGAGAGGAACAATAATGTGTTTAAACAGACAAACAAAAAAAACTCTGTTTAGATCATTCCAAAAGAGATTTAGGGACCAGAATTTCCCTAAAGAGTTTTCATATGAACTCTTACCTGAAGTCTCTTTGAAGAATCTGATGGAGCAGCTTCAGACAACTGTTTAACATTTTTCTGTATTTCTGTAAATATCTTATTTATCTTGTGAACTTTTTCATCATTCACAATATTTATCTATTGGGGAAAAAAGAAAAACAATTTGGCCTTTTTTATATCAAGGTAAAACTGAAGCATGAAAGCGCAACTGCTGTAAAATTTAAACTGAATATGTCATGTTCTATAATCACTTTGAACAATGAATCTGTTTAATTTTCATTAACTTACAATAAATCATTGTAAAGTTTTAGGACAGAAAGATGCAAGTCACCAAGATAAGCATTCTCACAGAATTTTTTAGTTGCTTTCTTTAGCAGTACCAGCTAAATATTTGTCCTTTAAAACTTAGGGCCCTAACTAGCCAAAGGGATTAACAAATCAAATCTGTAGTACTTTTGCTACACATACTACATGTGTGTGAGCACTGAAATCCAATATATGGCACCTTTCACCTATGCTTCATTTCCATGTTGCATGTGTATATGCAGATTGCTGGTCAACTGACTGCACAGTTGCCCTCCGCTAAAGATTAGCTGGTGCTGGGACATCAACTCCAGACATTTTAGGAAAACAATCATGATTTTTAGGAAAGATTGTTTTATTGACCAGCTAAACCTGTATTCATTACCAATATGAAAAAGAAGCAATTTTGGGAAACAGATCTAACCATTTACAAGAGGTTTAAAGGAATGGAGGGAAAACAAGATTGCACTTGCTGGTCCTAATCCTGACTTCAGTACATTCAATAGAAGGATGAAATTCTGTATGTGCAGATATTTCAGCACAATTATAAATCTTTCACAATCAGAATTCCCAACTGCACATACCAATCCTATGTTAGGAATGCATAACCTGTATCTTCCCAACATCTTTTCTCTAGTCCTCAGAGCCTCTTAACTGCTAAAATCTGAAGGCATGATTTTCTACCATTTGAAATTTGGAAACAGGTAAATCCTAAACTATGCAGATTATGGTTAAGAAGCTATCAAAAAAGCCCAAAGTCCTCTAAAAAAAATAAGCCCAGCTTCCACTGTGTCTTTCAGCTCCACCCCCATGATAAGTTTAGCCACCAATGCTACTTGTAAGATGAATCCTGCTGGATCCATTCAAAAGGCCTATTTAGTTGAGCATTCTACTCTGACAGTGGCTAAGCAAAGCAGAACATGTTTGTTAGCACATTCCTGCTTGTGTTCCCTAGGACTGGTATTGAGACATATACTGTTTCTGGCAGTAGAGATAATATACAGCAGTCTTCGTGAGTGTAGCCTGTTTTTCTTGGCATTCATAACTATATATTCTGGTAATGAATTCCATAATTTAACTATGTGTGGGCAGATTTATTTCTACCTACCTTGTAATTCCCACCACTGAACAACCTTGAGTAATCCCCTATTCTGGTATTTGGAGAAGAGCCAAAATGCCATCTTTTATTCAAAGTCTCCTCGAGTATTTCTATCATGTCTTCCTTTGCATTTTTTTCTAAGCTAAAATTGCCAAACTGCTATATTTCATTTCTTGTGGTGCTCCAGCCTTTGATCTTTTAGGCTGCCTTTCTCTGTATGTTCTCTGCATGTTCTCCAACTCTCCAGTATCGTTTCACAGTTGTGATGAGAATGCAACACAATATTCCAAATGCTGGTTGAGTTGGATGGCCTTATAAATTGCATAAATAAATAAATATAGCATAGTTTTGTATACAGCTGTTGGCAATGCTATTTTCAATTTGTTTTACAAAAGAATCCCAACACAAAATGTGGGTTCTTCTCACCTATTATATTGGGTTCCACATCTTATCAAGCTATAAATACACATAAAGGTCCACTCTAAAGAAAAAACTGAGAAGGTATTTCATTCATTTTTGGAGCATTCCCAAAGCTGAAGTCTTCTTGATGCATGAGATTCTAATTGTCAGAATTCCTAACAAGAAATGTCCCATCAGGGAAAGCTGCATTATACACATAGGCTTCTATAGCCAGATAGCCAAAATATTGTGGTTTTTTAACACTCTGCAATTTGTGTACAGTACAGGCATTTTTTAAAGTATCACATAAGAATCATCTGCAGTAGTACATACCTTTTTTAGATTGGTTGCCACTGGTTTTGCTTTACTTTTAGCCTTCAGTATTTTTTTGTTGGCTATATGGAATACACTGGCCTGTTTCAGGCCTTTTACCTTATTCTTGCCCATTACCTAAAATAAATAAATAATTTTAAATTGTGAAATAGTTAGTCAAAGACTCAAGTTAATGATTTAAATCATACATGCTTCACTAGTTGAGAAGATATTATATTAATCATTTCTGGTATATTCATTATTGTTGCTTGACACAGTCTGAATACATATTCTTTAGTACTCAGAGAAAAATGCAGATTTCATTTTTTAGAAGGTGCCAATTATATAAAACAATTATGTAGTCAGATTTTTTCAGATTAATTTTCATTCAAAATGGAATGATGACCTTAATACAAAGCAAGCAGATTCATATTTGCAAAGCCATTAAAAACTCAGTTCCAGTTCAATTAATTGTGGTGATGTCTGGAGGGCATTTTTGCCATCCCACGTAAGAAAAACAGTTGCTAGCTTTCCTGAACAAGCGATGAAATACATTAGCAAAAACAAGCACAGACATTTTTAATTAACTATTTTCTTTATAGATGATGCTTTTAAAAAGTGAAGCAATTTCAGCCAAGTTAGCACAATAAACTTAAAATATTCAGTAGATAGTCTGTTCACTATGTGTGTTGTTCTTTACCGAATCTTCTTTTTCAGTTCCCAAATAATTCCTCAAGGGAAAAACATGTCCTCAGTTACTGTTGTTAAAAGGTAGATTACTGTTTTAGTAATTTTTGAATCCATATTTTAAGTAACTTCCACCTCTGAAATTTGTTATAGTTGGTCTCATGGAAGGATGACTACTGGATGCCTAGGTCATAGCCAACTCTTCTGTTTCAGCTGTCCATGATTGGTTCTTGTACTGAACATTGAGAATACGGGCAAGCAAATGAGGTGGAAGCAGCACATGTTTCAATTATTTATTGTTTGTTTTTCAATACTGTCATAGTACCCATTTCTCTTTTCAAGGTTATACAACCTCTCTTTGTTTAGCAACTGCAATCCATTCCTTAAATTGGAAGCAAAATGGCCACTAAGTGAGCACATGACTCTGAGAGATGCTGCAAAGATCACTGGTTGCTGCCATCTCATTTAGATAAAGTTCTCTCATGCAACAACACCAGCGTTACTCTCATTCCAGCATGTGTTATTGTCAGGCACACAAAATTTGGTTGTAAGTACGCACAATGGTCAGAAAATTATTTTTTAAAATTATATCTGGTCTGTTAAGTGGGCAATATTCCTGGTCAAAGGAATTGAACACTGGTGAAGGGTGCATTTTCAGAAAGGAGACTTTTTCCATCAATTGTTTCTCGCTGTGATCAATTTTTTTTATTATAAATTTATTATCTATGCCTATTTCTGCATGACAAAGTTCCTTTTTCTTTTTCTAGCTATGGGCAATGTGCTAGGTTTTTTTGACATCTTAAATAATAATGCTGACATTGATGGTAACATAGGTGGACAATCATTATAACCTCTTCCATATTCAATCTTCCTTATGCTGCCTTTTCTTTCCATGCCAAATTTGGTCCTTTTCAGTTTTTAGAGAGTTATCTTGCTGACAGAGAGAGAAAGTCCAAGTCCCTTTACATAATTCCCAGTATTCTGTAGGTTTAGCTTGGAAAGAACAACAAGGTAGGGAAAGCAATCAGAGTGCAGTTTCTGAAATTCAAACCAGTTACCAGCCATGGCCATAGGAGCTATTACATCTATGTATGTTTCTGAGTATTTCTGTGCACAGGGGAAACACAAGGTGGGCTCTGTATACTTTGCTGTGAGTCACAAGTGGGAAGGAGACTTACACATCAAAACAAAACAGCAGAAACTACAACCAGAAAAGAAACTTCATTCAGTAACATAACTAAAGAGATTTCCTAAATTAATTACCGTATTTTTCTGACTATAAGACGATACTTTTTTCTAAAATCCTTACCCTAAAAATTGAAGGGCGTCTTATTCAAGGAAGTCAGCCGAGAATCGCATGGTTGCAAAACTGCCCAAACTTTGTTTCTGCAGAGAGGCTTCCTCCTATTGCTAGCCTCCAATCACGAGTGAAATAGCTTGTCTCCCAAACAGACTTCCTCCAATCACGAGCCTGATGTAACTGACGTCAGATGATGCTGAACAAACCAATTAGAGGAAGTCTGCAGAGATGAGCTATCGGCAGTTTCACTCGTGCTTGAATGTAATCAGTTATGCAAAACAGCCTGGAAATAGAGCTGCAGAGAGACGGTTTGGAGCTCCTCCCACTGAGTGTAGCAGGTAAATGTTAACTAATTACTAAATAAAAATGTGTTCTGCACTATCTTTAAAATATTGATTTCTTAATTTGGGGTTGGAAAAATGGGGGTCGTCTTGTACATGGGGGCATCTTATTGTCGGAAAAATACGGTAATTGCAGGAAATGTTAAAACCTTCAGGAAAGAAAACAGATGGGGTCTATGGGTAGAGCATTCTGTAATGTGGATACCATCCCACCATTTAAGAAGCAATAAAGCCATGTTGGCACATGACTGACACCCCCCCCCCCTGCAGCCACAACACATGATCCCCAGTGACTAGGTTAAATAGTGAACAGTCATTTTTGTTGATTTCCTATCCGCAATCACAACCATTTCTTTGCATTTTTCTCCACCAGAGGGGAAAAACAGTTTACAAATTAGTCTGGAATCAGCACCACCACAAGTGGAGTGGTGAGGGCTTATCCAACCCTTCCCCTCTCTGCCCCTTGTTTATCCCCCTTCTGGGGCTGTGAGAGGGACACAAAGGTTTAAAAACAACATAGTGATGGAAGTATACAGAGTAACCTCATTTCTGCAAAGCTGTTCTACGATTTTTCTTTGCTGGCAGCAGGTGGGAGAATTAACCTAGCAACTTATTGTGCCTGTATGAATAAAAACAGCTGACCGGAGAAATAACTGTCTCTCACCCGCTCCTGTTGATTGGGTTTAACTACTGGCCCAACTCATAAGCAGGGAGTGAATTAAGGGCCCGGGTGAAGCGTGAGACACAAACAGGGCCATAACATACAGTATGCAGATTCCCCAAGGGTTGGAAGGCACATTTGTCAAGAGTTGATCCCAAAACTAAATGTCGTTGAACAACCCCTGTCTATTTATTTAGATAGCTGCCCATATATTTATTTAAAACATGTATTTAGCCGCCCATCTTAAAACCACTCTGGGCGGCTTCTAACCAGTAAAACAGTATAAAAGCCAACAGCAACGAAAACAAAAACGGAAAAACCTGGCGCCGCAGCCACACTTCCCCAGGGCACCCTCCCCCTCATCACACCCTGGCCTCGCCCTACCCCGAAGCCCCCCGGAAAGACAGAATGGTAGGGGGCTATCGGATCTCGGGGGCAGGGGGTTCCATAGGGCGGGGGCTGTCATTAGCCACGCTGGTCCGAGTTACGCCTTAGCATGGCTTAGGCGGCCAACCAATGCCGTACCGCTGCCATAAGACGGCATTCAGCGACCTCACAAACTCACTTTTTATCCCGGCTGAGGATAAGGGGAGCTGCAGGCGACCACCTCAAGAAGCCCCAACCGGGGGGCGATGGCCAAATCGCGACTTCCGGACTCTACCTCTTCTCCGCAACGGCGCACGCCACACTCCGCCAAGACGCCTCCCCGGCGCCTCCTTCCGGACCGCTCCACATGGACGCGAAGCTCCCCCTCCTCGACTCGTCACGCGTGGCTGCGCGAGCGCGTCATCCGAGCGCGACGGGCCGTTTCCCCCACCTCCGCCCGACTACGGGCTGGGTCCCTGTGGGGCTTCCTTGGCGCCCTTCGGGGGCGCTGGGTGGCATAGTCCTTGGCCCCGGCTACGAATGAGGGAAAGGGCCCGGGTGTCGGTGAAGCGGCTGCCAGCCGTATCCATCTGGGCAAAAGCCCCCCAACGCGCGCGCCTCGCGGGCGCTTCCTTTTGAGTAAGCCCAGGAAACCAGCGCTGCGTCCAGGAAGAGGGGCGCAAAATGGAGCAAAGGGACTCGGGTCGTGTCCCGCCACCTCCTTTTCTTCGAGGGGGATTGAGGCGAATTCTGCTAAAAGCAAGCGCCCTCCGTCTGCCGTTGGGCTCTGGATGAAGCAACGTTTCTCTTGACCGCTTTAAGATGGGTGGACTTCAAATCCCAGAATTCCCCAAAGCCGTGTTTAACCATGCTTCAGTCAGCGCCAGGGTACTTGCGTAGCCGGGGTCAGGCTCAGAGCAGATCAAGGTGATTTTACCTGTCAGATACCTCAATCTGTCAGATTCCTCACAGTGGCCTTGCAGAGGTTCACTTGGCCCCTCTCTCCCTGAAGGACAAGCTCAGCTTGAACAGGTGCTGGCTGGCTATCTGCAGATGCAAATAGTTACATTTCGCTGCTCTTATTGCCACAAGGTAATTCTTAATGAATTCTCGCACCGATGTTCAGTTGGATTTTTTCTTTGCTGTCCTCCAGTGGTGTTCCAGGCATCTTTTCTACTTTTTCATCTCCTGGTGTTCCTCTGAAAACTAGGGAGTTCTCAGGGATCCATGAGCACGGAGAGGCTGCGCAGGCACAATCTGATCCAAGGCTGTCATTCCCTCTCTTTCCAAGCAGCCTCAGCTGAACTGTGCATCAGAGCCTTGGGAACAGCCCCAAGCTCCCTCTGAAATCCAGCACAGTTCATCAGGTGCATGGAGACAGGCCTTACTTCCCTGAGGCAGGAAGAATTCCAGTCAAAGGTGATCTGATCATGACAAAGGACTTACATTAACACCTCTAAAATCCGGATTATATCACCACTCTAACATGTGATATCTGCTGGGTGTCAGGCCCTAGATCTAGGTCAAGTCCATGTTTACCACAAACTCCTAAGCATTCAGGGAAGGCAGGTTAAAATCTTTCAGTATTATAATTTTGGGAAATTCCACTGGCCACTGTGTTCTACCTCTCTACCCATCACCACCAAGATGTTATTACCTATTCCCCTCTCCAACCCATGCCATCCCTCCCCCAGGTCAGAGACCTCTATCCAATAACCAGATGTCATAAGATCCAACCAACTAGCCACTCTATTCTTTGGGTTGCTTCTGTCTCAGCACTCAGCAGTCCCATGTTCCAGTCATCCAGTTGCCCTCACACTTATATATCACACCATCCAGTTCACATCCACTCTTACTGGAGCAATTGGAGGCATATAACAACTCTCTAGTCCTTTCTAAAACTGGGGCAAACTAAAGGATGCTGCAGTCTCCCCACCACAACATCTCATCCAGAAGGAGAGCAGACACCTCCACTTTAGTCACCACAAGTCCACCAAACCCATCCACCATAATCCACTTAGCCCTTTCCCTTCCAGAACTGATGCCATAGATGGAAATCACTAGAAATATCTGGAACAAAAGGCATACACTTCTTTTTATCACTGAGTCTTGCTGCAACATGTAGGACAGAGAATGATTGCTGTTCAGAGTATTGAGATCCACAACAGCCACAGAACTCAAGCTGGCCTTCCAGCACAATAATTGGCCCAATCATGTTCCCGCTGCCACTCACCCCCAGCATTCCAGTGCCTGAGCAATCTGCAATGCTGAAGCCAGGCATCCCCAAATCACTGCCACCATGACCACCAAGCAGAGGATGCTAGAAGATCACTTACAGCCAAATTTGCTGCTGCTGTTGCCAACTGGCTGAAAGTTAACAACTGCTCTGTTTCCGCCACATCACTGCTGAATCTTCAACATTTGACTGGCAGCACCTCCAGTCCAGCACTAAGTGGCTAAGCACTAAGAGTCAGGCATGAGAGATGGGCTGCTATATTAACTGAATACAGTACAGGTAGTCCCTGGGTTAAGAACGTCCAGTTTAAGGATGACCCATAGTTAAGAACGGAGCTTATTGTAGCAAAATTCGAGTTAAATACACAATGATTCAAATGAAATACACAATGGTTCAAGTTAATTACATAATACTACTTATACAGTATTACACAATAATAGTATCTTGGCTTACATACAAATTCGACTTAAGGACAGACCTTGGGAACGGAACTCATTCTTAAACTGGGGACTACCTGTAAATTGAATCAAATCTAAAGTGTGGCCAAACAGCAGACTGACGCCGGATGTCTAAACAAACTGGTGAGGTACTCTTGTCTCATCTGGCTCCTGGGTTATCACCATCTGTTGAGCACACCTTTCTAGGCCACTCTGAAAACTCTGGCTGTTATCATCTCCTGTAGTAACCCTGCAACAGGCTCTGCAACACCAGCCCTTTGGAGGGATCTGAGGAACCTCCAGACCTTCCTCAATCTACAGCAACATTCACAGAACACGTACAACATTCTTCACTGGCAATCTGCTGTGGCCCATCACTAATTTTTATTCAACCTCAGCTCAGTTACAGCACAATCCTGTGTGTGTGTGTGTGTGTGTAAAGTAGTAATTAATCTTATGACCTTCCTGTGAATTCTCTGTGGGCATATGGTTAATTACTGTGGTATAGGTCACAAGTCTTATTTGTGACTCACCATACTCTAATCTAGCATTCACTCATAGAAGATGAGATAAAAATCTTCCTGTAAAGTTCTTTCAGGAAGCACTGACCCTTTGTATTACCCACATTAATATTAAACTTTTTGATGGTGGTACAGCATGGCAAATTTAAATTATACCTGTTGTATGAATATCAGTCATGCTACTTAAATGTATAGTTGACAAACAAATCCTATTAAAATATATGCTTGACAAACACAGCTAGCAGCAAATTGAATAAGGGCTGTATGCATTAAGTATTTTGGTAATCTCAGTACAGTAGTTTTTTGAATAAGATGGCTTTAAAATCCATGTTTAGATTGCAATATTAACAGCAAACTGAAGGTGGCGATGCATACATAAGTTACCATTCTTAGGGCTTGTTGGATCAGACCAACTTCCATGTTGTCCATCATTGTGTTGCATATAGAGGCCAGCTATCAACCAACAAGTAGGGCAGGAGGACATTCAATTTGCCCCACTGCTGCCTCTCCAGTGTCAAAATAGGGGGGAAGACTGGTATTCCACTACATTCTGCCAAAAATGAAAATCCAGTTTAGTTATAATAGTCTGAGTCAACATGTGCTGTGGAATCAGCTGATAAAAGGATTGAGTATTAATTCATACTGCAGGCAAGGAATGCCACCTTTAAATATTTCCCCATATCAAAACTTTGCAAAGAAAAAATGTTCTCTCCCATTCCTTGTACTACTTTCTACATGCTGGAAGTACCTTTTTACAAAGCATCCAAAAAGATGATATGTCCTCTGTGCTCAGTCTGCTTTGTCATCTCATTCTTGTGCATAAGTACCTCAGTGTGACTTTGAATCCAGTTCATACTCCAGCCAGAATAAGATGAGGATTGTGCTTTTGAATTTAGAATTTAAAGTTTAGTTATATGTCACATTGTCCTAACCCTTGTCTCCTGTTGTACTGGTATATGTCATAGATTATCTGAATTCTTTGTTAAAGTGTGCGTGTACCTTCAAGTCAGTTTTTGACTCCTGACAACTGCCTGGAATAGTCCCTGCTGTTTTCTTGGCAAGATTTCAGAAGTGGTTTGCCATTGCCTCCTTCCTAGGGCTGAGAGAGAATGCTGGCTCAAGGTCACCCAGCAGGCTTCATAACTTAGGCGGGACAAGAACACACTGTCTCCCGATTTCTAGCTTGATGCTTTAACCACTACACCAAACTGACTCTTGTTAAAGTACAGACATGATTTTATTTGTGGCATTTGATATCTTTACTAAATAATAATAAGGGCAGCCTTAATTACATAAACACTTTAGGGAAGCCTTTGCCAGAGAATCTAAAATCTATGGATATTGTAAGAGGACAGCTGCATTAGTCTACAGTAGCCAAAAATCAGAAGAAGTTTGATAATACCTTTTCAGACTTACAAATGTAATTAAAAAGTGAAAGATTTTGTGAGTGACGGCTCACTTTGTCAGATGCACAGAGTGGCTAACCTAGTATTGCATTAAAATCGGGATGAGGCAGAGGGGGGGAAAGTTTGTGTGGGGGGAGATAGAGTGGTTCTGCAGATGCAGGTTGCATGTGAAACAGGTTAAAAATGCCTTATCAATTAACAATTGTAATGTGTCCCTACTTCAAAAGATTTCAGGCTGTCTCTGAAGGTCTCAACAAACACAACACATTTTAACATACTACAGGTGATCGGTGCTTATCATCTGTCTTACTTGTAACCTGTATCTGCATAACTACCCTGTCTTCTATCTTCTCCTCTCCCCCTCACCCCATCCCAGTTTAAATCCTACAGTACATCAGTCCAGTCACCAGACTCCATCTGATGAAGTGAGCTGTAGCTCACAAAAGCATATGCCTTTTCATAAAATTATGTTACTCTGAAAAGGTGCTGTCAGACTCCTCCTAATTTTTAATATTGATGCAATGTCTGAAGGCCAGGTGTTTTACTTTAAGAAGACATGTATATGTTAAATAATGGTGAACAATATTGGTGGGGTGCATACATCACACATACTAATCCAGGGTTTTCAAGACATGTTTTGTTGAGCAAGTCATTATGGTCTGGTTAGTACAAAGTATTAGGTCATAATAAGTGAAATCATGTATTACACAAAGCCAAAACCAAAGAAACCACATTATGATTTAGCACTGAATTAGACAATTGTGGTAGTTCAAGATCCTTTGGTCAACACTGGTTTACTATTGTGGTAGCAATTGGAATAGGAAATGGAAGGGAGCGGGCCAGTCAGTCTTATCTCTCTGACCAGTATTTTGCACATTATCTTATCATTCTCATATGTCCCTTTTATGCTTGTCCTTCTGCATTCTTAACAATCATATCTCTCTTGCTGTCTTGGAACTGTGGAGTAGATAAAACAACAGCCAGCAATAAACGTGTGGTTGAGTGTGTTCATTTCATGCATACACAATGCAAGCTGTTTGATCTGCAAGAGCTGTTCAGCACCTGCTGTGCAACAGTTTTGTCTGAATTATGTAGATTGGCAGAAAGGAGGGCATTTAGGACATATGGTTTGCTTTTAGAATAGGGGTAAGGAGTGGACTGGATGATCTTTATAAATCTTGCCCAAACCTGGACAAGAGACTGCAGCTCATACATTCAGGTAGGATATATAAAAGGTATGCATGATAACATACCTTTCTTAATCCAGATAGATAAATATACAACTATCTGCAATGTTGTGCAGTACATTATGTATGCACATGCATATTACATAAGCTAACAAGCTAGCTGCAAATATTGTCCACAAGGTACATCAGACATATAATCTAATCAACTCTCTCAATAATCACATATTCTATACAGAAGGGATCAATAGGGGTAACAGTGCACCTATTGTAAAGGAGGTGAAATGAATATTATTGTCAACATCCAACTCCTGTGTAAGAACTGATTTCCAGAAGCAGAAAAAACAATTTTATCTCAAATGCAAGCTACAAATATACCATAAACTCTGGCAAAAAATAAATCCACTGTACAAGGTCATTAAAAATGAGGTTTAATTTGTTCCTAGCTAGCACTGATAGCTGCCACAAGTAGGAAGGGTAATGGCAGTAGAGGAAAAGTGGGGGAAGAGGAGTGGAACTATTCTATATCATGGTTTACCTCTGCCTGACCAAACCGCGCACCACGCTGTGGTGCACCACGAATTAGCATGGAGTCCCTGCCCGTGCCTTGGCTGGGAGCTTGGAAGCTCTTGGCAGCTATAGAGACAAAATGTAGACAATTCAGTGACACTGGTGAGGAAAGAGAAGAAAACCCTGCCCAGCTGTAGTCCTTTAGAGTCCCCAAATTCCTGCTTCCCCTTCAGCGGTACACTCCAGTCTGGGTCAGCCTCGTGTTCCCCAACCTGGTGCTCTCCATTTGCTAGGGAACTTCCGTTATTGCTAGCTGGCTGAAGTAATGGGAGTTGTAGTCTAACAAAGATGGAGGGGGCCAAGGTGGGGAAGGCGGGTTTGTAGGTATTGGTATCTTGGGATTTTGTAGAAAAAGCCAATTCTTCAACCTCTTCTGATTTTCTTTTAGATGCGTTCACAAGCCTCCCTTGGGAGCTCGTCTCTCCAGAAGTCATAGCACAATCCTGTTCGAATCTGGCGGGTTGCACCGCGCATCCGTCTTGGCATCAGCTTCCTTAAAGAACGTAGTTGTTGTAGCTGCTGCAACGGACAGGCGGTGAAAAAGTAATCCCTCCCCACCCTCTCTTTGGGAACAGAGCGCGTCCGCTTCTGGCATGGCTTTTGAAGAACCGGGCCTCCAAACGCAGAAGACCGCGCAAGGCGAGCACCCAAGGGTGCCTTCCTTTCCCGAGCCGCCTAACTCTTTCTCAAGTGACGTTGCCCGAAAAGGGGCTGCTTGCCGACCCAACCCTCCGGCGGCCAAAGGCGGCGGCGGGTGGCGCGCAGGAGATAAAAAGGCGCCGCGGGGCTCTGCTGGGCGCGAGCTTCTCACCCCCGGGAGAGTCGTCGTCGTCGTCCTTCTGCCGCCGCCGCTGCTGTTCTGCCCCCCTTTCGGCACCGAGACAGCATTCGCCTTTCTGCAACGCCTCCCTCGCCTCTATCCCGTTAGGAGACTAAAGTCATGTTGCACTGGGGATACGAGGAAGACAACGGTGAGGAAGAGAGCTGGTGGCTCTCTGGGGGAATAGGTACAGGGGGTGGGCTGTCGGGAGACCGTGCCCGAGGGCCAGGAAAGGTTCTGCTCCCGCTGGTGATATTGTTACGACCATCGCCACCATCATCCTCAACATGCGCACTGTTCTTTCCTTCAGTTGGGATGGGAAAAGGTGGAAGCTCTTCCTTCCTAGGCCGATGCGTCTTCAAGCCACTTCCACTCGACGTGCAACCTCTCTCTTACATTGCTAGTGTTTCCTTAGGAGCAAGCCTGCCTTCGAATGTAATGGGATTTACTTCCAAAAAAGTACGCATAGAATTTATTACAACCCCGGAAGGAACATCTTCGCTTAGAAATCTGTGCGTCTTTCTTTCTTTCTTTCTCTCTCTCTCTCTCTCTCTCTCTCTCTCTCTCTCTCTCTCTTTCTTTCTTTCTTTCCTCCTCCCCCCCCCCCTTCCTCCTCCCTCCCTCCCTCCGTTATTCTTTTGGACTCCTTTCATATCCCTTTGGAAGGCATACTCCTAAAAGATTTGTAGAAGTGTAGTTGCATTACTTTTCATGAGTTGGAGTACATTTTCTCAAGTTTGGATTAGATGAAATTTCTCAGTCATAAATTTGAAGCTGCAGATTTGAGTGAAATGTAAAAAAATATTTTAAAAAGAATATTACATCACAATTTATCTTTTTTTCATACTCAGTTATCTTTACTTTTTTTCTAATTATCTATAATTTTGGAGGTAAAAGGAGAGACCTCCAGTGATCTCCAATGATCTATGGGAAGAGTAAATCACAAGACATATTAAATTGCTCCAATACTGTAGAAGGATCAAAGGATCCTGATTTTTAAAATTGTGCTTACTATTTTGCTCCTAATAAGAGAAAGAAACAGCAGGCACATTGTGCATATGAGTGGCTTTGGCGTGTTTAAGAGTATATACTCTTGAGATATGCCAAGTGAGGTAACAAGGCAGTTTATTGATCTCACATATTTTGACTTCTTTTTTGCTATATATAGTGTTGAGTTAATAATCATAATTAATATTTTTCTTCCATATAGAGTTGTATTAATGATCTTTGTACTAAATCTCAAGGTCCACAGTTTGTACATTCTGTGTTTCTGTTCTATCATGTCTCTATTAAATTAAAATTAATTTCAGGGTGGGGAAAGTATTAAACTGAGTTCACAGAGGTACTTAAAAGTTCATTTTTGTCCAGCTCCAGTTCTTATGTCATGTGTGAACTTTGTTCATGCTGGACTGCAAAAGAGAAATCAAATGCATAGTCTGGACAATACAGCTTTTTAGTTACTTTTATGTTATAAACAAAGTAAATAAAAACATGGCACAGTTAGAGCTGTTGAAACCTGAAAGTGATTTTAAATAATGTGAAAGAGATAAATAAAGGATTTATGAAATATTTATGAAATATCATTCTGATATTAATATACTGTCACCTACCCTCAAATGCTCTTTCTGTAAAGGCACCTTTGATCTTTCCAATTTAGATAAACTTTTTGGTGTGTTCTAAGTTTCTGGGTGTTTGGCTGATGAGTTTGGAACAACTCTGATTTTGTATACTCCTTTTCTCCCTGTGATAGGCAGGATTCAGTAACAGATTTAGGAAGACTTTTTAAAATGTACCATTTCTTACTCGGTGTGTACATACCACAGTAATACAGATAGCGAAAGACTTCAGTTTGTGTTGCTGTTGTCTAATCTCGATGCTACAGCAGGCTGGATGACGTCTGTTTAGCAAGCAATGCATCAAAGATAATCTTACAAAACTTTGTGTCCTGCTTCATATGGAGGAACCTAGATAAGTTCTTCGAAGACTGGCTATTACATCTGGGAGGTACTGCTTCTGCGGACTAAATAGATGGGTGATAAACATCAAGACTATCCAATAGTTAACATGTCAAGCTCAATTTGGTTTCACTGTCAGTAGGGGCTCTACTTCTAATACAGTGGAGTTCCTAGCTTTGAGAACCTAACAACATCAGGGCTCTATAAAACATCTTGTTATTACCAGTGACTCCAGCTGTGTTGTTCTAAACATGCAAACACACAAAACAGTTCTGGAAGTTCCACATCAACTTCCTATAATGAGAATTTTTTTATTACTTAGGAGGTGGCTACCTATTGGGAGGTAGATTTGTATTATTAGCCCATACAAATAATCACTTGTATACAGTTTTCCATACACATTTATTCTTGTGTGATAACATTCTCATTGTAATTACACAGAATAATGGGTTAGATTAATAGTTTTCATGCTTTCATTGAATTAAAAAGGCTGGGGTAAGCCATTCCGCAATTACTAAAGGTTATTATCTTGTGATCTCTTTCAGTGAACACAATGGAAATTCCTCTTGAATAAAATCTGCATAGGGTTGCCCTCTAAATCAGCATGCTGGCATTTAAGGCTTGGTAAATTTAAAGCATTTGATGGGCAGAGGTTGCCTACCCCTAATTTGATGTACCTGTGCAAGCATAGAAATTATTTCAGCAATCAGTTCAATAAGCTTTGCAGTGGTAAGAACGTTATTTTGTCAGTCTTGATACTGAATGATAAATGTTAAGTGACATAAATGATCTTTGAGGAATGAAAAACGATATTCTGTAGCTGACCCATTTTAGAACTAGAATTTGACACTGCATATATGGTATGAAACAGTACAAAAGATAATCTTGGTGGGACAGAAATATGGTTGACGTAAAACAGACGGTGTGTCCCAGACATGATAAAAGACGTGATACTGTTTTTTTCTCCAGAATTAGAAGCAGAGAAGATTGAGATATTATTTTATTAGAGTAAGGGACTTTAGGCAAGCCAATATCTCTCCATGTCATCTATCTTGCTGAGCTCTTGATGAATAATTTTGAACAATTATTGGATGAGATTGCTGATGAACTTTGACTGATCTAAAACGCTAAGTGTGAATGGGATTTTCCATCTTAGCAAATACAAAATATAGGCTTGAGAATTTCATAACCTCCTCCCTATGATTGCTTGATAAGCCAAGTGGAATATTTATTTATTTTAAAAAAATTGTATGGCTACCCATCTAAAAACACAACTCTGGGCAGCTCACAACAGCAATGAAACCCAGAACTATAAAAAGCATAAAACCATAAAACTGTAGAAGTTAATTTGCCTCTCATGCTAAAGATTTGACGCTTTTTGAAGTACTAACCCAATATATTCATCATATACCTGTAGATTGGATAGAATCAAGTCAGTTTAGTACCTTACGCTCCTTCATAGTTTTTATGAAATTTCAAAGAGAATCAAGGTGTCTGTGTGTAATAAAATAGAGATCTCTTGTGATTAAAATTCTATGGAGGAATCTTGTGATCAGAGAGAAATCTTGCCTTGCACACCGGTAGATTAACTGAAAACTTATTGCTGGAAAATGTTATGAACTATTTCAGGGGAATGGAAAAAAATGTAGAATGGGTGCACATTTTTTTTGGCTTGAGGGTTGGATTACACTTTGCAGCATTTCAAGAACTGAACTCCAAAATAGGCAGGATCAGTCTGTTTTGGAGGGGGGGGGTAGGATTTTTAAGGGCTGAAGTCCGTTCCTTAATCATCTATTTTATCCGTTAATAATGGAAAAAAGAAAAAGGTCCCAAATTTTTGGTACTACCCCCCAAGGGCATAATGGCAAGCTGTTTTTGCATTCCCGCTATAGGAGATCTAAACTTAAACCAAATCCCAAGTTTGGCCAGAAGCATTTCTGACAACAGAAATACCAGAAGCATTTTCTGTTATTCCTTCCCTAATGAAGATTTCTTAACTAAATGAAAGAGAATAACAACCACCCTCCCACAACCTAATGCTTTTCACTTGTGTTGATAGGCTACTTCAGAATAAGTATGCCTGTCACTCACTTGGCATATTTTCAAGTAACATTTCATATTATGGCTAGTGTGTAAAGCTGATCTAAATGCCAGTTACCCAAAATGTTATTAGTACCAGTAGCTGGAGGTATATCTACGATGTAACTAACAGATATCTCTTTTCCCAAGGATTGTATAACTATTGTTTTATGATGTTTTGTTTTTGTTTTGCTACCATGACATCAAAATGCCTAACATTTTTACCACCTTATAATTCTTTCATTTCTTTTGAAGAGAGCTGGGACAATTAAAATAATATAACGTGTATATGCATTTAAAATGCTAAGGATTTCGGTTCTTTTTTATGCTCAAGACTGGTATTTGTGAAGTTTGGTACTTCTAACATTTAACTTCTGGTTTAAGGAATATGTTCAAATCTCATAATTCTAATTTTGCATCTATGATAATAACTGATAGACTGAGATCTGGTTGTTTAGGAGCAAGTGGCTCAGATATCTGAGGGCAAAAAGTGGACCATACCAGTTCTGATGGCAACTTAGGAAATCACATTGTTACCTTCTTCTACCTGTGGAAAAACTGTACATAAACTGTATATACCAGTGAGATGGCTGCATTGTTTTTTTCACTCTGAAGTGCAATTTTTAAAATTGTTGTTAAAGTTTCCCATATGCAGTCCAAAGTGGTATAGTGTAGTCTACCACCACATTTCCACCTTGCTCTATTGCATATATAAACCAGTTCTGACCCTTCTTCTGTGACAGTCAAGTATTCTCTTTTCAACATGACCATGCTGTATCAAGTTTGGAGATCAGTATGTAGGCTTCCTAAGCTGTGCTTAATTCCCTGGATTCTCTAGGCAGCACATCTTCTTCAACCTTATCTGAAACTTTGACGAGCCAATATTAATCTCTATCTCTGAATAAAGCACTTTGTATGTTTTTATGATACTGAACCAAAATAAAGCATTATAGTTGTGTGAATGACAGATTAAATCATCTAATGGGTAAATGTTCTCTGAATCTATTGCATGTGTGTTAATTTCAGGTGTTTGCTGCATTCCTAATGACCAGAATGCCTGGAAGTAGGCAGAAAATGAACAACTCTAGTGTTCTAACCTGCATCCTTGGGTATTCAATTCATTAGAATTAAGATATTTGTGGGGAGGGCTGTCTTTCAGCTCACCAAAGATGATTGGGTGGTGTACTTTCCATCCCTTTAAATCCAACCATTTTTAATAATTTTATTTTTTTTTTTAAAAGAAAAATAAGAAAATCCAGGTAGGTTCTTGTGCATTTTCTTATATGACAATTTCTTTGTTTGTCTGACTGTACCAAATGATATTCTGTAAACAATGTTTTTACTGCAATGTATTCTAGGACCTACTCATTGGAAGGAAGTTTTCCCCATTGCTAATGGAAACCGTCAATCTCCCATTGATATTCAAACTCAAGAGACCAAATATGACCCCACCCTGCGCCCTCTCAGCCCCAGCTATGATCCTTCCTCTGCTAAAGTCATACTCAACAATGGACACTCCACCAGTGTGGAATTTGATGACACTGAGAATAAATCAGGTTTGTTTCCTAGCAAATCTAAGTCTGCTTCACTGCAGACTTAATGTTCTATAACTAACTAACTTTATCTAAATTATAAGGCAGCTATTCTCCAGAAAAGATCCTTTTACCTTATCATCTGAGTGGGTTTCAGTTAGTTGCAGTTACCTAAATATGTCTGCCTTCAGATGGCAGACTGTCCACATCTTTCTTGAATATGATTTTGTCTGATTGGCTGCAGAAAGTTGGACAGCTTCCTAAAAGCCCTGTTCAGGTGGGCTAAATTCCTTTCTCAAACATTGCTTTCTCTCCCTCTTCAGTATAATTAGTGTTTTTGTTTCCTGTTGCTCTCATTTCATGGGAAAGTTCAGATTCCTTGCTTGCTTTTTTTTCCCCCTCTGTAGAGTGAATAGCAATGTTCAGGATAGTTATTTCGAACCAGAAAATAGCGTGCGGGGAAAGTGCCGGCCCTCTAGTGTTAAGCTGGATCCCCCAGCAGTTGTTTTAACATTGAGAGATCCAATTGGTGTTTTCTGCATCAGTTCGTTTTGGCTTTCAAGTAGTCCAAAGGAATGTTTAAGCATTAAAAATTTCCTACTCTCTATTTAATAATAAGAATTATCATTATTGTTTATAGTGCTGAGTGGGGGTCCACTCACTGGAAATTATAGGCTGCGACAAATCCACTTCCACTGGGGACCCAGTGATGACATTGGTTCTGAACATGCCGTGGATGGAGCAAAATTCGCAGCAGAGGTAAAGTACTCCTCTGAACTATCCTAAAGCAACAGGATTTACTTGTGCAGCATAATTAAAACTGTCCTTTCTGAGATGACTGTTGTATAAAACACTGGTGTGATTTCAGCAGCAAAATCATTATTCATTTGTAATGGTAAATTTTACTCCAGGACTGGTTGCATTCATTCAGTGATATGTGCCGACAAAAAATGTATTTGGTCGGGTTCAGGCAAAAGAATTTAATGCTATATGATGAATTTTATTATTTAAGTGGGAAATTTTTAGTTGTTAACGTGTATATTTTAGAATTTAAAACTAGCCTGGCCTGGAAATTTTTACTGTATCTTGTATGTTGATCTTATCTTTGGTAGTAAATTCCATGGATTTCCATGGAAATTACTCCCAATCACTTCTGCTTAGAATTGCACATCAGTGTTTTGGAGTTTTTTTTAATTAAAACCTGTGCCTTTGATTATTTCTGGATGCCGTGAAAAGTGCTTTTGGTGTGTGCTCAGTAACATTTTCATATTGTCTTTTATTTATGTGTTCTGCACACTGTGTTTTCAGCCATTATGCTTCTGGTGCACCTGTGCTTTGCTCACTGTGGATTTATTTTCTCTGTTTGCCACATGTCAGTGGACACTGAATTTTTTAAAGGAATGTACCTTTTGGCAAATAGAGGCGGACAAACATGGAGAGCTACCCTGAATTCTGACTCTCACACACATAGGCGCTATGGATGCAAATCTTCCTTTAAAATATTCCAGTGTTCACTGTCTAGTGACATGGTAAAATACAGGGAAAACATCTGCTGTGTAAAACATGGAAGCCCTGGAATTAATCAGCTCTTTGGGTTCACGTTGATGAACATCACAACAAACAAAGGCAAAACTATACTGCATATTGTTTTCTTCCTTGGGAATTGCTATTCTAAAACATCCTCATACACTGAAAATATAACTAGCATTCTAATGATGAGAAGAGGCTCTGAAATAATAGGGCTTGACTCAGTCTTTTGCATTTAAGTTCCAGGATCTACATTAGGCACAATAATTTCCTGTTTCCCTCCTTTTCACTTCACTTCTCAGCACATGGGAAGTATATACAGGTCTCAAAGTGGCCTTACATTTTACTATGCTGGATAAGCAGCATAAACTTGCTGCAGGATAATGGGGGGTCAGTTAAGCCTCTGGGAATGCCTAACATGTAGGTATTAAGTCTTCCCATTTATATTTTTCATAGTATGTGTGTCAGAGAGAGGTTTCAGAGCGTGAAATAGACTAAAATACCTTCTGTTGATGTTTTCTCAAAAGCAAGCGAAACAACACTATTTCCCTGTTGGCTGATTTTTGGTCCCCCGGATGGGCTTGAAACCACGCTGGGTGGAGATGAAGCCTGGTGCATCTGGGTGGAACCAAATTCAAGACTGTAAATGTTCTTTTTTGATAATACTGTAACAATTCTCTCAGATGAAAGGTTTAGTCTAGTTACAACCTCTGCCAATTTATTTTAATGTGTTTTCCATGTTGAAATGGAATGGCAAAAATGCTAAATGGAAGAGACATTATTAATAAATTACATTTTCAAATTATTGCTTTTCCCAACATAAGGTCCTCAAAAAGTATAAATGGCTTCTTCCCTTCTAACATTAAGAGGGAAACTTTTCAGTGTTTTTTTTTTTAATATTTCTGAAATGGAATATTAGTTTGAAATAGAAGCACATGTTTGTCAGTACTGTAATGCAAGAACTGAAGATTCACAGAAATAATTTCCTTGATAAAATAAAGCAAGGTGGAGAAATGGCTAAAATTACTGGGGGGGGAATCAGTTGGGGGAAATGACATTTGCAGTGTTTAAAGACTTATGTTTTTCACAGGAACCAGGTGAGATGGAATATAACGAATTAATAAGAGGTGCTTAGAAAACAATATGTTCCAAAACAGATATATAGCTGGAAAAAAAATAAGTTCCATCTAAGAAACCAAATGGAAGGAGAAAATATCTAGGAATGTTTAGTCAGTTTAAAAAGTTTTCCCTGTGCTGATTATAAACGTCTTCGAGAACCCACTAGAAACCCTCCTGATTTTGGAAAAAAAAGAGCCTAGATTTGAGAGAGAGTACCAGGCTGACCATATGGGTGGAGACATGCCCAGAGGATCAGTAAATAGGTGTTCAGTGTTGAGCCCCACGAAGAAAAGGCTCTTTGGCTCAAGAATGCACCTCTGCCAAATTGGCACATGCAAGAAGAAAGAGCTGCTCTGCAGACAGAAGACAACCCGGTTCCTCTGGCAGATGATCTCAGTGGATCCAAAGTCCCATTAAGCTGAGGCAGCCTACCGCCTGGACCCAGGTGTTTCCCACAGGCTGCGATACAGGAGTGCTGATGATGATGATGCATAAAAGAAACAGGCCTTAAAAGATTTCTCCAACAAGCTGTGGTGCAAGAGCGGTGGTAAGACAAGATACATACATCCTTTAAAAGAGAAGTCACAGGCCACTGGGAATGGGCCTCCCCCACAGTGTTTCAGAGCTTACTCGTGTCCTTTCTTGTTTGTTATTTTCCATTAATCTGCAATAAAAGCAATTCCTGTTGAAAGCATTTGTTTCCTTTTTATAAAATGTTCATAATATTTCAGAAGATATATTGTCCAGCTTTTAAAAGTGTGCGTGTTGACCTTAAGTTCCAGAATCCAGATTTAGTGAACTGAGCCATCAGAACTCCTAGATTTTATTCATAATAATACTTTGCACTTACAAAGCAGCTTTCCTGCAAGGATGTTAAAGCCCTCAATCCAGTGTGTGTGTCTGAGGATTCCTGAGGGAAAAATGAGGGTGGGGGCATGGCCTGGGGGGAGGGACTGGCATGAGGACCTGCCACAGACTGTATTATTATTTTTATAAACATGCCCCAAACTAGGACTGGCTAGAATGGATCTTCAGCGCTTTGGACCAACGCGTGTGGAGCTTCCAAAGGACTACATACATCAAGATGGCTTTTGGCTACTTGTAAAAAAAATAATAACTTAGCCCCCAGTACTCCATCATGTGTTACAGACTCCTGTCTAACTTCATTAAGTGATGATTAATTGTACTTGCGTTCTTGCTTTTCAGCTTCATGTGGTCCATTGGAATGCAGATAAATACCCCAGTTTCGTTGAAGCTGCTCGGCAATCTGATGGATTAGCAGTCATGGCTGTTTTCTTAAAGGTAAGGAAATAAAATGATTCTGTTTCATTTCAAAAGTAGGAAGCAAAAGGCCAAACTATTGTTTAGCACATAATTCTGCCTGTCAGGGTGAGGAACATTTTGGTGGCTGACAGCTGGACGTAATGGCTTCCAGGGAAATGAGAACCACAATGGGTAGCCCCATCTTTTGTAATTTGCACCAGTTAGGGTGCTGGAGTCAATGGCTTTTATAGACCCTCCAGCTCAAGAATTCTGTGATCCCAAGTGGATCTGTGAAATATTTTTATTCTGGTTTTATTTGGGGAAAATGGGATTTTCCCTTTTTAAAAAACAAGCCTCATTTTGCATTTACTCTACAGTTTTTAGTATTTCCTGTCTCCAAATATCGAGAAATCAAAATTTGTCAATACAGTTGGGAGTAGTTTCAGATGACACAGTGGATCACCTTGGGGGGTGCCAATCTCTTTCCCCACCGCCACTTACATGTATGTATTAGCCAAAAATCATTTGTATTTTTTTTTCTTAAGACAAATACCCTGAAGGATCTATGTGGTGCTTTAATAAATACATATACTATATGAAATCTGAAAAGCAAAGTATTTATTTTCCTAATATCTAAGGAGGAAAAACTTCCTGGATGCAGTTTCCTTCAGAGGAATGTTCATTCGCATTCACCTCATTATTCCAAAAGAGCCTTCAAGAAGATGTTCTTCTCCAGAAATAATATCTCCAGAGTTCTACCATACAATCCATACAAGTCTATTCAGAAGTAAAACTTATTGGAATTGGTGAAGCTTACACCTTGGTTAGTGTGTAGTGGATTGCACATTTGCAATCAGACTTCAGTAGTAGTGTCATAATTATAGAATAGCTTCCCATAAAACCTCTTGTTTTTCTTAGGCATTTTGACATTTTAAACACTGGAATTTTCTTTTATATACCATGGTTATTTTTTTAAATATATCTTCTTAAGATGTTTATTTTTCTCCTTTTTAAAATTAAAAAAAAATTCCACATAACTGTAACCATTCTGTTTGGAAAAGTTAATGATAAAAACCAGTAAATAAAGTTTAAAACCAATAAAACCATTTTCCTTCAGCAAAAGAAGTGATCTTACATTTATATTTACAGTTGGGTGAATGCAATTCACAGCTGAAAAAAATCACAGACCAACTGGATACCATTAAAGTGAAGGTAAGGCAGACCAGGTTCCAATACTGTATATTCTTATTGGGCTTGAACCATTTCAGATAATAAAAGGCAGACCTGTCTATACTTTTTGTTACCTCACAGAGTTCTGGAAGTGTGGAACACACAGCATTAGACAGAGAAGATTCCACAAATATGAATGATGAATCAAGACACTAAGTCTACATGTTTACTTTCCAGTTCCCCTCAGCTGTTTTAATACAGTACTGTGTAATATTTTCTAGGGTTGCCCATACAAACAAAGTGCTTTAAACCTCACACAAGCACACTGTCTCTTGCCATTTACAGGTAGTCCTCTTTCAGTGATCACAATTGGGACTGGCAACTCAGTCATTAAACAAAGCAGTTGCTAAGTGAAACCATGATTGTGCTTATGATTTTACTTCAGCTTTTCCTTGCTTTACAGACCTGCAAAGGTCATAAATGCAAGGATAGATCACAAGTTACTTTTTTGTCACTGTCGTAACTGCAAATGTCACTATACAAAGCAGTCCTAAATGAGGACTACCTGTACAAGCATTTAGGGCTACCAGATCTTGGCAGCGAAATTTGGACAACCATTGGGTGGCAGAAACTCCTAATTGTGTCCTCTAGTGATTGTCTATATATTTGCAGCCCAGATTTGGTAGTCCTACAAGCATTAGAATTTGAGAAAGGGCAACTAGTGTTGGGAATGAGCTGTAACTATGTGTAAAGAACCATAGGATAAATCTCTCTAAGCTCATGGAAGCAAAAGTGGAGAAGGAAAAGTATATCCTGGAAGCAGGAAGCCTGTCATAGAAGGAAGAATCAACAGAGGAAGTTATATGACACACTTATTAGCAATGAGGATGAAGGGGACATTTGCTAATTCCTTCCATCCTTCCTTCCTTCAGGGTAAACAGCACAGGTTCACCAATTTTGATCCTTCCTGTTTGCTCCCTCATTCTCTGGACTACTGGACTTACCTTGGGTCTCTCACAGTCCCTCCCCTTCTTGAGAGTGTCATTTGGATCGTTCTTAGGGAGCCTATAAGTGTTTGCTCTGAACAGGTATGTTTTGCCTCTGAGCAGAGGCAATGCTTTCTCATTTGAAACCTCTCTTTTTAAAGGGGTTCTCATATGAATATCTACCATTTATTGTATTCTGATATTAGGAGACTACATTGATCACCTATTAAAATCCAACCGTATTAACCATTCAGATAGTCATGGAGAAAATATGTTTATGTGGTCGCTAAGAGTCAACACCGACTTGATGGCACATAATCAATCAATCAATCAATCAATCAATCAATCAATATTAACCATTAAGGTGCAGACATAATTAAGAGCCCCTGTTTTCTCTTTCAGTTCATCTTATTTAGGTGGCTTGCCAAAATTGTGAAGATAGTAAAGGTGTGCCTGAGGCTTATACATATTCAGAGTGCTTAAATGTTACAATGCAAATTACTAAATACTGTATGTTACGTTTGATCTTTATAAATATTATGTAGGCACTGTTTCATAGGTCATCAATCATTGACCATGTGGGCACATCTTCAGTTGTTGAGTATGTCTTTGTGTGCTCAGTACACAGAAACTAATTGCTGATAAAAAAGCACAGGTTTATATCAAGATGTCACCAGGAAGAAAATTATGTACACTTGAAGTAAGTTTTGGCATTAAGGTATTAATTATTGCTGAATTTTGTACCTTTTTCATCCACAGCTGGCTAAATTTCGCAACCTCCTGTGCACTGGTGAGGGAGAGAATGCCTTTTGCATGCTGAAAAACTTCAGACCACCACAGCCTTTAAGGGGGCGGGAAGTAAGAAGAAATTAAAGGAAAGATAATTTGCAGTAGTAGTTGACACTGTTTTGGATGCAAAACCCATTTAAAATATTGCCCTTTTTTAAAAAAATACATTTTAATTTGGAGGCAATGTTTTTCATTTTTAAAGTGTAGGAATTTTGATAGAAAGACTTGGGAATGGAATGGAATGGAATGGAATGGAATGGAATGGAATAGAATAGAATAGAATAGAATAGAATAGAATAGAATAGAATAGAATAGAATAGAATAGAATAGAATAGAATAGAATAGGACAATTTTCCCACTACAAACATAAATCCCAAATAAAAACATAGAGCTTCTGTAAAATGACAGTAAATGCAAAGTATATGCAAATAGTGAGATGATAAGGAGAAATAGGACAGGGACTAAAATACCTACATCAAATTCAGGATATAATGCTTATTTTATTGATACAATATTTTTCCTCGATTGTTTGTTTCAGCTATTTTAAATAATAGAGTTTTTTTTACGATTTGACTATGTTAGAGAGGCAAGGCATTCACTTATTATTTAAGGATATAATTAATAACATATTATTGGGATTGCAGTAAATAAGATACAGTCAATCAATTTTGTTCCAACTTGTAGGTAATAAATTAATATTGCATTTTGTGGTCTGAATGAGCTTCATGCTGTTATTTGATTGCAATGTACCATTTTAAGTGTAGTGATGAGGGTTGTATAGACATAACTTAGGGTTTGTGAATGAAATGCCCTAACTAGGGGCAGAGGATTAAATGATCTATTCTTACAGTCTGGGATTCTAGCCCTTTCTCTACAAAGCATCCTAGGAATTGTTAATATGTATAGAAATTAATGAGGTACCTGACCTCTGAATGCCATCAATGGGAAATTATTCAGCTGATTAGTCAGAAAGCAAGAATGGGGACTCACTTTAAAAAAAAAAATCCAGAGAACTGAGGATATAATGATGTCAACATGTTTGTTTTTAAAATCTTTTTATCAGAGATGACATGGGTTTTTGATTCCATTCAGAAGTGCAGCTTGGATAGATATGTGCGTGCTGAATTATATAATCTGTATGTTAATGTGTGGGTATTTGTATATAAGGCTGTGAATTGAAACTGTTTGGAGACGGCATTGTTTCATTTTTTAAAAAATTAGAGTTCTTAATATTTTCATGTTATTTAAATAATTGCATAAAAGCATTGTTAAGGATTCAGAAGAAATTTTGCATCAAGGCAAGAAGGAGTAAATAAAACATTATTGATTTATGCTCTTACATTAGATGTTTTTTAAAAAATAGTTTATTGACAATAAATTAAGTTTTCCTCTAACAGTGTGTTTAGCAGTTATTTTAAATAAAAGCTAATTGTTTTAATGTTTTCAAACTTACATGTGTTTAAATTGATTTTTAAATTTGCACATGTGGAAAGATAAGCTACTTGCTCTTAGTTTAGAAATTGCTTAAGGTGTATGAAACTGGATCCAATCTTAAACTATGTCTAATGGGATTAAGTTTAATTTTACAATTAAATTAGAAGTTATTTTCCTTGTTTTTGGTTGAGATTACATCCATAGATGACTACACATAGGATTTTAGTCTGAGGATGTCATTCTAGTCACATTTTTCTGCAAAGCTTCCACTGAATGTAATGGAGCTCACTTCAGCACAGACATCCATAAATGCAGATAACCTTGATCTGAGGTTTCTCCCAGTACTGGATAAACACATTTATGCAATTTTCACATTAATGTGAAAGTGGGTGGGGCCAATCAATTAACCCAAAAGAGGGCTAGATAGAACTCTCAAAAATATACTGTAGTCAATGCATAGGGTTTAACTCTTTCCATTCAGGTATGTCATGGAAAGTGCTGATTGTGGGTTCAGTTAACCTCCCTCTTTCCTCAGGTCAAAAAGAATCTGTAGAAAAACATGTCTCTCAGGGAACCCCATTGTTATGGTTTTAAGGGGAGTAAAAAATAGAGAAACGGGTGGGAGCGGGGTAAGATGCCCCCTGCTCTGAAACCCTTCGCAATGGCACTGACCATGCTACTTCCACTGTATCTGTATCTTCTATGCAGCATAAAACAAATGGATTAATTATATCAGGACTTACTTTTTACATTAACATGTTTTTCCCAATCATTATTCTGAACTGGGCATGATAGTACTTTGTTAATTTAGGATAAATAAAACTCAACAGATAATAAGGCAAAAAAATAAAGGATTTATGGTACTGTATTGTATTTTATGGAGGCAGAAGTTTCTTTTTAGCTTTTTCTAACCAGTAGGTGTCATTATAAGCAAAGTAACATCAAGATGTGATCTGAAACCCTTAAAACGATTTTTAGAGGATGAAAGAGCTACAGTTTTGAAATAAATAAACATGAATGATTAAAATGTGACAAAGGACCTATCTATTTTTTTTCTAGCAAATGGTAAAGCATTAAAGCAATAATTTCTGATACAAATTATATCTTTTTCCCCAAATTAGTGAATGCAAAGCAATATTAAATTTCAGTTCAATGGACTCAGAAAAATGAGACTATAGAAAACTCAGATCCAATTATAGGTATTAAAGAAGATTTCAAAATCTAATCCATCATCTAAAATTGGGGAATGAAGGGGGGGGGGGGATGAAGACAACATTTATCCTTTGAGTGATATGGCTGAGGGCCTATATTTATATTTGCATTTAATTAATTACACTACGTTAGCTATGATTAAATTCAGTTAATATGACTCCTCATGTATTAAATAACATTAGATACTTTAAAACTGTAAAAAGTGCATCATGACATCACTACATGAGCCCTCCCCTTTCATACATGCACCCCAATGACAGAAGCATAAAACCTGTAATGCATGAAACCTTGTTCTCTTTCTTAGTTTGAATCAACCTTCAGTAGAGCACACAACTAGCACTTTCTCAAGAAACCACCCTCAAGAGAGTGCTAATCCTGTTTTTAAAGGTCAATCTATCTCTTTCAAGAGCATTAAACCTGTGTATATAAGGAACCTGCATAATACCTGACAAAGCATTGACTGGACAAAAGCCTCTGAGGAAGTCAAGTATCTTCTTGATCCTGAAACCAAAGCCAAAATGGTCATAGTAGGCAGTTCCTGGTGAGCAGACAGGAGAAATGCACCCAGAGCAACCTAAAGTGGCCATCAGGAAATGGGCAGTTCCCAGCCCTGACCATATCAGCAACCATATCATCCATGAAGCATGCTAGATATGTCCATAACAAAAATTGTGTCAGAGTAAGAGGGAAAACACTATTAAACTAGAACATCTGAAAATGACTTTAAGCTGCCTTGGTTGTGGGCTGAGGATGTGAAGAAGGTGGCAGAATCAACCAATCCTTTTGCTAGCCCATGCTAGATGCATAATCAAGACAGTGCCATTCTGTAGTAAGTCCGAACAAAAACAATAGAGACAAGATACAAACCAACAGGGACATCTGCTGGGGAAGCAGTCAATGATACCCAGCATATCATTGGGATGGGTGCAACTGGGTGCCTGAAACCTCACCCCTTTTTACATGTTAAAAGTTGTGCTTGCCATTGATCTTCTGTGTGGATGGCTCTATATGCCAGTCTAGTTTTTGCCAACTCAAGGACGGATGACTAGCACTTAAACTTAGCAGTGGGAAAGGCTTGTAGACTTGGTTTTGATTTGTACAAGGATAATTTAGCCTAGGAACTGATTAGATAGTTCTCTGTCCCCTAAAACAGGAATCTGGATCTGAATTGTTACATGGATGATCAAATCACCCCAAATACATCAGTCTCCTAGGATTTGGTTAAGTAATGAAAAACATGATTTGGCTTTGGACAGCTGTGATCTGAGAAACATGGCAGCTATTGAGGTTATTATATATATATATATATATATGATTAATATATCACTTTCCTCAACCTGGTGTTCTATGACTCCCATCATCCCCAGTCAGATACAGTGTGCATTTGAGAAGTACAAAGTTTGATCAGTCATTTGTCCAATAGTTTCATGGCTGGTAATTATTAATAACTGAGAATATGAACATATCAATGGCGAATATCAAGGATATTTGATATTTTGAGATTGCTCCACAAAAAAGTCTGAGTCTAGGCTCACAGTTTAAAGCAGTGATTGAAAAAGCCGGTTCCACCTTTCACTACAATGTTTGCTCAGGTTGGGAAAGCACCACCTTCAGTTTGACTGAGCAGGCAGCAGAATGAAAGGCTGCCTTGAATTATTATTGTGCTGAATCAGTTCTCCAAAACTTCCTGGAAGTTTTCTTCCTCGTAGAAAAAGGCTTCTATTTTTCTACCTCATTCTCACAGTGCATTTCATTTGTCTTTCTGATGCCTTCTGGTGGTATGTTTGAGCTTTAGCATTTGAGGTTGTTGAGGATGCTGTTGCTTTGCCCCCCCCGCCCCGCCCCCCCGCCCCGCCCCCCCCAAATGTGTCATGTCATTCTGGACATGTGTCTTAGGATGGCTTTATGAAGTGAAAAAGTCCATAGGAGAAGTTTTGTATGATTTAACTGAAGCTCATGAAGCCGGTTAGGCTGTAGATCAATGGGAATATGATTATACAGTTTAAAAAAGAACTCTGTTCATTAGCCACTTCATAACTCACGGTTGTGCAAAAACTCCCTACCAACATTTTTTTTCTCCTTTGCAAAAGAATATATTGAAGGCATTTTGTCTCCCCATCAAATGAATTGTGGGAGAGGGGATTTGATGAAAATTTTGGCACAACATTAGTTTGGGTACTGTCTCTGAAAGTGGTTTCAAGCATGATGGGTTGAAAGCCCATTTACTCATTTGCAATGAAGTATGAGAAAGAGAGCCAAGTGGGTCTTTGGATGTGCTGACAAGCTAAAGCCAGCAAGCAACCATGTCCTTTCACTGCAATTTTAATTGCTACATTGCCAGATTCTTTAGCTGCAACTTCCACTGTAATGGTCCCAGTAGAGTATCATCATTCCCCTCTTTTAATCCTGAGAACATCAGCTTGGAGATGGATGCCTTCTCTATTTCCATCCCAATTGCATAAAAGCAGTTTGAAGATGATCAGTGATCATGTTCTAGTTTACCAACCTTATAAAGCTGAGAACAAGAAAAATTATTGTCCTGCCCAAAGTTGTTGCAGATCTTCAAGAAACAAACAAAACCTCACCATATTTCACGCAGAAGGGAAATAAATTGCTTGTGACCTCTCCTTTCTTCTACAACATTCCCTCATCTCATATATGTTGTTTTTATTTGGCTATTGACTGAATGATTATGTACCATCAGGATGATTTCATCTTTTAGCAAACACATAGAGAAACTTTCTTCAGGATGATTTGTCCTCAATCTGGCCCTTCAGGTCTTTGATCGGTGCACCCATTGCCACAGTAACTAAGTGGTCATCCTCTTCTCTTTCCTTCCACCTTTCCCAGCATTATAGGCTGCTCAAAGGAGCTGGATCTTTGCATAATGTGTCCAATACATGGTAATTTGGTCATTTGTGCCTTGAAGTATCCCTTTCGCTTTCATAGAGTGTCACAGGGAAAATCATTGCCTGCATGATTCTGATCTTTGTAATATAGACACATCACAGTATCTGAATATCTTTTGCAAAGCTTTCATTGCTGCTTTACCAAACATTAGTCTGTGGCATATTTCTTGACTGCTGGTTCATTTATTGTTGGTAGTTGATCATAAAAGGCAGAAGTTATCCACCAATTCAATATCTTCATTGTCCATTCTCAAACTGGTTGCTGTATCTGTTGTCATTAGTTTGGTCTTCTTTATATTTCTCATTTTTTCCACAGCTCTCTTGACTTTCATTACTAGAGCTTGCAAATCATTTGAAGTTTCAGCTATCATGTTTGGCTATGTGTAAATCAAATTTGAGCAACCCCATGAAGTAAAACTGCAAAGTTATCAAGCCAATTTTCCTTTTGAGAGATGGATAGAACACTTGAAGCCCAGAAAATGGGACATATGGTGAGAGAAGTTTCTGCAAAAAGGGAAATGGAATATTTGCAAGATCCACAAGGGTGCAGCATTTCAGAGAAAACATTAGTTCTTTGAAATTTCAAATACACCACAATGGAGCTAGAAATAAATTGGTTCAGCTTTCGAATATTGCTAACATAGTAAATTACAGAGATCCAGGGGTGATTTTTAACTGATACAGAATCCCTGTAAAGTATCCACAGTTTGCTATCACCAAAAAAGCTGTTAGTGTTATAGCAAGCCTTTTAAAGTAGGATTGCACATCCATATTGTGTCTTGCAATCTTAGTTTGGAAGGAGCATGATGCTTGTTCACATTCCTCACAAACTTTATTTGGGGGTCATTTAAAACATTCCTTAACTTTTCAGGAAACTGCAGACTGTTGTGATTTTTCTCTCTGGGTTGATATTGAGTTCAGCTACCTGGCAAGTATCATCTCCAGAAAACAGAACCCATTTGGTTCTTATGGGATGAGGATGTTCACCATCTAGAGCAGTGTTTCTCAAACTTGGCAACTTTAAGACATGTGGACTTCAACTCCCAGAATTCCTAGGCAGCAGCCAGGAGTTGAAGTCCACATGTCTTAAAGTTGTCGAGTTTAAGAAACACCGCTCTAGAGACTCATTGGGTGCTATGACTTCAGCTTATTTTTGTCACCCCTCTCCCCACACATGATCACACTTCCAAATTAAGGCCTGGACTGCAGCCACCCATTTTCTTTCTCTCCTGAGAGGGATTTGAAAATATTTTCATCCCAAAATGCATATGCATCCACCCCCAACCTCAGTGACGCCAAGATGATAAACCTGTTTCACAATGGCCCAGCACAAGTTCCTTTTGTTCTTATTTTGGAACATAGGCTGCAAGTACATAAGAGACAGAGTTGGCCTGATGATGCTGTGATACATGTTTTATTACTTGCTTCTGCTTACCCCACCCTGCAGATGCCTATGGTTTTCAGAAGAACAAACATGCTGGAGTATGACCAGGGCAGCTTGGTCTTTCTTTTATGTCTGCCACATTGATCAACTTAGATGAACAGCTGGATATGATAGCAATTACTGTAAAAAAAAGGGAGGGAGAGAGAGAGAGAGAGAGAGAGAGAAGGTGTGTGTTCTCAGTACTAAGCAAGGAAAAACATAATAAATGCATCTGTGCTAGTTCCAGAGTAATTTGGACAATGGAGCAGAACCTTCAGTGCGAAGGAGTTCACGGGCCATTGGTGTTCTCCAGATGTGTCAGACTATAGCTTCCATTACATTCAGCCAACATAAACACAGTTTTGTAAGTCAACATATCTGAAAGACACCAGGTTGGGTTCAGCTTATTAAAGGACAGATATAATCACACATTGCCAATATCCTACCAATAAAGGTCATGGGGGCATGTACGTTTTCATGAGATAGTAAGCCTGGAGGACATTCTAGGAAAACTGTGTTAATGTATGGTGAAAAAATAGAGGAGTCTGGTAGCACCTTTTCCAACTAACAAATTTTATTAAAAGACATGAGCTTTCATGAGCTGCAGCCCCCTTCATCAGATGCATGAAATGACCTACAGCTTACAAAAGCTGATGCCTTTTAATAAAATGTGTTGGTTGGAAAAGATGCTACCAGACTCCTGATTTTAAGCCTTGAGGAGTCAGCTAGAACACTGTGTTCTAGTATCCAATATGTGCAGTAAACATTGTGTAAACCTGTTGCGCCTGATACTGGGGGGCCCTCCACTCTAGCTTGTGTGTCAAAGTTGAGCAACTTTATCATTCCTGCAACATACTTGCTTCTATGATTGATCTGAGCTGTGAGTCCTCTCTATCATGGCTCTACTGGATTAATATCCATTTAGTATTTCAATATGCAGAGATGACAGCAGCAGAAGAGACACTCTTATAACTTATAATAGCATCAATTTTTTTTATTGAATAAGAACAATCAACCAAAGTTTAACTCAAAGTACTGGTAATGTGCCTGGACAATGTCACATTATTTTAATTCAGTTATTAGTTCTATGATTATATACTCTCAGTCATATAGCAATAATTCATTTTTAATTCATCAAATTAAAAAAAAATTACAATCTTTCATTTTGTTGAATAAGTAGGTTACAATCAAACTTGGAAATTGTTTAGAACATTCCAGATCAAAACAAACAAAACATTCAGATACTTATCTTTAAAGTACCCAGCTTTATTTTTGAAACAAGGGTTAAACTGAATGTACCCCATGTTTTTAACTATGCAAATTTGAGACAAAGTTTCCTTTTTACAAATAATAATAATAATAATAATAATAATAATAATAATAATAATAATAATTTATTAAAATTATACATTGTCCAACTCTCTGTGATTCTGGGCACTATATAAAGAGTTGGGGTAGAAACTTTTTCTTTCATTTTTCCTTAGCTATCTATGATATACAGTACTAGAAAGTACTTTTAACTTCAAAAGTATGTTGTTGCTATAATTCCAATATTACAACCAGTCAAAATTTTTACAATAACTATTTTAGAATGTAATCATTTTACAATAATTTGAACACATAATATCTTTACAGGTAAATTTCACTAGGGTTTTAAAAAATTATTATTAATATACAGTTTATATAAGATTTTAGCTATCATCCAATAGACCAGAACAGAGTTGCTGAGGCTGGTACTTGGCATTTACACAGGGGTCTGAAGGCTACAAACTTTTATGGCCAAGGAAAACTTTTATGATTTAATTTAATTTGGTTAAAATAAAAAAATATTTAATTGTCTGCAGGCAAGGGAAGGAAGGAAGGAAGGAAGGAAGGAAGGAAGGAAGGAAGGAAGGAAGGAAGGAAGGAAGGAAGGAAGATTTTTGTAGATTTCTAGGGCCTATGCCCAAGACCTCTGGTGCTGATGGCAGCTTTAAGGACTCAGATTGTGCACCTCTGGGCTAGGAAAACCATTCCCAAGTCTTTTGCTTTGAATGCTTTTGTCCATGCCAGCCCCCATCTAATATAATCTTTGATCAGAGATGATAAAATACGAAATCCAATAATTTGAAAGGCACCATGATGCAGAAGATGAAAGTGGTATTGTTAACCACTGTCCCTCTGGCTTTTACTCCAAAAAGATAATTTATAGTGACTGGAATCCAGTTCTGCTTTTTCTTGATTGATGAAAACACTATTCAGGATTCAGGAGAAAAACACTATCCACACTTTGATGTCTTCTGCATCCTGTTTATATAGACTTGTTTATTTAGGGACAAAACTGGATAATCTGCCCAACTGTAAATTTATGAGCAGCATTCTTAGTTTATTCAAAGATTAAGGGGAGTGCAGGGCTTTATGCAGATGTAATAGGAAATGAATCTAATATCTAAAAAGGAGATCATGTGCAAATAACAATGACACCGACTTGTTTCAGATTACAAGCCCAGAAAGTGGGTCTGCCTCTGATCTCCCAATTAGAGTCCCAGGTTCTTCATTGTCTGAGTATGCCTGCAATGCAAAATCCATTCCTTTATACAGAGAAATTGAGAGGTTTAAACAAACTGAGGTTTGTTTAACAAGCAATTAGCACCTCTCCCTCTAACTCAAAAAGGCATGGAGGAGTGGAGGCTCTTCTGTTATCAGGGATCACAGCCTTGGTAACGCTGACTTGAAAAGCAGGGTGGGTCTTGTAGTACTATAGTAGTGAAGAATCCCTCAAGGTTTCCATCATGATACTGCCTGCGTGCTGACATTTAGCAAAGCATGCAGGCTCATTTGTTCAATGGACCTATTTTAATGGTTTTGACGTAGATACTTTGTACTATGAGAGTTCTGAAGTCATTATGTCATTATTGTGAATCTAATTTTAAACTTTTGCAGATCCTGTAACAGCCCCAAGAGCCAGAAACAATGGCAAGAAGTCTCAAGCCGTTATTTCTTTGGCTTGTGCGTCTCCATGTTAAAACAAGCTGTACCTTCTTAAAATAACCATGTGGGTAGGAGAGTGATGGTGAAGTCTGGCCTCTCTATAAATCTTTACCTTTCAGTTAAAAAAAGAAAAGTCTCAAGCTCTCTAACCAGAAAAGATCTAAAGAGAAGCATGCAAGCATCATCCTACTCATTTGTTCATTTGGAAATAATGCCACTGGCAGAACAAGCTCAGTATTCAACTGGAAGAGTGCAAGAAATTGAAGACCCATGTTGGCTGCAGCTATGAAAGGAAAAAATGAGGATAGGGATAAGGTTGTGTGCAATGGAGAAAATTAATTTAATCAAGCTCCAATTCAAGTCTGCATCATCTCCTGATTTGGGACATCAAAGGAAGCTGGGAATGGGGGCTTCAAGATTCTTTGAATCTGCCCAGCCCCTCGTGTACAACTTAGTGGAATTGCTTTTGTTAGGATTTCCTGATCTTGGAAAAAGCCAGCCGTGGTCTGGCAGGAAAGTGGTGGGCGTGGTGGGGAGTCTGGTATCCAATTTCCCTTCCTACAATGAGAGCAATGCCTCCATTCTGAGAAGGGAAGAATTGAATGGAACAATCCTATAGCCTTGAGGACCATGGGCATCTCTGGTGGAGGGGAGTAAGGGTGGCAAGTGACATGACATGTGTCATGATGCCATCATACAAATGATAACTGATATACATTACATAATTTGTGTCATTTGAATGATGACACCATAGGTGCATTCATTACCATGGCTTCTTCAAGAGACCTGTGCCTGGAACAGTATTTCAGGGACCATCAGATGGTACCTAAATGCACTATGCCACCTGTATTTATTCTCTAAGCACAGTATAGTTACCATAACATTAATGCTTTCATGTTAAATTCTAGCATTTGAGTTTTCATGCAGAAAAAGCTGCTGCAACTTGCTTTAGTATTCCCAAGCAAGTTGGATATTGTATTTTCACAACCAAAGGAACAGCAGTGTATTTATAGGAGATGGTAGTGCTATTACTTGACAAATATTTCCAGAATCCTTCCAAATATTTGCTCTTCACACCAACGAAGAGCTTGGAAAAGAACACAGTGCCAGGCGCCAGTCAAATGCTAACAACAGATGTCATTTTCCAGATCCCCTGCTGCTGATATATATGTGTGGGACCTCATGCGCATGTGCAAAACTAACTTTTTAGAAGGTTGACATGAATCTACAGCTGAAACATCCTTATGCAGAAGGAATTCTGGTTTTTGGCTTCTCTGCTCTGGCTAAATTCTTGGGAACAATTTTGCTGCCCACAACTTATGATATTCATATAACAATTTAATACATACATGCTGTTCCCTTTTGGAGCAAGCAACTATATGCAGAGTGCAGAAAATGAGTAAGAAATAGTAAGTCAAAGAAATTAAAGGCAGGAGATGAGAAAAAGAAAAGGAAATGTATCCATTTAGTTTGCTCCACCACCAGTCCCTGTATCTCTCCACAGCTTTCTGTCCTTGTAAATCATCCTTGCTTCCACCACTGCTTCCTATATTACCTTTTTTTCTTTAAAATTCTCACTTCTCTTTTTGAGGATCTTGTCAACTCCTTCCCACTATGACTTTCTTGGTCTTCTCCTCCTCTCGACTCATTCATTCCTCCTTCCTTTATTAGTTTTGTCATTCAGTCTTCTCATGAATGGTGTTCATTCTCTCTGTATGATCAAAACATCTCACTAATTACTTCATCCTGGGAATTCACTTTTCTATTCAAGCCACATTTATCAAGACAAAATGAAAGACATGCCCATCCCTGTACATAGTACAAATCCTTCCTCCTTCCTAGACACGGGGACCAGTAAATACCTGGAGTAAAACTGACATCCCATGGAGTGTGCAACTTGCTAGCCAAAGAGATATACTTGAAAGCATGGGGAAAGGCTTTTTTCCCCCTCACCAGAAAATTTTGTAATGGGCAAGAAGCCTTTCTTGCAATGGTCATCAATACATTGGTTCCAGATCAATCACAAGCACGAGGCTTTTTGTTTAGGCACTGAATAAAACCAGTGCGTCACAGTTTGGGAAATTCCACAGTAATTGTCTTCTTGTTACCTAAGCAATAAAGGGATTCTGACTTTGTGGATTCCCCCCCCCCCCCCCCTTTTCCTGCCTTCATCTTTGTGTTCCTTAGAGCAGAGTTTCTTAGCTGCTCCGATACTGCCGGGGATAGCATGGGGCTTTTCCCCAACCTGATCTTCTTCAAGTTGTTAGGATTCCAATTCCCAGAATTCCTAGCCCATAGCATGTTGGTGGAGAATTCTGGGAGTTATAGTCAAACATAGCAAGCAGATGCAGAACTTAAGAGAGACAACATGAAGGCTGCAGTCCTGGGCACATTTACTCAGAAGTATGTCTATCGAACATAGTGGCACTTCTACCATGCATAAGCCTGTTCTTTTGTAAGATAAAAATAAAAACTATATTCTACTTTGAGTATTTAAGAGCTATTTTCTAATAGATGAGTTCTGATTTAAATCTTATAAAGTGGTTTTTCTATAGGTTTATTATAAGAAAGAATATATTATATGGAACTATGAAATTAGTTGTGGATTATTGTTATGCAATAGGAATAATAACTTTAATGATAAGGAATTTCATATCCTGGTAAGGACACACTGAAAACAGCATTTGCTTCTACTTCATTAATTCAAATCAGTAGATTTTAAAATACTGCATATAAGATGTTTCCAGCATCTTGATTTTGTTTTTAAAAAAACACAACTGGCAGTTGTTATTCATACGTGCTGTTCTGGATGGATAAACTGGGTGCAAGAATCAGTTTTGTACACATGTCCCTGAGTGATGTAAGGAGATGTAGATATGGCCATGGGTATCACAGCCAGTGCAGGATTTGTCGTCATCCTCAGAAAACTGGGTGTGGGGTGTGGGTGTGGGTATGTGCACTCTTCTAATATGTACAAATGTTCTTTAATCGTGTCCTGACACAGTCCAGTGACCTAGAAATTCTACAAAATTCATGTCCAAACATTTAAGTCAGCGGTGTCTGAAGGGAGGGGGTAAGAATGTCAAGATGTTGGCCACAACCATGTGCTCTGTCTCTTTTTTACATGCACTGTGATCCAGAAGAAAAATACTGGATACAAAATCTAAATACCCATCACTTCCATTAAAAAAAAAAATCAAATCATTCTTCTTTAGAAGAAAGGCAGTAACTACTTTTATTTTTGGAATCCTGTTTTTCTTGCTTTCTGTCCTCTATTCTTCTACAAAACTGCTGTGGCAATCGCCTCTCTTTCAGCTCCACAAAGAAAACAGAACAACCACAAAACAGCTGTGACCAGAAAAGTTCTCCTATTTGGCATTCAGTAAGAAGAAGGACCAATTTCTTTTCTTTAATTCAGACATAGAAAAATGTACTGAGTCAACCCCAAGCTGAGAGTTAATGCAAGATATGCTTTGATTAATAGGGCTTAATAATATGGTGAGCCCAAAGTAGAAAGATCTTCAGTTCATTTTTGGAGACACACCTTTGCCTCTAGAATATATTCCTCTCCTTGGGCAAACGATGGAGCCATTTCTTCCTGCTTGGGAAATATTTTTAAGCCAGAACTTTTTATTATCAAAATAGACAAATAAAGCACAGGAAGACTTCCAGAGGAAGAAATGGCAGACTGAAAATGGCTCCGCAAAAAGCAGAGCTGATGACCACGGCAGAATAGAGAGCTGGCAAGTAAACCGGCTCTTCAAAACCTCTCTAGACAAGGAGAAGACTTGAGATCATCCACAAGAGTTGCAGATAGCTGCTGTTCATGAGGAGACTGCAAGATAGTGATCTCTGGCAGGTTTAGAGCTCTGGGAGACGAGGGAATAGCCATCTTGCTCAAACCACAGTCAGTGCCTTTGAAAAGACACTAAGTTCTCATACTTCCTTTTCTAATCACTTTTGGAAATTGCTTGTTAAGTGCTTTTCAGCTATTAGGAACTTTTGGATTGACGGGTTAGACCACAGTGGCTGAGTTTCCTTCAATTGTTAGTGAAAGAAAATTTTAAGTACAAATTTAAGAACTTAAAAATATTTTTTGGAATAAACAGCAAAAGGGTGATTAAGAAAGAAAGTTACAAATGGACTAAGGGTCCATATAAGTTTGAAATAAGTTTTTGGAATTAATTATAAACAACCTTTTCTGTGGGAAAATGCTTTTCTTTTGAATTAAAAAAAAAACATAATAAGATTTTAAAAATTGGACGCTACTGTAGAGGCAACTAAAGATTACAATTAAAGGAGAAGAGCATATAAACTCAACTTACAATTACAGAATGGGGCAGAATATTCTAACATTGGACATATTGAAGGATATTTTTGAAAAATGGACTCAGAAATTATTATTAATAGTGTCAAGAGAGACAACTGCATCTATGGAAGACTGTATCTAAAAGATGTTGTGGAAGAGGAACAAGTTTTACCTGACAGGATCAAGACTGAGTTGAAAGTGGATTTACAAATGACAGGCTACAAGAGTGACATGGAAAAAGATGTTACACTGGACATAGAAAAGAAACTGGCTGATGTTTTAATAATTAAAAAAGATATACAAGCAATAAACTAAGAGAGTGACCTGGATAATTTTCCTACACCAGATTTACAAAAGAGGCTTGTTAAAATTTTGAAGAATCTCGTGAGAAGGGACAAAGAAAAAATGAAAAGAAATTAAGTTCCAAGACATTATTTGAATGGACTAAGGATTAAGATTGTTAGAAATAAAAGAAGGAAATATAAAGTTGGTTTATTTGATCAAGTTTAAAATAGGTATATTATTTCTGGTAACCTTTAATGGACTTTTGCTGATACCAGGACTGAAATGATGATTCTTTATGGATTTGTTTATAGTTAAGAGATGAGACAAGGGAAGAAGAGATCATTTGTATTTTAAGAGAAGGTGATAAGTTACTAAAATTGTTTATACTTGTTGTGATGAAGGTGGGAAGTTGCTTCTTTATATATTTCTTTTCTTTTTCTTTACTATATTCTTACTTTTCTTTCTTTTCTATTTTTTCCTTTTTTCTTTCTTTTCTGCACCTTCTACTCTTTTTATTCTTCTATCTTTTTTTAGTTTGTATTAGTTTTTACTGTTGTAATTACAATCTTTAATAACATTATTATTTAAAAAAAAAACAAATAAAGGACAGGACAAATATTTAAACCATGGAGAGCAGTCTGCAGGCTAAGGACTGCCTGAGCCCTTTATCCTCTGTTGTCTGTTTCCTGGAGTCTTCAAAGATTACACCATCAAAATTCAGCAGCAAGATACCAGGTAAAGGTGGTATGATTTTTGCCAGTTTTCTGGAAGAAAGTCAAATAAGTGGATGAAGCTTCCATAGCACCAGCTGTGGTTATAGGCTTATTTGTTTAAACAAGAGTTTTAAATGTAATTACACAACTATTCAGATGACTACCTTCTCACAATATGTTAGACTTGATAAATAAGGATGTGTTCCTTAATAGCTTAGGATGTTGTGGAACCAAATGATCCCATTAATCTCTGTTTACCTGTTGGAGCAAAGCAATTTGTGTGAGCTATTACGTTTCGTTAATCCAGATTGAGGATTTAGCCTGTTGGGTGAATCCAGTCAAGTGAGTGGCCATATTCCTGGGGCCAGCCTTTCGATGTGTTTCATAGATAGGTTTGCAGAACTCTTCTTAAGAAAATGAATATTTGCAATGCATTGATAGTAATTGCCATTGTAATGCACTGCGAGTATTCGCAATTACTCTAAAAATCCTGTACTTGTTTCATCATTTTTACAATTTTACCCCTCTTCCAATCTCTGTTAAGAAAAAACGGGTGTTATATACAAATCATTTTTTTTTTAAAGATAAGGTATATCTGAGACTGCAAAACCAGAAAAAAGCTACATTGGCCCACCAAACTTAAAGACAGCTTGCTAATGGAGGCTTCTTAAAGTTTTTTTTTTTAAGTTTTCAACTTGTTATTGTTTCTGTTTTGATATCCAGATCAATAAAGGCATTCACTCATCTATTGAAGCCATTTTGATAACCTGTTCCAGTAGAATATAGCCTGGATAGTATTAAAAGATGATACAATTCAGAGCAAAAAGGTTTGAGCTAGATCACTTTTAATTCCTTAATAAAAATAACAACCACCCACATTAGAAGTAAGAACCAATAAAAACACAAATCTTATCCTAATGAATAGATGCAAAGGAGAAATAATCTGCAAAAACATGCTACAGTGTATTTTACAAAATCAGATAACTGATGGCAATTTTCTGGTATGAACATATTTGCTCAGTCTGAGTGAGCATATCGCTGGCTCTGTAAAAGATCTTGGTGGAATAAGCAGCTTTATGAAAATGACCTTTTGGAGTCTTGTCTGCCAAGCTTTTAAGTAATCCTAGAACTCTCTCAATGCACACAGTTGCTGTGAGTGATTGGAACAACTGTCCCGTTTGCTCCAACGCAAAACAACTGCTTCATATTCTCATCCCTGACATACTTTGCCCTCTGAGATATTTTTTGTGTTTATCCTAACCCAGCATTTGCAAAAAAAAAATGGTAGCAATCTTTTCTCTGCCCAAAGAGACAGATGGTCAACAAACAGGAGAAGAAGAATATGCTTTGAATCACTGTATTCAGGTCGGAACATTCTGATAACACCATGTATGTATCGTGTATGCAATCTGCATGGGAAACATCAAATGAGATTTATCTATCTAATCCAAAATAAGGAGTATCTCCCAAACTTCCACTTCATCCAAGTCAGGAATGGGCAACCCACAGCCTCATTTTTGCTGCTGCTTGACTGTCTTTCAAAGTCTTTCACATTCACTCTGACAACATCTGGTAGCAAAGTTCTGTGGTTGTTACTATAAAGTTCATCACGAACACAGTGAATGAAGCCTTCTTCAGCAGCAAGTCATCAAGTGTACAGCATAAATTGTGTCATCACCCAGTGATGTATAAAGTGGGGAAGAGGGGTCATTCCCTGATGCCTGTACTGGATTTGGAAAAGCTCTCACCTCACACACCTTGCCATAAGCCTGTATTTTCCTGTTGAGGGATTACCTGAATGTAGATGAACATGGTGGGCAACAAATAAGGAAGGTTTAGGGCAGGATATTCCAGTTGCTGCCACAATTCAGTATGCGTTAAACCAGGGTATTAGGAAACAGCACGACGGGCATAACTCTGCTGGCAAAAGTGATGGAGTTATTTAAAAACTGTGAAATAGCTCACAAGTATTTGCAACTTAAATAATAACTGGCGCTCAGTGAATATCTGTAGGAAAGGCCTGATTCAGTCAGGAACGTTGTCCCCACAGTGTGGCAGAATGAGTAAATAAGGGAACCGCTGTTGATACCTCTCCTTTTCTACAAGCCCAGAGTGTCTGCTGAGAATGACCTAGTATGATCAAGACATATTCAAACCTGATGATAAAATAGTTGTTAAGATGGAAAGATACGTATGGGATCATCTTATTTTATTCATGTAATGTCTCTATGAAGGAGGCCAGCTTCATGGTTGACTAGCAATTTGAACCCATCTCACTAATCTAAAATTTGATCCATTGCCCCAGTCAAGATTGCATCCATCCAGAATCCAACTGATGCAGATTGCAAGGAAAAGAGACTAAACTTAGAAGAAATCTTAGAATCAGGAAGAGCTACATTTGAATTTCATCTCTGGTATAAATCTCCAAAACATTACTGACTGCTCCGTTGTTGCAAGATTTATAATAAGGCAAAGTGCATGAAGCACTTTAACTATTAAATGTTTATAGATCATACATTTCTTGGATGGAATAACAAAGCACTAACCTTATTGTAGGATCCGGTAGACTGGCAGATTCATATCTGTATAAAGTGTTGCAAGAAAGGCTGACAAACCATGCGTTTTCTCAAAAGTTTAAAATTGTTAGGGAGCCAAGAGCAGAAGGAGCCCTGTTGGCAATGTTTCAGTGGTAGATGCTGGCCTCTAGTGTCTATTGGGAAGAAATACTAGCTAAAATGGAAATACTTATTCTCTATCAAGTCTTTCAAACTTATCTTAAGGACAAGAAGTTCAGAAACAGAAAGAATAAATGCATACCTTTTTAAAATAGTTTATTTGTATGGCTGTCCAAACTGCATTCTTGCTTTCTTGCCTGCTTTCCGCATAGCATTTTACCTCCACCCCTGAGTCTTGTGAACTGTGACTCAGGACATTTGCAATAAGCCACTATAGGTTTTTATAATAGTTTGAATTATCCCTGTTGGTTTCTAGACTCTGCGAGATCAGTTGTTGAAAGGAGCAGCATTGCTATTCTTTCCAGTTTTACTGCCGTACAAAAATTGTGAACAAAAAATGATGCCAACTCTTCTTTGACCCCTTGATGCTTGTAGCTTGGCACTAATTTGTATAAGGGCATAATTCAAAGTGATTGTTACATAGCTGAGTGCTCTGTTTCCACATAGTTTTACTGAGTTCCGTGGGAATAAATGAGGGTCAGTCTGAGCATAGCTAAGAGACATCTGGTGTTACCGTTGGAGAGTTAGAACCAAATTAGAAATCCTCTTGGCCAGAAAGTTTTGGGGATGACGTTGCACTAGTATGAATTTATTACATATACCACCATGAGATTTTGAGAGGAAGGTTGGATATAAATGCAAAAAAGCAATGAATAATACATAAGAGCACCAAGAACTTAGTCTAGTAGCATGTCGGTGTTTCAGTAAGCAGAAGCTCTGAGGCTTAGGAGATTCATGTGCAAGTAAAAGTTCTAGATACAACTTGTTCCTTTCACAGCTTGGGACCTAGGTTGGTCAAATCATGATCAGTAAGAATTGTGGGGTATGGAAAATGCTCTCCAATGGGCTATTAGCTGTGTATTGCTATTAAACCCATTCAAAATTGGCAGGATTACATCACACTTATTTGCATGTTAGGTTTATATCCTGCCTTTTCTCCAGGAAGTCAAGATGACTGACATGGAGATCTCCCTACCTTTTCTTCCCAGAACAGCAGCCCCATGAAGCTGGGTTTTTTCTCCCCACCTGAATAAATGCAAGCATTGCTGCTGTGCAGGTTGGATTAAATACGGCTGCAGATGCATAAAGTTGTCCATGAAATGCCGCAACATCATCACAGTGTCCCCATAACCTTTCAGAAGTACTTTTACTTCGTTCTAGGAATGATCTGCTCCCAAGGTGTGCTAGTACATGGGACAGAGAGCATCAGTTCAGTTCTGTCCATGGTTAGCTATGCCAGCAAAAGAGAACTTGGTGATTACGGCCTTGAAGATTTGAAGCTGGATTGATCCAGTAAACCCCTCCCAATACATCCCTTTGTTAAACCATCCAAAAGAGAAAGCAAGTCTCAAGAACACTTTCAGCATTTAGACTCAATGTTAGTCAATGGAAGATACAACATTGTCAGATTTCCCATAATATTGAAGGGCAAAGAAAATAGTGGCTTACCCCAAACTCTTTGTTTCTAAATAGGTGTAAATTGACACATACACCCTACTAACAAAATATGTCAAGTCTGCAAATTTCACCATAAACTGACCTTGTATTGTAGTCTATATGGCCAGGAGCAACCTTGGGGAAGCAGGATCAATGTGGTCAAGATGGTGGCCACAACCATATGATCAAAGTCACAACGCTTTTGTGTTATGCATTTAAAAAGGGGGCAGGGCTTCAACTGTGGGTCACAGCTGCCATCTTGACTTTTTTGAACACCCTACAGCTGCCCTTACATAGGGCTGAAAGAAAGTATTTCAGCAACATTCTAAGTCTCCTCCCGTTGCTGAAATGTTTGGCCAATGATGTTCTTTTACCAGAAGGAGGAGCTAAGAAATCAATATCCAACTATCTTTGGAACAATGGAGGACAGGGATATTATTTTGGCTGACTGTCTTCTCAGAGTCAATTAATCTGATCTAGAGCTTGCTGTTTCTAGAGAGCCCACAGGGTAATTCTCTGGGCTGCCACAGGCAGAGTATGAGCAGGTGGAAGAGCAGAACAGCAGAGACACACCTCACTACACCTTCCCTACAAGCTCCCACCAAACTATGCACATTCAACTAAACTCTACTGGATGTGAATGACAGGCTTTGTAGTCCACACATACCCAGAATGTATCAGGTTGGGAAAAATGGCAACTAAGCAAGTGAGAGAGGGAGGAAGTGTCCTAGAAGTCTGTTCAGATGGACTGTTTCTTCTTCCTAACCTCATGGTATCATTATCCCCACTACCCCGTGGGAAGGATCTTAAATTGTTTTGGTTTATTTAACAAAAAAAATGTATTTTATTTTTATTTACAATTGTATACATTGTTTGTAAGTGGCTTTGGGAGGATTGTTATCCTGCAAAGTAGATGAAAAAGAATTGTAATAAATAATAAATATAAGCTATAAATCTATATTATCCAAGTAGTGTAGTGGTTAGAATGTTGGACTGCACCAGGGAATCCCAGGTTCAAGTCACCGTCCCACCAGGAAACTCACAGGGTGATTCTGGACCATCCCTTCTTTCAGCCCATCCTATATTATGGAATTGTTGTGAAGATAAACAAAAAGAAGAATTTGTAGGCTATCCTGAGTTGCTTGGAAGAAAGTGAATCGAAATGTAAGAAAGACATGAAACTAACATTGCGGTATAAGAGGGAAGGATCAATATATTTTTTTAATAATAATTTTTATTAAAGTTTACAAATACAAATATAACAAACTAATGCAAACTAAAAAATTACAAAAAGTAAAAAATAAAATAAAAATAAAAAAGTGCAGAGAAAAAGAAAGAAAAAGAAAAAATAATAAAGAAAAAGGGAGATATATAAAGGAATGACTTCCCTCTTCATCAAGACAAGTACACACAATTTCAGTAACTTATCACCTTCTTTGATATTTCAACAAAGGATCTCTTCTTCCCATATCTCATATCTTACCTATAAACAAATTTTAAAGCCTCATCATTCAGTTCTAATCAGCAAAAGTCCATTAAGAATGATCAGAAATAGCAACATATTTTAACCTTAATCAAATAACCCAGATTTATATTCCTTTCCTTTCCTTTCCACATAGTAACTAATCACATTTCACCTCCAACCCTACATTCACTTTCCCCCACTTTTGAAAATATTATTCAAACTAAATGAAATCAACTATGATAATATGGAAATAGCATAGTAACAGCACTAAATAGAATTGACACCAATGTGATCCCTGGGAACTTTAAAAATCTTCCCAGGAAATAGAAGATCATAAGAAGATCTGTGCTGGATGAGACCAAAACCCTCTCTAGTTCATTCGATTGCTGCAATGGCTATTTTGTTGTGGGCCTACAGGAAGCCCATAAGTAGATGATTATGCAGGAGCACAATAGCATTCTGCCATTCATCTTCTCCAGCAATTGATGGTAATTGCTATACATACGGAGGCAGCACCATGACTAGCAGCTACTGAAAGCCTTATCCTCCATCATAGGTCTATAATGATCTGTGGTCCATTGTCTTCACTGCATTCTTGCCATTCAGAAGGTTAGTATGTGGATTTAGGATTATGGAAATGTACAAACCAGACAGTATGTTCTCATTGAGGAGAGAGACTGGCAGATCCTAGGAGAGACATGAGTTACTGCCTATTACCTCTTGAGATGTGTGTTTTCCTTTTTCAAAAAAATCCCCTCTCCACTTTATAGAATATTTGGTTATATGGGCTGCTGAAGACCAACAATTCCAAAGTCATAAACATTTACTTTTTATGCATCAGGTTTTCAGAGTGAGAGTAGCATAATCATATCTTTGCAATTTGGGAGAAGTAAGGGATGACAACAGCAGGCTATTGCAAAGTTCCAAGACATTCCTTCCATCTCTGGAACTCAGTATGGTTACACGTGTGTACCTTATTTCCAAGGAGGCAGATGTTTCAGGGCCTTCATTTTTCTATGAACAGAATATCATTAAATCATTTCCTTGATACGAGTTTTATTTGAATGCATAAATACATACATGGGCTGAATATTTACACCTAAATTTCTGTTCCATATCTGATTTCTGGGGAAATCCATGGTGCTGTAGGGCTTTTTTCAGGGAACAAAGTATGTTTTTTGTTTCATTTTCAGCTCCAGCTCCATCCCTGAATGAACTTCTTACCTACATACACAGATGCCACTTACTCTGTCTTTTTGACCAGTATAGAGAAAAAAGAATACTCTCTGCCTACTATATTCTTGAGTTATCCTTGCTGTGTTTGAAAGCACTGTTAGAATATTGGCTATGAACTCCCTGAAGGCAATGACACAGTTAACTCTGAATCAGAAAAAAATTTGCAGGGCATTTTGACCAATGCTCAGTCCAGAGGCATCTGTGGAGGGAGAACAAATTATGACACATGCATTATGATGTCTTCATATAATCCCATAATGATGCAATTACATGTGTTGTCATTTTGGTGTCACTCAGTTTGTTGAAGTTGCTGCTGCCCAAATCCATGATATGACATGAAGATGATTGCTTAGTAAACTTGTTGTTATTTCTGAGCATCAAACAAAAATAGCCACTCCTACAGTGTCTTGGAAATAGAGGAAGAGACCTCAGCAGAAAGAAATGGATTGGCTGTAGATAAAAATGAGACAGAAGCTCTCTCTCCACTTCTCTGATCCCAGTAAATCAGTGTTGTCCAAACTTGGCCACTTTAGGATGAGTGGACTTCAACTCCCAGAATTCCCCAGCCAACCCATGCTGGCTGGGGAATTCTGGGAGTTGAAGTCCACTCATCTTAAAGTGGCCAAGTTTGGACGACACCGCAGTAAATGATGCAGCCAAATGTTTGGTGTACTCAACAAATAATGGTGAAGCAAACCATGATTTTGAACACTGTAGGATCTCAGTCACGCTCACAGACAAACAAGTTATTTATCCCCTGATGAGCCAACAATTTAATATAAGTTCTTACAGTTTTATAGAAAACCCCAATTTTCTAAGTTTCCCAATGTATTAATAGGAAGTGAGCAAATTTAGAAGACATTTCAGCTCCATTTCTCAACATGGCTAGGTGGCATAAACAAGTCTAAATATTGCATATCTAGGTTTATTTCTAGAACAGAAGTATCAGGGCACTGTATACTTTGGGAAATAATCATTTCCAGAGCTAGACCAGCATCTGGATGCTTTCTTGCAGTACCATGTTCAAAGGAAGGAAATGGAGAATAGAGCATCCAGGTAAGAAAAATCTCTGAATGCCTAGTTAATTCCCTTTCTCGTTAGCATTGTAGCTGGAGTTAGAAAGTTCAGTGAGATTAAAAAAAAATCTGTCTACATTTATGTTCCTACCTCATTCCCTGGCAGGGATTAGGAACAGTCCATCAAAGTGGCAGGTACTTAAATAATCACAGAACAAATTCCATGCAGCTACCAGCTGGGATTAGCCATCAAAATGTTGGATTTAAACAGTCTACATATGCAATGAAGCACATTTGGACTGAAATCCAAAAAATATTAATTTAATGTGTGTGTGTGTGTGTGCATGCACACACATGTGTGTGCGTGTCATGCTAGGAACAGCTAAGATACTGCACAGAACCCTCAAACTCCCAGGCCTCTGATAGAGGACCTGAGATTGAGGAAGACATGTACCACCCATAGGGGTGAGAGAAGATAGATAGATAGATAGATAGATAGATAGATAGATAGATAGATAGATATTCATTCATTCATTCATTCATTCATTCATTCATTCATTCATGGAAGATAGGTATGCTTGAAAGTTTATCTTGCATGAGTGCCTTGACCATTCTCCTTGTCATTATATTTAGTAGAGTCAAATTTTTCTACAAATTGTGAAATTCTTCTTATAGATATAGCAATTTATCAATTGGTGGCATATTCAAAAGAAAAGATCACTCCATATGGAAAGGGGAAGAAGAAAGTTTCCTTGAGTGGTTGGATTCAGATCAGCTAGATCTAGATTAAAGCCAACCCTCAGCCATGGAAGTTCATTAGATTACTCTGGCCAACCATTCCTCCTTGCGACCTCCTTCATGGGGTTGTTGTGACAAAAAAATGGAGGAAGGAGTACCATGTATGACACCTCAGATTCCTGAAGGAACGATAGGCTTTAAATCTGATGACAAAAATTTCAGAAAAGTGTTAATTTCAATTGATTACTAAATTCCAATTCATGTATTGGTTCAAAAATACAAAATACTTTCTGCTTGCATACAAATGGAAACAAAGCAAATTTCTCCCCCATTCCTAACTGGTTGCAGATATTGAATGTTACATAGGCTTTAAGTTTGGATGGACCTCTATATATCATCATAAACTTTCCCCCCAACATTTAGACAATGAATTATGTAAGTTACTGCACATATGCCTTTGCTTGCAGTACTTAATATCTGATAATCCAGTCTGGAATCTTGTAAAATGTAATGTGATCACTCATGGGCAACTTAAGAGCCTTGTAAATCTCTTCTCCTTAAGTATTATTGACTACCACATTATCACAAACCTTGTTTTCTTTTAACATCCTAAATATTTTATAAACGTCTTTGTTAATATGTGTGTGCCTATATGTGGGTGCTTGTATGCAGACATATATGATAAATCAGATGTAATTATAGACCTAAATTATAATTCCAAACATGACCTTGTGAGCTGCCCAGAGTCACTTAGGTGAGATGGGCAGCCATATCAATCAAATCAAATCAAATCAATAAAAGAAATACTTTAAGGTTACAGTTAATGTCAAGCCGCAGGTCTTCAATGATTGTATAGTGTTATTTATTAACAGAAAAGTGTTGAATTTGCAGGTGTTGCAAAGATTATATAAATAAAAAGCATGGTGACTCTCCCATTGTTAACACTGATTTAAATTATAAGGGTTTTTTCACAGAACTCCAAATTCCTCCAGAGAAGCCACTTCCATGCTTGAATTAGCAGTACTGTATTCTCTGCATAAGTGCTGCCAGTCATATTTCACACAGCATCTTTGCACGTGTAAGAGCAAAGCATTGAAATGTTTTGGGTGACTCAACATACAAAAAAGAAAGCTTCCTTTCTCTCATTTGCACCCCCATTCCTGGTTTCTTTTTATCATCTGGTTTAAAATAATGAAAGGAGAACCAGAAAGGATAAGATTTATTTGATTGTGGGTTTATTTGCAGGTAAATAAAGCTATTATTTGTGTGACTTATAGTATTAATGCTATAATTAAAAGCACTAACAATAAAAACTAAATAGATTCCTAGCACAAAATAAATGTAGCTTAATACTGAGTGTAAGAGAATAAACCAGCATAGTCAGAGTAGAATTCCACAAGCAGTCCACCCAGATCTTCTCAGAAGCTATTTTTAACCATTGCACACGTTCAAAGGTTGGATGCTTCTGAAAAACACAGGCTGGGGAATAATGGGAGAAAGTTGCTGTTGCCACACATTTATGGGTTTCTGGAAGCCCTGGCCACTGTTTGGAACCAAATACTAGACTAAGTAAATCCTTGCTGAGATTCAGCAAGGCAAATCTGATAGGCACTTTTGAGAACTGTCAAGTGAATTATCATTTATACCCATTAAGGAGAAATTTGTTTAAAGTAAATTTAAGATATCATTCTATTGGTTGGCCCATGATGTCCAGAGAGGTAGCAAATATTCAGCAGCAGCATGAGGCAAAAGGATCCTGTTTCAAGGATCTGCCCCATTACACAGATGTGGGCATATGTACCTACATGCATACCCTTTGTGCTATTCCCTTTTGGGATAAGTAATGTTATGCAAAGTGCAGAAAGGGAATTAGAAGCAGTCGAGTCAAAACATGGAATTGTATTTTCGTATAAAAGTATGCATTCATCTACATCCCCAAGCAAAACAGCACTCATACCATCAAACAAACATTCCATATACATTTATCCATTCATTAGATTACCAAGGAAGTATTGCACATCATTGTCTTACTTTCTGCTTAACATTGAACCATTTTCTAAGCATGCTTTATTTCTATATCATATACCACTCTTAGGGCTTTCACTTTCAACTCTATATTACACATCACGTTGCATAATTCATGCATACTCACTTTATCATATTCTTTTTCTAAATCAAGAACCATACAATACCTTTCTTTTTTTCTTACAATCATACCTGATCCAATGACCTACTGATGAGCACAGAATGGTCTGCACAACCCCTGGCTAGCATAAAGTCATATCATATTTCCCCAACTTTGCCTAATCTTGGAAACATCATAACCAAAATGAGAATAAAGAAATAGAGAGCTTTGGGAGTAGATTTAAGACAAGGATGACCAACCTGCTATGGGATTGGGTGCTCTTGATTAGTTCCTTGAGGCACTTTTGATCTGTTCTACCATTTGTTTTACCATTAATTATATTGTAATACCTACACTACATTGTTAGCTGTTTACTGCCTTGTATGGAATTATACAAACCATATTATATCATACGAGCAAGAATTGTAGCAAATAAAGAAATAAATCCTTAATGCCTGAGAAAGTTATATCAATTATGATTGAATGGTACATGATTATGAAGAAGAAAGTATCTTCTCGTAATTAGATTATCTCCATGTAAGTTTTTTTGGATTTACATAGTATGATATTGTTGGTTTTAAATGACTAGGAAGTGAGGGCACAAAAGAGAATAAAATAAAAGGGACATCATAATTCAGCATTCAATATATATCCAATGGGTAAAAAAGTAATGTCTCCTTGAAATCAGGCTGTATTCCTGGAGACTTCATGAGCATGTCCACATTGTTTTCTTGACAACAATGCAGAAATAGTTTGCCATTGCCTTCTTCCAGGGTGATTTTGTGCTGCAGCCCTGGGATTTCCTGATGGGATCTCATCCAGGTAATTACTAGGTAGAACTTGCTTAGCTTTTTGAGGTCAATCAGTATTGATACTAATGCTACCATCTAGATGGACAATAGAAAGCTAGCATGCTTTTAGTATTTTATCTGAAGGAAGTGGGGGGGGGGAATCATTTCTGTTTTTGCTCAGCCAGTATAATAATCCTTTCCATGTGCTGCTTTCTTCAGTAAGCAAGGACTTGTACTTTCCTACCTCTGATCTCTTCCTATTTCCTATTTCCTGATCTCTGTTTATGACATGATGGACAGGGCACTGGGGGTGGGGGATGGGGAGGCAGGGCTTTTCAGTTGGCAACTTGTCAATGGGCAGATAGATCAAAGTTGGCATAACTTCTTGAGGAATGCTGTGCAGGATATGGAGACCATCCTGGTTAATGAACTAGCGCTTCTGGGCCACAAGGCAAGTGTATCAGGGAGTGTATCAGGGAGATATGGAAGTGGGCAAGAACAAAGGACTGTTAATATGCAACTAGACTTTTCTACGCTGCATGTGAACAGACTGGGGTGAAGGAAATGTCAACATAGGATAAATCCATGTCTATGGAATACAACTGCCTCTCCAGGTGTACCACTCTCTTCTCCCAGGATGTTTTTGGACTTCCCAGTCTAGCCTCCAGCCCTGGGATTTTCTAATGATTTCCCAGTCAAGTACTAACCTTATCCAACTCTGCTTAACTTTAGATGAATGAATAACAATAATAAAAATGCTTGGCCACAACATCTGCTTTTTATTGTAATTTAAACACTTCAGATATGTGCAAGGTACACTTATAGAACCGACACATGTTTAGCAATATAGGAGATCTATACAAATATTTATAGCTGTAACTGTTTCAGAAATACTTTCCTATGCATTGCATTTTGGCATCCTGGGGAAATATTGGTCCTAAGGAAGATATCTGATTTTGAGATGGTATATAAACCATACATTCTATCTATCATCTCTATCTCTATCTCTATCTCTGTTGATCTATCTCTGTCCGCAGGGAGGAGTCAATGACATCAGACTAGTGAACACAATCTGGTAATTGAAATCCACTGCCTTTTTACATATATGAAGTGTGCGCAACACACATTCAAAAGAGGCAGGACTTCAATCACCCAGTTGGGTTAACCAAAAATAAAGCCACAATACTCTAAAACCAATTTAAAGCCAGGAATATTAAAAATGAATTAAAAACCTTTCAAAAGACATGTGTTAGTGCTTTCTAAAAAGCAAACCAAGAACTCAACTGCTGAAGTCAGCTGGAAGAGCATTCCAGAGACCTGGGACAACTATAGAGGAAGGCTAAGCCTGAATCACTGAAGGAGAACCCATAGTAACTATATGAAAACCTCCTCAGATGATCCTGATAAGCCTTTGTAGTGGGATTTCCAGTCCAGTCCAATGAAATGAAATCCAGTCCTGTCCAATGAAATGATTTTTTTTTCTCCACTGAGAACACTGATGCTCTTCATTTTGCTGAAGAGACAAGCCAGTCCAAGTCCTGCTGCACTATTCAGAGAGTCTTAAATTCCTTTCATTTCAGGACTAAAAATGATGCCAATCATTCTTGGGAACTCTGGTTTTGCAAGCTCCTTTGTGCAATTTAATGTCTTTGTTTAAAAAGTCTACCCCAAGAAAAGGGTATGCATCATCAAAGCATAGCTATTATAGAACAACAGAGTTATGTGGGAGACTATCACCAGCTGCAGCACCTCTGAATTTATGGCTAAACAAATGTTCCAAGCTCAGAGATGAAGGCATGCCGGTTGTTGACTTGTTGCCCAACAACTTGCGTAAGTGCTATAATTGAAGTCCTGAGTTCATGTAGCTGTGGGAAAAGGAACAAGTTCAGAATGAATGCTTTCCATGCTACAGATCACGGAGTGTAGCTTGGGCTCTTCCTGAATAGATACAGAAAATCTATGAAATTTTAAAAATGGAATTTTTAAAGAGGGACAAGATGGGCAAGAAGGCAAGAATAGACATAGAAGTCAATAAAGTATTTTCAGAGTGCATTTAAAGTGGCTGCCAGTAAAATAAGTGTGCTTGCTTAATCTGGCAATTAAGATGAATGAATAATATGGGAATTGCAGCTATTCCATGTGTTCAGAGCCGTACTTGGTGCACATGGACAGGGAAACCCAACTATTCTAAGTGGAACATTGGGTGGGGCTAAATGCTCCTGAAAAGTAAGCAGTTAAGAGAGAAGGATGATCACATTCTCTTTTCTTGGCTGTTTCTACTAAAATACTTAAAAATAATATACAAGAAGAATTGATCACAATTAAATCATGCTATAATAATTGAGATATTAAAAATAAAAGCAAAAGCATATTCAGTTTATTCTGAGTAATAATGAATTAAAAGAAAATCAAGATGAACAAAAAGATTTTTGAACACGTTCAGAATTTGTTGACAGTAGCAAACCTATACGCCTGTGACTGTTGGTTTAAAAACTTCTGTTGATTTTAACTATTTGTATTATTAACTATGATAGTCTGTGAATGGGTAAATCACCTCATATTAATCTGTGAGATGCTGGTAAACTTTCCTGGGAAGGCTGTTTACTGTGCAATGTTCTAAACACTATATGTGGATAGCTTTCCATTGAACATATGTAAAAACACCCTAGACACACTGTACTTTCACTTAACTAACCATAACTAGGGACCAAAGGATTATTTCATTTCCCAGGGCCCATTTGATCTTTTAGTCCACTTTCTGCAGCCTGGCAAAAGTTTCTTTGATTATGTTGCTGAAAAGTGAAGGTACAGTTCCCGCCATTTTGAGATGAGCAACAGAGGAAAACTTGTGTGCAAAGCCTAAAATATTACAGCTAAAAAGCACAAAGACTCTCCCAACTCCACTTCCTCACCACCCAATCCACCTCTGCCAACTTATTTTAAGTGTCCTCACTTACTTTATGGCAAATCCATATACAGTGAATAATGTCCTGAATGGGTGTTTGAAATAAGTGACGTATGAATAAAACTCAGTCCAGATAAGATTGTTATAGTAACCTTTTTCTGTCATTCTGAATGCTACCTGCTGCCCAACATGGGTCTCATTATTCTTCATACATGCACTGAAGAACATCCTTTAGCTGTAAAGGTCTCAGTTTGATTTAGAATCTTAATGCCCAGGGGTCTAGACTGTGAGTCCCTAGAACAGAAGAGATTAACCACAGTAACCCTCTATATGTAATAAGAATACTAGCCAGAGGACAAAGAACCAGTGTGCTTATTTCCATCCCTTTCTTGTTTGCAGGCCCTATATATTTAGAATGACTGAAGAGAGATACTAGTTATTGGTTGGTTCATCTGGGCAAAGAAATTATGTTTATGTCATTTAGGATTAGGTTGCATTCTCCTTTTTAAAAATTCATGGAGTAGGGGTGCCATCAGATCTACTTTTGACTTTAGATGGCTTGTTTAGGTGGTATCTATGGCATGAAAAACCTTTTCCAACTAAGGTCTGTATGCTGAGACCCTCTAATGGACAAAAATAGCCTGGCCACTGTTATCCATGCCGTGATAACATCCAGACTCAGTTACTGAAATAAATTATATGTGGGACTACCTCTGACAATTACTGAGAAACACTGATGGAGAATACAGCAGCTAGGTTGAGTGTAAGAAAAACTACATGGAATATACCTTGCCAGTGATCAATATATACCCAGTCATTAATATATCCTGAGATACAAGTACCTTTTTCTGGTAAGAATGACATAATAGGCAACACTTTGAGATCTTCCAGATGAAGTCCCAGTCCCAGAACTCAGGTGAGATGAGTCGCCACTTATCATCAGGTTGTAACCAGGACCTTGTAATTGTGAGCAATTTCAATATATCCTTGCACCAGTGACATTGTAACCCCAGTGGGGAAAATGCAGTTACAAGGTAGTGAATGACAGTACTCAGTGCCTTGTGTTTAAAGAGGAGACACAGTTGTTTTTAAAATTGTTTTCATTTATTTTACCACCCCAATCTGAAGACTCTGGTTGGCATACCGCAAACAAATGGATCATAGAACAAATCAATCTAGAGCTCTCACTTCAGGAGCAAATGACCAGGATCAAATTATCATATTTTGGACACATTATGTGAAGACTTAGCTCTCTGGAGAAGCCTATAATGCTGGGAAAAGTGGAAGGAAAAAGAAGACAACCAGCAGGGTGGAGTTGATTACAGTGACAATGGGTGCACCAATGAAAGACCCGAAGGGCCAGACTGAACACTCGGGAGAAGGTCTCTTTGTGTGGCTGCTAAAGGTCAACACTGACTTGATGGTACATAATCAAAAATAGATGATAGATAGATAGAGAGAGAGAGAGAGAGAGAGAGAGAGAGAGAGAGAGAGAGAGATTATATACTAATTCTTGGCTATTTCCACCTTCTAGTTCCTGGAATCCCATGAGCTGATAGAATTAGGTAAACAAGCCTAAATGCAGAACTGCCAGCAAACTAGCTTTAGTAGTTGGAAGACAGTAGTCTTTTGTCATTACGTTGAATATAAAACCCCTTCATGGATCACTGCCTTGTCGTGGAGAAGGGGCTTGTGTAACTCAGTGAAGCCATGAGCTATACCGTGCAGGGCCACCCAAGACGGACAGGTCATGACAGAGAGTTCTGACAAAATGTGGTCCACTGGAGAAGGAAATGGCAACCCACTCCAGTATCCTTGCCAAGAAAACCCCATGGACAATGTTAAAAGGCTAAAAGATATGACACCGGAAGATGAGCCCCTCAGGTCGGAAGGTGTCCAATATGCTACTGGGGAAGAGCGGAGGGCAATTCCAAGTAGCTCCAGAAAGAGTGAAGCGGCTGGGCCAAAGCCGAAAGGACGTTCAGCTGTGGATGTATCTGGAAGCGAAAAGAAGGTCCGATGCTGTAAAGAACAATATTGTATAGGTACGTGGAATGTAAGATCCATGAACCAAGGCAAGCTGGATGTGGTCAAACATGAGATGACAAGATTGAACGTCGACATCTTGGGAATCAGCGAATTGAAATGGACGGGAATGGGTGAATTTAATTCAGGTGACCACTATATCTACTACTGTGGGCAAGAAACCCTTAGAAGAAATGGAGTTGCACTCATAGTCAATAAGAGAGTGGGAAAGGCAGTAATGGGGTACAACCTCAAAAACGACAGAATGATCTCAGTGCGTATCCAAGGAAAACCATTCAACATCACTGTAATCCAAGTCTATGCCCCAACCACTGATGCCGAAGAAGCTGAAGTTGACCGGTTCTATGAAGACCTACAAGACCTTCTAGAACTAGCACCAAAAAAAGATGTCCTTTTCATCATAGGGGATTGGAATGCTAAAGTAGGAAGTCAAGGAGTAATCGGAATAACAGGCAAGTTTGGCCTTGGAGTACAAAATGAAGCAGGGCAAAGGCTAATAGAGTTCTGTCAAGAGAACAAGCTAGTCATAGCAAACACCCTTTTCCAACAACACAAGAGACGACTCTACACATGGACATCACCAGATGGTCAATACCGAAACCAGATTGATTACATACTTTGCAGCCAAAGATGGAGAAGCTCTATACAGACGGCAAAAACAAGACCAGGAGCTGACTGTGGCTCAGATCATGAGCTTCTTACTGCAAAATTTAGGCTTAAATTGAAGAATGTAGGGAAAACCACTAGACCACTCAGGTATGACTTAGATCATATTCCATGTGAGTACACAGTGAAGGTGATGAATAGATTTAGAGGATTAGATTTGGTAGACAGAGTGCCTGAAGAACTATGGACGGAGGTCTGTAACATTGTACAAGAGGCAGCAACTAAAACCATCCCAAAGAAAAAGAAATGCAAGAAAGCAAAATGGCTGTCTGATGAGGCTTTACAAATAGCTGTGGAAAGAAGGAATGCGAAAAGCAAGGGTGAAAGGGAAAGATATAAGCAACTGAATGCAGATTTCCAGAGAATAGCAAGGAGAGATAAGAAGGCCTTCTTAAATGAACAATGCAAAGAAATAGAAGAAAACAATAGAATGGGGAAGACTAGAGATCTCTTCAAGAAAATTGGAGATATCAAAGGAATGTTTAGGGCAAAGATGGGCATGATAAAGGACAAAAAAGGCAGGGACCTAACAGAAGCAGAAGAGATTAAGAAGAGGTGGCAAGAATACACAGAAGAACTATACAAGAAAGATCTTAATGTCTCTGATGTCCATGCTGGTGTGGTCACTGAGCCTGAGCCAGACATCCTAGAGAGTGAAGTCAAGTGGGCCTTAGGAAGCATTGCTAACAACAAAGCTAGTGGAGATGACAGTATTCCAGTTGAGTTATTTAAAATACTAAAAGACGATGCTGTTAAAGTGCTGCACTCAATATGCCAGCAAGTTTGGAAAACGCAACAGTGGCCACGGGATTGGAAAAGGTCAGTTTACGTTCCAATTCCAAAGAAGGGCAATGCCAAAGAATGCTCAAACTATCGCACAATTGCACTCATTTCACATGCTAGCAAGGTTATGCTCAAAATCCTACAAGCTAGGCTTCAGCAGTACGTGAACCGAGAACTACCGGATGTACAAGCTGGGTTTCGAAGAGGCAGAGGAACTAGAGATCAAATTGCCAACATTCGCTGGATCATGGAGAAAGCACGAGAGTTCCAGAAAAGCATCTACTTCTGCTTCATTGACTATGCAAAAGCCTTTGATTGTGTGGATCACAACAAACTGTGGCAAATTCTTAAAGAGATGGGGATACCAGACCACCTTACCTGTCTCCTGAGAAATCTGTATGCGGGCCAAGAAGCAACAGTTAGAACCGGTCATGGAACAACCGATTGGTTCAAAATAGGGAAAGGAGTACGACAAGGCTGTATACTGTCCCCCTGCTTATTTAACCTATATGCAGAGTACATCATGAGAAATGCCAGGCTGGAAGAATCACAAGCCGGAATTAAGATTGCAGGGAGAAACATCAATAACCTCAGATATGCAGACGATACCACCCTAATGGCAGAAAGTGAAGAAGAACTAAAGAGCCTCTTGATGAGGGTGAAAGAGGAGAGTGCAAAAGCTGGCTTGAAACTCAACATTAAAAAAACTAAGATCATGGCATCTGGACCCATCAATCCCTGGCAAATAGAAGGGGTAGAAATGGAAGCAGTAACAGACTTCATTTATTTGGGCTCCAAGATCACTGCAGACGGAGACTGCAGCCATGAAATTAAAAGACGCTTGCTCCTTGGGAGGAAAGCTATGGCAAACCTCGATAGCATATTAAAAAGCAGAGACGTCACCTTGCCGACAAAGATCCGCATAGTCAAAGCTATGGTTTTTCCAGTAGTAATGTATGGCTGTGAGAGCTGGACCATAAAGAAGGCTGAACGCCGAAGAATTGATGCCTTTGAACTGTGGTGCTGGAGAAGACTCTTAAGAGTCCCCTGGACTGCTAGGAGGTCAAACCAGTCAATCTTAAAGGAAATCAACTCTGATTGCTCATTGGAAGGATTGATAATGAAGCTCAAGCTCAGATACTTTGGTCACCTAATGCGAAGAGAGGAGTCTTTGGAAAAGACCCTGATGCTGGGAAAGATGGAAGGCAAAAGGAGAAGAGGACGGCAGAGGATGAGATGGCTAGATAGCATCACTGAAGCAATGAGCATGAAATTGAGCAAACTGAGGGAGGCAGTGAAAGATAGGAAGGCCTGGCGCAATATGGTTCATGGGGTCACGAAGAGTCGGACACGACTTAACGACTAAACAACAAAAAAATGAATATAAAAACATGAGGAAGCACTGGCTATTTTTAAAAATGCTTCTGTGAAGAAGAAAAAGAGATGAGTGTTTCAACAAGGTCAGGTGCATTTTAAACTGAATTCAGAAAGGCTGGAAATGTCTAGAGATACAGTCTATTACTTTTTGTTCCTTATAGTTCCCTTCCTTCTTCCATCCATCTTTTAAAAAAGGTATCTCATTTTTTCCCATTGGACACTCTGGGAACGTTGTTCTAAAAGCGGAAAGGAATTATGCTAAAAGGATATAGTGATGGTGGCACCGTGTTAAGCATGTATCACCCCACTGCTTCACGAGTTGCCCTGGTTAACAGTTGACTTCTGGTAGGTGTTGTTTATCACTCTTAAAGGCCTTCAAGGCATAAGACCTGGCTCTCTGAGAGACCACCTCTCTCCAGTCATCTCTGCCCATCTGGTATGGTCCAGTAGGGTGAGCACACTCTGGGTCCAATCAAAAAATGTTATTTCATTGGACTCAGGAACTACACCTACTCTGTTGCAATTCCTATCCTCTAGAATGATCTCCCCTTAGAGCTTTGTGTGGCTCTCAACCTTATGTCGTTCAGAAAATTACTGAAGACCTGGTTGTTCTCCCAGGCCTTGGGGAGAGGGTGATTGTGGAGCCCCCTTTTGTCCTTTTGCCTGTTTTGTTTTTGTTTAGAATACTTTGCTGTTCTAGTCAGTTGTATTTTTACATGTTTATTTAATAAATTCCCTTCTCATCCCTATGGGTGGTATGTGTCTTCCTCAATCTTCTATAGAAATATAGAAATATATATATAGGTTCCTAGTTGTAAGCTACCCAGAGTTGTTTGGGAGCTGGGTGGCCCATTAAATAAATAAATAAATGAACAAATAAATTAAACAAAACAATGAATTAAACCTCTGTATGATCTAGGAAGACCCAGTTATCTTGTTCATGAACTGATCTGCCAATTAAAATATTCAGAAATAATGTATAGTTAGCCACCATACAGATAGATGACTCCTTTCACACTCCTGTTATGGAACATCCTTCTCAGGTATTGTTTGCCTATATGTGTTCTGTATCACACAATCATAGAGTTGGAAGGATATAAAGTTGGAAGGATATAAAGTTAAGAGTGTTATACCTACAGAATTCCCCCTATCTACCAGCTACCATCTGTATGTTACCATCTAACAAACAGTAACAAAAAACAATATTTTACACACACACACACATGTATACACACACATACATACACATATACGTGTGTGTGTGTGTGTGTGTGTGTTTAATTGACTGTTCTATAAGCTGGTTGGTGGTTTTCTGTATCCTTTTTTCCCTCCATTTTTTAAAAATAGGGGCATTGGCCCAGTTCTCATCTCCCTTCACTTCATATCTACTCAAGGTATATTTAAAACAAAAACAGTCTGAGGTCTGAAATCGCACCCACAAGTCCCTTTATTACTCTAGAGTGGAATATGTATAGCAGCAAATATGTCAGCTCATATACATCCTATTGTTAATGGGTAGTCCAGGACATTTTGAAGACTCCTAGATGGAGAAGACTGGGATATGATGTCCTGCAGATCATTCAGAGCTTAGACACTAATTATACTCAGAAGACAATCCTGCTGTTAAAGGACCAGTGTCCCCCAAATTTACAATCCCTATTTGAAAGTGTCTGCATTTAAAGGACTATTTGGTCAAAATTTGGATTAATGATAACAGGAACATAAGAATGGAGAACAGGGGCAGTGAAATTGTCCTTCCACAGGTAGTACCTGGATAACAGGTAAGCATCTGGTGTTCTGGCCACCTGGTGAAACTTTTCCTCTATGGTAAACAGCTTTTAAGTCTCAGGAGGTAACAACAACTGGCTAACCCTGCCTGAACTTAGAAACTAAGCAGGAGTAGCCCTGGTTTGTAGTTGGATGGGAGACTTCCAAAGCTATAGCCTAAGTGAAAAGTTGAAAAAAAATCCTAGAAGAAATAAATGGCAAAGTGTTTGCATGGTTGACATGACAATTACCAGAAGTTGAGCTCAGCTTGAAGGGCACTTTATGTTTACTTTAAATTGTACTAATTGTTTCAATTTTTTAATCCATTGGGTGGGTTTAGGCCAGTCACTGTTTTTCAGTCCAATCTATCTCACAGGATTGCTGTAGGAAAAAACTGGAGGAAGGGAGGTTATATATGCTATACCAGATTCCTGAAAGAAATATTTATATTTAAACACACACACACACACAGCATGTATAAATATGATCTTATATACAGTCATCTGGAAGTTAGCTTCACTGAATTCAGTTCGGTATCTTGTGGGGGAAACTTGCTGTTACTGCTGGAAGTTGCTGTTACTATTTCTAGCAATTTGGCACCATTAAATCCCTCCTTGGCAACAATTCTATATGCTTATGCAATTAATTTGGGATTGGTACCTGAATTTTGACACCAAGACCAGCACAGCATGTGAAAAAGGTGATGGCAGAAGGTTCTTGGTGAAGGAGTGGTTGTTTGCAAAAGGAATGTTCTTGGAAAGGCTTATCAGCATCTCCAATAGAATCTCTGATGGAGGCTAAATTTAATGAAATATCATGTGCTTCTATGGGATAATTTTCATATAACAGGGTGTCACAGATAGTTTTAGCGTGCTTTCCTTGGAAAGTTAAGAACTAGTGCTCCAGAAGAGAAAAATTATTTGCAGTTCTGAATTGTGAGAGGTCAAAGCATGAGATAAATATTTCATGAGAAGCATGGTTCAAGAATAAAGTGTTGATAACCAGATTGGAAATTAATTGGGCAGAGCTTTGAACTAGATAGAGAATGTATGCACGTACAGTTCTCCACATGTAAAGAATATTTTCAGACTTTCTACTGTTAATTGACCAGGAAAAAAATATACTAACTTGTTCTTATACTTATAGAAGTAGCTGGCACTTTCATTTTGCATAAATAAGCAGGCAGAAATCTTTTTTATATTTAAAGATATGCATAGAAAACTTAAGGTCTACAGTTTGAACTTGTTGTAATGAAAAAACAGGAATATCCATGCTGAAGTGGTATGAAAGTAGGCATCAGCGGTGGCAGCACCAAGCCTACTTTGGTTGATCTCAGAAGTTAAGGAGGGTTAGCTCTGGATATTAGTTGGTGGGGGAATTACTTGGGACCATTACTGACTAGACTAAAAAGTTGAAAAACACTGTGGAAGGAAGCAATGGCAAATCACTTATTCAATATTGCCAAAGAAACTGTATGGAAGAGTCATCAGTTATCAAGTCATCAGCTTGAGAACATGGCATTTTAACCTTGACCTTGGAACACTTTTCTGTGGTTGTGCATTACTGTAGAAGATTAATAATGGTGAGAGATGTGAAACCTATGGCTAAAATGCTCCCCCAAGATAACCAGGCTAATCCTTCTCTAAGACATTCCTTCAGCCATATACCTGGGAACAAGGCCAACTAGATTCAATGGGACTTACGAATGAGTAGGTATATATAGACTTATACTGTCAGAATACACAGTCAAGTAAATGCACTATTCACTGGCATCCTGGGAGTTGAAGTCCACACATCTGAAAGCTGCCATGTTTGAGAAACCCTGCTCCAGAGGTACACAAAGATTTCCTTGCTTATGACATACATGATATTAATTTCACCATAATAAAAAGAGCTGTCACACTATTGAGCTGGAGAAGGCTCACCTTGTTCTGTAGTTAATCTGTAATACACCTGGAGAAGACACAAACCAACTAAGCATCATGAACTTAGATGCCCTTCTAACAGTCACTCATGCCCTTGTTATCTCCCAGATAGACTATTGCAATGTGCTGTACATGGGGCTACCCTTGAAGAGTATCCGGAAGCTACAGCTGGTCCAGAATGCGGTCGCGCGGGCTATTTTTGGAGCCCCGAGAAGGGCCCATGTAACACCATTGCTCCGCAAGCTGCATTGGGTACCAGTTGGCTTCCAGATCCAATTCAAGGTGTTGGTTATTACCTTTAAAGCCCTACATGGCATGGGACCAGGTTACCTAAGGGACCGCCTCTCCCCTATGACTTCAACCTGTCCCACCCATTCACACAGAGAGGGCATGCTTCGGACCCCCTCAGTAAAAGAACTCCGTCTAGCGGGGTCCAGAAGGTGGGCCTTCTCTGCAGTAGCCCCTGCTCTTTGGAACATTCTTCCCCTGGAGGTGTGATTGGCCCCCACATTCCTGGCCTTCCGAAGGACCTTGAAGACCTGGTTCTGCCACTTGGCCTGGGGTGGGGAGGGAATATCTCAAGCAGGGAGATGGCTAGCCCCATAGTGGCCGGCTGTCCCTGGCCTGATTTTCCATCTTCTTGGATTTCTCCTTTTTTAGTATTGTTTTAATTTTATATATAGTATGTATTTTATATATATTTATAGTTTTAATGTCTTTGTAAGCCACCCAGAGTCCCCTATTGTGGGGGAGATGGGCAGGGGAGAAATCCAATAAATAAAATAAAATAAAAATAAATAAAAATAAAACTTGCATTGCACACTGTTAGAATATACCATACCAGATTAAGCTGTCAAAGTCTTGCCATTTTCAGTGTGATAGAAAAGTAAAATCATTAATAACATGAGGAACAATCATATTAACTAGTTGTTTGATTTTCATTTTCATTATATCAAATTGAATTTTTGTTCTAACCCCACTGAGTTATTTGTCCTGGCCCTGTCTGCTATTTTGGGATGTGGCTCCAGCATATTATTCCCCACCCACACTCCCCCAGTGAAAAAAATTGTGCACTCCTGCTGTTTGCACAATTTATCATGAAAAATATTTTAGCTGCATTTGGTGAACTGAAATACCTCTTTTATTTCTATATTCATGGATCATGCAAACATCTAGTCATTGCATGACTTAGGAATGTAATTGCAAGTTGGCAAATGTTCCAGATAATTGAATATTCTCATCACAACTTAGTTTTTGAAATCAATGTGATAGAAGAAAAGATTTTAGTCTTCTGGAAATTCAGAGTGGACATGTTTAGAGCTTATAAAAGTAAACAGCTCAGGCCAGGTTGTCATTCTTGGATTAGCCCAAATCCGCCTTGTCAGGAAGTATAAAAGCAGATAGCTCATCTCAGATTTTCATTCTTGAATTTCAATTTGGATTTCAATGCACATGTCAGCAAATGAATATCTACAGCAAATCATCTACTTACGGAGATTAGTTGCTTTCCATATATCAAATTTCAAAGCTATGTCTTAAATAGATGAAAGATTTGTATTGCACAAACTCCACATAAACTAATGATTATCTATAAAAATGCATAAATACTCCCTTTTATATGGTATTTAGGCAAGATAATGTGAAAAATTGTCTTTATTCTAGCATTCTATGCTCAACAAATTTTATAAGGATTTTGTGAGGATTTTTATAATTACGACCACCAATGGCATACTTGTAAAAATGGCTAGAGAAAAGCCATTGTATAATGTAATTCAGAAGGTATTTTATAAACAAGCTGTTGTGTACTGTGCTATTGCAATAGCATCTCTTCTAAATAGTAGCAACTTTGTAAAAGATCAACGTGCTAAATTTAAAACAAGGAAATATCACATCATGGACCAATTCCTGTGTTAAAAAGGCAACAATACTGCTGACTTTCATCTGAAAGGAAAACTAGTATTTATTCATTGTTTATCTTTAAAATGGGAGGGATCATTTTAGGTTCAGTGATGAAAACAAAGGGATTTTTAAAAACTAATCTTGTGTGTTGAGGGGAGCATCTTAGAATTACAAGTCATTTTCTGTTTAGGTAAATATGATATTTGTTTCTGCATTTTGCTATTTTAGATTTTCAAATTCTTCCAACATGGATCCTGCTTTTGGGGTGGGATGGAGGTGGGTCTGTCTGTATCTATCATGCTTCCTGTCATAGTGGAATGCATTATCCTGAAGTGACATCCTGCTGGGCTTGCTGGCAGCAAACTATCACCAAGATCTTGGCATCCTTCAATCAAATCACAAGCATGACATGCCTTCAAATATACAGAGAGGCATGTTACAGGTTGAATGCCATCAAATGTTGGTCTCTGTCTCATATTTTGCAGAATCAGCACCTGTGATTAAGGTTCAAATTTTGCAGACTGGCGTAATTCAGAAGTTGTTTCATAGTTAAGTCACCACTGCCATTTCTCATCTCTGCATGAGCCACAGGCAAGAGTTTGAACCATAGCTTGTACAGCCATGTTTGTAAAGAAACTAGTATCACAATGTTTCATTGATTCATTGGTTCAGCAAACTGAATTTAAAAAGCTTTGAATGCATGTTGCTCAGCTTCTAACTGAGCAACAGTTTTTAAGAAATATTTGAGTGCCAGACAGTTGCAATATTATTGATTATGGGCAATTGCCCAAACGCAACAGTACTGATTGGATTTCTCCCTCAAAATCAGAGAGAAAGCTCCAAGCTTGAAGGGGGAAATCCTTTACTCCTTTTAGCCTTCAAAGGTTTCCCAACACCGGAAATATCAATGTTAGGAAGAAAAGAGATTGGGTGGGAAGCATTTCAGGAGTGGCTGTGGCTTAGAGATACCATATCTGGGTGACTAAAATCTGTATGGCCAGTATATGGCAGCAGAGAGATATAGAAAACTCTCCCTGTTGCCATCTGGTGGTTGATCTGATTTTTGTGATTTTATTATTTTTTCTATGTTAGCCCTGCTGGTCCCCATTATCCTTGGCCCCCATGGAAAATGTAAATGAATCATTGAGCTGGGTTAAATAGTAATCTTCCTAATGCTTCACTTAACTTTCCATAGGGCAGTGCATTTTATCCCAGTCATATTCAGCTGCTATGCTATCTGTCTGGAATTATTCTCAAGGAGTGCTTATTTCCTCCTACATTAAAATGTGTCAGTCTAATGTATCCTTGGGGACTTCCATAGTATGTTCTCATTACCTGAATAGGAGAAATAGTGATAAAAGACACTGTGTTCAATGTGCTCACATTCCTTTTCTAAGGCACCTCATATGCTTAAATATTGTGAGATACCAAGGCTGTGTTGGTATCTCATTGGTCCCATTCCTGACTTGAATCCATCTAGGACAGTCTTTCCCCTTGATTTAAACACACTAGAAAACATTTTACATCTTTGCAACAATAACTGGAGTTAGCTGTTACGCCTGCATCTTTCACTGAACCCCTTCCCTTGGGATAAACAGCTAAGGCTACATTTAGATTTTGTGGTTTGCTTCTGATAGACTGATTTCAGAGATTTCTATATATGTTCCAGAGAATCCTAGAGGCCCTTGCAAGTTTATTGAGGTTCTCCAAATAAATAATCAGGGATGAAGAAGGCCCACAATCTTTGATACACAGCTTTTCTACCATTACTGATGTATCCATGTAGTGTGCAGCCACAATAGACTCTAGATACTCCGGAGAATGAAGAGCTCTGGCTAGCCTCCATAGGAATTCATTGGACAGCCTAGAACATATCTCTAGACTTTTTACAAGACACAGGGGTTCCTCAGCTGACATGCAGGGTAACTACTGAATTCATTTAAAACAGAAGCCATTGTCATATTCATAACCTTCTTAGATGGGTCTTCCTCCAAGAAAGGAGACAGAAAAAGGCAAGGGCCAAAGAGATATTCGGCATGTTTAGTTTGTGAAGCGAAGCCCTAGCACCAGAGTCATGGTAAAATCAAGCCCCACAACTCCTGACTCTGAATCCCTGAATTTTAACTCTGACATGGAAAGTTGGCCAACAAGCCCACAAGGTTTTTGTTTGTTTGTTTGTTTTGTTTTGTTTTGATAGAGAGAGGAAGAAGGCAATGGCAAACCACTTCTGAAATCTTGCCAAGAAAACTGCAGGGACTTCTCTAGGCAGTTGCCAGGAATCAACACTGACTCAACGGTGTGTGCATGTGCACGCGTGCGTGCGCACACACACACACATACACACAGAGTCCATTCTCAGCTGGAGCAAGGTGGGCTTCTGAACTGCCTGGGGTGCTGAGCTGCTGCTTGTCCTGAGTTCTTGTTGGGAAAAAGTCAGACACAGTTGAGTATAAACCATATGATGGCTTACATGCTGCTAAGAAAATTGGGTAGCCTTATACATTTTGCATGTCCAAGAAAAAAATTAAATGGTGTTCTACTGGAGCTTTCATCTTCAACCTTTCTGGCACCTTCAAACCAACTGCTCCAGTCATCAGCCTGTTTCTTTCTTGCTGAAAATCTTCAAATTTATTTAAACTGCTACTGCTCCCCAGTGGTGTTACAACTAAGTCTTGGACCCCCCATTTCCTCCTTGTGCTATCTTACATTTCCTACCTTGTTTTTCTTACCAGCAACAGTAAAATACCCCACAGGGGCTTGTGACCAAGTCAGACCAGATGAACATAATCTTTTCTTTCCTCTAGTGTTGTCTGGAAATGCCAAGGACTGGATCTGGGACTGTTCCATAGAAAGCAGATGCTCCAGTACTGAACCATATTCTTTCCTCTAACAGAAATGAGCAGGATTAGTAAAATTGCTTCACTCTGCAAAGTTCTGTCGGATGGAGGATGGGAGACAATCACATTTATCTGTTTCAGCAAAAATCACAAAGAATCTTGTGGTTCTTCAGAGACTAGCAACATTATATTGGCAGAAGTTTCTGCAATTAACAGCTACTTCATCTGATATGATACTTTCAGCACCCACCTCTAGTTTTCCTGTGTTGTGGCTTTAGTTGTTCTTCATTCTCTGATCATTCACCTTAGCCTATATACCTCAAGGTCAGCAGAAGCAGATCATCTGATGGCAAGAATGAATTGCCAGTCTTCTGGAATTTCAGAGGAGGCACACCTCAAGGTTATAAAAGCAAACGGCTTAAGGCAGATTTTCATTCCTGGATTTTTTTTTTTTGGAGCCAGACTATGTCAGAGTTCATAACAGCAGATTGTATAACTCAGGCTTTCATATTTAGAATATGTTTCTGGCTGATCTGTGCATGGCACATAACTGAAAATTTGCAGTGATACCTACCTGTTGAGTGAAGCAATTATGAAGCTGTTTGACTGTAAGCTAAACTACAGTCAAATATTTGAAAAGCAGAAAATAATTTTACGTCCATTACTATCATATGCTTTGCATTTCAAATACTTTTTAAAACTGGTTGGTATGTCTTGTTCTATTCGTATGTTCATATTTTAGATGCACATCTTCAATTTTTGGGAAATGTAAAAACCAAATGACACAAACTCATGCTTAAATTGATATATTATAGAACTGCAACTGTTAGGGGAGCTGGTAGTGGTTGTGTCTCCTTGGTGAGGTACATCTTTGCTGAAAAGATGGGATACAAATCTTATAAATAATAATTATGATATATTAGGTGACAGTCCAATTTTTACTGTGACTGTGTAATAATAGCACATGGTCTGAGATCTACTTGCAGAAGAACAATACACAGGAGCTTTGTTCCTATTGCTACAGAACAACCTGTTGATTTCAGATCTGCAGTGGAATTAGCATCAGAGACCATCATAGGAAATAATACAAATACAGGCTGAATCTCTGAACCCGCTGGGTCCGCTAGCAGGCCTTAAGCTATTTACACACACTGGATACTTAGAATGGTCACATATCTAACCTGGAAATACAACGTGTGTGGTCTTTTTACAACTGTTTACTGTATAACAGATTGCCAGCTTTATAGCAACTCCCAGCACCATGCCACAAAGATGTTTTTGTTACTGCAAAATGTGGAAATGCTTTCATGATTCAACCTGATCTTTGGTGAGTTTTTTTGCAGTTAAGGCTGAAGCTTAAATTTATTCTCCTGGGAATAAGCCTTGCTGAACCAAAGAGGACTCCTTCCCAAAGAATATATATAGGTCTGGACAATTAATCACACTCCTCATGTCACCGAGTTTACCATGCTTATCTTTCCTCACTCCTTGCATTTCAGATGACTAGCAGTACAGTGTTTCAAGCTGCTTCTCCATTGTCTGCCTCCATCTGTCTCCTGCTACCACGAGACAAATGAAAAAGACAGCTGTCATCAAGCACAGGAGGATAACCTGAGGGATATCATTTGGCTCTCTGAGCAGAACAGGGAAGTGGTTAACAAACTGCTGTTACTGCTCTGTTGGACATGAAGTAGTCAGAAGAGGGCTGGGCTGGGTGAGATGTGACGTGTCAGTGTCTCTTCGTGGGACATGTTGATGATAACTTGAGTAATTTTGCAATGTGATCGTAGAACTCTTGTCAATTTGCAGTCATGACATCAGATGACATTCCGGTCAGGGGAATACTAATATAGATACAACTGTTTTGATAAGGGAGTGGAAAAAGTAAATGATCAAGTGAAGCATCCTCTTAAGTTTTAAAAAAACAAACCAGCTGACCGTCAACTATTATCCACAAAACTAAAAGATATCTTGCATATGAAATGCTTTTGCTTTTATACAAAAGTTCTAAGGAGTGTATTTTTTGATCCTGATTGAATTCTTTAGCCATGTAAAGTGAGAAAAGAGAGCAGAGGGAATTCTTCCCACCTCTTTCCCTTCTAGAATCACTCCAAGTGCCATGTTTAGCTCCATCTGACGTGGATTCACAGATTTCCGTTCCCTATTTTAGAGCCTTATTTTCAGCTACAAACTGCAGCCAGCCTAAACAGCTTCTCTCAGCCAAAAACTTTTGCTTAAGTTCTAAAAGCTCATCACTGAATTTAAAAAAAAATACAAAGGAGGTTTATTGTCCATTAAGAGTAACTGCATGTAAACATTGAACTAAATAGAACAATTTTTCCAAGAATATTAAAAGTATAACAGTACAAAATCACAGCTTAGGGGAAAGGAAAAGAGGTTAAACTAACCTGTGCCAAGTGAGGCTTTTTAGGAAGAGAATCCCATGCCAAGTTTACCTCCCCTGAAAAAGTTCTGTCTCCCATAACTTCTTCCACCTCTCATTTGGCAATGACTCTCAATGAACAATTTCCAAAGATCTCAAGGTCAAGAGCAGTAGCATTACAGCAAACCCCAATGACACCAAAATGGCAATACATGCATAGTGATCTCATTATGCAAATGCTTCTCTTGTGTCCCAACATCTGACACAAAGACGTAAGTAGTGGCATTTGTTTGCTTATGTTGTCATATTTGTTTTGTCACTTGCCTGCTGCCCCCACAGATGCCCATGACAAAGAGAGTCTTAGGTCACTGATATCAAGGGAGAATTATATACATATAATTGTGATATACTACATAAATAATAAACTTGTTGAATTTGAACAATATTCCCATCACCAACTGAGTTGGCCTACAATGCTGATCACATTAATCCAATACACTTGGAAGGAATCAAGCTTGGGAGGTTGTTTTAATCAATTAAAATTACTGATACCCCTTTTTTCCTTTTTGTTGTCCTCTGGGTTTATTTTCTTTGTCGTTGTTCCTTTGTCTTGTGCTGTTTTTGTGTTTTTTTGTATTGCTCTCTGTTTTTTAAATGTTTTAACAATTGCAAACTGTCCAGAGTTGCTGGGAGTTGGGCAGCAAATAAATGTAATAAATTATTATTCATTATTAAATTATTACTAATTAACCAGTGATTCAAATCTGAATATGCAAATTAAGAGTCTACAGTGAAGAGTGGAATATATAATAAGATTGCAAAGTCACCTTAAACATGCTCAGTTGGAATAAGATCAACATGCGTCCTTTTAACAGTTGCTGGAGAACATATTTGTCCCTATATTCTTATTCATACGTATTATTCATTTGAAGAGAAGACTATTACAATTTCCTTTTTCATTCTCTCCCACAGCATCATACTGAAACCATATCAATGTATTAAAAATGAGTAAAATAGAATGATGCACAAAAGAAATATTGGTTTTTCTGCTTATTTTTTTATTTTCATGAATGCTAATTATAGCTTTCAACGCTTAGTCTCTTAACTGCTAAAGCTTGCAGGACTAAAAATTTAGTTGAGCCTATGAGGTAAACATACTTCATGGATAGTTATATAAATATAATGCTATGCACCCTTGGAAAAAAGCAACGAATAATACCATGTTAAGGGAATTCCTTTATTAGCCCTACTGCAATATTCAATGTGGCAATATGTTTACTCATTGGCCTAATAAAAATACTGACTGATATGGATTTGGGATTTTTTTTTCTTGAGGCCAAGACAGGTATAATGAAATCTACTTTTATATAAAAGGCATAGTTTGGAGTTGTAAATTTATGAGATTAGAGTAGAGATGAGTTCATCAGTGAGTACATCAACTTCAGGTGGATTGTGTCCTGTCTTTTGGTCTAAGTTAACACAATTTTTGTGAGGACAAAATAACCTGTACCAACTTTCTTGAAAGTCATCTGAGCTATACAGGGGGTACACAGCAAATTCCAAATATTATACGAATTATGGATGTTATGAACGAACTGTAATAATTTGTTTAAGAGATACTTTTAGTTGTCCTTTATGTTGATCTATGACCATGATAAAGATTGATTTGATTTGACTTAGTTGTCATGAGTGAATGGAGAGAAATTGATGGCATGCCATAACATGGTAACCAAATGCCTTTGGCTGATCTTGAAAGGCTAAGCATGATTGGATTTGGTTAGTACTTGGATGAAAGACCACAAGGAACCTCATATTGGTAGGCTACATTAGTAAGTTGAAAAGACATCCTGAGGGAAGGCAATGGCAAACCCATATTTTTATCAAGAAAACTTCATGGACATGTCCAGAGCCATAGCAGGACCTAGCCAACCTTGGATGATCTCCAAAAGCAAAAAACTAAGCAAAGCTAACTTAAATTTTGCTGATCTTGAAAATCAGCTAAGCATTCTCTATTTTTCTTGGATTGTTCTGTGCCCAGGACCATGCTCATTGGATTGTGGGAGGGACATTTTCTTCATATAAGTATTCTCTAAAGCTTTATTCTCCAACTAGAGTTGTGTAATCTGCTGAAACCACAAGCCCTGATAATACATTTATTGGATTCAGATGAATGCATGACAGGCTGACAGAGGCTGATTGCGCCACCTCAACCTCAGATATGCGCCACAGCCACTGAAAAGCACTAGATCTGCAAAATATTTATAACCTTCAATATGTATAATCTAAAGCATTCTATTTCTTAATATATTAGCTGGTAGGTGGTACAGCCTGTGTGCCTTTGGATGAGAACACGTAGGCTCTATATGTGGCCCATTTGAACACATGAAGATCAAGCACATAGTTAGCCAAGCTAATAGGACTTAAGGCAGCTGAATTAAAGCGCTCCCCACCCATTCTTGAATCAGAAAACCATCACTGTGAACTTTGCTGTCCCCACTGCCAGCCCCTATCTTGCTTTTATCAACTCTGTTTCCAGTCATTGTTGCTCACTTGACTTCTTTTCAAGGTAATGGGTGACAAAGCCTAACAGATTTTATACACCTTGAAATTGTCCTGCATTGATGTCCTGTTACAGCGGTAAAACTACTTTAACACAGGTACAACTAAGCATGATGTAAGCCTGTCTCATTCAAGGGCTGTAGAAGAGATAGGCAATATCAAGGGGTCATACAAGAAAAAAAAATGTCTGGACAAGTTTGCACTGCTGTTAGAGGCAAGTGGGAAGAATATTTTTATCCAAATGAATGTCTGCTTGACAGGCCTCCCTTATCCAAGTACAGAGTTGAAGTCAGCTCTTACTAGACCACTTTCTCAGAGTCATTGCACTGTTAAGTTGGCTGTTGTCATCATTTTTAAAATAAGGATGTATAACTGACCCACAACATTTTAGCTTAAACCATAGGAAGTGATCTGTTTTTAGCCTACAAAGCAGCTAAATTCATTCAATAAGCCCATATGTATACACACATACAGTGCCTTCAAGTCAGCCTTGACTCCTGGCAACTGCCTTAACAAGTCCCTGCAGTTTTCTTGGCAAGATTTCAGAAGTGGTTTGCCATTGCCTCCTTCCCAGGGCTGAGAGAGAGTGACTGGCCCAAGGTCGGCCAGCTGGATCCGTGCCTAAGGCTGGACTAGAACTCACCATCTCCTGGTTTCTAGTCTAATGCCTTAATCATGACACCAGACCGGCTGTCTGAAATGTGTATATATTATATATCTGAATTAATTGAAAAGCTGAAAAAATGATCAACTAATATTAATGCTGTAAATCAAGACCAAGAGGCTTGTTTGGTTTTTCTGCCTCTGTATTTCAGTAGTAATGTTTATAACAAGAGGCGATATCATAGTTACAACAATCTTTTTATCTTACAATATATTCTGCCTTCACTTTCCACCTCACAGGGATTTTACAAAGCAAGCACTAGCTGTGCTAGAGATGTTTCATGAAGGTATAATTTCATATTTGAAATAAGGAGACAGTACAGTTCAGTCTACAGTCCCCAATCCCAATGTCAATTCTGTTTCCAGAGGGATTAGTCTCATGAAATAAAATCAGCTTTATCAGCTCTATCATCCACAAAGTTTTGCATGATTATATATGTGTCAGTCTTTACTATAAGATTTTTCTCTCTCTCGAATGTGATCCTTCCTTTCCTCTGTCTGTCCCTTCCTCCCATTGGTAAAACTCTCCTTCCTGATGATGTGGTAAAAATCACAATACAGTATGCCTTTAATTGCAAAGAGTTCAGTCCTGTTATTATTATTTCTAAAATGTCCAGAAATGCTCATTTTAAGCCCGGATGAAAAATGCATTCAAAGGGAGGGAAGGAAGGAAGGAAGGGTCCTTCCAACAATGTGCAAATTTCAACTAATTCTGACACTGAATGTGGAAACATATTTGACTGGAGCGACTGTTTGACAGCCATCACTGCCCGACCCCGGTCATAAGGAAGGTACAGAGAAATCGGGCGCATCTCGGCTCCTTGTAAGCCAGAGGGACGCTGGCTCTTCCAGCCGGCGACGGGTCCAACTACAGGGAAGCCCCAGCCTTCGGGGAAACCCGCGCCGGTGCGTAACTCCTCCCTCCTGCCTTTGGCGGTAAGCGCGCTTTGGGCTCCTCCGCCTCCGACGCCGGGCTGTCCAGGGGCTGGAGTCCGCTGCCCTATAAATGGCTCGGGCATCGGGAGCTCGCGGCCAGCCGGTGCCGAAGCCCCCGAGAGAAGACGATGCGCAAGCAGTCCACGCCCGAGGCCGTGACCTGGGGCTACAGCAAGGAAAATGGTGAGTGGGAAGAGGTCCCCAGCGGGCGGCTTTCCATCCCGAGGCGCCCCCTCTGACCCCCACCCCGAACCCGAGCGGGGCTGGCTGGGGCTGGAGTCCCCAAACCGAACCGGGGGGGGGGGCGTTTTCCCAGACTCTCCATGTTGCTCCAAGACGTCACTTTACCTGGTCCCTCAACTCTTTTTGATGTTATCAAATAGGATATAAGTTTTCCCCATGAGGGTTTCCTTTGTGGGGGTGCCTTGCAGGCATGTTGGACTAAACTCCTATCATTCCCACTGATACCCTGGCTGTGGATGATGGGAGTTGTTTTCCAACGCATCTGGAGGGTTCCAGGAAGGATGGTTAAGAAATTTTGCTTGGCATGGCAACATCAAAGGAACCTGCAAGGGTAATAGGTTCTTCCTCAGATGGAATACATTTGGGAAGCAAATTAACTAGACCACTTGCCTATCTATCCCAGGATTGTAGCTTTGGACTTTTCTGGATTTTGATGGAAGATTGTCATTGTTCACTGCCTCGTCCTTGTTAGTAACTGAGGATGCCAAAGAATGAGAATAGGCCCTTTTTGCATGGACTATAAAATTACTTGTCTTTCTTTGCTGGGAGGAGAACAGTGTTTATTTTTATTGATTAATGTCATTGGAAAAACACAGAAAACTCTCTCTCTCTGTCTTTTTAAAAGATTGATATTTTTATCACACCTTTTTGCTAGTGCTGGACACACTGGAGACTTCCTGGCACTCACCTGCTGTATCACATAGCAGCAGATTCACTAGCAGTGTGATAGTTTCCAGACAGGGTATTTGGGGCTGCGTGTGTGTGTGCAAAGTCAAGATGATGCCTACAACCGTGCAATCAAACCCTTGCCCCCTTTTATATGTGCATTGTGAAAAAGGGTGGGCTTTTGATCGCATGATGGTGGCTGCCATTTTGACTTTTTGAACCCCTTCCCTGTGGACACCCTGGTTCAAATGTGTTGGATTATGATATCCATGGTTTCTTGCTGTCGCTCGTGCAGCCTGGGACTGATGGCAGTTGAGAGACTAAAATATCTGGAGGGTACAACTTGCCTATCCCTGTTGTGTGCATGTATGTGAACAAATAAGGGTGTATATCCCACAACTGTTTCTTTTGTTGTTCTTATTAGTAGAATAATAATATTAATGATAATATGCCTGAAATGTTTAGGTATTTTATGTTGTTATTGTTTTTAACTACAATTATTACAATATTTAATGAGAATAACATAGAGCGCCTTAACATTTCAAAGTGCTGACCGGTACTGAAAGAAAAAACAGTTCTGCTCAAATAATAATACATAACCCTACAGGGAATAGTTTGGCATTAAATATTACGTTTAAGCTAGAAACCTTTATTGTGCAACAAATAGTCTGGTGTATTTCACAGTTGTTTGTTAATACCATATTCAGCTTTGGATGCAAAATGTAAACAACTTTACGCTCATCAACATTGACATTTTAGAAATGATAGCTAATATGGATATAAACATCTTTATTTCTAAAGGTTTAAGTGATCTAAATATGAGAGTATTAATAATCTCCAGTCAATATTGTATAAATACTTCTGGACTCAAATAATATAATGTACTACTTATGTTTTATAATACTGCAATAAAATAAATTATGGGAAAAGGAATTTCTTGGTAAGGGAAAAAAAAGTTCTCCTTAGGAGTATACAATCAAACAGATGCTGTTCAGATGGAAAAGGCCTTCAGGAGGAATATTGTAGCAGCTGACTGGTTCAGAATGGATGAGATCAGGTTTTCCCCCTTGCTATAACATTCTTCCTGAAAGAAGGGGGTGCAGGTAGCTTTTGGCAGGTGAGAGAGGCCAGTATCTGTTTTTCTTTGGCTCTGCCAACGAACTAAAAAAGCAGCAGGAAATCTTCCATGCAGGAAGGCCCATTCTCCCCAGTTACTGCTTCCCTGCCCAATAATGAGTATTCACTGAAAGTGAATATACAACAGCTTTCTCTAGCAACACTTTGATCATTCCCAATCAGCAGAACAAAGTCTCTGAAGGGTACCTGGTGGGAGGAGGTGGATTTAGATTGAAGGCAGTCTATGAACTTGGAATGACATTCCAGAACCTGTTTTTCATTCAGATCCTATCCTTGACATATATAGCACTAAAGAAACATGCATGTCTCAGATCATGGCTGTGTATAACCCTGCGCTTCTGCTTACGATTAGGTAGTGCTTTGTAACTTTGCCACTTCATAGAAATATATAATTTTGCTATCCTACCTGTTCCAAAGGAAACAGTTTGGTATGCGCTTAAATAAAAGTAAGCCTCTTTGACCTTAGTATGGCCTATTTTTAGTAGACATTCAAAAGATTGTTGTGTTAGGACTTCCAGGGACTCCCATTTGACCACATTGGAACTTCATGCTGTATGAATATATGCAGGATTGATTTCCAAATAGAGCTTTTTACTTCACTCTAAAATGTTGGCTTGATGAAGAAATCTAAGCAAAATCCTTATTGTCTCCTGTTCCTGTGAGGACCACACAATCTTAAAAATGTTCTCTAAAGTTTAAATAAATGGAAGCTTTCTTACAGCAGAAAGTTGGGGACTATATATAACAATTTCACCTACTTTGCTTCTAATTATCAAAAGTTTATGCAGTGTGACAATTTGTCGATGGCAAAGCATGCTTTTTTTATTTTATTCTATGTGAGTCCTATACACACACACACAGAGTATATATGAAAGTAATCTCACAGTGGGATTTCCTGCCAGATTATGTAGGATTGCAGACTATGTTTTAAATTAAAATCTAGTTTTAATTTCATGTTTCCTAATAAGGAACAGCAAGACTGGTTAAAACTGTAAGTGCAGTCCCTGTCTCCAAGGTTTAAAAATCCTGTAAGAAGTAATTGCAAAGCCTAAATAATCTTGGGATCAGGCAGTGTTCGTCTGCCTTTCCCAGCCTTATGCCCTTCAGGTGTTGGGGCAGGCATTATAGCCATCCGGGGTTAGAGTACCAAAACAGCTGGAGGGCAGTTTTTTGGGAAAGGCTGCCTTATGGTGCTAGCTCAGAATATGACTCACCTTTGCCTTGGCATGTTTCCCCTAGGGCCTGATCGCTGGCATGAATATTATCCAATAGCCAAAGGGAACAATCAGTCACCTGTTGCAATTCTTAGCAAAGATGCCACCAAAGACCCTGCTCTCCTGCCTTGGTTTACTGGCTATGACCCAGGCGCATCTAAGAACTTGAGAAACACTGGGAAGTCACTGCGGATTGCATTTGATGACACTTTTGATCGCTCAGGCAAGTTTACTTTTCTCCATGTTTGCCGATGCATTGGTAAGCCTGAAGTAATCAGGGTTAAGCCTACAAAATCCTTGGTGTGAAGTGATCTAAGGAAGGCTTCATCTCCCAAACACAGAGACAGCTGTTGGGAGATGAGTGATTTGTAGCTTATTGTGCTGGTTGAATTATTTGCTTTCTCCTGCCCCCAGGGATATTCTTCAGGTTTTGAGAGATATGCCATCCATGTCAACAGCCAATTTGCAGTAAGTTTGCAATCATTTGAAAACCACTGTTTTTCAGCAAAGTTGGGATTTATTTTCCTATTCTGCTCTTCAGTCTTTATGCTGTACAGGACCTTACTTTTGTATCTATCTTCCTGAAATTTGATGAATCCATCAAAATGGAAGTAATTTTCTTCCAAGTAAACAAATGTGTCTTTAGATTCTGCCCCCCCCCTTTTTTTTTTGTTGGCCAATGGCTGTTTGATAGGTGCCGTCCTCCTGGTTTTGCATCCCAGTCTGATCAAATTAAGGGCAGATCATGCCACAACTATTTGTCAGTCATCTACTTTAAGAATTGGTGTGCATTAAACTAGAGAGCCAGTTTGGTGTAGTGGTTAAGGCACCAGGCTAGAAACCAGGAGACCGTGAGTTCTATAGGCAGGAAGCCAGCTGTGTGCCCTTGAGCCAGTCCCTCTCTCTCAGCCCTAGGAAGGAGGCAATGGCAAACCACTTCGGAAACCTTGCCAAGAAAACTGCAGGGACTTGTCCAAATATTTGCCAGGAGTCAAAAATTGTCTTGAAGGCACCAAAAAAATAAAACACACACACACACACACACACACACACACACACACACAGAGGAAGCAGCTAGCCATCCAATTTTATTAAAAGGCATAAGCTTCTGGTTTTTTATTTTGTTTTTTGTTTTTTTGCTGTTTTGTAACTATTTTGTTAATTGTTACACCACCAAGTCAGATTGATAGATTGATAGGTTATGTGTCCTCAAGTCATTGTCGACTCCTAGTGACCACATAGGTAGATTTTCTCATGTTCATCTGTTCCTAACCTGGTCCTTTAGTTCATCTCACGGTGCATTCATTGTTGCTGTAACTGAGTCTATCCATTTTGCTGCTGGTCATCCTCTTCTCTTTCCTTCTACTTTTCCCAGCATTAGAGCCTTGTTAATTATAATTTTCTTATTTCTTCTCGTCTCTACCTCCTTCCTCTGCTTTTTCCCCTGATGGAGATGTGCATTATTTGTTTATACAAAAAAAGAGAAAAGAAATAAATCCTGCTTTTTCTATCCAAAAGAGGGGAAAGCTGCTAACAAAACAGTCATAAAATGAGAAAGAAATATAGAAATAAGAAATATAAAATAACAGTCTTATAATGAATTTTTTTTTAAATCTGCGCTCAGTCGTTACCGACTCTGCAGTGACTGCTTGGACGAGTCCTTGCAGTTTTCAAGGCAAGGTGTTTTGGAAGTGGTTTTCCAGTGCCTCCTTCCTAGAGCAGAGCCCAGCTGGCGAGCGCAGGAGGAGGGTTTCCATTGCTTCGCACCCTTTTTGGGCGAGCGCGGTTTCGTGCTTACTGGCAACTGCTCCCGCCTCCTTTTGCAAGGCGCCGCCAGCATTTTTCCTCCCACCAGAGTGAGAGTACCCATTTATCTACTCACGTGAGTTTTCGAACTGTTGGGTTGACAAGAACTGGGGAGGAAACAGGAGCTCACCCTGTTAATGCAAAGGCTGGACTCGAACCGCTGAAGCGTCGACATTTCTGGCCGGCAACTTTCAGCGTCATTAAGCCGCTGTGCCACCGCGTCCCCCCCTTATAATGAATACTGTTAGATAAATGTAATAAACAATTCTAGTGTCTGTCTTTCTGCAAAACATCCAAATTGCCAAATTGTGCATTACCTGTGGGGAAGGTCCTGATTCAGTTCTGCTTGCTTTGGGGTGAATCCTACTCTACATTATATTTCCAAAGTGGTTTCATTCAACTGTTTTAGAGCCTCAAAATAGTGGAAGAAGATTCAGGAAGTTAGTCCTTGCTGCTACAATATTTGGTTGAATTAACCCCTATACTTGCAATTCACATGAAAAAAGATTGCAAGAATGCCATTTTATTGTGATCAGCATGATTCCACATGCATCTGTGGTTAAATATTAAAATAATTCTCATTAGCCCACGGCATTTTCCTTGAAGTTGATTTTTATTTTCTGGTATAGGGTGAGAACAATAGTCTTTTTTCTGCTTTTAAAAGAAATGTTGGAAGACTGACACGTGCTTAGAGCAGGTGACGTGATTTTAAAGTTTGTTTTAACAGTACAGTTAAGCTACAGTCCTCATGGGGTGCTTAAAGTAATTGCCTTCAAATGTTTAAGGATTAGAACCCTGCACACTCATGTACAGAAATGTATCTGCTTGCTTTTGTGTGTGTGTTACTGCAGTGCCAGTGTAATATTTGTATTTTGTGATGTTCTACTATGGTGGTTGTTATCCCCTCCCTTTGGCACATATGCTGGAGTAGATCTTGGCTGTTACAGTACATTTACCCCAGTGGGGTCTCTCCTATTGATGCTGTTGTGAGATGGAGCAAAGGTCATGGGCCTTTTGTCTCCTTGTCTCCTTGCGTTGTATGCCTGCAACAGAATGCATCCACTCTTCATGTAGGACCTTGGGTATTTTTGCATCACTACATTTAATTGGTTATGATTTCTTTTTGTATGGGTGCATTGGTACCCCCAATCAAAATGAAAAGAATTACAAAGCTGAAAGGAGAGATGGTGCTCTGGGCTGGCCAACATCATAATGCCAGCTAAAGAAAAGACAAAGCTAAGCCTTTTGTCCTGTGCTTAACACATCTTTTATCCTTGGGTATTCGAGTACATAGATATCAATCACTGATGAGAGACCAGCAATGCTCCGACACAAAAGGTTGAGCTCTGGGGTAGCATTAACTCTGAAATTCCATGCTATTGCTGGCAGTCAAAGAACTTGAATGTTGTTTCAAACAAAGGCCTGCTGGGATTGCTGCAGTGATCAGCTTTCTCCCCACAGGAGACGGGTGCTTTCTCCTTTTTAGGCTGCAAAAGAATTTGCGGTTAGTATCTCAGGAGGCCTAGAGTTAAAACTCTGGGGCAGGGGCATTTTAGGTTAAAACTGAGATTTCGCTTCCAGAATGCTATGCTGGAGTCACCCCTTTTCTCTGAATTCAGCGTGCCCTAAATTCATGAAATAAAACTTTTTGCCATTATGAAAGTGAGCAGTTTTAGACAGGCATTTCCATTCTCAGAAAAGTCCACCATATCATTGTCAAATGTTCATAGCTGACTTTATTGACTGTTATTACAAAGAACATACCAACTGTCTATTTATTCTTGGACCTGTTAATGCATTGTTATTGACATGGCCAACTGTGTTATATTGTTACTTTTTTTTAAATCATAAAACAAAATTGCAAAGCCATCAATTGTATCTTGGAGAGGAGTGAGCCTCCTTATTTTCACTTGTGGGTTGTCACCTGTCACTGCAAATCTGACAACAGGTGAAGCTTTTCAAATCTTTGTATCAATATAACATGGTCTTCCCATGACTTTATGTGAACAGGGATAATATTCCTGGCCTAATCAATTATGTATTGATGAGTATCCTATTTATAAGGAAAACTCAATTATCTTTGCAGTGGGATGCTACTCCATAGACTATTAAACTATTTGGTTCTGTTAAAGATTGCAGGTCTCCAAAGGTGAATATGTTTTTCCTGATCTCAATATTGTGCCATTCACTGAAACCACAATGTAGTAAGGATGATGATTCTTCAAAATTCTTCACAGATGACACTAATCAGTATTGTAATTTCTTTGCTGGGAGCTTAGCATGTGATGACTGAACTAGTGTACTACAGTTTAAAAACCATGGCTTTCAAAAAATCTGATTTGTTATGTGACCTGGACTATTGTCATAAAAATGTTGCAGTTAAGAAAAATGCATGTGTTTGAATTCCTCTCATCTGCTGTGAGGATAATAGATAAATGAGCATTTGAAGATTTTACTAGCAAGGTATTATAGCATTTATTCCCTTTTTGAAGAATGGAACATTGGCCCATATTTTTATGCAAATAAGAAAGTTAATAAGATCAGACCAAGACTCCATCTAATCCAGTATTTTATGCCACATAGTGGCCAACCAAGTACATTAAAAAAAACTCAGTAGGGTGGACAGAAGAATGATAGTTCTCTTTCACTATTTCTCCCTTGCAGCTGTTTTTCAAGTATGTTGCATATGAATCAGAAAGTAGGATACCCATTGATACCCCTATCTTCTTTTTTCCTTTAAAAACTGTCTAAATTGGTGGCCATCATCACATTTGATAGTAGTGAATTCTACAGATCTGAACTGGAAATAGGATTTAAAACTGGATGGAGTGATTTAGACACAGTGGTAATTTTCTCAGAACATTGCAGGTCCTACCATAATAGAGTTGTTGCTTACAGTATGCCTTTGGGCTTACTGTGAGTTTGATCAAACTGGCTTAGCTTTGGCAAACCATTGTAGTAGAATACAGGTAGTCCCCAGTTTAAGAACGAGTTCCATTCCCAAAGTTTGTCCATAAGTTGAATTTGTATGTAAGCTAGAACAGTATTATCGTATAATACTATATAAGTAGTATTGTGTAATAAACTCGAACCATTGTGTATTTAACTTGAATCATTGCATATTTAATTCAAATTGTGCTACAATAGGGTCTGTTCTTAACTATGGGTTGTTCGTAAACCAGGTGTTCATAAGCCAGGGACTACCTGTACCTGCACATTTTATTTTATAGAGAATAGTCTTCTGTTTGGAGGGCTGTATCTCAAGTCCAATAAGAAGAAGGAACAGATGGGGCCTTGACATTGATCACTACAATTAGCATCTAGATAGCACATAGAGCAGGTATACTATTCACTTGATTACAGCATTACTCAATATTGTGAAATGTGTTTCTCTATAAATTATTCAAATTATAACTATATTTGAATCTAGACCTATACAATATAAATTAATATAAGCACATTTAATATCACTTGCATCTTCTTTTTTTTCTTTCTTCGGTGATGCATTTAAGGATGCTTTTAAGCTCTCTTAAAAATAATAACACAATAAGGGGAAATCTAGGAATGGACCTCTAGAAACCATGTCCACCTGTACTCCAAGAATAATTTTATAGAGGCCTGAAATGATTGTTGGCTGTGTTTGCAGGACTATCTCTATACACCTGTTGCATATTTGGATTTCTTATTTTATTTTTAAAAGTTGTAAAATTGAGGAAGAAACAGATCACATGACCCCACATTCCTTAGTGCTATTGGCAAAAAACCTTTCTGAACAAAATTGCCCTTCACACTTGTTCTCTTCAAGGCTGGCCCTACTGGTGGGGACTTGCTTCAGGTGTATGATAAGGCAATTATACACGCAGCCACCACACACCCTGAAAAATAGCCTGCTTCCTTCAGATTCAATAGATGATGTATGGTATTGGAACTAGTGTAGATATAGAAGATGCCACATTATTTTTCCACCCACCCAGACAGCACAAGGTCACAAGGCTGCCTGGTTATCTTTCTTCTTTGCTACAGAAGCAGCAATCAAACAGCAAAAAAGGAATATTAAATTGTACAACTAATGGGAGATTTAAGCAAGCCCGCAAAAATGGTAGTCGCTGACTCCTTGGGTATTTGGTGGCAAATAGTCCATAGTGCAGTAGCACAGTGAAGCATAAATGCAAAGATGTGTAGGTTGCTAATGAGGACATTAAAAAATGTGGAAAATTGGACATAAGGATTATGTACTGAGAGAAGTTATGAGCATTTCAGAAATTACTTAGGCAGCATCATGGCTGTAGCTAAAACTAAATACAGAGACCTAATTGTGCAGGAAGCAGTTGTGTGAAATGGCACTCCTATATAGTTCAGTTGACTGCAAATACTCTTTTGAGGGAAGGATTTCATTGATACGTGGAAAATAGTTTGAAAGACACTGTGATTTTTTTCACACAAATAACTTTTTTTCCCCCATAGCTAGAAGGCCATAGTCAGTAGTGGGTCAATGCATATCACACGACTCCTGTCCTAACCAGGGCTTGCCTTGGGGGTGAAGTGCACAATGCTTTGGTATAGTTCTGCCTATAAATTCATTCACTGGTTGCACTGCCCTTAATTGACATTGACATTGACAATGGGAAACATTATCTTGATAAATTAGACATTTGCATCTGACTTCTGAAGTGGATATGATGTAGAATTACATTGTCCTGATGTTGGCTTATGTTTTATACTGAGCATCTATTTAAAAAAAAGTAGGGGAAAAGCGTCAGGAGGGAGGAGCCATGACATCAGCCCAGCAACACATGTTTTTCTGAGCTCTCGCCCTCTGAGTTTCATGTTACTTTATATTAGTATATTTTAATTACTTTTGCTTCTTTTTAGCTAATTTTTAGTTAAAATAAGTATACTAGGTTACGGTAGACTTATTAGATTTTTATTAGACTTATTAGATCTTTTTAAATTTAATCATAACTTCTTTGGGCAAAACAAACATGGAAGTAAAAGGTTCAGGCAAAAGATTTTGAATGGATTTGAACAACATGAGAAAAAGAAAGAAACAACATGGCATCAGTCCGGGCTCCATTTCTTCATCAAAGTCTGCCGAACAACCAAAGATAGAAGAACATTTTATATGAAAGGAATCTGTAAGTAAAACAAATTTCTGTCCCACCTTCAACAAATTTGCAGCCCTTGAATCACTTGAATGGGACCTTCAAACAGAACTGGAAAAACAACAGCTGCTGGATCTTTCACAGTCAGGGAAGAGCTAAATGAGAATCTGGATTCTCTCCCAGTTTCACTGTGTGTCTCCAGTACAACTTGCTAGTTCACCTGCTAACCTCAAGGGAAATAAAAATAAGCTTAAAAATAAAAATCAGAATATGGAAAGGCTCCCATGGGAAGATTCAATGGCGTTTATGGCAAAGCAATGCCTTCTTACAGCGCAAACTGTTATTTCGTTATTTTCAGCAACTGGAATTGCTGAAAAAAGATTTTGAGGCTTTTGTTCAAAAATACGAAGCTGGATCTACCATTTCCATTAAGGCTTATGCAGAAGCTCTGGCTAAGATGCATATTCCAGACATGCACTCTGATAAAGGTCAAGTTGTTAAAGTTAAACAAACTGACAAAACTGCGCAACAGTCAAATATATGTATTAATACATTCTTACTCTCTGACAAGGCAAAGAGTGGGGGGATTCATACATACTAAGGCCTCTTTGAATGCTAAAGAAGCAATTCCCTGCAAGTTAAATCATTCACTTCAGACACAACAGATTGCTCTCTGTATCTCCCTGAACAGTCTCAATATTGGATGCTGGGATTCTAAGAGAGCAACTGTAATTTCCCAAGGACAACTTCTTCACTGGCAACACAGACAGATAGATTTATGTGGTGTTGAATGGCTTCCAAGTGCTCCAAACCAAAACCGGATTCTGTTCTCTTTGAATCAGCTACTATCCCACTGACGCTATTCAAGATGAGATTATATTTAGCATCACTTCAAGTCTTTCTCACCAGAATCTTTTGCGAAATAAAAGTTAATTCCCTGTTTGGTTCTGTCTCACCTAGGTTCCACAACCATTCCAAACTTTACCAGATGCCACCAAGTTTGCCTCTTCCCCACACCTGGCCTTGAAAAAGCAAGGCTGTGGGAGTCGGCCAGTCTCACTAAATGAAGATGTGTCAGACCCAGCTGAAGCTGACCTTATCTCGCATAAGGTCATATATGATGGATGCTCATATAATCCATCTATTAACTTGGAATATTGCAAGCTGGTCAGGACCATCAAAAGACCAATCTTTCCTTGATTACCTATCACAGTTTGATATTCTTTTTTACAGGAAACCTGGGCCTCAATCTTGGCTGCCCCAAGTAAAATAGGGAGACCCAAGGGAGGTATCACAACCCTAGCTAGTACAGCTTTACAACTGAATTGTGTCCCTCTGCCTTCTTTAAACCCACACCTATCAGCCTCCCTGCTGTCACTCAAACAGGCTGAAATCATGCTTTTTATGTATGATTTCTACCCTCTTCTAAAACACATGCCCAAACTAACAGCACCTGGGGGCATATAGAAAATGTTATCCTCGCTTAGATACACACCCTGTAGCATCATTAATAATTGGTGGGGATTTAAATGCCAGGATGGGACCAAATGAACACTTCCTATTCCATCAATTTAAGACCTTTCATGAGGAGGATGCACTAGTGGGACCCCTGTACAGTAGAGAATTTAAGGATCTAAAGTTTAATTGGGCAGGATTATGTGTTAGGCAGAGGACTGTTTGGAGCTGTGCATATTCATTGGCTCCCTGGATGGGGATCATCCAGCAGAACATACTGGGGGGCAGGGAGAAGATCAGCAGTTGATTACTGGATCGCATCACGTTATCTCCTAAATGCCCTACAGTGGATGGATATAGATTCACAATTAGAAAGTTATCACCACCCGCTAATACTAATTATGACATCCCTCTGGGAATCAATAAGAACAGAAGCAGTCTACACCCCAATGCTGGAAAATAACAACACAGAGGTACAAATTAAATGGAATGAAAGTAGTGCAAAAGCAGTTCCTAAATGGCTGGTACTCCCAGAAATCTTAGAAATTTGTGCACACTTGTTAGACAACAAGTCTCAAAAACCATACTTAGTGTATGATCTGTTAATTTTTAATCTGAAATCTGCTTTTGTGAAGGAAACAAAGCAACACTGCAGTAACTAGGGTGTACAACATAAACAATGGTTTGATCAGGACTGTGCACAGCTGAAAAGGTCATATCATACCACGTATAGAAAGAGTAAACATTTTCCTTCTGAGGACCAACTACTTTCCCTACAGAATTTAAAGGCTCAGTACAAGGCCCTTCTAAAAGGAAAGAAAAGTTTGGCAGTGAAGGAGACCTGGCAGAAACTAATTCAGTCAGTCAGGAAGTGGATTCTTCCCTCTTCTGGCAAACTACCATAGGACTAGGAAAACCGCTATCCCCCCCCCCCCTTCAATTACTAATTCAAGCCTGGGGAGGAGTATTTTAGAGGGTTGTACATGTATCCTGCTAGTAACATAAATGAGAGTGAGGCCAACCTGGACCAAATTCAAAATTGGCCCCATGTCTTTGTGCAACAGGTAACCTGATTGATTGAATCCCTTAAGGTGAACAAGGCTCCAGGTATTGCTTGAAATAATTAAAAAGAATCCCAGCTGGGGGGCACCTCTGCTAGCATCCCTGTTTACATTCATAGATCAGACTGGTCATGTTTCAAAAGATTGGGGGCTGGCAATAATCGCCCCAATTTATAAAAAGGGCAATAAGAATGATCCATTCAATTACAGGCCTATCAGCCTTTTGAGTGTTGTTAGAAAATTATATGACAAACATTTAAAGCACAAGCACCGAGACTAGATAGAGACAGAGGGCATAATCCAAGATGAGCAGGCAGGATTCAGAGAAGGGAGGTGAACAGCAGACCACATTCCGGTGCTCCACCATCTTGCACAAAAATACACTCATAAAAAGAAATCCTCCCTCTTCGCATCCTTTCTAGATTTTAAACATACCTTTGACTCAATTTCCAAGAATGCCCTTTGGGAGAAATTAAAAACACAACTATTGACAGGCTCCTTCTCTTATTGTTAATTGTCATCAACTGTTGGGATTTGTACCTTGTATATGCAGAGTTTCTAATACCAAATTCAATACTGGCAACCTATCATGACAAAGCACTATAAGACTCAATCTGATGACCCGTTTTAACCTTAAGGGGGGAAATGCCATGGCTTGTTGGCCAAAGCAATGGATATTGTTCTTCTATGTCAAAATATTTCCACCCAGGGAGAAGGGTTACCTTAATCATCTTCCTGATACATTAGCTTTTTATGGCCTGCACGTAATGCAGAGTATGAATTATTATTATGCCTACCTCTACTCCCCACTCATTTTTCAAATCTGTGTGAAAGATCCTCCAGCTTTTCAGATCAGACTTTTTAGGGAGGGGGGAAGAAGAGCCAGAGGACTCCATTGTGCGGACATATGCTGTTCCATCCATGGATAGGGGTGCCACTGCATCCAACTCTATATGCAGGAAAGCTTTTGAAAAATGGAAAAGCCTTCCTGATTGTATTATATAATCCCAGGAACCTGTATTCTTCAGCCCCATGTTCAACAAATGCATTTGTTTGAATACAGTAATGGGAATAAAATATGAATTATTTTACGATTACTTTCCCATTTTCCCTGGAATATTAAGGTGTTCTGTTGCTAAGTACAGCTACTTTAAGATAGCCAGGTCAGTGCTTACATTTGGGAAAGAAATCTAGCCAAGGCAATTGCAATGAATCTGGCTTTGCTTGATTCTGTCTTTTCTTATTCCATGTTATTGGGACAACTGAAATATGGTAAAGAAAATGCATGATGCATAGTGGTGGGTTATAAATGAGACCCATGGAGTTATGGGAAGTAAACAAACAAGCAAGCTAGAAGGAAATTGTTGCGGATCAGGGTGAACATGCCTCCTTAACTAATTAATGATGAACTACCACTTCTTCCTGTATTTCAGCCCAAATGATCTCCAAATCTACAGTTTATTATTTGAAAGGAGGAACATTACAAGTTGCCCTTCAGTTACCAGCAGAGCCCAGTCAGTTTTTAGCTCCTTATTGATAGAAGAGATAACTTGAATGATACATGGGAGAACAAATACGTTGTTATAAGTTTAATAATTAAATGTTGATTGAAATTTAATTAGATTTGCATTTACTTTAAATGAAATGAAATTTAGCCTTTGTTTTGGCTCCACCTACATTTTGGAGTGCACTTCCTGGTACAATACTTAAGGCTAAGGGTAATCCTTGTCCCAGAAAACATTTTACAGTGTTGGTCTACTGAGTTGATAGAGTCTAGAATATAATAAAAAGTTAGCACATTTTTTTTTCACTGTCGCAGTAAAATTAACAGGTGATCCTAAGAAAATTTTCTCCCTTTTAAACATTATTGCTTTACTAGTCTGGACTAATAAACAGAGGGCTGTACACTTAATCTTGAGTCTTTGGCAACAAATTTTAACTTCCAGCTGCTGGAGAGCAGCAATGTAAGAGAACTGTAGTGCTTCTATCCAAGAATGAACGTTCTTTGGATGCACCTTAGTTGGCCACTGAGTGTGTGCATTGGATAGGCCTGCAGTTATTCTTAAACTCTTGTGAACTTAAGGTCTATTTAAGTCAAAATAAGGGAACTCGTGGAACAGAGTTGTTTATTATTGAGACTAGGTTATAGACCTCCATCAGTTACTGTGCACTAGCATGTCTTCACAATATGGCTGGTCAGGTCGTTACTTTTTAATAATAACAACAAAACAGACAAATCCTACAAGCAGTAATAGGCTGACTCCAGGTTTGAGGGGGGCCCTGAGTAAGGTGTCTTCCAGTGGCTTACTTAGTATGATGGTGAACCCTGATAGGCTTATCTGGTACATTCCTACAGCAGCATGGTGGACAACTGGTCTTGACACCATTTTAAAATTATGCAATGTTGCCCTAAGTAGCATTGCATTATAGGAGATTTCAATTATGGCTCAACCAATCATCCAATGCTACTTGGAGTCTTAAGGCAGAAAAAAGGGATATCAAGGTGTCACAATATACCTGTCAATGTGCTACAGCCTTGGTGGCTGGCCAAGGATGTGCTGTCTTATGGACACTGCATTGGAAATGCAGTGGAAGATAAGATGTCCCCTATGCCATCAGTCCTACTGGAGAGAGATGCTCATAAGTGCTCACCTTACTTCATGGTTGTACCTTTTGTTATGGCACAGCAAAGTCTTCTGTTAATCTAGACTATTCATTGCAGTACTGAGGGGAGGACCACTGCCGGGGATATACAGGCTCCGTCAGCTTCACATCCACTGGGGTTCTACGAATGACAAAGGCTCAGAGCATGTGGTGGATGCAAAAAGGCATGCAGGAGAGGTGAGTAGGTTTCTGCAGGAAATACTGGAAGATTTCCTCCCCTTGCCAGTAGAAAACCAGGCACAAATAGCCTAATGAAGTCTTAGCAGGGATGGGGAACCAGTTGCCCTCTAGATGTAGATGAACTGCAGCTTCCATCAGGTTCCATCAAGGTCCATGGTCAGTGGCCAAAGATACAGGAGATTAAGTTTAACCATATTTTCATGTGTGCTTTCAGTGTTGACATTTTTTAAATCTTTGAATTACTGAATTTGTCCTGTGCAAATGAACAAGCTATTCCTTCTGGTGAAAAAATAATAATTCAAGGTTTGAATCAAATTTCCAGTTGACAAGAAGAGTATAGATGGCAGGGTAATAGGGCTGGACTTCAGTTTGACAGTCCAGGTCTGTTCTTTCCAAGAATCCCAAATGACCAGAGAATGTAAGGTGATTGGGATGATAGTATCAATATCTGGGTCAGCATACAGATGAGGATCCATTAGGAAAATACTGGTTGATGCAGCGTTCTTGTTCTTTTTTAAAATGAAAATGGGGATTGGCTGGGCATCTGCAATTATACATGTGCCCATTGGCTGGGCACAGGTATATGCATGTAGATACATATGCATTTATTCATAAAAGATGTCCTGTCTCAAGTTACTTATGCACTTTAGGCAATAAGACCATTAATCCAAAGTTTAAATTATTTAGTTTCGTCTGTGGATGCCAGATAAACTCTGAAAAATTTAAATGAGAACCCTTTCATCTTTCTGAAGTTTTCTTCCTCAGGAACCCTCAGATTTTTGGAGAGCAAGAAAGCATATAATACAATATTATATAATTATATATTGTATGATATAAAATGCTCTTGTCAACACTCTGGAATGAGAGTAAGCAGAATATGTAACATGTAAAAGAGCTGATATATACTTGTATGTCAGTCATTACAAGTTGATATGTGGTATCTACATAAATGTTGAAAGCACCATTAATAGGAATTTTTATAGTATTTTGATTTTATCCTGAAGACAATTAAAACATGGGTTTTCAATATATTTTACATGCCTTAAAGAGTAGTGTCTTCCAGAGGTGTTTGATGACACTTTCATAAGTTCCAATCAGCTACTCACATTGGCTTGGAATGGGTATTATAGTCTGGAAGATGCTCATTTGGAGAAAAATGGCAGTTTCAAAACCATTTTATGTAAATTTGCCAGTTTTGTGTATTCTTACCTTTTGATTCTATCATTTTAAATATTTTTTTCTAAAGGAACAAAAAATGAGAATCCAATGTGTAATGTTTCTAATTTTTAACATCTTTTTAATGTTTGAATTGATTCTCATTTGTCACCCAGTAGTAAGATTCATATGGCTAACAGGGAATGAAGAGAATATTATGAAATTTCAGGGAGTTCCATTAAGGCATGATTCGATATCTAACTATAATGCTTTCTTTGCTTTTAGATACATTTGGTACACTGGTATTCCAAGTATAGTAATTATGCTGATGCCTTGAGAAAAACCGATGGTGTGGCTACTATAGCCATTCTAATGCAAGTAAGTTCTGATCGCTATTTTCTTATGCATATTTTCATAGTTATCTTCAGCCATGGCTCCAGAAATCATGTCCGTTTTGGTCAATGATGCAATTTGTTCCTCACCATGCACCACATCGCTTTCTTCATGCTGCTATGGCACCTCAATGTACAGGGTGTGGACACCTATCCTCCATCTTCCGCTACACTCCCATCAATACACTACACTAATGGACTGGCTATACTTTCTTATCTTTCTTCTTTCTAATTAAGCTTGAGGAAAAAGTTCACTGTAGTACTGACAGTTTCCCTCTAATACATGAAAGTGTAAGTAGTTATTACTGTTCCATCTTTTTTGCACCATTAAAACATAGTTACAGTCATACTCCTATATTTATGTGTTTAGTAGTCCTGTAGCTGTTTCTTTGGATGAAAACTTGACAGAACTCAAATTACTGACTGAAAAGATAGAGATAGATTGTACTGCATTATACACATAGAGCTGCACATCTATCAAATCCAGAAATACTAGCATGTTTCTTCTTTCTCTTCCTCCTCTTCTTCTAGAATTATTGATTTATTTTAATTTAATAGTATTTTTAGGTAGTTCCAATCTGCATAGACTCTTTGTGCTGTTTACTAGCTGAAAATACCATAACATTTAAAAAGGAATTTGTAATAACACTCGACTATGATGACTATCCAAAGAAAACTGCAGGCCCAAAATTCACCAGAAACTCGTTGCTTTAACTTGCTTCCTGAAAGTAAGGAAGATTGGTGGTGTTGAGTTTAGTGGGGAGCACGTGCCTTTTTTCATGTCTTTGTACTAGATATGAACTTCCTGTTTTATAAACAGTATAAACTGTTTATCAACAGTATAATGTTTTATTAACTGTTTTGCTACAATTTAAGGCAACAATACATACAGTGCATTATTAACAATGAACACTGTACTTTAGGTGCATGATACAAGATTATTCTTGGGATTTTGAAGGAAACCTGTACAAATCTTGGTCAGAGTGCTTAAGATCTTAGAGATGCCTCCTCCAAGCTGGTGGCCTCTGCGTGTTGACTTTGACATCCCCAGCTAACATGAAAAAGGGCCACGTTGAATGGGGATTATGGAAATTCATTCAACATATCTGGAAAGTACCAGGAAAGCTGCCTTAGGACCTGGGAAGCTGGCTTGGACAGTATAGAGCAGCTACATTGACCATTAGGTCAGCTTTCCCTAACCTGATACCATTAAGATGTGTTAAAGTACATCTCCCATTATTCCCAGCCAGTTTGGTCAAAAATAACAAGAACCATAATGGCTGAAGACAACAGGACCTGTAATCCAACGTAGCTGGAGAGTACCAGTTAGTCAAAGTCCTATTTCTGGATGTTTTCAATTATTTTCATTTTCAGCACCACTACCAAAATGTTTTCAGAACTCCAGAAACACTCACTGAAATTAAAACCATACCCCACTCATGCAAAAGAGAGCATCATTAAGTGACACAAACCAGCCAGGCAAATGTTACTCTCTTTTTGTTTTTATACCTAGTATTATTGGTAGGGGTTGGAAGATATTCTCCAAATGTTGCTAATTGAATGGACAAATGGGATAGTTAACAATTAATTGTGCATACTGTTGTAATTCGGGAGATAACTGCCTTTCATAGCTGCTCACTGTCTGTTTTCTGCATGACAGGTAGGGAAAAACCCTAAGCCAGAGATGAAAAGAATTATTGAAGAAATAGATGGTATTAAAACAAAGGTATGTAGAAGAATATTCTAGTCAATACCAAGTTTTCTAACATGGTTCATTAAGAGGAGCCAACAGACTTAGAAAATGCATAGAATGTATGATTTTATTAACATATACCAAGCTATAGTACGCATAACTGTGACTTGTTGAATAAGACACAGTTGGCTGGCTTTACATATCATACTAAGCATAAGTCTTGCTTATAATATAAAGCTCAATGACTGTATTTACACATCATGTGAAGCAGTAGCAAGTGAACAACACTATGGTTATGAGTGATATGTGAATCTTCTCTGTGACAACTAACAACTGAGTCTTGAGAACTAGCAAGAAACATGTAGACAACAGGAACATCAGGGCAAATGTTTAAAGAAAACAAGTTTTTAAAGAAACATTTTCTTTAAATGTTTAAAGAAAACAAATTAACAAATCTTTAAAGAAAAAAGAAAAGCTGACAGCTTATCAGAGTACCTGGAGCCCCTGGGAAGTTTAATGAGAGCAGAGGAAATACGAGATTACTTAAAGGAAGGTTTTCCAGACACAGCTGTCTCATTTCAGAGCAAACCTTCTCAGTTGATGTTGCTCATGAGATTCTCTTTATTGCCTTTAAATTGAAAGTTGGGATTTTTTTGGTCATATTCTCTCAGAAGAAGCAGTTTGGACTAATATTTCATTTTTATTATGGATCCAGATTTTGAACTACTTGGGGACACTTACTAAAATCAGTGGAGACTTACTAAAATCAGGACATCTACTGTTCAGTAAATCTGAAATAGCTTTTGACTTACCGTAGATATTAGAATCAAAAGTACTATTAGCTTTATTTTCCCATGAACTCAACTATACCTTGAGGCTATCTACACCAACTATCATCATCATCCAGCCATCACAATTGTTTCATATCAGTAAGGAACACAGTGATAGCTGCTTGATGCTATAAATCACTACTGTAAAGAGCTGCCTTGTCTCTGCCACTGAATTTAATTACGTTATTTCTCATTTATTTAAGGGGAAAGAGATTCCTTTTCAAAACTTTGATCCATCTATCCTCTTCCCTCAAAATCGGAATTACTACAGTTATCATGGCTCTTTTACAACGCCTCCTTGTGATGAGTGTGTTACCTGGATTCTTCTGAAAGAGCCGATAGTTGTTGATGAGCACCAGGTAAATTAGAAATTAGTTCAGTCATTTCTTTTTGTATGCATTTCATGTAAGTTTAAATGTGTTTTATGTTCTCATACTTACTAATAAGCAGCACAATAAATCGTATACATGATTCAGATACATTGTGCTGCTGTATACATGGGAAACCCTGGACATTTCTAAAGCAAATGAATAAGAGAGACAAGCAATGCTTAAGAACATTTTGTAGCATCATAGAATTGTGGAGTTAGAAGGGTCCATGAGACTCATATTATCCACTCTTCTGCAAGTGGTAAGAAAACCAATTAAACCATCCTCAAAAAGCTGCCTCTTTTTAAACAACGCAACCTCAGTAGATAGACTATTCCATCATGGTATACAGTTAGTAAACATCCAAACTGGCCAAGTGATTACATGGCATTAAAGCTCAGATGGGCATTCCAGGAAGCAGTGCTGCCATGAGGAGATTTGTATCAGCAGAGCCCAAGCTCCTTTCTTGCAGCAATGAGAGATCTCCTGATACCTCCTCTGGATCAGTGCTATCTTTCTGGAATGCCTATGTTACCTTTACATGAGCCCTTCAGGGAAAAGCTCTATACTATTTACATGTTTAAAAAATGATGAAGAAGCCTCAAGACCCCTCAGCTACCTTATAAACATAAAGTTCAACCTCACCTTAAACCAGTACAACCATGTTTTTTCAAAGAGTAAAAAAGTTTTTTTTTTTTTTTTTGAAAAATGGACTTAATAAAGTCTGCATATCTTGAGTCTTGAATTTTAATTCGGCCTCATAAAAGTGGTTGGCAATTTCAGTCTTCCCAACAGATAAAATAGAGTTGTTTCATTTAAACATTGACCCTATCCTTTATCTTTACTAATTCTATTAAAGAAGCAGTCAGAAGAAAGAATCATATTCCTTTGTCCTAGTGTCTTACTTAAACTTTATTTCATTTTTTAATTTCCTGTTTTCCGGTTAAACTTTTCCTGAAAATGCAAAATACTAATGTGCTTTGCTTAAGTTACTTGGGTCAGCAACCAAACCCTTAATATGGCTTCCCATTCCAGTCCCTATGCTCATTTACACAGAATTAAATTCTTTTGGCTTTAACTGAAGCCATTTTCAAAATTTTCAGTCATAAATAAAGAGTGCTAAACTTGTTCTTCTTGATTTGCAATCATCTAGTAAAAAGTTGGGCAAATATACATATCCTTGTATTCTTGCAGGGAGTTCTTTGATCAGTTGTAATAATCACAGATTTGTTTATGTTATCTTCATTCTTCTAAGACTTTCAGAAGGTCATAAAGCAAAATGGGATAAGATATTCAGAATAGCAATGTGAAACATTCATCAGAAAAGAGTTTGCAATGATTAGCTATTTCAACTGTGGTAAGTCCTGAAACTACTTGAGAAGAGTATAATCTAGAATAGGTCACTGACTAGCTATAGAATGTCTAAAAATTGAATCAAACAGGTAAGAGATCATTCCTACCTGGGTGAGAGGTTCACTAGAAAGCAGAACTGGTAGAATGTGTTCTGCAACAACCATTGCATTTCATCTTTTACCTTGAACAGCCTCTGGCAGATTTTTAAAGGAAATTATCATTCCAGTATCCTTTGAATGTTTTTTAAATCATTCGTAACTAAAATGGTCTTAGGAACATCTCCTTTATTTTTCCTTTTTGTAGATGTCAAAGCTGCGTAGCCTTTCTAGCAATAGTGCAGAAGAACCTCATTGCCCTTTAGTGGACAACTGGCGGCCTCTTCAGCCTCTCAACAACAGGATGATACGAACAACATGTCAATAGAATCTTTACTGGAGTTGCTGTCTTGAGTCACAAAGACCTTTTACACTCATGTTGTATATAGGTTGTTTTTCCTCCAGATCTATGCTGTTGAGCCAGAAATTTTAAGCAATGAAGCAGGACAAATTACTAAATGAATCTAACTTCTGGAGGAGGAAAAAAATAATTATAGGAAACTTTAACTTCTATATTGATATGCTGGACCTGTCTCTTAAGATGTCATATGCTACTCCATGATCTTACAAAGATAGAGCAGCTGGCACCAGATGCTTCCTTGCTCAGCCTTACTCATTTGGTTGCTTTTGCCAATAGAAGTGGCTAAACCATTCTCTGCAACCAGGTGTCTTTTCCATGTGTGGGGACTGCAGCTAACAGACATCTGAAAATTGCAGTTATAATGTGTCTAAGAAGCCAGAACAAAAAACCAGGGCTTGTTCTTAACCTCAGATTCTGGCTTATGAATATTGCAAAAAGCCAGGGATCTGACATAATGATAAAAGTTTGTGATTTGTTTAGCCATTCCTGCTGGTAGGAGAAGCCATCAAGCAGGGTATATTGATGCATTTGCTCCATCTCTATAATTTCCCCATATTATGGTGATAACTGAACTAGCTTTATGTAATCTTGAAATATTTCCTCCCCCCGCTTTCTTAATTTTCTTAATTTAAATATTCTTAATTTAAAACTGGCCAAATTCTACTGCCTTTTATACCAGTTGAAATTGGGGAGAAGAGGCTTTTTCTCAATAATAATCCTGTATGACTTCTAAAGGTCATAGGAAAAAAATAACATTCAAATTCTATTCTTATACTTAATTTCTCTGAAAGGCCTATTGATTTTAGGAGAACTAACTTTTGAGCGAACAAATGCTGTTAAATAATAGAAAAGAAAATCCCCCAGCATATTAATACATTTACAGTATTTATTTATCCTTCTTGAAATATAAATGAAGATGTTCAAACAGAATAGAGGACAGGATATAGAATTCATATTTCATTATATAATTCTGTAACTTTATTTCATGCCAATGACTACAAATAATTCAAACACCTTGGATTTTGCTTAATATGAAGATAATCTCAGTGAATCGAAAGCAAATAATTTTCTTGAAAGGGAAAACAAAAACTATGATGTATTCAATGTTTAGTTGTGCTGTATGGTTCTGTAACATCCCCAAAAGTAATATTCTGATCTTATCCTGATTTGATTATTTAGTCATTCATTTTGTGGCAGTGCAGAGTGTGCCTTATATTCAGAATTGCTGTTACAAATGGGATGAAATTTCATAATGCAATGAGATTTTGATGGGCATCTAATTTTAGATTTGAAACCAGTTTTGAAATGGAAATATAAAATAAATTCAGACTTTTCAATGTCAGCATTACATTTTTGAAATAAACTTTTGTATCTCCTATGTATATATAATCAGTAACTTAGAAGCACCAGAGTATTTTCTTCCTATTTTAAATATTGATTAGTGGATTTTTTTCTTCCAAATTAAAAAAAAATCCAATTTGTATTAAAATTGTATCAGTTAACATTTCTAAACATACTTCTTAAAATTTCAGATTGTGAAAAACATTTTTTTAAAGATATGAGGAAAGCAACAGTTGGGGAGGTGTCTATCACCTGAGAATTACTAATAAAATATTGGCCTGGGTTGTTTTTCCTTCTTGCTTTGAATTCTGCTTTGCAAGAAAAACAATTCAAACTGATGGCAATGTATTTGCTTTTGTAAAAGAGCAAAAAATAAATATATTTATCTCAGAACAAAATTTTCAGATTCTTTTTTCCTGATCTCATAATTTGGAGTGGTGACAAAAAGAATACTTGCTCTTTTTTATTTGAATAGATTGATTTTTAAATAATTTTAGTGTCCACCATCAATTTCAATATCAGACAGATAGCCATGGTCATGGACTATTCTAAAAACAAAAAAGGAAAACCTAAAGGTCACAAGATAATTATATATGTGTTAGCCTTTTATAATTGTCCCTACTTGTTTACTGTATATTTTACCCCATAGGATGGTTTCATCTTTTTTAGTAAGTTAAATATCTAAGAAATGTCCTTCTGAATACTGCCTGTCAGATTCCTTCCACAGGTGAGGAGAAATTATTCTAAAGTTTAATTCATTCAAATATTAATGCTGCTTTTTATGATTTGAGCTCATGTCGTTGTCCTATTTGCTAAGCATGCAGAAGCCTCATTACAGTTAGGATTGCCACATAGCTAGGAACAAAAAAACACACCTAGCCTGGTAAGTTTGGAGTTTATCACATCTAAGTCTCTGCCTTCAACTCTCAACAACAACAAAAACAGGATTATCAATTGCCTCCTTTTAAATCAAGAAATATACAGAACATACAGCAGAGCACACCATGAAGATTTCTGCATCTTCCAATTTCTATTGTTGGTGTGGGTTTTATAATGATCACAGTGAATACTTCTCCTGAAGGTATTCCACTGATTGTTTCTAAGTGAAATAAAAAGTTCATTTTTTTCAACAAATATTCATTCCTTGCCACAGACCATACAGTATATTGCCCTCTATCCTTCTACCAGCATTGGCATATCTCAGATTTTCTCATTAATGTTCTACCAAGCTACACAAATTTATCTTCTTACTCTATTGTACCTCACATATCTATAACTTGCAACTGTTCACTCCATTTCTCCTCTCAAATACAACTACCTCAGGTTTTGATACACTAATTTTCAGATCTATACTCACAGTCATATCATTCAATCTAACATTTGCTGCAAATAATTTTGGTCAATCACTTATTCACATGTGAGAGTATACATGCACTCATGATCCCCACCAACTCACTTCTAACTTCACCAAAAGCATACATTTATTTATAAATATATTAAAGAACCAGTGGACATTATACATCCTTAACTTACTCCCTATTTAGCATTGTACCATTCACTAATCATTCAATTTATTCTCACCCATGCTTTGCTTCCATCCTATACCCTTATCACATTTAGCAACCGAAGTTCAACTTCATTTTTGCTGAAAATATCTTACGAGTCAAGCCTATTCGCTATATCACATGCTTTTTCTAAATCAACAAACATAAATAAGCTTTCTCACACCTATACATTTTTATAACTTGATTAAGAACGTCCCAAATTTTGCTAATTATCACCTCTTCTACTCTTTCAAACATAATTCTGCTAAACAAATTCTCCTGTAGGTTTTGCATTCACTATTGCTACATTTTCATTTGCATATGGGAACAAAATCAAACATCTTCCAAACATCAAGCAGAAGGGTGGCCATCGAAACCTGCCTGAAAACTTTCACCAGTGGGAAGTTGTTATAAGCAGACTCTTAAACTGCTAAACAGAGCTTACGATCAGGAAAATCCCCATCATATTCTGTTTGAATATTCTCCCCCCCCCCCCCAAATTCAACCCACTGGTCCGTGTCTTGCTCACAGTTTCAGAAGACAGTAGATCCACCCTCCTTTGTACGTGAAATATTTTATATATTTATTAACTACTATCCTATTTCCTATTAGGCTTATTTTTATGAGGTAAATATACCTAGCCCTTTAACTTTTCCTCATAGGACTTGATCTCCAGGCTTGTTATCATCTTAACTTCTCCATGTTCCTTTTAAAAGGTGCTGCCACACTGCACTCTGAATGCAGACTAACCAGGACAGAATACACTGCAACATCCTGCAGGGTGGATACAAAACTTAATATAGACCCGTTTTGCATTGGCCTTTAAGCTGCTGCGTCTCACAGCACTCATATCCACTGGTGGCCCATTAGTACTCCTAGATCTTTCTTACATGCACAGCTATTAAGGCAGGTCTCTCCAATCCTACACTTACACATTTGACGTAGGACCTTAGCCTTGTCAGAGTTCACTATCATCCTTGTGGATATGATTGAATGCTCCTGCATCTCAATGTCCTTCTGAATTGAGATATTGTCCTTTAAGGTATTACCCAGTCTGCCTACCTTGGTTCCATCTGCCAATCTGATAAGCACCTGTTGTGGCAAAATAACTCATTAAAGAAACCAACACCTGGAGCTGGTCCAAACAATTGTTTATAAGCTTAAAGCTAGCATATTACAGTGAGTCACTAGTCTCTTGGACCTGAACAAGCCAAGAGCAAGAGCCACAAGGTTCTTATATGGAATGTAGATCAAAGATCATTTGAGCACGTGTACGCACTACAAAAGATCCCAAACAGAGAAAAAATTGCTTTACAACTGATAAACAAGATAACCACAAAGGAAGACATGTATGTTTCCTGATGTGAAAACATTACAAACACTTTCCTTGAAATATAGTATAACAGCTTTGATCAAGGCCTTACACTAAGGCTGTAATTGCTATTCTGACAAGCATTCCCTGTGCTTCACTGCAGAAGAAAGAGAGATAAGGAAATGCCTTGACTCTGCTGCCTCCTCTCAAGGTGTAAAGTCTGAAATCAGTTAGTAGGCACAGATGGGCACAATAATAAAAAAAATCCATTGTTAAGAATGATATATGAGAGAGACAGCAAAAGAATGTATAAAAATAGAGAAGACATACTATAGATATATAATGCTACATTTATATAAGTAAGCATAAGAAAAGTTTCAAAACTGATTCAACCTGAGTTCTTATTCCAACCCACCGCACATACCTTCCATTCCATCATCTCGGTCAATTTATAAAGATGATGAATAGCAGTAGCCAAGGACAAAGTCCTGGAGAATCCCTCTCTCTTTTCCTCTAGGACAATGCAGAAATATCAAAAGCAACATTTGTCTGTAGTTATTCAACCAGCTGCAACTCTACAGGACTGCAGTACTGTCCAGTCCACATTAATCTATCTTGCTACAAGGGCATGAGAGATCTTGTCAGAAGCTTTACTGAGATCAAGAGACACTATATCCAACAGCAGCTCCTTGGTCTACCAAAATAGTCCCTCTATTGTAATAAGAGATAAGGTTAGTCTGATACAGTTTGTTCTTGACATGCTGTCTCCTGACTATGGAACCATTATTCTTCTAGGTCCTCATAGCTCTGCTGTTTGACAATCTGCTCTAATTCCTTATCCAATAAAGATGCTAAACTGCTTTTGTTTAAGGTAGCAAGGTGGATGTCCCGTCTGCCTTTATCATTACTGAACTGCATTCTCTCCACTTATCCTTAATCATGCTGAGAAAAGACAAGCACAGTTAAGGTACTCAACAGTTCTGCCATTTCCTTATTCCCCATTATTACTTTCTGACCTTCCCTGCATAACAGACCAACAGCGTCTTTGAGTCTTCTTTTACTTTGGACAGACTCAAATTTTTTTTCTTATAGTTTGCATTTTGAGTTTTGGTCTTCCTGGCTCCATCCTACAAATTCAAGCTACCAGTTTGCATTCATCTTAGTTAGCATTTCTTATACATCTTGCTTTTTGCTTGTTAGGTTCTCCAGGAAGTGAATTACTATTACCATAATTCATATAGGCCTTTTAAATCACTTCCCATTTTTCATTTCCATAGAGATCGTTTGTTCTTGTGGTTTCAGTACTTTGTTTTTTTCAAAAACTGTCATTCCTTTTTGACTTATTGATCTATGGTATGCTGGCCTTTTTTGCCTGTCCAAATTTAGTCCAGGATACATGACTAAACTCTGAAATCAGTTCTGTTGGTCAGGATTACATCCAAGATAGATTATTTTCGTGTTTCTTCTTCCACCTTCTGAAAAACAAATTTGTCAGCAAACAGATCAGGAATCTATTGAACCTCCTTCTCTTAGCTGAGTCAGAGTTATAGTAACATTTTGTTCTGGAGATATTCTGGAGAGTAGTCCTGGAGAGCGGTGCATTTCCCCAAGCATCTCAGCACTCAGGCAAAAGCAGACAGGATGATAAACGAATTCCTTTGTAATTAAAACCACTATTTGGAGACATAATATTTTTCTAGCAAAGATTTCCATATGTTTTACATGGACATATGGAACCAAAACAGATAGGAATCCAGTAGGACTGAAGTATATCTAGTAAGACAAAACCAACCAATTTCATAAGATATACAAGCTTTTATATCTGGTTTATGAAGGTTTTTTTTTTCTTCAAAAGTCTGTTGTCAGAAAAGCAAAGTGTAAATCTATTATCCTCTTTTCAAGCAGAAAACATTTAAAAAACTGAATGTAGTGTTCTTGTTGATCAGCTTCCCATTTAAATTAAGTTACAGAAAGCAGGAGACCTGATAGGAACCAAGAGAAGCATTTGAGAAATATGATGTTGCATACCCCTAAAATATGATTGGGATTTTACCCGTTGCCTTCTGGAACTGAAATATGCTAATGCCAAAGTTTGATGCTTCTGGAAAGAAGGAATAACAGGCATTTTAAGGATTTCTGAAAGAACTATATGTGAAATGCTTTTTTTTTTTTTATAACATTTGGAAAGAGGCCCCCTTGCATCAGTGTAAAAATAGTTCAGTACTTACATGGTAATGCAAATTTGTCATATTTCTGGCAGCCATTCATCATGGAATGTTCATCCTAAAGTATAACCTCAATTATATGAGTGCCACTATTGTTGCAGTTATTTTAGCTGGAAGGAATAAAACCACAGCTTCATTCAGCTGTGACCTTTCCAACTTTTACATTTGTGAGAGCAGCCTGTCTATATCAATAAAAAGCCTACTGGATTTGGATGATGATATCAGTAAATATAATCAAACAGCATAGAGATCAATCATTTTGTTGAATGCCTGCAGGGATAACTGAAATTCTGGGACAATCATATCTGATAAAACTAGTACACTATTTGTAACAGCTTCCACAAAACTGGAACATTATGAGAATTGTGCAGTGAATTTCTATCCAGAATTCAGGGAATGCTCAAAATTAAGTATCACACATCATTTAATGCAATCATAGACTAGAAAGAAAATAGGGAATTATATTCTCAGTTTCATCAGAAGGTCTGCTAGCTATATCCTAATCCAATTTGCCTTTTAAAGACTGGTCTCAAAAGAAATATATTTAATATTTATGAACTTAATTTGTTCTAGTACATATAGTATGAGAGCCAGTTTGGTGCAGTGATTAAGGCACCAGTCTAGAAAATGGGGGACTGTGAGTTTTAGTTCTGCCTTAGGCACGAAGCTCCTGGGTGACCTTGGGCCAGTCACTCTCTCTCAGCCCTAGGAAGGAAGCAAGGGTGAACCACTTCCAAAATCTTGCCAAGAAAACTGCAAGGACAAGTCCAGACAGTGGCCAGGAGTCAAAAATGAACTTGAACGCACAAAATAAAATTAAATAAATAAATAAACATATAGTACAGTTTTGAGCCTGATTGTTTCGGAGAAAGTCATGCAGAATACAGTGGAATTTACACTCTAGCCTGGGATTCCCAAAGTTGTGACTATGGCCACTAATCATCCATGGACATCTCCCTCAACACCTACCAATGTTGTGGAATAACAATTCCATGTCCAGGGAGCAGAGGAGGCCAACAGATAAAGAGAAGCATTTAATACTATAGCAGCAATCAGTTAGATACTTTGAATATATAGCACTAGAGTAAGGGAAAAACTCTGAAGATTTAATGAATAAATTCAACTTTTGGATACTTTACAGACCACAGATTGTAAAGAAGTGCATTTTTTCTCAGTAATTAAGTAAATTCTGCCAATTAAACTTCATACTTCAACCATGTTTCCAAGGCAACTTACCTACAAATACCCATAGATTGTAAATATAATACTTCAGCAATCAATCAGTCATAAAAGAGAAGGTAGAAGAGGAAGCAAGGTATTAGTCTGGATTGTCATAAAAATTCCAAAATCTTGATTCACCAAAATCTTTATTTAGACCAATGAAATGTAACAAAAACAGTGGACACATTTTTCAGGTCTCCAGGAGCTGTTTTGTAGTGAGGCCGTGGAGTCTGAATTTAGTCTAAATTTAGTCACTCAGTCTTAAGAAATGTGTTTTAAAATTTCCTTTAATAGACACGTGAGTTATACATTCAAATACTAAATTTCTGTACCACACACTGAGATACTGTTGATTTTTAGGCATCCGTTTTAAGTTCTGAGTTTTCCACAAAAGCCTAGGTCTTCTTGAAAAGTTACAGGGTATCTGCTTCTGTAACTACTGATTAGGAAGTGAAAGATGCTGATGTCACTTAGCAGTGTTACGTCAAGGGTGATGGGGAAGCTTAGAACAGGTCAGTATCCATCGAACAATTGGAAAAGTTGAGAAGTTCCTGTGTACTTTGTTCCATGGCCACTAGGTGGCGGCCAAATTACAGGTATCCGAGCTATACCTTTCCATAGTCAAAGCTGATAGTACAGATAGTTTATAGGAAAAGTACTGGAATAGGTAGCAGGCCTAAGATACTTAGGGCAGTCCAATAGTCAGAGCTAACCCAACATGGTTTTGAATAATAGAGCTTAGGTTACATGTGTGGTTAAGACTAAATTAGCATTTTATGGAAAAGGATGTATCTATACATTCAAGAGTACCACAAGCAAATCCGTATCTGTGGACTTTGTCACAGAAAGCAAGTCTACCATAAAATAAGAATGCATGTAAGAATTATTATCCTGGATCAGATCAAGATCCACCAAGACCTGCATTCTGTTTCAGACAGGAGTCAGATGCTTCTGGAAGCTCGTAAATGGAATATCCTTTGTTATCTATCTAGAGTAGGGATGGGAAACCTTTTGGTCAAGATGCACATTCCCTCATCTGGAGCTACATATCCTTTTCTCCAATTTTTCTTTCCCCTTGCACCTATTTGCTTTCTCCTCTTTCTTTCTAATAGGCTGTTTGCCAAAGATCTAAACTGAAAAATCCTCCTCTATCACCACTGGCTTGCAGACTTTTGCATCTGTACTCCAAGATATGCTCTTTTGGTTCGATAGAACTATCATAGCTAACATCCACTAACAGACTTCTCTTTTTTATATTGTCTAACTAGATTTCTCAAAATAGACTGATCTGCTTCAGAAAAACAAAACAAACACTGTAGAACTACATAATCAAAACAACTTACAATTGTCTGCAGGGCATATTAACCTGCACAAGTATAATTCTACAGTTTCCAGAATGTAGACTGTAAAAGCCATTGCCCAGGATTTTATTTATCAATACCTAGAGGGCTATGAAATTTTTTCATAAATGAACTTTAAATACATGGTGTCTACTAGCTATGACACAATTACTTGCTAGGATAGATGCTGGAAAGAAGCAATTAGTTTCAATACATTTATAGGTGTGTGGGGCAGGGGGTGTTGGGAGGGAACTGGGTAGTTTGCATCTGGAAGAACTGGTGCTACTTTAAAGTCTCACACTCTTGTCTACTTTTTCCTGCTTAGTTAGCATTAGTGTGTTTAAACAAATATTATACAAATTAATATTAATTTCTGGAAGCCTTTCCTTAAAAGGGAATGGCTTAAATTTACTTAAAGACAGCCCCTAGTGCTATCAGTTAAGAAACAACTTTTGTCTTTTGGTAGAAAGAAAAAAGGAGAAGAATCAGTGCAAAAGGCATGGGAGGGTTTAAGCCATCATGTATGTCTGGACCCATCCCATGTGATTTTTAAACCACACTAATCCAAAACCAAACCATATTATAGTGTATGGCAGCATGCTGTCTGGACCAGTGTGAAGGTGCTATCAGATTCCTCCTGATTCGGGGTCTGGACTTAGGTGCCTGAATCTGCCTCTCTTCTTCACAGTAAAACTACTTTTATGAGGATAGCCACTGCAAAATAATGCCATGTTTAGAAACACTGTAAAGTACAAACTGCTCCCTGGAACAAAGAAATGCTGAGCTGAAACAGTATTTCCTATATGAGTATCCAGCATTCCCTCCGCCCCCAATCTCTGTCCCCCCTTCTTGTTCCTGAAAGTTCATTGACCCAAATTATGATAACTGTTCATTAAGGTAGGAGAAACTAAAGCAAAAGTGTAAAATAAAACTGTAGAGTTGCCTTACTTTTGCTAGCAGTTCTTTAAGTAATCTCCCTGAAATAGATTCATCTGTCTTAAGGGGTCAGAAAACAATTTCTCACTTAAATATAATGGAAAGTGATATTGACAAAGGAGGTCCTCTGCCAAATTGACATGGATCCCTCAGACAGTATCAACTACCAAAATATAGCCTCTGAATGATCAAACATGCTTGGTTTGAATTTGAGCTTAATCCTATTTAGGCTTTGTTTACTGAAGGACTGAGGATAAATGATTCACTGCCTTTCCATATTTGCCTCTTGAATTGGTATGGCTTATTAATCTTAAAATACTGAAAATAAGAGCTGGCTGTGGAACGAAATCCAGACTTACTGCTGAGAGTTAGCTGTCTTGCTCTCTTGAAGCCAAAAAAACAATGCAAGCGTCTTGTGACACTTTCAAGATTAATAGATTTATGGTGGCAGAACTTTTTATAGACTGTGTAGGGCGGTGTTGTCCAAACTTGGCCACTTTAAGATGAGTGGACTTCAACTCCCAGAATTCCCCAGCTGGCTCATCTTAAAGTGGCCAAGTTTGGACAACACTGGTGTAGGGATACACGAAGGCCTTCAGTTGGCTATAGAGAGAAAGAAATAGACCCAAATGACAATGAAATGCAAAACGGAGCAGCCTTTGGCAATTCCATGTTACCAACTTGAAATAGATATGTGATAGATGATAATTTTTAAAAATTATTATTATTAAGCTCCTTTTGTTTTCTCTGTACTTGTGTGTGAAAATATATGATGCAAACATTATATAATATATCTATTATATATCTGTCAATCTCTCTTTATAGATATATATATATATAAAGTAACACATACAGACATACACAATAACTGAAAATAGCATTTCATGCATCTGGTGAAAAGTGAAATGTAGCAGGGAGAATTATTCCATGCATGAAAGATGATGATGTTGATTTCTCTAAAGTGCCTTCTTTCAGCTCTGACATTAATCATGTTCATAATATGGAGAGCACAGATTCTCTTCTAAGGCTTGTTTCTAAGTCACTCTAATGGCAGGCGACTCTGAGCAGCATACAATTCCCATGTTCAGGATTCAGACTAAAAACAATAAAAATACCTATATAAACAATTACAGTCCTGAAAATCCATAGGGGGAAAAAAAAGGAAAAGAAAAATATGGGACAATCAGAAATATCCCAGTCAATGAGCTCCAATTTAAAACCTCATTCTTCTCTGACTTGTTTTAGCTCCTTGCCTGATGCAAAAGCCATGTTTTAATGGACTGACTAAAAGTCAGGAGGGACGGGACGATTGTCTGGGGGCAATCTCTACTCAGGAATGGACTACAGGAAATCATTGTGATATAAAGGGCAGATGAAAGATAATAAACTGATCAGTGCAGCAAAGTGCTCCAGTAACGTGATGGATATGTTGCTATTTCTCATATGCTGCTCCTGAACTTCCACTTTCCTTTCTAACAAATTGTGCCCAGAGCTAAATGCATGCAAGAAGCAAGTCCACTCTTCCAAGTGCAGGATGTACAATGCGCTTCCAAGAGCACGATCGCCATATATTAGAGGACTGGCACAGTTTTTATCTAGTGCAGATTGCAAGATTGCATACATGAATGCAATGCGCATGCATGCAGAGGAAGTCAGTGGCGTTAGTTCTGGGCAGGAAGAATTCAGCTGAGTTAGATCAACCAAGACTTGGCTGGAGGCTAGGAAGGTCAGACACAGCTGGAAAAGTCAAGGTAGATGAAGAGGACAGTAGACACGGTAGATAATGTGAAGGCGGGAACCTTCGAATATAAAAGTGAGCAGCAAACAGGATCATGGCTAGAATCTAATAAGCCCTGGTGGTTGACTCTGTCCCTTGCAAAGACAACAGGAAGTGCCTTTACCTGGCAGGGACTGATGTGTGTGTATCTTTCCTAGAGAACGCAGAAATGGCAAAGAAGACACACATACCTTAGATCCTTTCCCAATTTGCACCTAACTACAGCACAAATATACCCTGGCAACATTTTCTTTTTTTCCCCTTTGTCTTTTTGGTGTTGACCCATCAGTAAGATAGGCTTGTTCTTAGGATACCCATTTTAAAATAGTTTTTACCTTTCTTGATTAAAAATTTAATAAAATTATTACCAAAAAAAAAGTAGAATTACTTCCAGCTTGTGTGTAAATTTACTTTCAGTGTAGGCTGCCTTGGGCTTCATATCATTTGGAAAGATGAGAGATACTTATTTTAAATAAATCTAAATATCTGGTGCTAAAAAAAAGAGAATAGATACATAGAACTTAAATTCAGCAGTTGGAAAAGGCTCTGATTTGTATCACATCTAGGTTATTGCATATTTGCTCTGTGGAAAGATGCTGATTATTAGGAAGTTATACTTGGTCCAGAATGCTATAGGTCTTTTCTTAACCTGAGCTGCATACTGGAAATACATTATGCCCATACTAAAACAGCTACATTGACTCCCACTTCATTTTGGTGTAGAACTGGATGTATCAGTGAACCTCTAAAGCCATCAATGGTTTAGGACCAAGATCATAAAGGATCATCATCTCTCATATACATCTGCTGTTTGTTGCAATCAAATATGGAAGTCCTCTGAGATACACGTGGCTGGGATCAGGGAGAAGACATTTTCAATAATTGTATCTACATTCTGGGATTCCCTTCAAAGAAAGGCAGGTCTCATTTCTTCACTAACAGCTTCCCAGAAGTTGGAAAAGACATTCTTCCTCTTCTTCTTCTTCCTCTCTCTCTTCCTCCTCCTCCTCCTCCCCCATATGAAACTTTTTTGTTTTTTGCAAACTGCTCTTTGAACATTTTAACCTTTTAAAATAATTATTGGGGTGTTTCTGTGCTGTTTGGTGATTTTTATATTTATGTGTTTTATTGATGTGGTGAGTTGACTAGAGCATCATAAAGGATAGGAAGGATATAAATCATTCAGAAAATAGCCTCAGCTGTAAAATAAAACTAGCCAAAGTTTTATGTAGAGAAGCATGATCAATAGTACAGTCCATTCCAATCACTCTTGAGAAGTTGGCTGAGCCACTGAAAAGCCCTATCCTGATTTGAAGCCAGATTGCTTTGAGGCTGGGAAGATGGAGATTCTGCCAGTGACGGATGCACCCTCTGAACCAGAAGATAACAGCAAGGCATTGTCCTCCAGTTAGAAAAACACTGAATGTGGGACCGACTATTTCTCTGCTGAAGAAAACACCTCACCTCATCAGAGCCAGAGTTTGGGGCACTATTTAAGTTCAATATCTCAAAACATTTTATAACTGATGCAGACAAGAGGGAAGGCAGGAAGTGCTCATTTTGATGAGGAAAAATAAAAGAAAAACATCATTGGCAGCAATACAGAGAAATGAGCAGAGGCTAAATAAATGTTGACTAATGTCAGCAGGAGTTGCAAGCTGTTTGAATTGTGCCATTTCCTTTTGGTGTGTCCCTCACTTTTGTAATGTCTGGAAAGTTTGTGAAAATCTTTCTATGCCTAATGTACCTCTTGGGCCATGCAAACCCCCTTGAAGTTGCCCTGTTTTAGATTAAAAGGAGAAAAGTCTTATAATCAAAATCAGTAATTTTGCTACTGGAATGCAGCAAAAATAACCTAAAGAATTTCCCACCGCTACCAAGTTGCAATCTTTGACTGAAGACAGTGGCTTACCCCTGATCCAAAGTGTTTCCTTACCACACTTCTAAAAAATGCATTGTTGTTGTGGAAATCTGCTTGCCTGGAATTTTATAGATGCTAAACCTTGGTGAACAGGTACAGCCCCCGTTGGAGCTGGGACTGAAGAACCAATGTGGTCTGGGCCTCAAGGTCAAAAGGGTCCTCAGATTCAGACAATTGCTAGTTTTATTTATTTATTTTTAAGACAAATCATATTGTGTCTCGCTGGAGTGCTTTATTGCAATGTTATTCTCATGCATCAACTTTTTTCTTTATTTTTATAAATCTAGAGACTACAAAAGCTGGAAGTGGCTCAGTCTTCAAAGTTCAATGGGAGAGCTGAACAGTTCAAACAGGCCTACGGGAGCTTCTTTTTATAGAGGATACAAAACAGTAGTAGAGTGTATTATACATAGACTTGGGTGAATTTTGATATGTTGCAATGGGAAGTCTATAGCCTTGCTTCACTTCCTGCTTCATCTCTTGCCAAGATCAAAGACTTAACTTTTAATATGGAGGTGGTGGTGGTGGGAAATTCATTAAGTTGTTTTCCTACAGATCCTGTATTAGCTTCTGAAAAGTCAAGCTTAATTAAGTCCTTTGGTCAGCAAAATCCTTTTATGCTTACAGACCTTTGAAATTTGGTAGGAAGACTGTATACAACAGCTTCTGCTATTGGAATTGTTTCTACTTGATAATCACTGAAAGGAAATGTAGTTTTTGAATAAATAAGTAAATAAGTAAATAAGTAAATAAATAAATAAATGTTTTTGGTTAAATATACATTCCTCCTTTTACTCAGGTGACTAAAAATACACAGCTTTTCCTCTCCTCTAATTTTGTTTCCACAACAACTCTACTAGTTAGGTTGAGCTGGGAGACGATGAACCCAAAGTTTCATGATGAACTTCCACAAATGAGGATGGATTTGAATTTGGTACTTCCTGGTCCTAATCTAACACTCAACCACTGCATAATACTGTTGTTGTTGTTGTTGTTATAACAATATGAACATCAGATAATTTCCTGCTGGATCCGAACCAAAGGCATATTTTGTCCAGCATACTGGCCTCACAAGGAAAGCATGATCACAACAGCTTTTCCTGCTTATGTTTTGTTGCTACCGGAACTAATACCTGTATTGCTTCTGAATGATCCTTTTATTAGAGAATTTTAAAATGTATAAATAACAAGGAGCAATTATAGTAGGAGGTATCATTCCCAGACAATGTGGGTGAATATATCATAGAGTTTGGTGTACATACATAACACACCAACCAACCAATATGTGCCAGTATGGTGTAGGGTTAAGATGCCAATCAGCTGGGTGACTTTGGGCCAATCACTCTCAGTCCTAGACAGGAAGTTGAAGAACACGTATCTATCTAACTGCACTGGACCAGCATGGTAGATTAGTCATAACCTTCAATGAAGAAGCTTTCAACTTGAAGTGGATAGAATCTGGATTATTATTATATAAAAATGATTTCTGTAAATTTGATCTTAACCTAATGACTAAGAAGGGTTAGGAAAAAAATACAAAGCCATCATATACCTTTTATAGCCATCTCCTTATTGAATTTGTCAAATCTTCTTTTAAAGCAGACAGCTTGAGGTAGCAAAACATTGTTGAGTAACTCTGTAGCAAGTTTGTGAATTCTTATTTGTCACACCAATGACAACCAATGAAGAAGGGTTTGTTGGGTAAATGAGTGGCTACTTCTAATCCTCTTCCGCCCATAGACATCATGAACCCCTGTGCTGGTTAGTGGAAGTGTTTGGGTGGTGGATCAGCACCATGGAACACTCTCGCAGTTTGTGATGGAATGTAGATCTGATTCTGGGAGTCAGGAGATGAGGAACCAATCATTAGGAGTTTCCTGTTCCGTGGCCTGACCTACCTTGAAGGCCTGACCCGATTACACAGAACATAGTTGTGGTCACGCTGCTACTTTTTATACCACACATGCAGTAAAACTGAATTGGGGTGTTCCTGCCAGTCGCTAAGAGTATGTCAGCATCATTCCCTCCACCCTTGCTTAGAATCTCTCTATGCTGAGCATGGTTCAGTGTAGTGAATGAACATTCATTCTAAGCAATAGAGAACAATTCATCACAGGCTTGAGCAGCACAGTGCTAAATGGCTGCCTCTGTGTGGCTTTGAAATGTTTTGGTTGTACAGCCAGCTCTCACAATAACTAATTCCAACAAATACTATACAGAAATCAAGTTGTCCAAATGTTTCTTCATGGGGTACTGTTCTCTTTCTCTTCAGCAAAATTTTGGCTGTTGGTTTTCCATCATTCCTTGCTTAGCTAGTAGTCAGGCACACATTGCATTTATTGACATAAAAGCATTGTATTTAAGTTCTTTTCCTAGCCCCATCCATAAAATATCAAACATATCTCCTTGTGAAGTAGCACATTTGTGTTGCTTGCCTACATTAACATATGTGAGATTCCACTTCCTATACTACATAATCTCTGCCCCCAAGTATTCATGGAACACTCTGAAAGTATTGTTGTCAAGTTGCATTTCTACAAAATTCTTGCATTAGGGTTGACACTGATGTCTGAATTATTTTTAAAACAGCATGTATTTTAAATACATATATTTTTAAACCCTATGCAGTATTAAAGCTAATATCATTACTGAAACAGCTTGACAGTATATCTGCACCTTAACTGGGAGCAGAAACATAACAACATTTTGGGTATAGGTGAAACATTGAGAAGGGTACTCATATTACAAAAATACAAGGAGACCTCATTCTGAAAGCTACCCTCCCTCCTTTTAATGATCCAAGTCTACCTGGATCTTATCTTTCACTCAGGGAGCTCCAAATGAGATGCAATTTCATAAACCTTGTAGCATATGGTAGATAGGAAGGAGTGGGGTGGGGGAAGAGATCAGCCTATGCTAAAACACACACACACACACACACACACACACACACAAAATCTTTGAATTTGAATCATGTTATCAGTAGGATCAGCTATCAGTATTGATCCTCTGCTTATTCATTCAGTCTTTTCAAAAACCGTCTGTACAGTTGCACTAAAAGTGAAAAATGCAAAAGACCCACTGTGCCAGCATTAGAAACCTAGTGATGTTGCTCTGCTACATTAGTAGACTAATAGCAACTGTCACTGCCAGAAGTAGGCCTGCAAAATTAACATCTGTGTTACTTTAAGAATATATGATATGCTTGTGGTAAACCGTGATGGACATCACAACATTTCTTTTTACAGTTATGTTAAGAGTCTTTATTTAAAGAACAAAGAACTGCAGCATTTATTTGTACATACTGCATCTTTATGGTTCTGCTTATGATGCAAAGTTCTTGATTTCTTGACTATGAAAAAGCTTCAAGGAAATTAAATATATATTGAGATGAAGTGAAATCAGCTCACTGGAGGCCAGTATTTGTATTGTGTGAAAGAAGAGGAGAATGTTAAAAAGGAGATTGTGTGGTGGGAGTTCTAAATCAAACTTTTTTTGAGTTATGGTCAACTGCTGGTGACATCATGGATGCATCTATGTAGTTTCCTTGGCAATAGCATGGAATACTTGCTACAACCTTCTTCTGGATTTTTGTTTCGACTTCCCAGTTTAGTTTATTCCTTGGAGATCTCTTGTCCATGTAGTAATCAGGCCCAACCTGGTTACTTGCCCAGCCCCACCTGAGCTGGCTATTAACAAATAAACTTGAAAAGACATATGACAATGAAATGAGGAATCCTGTTAGTACAGTACAGGTAAAATGTTTAAAATCTGAACAGTATGCAATTGAATATAACACTGATATAGAGATAGGAAACTCACTCTTGTAAGATCATTCATTTATTCTGGCTTCAACTGAAACAAACCCTTGCCAAAGGCACTTTCCTTTGTTGAAAACTACACATACTGGCATGATGGGCCTTCTAGTTATGTTTGTGATGGATGAATATTTACTAAGATATATCTCAAAGATGTTATCAGTCCTGAGAATGTTCATTGGAAAAGACAAAGCTTAGATCTGGCATGCATGAAAATAGGAGCACAAAGCAAACCCTTGTGCTATTTATGCTACTTAAACCTGGGAGCATTTAATTTCAGCCCTCAGGTAATTCCATTAGTGCAGCGCACATTACTTAGGGTAATAATACTTTCAGTGAATCTACTGAAAGGTGGTAAGGTACAATCTCACAGCCCTATCCACTGCACCACCTCAAGTTCACACATTTTGATGGAACTTTCTTATGTTCTCCATCAAACTACCTTTAAATGAATAGACTGCAGTAGCAATACCTGCTAATCATTTGCCCTTGGGACTGCAATCCAGGCTTGGGATGGCTTCTCTACCTGTACTTCAGCTTGTGAATTACAGTCAACTACTGCAATAAACGTTTCAACCTCTGAAAAGTTTATCCTAATGCAGTTTATAAGGCTGCATTTTTGTTATTCAGTTATGTACCATATAATGCAATCTGCTTAATAGAACACAAAAAGAAACACTATTTAAGAATATGTAACTTTATTATGTGTGTATGAAATATATATATATAGTGGAATATTGTGGAAATAAATCTCATTCCATCTTGTGGAAATAAATCTCATTGAAAGAACTGATTTTTAGACTCAGTCTAATTGTTTTGTAGACTGTGGTCTATCAGCTACTTTTGCTAGCAAAAATATTGCAACACGTTTCCTCTGAAAGCTTCTAATGTGTCATTCTGGAATTTACGGAATGATGAATAATCAAACACTCGTTGCTTGTTTATGAAAGTCATCCCTACATTTCCATCAATGCCCACACATTTCAAAAGACAATGCAAAAATATTTTTAAAAAATCATCATGCAAAGATAATTCAGAAATTTAGCATCAAATTTAGCATATGTTCCCAAAGTGATCTGTACTTAGAGCCCAATGAAGCTTTCATGGCAGTAGTCTAAAATATCTGCCAGGTTGAAGAAAGCTGCTTTAAAGAATAAGGATATTAAGGAAGAAGTTGGATGGGCATAGCACATCAGGATATTATAAGAGGAAAGTCCCTGACTCTGATAGTCATTTCTTCCAGTGAAGCCAATGATGAGGCATCTGGAGCCTCATTATTTGAATATATGGACAGGCTTGCACAGGTAGGTTAAAGTTAATCATATGTTAGTCAACTCTTATATTCATTGCCTCCTGCTGTTTTATCTTTCCAACTGTGCATTAAGGTCATTACTATACTTCTGAACGACATAAGGAATTGTGAAAGAACTCAGATAATTAGGTTAATCAGTAACCTCAGAAGCATTTTCTGGAAATCCTCAAGGAACTTCTGTAAGTTCCTTCCTTCCCAGTAGTTTTCAGTGGCCTCATTTTTTAATTTTTTTTTTTTTGCTATTAAGATTAATAAATAAATGATATAATCTCACTTTCAGAAGATAATTATATCTGTTTTTTGAAAAGTTGTGTGAAGTACAATTAATTATTTAAGCTGCTGACATATTAATTAGACCTGTAAATCCACATGCTATGGTTTGTTTAATTTGATCAAGTGACACTCAAGTTGGTTTAATTCATACTAGATTCATCAATACGGTAGTCGTACATTTCCTTCCATATTTGCAGAACCTATTGCTTAACTTTATTATCTGCTGCAATAAGGTACAAAGGTAAAGAAAAGCAGGAACCTATTCTTAGGCCCATTTTGTTCTAGTGATTTTTCTTTTAACTCCTCCTTCCATTTTTTTAATTCTAGAAAGTTAACTTTACCCATTTCCACCAAGAGAAAATTGCATGACACTTAAAAGAACATTTCAGGTGACGCAACAGCCTTTCAATTAAACATGGTACAGAACGGTGTAGTGTGTGTCAAAAGATGCATGCACTTTTGTGCATGTGCTTCTCACAGCATTGTGTTGAAGCTGCCTTGCAATTAAAAAATACTGAACACTGGGTATCTTCCTTATATATGTCTCTGTGTAGTTTTCTCTTAAGTTAGAGGCAACTCTTTTATCCTTTTTGCATATAAGATACAATTTCTGTTTATTAGAAACCAAAACAATTGAAACTGAGAATTGAGAAATACAGTATTATACATAGTTAAACTAGTAATACTCCTGAGCTAATAACAGAAACAATAATATCTCATTCTATGAAGGATATGTATATCCTTCTGCAAAATTTTAATACTTTATGTTTAGGGCCGAGAAGAACAAGTCAAGCACAGAAATGAACCAAGGAACTGTTCACATCTAGCTTTACCCCTTTCTTGTGGCTTATAGTAGTAACTTTATTAAGCCGTGGATGCTCAGAGATATTTTCTGCTCTTTGATGATCGACATGGACCAGTGTCAAACAATTGTTAGGACACCAAAAGAGCTTCCTATGGTGTTAAATAAGCATGCAGATAAGCTTTTAATTAGCTGGGCTGTAAAAGTAGAACAGGAAATAATGCCAAAAAGTTTGTATTACTAATATACACCTGAAACAGTTCCTAAATACTTTGCAATACTGGCAGCCATCCCACACCTCAACCAACAGGTCTGGCTTATCTCTCCACTTCGGTTAATGGCTCAACCATGCACATTATAAGTTAGCTGCTGAGGAATTTCCTGCAATAGTCCAAGGTATCTCCAGGAGAATTAGCTGTATTATGGGGATGGGACACTGATTTTGTTTTGTTTTTTGTGCTGTAGGTCAGAACAGAAGATTCCCGCTGGACCAGTTCAAAGGCCACACCAAGTAAAGCATTTGGACTCCCAGTCAGATGTTTATGGTATACCATAAGCCTGTGGGCAGGCCATATACATTTGATTAATACATAAATAAACGAGCACAGTAAAATCCTCTTGCAGTGCGTCCCCCAGCAACTGGGATTCATTCCTGCCTCCAAAGCGGAGGAAGCCAAAGATACTGTATTACTTTAAATGGAAAAGTCACATACTTTGAAGCCATTATTACTACTGTGTTAAAAGCTTTTGTGAGCAGGAAACCCGGTTACAACTGGATTCCCCTCTTGTACTAAGAGTCAAGAACCAGCACAGGAGAAGGCGCCAGCAGTTTTCTATAAGCAAGCACTCGCACGGGGGGGCGGGAGGGGCTTCAACATCCCCCCCCCCGACCACGACCCGAGTACAAGACCCAGGGTCATTCAAAGACCACATGAACGTTTTACCAACCTCTGCTCTCTCATTGCGACCTTCCAGGTAACTCCAGGTCGCCAGTTCTGGACCATGAACGATCCCTCCGGATCCCTGGGCAGCCTCCGGAACTATCGGAATCCCTAGAGCTCCCCGCGCTTCCCGTCACATCCCAACCTGAAGCGCAAAAGCCGCCACGCACCACGGCATTTCCCGCAAACCCGCCGGGCCGGCTCTGCTTCGCCCGCGCGCAAGCACGTCTCAAGGTCACTCCCGCGAGGGATTTTCCCGCCTCCCGGAGGAACTAGACTCCAGCGCGTGGGATGGGGAACTGCGCGGTGGGGCTGGCGGCCAGAGCCAGACCGAAGGCCCTGAAGATCCGGACATAAGCAACAGCCTTCCCGCCACCCCTCCTGCGCGCCCGCCCGGCAGAGCGAGCTGAAACCGCTCCATCTTCCGCGCGGGCCTGAGCCAACAATCTTCTTCACGCGGCGCCCCTCCCGAGGCGGCAGCGCCGGGCTGGGGCGCTTGGCTGTGCCAGGCTCCGGCTTGGTGTGACGCGGTGCGGCGGCAGAGGTTCCCACTACAGTGACGGAGCAGGAGCCCAACGACGAAAACGGCGCGGCTCCGGGAAGCGCAGAAGACAACCGCACGCCGCCGCCTGGCAGCCTGTCCCGCTCTCTCCGCCCCCCAGCCGGCGGCGCTCCACCGGGAGCCGCCTCCTTCTCCTCCCCTTTGCTCCCCCTCCCGTCGGCGAGGTCCGCGGGGGTCATGGAGTTGGTCGGGACCTATAAAAGCCCCTGAGAAGAACCCCAGCCCGGCTACCCTCGGGCAGGCAGAGCGCGCAGAAGCAGCGGCAGTACCCGGCAAGCCGAACCATCACCATGTCCTGGGGCTACAGCAAGGAGAACGGTGAGTTCCTCTGGAGGAAGGTGAGGGTCACCCCCAGTCCGGGCACGATCTCCAGTTGGTAGGTCGCTCGAGGAAGTTCCCTCGAGCCGGGGCTCTGGGGTGGGCTCCTGTTTCTGGTGCCAAGCGAAAGGGGAGCGCACCCCGCTGCCGCTTGCAGCACCTGAGCTGGCGCTTGTTCCGGAGAGGCTGCGCGCTCACAGTCAGAGCTCAGAGAAAGCCTGCCCTTCAGGGGCACGGCTCTGGGCAAAACGGAGCTTCGGCTGGGTGCGAGCTGAACTGCCTGCTACTCCGCATTAATTACTGCGAAGTGAAGTTGGGATTATGGAGCGGGTGGTGGGAGATCGCGGTGCTTGGTCTTTTTAGCGTTTGAGTTGGACTGAAAACAAGAGTTCCCGGTAGGAGAGCTCCAAGTAGAAGAAAGTAATCCTACAATCCCATCAAACCTATGAGGTGTAACAGATGAGGGGCTTGGGGTCCATTGTTCTCCAGCCATTTGACCTTCAGATGGACCTGACTACAGCATTGGTTGTGCCTGCTGGGGATGACGAGAGCTGTGGACCAACACACCTGATAGGCAACAGGTTGAGAAAGGCAACTAGAGATTCCTCTCCCCTGAGCTTCCAGCTGCCTCTTATGTTGTATCCTTCTCTTCTTCCAAGCAGAACTTGCCAAGAGTTTTGGAACATATGTTGCAAAACCTATGGCAGTGACACTTGTAAGGGAAGAGGAACCTCATTTCTCCCAGTTTCTGTCAGGTAATTGGAATGCCTGGGAGAGGACCATGTTGTATCTCCTGGCACTCCATTAGAATGTGGACACACAATTCCAATACTTGCTTTGCCATTCAAAGCACAGTGTTTGAAACAGGAACTCTGTTCCCCTAAATTAGTAAAGAAGGAAGTTTGCTTACCTAGGGATGGGTAAGCAACCCTTCCTTTTCTATAATGGTGTGAGAAATGAAAAGCTGTTACTTCTATTTGTACAACAAATCATGCAAAGGGAAATGTAAATGTGCCATCCAGTGTATTTCTTTGCAAAGCAGGGGTGATGTGTGAATTTTGGTTGCTATGTGTTAAATCCTTAGTCTTTCCTTGAACTTTATGCACCAGTTTAAATAAGGTAGATAGGCTTCCAGTTTGTCACTGTTCAGACCATAAGCATCCTTAGCTTTTAATTCCCTACAATAGCTTAGTGGAGAAATCTGAGCAATGCTGCTTCATCTATAGCATCTCAAATACCCCTCAAGCCCTCTGCCCCAGATTCCTAGATCTGTGCAAGTGTCGATTCAAGTTTACAAAACCCCAGGTTTCTCCCTCCATCTGCTTCTCTACATGATCTTACTATAACTGAAGCTTCAAATTCCATCTGGCCAAAATAATTTCCTTCTTTAAAAAATGTTAAAACCTGCTCAAGTGCCCTTATGGTAGGTAGAGAGCTGTGTTAGTCCACAGTAGCAAAAAATCAGTCTGGTAGCACCTTTTTCAGCTAACAATTTTTATTAAAAGGCGTAAGCTTTCGTCAGCTGCAACTCACTTCCTCAGATGCATAAGAGTGACTAATGTCAGCCCTACGTGGTAGACCAGATCACGATACCAGCTCCACAAGAAGAGTAGAACTATACTTTATTGATATCAGCTATAGTGGCAAAAGTCTGCTTGTTTTTTCCCAACCTTCCCAAAGGAATTCCGGGGAGCCAGTCTGAGGCTTTTCTAATACTTCCCCACCTCCCTGGACTCAATGTATGCTTCTGTGCCTGTTGTTACCCTAATGGCTTCTGGACATCTCCCAGGTCACCTCCGTGGCTTCTTACAGCTAGACTGCATCTGATGAAGTGAGGTGCAGCTCATGAGAACTTATGCTTTTTAATACAATTTGTTAGTCAGAAAAGGTGCTACCAGACTCTTCCTGATTTTCAACTACCTTAAGGCATTAAGTCTTTCGCCCTATTTGTCACCCTTTCATTCTGTTATTACCTCTTTTGTTGGGGCTTCATTCCTGCATTTTTAACCTTTCTTTCTCTGTTTTAGGACCTGCTTGTTGGCATGAGAGCTATCCGATTGCCAATGGAGAACGACAGTCACCAATTGCGATCCAACATAAATCTGCCAAGTTCGATCCTGCACTGAAGAGTCTGAGCATCAGATATGATGCGTCTGCAGCCAAGAGTATAGTCAACAATGGGCACTCCTTCAATGTGGTCTTTGATGACTCTGGAGACAAATGTGGTTAGTACTGGATCATTTTCCTTAGGCTTAAGACTTTGGGAGAGAAGTAGAAGTGGCAAAGATGGAAGGAAGGGCTGCTTAGAAAGAATGTATTGCAGATGGGTAGTTTTGTTTCCTTTATTTTAGCCAGGGTTGAACATAACCTGAAGATGAAAAAAGTCCATTTTTATGGGTAATTTTTTTTCAACAGCAATATGTCTTCTAGAATCAAATGTGTGTTAAAATAACAGTAATGTGGGCAGGCTACATATCACTTCAGTGATGATTTAAGTACTGTAATGTTAGGAAGATGCAAGATGTTACCACCGGAGAAGCAGCCTAGAGGGACAACTATTCTCTTACCTGTGTAAATCAGCCTTTCTCCATCTAACATTTTCTGTATATATTGGACTACAACTTCCATTATCCCCAGCCACTGTGAATAGTTATGAAAGGGGTGTTGGGAGTTATAGTTCAGCCTGTAATCTATTGCCCTTGCCACCTGGAGGTCATTAAATTGGAGAAGGTTGAAATAGACAATTGGAATGTATATTTTCCCCCCAAAAAAACTCAGTGTGACATTGCAATCCTATACCTATCCATAGCAGTTTTTGTTCCCAGAATCATTTGTACGATATTGGAAACAAAATGTCAGAAATAAATATTGGATTTGCATAGTCCAAAAAGAGTAATATTTATTCATTAGGGATATGCCATGCTTTGGGTCTGAAGCCAAAAAGATGATTAAATTTAAAAAATTAAAGTAGCTGCCTCTTTTCTTGGTTTCACACTGGCATTGTGTGATCCCAGCAAAATATACATTTTTGTTAAGGAGGCACCGACAGGGTGCAAGAAGGTACTTTAGAGTGGGCTTGGATGTGCCATTACTGCCTCCTTAACTCAATTAATTTTCCTGGGATTCTGTAATTACTGTGCAAACCCAGGAAAGGATGCATCTTACTTAAAGAGGTGTGGAGAAGTTTAGCATACCTCAAAGCACTTTTTCAGCTTCAGATCCAAAGCATTAAATCTACCATACATCATCAAACATTTTGACTTTCTTGTATCCAACCTGAGTAAATCTGGGCATATACTGTTTCCCATAGCAATCTAGAAGTTGCTCATACAGAGATTAACTCACAACTGCCATTTATGAAACTTGGATGTTTTCTATGGCAACATTCCTGTATTCCTTCTCTGGGAAAAAATATATATAATTATTAAATTTGTATAGTAGCCCATCTCAAACCAGTGACTCAATCATTCTTAATTTTGTAATCAGAACAAAATATGTAAATATATGCATATACAGGATAAATAATAAGCTGAGAGCTTGGATTCAAAAAGAAAAGGGCACAAAAGGGGAAAATATTATAGGTCAAACAGTAAAACTGAAACTCAACAGGCTTTTGCAGTCCTGCTCTGGGGAAGTTTTGTGAATGTTGATATATGTAATATGCCATAGGTACAATGTCTTTTTGAAAGTGGAAGCTCATTTTAAGACAAGGAACATCCAGTATTCAGGAACATATGATATGTTATGATTATCCCAAGAAAAGTGACTATAAATGTCATTAAATTCCAATTCTCTCCATTTAGTAATCTTTGACTTTTTAAAAATTAAGAAGCAGCGCTGCATTTTCCCCACATTCCCATATGGTTCAGTTAGTCATCCTTTGCTGTAGGATGCTCTGTTCACAGTAATTCTAAATTAACTCCCTCTTTTTAGCATTTTGTAAGTTTGCTATTCTTTATAAGGATTCTGCAACTGCAGGCAGTGCAAAGCTATTCTTGTGAACAGGAATTTGAAGGATTGCTTTTTAATCGTAATGACTGCCGATGTAGTCTTCTTCCCCTTTCAGTATCCATGAGTGAGCTTTCAAATCTGAGAAATGATGAGCTAAAAACAAACTGGCTGCTTTATCTCTCAGCACTGCCTGATTTCACTTGCTTGAGCAAGTGCTCTATACTTTTCCCCCATGTTGGCAGTGTCATTGAGGTGACACGTTCAAAGAACCTAGAACAGTTTGGACTTGTAAGTTTTCCAAACAGTATTGCAAATAGCCGTGCAGCAGCTACAATGCAAAGACACCTCCTTTTAATATTTAAATGGACTACTCTGGAAGAAAATAGGTTGTGGATTGTAGCCAAAGTGTGTACAAACCATTTTACCTTAGCATTTAATAAAAAATAAAATAAAAAAGTAAATGCAGGGCTCAGCACAGAATGTCTTTTCTGAGTGGAATAGATTTTTCGTTCTCACCCACAATAATTTTTTCAGTCTCTGGTTACTGCGGCTAGAAGCAGTCAAAATATCATCTTGCATCTAGACCCTTTAATGAAATTCAGTGTCTGAAATATGACGAGAAAACTACATGCAAAACATAAATAGTAAGGATGCCTATTTTATGTCTCTTAATGTAACAGGATTTTTGCATAGTTTTTTATTATCTCAACCACTAGTGGGTTTGCATGCATGAGTAGTCACAGTATGAAATGCATATATTTACATATTTTGTTCTGGTTGCAAAATTAGGGATTATTGAGAAAGTTAATTTTTTTGCTTTGGTTGTTTTGGACAGAGAAACAGAGAGAGGAAGGGAAAGGTAGCAGTGGAAATGTAGGCCTAAAGTATGATAATTGATGAAGGAGGGCAGGAATTTGAGATTTTTGCTCTTTCACAGTTGCAGGAGAAAGAGAGAGATGCTCCCGTATCATGTGGGCTTGCAGCTAATCCTTAAAAAAACAGAGATGCTGATGTTCATATTTCTGTAAGAATTACCATGTTTTGCATTAGTAGATATCCTTGATAATCTCCAGCATGCCTGTGGCATAATTTTATACTGTTCTTTCTCTCGTACTTAAGAATTCTTTGACATTTGTCATGCTCTTTTCTTAAGCCCCCCTCTCTTTAGCTGGAGGAAGGCAATAGGGCCTGTGAGTAGCCACAATACTGCTGAAAATTCAGAAATGCAGTCTACTAAGGAGAACAGAGGGGTCACTGTTATTATTTTTCAGACTGAGACTATGTCAGCTAGCTGGAGAGAGTAACAGTGTAACAAAAATACTTCTGAAGATCTTTTTAACCCTTCACTTATCGCCAGTCTGGTCACTTCCTCTTTTCTGCAGAATTATTTTTTTTTTAAGTTTAGAATATGGGGAGGAGAAGGAAATAAGTATATCAATATTTTTCCACCCTCCCACATCTTGTGCATAGATCCCACATATATTGGGATCAAACTGTTCAGTTCTCAAAATGTGCCAATGAAAAATCCATTTCCTTCTTGAGATACCAAGATGCTGCATGTGGCCTAGCAAAATTAAGACCGGAAGACATTGCTTTGAAAGAAGGAACATTCTGTGGCTGTTCTATTATTTATACTAGAACATATGTTGATAATGTGTACATTTTTTTATCCTGACTACCAAAGATTATAACTGCTGTAGGAACCAAGAAACTAGTGAAGGATAATATAATGAAATTTAGAAATTAAATTGTTTATCTGTGCTGCTTTGTCACAGGTGTTCATCTTGCATTTCGTTTATGATTAGCATGATGATAGGCAGGGTTTGGCACATGGCCTTTTAAAGCACTTGTGTAACATTTACTGATCTCTTCCTTACAGTATCAGAAGCACTGCAAATCCTCAAATGGTAAAAAATGGTTACCAATTATTCATTAATTAAAAAGTTGCCTTACAGAATGCTGATAGGGTTCGCTGTCTTCCCTGGGTTGATATTTGCCATTATTTTGATTTGTGTGCTGTTTTTGCAAAAAGTGTCTGCACGGTAATACTTGTAATAATTTTTAAGGCTCCTCAGTTCCTCCCTCTCTCCCTAACTTTACTGCAGTTTCCTTAACTGTGTCTGGTAGTTGCATTGTTGCCAGATTAGATAATAAACTAGAGTAAAAAGTAAAGAATCCTTTGCAATATGTGTAGTAGACTGTTTAAGCATGGTATCCACACAATATTGATATAGGCAACTCAGTCTACTATTTAGCTGAATTGATGTGCTAAGACTTTGGAACACTTGTATGTTCAGCTTTAAATTCAGCTACATTAATTTAACTGGGTTACATAATTGGCTGACATATTTTTTATTATTGAGCTGGATCCTGGCCTAGTTATGCCTATTCTAAACCCACTAGAATAAAATTTCAGTGGGTTTGTGGTAAATATGACCAAGTCTGTAATTCCACATTGAATTTGTTTTTTTTAATTGCTTAAACATTTTTAAAATTTGAGAAGTAGGACATTGGATTTTCCTTTTTATTATTTTATTGTTGAAGTACTTTAAAGCCTAAAAAATATTTAAAGCTGTTATGCTGATTTCATGCACATGAGTAGTTTTCCTTGGAAATTGGATAATAAAACAGGAATTATGTTATAAATCCTTTAACATTGGCATGCCAGCAGTATAATATAGTTCTCATAGCACAGTGTCATATTTCATATTAACAAATCTGTAAGTTAATGAACTGTATTTGCTGTTTCACTAACGCTTATTAAAATATATAATATATAAATTTCTCTAATTGTTTATTACCAATAGATCAATTAAATGACTTTTATAACCATTACAGTTTATTGGGGCTGTCCAAAGTTTTGATGAGTTGATTTGTTTAGAAAGTGAGTAGGGCAGATCCTCAAAGTAGATCCACTGGAGCAGATCTTCAAAGTGATGCAATACTTTAGATGCTGGATCAGAGCAGCTAAACCTCTTTCCTGTAGCTGCTTCTCTGGCCCTTTAGTGCATATGCCATTTTCTGTGTGTGCAGAAACCATTTACTTTAAAGCAAAGTGGCTAGTAGAGCTGGTCTGGCCCTGCCTTGAAGCTTTGCAAGGTGGTATCTGTTGCTTCTGATGCTTTGTTTTGACTCAAGTACCAAGTGAATCAGCCCTGCATTGCAGAAGCAGTTTCACCAACCTGGTGCCCTCCAGTTTATGTTGGGATTAAACTTCAAGAATTCTCAGCCAACACAGCCAACACCTCCTTGTGCTTTTATTTTTCAGGGAAAGAAAACTGAAATCTTATGCAAGTGTGCAATTGCATACTATACTGCTCACATGAGTACTTTTTAAAATTCAAGCATTGTTAGAATCAGCTTGGTGTCTCAAGCTGTAGTTTATTCTGCTATGCTGCTTGATGGCTGGTCTACGTTTGCTCCTATGATCACACAATCTGAATTCTGTTTTCTTGAGGTTATGATAAAACTGGCTTATTTATGCATATAAACAATAAATCAGTAATTACTGGGATAATGTGAAGGCAATTATGATATCAGTCCATAATCCATTATAGATAAAGTCAGTAAAACTGTTCAAAAGCTTTTGAATTACAGAACAAAAACTGGAAAGGTTCAAAAGTTCACATATGGCTGTTGGGATCACTTTAATCTTATATACATGGGTCATGAAGGTCTAATTAGTACTTAACTATCTAACTGATTTTAACTTGTATTGTTCTATAACCTCAAGAAATTGCTCTCTGCATAATTAATTAATATTGTTTGAAGCATGTTTCTTTTCTAATATTATATTTTCATTAATAATTCAGTGCATAACTGACAAATACAAGGATGCAGAAAAAATAACTTACTAAAGATACCTCTTTTACTTACGCAGTTGGAAACTTCAATAAAACAGATGTTTTGGAAGGATTACTCAAGCAACTCCCTTATAAAACTACTCCCTAAATATCCTATATAAGCACACTTAGCAGTTAAACCTCACCCAGGCTGAACCTTTTGATATAGTCAGTAGCTATCTACCAAGGACAGCCTACCCCTTTATAAGACCCTTTTTTGGCATAATTTTGGAATTTCTCTTCATGCCATAAATAACATGGGTCTATCTATAGAGTTTTATAACTATAAAAAAATAATGGACCAGAAGGAGAAGACCCACCCTTAAGAAGCAAACCTTGCCCCAGACATTCTTCTTCAGTTTCCCCATTGTAGTTTTCATTAGGTGGAATAGGTGGCCTTTATATGAATGAATATGTTCGTTCATTGTTTGAATTATCTGATTTTGTCCCAAATAATGTAGTAGTAGTAGTAGTAGTAGTAGTAGTAATAATAATAATAATAATAATAATATCTTTTCCATATGTAATTGTTTTCAAGCATCAAATAGTAATATATTTTAGTTTTAGATATATTGCCACATTTTATGAACTACATCCTGCTGAAATCAATAGAACTTACTTATGAGAAAAAAATGTTTAGGCTTGGGAGAACTAACAAATACATCAAGTAAAAAAGACAAGTCTAGCTTCCACACCTTACAATATAGGTCTGTTTGACAATCTTCTCTCCATATTCCAAATTCTTAGAAATTATATGAAAGCCATGGAGATCAATGGCTACTAGCCCTGATAGCAGTGTGGCTGCCTCTGAAGGCCATCTGCTGATTGACTAGAGGACTTCCCTGTGCAGTTGGTTGGCCCCTGTGAGGACAGACTGCTGGACTAGATGGGCCAGGGGTCCAGTCCAGCAGGTCACTGCTTATGTACTTATATAGGAACCGTATCATTTTATTAGATTTATTAGGCAGCATACATGGAGGTTTACCCTCATTTTATCTTCCTAGTAGTAAACCTGTGAGAAAGGGGACAGGTGATAGTAACCAAAGACACCCAGTGAGGGGCTGTCTGTTCAGTAATCAGTTTAAGTATGTTGTGTGAATACCATCATAGCCTAGTTATGTGATAAAAATCTGCCTCTATGTGTAGGCAATCAAAAACTGTGGTTAAATATGACTTTTTAACACATACACAAGCAGCCAAATAATTATAGCAAGACAAGCATATTTACAGGTTTCTGGATGTTGTTTCTACTTGTCAGGGATACCAATCTAGGAAATAGTTCCATATGAAATTAGCCTAAGACACTTAAGTCATATGAGGACGTGAAATATGGATATTTTTGTGTCTTTAAATAGTAAGTTCTTGAAGGTACATTTAGGGTAATTGCTGACAAACAGCTAATATGTAATATCTATAAATATGGGCCATTTAGGGAAGGGTTTTCCCCCCAAATTATCTCTCAAAGTTAAACCATGTGCTGCTATCAGTCTCCTGCTGACTTCTCTTAGATAACCAGCTGCCATTTATCAGAAGAAACTACTAAAGTACATTTTTAAACACATGAAAAGTTTTGCCTGAATCATTCTAAAGGTTCTAAACCAGGAAGTTAATATAATCATTCTGCCTGTGAATTTCTGCTTGTGCTAATTCAGAACTAAGTATTACCAAATATAGAAAGTGTGCTGGTGAGAGATAGCATTTTTTAAAAAAGATCCTCTCCCACAATGACAATTTGCCCTGTTAGTAGGCTGTTGGATAATGATTAGAATTCACCCTGACTGAACTCAATAATGGCCTGTGGGTAAGTCAAGGACAAAACAGCCTAATCTGTTATAATCCGTACTAGTTTAACTCAGGTCAGCAGTAATACAGAATTTTGGGACATGGAATATTTTGGGGAAAATTTCTATTCTTGTGTAATAATTTTTTTTATTGGTCTGACATGCATATACTGTATACCAAGGCCCACTGCATAGCCAACAGTATGCCCTAATCTTTGGGATGCAGAAGAAAATATAGGAAAACTGTGTTGTACAGAAATATCTTGGTTTGTATTTTTGTAGAATTCCATATCTTTTCTTACTGGTGCTTCAGGAACACCATAGCAAATCAAGATCTGTTAGTAGTAGCCAATGGAGAGAAAATGTATTTTTTTAGAAGCACTAAGATGCCCTAAGTCTACGATTTCTTACTAGCAGCTTTATATAAAGCAGCTATTCAGGGTCAACTGAGAATTTGTACTCATCCATAAAAATTTAATTGCTTTCTTTACATGCAGGTGTCCTTATGAAATTAGCTCATGTTAAGTTTCAGGATCACAGAACATATTTTGCCTGTGCAGATTGTGATCTTTAAGAGATTTTTACAAGTTCTTTTACAAGTCTCCTCCACTGATCTATGGCAGAAATTCAGTTCATTATAGCAGGATCAGAGGACACATTTTATCAATGTGCAATCTTAAATCAAAGGAAGTCAATGGGAAATTTGCTATTGGGACAAATTATTGTATCTTCATAATTTTCATACTGTTTGTTCTTTTCATCACTGCTTAACCTGACAATGCCATTAGTGAAAATATATCCAAAAAAAGTGACTGAATGTAAAAAAGCAATTCAGACTAATATGGTTTTAGTTATAAGCCACGAGCTCTCTTTTGGTCAGGTACCTTTTTATGGATGAATTCTACTATTGCCGTTTTTTTTTTAATTTCAGTGCTGAAAGGTGGCCCAGTTGAAGGAATTTACAAATTAAAGCAATTTCACATTCATTGGGGATCCTGTGAAGGCCAAGGTTCTGAACATACTGTTGATGGGGTGAAATATGATGCAGAGGTAAGACCATTAACTTCCAAGTGTTTATTTTCACATGTGTGTGTGCGTGCATGCACACATGTGTTCAGTATGGAAAAATATGCTAAATGTGCAAGAATTGGATATTAAAACTGGGAATAGGCTAATTAATATTTGATGGCAGCTAGAATTCTTTGCCAATCAATACTTCTTTAGTAACCCACCCATTAACATGGGCCATATGAAATTTTTTGCATGTTGCCCTTCTCTGTCTAGTAATATTATTAGCCTAAGGTCTCTATGTTTTGGTCCAGGTTTATTATTTTTTTAATTATACTTTAATACTGGCCTGTCAGGATAGGATAAAGGCCACCCATCCTTCTTCTCCTTACAGCAACACCATGAAGTACATTGTAATGAGAATAATTGAGAATAATTGAACCTCATTATACGGAAGGATCTTAAAATGGGGTTCCTCTAATTTAGGCTGATTCAAGTTCTACATCACACTATATAATAGTAGAAATACCATGTAACTTTTTTCCTAGACCAGCTTGCTATTGCTTGCCTTTCTTTACCTTTTGGACACAACCTATAATAGTTGCTTTCTTTTTTTTTGCACAATATTTTGATTTGTTACAGGAATCAAATATGACATAGTTTTATCTTCTCTTAAATGAATTGTTATTTATCTTAAATGCATACTTTATCCTTTCAACTGTTTAATTATTTTACTGCGCTGAATTGTAATTCTTTCTCCTTTTTAAAAATAAAAAGTTATTATCAAAACTATATCCTAGTTCAGAATCTATTAATTATAAAAACACAGTGTTCCAGGTAAGAGAGAAGAATAAATATTCTTGATAAAATATTTAAAAACGAGTGGTTCACCAATTTCTGCACTAAGTTTCATTAGACAAAACTGAGACTGTTCCTACTGAAGCCTGTTTAACCTAACATACTAATTTAGATTACAGTATGTATATTCATATTTTATAATCCTAGATATGTCCATTCTGAAACAAGTTCCATTTAGTTCAAAAGCACTTACTCTACTTACAAAAGTATAGAATAAGATTTCAGGAACTTACAAGCTTTACCATAATTGGTTGGCCTAACACAATTTATAAACAACATATGCACAAGTATTCTACTGATTACAGATCAATTTTTATAAGATATATTTTTGAAAGACCCCCATCTTTCTAAATTTATGTATGATACTTATAAGGGCTAAGCTTTATTTTTTACCCTAAAAGGAAATCTGTAATATAAAGAATTACGTCATTCAAATCCAGTACTTATTACTGAAAGCTAGGAAAAAAATAAATATTACAGTTCTTGGAATCTTAGAATTGTAGAGTTGGAAGGAATCACGTAGATTATCAAGTCCATCTGCTCAGAGGAGGAATCCAAATTAAAGCAGCCATTTGTCCTAGAGACCTGAAATTAATAGAAGAGAATAGATGTAGCTCAGAGTTGAACTGTGGAGTCCCTGGAGTTCTCTGAGCTTGGCTTGCAAACGTTTCATTACCTGGATAGGTACTGAAGATGTTACCTTCACTGGCTAGCACTGAAGATGTTACCTAGCTGGGTAATGAAACGTTTGCAAGAAAACAGCCAAGCTCAGAGAACTCCAGGGACTCCACAGACCTGAAATTGAATTTTATTTCATTAGTGATAAGGAGGCAGTATTCTTCCCACTTTACCTGAGGTAGTAGACTAGCTACTGAGTGGAACAGCCAGAGAATTGCCCACAACACCTCTTCTATACCACGCGTGATGGCCACCTCACTCTGTGAAAAGGCCAGGTTGATAGCCACTAGAAACTTTTTTCTTTTTTATGTAATAGAGAACAATGAACAGTTGTGTGGTTGCTTATTTTATTTTATGTAATTAATCACACAAGACTTGGTTAGTTTTGGGGAGGAATAAAGTGAAATAAATAAAAAGTAAGAAAGGCGTTTCAGAATCTAGAAAGTAACTGAGAAAATCTAGGCAATTTGTGGCCTCCATGAATATGGTTCCCAGCACTAAGATTTTGCTGCTAAAATGTGGTGGCAAAATGAGCAATTTTAGTGATGTAATTATTATTTTTTAATACATTTATTAAAATACATTTATTTTTCAAATTAACAAAAAGTTGCACTACCAAAATTCAGCCATTTTCCTGCCAAATTTTGGTAGCACAATTTTGGACCATTTGGGAGGTTTTGGAACATTTTTAAAAGCACTGAAAAATCAGCTCCCCAAATCACTTGTACCTTTTCTTATGATGTCACCACCATTCCACCAATGTCATTAGCAGCTCTCTAGGTGATGAAACTAGTTGTCACTTCTGATCCTGATAAAATCGCCCAACCTTGCTCTAGTTGACATAGTTGTTCAACATTCACCCTTACAGACTAGAATGTACCGATTCTACAATCCTGTTAGTAACTACTCAGAAAAAGAAAATGATACAGAGGTATCCCTTTGATGTTAAATGCAATGGACAGGTTACCACTTCTCAGAGGAAATGCCCTTCAATTATCCTGGCCTACACTCTTTAGCTTAGCCTTCTCCAGTCTGGTGCCCCTAGATAGGTTGAGATGCCGAAGCAGTCTAATAGCTAGAAAGTTGGACTAGGGTTGGTGAGATGTTGTGTCTGTCATTGGCCCCAACATAAGCTACTTTATAGGGTTATCATTAAGATAAAATTGAAGAATATACTGCCTTGCCATCATACAAAAATGGATATACATCCTGTTAACAAAGAACAAACAAGTGGCTTTCCTGGCTGGGAATTTGGGAGTCGTAACCTCGGTATGACACTGAGTGCAGTAACCACCAGTTTGAATTGGACCCAGAAGGAAGTTAGAAGCCAACAGAGATGGTAGAAGACCAGTGAATGGTAAAATCTGTGTTCTTCAGAGATCATTCTGCTACCGCGTTTTGCACCATTATTTTTCAGAGCAGTGGGCATTTCTTTCCTCTTTCCATCTACCTGATCCTTCTAAATTTATATAAAGTATAACTTTTTTTTTTCACAGAAATGTCTGAATAAGAGGATTGGCAGTCTGCTCACATATTAGCAATTGTTTGAATGGCATGAGAAGACAGCGTGAAAAATATAGCTATATTTGCATTTTTCACTGGATGGAAAACTAAACTAACAAGCCAGCAGTTCTTTCTTTTAATGTCTCAGAAATCAAGAGACCTTTTCAGCCTACAGGTTAATATATAATTTATTTAGCTCCTCTGTTTAAAGGAAAGCCTGTTAATGGGGTGTTTTCTGTCTACATTTTTCTTGGTTCCAGCTCCACTTGGTTCACTGGAACACAAAATATGGAAATATTGATGAAGCTGTAAAGCATCCTGATGGTTTGGCAGTTGTGGGAGTGTTTTTGAAGGTTAGTACCTTTATATTTCCTTCTATAATCATTGTATTTTCAGAATAATTTTTGACCAAGGTGACTTTGTGCTTTACTCAGAAGTGAATTCAACTGCCCAGATGTCTTTATGATAACATTGTTCCCTTTATATTAATTTCCTGTGAAAGCTGAACAGGTCAATTTATTTTTTTGAAAAAGAACAGAATCATAAGTTTGGAAAGGCTCTGAAAGCCAGGTGGGCAAATTTTCTGGCCTGATACAGGATTATTGACATAACTTATATGCAGCATAACTTTAGATAAGCTACATGGTTTGCAGAGAAAATAAGCCTTTGTGATGCAAGCAAGCCAATACACATGCTGCAGAAAAGTCAGATAACTCAGACCTGACCAATAAAGCTTCTTACCTAAAAATAATGCCCTAATCTTAAGCATATTGAACAGACTCTTGCAACATAACTTTGTGGTCAAGAATGCAGTACAAGTACAAAATTCATATGCACGTACCTATTATATCAGTTGTATGGGGTGGGTGCATCTGACAGATTTTCTACTTTTCTTTTTAAATACAGTATATACAGAAGGATTGGCCTTAAATGGTGTATCTATGTAAGATGATAAGCAGCAAAAATTACATATCATTAACTGTGGTTATGCGTATTTATGTTATACTTCATTGTGTACATAGTCTATGCCTGAATGTTCATGTCATTCTATGCAGAGTTGCATTCCACTGAAATTGTTGAGTTTGCTTTTCCAAACTTATTTCAGAACAGGGGTAATAGATAATATTGTTTTGAAAGCTGAGTATTGATTTCATTTTGAATTAAGATTAATTTCTTGGAAGGAGGTCAGTGGGCTGAATTTAAAAGGCTTCTTCAGCTGGTAAATTTTATGAACACATGCACATGGGCAGAAGACATAACTCAAGTTTCCCTTTATGCCTTTTATTTCACAGGTAGGAAGTCCCTGTCCTGGATTACAGAAAGTTGTTGATGCACTAAGTTCCATTATACACAAAGTAAGTGTTTCTTTTTCTTGGTAGCTAGGAGTGACTGCACTATGAATTTTGTTATTCTTTTAAAAAACATTACTGTAAGATCATCAGCATTGGCAAAATCACCATCAGTCAATTGCAAAAGGCAGCTTTACTTGGAACAGCTTATATCCTGAGATGATTCCTTTAACACCATCAACAACAACATCTGCCTCTCCCAGGTCTTTGGGAAGGACTGGATAAGTGGATAAAAATGCCAAATCCAGTCTAAACATCTGGCTGACTATGTGACTAACAATAATAGTAGGTAAATGAAAGTTATAGTAGCTATTCACAACTGGCTGTGATTCCAAAATATATTTGTACTCTTGAAAGTTGTATATGATCTCGTCATATGAATTTTTGATGTGATAGATAACAGAAAAACCTGCACTTATCAAACCATTAATTGATATATAGCTTTTGAATGCAGCAAGAGCTTGCTTCAAGCGCTAACAATCCTTCCCCCTGTCCACCCCAGTCTTAGCAGCAGCATATTTGAAAAATGAAGTTATATAGTTGTGATTTAATAGCTGGATACTTTTTAATAAAGGATATATGAAACTTCCTTTACAAACGTCATAATCATTAGTAAACTCTGTGTACACACCATCTATTCATATGCTAGATTTATCAAACTGCTTATCTCTTCTAGGGGAAAGAGGCTAACTTTACCAACTTTGATCCCTCTGGTCTCCTACCTGCTTCTCTTGACTACTGGACCTACCTAGGATCACTGACCACACCTCCTTTGCTTGAATGTGTCGTTTGGATAGTCCTGAAGGAGCCTGTAACTGTGAGCAAAGAACAGGTAAATCTATTTGCTTTAAACATTGTATCCCCCCCCCCCCCCCGCCACTGCCAAGAGTTAGTGTTCTCCCCCCAAAGTCTGTCTAGAGAACATGGGCAAATGTACTTTTCTAATAGAATTTCACAGTGCTAGACTTGGTAATATGAAGCTGCTTTCACTCCCACCCCGGATAGATATATATAAAAATAATCACAATGTATGGCTATATAGGCTTTCAGTGTTATGTGTCTATGTTAGGAGTGCTTTCAGGTGTAGTTGGCTTTGTGTGATTTTGTGTGATGGCATGCATATTAAGCATTTGTAATTGCTGGAATATGTCAAGATTGCAAAAATTTGAGTCTGGGATTTAGACAATAAATCACAATTTGGTTGATGACCTCTGTCAGAACTTGGTAGGAAGAGTGTGCCCCCCCCCCTTTTAGATCACTTGATAGCATCCAGTGCCATAGACCATAGCTTCTTTCTGGACTGCCTGCAAAGGTTGGTAGCACCGTGTTATGGTGATCATGGGAAAGGAACGGTCAAGCCTATGATTACTCCAGTATCATTGAGTCATGTGAGGATCATACCAAGACTACAGGTCTTGGTATGATCCTCACATGACTCAATATCTTTATGAAACTGTGAAGGAGTATCTGTCAGTATAAGGTAAGGTGTCATCAAAATGGTGATGATACTTAATTTTATCAGTCCAGGCAATGAGATGCCGTGGAGTTCCTTATTCAGTGGCTGGAGACTGAGGAACTAGATGGGACAAAACAAGCTTAAATTCAAAGATGGAGGTGCTGTTTGCAGTAAACAATCTGCCTCTTCCAGTTTTGAGTTCAGCTGTGGATAAAGTTATACTTCTGAAGGAGCAGATGGGGGGGTTCCTGACTGAGCAGCCACTGGAGGCTGTGGTCAGGAGGGCCTTTGCTGACTGGTACATCAGTTGTGGACCTTTCTGGAACAGAACACCCATATGACAGTAACTGATGCCCTCATTATCAAGAGAGGGAGACTACTACAAAACACTTTACATGGGGCTGCCTTGTAAACTCAGAAATTGCAACTGGTCCTGCTTGCTGATTTTACCAATCCTTTGGATGTTGTAGGAGGAGAGCCATGTTAGTCCATGGTGGGGGAAAAAATCAGGAGTCTGACAGTATCTTTTCTGACTAACAAATTTTATTAAAAGGCATAAGCTTTCATGTTTTTAATAAATGTTATTAAAAGTTAATTAATTAATTAATAACACTTGTTAGTTGGAAAAGGTGTTATAAGACTCCTTCTAATTTTTTTGCTATCAGTCCTGTGCAGTCATTGAGAGGGGATGATGAGGGCCCCTTATCTCCTATGAGGTAAAGGGGATGGGGATCCAGAGTTGACCCTTCTTGGTGGCAAATCCCACATTATGAAATTTATGAGTTCTCCAAATTTTTACACTTTTGCAAAGCCATTAAGAGCATTTGATTCCACAAAGCATTTGAGTGCTAATGGTGGCTTGGAATACCTTTTTCAGATTATACTGCATTTTGAGATTGTGTTTTTTATTGGTACAGGATGGATGGATGGATGGATACATAGATAGATAATTGTTTTTTGTATGGAGGTTTTTTTCCTGTTTATTGTGAACTACTTAGTCTTTGAAGTGACTAGTATACAAATGTCTGCATAAATAAATAAAACTGAAATCTTAACAAGATTTTTTGATCTCAATATATATATTAATATTGAGGGCTGAGGAATACTATCTAGAGGTGCTGCAGGTGCATTGCTGGTATCTGCACTATGGGATGAGGGAAAAAATTATGTAGTCCCATAATGTTTTAGGTATTTCAGCTGGGATTATAGATATGCCAAATATGTTTTCAGTCATCTGACCCATTTGCATGAATGCTCAGAGAGAAATAACACACACACACACACACACACACTCTGAGATGAGAGGTGCATAGAAAACAAGCATGTGTCTTTGCTGCTATACAAGTAAATGAGAGAAAGGCTACCATATGAGGAATTTGTCCACTAGCATAAGCTGTTTTCATTCCCTTAATGTCCAACCCATTATTGTGTGCTCCAGATTTCCTCAACCTAGAACATTCATGACGTGTTGCATTTCAACTCCTACACTCCTCCAAAACAATTGAAGCCAACACCAGGCTGGAAAGGGTAGGATGGGAGACTACTTGTTATTTTTTATTTGGGTCAATATACACATAGGAAAGCTTCTGTACCTAATAAACCTTGAGTCACAACCCTAAGAACTCTACTTGAAGTTGATGATCACTGCTCTCTTTTCTTTCCTCCAGATCAACAAAATCCGCTGCCTTTGCTTCAATAAGGAAAATGAACCTCAGTGCACCATGGTTGACAACTGGCGCCCTTGTCAGCCTCTGAAGACCAGAGAAGTTAGAGCCTCATTCCAATAAGTTATTTCTATTAGTTCTTCCTGCTGAGCACAAATCAAATTAATGCCATACATGCACTGGCCACAGCCTTCCCCCCTCTTTTCCTACTGTTCTCTTTTCTTCTAGTCATTTTTGCGCATAGTGAAAAGGAAAAGGCCATGGGTCCAAAAGAAAGCATAGTTAATGCAGTGTGGATGTCTATGGAGGATCTGATACTTGATGAGAATTGCTGTGATTTTCAGGTTGATGCAACAAGAAATCATCCTTTGCAGACTGCATAATAAGCCACAGAAAAAGAAGCCATTTCTTACAAAAGTAACTGTGTAGAATAAGATATTACATGCACTCAATAACTTGAATATTTAATAGAAGCACATGAATGCATTCTGAAGTAGGCATTTTTCATCTGATTTAGGATATTTTGATTCAACATAGTCATTAAAATGCAGCTATTAGTACTGAAGAATAAATGTCTTAGCTTTTAAATTGTTTGATGTGTAAATATTATTTTACATTTTAATCATAGATCTGAACCATAATTTAATGTTAGTATGCTTTATTTTTCTAATTACAGACGTTAACAAATCTAAATGAAATGCTATTATGTGTAAAAAAAAAAATGAATGCAGAGTAATGCACCATTTAAAAATGATGTCATAATTTAAATAAAAACATTGTATTTTAGATATATTCTCCAATAAATAAATAAATAAATAAAGTTGTTTCTGGTCTCTTACTGCAATATAAATAAAAATTACAATCAGGCATATAATTTACTGCAATATAAAAATAAATTCTTTAAAATTCTTTTATTCTCCTTATTAAAAAAAAAATGAACAGCCACTCATATAAAACCTTGAAAACAAACAAAATAATGCCATTGAATTCTATAGTTCCTTGAGTATTTATTATTCACTTGTTTATTAAAAGCTTACACTGCCCAACGTCCAGTAATTGAATAGTATCCAAGGGCCACACCACTGTTCCATTTTCCTTCTCTGGGTGAGGAGGAGAAACTCTGAACTTGAACAGAGAACTCAGCATTAGAGCTACCCTCCAAATGAACTTGATGCTCCAAAAGTGGGGGTGTAAGGAAGTAATACTAATTCATAACAGGAAGCCATTGATTATGCAGAATGGAATGCACAACTAGGTCAGACCAGCTTTGTTATCTCTGAATTATTCAGTGATGTTGTAGAGCCTGTTTTATTGCTGGAATACCATCCACATTTTGTGGATGATAAATAAGATACATTCCCTAGGAGTGCAGACTCCACCTATTATACCTGGGAGAAGGAGAGGTGTGCTTGAGAAACTAGATGTAATGAACAAACTGGTTGTCTGTCCTGGAAGGCCAGGGCCAGTTCTGGCAATGGACACAGACATACTGTGAAAAATCATTCAGCGCATTGCATAACTGCATGGAAAAGATGGTGCTATTAAAAAACATAACTCTTAATTATTCTCCTGATATTAAAGGGTGGTTCTTGGTTGTCACTTTTGGTCCAGAAAGGAATGTTTCTTTGGTCTGAACTCTTTCTTCTTCACTCTTTATGTTTATGGATTGGTCACAACAGTGACCTGTTTATTTCACAGCAGTATGGAAAAGCACCCTTATGGAGCTTCACAGCATGGCACCTTTTGAGATTGACAATGGCTTTGAAGTACAAAACAGAAACACATGGCAAACTCCTTTGGGGATGAGTGAAAATTTAGTATTTATCATGCCACTCATAAATGAGAAGTGAATTACTAAAATTACTAGATCTATTCCAAGTAAATTTCTTAATTGAAGGATCCTTGAAAGCAATTAGCAGATGATTAAACATCTGTCTTTCTTCATCCTCTCCACCCATAAAAGAAGCAACATAATTTCCTGTTTTAAGAATGCTATGATTTAAATTTAGTGATGTAAAAGTCAGTAGGATTTAATCACGATTAACAAATCCTATTGATCTCAATTTGCTTGTGTGACACATGAACAACCCATTCATTACATATCCTGCTTTTTCTACACTTGCATGCAAAGGAAATGAAATTATGATGCTTCATGGAGACCTTAGTATCTGTTCAATAAAAAATGAAGAATGTGGGGACATCTTAAGAGACAAAATCATTTTGCATAAAGTGTTGCTGTATCAAGTCCACTGGATCAGATGGATAGAACAAAATCCTGAGAGAAATTTTATAAATTCTGAAGTTGACTGACCAAAGGCCCTAACAAAAATTCAGCTCAATTATAAATTGTGAAACTATAGAAAAATGGAAAAAGTAGGCTGGATTCTTATGAGGATTAGGAGATAAGAGTGGCTAAATAGTGCCCATAAATACATTGCAAAGAGTCCTGGGGTCTGCCTCAAAGGTCAGTGGATCAACTGAGTTTCTTGCCTTACAAAATATGTATTTTTAAACAAAAGTTGTTCTTGGAAGGGAAAAGAAGGGGAGGGGATGTAGAGTGAAAAACCTGTTAAATGTGACCTCACCTGAAATAATTATTTTTACATAGAAAATGGTAAAGAACCATGTGTAAAAATGCTCATAATATTTGTCTACATGTACTGGGGGGTGGGGGATGGAGGAGATGATGTCTAGCATTCTTCTAATAGCAGCATGCATGGGCTGATAAATGGACTTTTACATTCCCAATCTCCAATTTATTCTTCCTGAAGGAAAGCAATCCCTTCAGAAATGTTTTGGAAGCTTGAGAATCATCAAGAAGATATTCCACAGTTGTCCAGATCCTGTGATAAGGATGCAAGAAGAGATGTTTATATCCAATACTCTGCCTTAATGACACACAACTGGTCCATGCTAAGACTACAGAAGAAGTACAGTTCCAGTTGTGGATATGAATATCTTGTATGTATACATTTTGGGAGTTGTGAAGCACTGTGGCTTTTTCTTCAAACCTCAATGCCAAATTTATTAAACATTTGGATGATCATAATGTGGTTTATTAAGCTGCAATGAATAGAGCAGTCAGCCAACAGAAACTTTTGTATAAAGACACCCCTTCATCCTAGTCATGGTGGGCATCGCTCTATCCTCAACAGAACATCTGGAGTGGTCATTGCTATCATTTCTCCCAAAGAGCAGCAGAGGAAAAGTCTGTTGCTTCATATGTAGCTATTCACTTTTTAACTGATGACTAATGTTGGGGGAGGGGGGGGTTTGTTGCCTGATGCATTGTGAAACACTCCTTTTGAATGCTTTCCTGAGCTCTAGTAATAGCTGCATCTGTTAATTTGCCAAGAGATGAACGAACTCTGGCTACATACTCAGCCTCTGCTTTCTTCTGTTTGCAAAGACCCAGCTTTCTGGAAAAGGTTTTAATTCTGGGAAAGGTGGAAGGAAAGAGAAGAAGACGATGACCAGCAGCAAGGTGGATGGACTCAGTTACAGTGGCAATGAGTGAACCGTTGGGAGACTTGAAAGAATAGGTTAGGGATAGATTGTCATAGAGAAAATCTATGTGGTTGCTAGGAGTCAAAAACAACTTAATGGCACATAATCAATATCATGTATGTAATGCCCTCCCAACAATGCCATTCAAAAGCTAAGCACATACCTTGGTCTGAAAAAAAGATCTAGATGAATTAACGGTTGGACACAGTATTAATGCACCTCCTGGTTCCTATATACAGTATGATTAGAAAGAAGTTATAGTAATGTGTTTGCAATGGCAGAGGCAGGGTTGCATTTAATTTTGATGAGTTTCAAAATGTATACATGGCAATAGCATTTTTTCCCCTTTTTCTACAGTGCTCTATAAACTATTTTTACTCTCTGATCTGAATAATTAAGATAACTGATTGAGAATATGACACCCATACAGTTTTCAAGGTTTGCTGTTTCGGTACTGATGATGCGGAAAGAGATATCAGGCCCTGTGAAAAGAACGGTGACAATAAATACACTCAAATTCTAAAGTGAGGATCAGAAATTAATTCTGTTAACATTAGGATTGAGAATCCTTATTTTCCATACAATGGTAATGAGGTGGAATCTCCATGATAACTTTTGGCATAATGAGTGAGCCATATGGATATGTATATTTGCTACTCAGCACATCCTGAAAACTGGACAGTTTTTTTATCCCGTCCCTTCTCTAAGGAGCCAAAGAAAACATACATGGTATTGTGACCTTCTTAAGGCTCTTGCCTGGTAACAATGCTGCGAGGCAGAATAAATTGACAACCAGAATGTATTTCTGGCTGAGCACAGATCTGAACTTGTGAATCTCCAATTGCCACATCTTAAAACAAGAATGGGCAACTTGAGACTCAAAGACTCCATATAGCTGGCTCCCAGAAGCCTTTCTGGTTGTAACTGCTGAAAATCAGTGAGGTGGTTTCCAGCTGTTTTGATGTGGGGGAGACAGTAAAATTGCAGTATAAGCTTTCAAGCAGGTTTAATTAAAATAACAAAAGAAACTCAAGAAGAAGGGAAAAACCCGACTTTGTGGACATGCATTTCCCTGCCTATTTTGCATCAATTCTCCTACCTTTTTTTGCTTCCCACCAAAACTTTAAGTGTGGCCCCTAACCAGCAGAAGATTGGCCACCATGCTTACGATGATTATTTCTCACTACAGACTGCTATGTAAACAGTCATGCAGAATCATCCCTTGGCAGTGTTATCCCAGGGCCCTGCTTAAAGAATTCTTTTCCCTCTCTGAATTCCTTTCCCCCCGAAGGCTACGTTGGACTACAGCCAAATTTTGTTTTTAATTTGCATGTTGTTGAACATGTGAAGAAAGAATAGTAAGACATTTTTTAATTTGGCCCAAGTTTTACCTTGCAAAATTTTTTTGGGGTGTTATAGCTTAGGCGGCAATAGTTTTTTCTTTTTTGCAACTCAAAATTTCTGGGACGTAAATGTGCAACAGGAAAACATAACTGAAGTAAATTCTGATGCAACCACCTGATCCAAAGAAACACTATATAGAAGAACTGCAGTGAATAGTCAGAAAGAATTAGATCTCTGATAAAATAATCCTTAATTCTGAGGTAGTTCCTGCCTCCTGCTTGAATAACACAACCTGCAATATGCATTCCCCTTTTTGAAAAAGAAATGTAAAAGAATGTCATATATGTATGTGAAGTATTTGTAAGTTTTTCTGTTATAACATCAATATTATTGCATAAGAAGTAGGAACATATAAAGCTTTCCGAGTTTGAAACTGCACAAAATGTTTGTGTGTGTATGTTATAGCTATTCCATTGAAATATCCTTTGTGTGAGTGATAGATTTATGCCCATAACAGACCTGTTCAACTCAGAAATGCCAGTACCCACTAAAAAGGACTTGTAGGGCCTGCAAATTTTCACTCCCCTTCCTTAATAAACTTTCAGATACCCACATGACAACCATTTTGCCCCAAAGAATCAAAATAAAGTAGCTGAGAGAACACTAGTGACAGCTTGGAAGGAAATGCTTTGCTGTAAAAAATTCAATCTTGATAGAACATTAGAGCAAAGGGTGGGCCCGTTAGAGATAAAGTAATAAGCATTTCGGAGGTAAATTGATATTCAGACACTAGGTCATAGTGGTAATTGCCCAGAAATTTGAAAACAATTTTGAAAATAAACAAAACGGATTTTCCAGTGTGAGCCTGCTCTTTCTGAACTGGCAATACATCGTATAGGACAGATGTCGACATGGAAGTGCTGAGTGGTAACAAAATATTCAATTTGTTGTTTTCAGCACCAGCTATTCCACAATGGGGACAGCTGCCAGCACTGCAAGTCACCATTTATTTTTTATTAAGGTCTGTGGAGAATTGGGAGCAGGCCTTGGACAGCAGCAGAGTAAATGATTTGCCAGTTGGCAATTTTTGTTACATCTCCGAGGAGATGCACAATTAAAAGGAGAAAAGTGTACTGCCTGATATGCCAAATCTTTAGTGGGCTTCAGCCCAGAGGGATGTTTTGCAGGTCCAAGTAAAGCTGCTTTGCCCAGATGTCACAAATGATGGCTGGCATCTCTAGTCTAAAAACAGTGTCAAAAGTATATATTTTGGTTCTCCTTTTATAGGGAAAAAAACAAAACCACCCAAAGCAGCTAATAACTATTTTTGCAGGACCATTTTTCTCAATGGGATCTACCCATTCCACATACTCTAATAAGGGCACGCTCTGGGTCCCTTCCTGGAAACAATGTTGTCTGGTGGGACCCAGGGGATGTGACTTCTTCGTGTTGGCACCTGCCTTTTGGAACAATCTTCCTGCTGACCTATGGTTGGCTCCAACATTTCAGGCCCTTAGAAAGGTGGTTAAGACCTTGCCCTTTCCTTGGGCGTTTGGGTCAGGGTAAATAAAAGTTTTCATCTGATAGAATATAACAAAAATGAGTCTCTGATTGCCAATTATTTGTTTTTTCCTTATTTATTTTTACTTTTTGGTGGCCATGCTCATTTACTGGTCTTTGTATGCCACCCAGAGTTGCATTGTTTGAGCTGAGTGGCCATATCAATGCTCTAAATAAATAAGCAATCAGTTTAGAAAAATCACAAGAGCAATAAGATAGCAGCAAAAACTGAAGCCAGGTATAAAATGCAAAATGAAGCAGAAAGGTAAATGGGACCTCAGAAAAGCTACCTCCTCCTCTGTCAGTGAAATGGAAAGATTTGAACCAGGTGGATTTTTTTAGAGCAATGCATTCCACAATGCAGATGAGAAAAGGCCCATCTCTTTGTATCTGTATACTGCTTTTAGATGGCAAGGAAGCTGGGCTGTCTGAAATTGATTGCAATATGTGGAAATGGAATAGAACATGCAGCTCTCTGCTTTTTAAGGCTTTTGAGTTGTTCCCAGGAGCAAACAAACAATGATAATTGGGGGGGAAATAGTCTTAAGAGATTTGCTCAGTTCTGCCAGTTCCAGAGACAGTTTGAAGGTAGCATTCTAGATGACAATGCTGAAACTTCCAGATGCTTTTCAAGGGCAGTGCCACACACAGAATTAATTACCTAAAGGCCCCTATTGCACAATAGTCCCAATAATTACAATCCCTTTAAACCTAACTCACGATCAAGGTAAGACAAACATACCTATCTGCTGCTCAGATATACTCCAATCCCAACATATGTGGAGCATTAACAGTGTGCAGAAGCAGCTTGGCAAAGAAGAGTCAAAGGACATTTTTCACCAAATAAACATGCTGCTTTCCACTGAAATAAGTGGGATTTATACATGCTTAGCTCTAAGATGGACAGAGTGCGGAAGAGGCCAGATGGCCAGTCCCTAAAGGAAGCAATTGATTTGTAATGTAAATAGGAAAATGAGAAAAGAGTGTATTAGAATTATTTTACTCCATTTTTAAAGATTCAGGTCCTTCTAATCCTTCTAGATTGTGGCTTAACAAGTAAAGTAAAAATATACTAATAAAATTGATGTGGTTCAGTTTTGGTTTAGTAAGATATGCTAGCACAGCTACTAATATTATGTGAGAATTATGGCTTCTTCAACAAACCATCATATGAAAATGTTACTTTAATGTTATGTGTGAACATGCACACTAAGCTTCAGAGCTCCAAACTTGGCAGTGATCTCTGCAAGGGGACAGTCCAGCTGGAACAGGCTCTAGAGCAGTGTTTTTCAAACCTGACAAGTTTAAGATGTGTGGACTTCAACTCCCAGAATTCTGGGAGCATGCTGGCTAGGGAATTCTGGGAGTTGAAGTCCACATATCTTAAACTTGCCAAGTTTGAAAAAACACTGCTCTAGAGCTTTCTGAGTCTCCTCCTCTGGTTTCTTCCACAAGATTGTTGATGCCAGGTCATCATATGGAGATGGTAATCCAGTTGCAGAAGGCTTTGACATATTCTTTCGATGACTTCTTCCTCTACCACCTACCCCCTTGCTCCCATTCCTACTTATGAAACAGCATGCTGGAAAGTAACATCTGTACTTTTAGAATAGGCATCAAACTTAGATTTAGATTGTTAACCATTGTGTTAAAACAAAGGGCGTTGCCAGTTAAAAACACTATATGCTTTTGAAGAAACCACTTCTAACAATGTGCCTAACAGAGCCATTTTAGAGTGTAAAAACAAACAAGGCGGCTTGATCTTCCCATTTTTTCATGATAAGTGAAAAATCTTTTTCAGAGATAAGTAGTCTCTGCCACTGCATTGCTCTGGAAAGAATGCAGTTCTATGTAGAGTTTCAGAAGGACAGATGTTGGCAATTGTTCTGAATGATGTTGACTTACTCCTTTATTCTTATGCACCCCAAAGTGCCTTCTCCACTCCAAGAATATCCAAGGACATTATTAGCCCCTATAAAGATAATAATCAATGCATTCCTTTATTTTCTCATCACATACAATCTTATTCTCACACACTTATTTATAAAGAGAACTTTAAAAACACATGTCTAGCTTTATTAAATACTCTTTCTCAGCAATGTTTCTTTAGACATGGATCTCTTTCCCAAGCAAAGTAACATTTCCAATGGTAAGCCACAAATTACCTAAAGTAGAAAATAATGTATGGATATTATGTTACATACTAAGGTGATGATTAGAATTCAAGGCAGGAATGCCACTTGCTTGATGTGGTTGGCTCTTTCTCTAATCCCCTACATACATAAGAAGCAAAGAAAAGACCTCCTATTTCTGTAAAGAAGTAGTTGACTCACTCAAAGCTGTATCTTTTTTAGTTTGCCAGTGATTCAGCAGTACATAATGTAGCTCTTAAGTGATAGTCTGACCTTGAATATGTACAGAAATGTGTAAGAATGTCAAGGTAGACAAGGTAGAACAGTTAACAAGCAATGCTGTCCAAGGGCAACATTTCATTTAGGAGAGGGTTGAAGAGAGAAAGCAAAATATCTGAATGAATGAAAAGGGAACAGAGACGATGCAAGACAGCCGCCCTCATGAAACTAAAGCAATTGATCACCTGCTCTGGGCAGTATTTATTTTTTTTAAAAGTGCAGTTTAAAGTTGCACAGGAACCAGCATTGGAGCCAAACTAAAAATAAATGAACAAAAATAATAGTAACCAGATGCCATATGGAATATTATGGTACAATTTCATATGAAATAATTCAAAAGAACATTTTAAAGAAAGGGTATTTCTGAATCAGAGGTTCACATGCATCTTTTTAAAAACAGAGAGCTATCACCCAAATACAGACCCCCTCCCCAGCCAAACGTTATTGCCTATTGGGTGGGTGATGATTTCCTTGAGGTTTTTTTTTTTTTTTTGCAGAGAGGAGCCCCCACCACTTCATTTACCCTTTTTCTTCCCACAGCGTATCTGATGAGGATAACACAGAATGGCTTTGTTTCAGTCAGCAATGATGGATGCTATTTGTATACAGGTAGTCCTCAACTTACAACCACAATAGGGACCAGAAAATTTGTCTTTAAGCAGTGCGGTCATTAAGCAAGACATCACTTGACTGTGACATGCAGCCTTCCCTGTTGGCTTCCCCACTGACTTTGCTTGTCAGAATCTGGCTGGGAAGGTCACAAATGACGATCACATGACTGCAGGACACTGCAACCATTGTAAATGTGTGACTGTTGCCAAGTACCCAAATCACAATCACATGACTGTGGGGACACTGTGAAAGTCATAAGTGCGAGGACCAGTCGTAAGTCATCCTTTTCAGCATCATCGTAACTTTGAATGATCACTAAATGAATTATTGTAAGTGAGGATTACCTGTAGAAGCACCTTGTTTTGTGGAATTTCTGGAAGACTGGAAAAAGTAAGAAATTAGTGGCTAATGAGTTGCTTTTGGCTGGGCTCAAAAAATTCCTCTGGTATTCTTCTGCCTCCTGGATTCTTGTGTCAGTTTTTCTGCATTCATGCAAGAGGAAACAGCATATTGAGGAAACTTATTTTACTTCTTGCAGTACTGGCACCAGATGCGAAAGAGTATAATTATTACATCCAACTTGAAGGAAGAGAACATTTTAATTGGCCATAATCACACAAAAGTACTTACATATCCCTTACTAGGGACATGGTCAGTATAACTGAGTTTGTTATATGCTCCTTACTGTAAGCACTAAGAACCACATCAGATGAAGATTTTATGCTCTTTTATCTCATAGTTTGTTCTAGTGAATGTTAGAGTTTCATTTTGAGTAGCCATCTATAGGACTGAGTGGATAAGTTTCATATCCTACAGAATATTCTAAATGATAGAATAGATCAACCTGTTACTTAGAGAAATTGTGGAATTTATTTCCTTGAAAGTTGATGCCATTTCACGGATACGTTACTCTGACTGCTATAACATCAAATGTAGAGGGTGGTTGTCTGGAGCTTCTAACCCCTAAAAAAAAAATCCTAAAAAAAAATCCCAATCCTAAATCATATGAAAAGGAGAATGAACAATGTTGGAGTAGGTGAAGATCGCCCTTTCCCTCTCCTTGCATAAAGAATCTGCACATAATACTTGTGGAGAGTCAATGTGTCCCTAACACTCTGCTGCCATTCATGCAATTGTGTAGTGATGATGATTTCACAGTAAATACACATAGAAGCCCCAGATATCTGATACCAATCAACAATGATAGATATACCTAGAGACAGAGAAAATCTTAGGGATAAAATGTAGAGACACGTTATATTAAAGCAAGAATACACAGCATAGGTCTTACTAAATTATTGTAATCCTTCTTCTAAAAAGCTATGACCATATAAAATAATGGTAATCTTATGTATAATCCCCACTGTAGACATAGATTTACATATTTGACTTCACTATAGAATTCTCATTTGGCTGTATATCTACTGATGAACTCTGTTGTATTCCATAGGTGGTTATATAGAGATAATTTCTACATTTTCAATAGGATATTTGCTGGGGATCTAAAATAAAGATGAAATAATTCAGCTGTTTTGGTTTCACTGGACATATTGCAAATGAGTATATTTTTATTTTATAAGACCTTCCATGTGTTATATGTTTTCAGTGTACTTTTTTTTCTGAGCAGGCTTTCATTGGCTCACACTGTCTCATTCGGGATATTTTTCAGGAAATCCAAACAATCTTTCATTTGTAGAGTTCTTGGTGCTCTCTGAGCTTGTTTCTTTGCTTGCAGATGTTTCATTACTCAACAAGGTAACATCATCATCATTATCATCATCATCATCATCATTGGGAGCACCAAGAACTTCACAGTTCAACTCTGAGCTACAGATATTCTCTTCTATTGGAATCTTTCATTTCTAACCATTCTGTACTTCATCACTGTTTCTTCTACCTTATTTCACCTTTAAAAATCAGTTATGAAAGAAAAGATATCTAGAAGCACTCTTCGTGTGTCTATCCATGCCTGGTCACTGTTACTGATTTTTTACACATAGTGGCTTCCTTTATAGTGCAAAATAGATGATTCATTCTTACTTGTAGTTATAGCAACCTTAGTTCTCACACAGTAAAAGCTTGTTCTGAAATTAATGCGGCCTACTTTAGAAAATTATCTTCAGCAAGTGCACATATTTTACTCAAGCACCAATATCATGATTCTTTGTGTCTTTTAAAAATGAACAGGATACAAAAATTATTATTTGAACTTAATTATCATCACCTTTTCATGCACTGACTTGGCTGAAGATAACACCTGGATATGTCCTTCCAGAAAGACTGATAGTGAATGAGTGGTATACAATTGATAAGTCTATTTATCTAAGCAAAGAACGAAAATCACATTTGCAAAAAGGGTTATCATTTTCTATTGTCCTTAACTATGCCAAAAGTCTGCAAATGAAGTTTGAATGGAGACATCTATTCCTGTTTCTATTGGCGCACTATTGCTCATTGAAATGAGTGAAGTAGAAACAGTATTCCATTTTGTGTGGAGCATGATTTGTTGATTCATCAACAACAATGACATTGTTAAAAAAGGATTGGGTCCAACAATGTCAAGTACAATATCCAAGATTATTCCAGATATCCTTAACTAGAAACAGGTCATTGGAATATGATATTATAGCTACTTAACCTGGGAGGAAGCTACACTAATTTCAATACTCAACCTTATTGAACCGTAATGCACAAGTCATTCTATGCATGTTTACACAGAAATAGATCCCAAAGAGTTCAGTAGGCTTACTTTTGCATTAGTATGCATAGATTAGCAGATTTATATGCTAACTCACAGTATGGAAAGAATGTTAGTGCATTGTTATGCCTTCCCTTTACAAAGTTAGAGTTGTTGAAGATGCTACAGCAATATCATAGAATATCGTATTTGCTTCAACACTTTTGAATATATGTACAAACAGAAGAAAAGGTGCTAGAGGACACAGACATCTTTGATATTCAGAGCAGATTTTTTTGCAATCAGTTTCAAGAACAGAATATTGTAAACATGGTATTTAGCATCAAAGACTCTATGTTCAGTGGGAAGCATATTTGAATAGAATGTTTTCTTACTGTCATAAATGCAACTCTTGGGCAAAAATATATGCACACTTTTGTATTTGCTATGATTATTTACATTAGTTTTGAATATGCTCTAAATTGCATGTACCAATTGTTCATATTCCAGCTCAGTTCCTTCTAGTAAAAAACTGGAAACAGTTTTCAATTCCTCTCCTAGGTAGGTACTATTATATGTTTTATAATCATATATTTGACACCCTTTGTATTTGGGCTTGGAAATAATCTTCACATTTAATTCTGTAACTGCCAAGGTGTGTCTCATTGTCTGACATATTTGTTTCATTAAATTAGTATTTCCCAAACACCCAGGTATGTTCAATCAGTAATTCTGAGAAACCTTTGGTTTAAGGTGACATTAGAAGATGTTTCCACTTTCCATTTATGCTTCAAAACCCTGGGAAACTGGAATATATTGCCTGACTTTTATAATGCATATTATAAAAAGTAAAGATTTTGCTTAGTCTCAAATGTTGTGATGGTTTTACAAGGTCCACACAGCTACATTTGCCTTAATCTTTTAGCTCAGTTTTGGGTTGAGCAGAGGTGCATCCAGGCACAGATCCAGCAGGTATAGTTTCCCAAACCTTGGCAGAATTGTCCTTGAGGAATATGTGCTTGATGCATTTTCAGAATGCTTTTCCAAGTTCTCTCCCACTATAGCATTTAGTCAAGCAGAAGTTCAGCAAGCCTACAATTTCTGCCTGATGCTGTGTGAACGTTATATGTACCAGCAAAGCCTAAAACTTTATTACAGAGGCTCACCTCCGATCACAATGACTTATACTCGATCTTTTCCTTATTAGAACTGCAAACAGGCAGACTCAATAGAAAAATCAGACAAAAAGACTGGTTTTGTCCCTTATCTGGATACACTGTTTACCTATGAATCCAGACTCCCATAAGAATCACCTGATGTATGGCGTAGGCAGCAGCCTTTCAATTTTTAATAGGTGTCCTCCATTCAAAGACAGCCCTAGGAAATGGGGCTTTCAGTTGATCATTAATCTTGCTTTTGATTAGGATAAGAGTATTTGTTAAGTGTAAACAAACTCCTCCTGTGCAAGAATTGCCTTCCAGTTTTCATAACGATTGCTTCTATAGTTAGGAGAATTTTACAGCCTTCTCTGACTTAACTTTATGCAGAATTGAAGCATGGAAGGAATCACTCCACCACAGTCAACGTACGAATCACCCAACAAACAGAAGCAAGGAAAAAAGTGTGGGAATGAGCCAAGTGGTCAGAGTCAGTAACCCGTAAAATGCCAAACACATCCTCACAGATAGGATGATAATAGATCCAGATGGAGAGAGAGCCAATTTGGTGTAGTGGTTAAGGCACTGGGCTGAAGACTGTGAGTTCTAGTCCCACCTGGGCATGAAGCCAGCTGGATGACCTTGGGCCAGTCACTCTCTCTCAACTTGAGGAAGAAGGCAATGGCAACCACTTACAAAAGACCTTGCCAGAAAACTTCAGGGACTTGTCCAGGCAGTTTCCAGGAGTAAAAAACTGACTTGAAGGCACCAAAATAAAATAAAATAATAAATAAATTGCTAGTAGATCAGTAGGGTTTTTGTTTTTTTACATACAATATGTTCTCAAAAGCTGAAAAAACATTTATACATATAAATTATTTGAATTTATGATTGTCTTTCTCAGAAAGCAATCTTAAGCTAAAATTGGAGCATCCCTAGTGACATGCAGCCGCAGACCAGAAAGACAGAGGTTAAGATGGAGAGACAGTGTGGTTTTTGTTCTCATATGTTATGTACAACTACAGTGGAGATTACACAAAGCCTTCAGCAATAGATTGGGCCACTAAAATGACTTACCTGGATTTTGAGTTATTCTTTTCACTGTTCAGTGTTATAAACAGTGCTTCTGTTATTGAAATAAGTTCTCCAACTAGCCAATACTTGTCCACTGCTAAGACTGGCCTTCTGGAAGGCCCTCAAAACTTGGTTTTGTTCAACAGGGGATCCTGTTGAAGCATGGAGCCCACTAAATGGCTATACTGTGTGTAAGCTCAGAATGTGCTGTCACGTGTTTTTTTTATTATAGTTTTAACTATTTAAATTGTATTTTAATGGTTATGTTTTAATTGTTTGTTTGAAGTTTTTTTTCTTGTTAATTGAATTGTGTACCCTGCCCACAGTCACAAGTGTGAGATGGGAGGCTATATGAATTTAGGAAATAAATATATTAGAAATGCTACCGTGGGAAATAGAAGATTATCTATCTATCTATCTATCTATCTATCTATCTATCTATCTATCTACCATCTTTTGTTAAATTTATATCTTGCCTTTCCTTCAAGAGCTGATGGCAGTGAACATGTACCTCTCTTCTCTTTTCTGACATTACTGTAGCAACTCTGTGAGGTAGGTTGGGCTAAGAGACAATGACAGGCCCAAAGTTACCCAAGAAGTGTCTATGCCTTGGGGTGGACTAGAACCTGCCCCTCCCCACTCTCAGCTCTAACACTGTCACCACTATAAACATTGATTTGTAAAGTACAAATCCAATACAAATATATAATACAATTATAATACATATTGAACTAGTACAAGTACTAGCAATAATTCTGCAAAATATATGTTTATCTAAATGGTGCTAACACAGTCATTTTCTGGGTTAATTGTTGCTTATTGTTTAGATTTAGAACCCTAATCCTAAGAGAAAGTGATGCAGACAAAGTCACCTAGTATACTTCTATGACTGAGAGTGGACCTGAACCTGGGTCTCATGGTGCCAGTTCAACTGTCAACCCCCTTGTAGCTGGCAAACCAAAGAAGCAAAATCATATGCCTTTCAGAAAGTCATCTGTAATGCTAGCCAGGGCTAAAAACCTAATCTTGAAAACTGCACGAGTAAATCCCCAGGCAGACATACAGTAAGCCAATTAAGGCAGAGTTTCTTTGAAGCATTTCCTTCCCACAGCCCCCACATCTGGGCTCCCTCTTCTCCCAAAAGCTGAACATCTCCTCCCTTGCCCGCTTCCTGCAGTCTCTCATACCAGCTCCTTAACCATTATATTACACTGGTGCATCTTGCTCTTAATTGTTGTGTAGATAACAATACTTCGGCAGACCTCACTTGCCATGCTCAGAAATCTTGTCTTCTTCTGCATCTGGCTACCCTGCTGATGAGTGGGGAGAGATGTGTGGTCATTAAGGAGATAGTAAACTCCATCTCTGCTGGTCATTGAGTTGCATATGAATGTAAAATACATTGGAGAGGATATTCCAAGAAAACAGTCATTGAAGATTGCCATGAATTGCCCTTGTCTCATTAAGAACACAAAGCCAAACAGCATTAGCTCTTCAGTACATTAAAATACAATCCTGCATATGTGTATGCAGGAATAGGTCTCACTGTTTTCAATGCAGTTTACTTCCAGTACATATCGCATTATAATTTAAGAATGATAGGACTTAGAACTTTATCATACTACATAGGTAGTATAACTTCAGCACAAGAGTGGTTAACTATTAATCTGATATTCCAAATCTCTTGTCAAAAGAAGAAGCAGAAGAACTGCTATTCAGATAAGTTTGGAGTATTTGTTTTGGCCATATTAAATCTCAACTGATAATAATTAAATGAGTTTCAATTGCATATTATTTTCCTGAATAGCATAAATTAATTTGATAAATTAGATTGATAATTAAATTAGATTGAGACAGCCCCCTGACTTTGGTTAGGAAAATCTGGAAGGTCTAAAGGGTAATGAATCTAGAAAAAGGCATTATATATGTATAGTTTTGATCAAGTAATTAAATTCCCCCACTATACTTCTGATCCTAAATTATTAATCTCAAGGTGCTTCTGACACATGGGATTTGTCATATTAATTCATATGCAGCTTAGATTTTATACCAATAATATCTCCAAAAGACTAACCAGTGGGATTTTTTTAACTCAGGAAGGCAGTTTAAGGAGTGTCTCCAAACCCATGACATTATAAACAAGACAATGTGTAAAGTATGATGTGCTGCTGATGAAAATCCAGCTGGCTGCATAGCAACTTAGACAACTGAAGAGAGCTGTACACCAGCCAGGCGGTACACAGTCATCTCCATAAACAGCCTAGAAGGTTCCATATATTGCAGAAAAACAAAGCAAGTTTAACTCATATTAAACATGGACTTATTAAACTAGGAGTAGAGAAAGGATGAAAAAGTACTCAAACAGGTCTAAAAATAAGAAAAATCCCTCAAGCTGAAAAACAGGAGATGGGACCCAGTAATTGAACGAACCACTGCAGAGTAATTTGTTCTTAGATCTGTCTCTATAAATTCACCTTCCCCAACTTGGCGCCTTCTTCTTTTCATCTCTACACAGCAAAGGAATGATAATCTGACTCCTCTGAATCAGGTCACTATGGCTTGTTTAACAAACCATAGTTTAACTTGGTATATGAAACCAGCCTGTCAGTCTTTTTGCTATGGAAGTACTGCTCAATTATCTATGCATGATGGAAGAAGGAGATGAAAATGACATATAGGGAGATTCTGGCCTTACTTCCTCCTTGGTAAACAGCAAGTGATTTGGGTTACAAAGTAAGTACCCATTTTCAGCACAGTGGATACCAAGCAGCTACTTGGCTGATCATGGGCAACCTATACCTGAACCTCCTCTGTTTATTCCATGAAGGATGGCTGTTAGTGACTAAAAAGAGTTGGATCTTGAAGGTTAGGTTTACAATATACTAAAGTAGGTTAAAATGGTATTATTCTGTGTTCAGCTTGCTGTGGGAACCCAGCAATTGTCTTACTGTGTTGTATGAATCAGGTCAACACATTAAGCCATGATAAGGTTTATTTGTTTGAACACAGTATGCTATGTGAGCACAGCAATTTCTGTTGTTGTTATTAACTTGGATTAAGACATTGTGTAAACTCAGCCAGTACAACAAAAGACTGGTGAATTTGCCATAGTATATTTAGAATTCACATGCTTTTGAAGAACGATATTGAAGCAGGAATAATCACCAAAATATTATTTAAGGCCTAGTTTTAATTACTCTTCAAGTAACGCCCAGGGCTCAGTAATGTCAACAAACCTAAAGCTGGTGGCAGTGTCAGGTCCTGATAGAGTCACCTTTGCTGGTAAGGTCAAAAGGAAAGGAATGAAGTCAGAGCAATGAGTGTGAGGACTGATGAGGTTCTGCAGATGTGAGGAAAGCGAATTACCTAAAAAAAAAAATCAGTACTCTAAAATCAAACCTTGAAAATGTAAAACCAGAACCAAAAACCTGATTCTATTATTGCCAAGAAAACTATATAGATATAGTTGTAATATTTAGAGACGTTTAGGTGCCAGATAGTGTAATGGTACGTGGAAATGGCCTTGGGAGACAGGAAGGAGAGCCACAGACTAGACAACTGATGTGTAAAAAAAAGTCCCTCAAGGTCATTCCCATATACCTTTACAGATAGTAAGAATCCCCAGTTCCTCTAGTACCCTCCTCTAGGTACTAGAGAAGAACACCAAACTTGCATACACAGATCTGGAGGTAAAAGGAAGTGTGGTAAGTGAGACAATTTTAGAAATAAATTAGGTGGACTAGAATGGGCTACTTTACATCAGATAATTATGTGATATACTGTTCAAGTCATAAAGCCATAAGGGAATGGAATACTAGTAATACTCAAAAAATACTTTGCTAAGTATATATTCCAATAAATGACATGATATAATAGTATATGCATGATTGGAATACCAAAGAAATAGAGGAACCTGGAATTATAGGAAGATTTGTACTAAATAAAGGCAATGATACAAGAGATTGATTAATTAGAATTTTGTAAAGAGAAATCTTTGTACATTGGTGATACTTCTTTAAGCAACATAAATGGAAGGTCAACACCTGGACATCACATAACTGAACATTGGAATTAAATCAGCTTTGCAATGGGAGAGAGAAATGAGATCAAGTAAGTCAGGACACTTCCAGGTGCAGACAGAGGAACAGATTATAAATTATTGAAGTAAGATATGTGAACTAAACTTTAAAAATTAAACAGAGTGGGTAGCAAGATTCTTGAGGACATAGTGGTCAGAATGTAAGATCACTGTATGGAACAGATTCAGTACACTTTAATTATGCAGAATAGAATCTGATATGATACAAAAAGAGATAAGAGACATTGCAAAACTCTAACTGGAAAAAAAAATCCCAAAGTTTCAAAAAAGATCCAGGTGGCTTTTAGAACAATCTGTGACGACAGATAGGAAGATAAAGGATGAAAGCCTTGAGCAACAAGGACATACAATGACTGAATGCAGACTTTCAGCATCAAGCAAGACAGGAAACAGAAAATGCCTCAGCCAAGAATGTCAACAAAAAGAGGAAAATAACAAGAAAATGAAAATGATAGATGCTTTTAAGATGAGAGAAATCAGAGGAAAATTTAACACCAAGGTATGATTACCTAATAGTAATCACGGAAGAGATGTAATAGAGGCAAATGAAAGTAAAAGAAGATGGAAAAACTATACAAAAATCCTTTATAAATGGATTATAGAATGATAGAAATATTTATAGGAAAAGAATATTTAGGGAGGAAGATAGTTACAAGCTTAGACAAGATCATGAAGGATAGGGATGACAATAAAGATCAGAAGAGTTAAAACATTTTTTTTCCCAATAGTAAGGCATGGCTGTAACACACAGGCATTGATAAAGAGAAAGAAGATAGATTCCGTGGTATTATGGATTTAGAAATTGTACCCTGGAATGCAAGAAGAACTAATCAATCAGTCCTAGAAGAAATAATGACTTGATTGTTCCCTTAAGGTTATTAGTAAGCAGAAATGTACATACTTTGGGCATGTGATATGACAAAAATTATTATGTTTGGCAAAGCTGAGAGAAGCAGAAGAAGAAAAGAAGATGGATAGATGGAATCAGAGATATCACCAGAAGCTACTGGAAGAGCTGTGGATTGTCACTGGTGAGAAGTTGAGATGGAGGGCATTTCTCCATAGAGTCAACGTTGCCTCAGTGGAACCTAAAATTTATTTATGCTTTTGCTCAGACAAATAGTAGCTCTGCTTTCTGCTTTTCATTATCCTCCTCCTAACCTTTCCTTGCAGTTATTACACCTGAATTTGGAACTAACTCTGAACTGAGGAAGAGTCAACTCTAGTTCCTCCATAAAGCAGGACTGCATATAAAGTTTAATTAATCAGAAAGCAGTTCCACTGTGTTCAGTGGGACTTCCTCCAAAATAAAATCTTCATAGGAATGCATCATCAGAAGACTGAGATTTATAGTATCCTCAAATGGAACAAATCCAGTTGATTTTAGAGATATATTAAAATACAAAAACTCCAGTGAGAACTTTTAACAATGTCGATTTCTTCCTTTTTTTTTTTTTGCCACACAATGTTACTTTTTATTAAAATGTTATTGCGTTTTTGTTGAGACTTAAATAAAATTCAACTATTCATTATTTGGCTCTTCCTAATTTAGACAACAGTATCTTCAAAGGAAAAGCATTTAGGAGTTATCCTCTGGAAGAGCAGATATCTTCAAGTCATTTCACTCATGCAAGTATGGCATGCAGAGGGTTCACTGGAGTTCCTAGAAGTACTAATCTGGGTCAAGGATTCACTAGTCTTAGAACAGAGAGAAATCAAGCATTAGAGCAACATATGCTATTTCTGTATCTAGAGCTATCAGAAAGTGCCACAAGTACACTGAACAGCGGTTATGAAAGTCCACAAAATAATAATCCAAAAAAAATGATCAAATTGGATCTCATTCTTTTTCATCTATGCTGTGTATCTCAGAGTTACCACTACCACTAGCTAAGACACCAACTGATGACAAGGCCATCCTTTTGTATTCAGAGACAAATTTGGGCTCTAATTGCATTCTGATTTGGAATGCAAGGGTGTAAATTCTCTTGCTTGCTAGAGATGTAACACTTTGTGATACTTTGTACTAATGCCATCATCTTTAATTTACACCAAATATAGATGACACAGAAATCACTGTCAGGTAGATGTCAGCCACCCATCTCACAAGAGATTCTGGGTCGCTTACAGAATTAAAACAAACAACCCCACCAAACAGCCAAGGAAACTATTGACCCTACTCACCAGCAACAACAGCTGAGCTCATCCACCCCCAACCCAAATGCCTGGGAGAGCAGCCAGGTCTTCAATGCCATGTGAAAGGCTAACAGGGTTGGAGCCCTCTGAATCTCTGGGGGATGCTGTTCCATAGGACAGGTGCTGCTATTGAGAAGACACAACTCCAGGTTCCAACAAAATGACATTGTTTAATGGAAGGAGCCTGGAGCATGCCTGCTCTACTAGATCTGATGGGTTGGGCAGAAACAATGGGAGAGAGGCGGTCCTGCAAGTAACTTGGGCTATGCCATGAAGGGACTTATAGGTAATAACCAGCACCTTGAATTGTACCCAGAAGCCTACTGGCACCCAGTGCAGCTTGTGGAGCTGTGGTGTTATGTGGGCATAACAAGAAACCCGCCCAAACTGCCCACGCCATTACATTTTGGACCAGCTGCAGCCTCCAAGTGCTCTTCAAGGGCAACCCCATATACAGTGTATTACAGTAATCCAAACAGGAGGTGACTACAACATAAGTCACCCTAAGCAAAGCCTCCCAGTCTAGGAAGGGAGGCAATTGGTATATAGGACAAATCAGTGCAAAAGCCTCCCTGGCCACAGCTACCACCTCCTCTTCAAGCAGAGCCTAGAGTCCAGGGACCCCAAACTGCACATCAACTCTGACTGAGGAAGTCCACTCCCATGCAGAATTAAAGATGGAAATTCCCTGGAACCAGACCTTAAAACTCACAGTGACTCCAACTTGCCAGGGTTGAGCTGAAGCCTGTTCTCCCCCATCTAGACTCTCACAGCCTCCAGGCACTGGAAAGGACCTTGGACAGCATCACTTGGTTGGCCCAGAGAAGAGATGTACAGCTGGGCATCATCAGCATATTGGTGATATCCAGTGGCTTCATCTAGATGTGAAATAGGGATGGGGAAAGGGTAGAGCTCTGAGGTACCCCACAAAGCAGGATACTATGATTGATGGTATCCAAAGCTGCTAAAATATTAAGAAGGGCCAGGATGGATGTATTACCCCATCTCAAGCACGACCAATGCTATCTCAGTACTATAACCAGGCCTGAATCCCAACTGAAAAGGGTCCAGATAATCCGCTTCTTCCAGGGCCCACTGTAGCTATAAGCCAACCACCTTCTCAGCAATCTTCCCTAGGAAGGGAAGGTTAGAGATTGGCGGAAATTGTCCAGATTTGTTGGATCCAGTGTTGGTCTCTTGAGGAGGGGGCAGACAACTGCCTTTTTCAAGGCATATGAACCAACCCCTCCCACAGAGAAGCATTCACCACTGCCCAATGTTTCAATGTTATGGAGGGGAGATAGGCCAGATAACATGGACAAAGGTACATCCAAAAATATATAGAGTTCCAGAATTCCTACATACAGTTGATTTATTTATTTGCTGTTTACTTTATTTCTACACTATCCATTTCCAAAGTCTCTGAGTTTGCTGATAATCAAAAACCACCAGGAAATAAGAAAATCACCTAAAAAAATTTACTAAACCCTATCCTAAAATAAATCAAATAATCAACATGATCAGAAGTATGCAAAAAGGATAAGAACACACCAAGTCCTTTTAAAAGAATATCTTGTTTTAGTTAGGAATGGAGAAAACATCTTTTAAATCCCGAGGGTGAGGAGGATGCAATATAATTCAACACTTCTGGAAAACGCCAACTTGATGAAAGCCGGCTGTGGATATCTGAGAAGATGGAGGAAAAAAATAAATACACCTCTGTCTGGAAGGATGGAAATCTGTAATTCAAGCTGAAGACAACTGTCCTAAGTGCTGTCTGGGGATGGTGGGAGACCAGGGTTTGAATCCTGGCTAGTACCTACCTTACCAGTAGGGGTCCTTGGGCAAAAACCCCTTAACACTTCATCTGCCTACCTCAGACATGAGACTGACATGAATTAAGAGAATCATGATGGCTTGGACATCGCCTGGATTAAAAAGGTCCATGCCAGATGTTGGGGAACCAGGACAAACTGATAATAAGTGGGCTACTGGAACAAACCATATATGGATGAAAAAGAGAACCTGGAATTGATGGAATGCTACTACAACAATAGACCTAATGAGAAGGAATATATGAAACATACGAGGGAACTATGGATGGACAGAAGACCTACATCCACACTAACTGAGAAACAGCTAGTTACCCAATGCTTGAACATAGTGAAGAGGAGGATAGACCAACTACATATTACATCCCGGACTCAAGAAGACCTGGACAAACAACTAGGTGTGCAGTCAACACCTGAAGCTGGAACATCACTGCCACCCTCTCCATTACAGAACATAGCAGCTGATATGAGGCATAAGGTCATGGATAAACTAGCTACAGTCAACCCTCAAGACCAATTACCAAGGCTCAGTGAAGAAGTACCATCAGATAGTAAGCTAGAAGATGCCAGTAGAGCCCTCATGATAATCCCTACTACCACCATAACTCAAACCAATGAACTGGTATAAACTGTAGCCGCTGTAATCCTGGAGATGCTTGGCTACATGACCAAAAAAATAAGGTTGGAGGCTAAGATCAAGGCAACTTGGAGAGAAGTTAGTCAGCTGATGGAACCACAGAAGGGAGTGGAGATTAAGGATAAGACTCAGCTACTAAAAAAATACAAGGGCCTGACTCAATCTGAAGCCCTAGAGACTGCTAAACAAAGGCTCATAGCACTGGTTACCAGGCTAAGAAGATACACTAGAGAAACAGCACAGCCACCAACAGCAGAAACTGAACAGCACTGGAAGAACTTATGGAAGAAAGAGAAGACAACACCAGTGCGAAGTGGCTGCAGGACCTGACAGCAGACCATAGCAATCTCCCAGAACAGGAACAAGTCACCATCACTGTAGCAGACATCCAACAGTGGGTCAAGAACAAGACAGCACTGAAGCACTGATCATAGCAGCACAGGAACAGACACTAAGCACCAGATCCATAGAAGCAGGGGTCTACCACACTAGACAGGATCCAAGGTGCAGATTGTGCAAAGAGGCCTCAGAGACAGTCGAACAGATAGTGGCAGGGTATAAGATGCAGGCAGGAACAGCATATACTGAATGGCACAACCAAGTGGCTGGCATTGTGTACAGGAAGATCTGCACAGTGTATGGGCTAGACCCTCCCAAGTCCAGATGGAAGATTCCACAGAAGCTTGTGGAGAATAACAGGGCTAAGGTCCTGTGGGACTTCCAGATCCAGACAGACACGCAGGGTACTGGCCAGTTAACCAGACATTGTGGTAGTAGACAAGGATCAGAATACAGCGGTGGTGATAGATGTAGCATTGCCAAGTGACAGCAACATCAGGAAGAAGGAGTATGAGAAGCTGGAGAAGCACCAGGGCCTGAAGGAGGAACTAGAGAGGATGTGGAAAGTAAAGACCAAAGCAGTCCCAGTGGTGGTAGGAGCACTCAGGGCTGTGACTCCTAAGCTGGGAGGGTGGCTCCAACAGAGCTCTCTGACCAGAAGAGTGCAGTGCTAGGAACAGCAAAGATACTGTGCAGAACCCTCAAACTCCCAGGCCTCTGGTAGAGGACCCGAGATTGAGGAAGACACGTACCACCCATAGGGGTGAGAGGGGATTTTTATACATATACATATACGCATGCCTGCCTGCCTGCCTGCCTGCCTTGGTATCCAACCACAAGAAGGAATACACAGTGGAAGATGCCAGGATGGGTAAAACGAATAAAGATTCCAGGATGGGTAAAATGAATAAAGATTTACAAGATCAGAGAGATCCTCCCTCAATCAACTGCAAGGAACACAAACAGCAGCGAGAGTTGGCCAAAGGGTTTGCTTTTGTTGCCTCTCTTCCCCCCAGACCCCCTTTGGAGTGGCTTAAAATAAGTCAGAAAAGAGTTGCAGAGTTTAGGCTTCAGCAAGGGAAGGCTGCACGTTAGCAAGGATTAGCTGCATTGTTAAGTGTCTAGCAGGCATTGGGTGCTAGTTAATGCAAAAGGGGGAAATAATTACCTAATGGGGTTGGGGTGGGGAGTTTGTTAGTTCATGGCTCACACTTAGCAAGCAAGAAAAGCAAATAGGAAGATCACCCTTCCTTAAGCAGCCTCTTTTCCTAGTGTTAATTAACAAATGTAGGTCAACCACAGGACACCTTGTTAGTGCTTGGAGGTGAAACCACCATGAAATATCTGCTAGATGGGGAAGTAAAAAAAAAAAATCAATGTGAAACAGCTGCTGAATTCCTCCCAAGGAAACTACACAGATGTGCCCATAAAAGCATTGGGGGATCAAGCCTCGCATGAAGGACACTTTACTGATATCAGAGGCAAACTTTCCTAACTGGAGGATGCACTTTTGGGAGGGAAAGACCACAAGGGGAAGGGGGGTGGCACAAAGCAGGCAAGGCAATTTAGCATGTGTGATTTGAAACAGGACTTTCTGATCTTGTTGCTGTTGTTGTTTCTTCTCTGGGCTTTTGAGATAAATGGGGCTTGGAGTATGGTGGTGGTTGTTTTTGGCCTGCTAATTTTGCATTGTTACAGTAACTCTATTTTTTGGACATATGCTACAATTTTGCAAATTTCCTGCATCGTTGGATGGGAAGCCCTGCTGTCAATTCAGATCAATAATTGTTGGAGGAGGGGAGGGGGGGACTGCTTGTGGCCCTGGAATTTCTGGTTCCTGGCACCTGCTATCTGGTCCTGTTGATACACCACCTGCATTCAGTTTAGCGGACTGGCATTTGTGTAGGTGTATTGGAATTATGACACACTGGGAAAGGCCAGAATGCAATGAGAAAGAAATAACACTTCAGTATAAGTATACTTCTCTTTCTGAAGTCTGCAAGGACAGCTCCTACAGCATGTTATCATGTGAAATCTGTCCTTAATTGATCTTGTCCTTAGTTTACCCTTAGTTGAATCATCTAGAAAGCAACACAATTTAGTTAGTTGTTTGTTTGGTTGACTTGTGTACCTTTGTTAACTGCCCCAAGCCATTGGGGTGGGGGTGGGGGTGGAGGGTAGATGGAGAGTATATAAATTTGTAAAGAATAAATAAAACAAAAGAATCAACACAGGGAACACATTGATCTTATTGGCAGAGACCCAATCCAAGGATTTTCCATGGGAGAATCTACCTAACTCTGAACTTTTCATTTTTTCATCAACTTTACATTTTTTTGTCAGTTTTCTTAATGACCAGACACACATTTCAATGAATAAAAAAGGTATAGTGAGGGAAAATATTAACTTTCTGATAGGCACAGAGAAATTGGAGGCATTTCATACTTCAGGCCCTCAAAATAGGCTCCTTATCAGCTTCACCAACTGGCCGTTCCTCCCTGTTTGCAGCAACCGATAACACAGAGAGAAGAAACTGTTAGGTGTTTCTTAGATTCCAGGCAATATGTAACTCAGGGTGTTTTAAGGTCTCCCACCCCTCAAGGCATTAACAAAAAAGCCAAATAATGACTCCGTATGAATCTGCCTTAGCCACCCTTCTTGCTTTTTAAAGTTTCGTTCTCATTTGCCCTTCACATCATACTCCATTCTTCCAGGCTAAACCTAAAATATCTGAACCAACCTGATCAGGCCTTAATTTGACAAATTCAAATTATCCTGTGTTTTTTTTTTTTTTTTTTGTAATTATGCACATTCTCCTTCCAATGACAAGTGAAGCCATGCCAAGGAGAAAGCAGAATTGGTAGAAATCTCAATATGAGGTTGTGAAATAGAATTGTGCAAGATCATTATGACACCTATTTACCCAGAACACCTACTTAATAGACTCCACATACCTTAAAACAAGGTAAAGGTTAGAAAATGATTGCTGAGAACTGGAATAGAGGCCAGATAAATAAAGAAATGGAAAATAGTTTATGATTTATGAGGAAAAATGTAGAGCTGTATGAAGCTTCAAAAGGAATTCCATTCAAAAAAGATTTAACCAAATTATTTATTCAACTGGAATATTCATATTGATTTGAATGTTGGACTGAATCAAGAAATCTTTGAGCACTTCTGGAAAGATGAAAGGTAATTCAGAAATTTGACAGTCTTTCTCAGTTTGAAGAATCTCAGACTTTGAGCTCATCTACACATACTGCTTGTCACAGTATGAAGATATTCTACTAAATGTTTGCTGGGGACACATCCTTACAACAGAGCCTCCATCTTGTTGCCAGCTGATTGCCGAGGCAGGCTGCAGCAGGCTCAAGGTATTCTACACTAAAGATAGCCATTTCCCATCTTATGGAGGCAGAAGGCCATGCAGACATTCCAGAGAAGGTACCTCAGAGGTTGACAATCTTTTAGGCTCCAAATAGTCCACTGCAGGATTCCCCCTCCTATTCGGTTTCTGAGTTTTGTGCCTCACTCTCTCCCTGGCTTCTAATTTTTTATTGTTCAGACATGGGAATACCAACCTTGTGGAAGTTTATATTCCTCTTTGTACACAAAAACAAAAAGGCCTCAAGTCTTGTGTGGGAGCCCCCCTCTTCCAATATGTATAAGGTCTGACTTCCATTGAGGAACTGAAGAGCAGAAGTTTGGGGCAGTGGGGGGCAGCTGTGGCACTGTAGGGATCAATGGGTAGGAGTCTAGATGGGGTGAAGGAGGAGTTGAATAACTACAGGGTGAGTAGCTTAAAGGAGAAAACCATGACAAGCTAGCCAAGACACACACTTAAACATGGAAGTAGGCATGAGAAGTATGAAGCCACAGGGTGACTTGGCAAGGTGCTTCAATGCAGCAATAACAAATGACTTAACCTTGCAAACTCCCCCCCCCCCCAATTCCAACAGACCACAGATGAAGAGACAAGGAATACCCTGGGTCCCCCAATCCTACCCTGCCACAAACTGGCAGTTTGTCTTCCTTCCAGTAGATGATACTGAAGGAGGTCAGGAAACCCTGTTCTAAAACTGCCCTACATTCCAGTGTGGGCAGGTAGTAATACTGACTGGCTCCATTGCAAGGTATGATAAAGATAGGTTGTGGGGACAGGGCTTTTCATGTCAGCATATCTTCTTCCCAACTCAAGACCAGAGGAAAGCACTTGTCACAGATCTAAGGAAGAGTCCATAGTTCAGTGTTGTCCAAACTTGGCCACTTTAAGATGAGTGGACTTCAACTCCCAGAATTCCCCAGCCAGCCATGCTGGCTGGGGAATTCTGGGAGTTGAAGTCCACTCATCTTAAAGTGGCCAAGTTTGGACAACACTGCCATAGTTGTAGCTTTCCTTCTGCACATAGGCAAAGCTGGGTGTGTGGTGGCATGTTCATTGATTGATACTGAGATGATATGAATGCCTTCCAAAGTTTGAGGGGAGGGCTGTTTGTTCTTTGTTTCTCACACTTATTCTAGAATTTATTTAGACAGCTCAGGGGAAGAGACTGAGTACAAGAGAGACTATTTTCCTGTTTCTTTAAATTTAGTTTGGTCTTCTTTGGGTGATCCTCTACTTTTCCCCAAATCTGTACCCTTTTATGCCTATTTTTTTGTCTTAACTCTCAATTTCACTATCTTACCTGTAGCATAGTCTTTGTGGCCCCTGTTCTTCAGTTTGTTCAGTTTTCCCTTTCATTCTCACTACTTCCCACAAACATTTTTTTAATCCTTTTTTACTGTTACTTGTCTGCAGCAGTCCTGTCTTAAGTGTGGGAGTGAGTCTTCACTATATCAGTAGGTCTGAGTTAGTGTGCTTGCTGTTAGATTATTAAGTACACCACACCCTTTTTTTTAACATCACAATATATTATATAAATATAGCTTTTTATCTCTGTAAATTTCTAGTTTTATAATGTGTATAATTTTTAAACTTTTTTAATTTAATTGTGATTTTAGTGATTGTAAGCCGCCCAGAGTCCCCCATTGTAGGGGAGATGGGCGGGGACAAATCAAATAAATAAATAAAATAAAAATAAAATAAATTATACACCCAATAGCATTAACATACTTTTGAGGCTTAAAAAAAGAAGTCCTGCACAAGCAGCATATAAATGCATTTTTTCCAGAAGAAACTAATCTTACCAACCAGACTCTTAGCTCAGAAAAGCAAGTGGGTCAGCCGGTGTGATTCTTTGAACAAATAATTTGCTTTTTGTTTATTTTTTTTAAGCTGGAAATAGGATACTTCCTCTATTGGCTCAGCATATCTTCTCAAGAGGCTTTCTACTGAACTACTGTGTTGTTCTTTCTTTATCTTTGCTGTCTCCTCCTTAGAAGAGATGAAGAGGTAATAGTTCAAAACATGAGTTTGTGGTAAAACTCGTGAAACTCCTCTGCTGAAACTGCAGAATTAATGACCTCTACAAAGTCGAATGGGTCTGCTGTTTTCATCCCATTCAGCCCAAATGTGAAGTCATTGCAGATGTTTTTACATTTCCCCATTATAGCCAATAGTCTATTAAACCAAATTTTGTTACCTCTGATTCTCAAATTTTAAATTTGGAATGGAATGCCACCTTTGTATCTCAAATTCAAATGGGGTCTTGTTAATCTCTAAAATCCCATCTCCAGAAAGGACCTATGTACTGGAAGATGCTAATAGCAAAACAGGATTTAAATGTGAAAAAAGGCAGTTAATATAAGGGGAGGAAAAGGAGATGGTACTGTTCATTTAAGCATTTTTAGACCTTGCTCTCTAGACAAATGGAACCTTAGAGTGGGTATGTAATTCTTTCTTGTCCTTAGGCTTATAGTCTAAAAGAACTCAAAAAAGGGAATGCAAAAATAATGTGGTGGTGATGAGGGTGGCAAGAACTTGTAATGGTATGTGGGAATGACCTTGGGAGACTGGGGGAAGAGCCACAGCCAGGGGAACAGTGGGATAAGAGGCAGCTGAGCCCTCAGAAGGAATGTTGGTGTGGCAAATATCTCAGAACGGACCCTCCCTAGTTTCCTGGGCTGTAAAGGTAGACCAGGGGTGGGGGATGTACTTTCAGACTTGCAAGATTCTGTTAATGTAATCTTACAATAAAGTAGAATTAGTTCATCTGGCCTGCTTCCTGTCTGGACTACCTCACAAGGCTGGCAGAGGTCATGTGCAACTCATCTTAGAAAGTTTGTATTTCTGTAATATCATTTTCTTCACAGGAATAGGAAATGGAATGATAATCGGTGATAGACTGCAAGAATGTATGAAACATTAGCCTAAAACAAGGACATATAATGTATATTCAAATTTAGAAACAAAGGTGGCACTTTCAAATTCTCACCTGCAGAGTTTGCCTTCAGTCCTATGAACTCCATCCTGGCAGTAATCTCTTAATAAACTTGCATAATAAACTTCACATGCAGCAGGCTTGCTAAAAACTCAGAGTTAACAACTATAAATATCAGATTCCACAGCTAAGATGGAACAAATGGATTAATATGTCAGCAAAGCCTCTTAAAATGAGTATTAATTAAGAACACTGTAATCTAAGATACTATTATTCTTTTTTAAAATGTTAAGGTGTTTTATGGTTACGCAGTTGCTAGGCAATAAAAGCTGTTCTGAAGCCAGTACTTGAAGTACAGGCTGTACCCTAAGACAGATGTCTGCACACGGCAGCCAGCTAGCAGAAACCCACTATCCAGTCTCAGCAATTTGTTGTACAACTTGTATAATAAATAGATAAAATGTATAAGCATGTGTTTGTGTATGTGTAGGTGTATATGTATAAAATCTAATAGTCTGGTGTAGTGGTTAAGGTGCTGGCCTGGAAACCAGGAGGCTGTGAGTTCTAGGCCTCCCTTAGGCATGAAAGTTGGCTGGATGACTTTGGGCCAGTCACTCCCTCTCAGCCCACCCAACCTCACAGTTGTTGTGGGGAAAATAGGAGGCAGGAGTATTAGGTATGTTTGCTGCCTTGAGTTATATATAAAAAAGGCAGGAAATAATAATAACAACAACAACCCCCAGTGAGGCACTACCTTGATGTGGTTGTGGGGCTTGCATGCTCCGAGGAGGATGAGAGCTATGCCAGAGGTTCAACCATACTGGACAGGTCTCATCAGAGGAGCCAGATGAAGAGTGTCTCTCCCATAAACAATATGATGAGATGTAATTTACAGAATTGGTTGTTGCTCAGTCAACAAGAAGCGTGCTAAGTGTTCTAGTTCCTGGACATCTGGCAATAAGTGGGCTCCAGGACTCAGGACTGTTGGCTGAGCAACCAGGACCAGCAGTTGCAGGACTACTGGAAGAGAAGTTGTTTACCTGTCGCAAATATACAAAGACAGAAAACAAAGAAAAAAAGAACTGCTATTACAAATCAAGTCCAACGAGAAGAGGATATCTGAAAAGAATGCACCACTTCTGCACCAGAATGCATCCAGAATCAGAAATAACAGAACAGAGCCTGGCAGATCAATGGTGATTTATAACACGAAATAAAGTATTCACTGAAGTAGAATTGGAAGAGTTGCAAAGGTCTACCCAGGGCAAAGAAACTGAAGCCTTGCCAGAAGTTGCTCAGAGTGTAGAGGCAAACCAGGGGGAGTCGGCAGTAGAGGAAGCCAGCAGAGCTATTGAATTGTTTTCATTCCCAAACCAAGCATCCTCTCCTCTGCCTTCTCCTCAGAAAGAACAAAGCCCCCTAACTAAAAAACAAGAGGAATTGAAACAAAGAATAACTGAGCATCTAGAACAGCACAAAAACAACAGAATAAGGTTGTCTGCATTGAAACGTGTTACAAAGAAACAGCTAGCACAATTATTAAACGATGCCAATACTGTAATATCAAATATAAGTACCAGCTCACTGCAGAAAACAAACCAATTGATGTACAGCATGGCTGCAGTTACAACTGAATACCTTGGATGCAAAATCAGCAATCAAGAAAAAAAGCCAAACAGTGCACACCATAATGGAGGATCAGGTTGAAAATAAGATCAGCATGCTAAGATCAGATGCAAGCAAGCTAGAATAGATGAAAGAAAAGAAACTGGAGCACAAGAAGACCAAAAAATATCTGATTAAGAAATATCACCTAGAAACAAGAAAGATCAAGGAAGCACTGGAAATAATAAAGTAGCAAATAGCAGCCATAGCCAAGAAGATCAGCAGATACAAAGCTTGAATTGCACACTACAGGTAGTCCTCGATTTATGACCATTTGTTCAGTGACCACTCGCTGTTACGACAGTACTGAACGAAGGGACTTATAACCCGTGCCCGAAGTTATGGCTGTTGCGATGCCCCTGCAGTCACATGATCAAAATTCAGGTGCTTGGCAGCTCACCTGCACTTATGACCACAAAGGTGCTTCAATCCCTTCCCACCTGCCTATCTCCCCCCATCTATGCTCTTTTGCCCCCCTGCCGCCCTGCGCTCCACCACTCCAGCTGACCTTCACCGTCTTCTTGCTCCCACTGCTGACAAGTTGTGACTGGCCTGGCTGTTGGGCTGGGCTGGGCTGGGCTTCGCATTCCAAAAAAAAAGGGAAAAAAAGCCAAAAGCAGCAAAGGCAAAGGGGCTTTTTGGCAAGCTGCAACTCAGGGGCTGCTTTTGGCTTTTTTTTTTTTTTTTTTGCAGCGCGAAGCCCAGCCCCAACCCAGCCCAACAGCCAGGCTATAGTGGACCAGACTGAAGCAGAACTAGAAGCGGAAGACCAGAGAAATAATGGCAATGAATCATGCCCTTCATCCACGCAGTGATGTTGACAGACTCTACTTAACAAGGAGCACAGGTGGGCGTGGAATGTTGCAAGTACCCCAGACAGCTGAAAAAGAAAAAAGGGCATTAGAAGAATATCTGAAGGACAGTGAAGCACTGAAACTAGTGCACCGTGAAGGCTTACTGAATACTGAAGAGACCAAATTGGCCTACAAGAAAGACCAAATGAAGAATGGAAAGGACACATGGCAAGGCAAAGTATTACATGGCCAGTACACCAAAAAAAAAAAAAAAACTAGCAGGCAAAGCAGATCACAAGAAGACTTGGCAATGGCTAAGAGCAGGATAGTGGAAGAAAGAGACAGAGGGGCTAATTCTGGCTTCACAAGACCAAGCCTTAAGAACAAATGCATACAAAGGCAGAGTTGAAAAGACAGCAACAGACAGCAAATGCCGCTTCTGCAAAGAAGCTGAAGAAACAGTGGACCACCTAGTCAGCTTCGGCAAGATCACACAGACTGACTACAAACAACAGCATAACAAATTAATAACAATGGTGCATTGGAATATCTGCAAGAAATACCATTTGCCTGCAAGCAAGAACTGGTGGGACCACAAAACAGACCAACTAATAGAAAATGAAGAAGCTAAAGTGCTCTGGGACTTTAGAATTCAAACAGACAAGCAGCTGCCACACAACACCCCAGACTTAATAATTGTTAATAAGAAAGGGAAAAAAAGTATGGATAGTGGACATTGCAATACCTGGAAACAGCAGAATAGAAGAGAAAGAACTGGAGAAAATCACGAAACATAAAGACCTGCAAATAGAAGTAGAACGACTATAGCAAAAGAAAGCAAAGATAGTGCCAATAGTAATAGGTCCCTTAGGTGCAATCCCAAAACATCATTGTTTTGCATGCCATCATGCCATTGGCAGATGCCATCATGCCATTGGCATTGGCAAAATCATTATTGTTCAATTGCAAAAGGCAGCTTTACTTGGAACAGCTTATATCCTGCTGTTTAACACCATCAAACAAGATCTGCCTATCTCAGGTCCTTGGGAAGGACTCAATAGGTGGATAAAAATGTCAAATCCAGTCTAAACATCTGGCTGACTGTGTGACCAACAATAATAATGTCTTAATCTTTTTTGAGTCAGTTTTAGATAGTATATTAATATAACCTGTGCAATCACAAGGTCTCTTGTGGGGAGGAAAAAAGTCTTTCAGATACAACTTTTGTGAAGGATCTGAAAAAAATAGACTTTCTCCACCTGACACCCTCTAGATGTGTGATCGCTGCAACTCTCATAACTGTGAGGTGCTGCATGGCATACAACTGGCTAGGAATTCTGGAATTATAGTCCCAATATATCTGCAAGGCACAGCTTGGAGAAGAGTGGCATAAGGGATTAACACTGGGGGGGGGGGGGGGGGGTTGCTTTAGAAAACCACCAGTGACCTGTCTTAGCTTAAAGCTGGAAATTGGTTTAAGTGGAACTTCTAAAGTTCATAAGCATTCATGGGTGTCTGTGGGTGTGAGTGCTATGAGATACATTCATGATGCCATCATGTCATTTGTGAGATGTCTTGTGAGATATGCAATGTCACTGGGGCTTGTTCAGGACACCTATGTGAACTTTGAAGACTGATAGAAAAGTTTCTTTCTAAGCTTATCTTTTGAGATAGTAGCAATAGTTTTTTGAGATCCAGTCAATATTTTGTACAATGAAAATAAGTATTGCAATAGGGCTGAATGACTTCAGGATAGTTTTACCTGCTCACAATATTGTTCAAAAGATTGTTCCAAGGCAATGATTTTCTAATAGGAAAAAAAAAATCCTATGTCGATATGAAAGTGAAAATTACCAGCAAAACTAGCTAGCAAGTTAGAATATAGTGGGTGGATTTGCACACACAGTTATAGCTGATCTGTATGGCTACATTTCTATGAAGTGTCTTCCATTAATGATAGTTCGTGACATATATGATATTAATATCCTAGCATTTACAATGAACATGTTTCTGACTCACACTGGTTATAACTTAGTGCTGTACGTCATGCTGAAACCATTATGCTTGTACTGCAGCATGCACACCCCAAAGCAGAGCTAATTTAGGCTTTTGTTCAAACAGCTCAGCTGAAAACTGTATGAACAATACAGATAGATTCTAAGTAACCTCAATATCCAACACCTGGCTGAATTGGCTGAATCTTACTGAATCCAAGACCTAGTCTGGCTTATGTATTTAGTATTTCCTGATATAGTCCCATTCAAGTACTAACCAAGTCTGATCTTTACTATCTTCTGATTTTGAGAATAGCCAACAGGATTCAATCTGTTGGAACTTACTGTCAGCCTTGTGAGGTAGTCCAGACAGGAAGCTTGCCCAGATGAAGTAATTCTACTTTATGGTAAGTTACATTAAGAGCATCTTGCAAGTCTGAAAGTACATTCCTCCCCTGTTGCCTTTACAGCCCAAGAAACTAGGGAGGGTCCCTTCTGAGATGTTTGTCATGCCTACATTCCTTCTGCGGGCTCAGCTGCCTCTTATCCAACCGTTGCCCTGGCTGTGGCTCTTCCCCCTGCCTCCCAAGGTCATTCCCACATACCATTACATCTACTTAGGACTATCCTCAATCTGGCCTAACTTTGTATTGGAATTGCAGTATTTTTCTTACTTAGCTTGCTCCCACATTGCCTATGAGTCAGTCTTGATTCCTGATGATTACATGGACAAGCCCATACCATTTTCTTAGCACCATTTTCGCATGTGGTTTGCCATTGTCTTCTTCTAGGGCTAAGAGAAAGAGTCTTGCCCAAGATCACCCAGCTGGCCTTTATGCCTAATGTGGGGCTACAACTCAAGTGTCCTATTCCTAGTCCTTAAGCCAATGTTTTTCAGCCTTAGCAGCTTGAAGATGTGTGGAGTTCAACTCCCAGAATTCCCCAGCCAGCCACCATGCTGGCTGGGGAATTCTGGAAGTTCCACATATCTTCAAGTTGCCAAGACTGAGAAACACTGCCTTAACCACTAGAGCAAACTGGCTGTCTAGCCTGGCTGGGGTCTGATATTATATAACTTGGTTCCTTCTTTGCCCTTGAATCTTTTGGTTCAGCTAGCAAATTTCAGTGCGAGACCTTGGAGACAGCTGGCAGCTGCAAAATGTGTTGTCAGATGGTAGAAAGGAATCTCAATGATCAGAAATGAGTCATACCTTATTCTAATGCTTTCCAGCCAAAATTAGAATTCTAAGGACATCCTCCATGTCCAAGTCAAACCATCAGGTCCCAGAGTTAAAAAAACATTACCTAAGCATCTGTTCCAGGTAAAAGCTAAACTACAGAAGTTTATAAGGGACATAAAAATGAAGGTAGTTTCTGGTTCCTCCTGCTAGTACATTGGCTTTGCAGATTAAGTAGTCTATTATATGAAAGAATTGGGCTTATTTTTAATTGAAATACCAAAAAGAACAACAAATCTTAGAGTTTTAACCTTCTGCATTAGTTTGTCCTCAGTTTATAAACCAAACATTAAAAAAGGTAAATAATCACAACACTAAGCTTAGGAAAAGAGTTTGTAAAGATCTCCATCTTTTTGCTAGATTTCTTGAGTAAGCAAGCATTTGTGTACATGCACCCATATGCAAAGATGACTCACCTCTAGAGGCTAAATCAAATCACCGTATTAAACATATCCTTCTAATAAGCAAGCAAGCAAATGAACAAAAAGGAACAGGAATGAGTTTTACTAGAATCAAAGCTACAAGGCAGTGCAGAGAATTTAATTTTTCCCCAAGCTGTGACGCAATGAAAATGTGTCCTAAGGAGGCATATTCTGGTGACACTAATGGCAGCTTCCATATATTGTCTATCTGTCTATCTGTCTCTAGCATCAGCTTCAGGGACAATTTTCTCTGGAATTGCAGTATAAAGAATGAATGCTTGCCACAGTTCCATCAAATCTAAAATGCATATCCAAATTTATCATTTAATTTGGTCTTTGGATCTCATATTTTTGGTAGCTGATCTGTTATTTGAACTAGTTCTGTTCTGACCTGTTCATTTACTTTTGGTGCCTATTGTGATGGGTGGGAGGAGTTATGCATTTACTGTCAGAGCCAGAAATATCCATCATTGGCTATTAGAATGAAAATTATAGCTACTTCTGTTCTGAAACTTTTTCATTAGTATCTGAGTTTTCTCCTTATAGATAGGTAAAGAAATTCTATTATGAAATTATATACATGGAATTGTATAGGACATTATTTTTATTTATCTATATTGTAAACCAATCGTGTTTCTTACTGTTTAAATAAACAAATCGACATACAGTAATTTCCATAGTACAGTAATAATATGGATTATAGATATCACTTTGAGTCATCTCAGAAGGACTTCAACACTTTTGCTTTATTTTTTAGCTACTATGAGAATTTTGCAAGCAAAAAAGCCTACTGTCCAAGCAGATGGTCATACCTGTTTTAAACCAACCCAGGGGTTTATAAAATACTCAAGGGGAAATGGCCACAGGCCTGATTGTTTTTCTTTTTGTTCTTTTAAATTGGTAGCATAAACAGACAAATCAAACATGGAAAATGTAAGCCAAAATCGAGGTGTTGCAGAAACCTCCTTTAATGGCGATTGGAACATCAGATTTCTCCCACAGAATTAATCTGGAAATTTAGTTGATCATGTGAAGTAGACAATATGCAACTGTTTTATTGTGTGCTTAGCTTTTTACTGTAAAGATAAGAAAAAATGGATATGGATGGACCACATATAACCCACTAAGAGTTCAAAAGAAACCAACATATTATGTTATCCCAAAGATTCCAACTGCTCGCAATGATCATATAATGATCATAATAATGCCAATAAAAGCCTCTGTGTACCAAGTGTTAAACATTGCCCCTTCTCTATTGCCCAACAGTTAGATTGGCATAATCATATAACAAAACAAATATCCTGCATATTCTGCAAACTGTTTCACAAATGATCTCTGCCACAGTTACTGAGTTTGCACTCAGCGAATTAATTGAGAGCAGTCATGATGAATTTTCCTGTCTATTGCATTAAAAACACATTTCAAGATAACTGTATGTTTTCACAAGATTGCAAATTAATTTATATGGAAAAAAAAATGCATAGGCATATCTCCACCCTATCCAATTTCAGCACATTATTTAGTTCATAGGATTATTACTTGTGGCTACTTCAGATTTAAGAAAGAAAAAGAAATGGAGATCTGATCACAGGTTTTCTTAGTATCTCCTCAAATAAGGCCTTTCACTGATAATATCCAACTACACAAATGGATGGAAATATGGAAGAAAAAAAATGATGGAAAATGTGGAAATCCCCTCCCCCATCCCCTTATATGCAAAATATATGAGCTACCAAACATGGAGCCACATCCTCTGGTAAGGTATGTTGCAAACAACAACAAAAAGAACAATAGACCAGTATTGTTTTTTTATTGCAATTAAAACATCCATCCAAAATAATGAAAGGAATGACACACTTAAAACTCTTGAGCTCCAGTGGTTGAGGAAATGTGCACTTAATTCTCTCTAGCCACTGAATATTGAAACATATCTCTTTGTGGTGTGAACCTATGACCTGCTTCACTCTTACTTGTACAGCATACCAACCCTTCTTCCTGCCCTTGGGACACTAAATGTAACAGTGCAATCAAAAGATTTGCAGAGATGATTTCATAGCAATCTTTTCAAATACTGCATGTTTCATAATTGCAAGTGTGTAGGAGTGTATCATTTAGATGTTTGCGTCTCCTCTTTCATTGGCTGGATAATTGTATTCTTTTTTTAAAAAAACCATCCATTAGTCTAGCTCAGAATAATTAGCTGAGTCCTGCTCTTCATCATAATTATATGTCTTGCAAGATCTCCTCTCTTAAACTGAAACTCCTTAAGTGGTCAAGCAAAATAATCTAACAACAACAAAAAATACCCACAATCACTTCACTGACTCTGTTTCGCTGTAATATAATAGCAACATTGAAACAAAGGTTAAGGTGTGTTCTCCAATGGAATTAATAGGAACCAGTAGTGCAGGAGAGTTCTAGGTATATATCAGTATCTCTCTGCCCACAACAGGCCACTGATTCTGGGAGTGATGGTTCATTTCAAGACTTGTGCCATGTCTTTAATGTAAGAGTCTGTGGGCTAAACTGTCCCTGTATAATTGCATCCTTTAGTACTTTGATATAGTAATAGAAGATTGAAGCACATGTTTAAAGCCAGAACAGACAGATTTATAATGCATACTGGCTGCTATAGTTTCCAATAAAGTATACCCCACAATTCACCTTTATTTTGGCCTTACAAAAATGAAGCTGTTCCTTGGTCAAATAGAAGGAAGAACTGTTCCAGATGTTTGTAAGTCTAATACTTTGAATCACAGCTTCTATCTTTGTTAAAAAGTAGAAACTTTTCAAATGTGCCGTTCTGTATTTTGTGAACCATTTAATGGGCCTATGCAATTCAAGCTATTAAATAAATGATTTGTGATTAGAAATAAGGTCTACTGAACTGGATAGGATTTATTTCAGAGTAGACATAATGTTGCATTGCAGTACATAATCCTGTAAATTCTGTTCCAGTAGAATAGCTAAATGTGCCCCCCACTCCTGCCATCCTCTATAATTTTCTGTGTATTAAATAGTGCAGAAAGTCTTTTGCATTTTTCCTACCAGGCTTCATTCAGTTTAATGAAAAAAGGGTTGGCTTAAGAAATTATTTTAAAGGAAAAGGGAATTTCAGAGAAATTGTTATTGATGGAGTGTGGTGTTCCTGCACTTACTTGGTTATAGGCTAGACCAGAGTTGTGTGTGATTGTTCTCTTCTTTGATGCAGTCATCTATAAATCTGCAGCCTCCATGGCTTCATACATTTCAATTAAATCCTCAAGAAAGACATAATAAGGGAACTTCTCCTTGGGACTTGTCTAGCAATGGTAATATTGTTGCTAAAGGGGAATCCTGCCCTTGAGAGAATGTTGGAGGATCTCTCTTTCTCCTGGAGAAATATGGAAAAAAATGTTTCCTTGCACACATATTTGCTGAAAATTTTTGATCTGACTGTTCTGGGAGTGGCCAGGTCTTCCTGAAATAAATATTCCAGAACAGGATTTACCTCTGGGCCATGTCTGGAACTGCCAGATCAATACATTCCAGAAGAAAATATGAATGCTATCATTTTCTATGGAATGTTCTGTGCTCAGAATGCTGAATTTTGCAAACGAATACTGTATTACTTGCCTGTGCTGGCACTATACTCAAATAGGAACCAAGGAGCTGATGTACTAGTTGGTTCTAAATGACAGCCATGCTTCATCTCCTCCAAAACAGTATCTGATATAAACCCCTCAGCTTCCTCCCACTTCACTCCACCCCACATTAGCCATTAAGCATGAGCCATGTGATACTGGTGGCAGCATCTGCATCTTCAGGGTCTCAAGTAGCAACAAGTGGAAACTGCCATGTAAGAGGTAGGTCAATGGAACCTAGGAAGGTGGCAGGATCTCTGGTAATTCTACGGGGAGGGGCCATGCAAATTTGGGAAAGCTTTGTCTATCATGACTCATTAAGATCTAGAGTACAATCCCCCTTGCTTCTTGACAGGCTTATTGGTTTGCTCATGTCCTTTTAAAAATTATTTAGAAAATATCTATAATCCAGATACAGGAAAAGAAAAAGAAAAGAAAATCATACCTGAGATACCCATCTATTTACAGCTTCTGAAATCCAAGACAAGACATCAGTGGGAGAAGAGAAAAGGAACTGAAAAATGAAAGAGGTCCTATTGAGGAATAGATATAGTCTAAAAACTGTGCTTAACATTTCTCAGAGTTCATATTGAATTCACTCATATTGTCACTTTGTCAAAGTGCTTGGATACCGAGAACCTTGTGAACATTACTGGAAAACTGCACCTGATAATAAATGTTCAAAGATAATGTCCATATTGATTGTCAGGTGTCAGCTAGAACAATGAATTACAGGCCTACCTTGAGATAAGTTACCAAATGGTAAAGTGTCTTTCACTTACCTTCTGCTAAATTTTACCACATCCTTCTGATTTCTGTTCTAATTTAAATGTGCCATAAAAATATCCTTGTAATTCAAAGAGAAAGACAAGTAATTATCCTACCAAATTTAACACACACACACACATCATTATCTGCTTATTATTATAATTATTCTGCATGTCATTTATTCATTCAGTTCCTATCTTAACCCTTTCAGGTGTTCACCCACTCAAGGCAGCCCCCAAAACCAATTTGTAAACAAAGTAGAGGAATTATACTATATCATTTATTTATTAATTCTGGGCACAAGACCAGCACAAGATAATACAATATCAAAACAATAAATCCAGACCAAACCAAACCAAAATATGATATAACATTAAAACAACTTAAATAATTAAAGTGATACATTTTTCATGTAACTTAAAGCAGCAACATCTTTTCCAGGCTCTTCAGGAGCCACAACAAAACTGTTGCAGGAATGGATAGCGGAGAGGTGCTGTGCACATAACACTCGCAACTCTTGTTATGGATCATTTTCTAAGTATGCAAAGGCCTAATATTTACTGCAATCATATGCATATCTACCCAGAAATAAGCAATATTAGTTTCAATGGAATGACCCTTAGAGAAGTAAATACAGAATTTCAGCCTAAATTGTTGCAAAGAAGTCAGTGGCTTGAGTTCATTCCTAGCACTAAGCTTAAACTATACTGTAATTTGTTGGGGGTTTTGATTAGCATGTATAATCCAACTCAGTGTGGTCTGGTGATAAGTGTGCATTCTACCACTGGTTTATTCAGTAAATCATGGGTAAACATTTTTCTGGCTTAGTTTTATGTGTGAATGCAGCCACTGTCTCTCACCTTAATCCTACTTCACAGTAGTGAAGAAATTCCCTTAAATGAAGGACAGAATTCTAATATCATCAATATTTTTTAATTATTGCAATGCCATCTTTTTTCCTTTCATTTTTAACAGCAGCCTAGACTATGTCACTTATCATTTTTGTTATATGGAAAAGAAAAGGAAATATTACATTGTTTAATAGACAGTATTTGCACCTATGAAGCCATTACAGAATGTATTCACTTCTGTCTTCTTATCATCTTGCTAATTTTTGCAACATTTAATTACTGCATTAACACTTTTTCTCTATTACCATTTTCTTCTCAGTCACCATTAGCACCATATCTATCATAATTCATCGAAACAAGGAGGACAATAGACCAAAATGCAGATGAAAAGCATTCTGATAATATGAAATGGTGCTTACACACATGATGTCTTGCTTGTTCTTTCATTGGATCAGAGGATTATTTTATATTGAATATAATGTAAATGATCGGATGGAGTAGGTGGGTATACTAACTGACGAGTAGGATGAAGATGGCTTCAGATAATAAAATAACAACACCTTCAAAGATCTTGAGCAAGTTATTTAAATAACTGTTTATTAAATTCCACATGAAAATGATTCAAGATCTCTGCAGGAGATGCAGGATTTCTCTGGCCTCATTATATAAAGAATTTCATCACATTGCTTGGCTTTAGTAACTGTAAGTAGCATGGTTATAGGTTGTTATCTTTTTCATCTATCTCTAGGGACTTGCTCCAAATTTTAGCTGCCTTTATGTCAACAGAAGTCCTATTTTTAGCAGCAGAACATAGGCCTTAAATAATTTGCTTCTGTTGGTATTTAAATAGAATTATAAATAATATAGCTATTTGTACATATCCATAATACAATTTATTGTACACAAGCATGACACCACCAGAATGACACCACCAGAATTTTAACTCAAACATATGTTTCAGAACAGTACTTCTGTCTGGGCAAAGCAACAGGCAATCTTCCTGAACAGACTGGTTTTCAAAGGTTATCTTACACATTCTATAATACTGAGGATAATGCTCAAAAGCAGCAGCACAAGCAAGGGGGGTCTGCCAAACAATATCTAATCAGGAGACCCAAATGATGTCTCTCTGAAATGGACTGTGGAACCCAAGAGCTTTTTTTTAAAAAAAAAAAAAACCCAGGTAATATATCAGTAGCTTGCTTGCTTGCTTGCTTGCTTGCTTGCTTATTTATTTATTTATTTATTACATTTCTCACCCGCCCATCTCCCCCCAGTGGGGGAACTCTGGGCGACTCACACCGAACATTAAAAACATAAATATATATAAATACATAAAACATCAGTTTAAAAGCATTTCTAAAAAAGGGGAAGGAGAGTCCAAGAAAATGAAAAATCTGAGGCTGAAGACAGGAGGCCTCTATGGGGCTAGCCAACCCCATGCTTGAGGTATTCCCTCAATTAATTAATTAAGCTGACTTTATTTTATTTGGAATTTTGCATGCATGATTGTTGCTATCATTATTCTGCATTTCTCTTTCCTGATAAACTCCTTTTCGTACCTAGAGATTTGGTTTCATTGACTGAAAGAATTTATCGTTAAAGCTTCCCCATGTGAAGGATTGCACAGTTACTGGGTACAGCTAACACAAAGTTTGCTGAATCCTGTAATCCTGAGCTTTGGTCTGGAAGATCCCAAACATCTTCCTTTCTATTCTTCCATGGGTTGGGCTAAAGGGAGATTCTGCTCTTGGTTGAAGGGCTAAGTGTATTGGGAAGTTCAGCCTAATGGGCAGCAGCCTATTATAATTATCTTTTACTAAGGAACACTTAGAAGAAGGGTTTAAGCCAATAAGGTTTAAATTGCCATCCTTCCTGGTTTAGAAAACAAAATTAAATGCTTCCCCTCCCCACTCTTCTCAGAAAAGAATGAGCTTGAAAAGTTTACTTATTTATTTAGAGTCTACCATCTCTAAATTTCCAAGACACTAATGATTCTTGGAAAGGTTCACATTCAGTTTTGATTCATGTTGAATAAATTCTGCTTTAATTCAGATATGAACCAAATCTATCCAAATTACTCCATTTGGGTTGTGAATTTAGCCAAATCTGAAACCTGTCCCTGTCAGAGATGATTCCATGAAATGCATGAACTATTACCAAGTTGGGGGCATATATCCCTGGATGTAAATGGGGAAATGCGAGGTCAAAGTCATATGAAAATTTCAGTATGGGCTGTGATAATATTATGAAAGCTTTGCTGTATGAAAAATAGCTACTGTGGCCATTTACAAAGAGTACTGATAATACCACATACTAGACTTTAGTATTACTACCTTGTAGAAAATAAATTGGAATAGATGTTTACAAATCATGTTGACTAATCAGCTTAAGGTAATAGGAGCACATCCAAGACCAAATGTTAGTACAGTAAGACATTCCATTACTGTTATCACCCATTGAAAACAAAAGCCACAAAAGACCAATAGACTGTTATCAGCGTAACAGTGATATTGGAAACCCATATATTTGGACATCCAAGGGATGGATAGCGGGATAAACAAACTTGGGTCCAAGACTGATCCCTGAAGGATATCTGCTAGAAGGGGAAATTCCTGGGACTGAAATCCACCACGCAATATTGCAAAAGAACAAGAAGACAAAAAAGATTTAAACCAATCAAGGGCACTGGCAATGATGCCCCAAGATGTTAATGTAAACAACAAAGCTGAAGTTCAAGTCCGTCACATGCTGCCACCAGATCAAAAAGGACCAACACCAAGGTAACATGCTAAGACTTGGCCACCAGAATGTCATTCAAAATTTGAGAAAATGGTGTCTCAGTTGAATGGCTTGCCTGAGATCCTAAGTGAAGTAGATTGAGCAAGCCATTAGAAGATAAATAAAGACTCAATTGTGAGTGAGCAACTTTCTGAGAAAAAGAAGCAAAGGCATATTGTAGGTCAATAATATTTAAAAGAATCTGGAAAACTACCAGTAGTAAAAGAACAATTCACTGGATGGTAATATAGGGCAGGAAAGGTGATAGAAGATTAGGATAAAGAAAGGAGTCAAGAAGGTCAGCAAGGGAAGTAGTATAAGGAGAGCCTTTCATGACCTGTCAAATATTATCCTTCAAGATGGGGATAGATCCATATGCAGGAGGAGTGGAAGAAAATAAAGAAGATGGTGGAAGATGGCTAGTAGGAGGAAAGAATGAGTAATATTCACCACTTTTTAGAAACAGGTTTTTTGCCTTGATTTTTAAGGTCAAAATTTCATTTGGATGCTTCTCACATACCTAATTTTTAAGCAATTTATGATCAGTTGAATACTATACTTTCTGGCATAAGAAATCAGATGATAACTGGGACAGGTCAGCAGATTACAGAAAATCAATTTGAAGATTTTTTGACAGCTCAGAGGAGAGAATATATACCTTGCAAGGAAGCAGATATTAATTATATCAGTTAATATCTACAAGATTGGGTTCAGTCCATTTTTTCTCTGCATCATTCCTTAAATCATCACAAAAGAAATCAGAGAAAGTAGCTGGATATAGCAAATTATAAGCCTCTATTGCTTGGCATGCATTCCTAAAACTTATTGAAATTGGAATATGTTAGGGGCACCTACTCCATATTCTCCTCACAAATAGAGGTGGGGGGAAAGGACAAAATAGTAGAAACATACACTACATTATACTGTAAAGGAAAACAATGTACTCACCATAAATTCTCTGAATGAGGTTATCTTTTCTGAAAGCATTCTTAAATCTAAATTGCTTTTGTATCCCATTTATACAATAATAAAGTTTCCTCTTTGCAGAATGCGGAACAACACCAAAAAGGAAATACAACGATAATAAAAACAAAAAAGGCAAAAAATAAAAGACTAAAACACATCATTTGGAATCTGTGACAAGACATATCTAAATATTTAACATGAAACTATTTAAATATAAAGGGGAATTATAAAATCCATAAAACTAATAACATTATTTGGTATTTTATTTATTCATTGTATTTGTGTCCCATCTTATTTGGGATTCTCTCCTAATTTTATCTCTATATCAACAATCCCGGGAAATCGTTTTCACTGAGATAGCAGTACTGGCTCAAAATTACCAGAGTTTTAGGTTAAATAGGGACCTGAATCTGGACCCCACCTCAGGGATTTGAAAACTTCAGAAAATTCAGTGTACTAAATTCAAAGTTTTTTGTTTAATGACAAACTGTAATTTAAATAGGCACCACAGGGCCATTCTGGGTGGGGCACCAAAAGTTGTAGGGTTTTTTTAAGAAGTCTGTTTTTCTTGTGCTGAAATATCGAAAGCTTTCTATATAGATGGAATTTGTCCAGTAGATAAGAAGTATTGGTGTTGTACCTAAAGGCTGGGCTTGGATCCCACCATAAATATGCCAGTGTTAATAGAGATAAATAATCAAGAAAGCAAGGAAACAGGAAAGGTGAAGTGAAGAAGCATGAGAATGTAAAACAGCCTGGATGGACAAGACTAAAAACCTATCTAGCATTTTCTTTTCAAAAGGTCAACTAAATGCCAAAGAGAAATGTCCCACTGAATGTGCTGGGGCACATGACAGGGAGATTCCTATTCTACCCCTATTCTGCTTGTGATTTGCCAGTAAGCTTAGCCTGGCAAACATGTAAGACAGTGTTGTAATCTATGGGCCTTTGGTCTGATCCAGTATGGTGGTCTTAAATTTTTATATGTCTCTTACCTTTATTCTTCTTTAACTCCAGCCATTTTTTACCTTTGTGCTGATGGCCTGCTCTCAGTATAATTGTTACACCAACATCATGTATCACTAGATCAATGATAATATATGAAAATATAAATCTGCTCTTCCCCCATAAATGTTTGCCAAACAGCAGCAAAAAATATCATAGCAAATCTACTTACCATCAGCAAATGTAACTTGAGCCTAACAGTATATCTATATCTATATCTATAGCTATCTATATCTATTTCTCCCAGAAAGAAAGGTGGGATATGCATCCATGTTGATGCTCTGATGACCATCAGCCCCTTCTTTAAACAATAGTTCTTCTCCACTTCTGGCTCTCAGCTGTCCTTATTTAACCCTTGTCAGCTCTACTTCCTCTTCCTGAAAGATGCTTCTCTCCTTGCTGCAGAACATATGACAGATAGCCAATGGTCTTGAAGAGACAAAGGCAGAGCTCTTCTCAGGGCCATTCAAAAACTCTTCCCATATCTAGATATCGATAGAGAAAGCAGTTTCATTCATTATAGGAAGTAGACCACATGCAAGGCAAATATAGTGCAATTTTCATTAGATAAAGTTTTGTTAGTGTGCATAGAAGTTCACCCTAGTTTGTCAACAAAACAGAAATGGAAACTGTTATGGTTACATCCTGAATGCCCTATGAGTTCTGATTTTTAAACTGCATGTCCAGAGATATAGAAATTTAGCAGCTCAATAGTGTTTTCTCTTATTTTCTTTCATCCAGCTCTTTTTTTCCTTAATGGAGTGTTCTTTGGGCTTTGTGACTTCTCATTTTCTTCTGGTTGTCCCCTTTCCTTTTTTCTGTCCAGCAGTTTGCCATTTTGATGCTGGCAAAAGAGATTCCTGCCTTCATCTCGAGGAAAATTCCCACAGAGGCTAGTGGGAGAAGGGTGAAGGCAGAGAGAGAGGAATGACATTGTGTCAACAGAATACTAATAACTGCTATCCTGTTGCGAACAACCAGCCTCAGACCCAGATGCCTGAAGGAAAGAGTTGGAAGAAGCAAAACCTGGGGAAAGAGGGAGGAGGGAGAAGGGAAGAGAAGAGATAGTAAGAGCAATAAACATGTAATAGCTAAGCTGTAAAGTAATAAAGGAGTTAAGAAAGCGTTAACAGAGATAAATAATCAAGAAAGCATGAAAACAGGAAAGGTGAAGTGAAGAACTATGTACAAGTGCAGAAAGATATCACTGAGTACAGAGAAAATCCCAAAGTTAAAAAGTGATCCCTGATTAAAAAGAATTAAGTAAAATAAGATAGAAAAAGGAGCAAAACCTTAGAAATGTAGAGGGAGAATGTTTAAAAGCAACCCAGATAAGAAACCACCATCTTAATATGTGAGTAGCAATGGAGGCGAATATGTGTAGCTCAGGGTTGAACTGTGGAGTCCTTGGGGTTCTCTGAGCTTAATTTATAATAATTTATTTATAATTATTTACTTTAATTATTAATAATAATTTATATTAATGGTTAATTAATAATTAATAATTCTGAGTTTAATATGTGAGTATCCAGTACATTTTGCATATAGTTTTACAACAAATAACTTTCTGTAACAAAAGCCTACCTCTTTCTAATAGTCATCCTCCCTTATAAAAGAACCCCCCTCTAGTTTTTTAAAAGGGACCACCTTATATTGGGCTTTTGCTTTCAAATATGTTGCTTCCTCATCATAAATAAGGTATATTGTTTCCAAGTCATTTGATGGCTATAATCTGTGGCAAAGCTAAAGGAGAACATTTAAGCAAGGAGCATGATGGAAGAAGGAAGTCAAAAACTTCTTTATCAGGCCTTTTCTGTTCCCACTTCTAGTTATTTAGCAGAAAATATTTATCCAGCAACAAGAAAAGAAAACAGTGGGCAATTAGCCATGTTAAACTTTGCATAACTTCCAGATATTTGCATGAACCTCAGACTTAAATTATTGGAGGAGGGAAATCAGAGCCAAAAGGAAACACCTAAAAGCCAGATGGAGAGAGAAAAGTTTAGTATACAGTATCTTATCTGTGGTTTAGCAATAGGATAGAATGAGAAGTAAACTGCTTCACCTTCAGCTCTCCTAATTTGCTAAGATAAACATTTAAAACCAGATCTGAATATATAGGAATCCAATTTTTGCTGATTTTTGAAGGATTTTTTTTCACAGTGTAAAAGACTGATTGTAGAGTTGAAAACCAAAGAATCTCCCTTTTTAAGCGGGGGGAGAGAGAGAGAGAGAGAGAGAGGAAACAGAACAGGTCCACCAGCATGTTTTATAGACGTTATTTATAAGCAAACAAATAAATGTTATGAAGGCCCTGATTTCAATGAAGACCCTTATACTTACTGGTACTGAATGTAAGACAACATATGTAATTAATTATTTGTCTTCACAGATTAATGGAAGCATCATTATGTACCATAATCTATATAAATTTATATATAAATATATGCCATTTTGGCTCTGCTGGTTCATTCCTGTCTACTTCAATGGCAATAGCATGCTGTTCTTGAGATGCTATATTGCTTTAGTTCAATCAAACTTTTCTCAAGAAATAGGAAAATATCCAAGCCTCTGTAATTTTAGTTAAAATGTACTAAATGCATCAAATACTATGACTTGTTATCTCAGGTCTAAATTTAGTTTTTTGAAAAGGATAAACAATGGTGGCAGAGCTGCCCCAATCATAACATGGCTAGGAAGTATAGGCCATATGTGTTAGCAAATTGTATCCTACAACTGGAATATATTAGAAATCAGGCCTACAACTTTCCAGAAAAGTAAAGGGTCAATAAATAATTGGGGAGTTTCCTAGGCCCATATCAGAGCAAGGGATCACTCTGTAGTCACCTGGCACATGGGTGTCTCCCGGGGTGGGGCTAAGGGGTAGCAAGTAATGAAACATACATAATGATGCCATGGCACCAACCCTACCAATTAGATATTTGCATCCAATATCAGCATGCATGTATAAAAGGGTAGGGTTTGCATTGTGAACATCATCACCCACAGCAGCCAGGTTTCAACTGCATGGTTGTGGGCACCATCTTGATTGTGCTGACCTCCTTCTTGTGGACACCCCTGATCACACTGATGTTCTTTTTCATCACTGCTGCTAGCTCTGTTTAACTATGACCTGGCACCTCCCTTCTTGGTATCTCACTTTCACTTTCTTTGATAAGACTGAGAAAATAAGGTAGCATCCTAGCTTTGTTTTGGGCTTCCCTTTAGGAAGTTGTGTAGATCCGGTAGAGACTTTAAATGAGACGTTTTCGGTGGCCATATAGAGCTTTCCATGTGATACAAATGTTCTGCAAAAATGTTTGTTTAAAAAGTTTATTTATTTATTTATTTATTTATATTAAATTTATACGCTGCCCATCTCCCCTAGAGGAGAGTTGATTAAGTGAAAAATGTTTATAAGAAATTGTGGTTATTTTGTTGTAATGAAAGTTTTTAAAATGTTGTAGAATCAAAATACATCAATATGTCATCCTTCCTAAAATAGTACAAACCAGGGAAAATTCATTCATCAGTAATCCCATCATAAGGTGGTCTAATCCATACATGCAGTGGCAGGCCTATATGAAGTCAAGAAAGATTGTGCCTCAATAGCATTATTTCTTTAAAAGATTGATATTAAATAGTTTGGCAGAAGAACTGAGAATCTTTCACAGGCGTGTAGAAGAAATGAGATATGCCAAAAACTTGCCATAATTCCTTGCAATTCAGTTATCAAAAAATACTAAAACATTGTCCCCATGTACATCTGATTATTCTATTTATCACCGAAAGATACACGGAACACAAATAGTTGGGAAACATGCAAAAACGTAAGCCCAAAGATATGCTATAATGGAAAGCAAAAAGACATTAGCTAACCTTGCCTGTGTAAAAAACCAGTTATGGAGAGCAGTCAAGTTCTAAACATGTGCGCATGTATTAACTAGAATCTTCAAAAGAAATTTCAGTTAGCATGCATTGATAACAATTTCTCTCTAAACGTGAGGCGTACGTGTTGCAACATTGCATCAACATGCATTTCAGTCTCAGCAAATAAGAGGATTACTAGGAGATTTCTAAAATGCATCTATCTGCAAGGATGTTCATGACTGAACTCCAAATGCGCGACTATAAAAAATTGGGTGATGCACTTTTTAAGCCTTTTTCCCAGGAGATTTTGTAGGAATGTATAGAAAGGAATTTTTAACACAATTTTTTTCAACAGCTGAGTAAAGAAAAAGATTTGACAATTATATTTCATGCCAGTGCTACAAAACACAGCAATTTTTATTTTCACTAGGTAGGTAGACATAGATGAAGCTTACTAGATGGCTTTCAACCATATGTAGTAACCATGGAGATATAGGAGGACTCATACTGCAGTGTCACAAAATGTGATTGTTATAATCAATCATTATAACCATCCATCATTCCAAGATATGGTTGTTCTGAGGTCATAGTTCACATAGTAGTGAATCATGCTTAGATAGTAGATTTGGAGCTCTGCGTGTAAAAGGGGTGAGATTTTCTACACTTGAGGTACACTTTGCAGTCTATGGACATGGTTATGAGTAATGTTTTAATGGTGGATTCATCAAGTCATTAAGGGATAACAATGAAATATAAGGCTTGCCTCAAAACTGCAGTATCATTTCCAGATGCAGATGTTTAAGATGCAGGTCATAAACTTGAATAGAAGGTATAGTTTGCTTTGGTTTCCATAGAAAAAGTCACAATATATGCCTTAGATTTTGTTTTATGTGCTACAGATGGCCTACAGTATAAGGCACTAGGGTCATAATTTTAATTATTCCCTCTACCCATGCATATGTGAGCAGTAAACAGAAAATGATTTTCCTTGGTCTTCATGTAAGATTCATAGGGATTCACAGATGGAGGATTTCTATCCCATGTGGATTTAATAATAGAATACATAGACCAAGGTGAGAGATGCTGCAATATAATTAAATGGTGGGCTTAGGGTAACTGTGGAATAGTACTGGGGCTCTGATGTCTCTTTCTTCTTGTCAGCCCATAGTTATATCTTTATTGTGTCAATGGAGACATACTGTAATGCCACTGGACATCTGAGCTGTTCAGTTCCCACAGCTAATGTTATTTCCTTGGTTTGTTCTCCAGAATTAGAAATGGAAGAAAAACAAAGCAGACTTTAAAAAAAATCTGTATCTTCTTTCTGATCGATTGTACTATCTTGCTTTAGTAATGCAGACATTTTTTTTTAAAAAAAAGGAAATTCTTTTCCTTTCTGAAAGAAATTCAAATACAAGCATCTAACTCTACATTACTAGATTAGGAAACCCAGTTGCCAATGTATTACGTGTGGGTGGCCTGCAGTTATTTTTATTTATTTATTTCTTCCATTTAGGCACTGCCTGACTCCAGACTGTCTCCGGGTAGCTCACAATGCAAGGCAATATAAAAATAAACATCTACACAAAGCATTAAACAGAATACATCAAAGTGGCATCATTCCTAAATTGTTACAAAACACAGTAGTTTTGGTTCCTAGAAACTTCTAAGTCACAATTAAGGAAACCATGGCATGGCTTAGTGTGAATCCAGTTCCTGAATCTTCCTGTCGCACTTATGAGAGGGTGGGCAAAAAGAAAAATAAAAAGAAAAGAGCATTGTTCTGGAGCATCCCAGGAAGCCATAAAATGATCTGGATTGCTCTCTCTGACAGGACTGTGTTGGTTTGTCCTCAAGCAGAAGGATCTGAGTTCCCTGACAATAAGGGCGGGGGGGGGGGGGGGGGAGGCTCCAGTTGGTGCTTCTCCCAAAAAACTAATTTCCTCAGCGCTGTTTATTACTGCTGCCGAGCTATAAAGTTTTAAGTCCCCTAGTGCAACATTCCTGTTCTAGCATTCATTCTGCACCAGCCGCTCAGAATACGACACGTTATAAAAATAAAGCCTCGGATGCATTTTTGGCCTGTCGTTCCTAAAAGTAGTAAGCCAGAACTGCAAAATATTTTTTTTCCTTTGGGGCAGAATTTTACTGGCTACAGAGGGGACGTGCATGTGCTTTCGTTCTTTCATGAGCAACAGTGCTCTCATAATGTACGTCGATGGTCAGGGCCATTCTTATTTCCTTATGCATTTTATTTCTTATCGGCTATGTATCTCCCCCTGACTCCTGAGAACTCAAGGCAGCACATGTGGGTTTTCCCTGTCCTTTCACATCCCTAGAAACTCAGTGAGGTAGGCTGGATTAAAAGAAAAGCAGGCCCATAATCACCTAGGAGCTCTTGGCTAAGTGGGGACTTACTATTTTGGACAGAGTTCAAAGGCATCCATCAGGTGAGGGGTAGAAAAAGGCAAAATGGCATCCATAACTACTCAGCTAAAGCCCTCCTCTTTTGTACGTGCATCTTATTATTGGAATACTGCACGGGTCATAAATAAAAGGAATTCCATAAATAAAACAATAAGTGAGAACAAAAAGTCTGTCTTAATATGTGTCCTAGAATGCTATTTTCTTTGTCCAAATAGTTGTATATATTGCTTTATTTAAATGCATTTATGGGTAGAGAGGTATCATATCACTCTTCAGTCTGAAGTACTGCAGTCCTGAAAAACCAGCCAATGCTGCGTTACAGTTTGTGTTTTTCTGAGGCTTTGCAAAAATATTGATGTATTGCTCTAACTGTAGTTATGCCACCACCAGCAGTACCATTACTCTACTACCATGACTACTTTACTGCTGTGAATCATTACTGCAAACCATTGCAGTCCCATTTTTACAGAATAGAAACTGCAGTATATTTCTGAAGATTGGGAACAATTTGCTTCTGGTTAGAATGACTGATTATGCAAGGCCCAGACACAAGCAAGCTAGCTTTTGTTCACTTTTTTTTTGCTTGTGGTAAGTGTCTCTTTCCCTATTTTGCTTGTGGTAAGTGTCTCTTTCCCTATCTCTTCCCTGTATTCTTCTTTTTTCTGCTCCTGCTTCTTCCTTCCTCCTTTTTACCAGGGCCTTCTATAGGCAAGCGTCTGGAAAAGAACCTGGAAAGGAATTTTAGCTACAAGAATTATTCAGAGAGGAGGAAGGGTGCAGTAAAATCTGTGTCTCTCAGTTCTTTGAGCAGAAGGTCAATGGGTCCCCTTAATGCGGCTGCAGTGCATGTGATATTTTAGTTCTTAAATGCCATCACAAATCCCACCAATATAGCATAGTCATGTTGGCCACCTCCTAAAAATTGGTTATCTCCTTTTTATGACTTTTTTAAAGTCAAGTTTATCTTCTATAGTGCTTATCATTTAGAGCAAGTATACTCACTTTGAACAGTTCCCTGTCACAGATAGGAAATAAGAACTATATTGAATTTAAGCAAATATTCTGTCACTTCCTGATCCAAGTCCACAGGTTTATTTCCTCCCTTCTTCTTGCTAATTCACTTCTTCTTGTTCAAGTTGGCCTTTATAGCTCTATTTTAAATCTTACAGCTGCTGCCTAACCTTTATTCTGTAAGCAGTTCTTTTCTGAAGGAAATTGTCCTCTTCACCTGCAAATAGCATCTTGTGTGAAGTACGTTCTATTAATGTAAAGGGAAGAAATGTCAAGGGATTGTATAATTATGTAGTCAGCATTTAGTCTTATTTTTGAAATGTGATCTAGTTCTCCAGGTCCATTTATAAACCTGCCAGGACCAGAAAAATAATTATAGAAGCCTTTTTATTTGGTTTGTCATAACCATGGAGACCATTCAGAAGATTTATCCTGTGATGGTAAAAGATTGTAATGTACAACCAGCCATATTGAATGACCCTATGAATAGGCCTTAGCTGAAACAGTATGCTAAATCTTGGCAAAGACTGCAATTTTATTGGCCTATTCTATGCATGTTTTAAAATTTATTATTTTTATATGAGAAAAAAATCAAAAATAAAAAGCCCCTGCAAACATATATCCCTTGTATGCTAAACAGAAAGTATTGTGTATATATTTGTGTTGCTGCATAATTAAATGAACATATAAGCCTGTTCACTTAACAGTAGAAAACATGGAGAAATTAAGCAAAGTAAGCATATAGAGATATAAACTAGCTATTTGTATTTCCCTTGCCAAGTTGTGCAATCTAGCCTTTTGCTTTTTAAACCATGTCCAGTCCCTGGATTAGGGATTCTAGATGTTGCTGAAATATAACATTCATGTAGTTGGATGAGAGATGCTGGGAGTAGTAGCACAACTACATCTGGTATGCCACAGATTGTTTACTCCAGTTTATAGCTTAGCACAAGTTAGGTATTTCCAATACTTGTATGCTACTTACTTAACCAAATAGTGAAAGTCTTAGTAAATGGTGAATCTAACCAACTGCAGTATCATCAACAAATTACAGTTGACCAGAGCATGACTGGGCACAATCTCTGAACCCAGCCAAAGCAATTGCCCACAACCTGAACAGCATGTCCCCGTTCTTCAAGGAAGTAACAAATCAGAGAAGATTTAAGAGAAAGAGTTTAGAGAATAAGGAAAGATTGAAGGAACCCTGCGTTCTCAAGTTTAGTAGAAAAAATAAGATTGACAGTAACAAGGTACCAGCACCATCAAGTGCTCCAAATAATATTTTAAATAATCCTCTCAATAACATTAATCCTTCCTGAATTCCTTAGGCAGGGCAGCCAGTACTCACATTGTTACTGCAATATTATGCATGGGAAACTCTGGCAAAGTGAGGCAACCTTCAAGGTAGAAGCCGTGAGGGGGTTACATTGTGGCTTTCCATCTTTCTGATGGACGACGGCAGATCCTAATAATAAATTTACTTAGACTAGAAAAAGATCAGCAGGAAATGGATTGAGATAACCATGGCTGAGGTACTTATCCTCAACCCCAGAAGCTCATGGCCTATTCAACTCTAATATCTCCCAGTGGACACCCTTTGGTTTCTGCCCAGGCTCAGTGAAACAGGGTCCCCTTGCTTTCCCACCCCCTGCCCACAGTATTGCAAAGCTTCCCTTTCCTTAACTATTTCAGAATGTATCTACTATGTTTCTATAAAGTTGAACTACCAGTTCTTTTTGCTTCAAAGTTTACAAGAATGTAGGATCAAAAGAACAACTTTTTCTCTTATTTTAGTCTCAGAGCAACAATGGTACCATAAGGGAGAGGAGGAAAAGGGTCTGCGTTAGTGGAGATAATATGGGAGGAGGGGGAACATGGGTGTAAACCTGAGAAAGGAAAGGAAAGGCACAGGAACTAGTAAGAAGAAAACAATCCCAAAAGGAAAAGGCTGGCACTGGTAGATTGGTCCGCACAACAGGTAGCTAGCAAGGTTTGCATTCTCTGCATAGATGGGAAAAACAAGAAGCTGGGGAATAATTAATCAGGTCTTGCAGTGACCAGACTGAGCACCAACCTGACACCATTGCCGACCCCCTGCAAGCAGACTGAAGTGTCTGAAGTTGTCCTAAGGCTGCAGTGTGGAAGGCTCCCCAGTCTCCTCAAATAGCTAAAATACTTTGGCCCTGCTCACTCCAGGGCCACAAAATGAATGCTGGGTGGCTGCTTGCACGTTTCCCCAGCCTGAGCTTGAGAGAAGTCAGATAATTATGGAACACGAAGGTTAATGGGAAGATATAGAATTCTGTTTAATGCTATGAATAAGATGCATCTGTAGTGGTTGTAAAATCATAATACATTCAAGTGCCAGGCAAAAGCTGAGGACTAGCAATTTCAAACTGTGATTTGCTGATTCTATAGACATACAACAAAGGCCAAAATAGGGCTGTGGGTGCTTCAACAAGGATTCAGAAGTATTTCAGACCTTGCATGAACATAGCATCTCTCCGTTGTTACTTAGAGCAATCACTTCTTTTAATTTTTTTCATGCAAACTTGAAAAAAGATGCTGCTGTCTCAACTAATCAACTTATTAAAGCAATTCTTAAAGTGGTAGCATCTTTTTTTCAAGCTTGGCCAGAAGCCAGAAGAACAACACATGAATGAATTGCAGACAGGTGTTATGCTGCTACAAGGTCTGAGGCACTTCTTCAAAATCATTGTTGAAGTATGCATTTTATATTACAAAATATAAAATGGAATGAAAGGGGGGGAAAGCAACAGTATCATGAAGGGAAATAGGCCCCATGAACCCTTTTAAAGGTTTTGCTTGATAAAGTTCAGGGTTACAATTTGTTCTTATCATCAGGCCGTGAAAGAACTCTTGATTTGCTAGATTAGAAACCACAGCCATGCTGTTGAAGTGAACAAACCTTTTTAAATTCTTGTTTACTACAAGCTTCCCATAGCTTCCCATAGATTTCTAAGATCCCAGTCAGACTGATTTCCTCCAGGCTAGGAGCCATCCAAAAATGGTGCTTTGCACTGTCTGCAGGACTATGGCAGATCCTAAGAATAAATTTACTTAAACTAGAAAAAGATCAACAGGAAATGGATTGATACAACCATGGCTGGGGAACTGTCCTCAACCCCAGCAGCTCATGGTCTATTCAACCCTGACACCTCATTGTCAAGCCCTATTCTACCTCAATCATGAGTCTAGCAAGTGGCTAAAGTGGGAAGAATTGAGGAAGGTGACTGATGGAATTCCCCAGCTTAATTTCCTCTTCCATCAAGCATCTCCTCTTGGCAGAAAAACTACTCCTCCCCAATGTGGCGGGTGAGGGCTGGGCAAGTGCAGCAGGTACTTGAGATGGAGGGTTTGGCTATTTTCAGTTGGCTCAAGGGACAGGTCACAGGTATGCAGTCCTCCAACCCTATGACCAGCCAGGCTACTTCTAGAAATGGGTCTAGCACTCTTGAGCATCAAACCTGTGTCCAAAGATAGCCCAACATACAGGCTGCTGGAACCAAAGAAATACGTCGAATGAAACAGGAGGGAGATCTCCCAACTTATCAGGAATTTCAACTAAACTTCCCTCCTTGTAAATGCCAGCACATCCTGAACTGCTTAGCAAATGTACAGAGGTCTGAATTTAACCTTTCAGAATGCTGTGTTGTCATATTTTATTTTACAAGCATTACATGAATGCACACACCCTAATTTTGGTTTCTTCTGATCTCTGATCTCTTCAAATTTTGGCAGTATTCTCGTCTTTCTTTCAACGAAGCAAAGCTTTTGAAAGTGAAATAGTTGAGGTGAAAATTAAAACCTGGATCACTTTCAAGGAGGAAATGAAGTTTCCTGCAGACTTAATCACTTTCTCTGTTGAGAAGATACGTACAAAGCAGGATGGGGGTGTTTTTATATTTGCTGCAACATTCATTTCCTGTGCTTTTAACATTTAATTTCTAAATCTGAATTAGAAGTTGGTGGCACTCCTACTGAGAATGAATATATATTCTATAGCCTATATATATAGGCTGCCTTTCAAGTAATTGTTCCAATTTCTGTTATAAAGAGCTGGTATTGTTTTCCCTCCCTCATCTTGCCATAAGGTTCTCCTATACATTTGGAGGCTGTCACTGCACCAGACGTTTTGATCCTTGCATTCACTTTTTATTTATATCTAATAAGGCCACTGCAGTTTTCACCACAGTATTTGTTCACCTGTGACCAAAGTTTCTTACAAATGTTTAATGATGGGACACACTGTCATAAAGAGGATTTGTTTGGCATGACAGTAGGAAAAGATAAGCATGCAGAACTTGCAGAATTGGTAATATAATCAATTTCTCCCAGTATATTTGCTCCCTGGTAGAGATATAACCTTTTGAGGGCTACATCTGGCCTTGGATCTACTCACCAATGATTAGTATTCCAAAAAGTACTGGGTGAGAGTAGGTCATAGAGTAAATGATATTTACATTTGATTTTAATTAAAATTAATGTAATCAGGAGTGCCTGTGGGTCAAAATGGTAATAATGACCACAAAATTGAAGCCTTACCCCTTTTTACTCCCTCTCCCACAGATGCCCCTGGTTATTTTTATGATTCTCCAGCCCTCTATTTAATATTTTCCCCCTACTTAAGAACTTAGAGATAGGACACACAGGCTAAGATTTGTATGTGACCAACCTAAAATACATGTTTTCTGTACCAAAAACAAATGGGGAATCATATGTAATTTTTCAAAACAATTCAGTGAAATGACAGGTATACCAGCATAGGAACCTATGGTGCCTATTATTATAGTATCACTAGGTTACTATCTATAGCATCTCTAGGTTAAAAAGAAGTTGCTACAGGTCCTGCTGAGAACAAACGTGGTATTTTGCTGACAACATAGCAATAGCAGGATGTCTGCTGCCAGGAATATAGTTCAGCCAGTGTTCATCCTTCCCTGGGGGGAAATAAACCATGGTGTTTTGGACAGAGGTTGCATTTACTGTGTAAAGGTGGTCATTTTTAGCTTTATCATTTCAAATGCCTACAAGCCTCTTTTGTAAACCCAATATAGAAAATTATCCAGGTCACTCTCTTTGTTTGTTATTTGTATATCCCTTTTAATTATTAAGCTGGCTTCTTTTGTACGTTCAGTTTAGTCTTTTTCTATAGCATTCTTGTAGCCTGTCACTTTCAAATCCACTTTCAGTTCAGTCTCAATCTTGTCAGATATAACTTGTTCCTCTTTCACAACATCTTTTATACACAGTCTATCTATAGAGGCAGACATTATTAAAATTAACTTCTGAGTCAATTGTTCAAATTATCCTTCAATATGTCGAGTGTTAAAATATTTTGCTCCATTATGTATTACTAAGTCAAATTTAAGTGTTTAAGTGTTCTTCTCCTTTATTTATAATCTTCAATTCTTTCTGGTTCCCTCCACTGTCCAACCTTCAAAATCCCATCCTATCATTTTTAAGAATTCAAAACAAAAGTATTTTCTCACAGGAAGGATTCTTATAATTAATTCTAAAATCTTATTTCAAATTTATCTGGACTCTTAGTCCATTTGTAACTTTTTAAAATCAAAAATTTAATCACCCTTTTACTGTTTATTCCAAAAAATAATGATGATAATAATAATAATAATAATAATAATAATAATAATTCCTTAAATTTATATTTAAAACTTCTTTTGCTAAGGATTGAAGGAAACTCACCCAGTGCTATAAAACATGTCGAGCCAAAGGTTCCTATAGCTGAAAAGCAGTTAACAAGCAATTTTTGAAAGTGATTAGAAAAGGATGTGAGCCCAGTGTCCTTAAAGGCACTGACCGTGGGTTGAGCAAGATAGCTATTCCCTTGTCTTGCAGAGCTCTAATCCTGCTGGAGACCACTGTCTTGCGGTCTTCTCATGAAGAGCAACTGTCTGGAGCACTTGTGGGTGATCTCAAGTCCTCTCCTTGTCCGCAGAGGAATTACAAAGAGCCAGTCTTCTCACCGGCTCTTCATTCCGCCGTGGTCATTAGCTGCCTTCTGTTTGCCATTTCTTCTCTGGAAGTCCTGTTTCCTTGGAATATTTTTGAAAGTGGCTTGCTATTTACTCCTTCTCTGAGCTGAAAGAGAATAACTGGCCTAAAGTCACCCAACTAGTTTTGTGCCCAAGGCAGAACTAGAATTCACTGTCTCCTAATTCCTACCTTGGTGTCTTCAACCACTGCACCAGATGGGATCTTTTCAGTTTCCTCTAATGATTTGCAGTGCAATCATAAACAGAAATAAGATTTATTAAATTCATGAGATTATACGAAGAGTATAATCTTGAACCTGCAAATTTCTGGAGATGTACATCTGGTTGAAAAGTATATTCCATTCCAGTCATATTGATTCCACAGAATGGCAAGTCAGTTCACATGAAAATCAAGAGGCTGCTTGCCATTAATGTCTATATAGTGTAGATTCCAATAGTTATCCTTTATTACACCAGGCTGTTAAGGTAAAAGAAGGAAGCAAAGAGAAAAGTAAAAGAAAATCATAATGGTTCTAGATTATACTCTTGGTCATAGTCCAGAAAGATAATCTTGCTACTTTGGTTTGCAATTCTAAACATATCATGGATTAAGCTTTTGAATTTAGTAAGCTTTATTTCTAAGGACATACATCTATGATTGCACTGCAAATCATTATGCAAGCTTGTTTTTGGTGACATCCTCTGCAATCAGAGGGATTTAAATTGCTCGTTGCACTATTATAGCCAAGTTTTCTGCCTCCACCCATCATTTTCCTTTTCTTCGGCTCTTTGAACCTTCTTAATTTTATAACTAGTAAAGATAAACAGAAACTTACAGAACACAGCATCATTTTGTCAAAATTGCTAGGCAATGGGACTTTGGGTGGGGAAGTTGGACCTGTGGCTCTAACAGATGTTTATGTACTGCTCTGTTTAGCTGGAAATAAGTCACTCAACATCATCATCTGCATCTCTATCTCTGGTTAAGCAGTGTGTGTGACATTGTGTGTGACAAACACAAACACCAGGATATCACATTTTCACAAGGTTTATAAATGATCTGGACATATAGTTGGAAATAGCTGGAAGTGCTAGATTAGATAGAATGGATTGAATCTAGGAAAGATTGAAGTATGTTTTGAAGTTCAAATCTAGAAAATGCAATACTATATTTTAATTCTTCCCCTCCTCACCCCAATGTCACCCATAATTATCCCCCTCTAGGATTGTCAAGTATTTTGATCATGGTAAATGGAGAATGACATCAAAAATCAATTTACTCACCTGGTTATGAAGTTATTTGTTATCTAAACCAATTATTTAGACAGCCAGTGTGATACAGTGGTTGAAGTATTGGAATAACTGCAAGGCAATTGGAGCCATTGAATGTCACCGAGTAACCATTAGGCCGGTTATTTTCTGTCTGTGTAACCTACCTCAAAGAGATTCACACATATTGCTTTACCCAACACATAGTTAAACTAGAATTTGCTGCCATCAGATGTGGTGATAGCCAACTTTTTAGATGGTTTTAAAAGGGGATTGGACAAATTTATGGGGAATCAACTTATTTGCCTTAATAGCTGTTGCCTTTGGAGTCATTATCTTAAATATCAGCTGCTAGGGAACAACAGCAGAAGAGAGTTATTGTTCTCCTGTTTATTTTTCTGCACTTCCTGAATGAACCTAGTTAGCCATTATGTGATATAGCATGCTTGAACAAGGATATGCAGTGTACTGAGCACCTAAATAGAGAAACAGTTCAGCTGAATGTCAGCCCTTACTTGGAAGCTGACAAGAACAGAGAGGGTTTGGATGACTGTGAAAATGATGAATCTGTTGACTCTGGTTTGTTTTGTGAAAACCTAACCCGCAGATTCTGAAGAACACTCAGGAGGTGAATGGTGTTTCTCAAGATGCCCTGCAAAATATTGCTTCATAGAATGGACTGAGGCATTTGTTAGCACTGTATGCATTCCAAACATGATTCAGAAGTATTGTAGACCTTCTACAAGCACTGCACCTCTATGCTATTCATTAAAGTAGCCTGACTTTTTTCAGGGTTTTGCATAACCCTGAATAAAATGTATGCTGCTCTAAGGAATCTATTTATTAAAGTTAATGCAATTCTTAAAAGAGTTACCTCTTTCTTTCAGGCTTGCACAGAAGCCTAAAAAACAGCAGGTGCTTTAAGGAATGGTAGAGAGGTGTGCTTGAGTGAAGTCTTAAACAATTCCTCTGAGTTATTGTTGAAGCATGCACAGCCCTAGTATTTATGGGATCCCTATTGCTTCACAGAGAAAGTCCTGCAAAAAGAAAAAAAAAAGTCTGAAATATCAGAAAGCTGGGCAAGGCTAAATGGAACATTATGATCATATAAAGACTTTCTTGTAGAGGCAACATGACAAGTTCTTGGTTTGCCACTGAGTCCAGTTTTAAAGATAAATTTAAAATCTATCCCTTGTGTACATAGAGACTGTAATTGAAATCTAAGTAGAGTGGAGCCTACCTTGAGGATATTTCTTGCCTTGGTTTCTGCTGTGCAAGAAGAAAATGAAATCAATGATACATTCACCTTGCTTAATGATTTATTGCCACACTTGCTGATGAGAACCATACTAGTAACTCTAGCTTGGCAAACTAACTTGCTCACTTTCCACCCCCCTCACAAATTATAGGCAGCAACTTTAATTAATACATTCTGCAATAATATGCTGGCATTCATTAGATAATTATTGATCTTATTGTAACTTGAGCTTAGTTACCAGGGTCTCACACAGTGCTGCTTCTTAAGTTGTTGAGAAGACAAAAGGTTGATATAATTAGAAGAATTCCACTGTGTTTGTGTTCGATAGATTTATGAGTTCCTGAATACTGTAAGCAACTTGACAGCCTGGCACAATGCAAATCTTTAGCCACTTTTTTTTAGAAGCCTTGCTTAAACAAGAGTAAGGTTGTTCCATTTTTTCTTTCATCAACATTCCAAGAATTTAGAGGTGTTCAAAATTTTAACTTAAGTGACTCTGCTTTAAGATACATACAAAGAGAAGCTGCTCCAGGAGAAATCTCTTCCTTCTCATGTAGTCCTCTTTCGGAATTGTAAAAGTAATCTCTACCCCATGCTGGTTGGGAAAATCTAGGACCTGAGTCACAACAGGTTGGGGTAGGCTATTCTACACGTGTGTAGGGAAAGTCCCCTTCCTTCATCATCCTCCACATGCAGAGAGGATGGTCAGTAGAGGAACCTCCTATCTCAGTTGAAAGTTGGTATTCAGCTAATACAGAGCAATATATTATACTTGATAAATAATTTCATTTAATAAGTTTGGATTACCTGATTAAGCATCAGCAACAATTTCCTACAATAATGCTTCAGAAAAATTGTTTAACAGAAGCAATTCAGGGAATTCCCAGATTTGCTGGCTTGCTCAGCTAGGGCAACCCCAGCTACAGACCGACAGTCTGTTTTCCTTCCTTTTGCAGTCCTAATGGAGTTATTTACTGAAATTGCCAATTTCTTAATGTGGAAACAGGAAATACCAACTCAAAAACTCATCAGATATGATGCTTTCTGGCTCTATTCAGATAAATCATCCATCCTTTGCAATTCCTGCTATGTACAATAGAATAACAAATTAATAATAAAACAAATTAAATTAATAATACAGCAAATAATAAAATAATAAAAACAAATAACCTGGTAATTCACATTATACAGAGCTTAATTTGTATAACTGAGTACCAATGTAGCTAGCAAAATTGCATTAAAGTTATCTCCTGATATGTCAGCCATTCAAAAACAGCTCAAACAATAGATGGCAGATACAAGGAAAGTGTATACGGCCATGAAGCAGCAGAGAGAGGTGTCGATCTCTCTCTCATTTCACTGTGTACCCCTCCCCCCATGGTCAGAGACCTGGCAGATGGTGGGGGAGAGCCTTAATTGAAAGAACCAGACTGTCCCCCTACACAAAGCCGAATGACCTGAGAATATAGTGCTGAGGGACAGAGGGGAAGGGACATGTCCACACCAGTCTAGAGTGGTCAAGAGAAACCATGGAGTCACATGACTATTCTACTAACAGAATGGTCAGTGAAGCGCATCAAATTATGCATCGATATGAGGGAAAACACTTCTTTAACACTGGGGCAGCTAAGGATGATGTAGGTGTGGGCTAGGAATCAGGTGAAGGCAATATCACGGCAACAAGGATGGAAAAAAGAGATTGAAGAACATGTTTGCGCCGTGGTAAATTGGAAGCGAGGAAAGGAAAATGTAATGCTTCCCTTAAATCTGCAGTACGGGTGTCCATAGGATGTGATTTAAAGATGCTACAAGGGCCAGCAGAAAGAATCTTCTGACATGTATCAAATGTCCTCCATTAATCAAACCTAAAACACATTAGTGCTTGTGACTATTGGAGAAATCTAACCAATCTATTAAAATAGGAAGTCAGGATCATTCAAGCTGCTATGGACTTGTACTAAAAAATATATCAGCTTTAGAACAAATGAGGGATTCAGTGAACACCTGGTCTGCAAACAATATACTAGTCTTATCTGACAATAAACCATCAGAGCTTTTACACATCTGCTTTGAGTCATAGTTTGTGGCTGAAGAACAAACAGTGGTTTTATTATATAGTAATTTTATTAAACATTACAATTAAAAAGATAAAAACTAAGACAAACTAAAAAAAAGAATAAAAATAAAAAATACAAAGTGCAGAAAAGAAAAAAGGAAAGGAAAAATAGAAAAGAAAAAATAAGAATATAATAAAGAAAAGAAAAGAAATATATAAAGAAATGACTTCCCCTTTCATCACATGTATAAACAATTTTAGTAACTTATCACCTTCTCTTAAAATACAACAAATGTTCTCTTCTTCCCATATCTCATGGGAACAACAAACAATATCTCATGGGAAGAACAGTAACCATATCTCATGGGAAGAACAAACAAACAATGTTAAAGCTGATTCAGGGTAGATAAATTTCCTTCTATAATAAATCTTTAAATTCAAGTTGTATTGGTTATATATTGTTGGATTTGATTTTCTTTCTTCTTTTTTTGGAGCCATCTTTCTGAATGAATGACTGAAACTTTATTTTCAAATTTTTTTTTCTTATTTATTACATTTTGAAACTTAGTTATTTATTAGATTTTGAAACAGCTACAATCATGTGACTCTCAGCAATTTACAAGGAAAAATATTCATAGTACAATAATATATATATATACACACACACACACACACACACACGTGCACGCTCGCATGTAATGCAATATCCTGCAGTGAGTTACCCATATTGCAATTCCAATAGATAGGTTTGCTATGTCTATTAGCACTATCCTGGTGCAGTTTTAATTCAAGCACAGAACAGACTATAAGAGAACTTCCTATATAAAGTTTGTCTGAACTGACGTAGGAAGTTCTTTATTTTTTACCCTGCCATGTACTCAATAGATGGTCTTAAATAAGCCATTCTCTTTCAGTCTCAATCCTTTTAAGAAGCTTTTAGCTTAAGGAGTTGTAAAAATTATGGTTAGATTAATGAATGTGAATTGTTTTGAACACTAGTAAGCCCAATGCAAATATTATATATGATTTATGATTAATATGCAAAGGCTGGAAAGGCAAAGGGACTCAACATCACTACAGGACTGTTTTTGAGGGCTATTCTAATTGTGTATTTGTTTTATTTGCTTTAACATATTCTTTAAAATGATAAATGGATTCTGGTCAGAAAACATTCTTCTTATAAAGAAAGGAAAAAGCAAACACCAATGTTTTATTTATTAAAAATAAAATATTCATAGTGTTAGCAAGGTGGTATTTCTTTTCCAAAAAATGTCATTGTAGGCTAAAATTGAAACTCAGTGGGAAGGGAACTGTAGACAAAAACTACTGTAGCTACAGTATTTATTGTTCTTTGTTCCTGGAGCATTTAGCACTGCATCGACTCTCCCGCTGCAGTCATATAAGAGGAAAAATAACCCAAACATTCAGGCTTCCAGGATTAAACTGCAGCACAGAAGCATTGCTTGGGAAATCTTACCTCAAACCTCAGAAAGAAAAAAATCTGCTTGACATCCACTGTAGTAGAATGAGAAATCTGTGTTGTTCCAGCTTCCAGCAGTTGTTCAGTAAAGATTGCTACCATAACATGTTGATTTAAAGAAAACAAGTACAGGTTTCTTTAAAAGAACATGTATGGATATTTATCTAGCCTTAATAACAAAAAGATTACACTCAATATAACTTTAGTTCAATAAATATTTTTTAATTGAACCTCAAGTGGAATACTAGTCAAAAGAAAACCTGCTCATCCCCCTATCTCTCTAATTCCAGCACAGACATGCCCTGGAAACTGTTTTTAGATGGCACGTCCTCATGATATTGCTTTCATCTCATCCCCAGCTGTAAGTCATCTGTAGCTGTTCCAGTTTTAAAATAGTGTCTTCCTTCTTTCCCCTACACACTTTTTAAACTGTGCACAGTTTCTGGACAGACCAACTTTCCACCCAGCTTCCACTCTTCCACTGCTTTCAGTCTCTTCCTGGGCACTGAGTCCACTACATTTTCCATGGAAGCCTTTCCTTATGTAAATATTTTCATCTCCTATATTTGCCACTCCTCTTCCTTCTTCTTTCCACCCATCTTTATTCTTTTGCAGTGCCTTTATTTCCTCTTTCTGTTCTCTCTTCAGTCTCCCACCTTCCTATTTGGCTTGACCTTTCAGAGACCCATTTTGATGGGTTGTTGTGATGGAATGTATCTATGAAGAGGAGGGTGATGTGGGAGATCACGGCTATCAGGAAGGAGGGGGTGCATTCCATTCTATACTACTAGTTGCAGTAGTATAGATTGAGTCTGCCAAGATTGTTGTCAGGCCCAGCCCAAGACCAACGGTGAAACAGTCCAGTTGAGTAAAGTTCCATTATTTGCTTATACCTTATAGACAGAATCTTGCCAAACTAAGTCTATACTACAGCAACTAATGGATATACCCTGGGAGATTCTAGGGAGTGGCTATCCTGAACCTGTTTCACTTCTCACACTCCCCCTGCGGACTATGTTGTCTCTTGTCTCCTTTCCCCTCCTGGCATGCACCCCCTCCTTCCTGATAGCCTTGATCTCTCACATCACCCTCCTCTTCGTAGATACATTCCATCAGAGTTGTGCTGAGCTAAACCTGCCATTCAAAATATTTACCTACCCCAGTGATGGTGAACCTATGACACGTATGTCAAAGGTGACATGCCACAACATTTTGGGTGACACCCCAGTGTTCACCAGTACCTGCCAACAACTATTCTCCCCATTTGAGTTACCAAAGAAACTGAGTTTGTTTTACTTGTATTTCATTTTTGTAATGATTTGATGTTCCTTTATATAATACATAGCACGACACATGATTGGACTGTATTTTCTTTAAATAAATGAATATGTAAAGAATTGTTTCTCTTTTATTTGGGGGCAGGGTGTGTGTGACACACCAGCAGAGTCAAGCTAGGCATTTTACGAATTGTTGATATGCCTAGCCCAAAAGGTTCGCCATCACTGGCCTACCCTCACCAAGCCCTACACTGCCATTCACAGGTTGAGAGCAATTGTTAGTTGTTTCTCCTGCTGGCAGGTGACACTCAGCGGCAGTGAGAACTTCTACAGTTCCTGCTGCTAGCTGGTCTCTCCCTCTTCTCTTGGCTCCTGGCTCCTGATTACTTCATCCTGGTGGGCTGAAGTGACTATGTGACTCTCCTCTTTCTTTTCTCCTGCTAACCCCCACTGCAACAGACTGAGGAGGACTTGGCACCTGAATTCTTTTGCCGTGGGTGGGGTGGTGGTGACTTTGCCTCATGACCCACAGGAATCTACTTATGCCCCTGGTTTCTGCAGATCACAAAAAAGTCTTTCAGGAGCTATAGGCAGCCAATTGGCCTCAGTTTGCCCAACCCAATCCCAAGTATTGATTCAAAAATAAACATGTAGGTGTGGGACCAAAGAGAGTTTTTTTCTGAAAATTTCTTTTGAGTTGGAGGTGGAAAATTCCACATTTCAGCATTTGATTGAGCTAATTTTGGAAGACTTCATACTCCTTTTGAAGACCCTGATCCCCTGTGGGATCTTCTGGAACTCAATGCTATTGATGCCCAATCAAATGGCTTTGATAGTTAGGCTCTTCTTCAGCTCTTACAAGCTTAGGCTAGTTTTCTAATTGTGACCTTATCTGCAGAAAACAGAGCTGATGTTAGTTATACCCACTGGTTAAACCCAAACCAGATGATTGAAATGCTGTTTATGTAGCTACCTGGACAAGTGTAGAGGTCAGTTTGCCTTGGTTGCCATTGATTTCCAGGCTAGACATTTTATTCTTGTTTGCTGACACACCTAGCTGACATTGACTGACTTTAAAAAGCTAAACAGGATTGGTCTTGGACAGTATTTGGATGGGAGACTACTGTGAAATGCCAAGCTGTAGACTAGCGCATGAAGTATTAAAAAAAGAGTAAAATATTCCAGAGTCAGTAGCAGGTTATTTTTATAATATTGCCAAGAAGACTACATGGACATGTTACTGAAGTGGATTTGATATTTCCATTTAATGTGAACCCTTTGTAACCTTCATAATCCAAGGGGTGCCTTCACAGCCCTTGGACTGGAACTTGCTAGTGCCTGGTTTTGCCTGAGAAGCCCTCATCTATGAGATGAAGCTATCTTTAACAGCAGATTCTTTTCAATAATACCTCACTTTGTGGAAATTTGGAGAACTCTGGTAGCATCTTTTCAAATTAACATATTTTATTAAAAAGCGAAAGCTTGTGCCTTTCAATAACATTTGTTAGTTTGAGAAGATGTTCCCAGACTCTTTCTGATTTTTGGCTACCATAGACCAGTATGGCTCTCTTCCTACAATTTCTTCTTTGAAAGTTTTCCCATGAGAAATATATATTGCTCTTGCTTAGTAGCTTTTAAAAGGATTTTGTTCTAACTACTTTTCAGTTATGATTTTTTATTGGAGCCATGTGTTAACTGCTAGTGGTCTAAGTTTATATATTCTTTTTCATTTATTATTGCTTGTTTATAATCTTCTTAGTTAATCTTTACATTTGATTTGAAGAATTTATCTCCTATACTTCAAAAACATTCCCAGGACAGCCTACAAAATTTAAATATAATTTTAACATTAAAGCGTGGGTGTATGTTTGTATTTATGTGTACTAGGTGGAGAGAAGAAAAAGAAAGAGAGAAAACTACTAAGAACAGTGTAAAACTATCAACACTTGTAGGTGAAATGGTAGCAAGCTATTATCAAGGAATCCATTTTGTCTTCTGTGTGACGTGGTCTGAGGTTATGGGCCTGGGGGAATGCACTGTTCAAGGAATTTTCAAACAGGAATAACCTCCACCAAAGTTTTGGTACTTCATTTTACTGGATGTAAAAACTGGCTTTCATTATCTGAGGAAAGAAGAAAAATGGAGAGGACCAGTGAAAGTGACACAAAAAGCAATACTATAGAGCAATGTTTCTCATGGGGAATTCTGGGAGTTGAAGTCCACACATTTTAAAGTTGCCAAGGTTGAGAAACACTGCTATAGAGTCTTGGAAGAACTATGGAAAGCTTCTTGTGTGGAAAGAAGGTCAAAATGTTTTATGAGGGCTGCCTCATGTCATCTTGCTGCCTGAGACTGAGCCATCTCAGTCAAGGTCCATTATCCTTAGTCAGACATGTAATTCTAGCCCAGGGGAAAGACGATTCCATAAGCACCTCTAGGAGTTAGTAGGCTACTGTACACTGATTAGCAAGCCCACGCATAGGTCACTAATATCATTGGTCTAGGCCTCTGTCCAGCCAGCAGTTGGTTGCCCACCATATGCTATCACTACCTTTTACTATCTAACATATTTTAAGCTCATTGACTGTCACTAAATAAGGCAGACTGAGGCTGTTGCAAAAAGATGTCTGGAAAATTCACACCATTCTTGGAAGCAATCAGAAGCTCAGATTTACTCAAGGCTATAATTAGCCATAACCTTTTCAACATAAAATAAAACTGACCTGAGGCATGGAGTCAATTAGTTCATGGTTGCTCCAGGCCTCTAGCTCATAAGCCAGCCGGTTGTATTGAACTACGGCCTGCAAAGGATAAATTTCTCAAAAGGATGCCCACCATCTATGATGAGTATTATATACAGGTTCACTCTCAAAACATCTACCTCCAGTGTCAAAACCTGAAATCCACTGGCAAAGATGATTGATCCCCAAGTCAAAGCTGATGAGCGCAAGAGTCTGATGGCTCTTTGAACAAAAGAAAGAGATTCAGCCCTGTTGCACAAGGATTAAATAGAAACAAATGGTACTCACACTCTCTAAGTGTCAGTCACCATTCTGTGTTACATGCAACATTTTTTTTTCTGAATAAACACTACACATTAATAATTCCCTTTTGCTGTATCACTTAGCATTGCATTTCCATTATTTACTTTTGTCCTGCTGTTGCAATAACAGTCTCAGCAAGTGAGAGCAATTTGGGTGACCTTGCCTGGGCTCAGAAGCAAGCGAAGCTGCATCAGGCCTAGTTATTAATCAGAAGGAGGGCTTCCAGGTAATATCAGGGCTGTAAGCTAGACTGGGTAATCAAAAAAATCATCTCTGCAAAAGAAAAAGGATGGCAAACATCTTCTTTATTGCTGCAATGATGCTGAGCTCAATTTGAAGGAAATTATACATATTTTATGCTATGCATCTGATGAACTATAGGCCACAGAATGTATTTATTTATTACAGTAAATTATTACTCATGAGATTCTAGGCAGCTCTTCTCTAAATGCCCTGCAAAATAGATTATTTTAAATGCTTTTCTAAAGGGTGAAATGGTGGGGGCTAACCTGAGCTGAGGTGGGTGGGGAAGATGTTCTATAATGAGAAAGTTGCCACTGAAAAGCTCATTCTCTGCTCCCTCCCTCCCCCCACCCCCCAATTCTGTTAGGGGGAATTCATACAACAGCTGGACCATGTAAAGTGGACAGATTTAACTTGGAGAAAGTGTTCCCAAAGATAACACTGGCTGGAACCACTAGCAGCAAATACCATAATAAATTTGTTATTCTTTAACAAAGAATTGTTTGTTCTGTTTGCTAACACAGCTACCCTTCTGGAATGGATTGACACAGATATTACAAGGATTTTTTTAAAAACTGCCTTTTTCTGTCAGCTTGATTTGACTCACAGATTAATTATAGGCTTGTGCATGCTTCAAAAATGCTTCAGAAGAATTGTTTTGGGCATTGCACAAACTCAGCACCTCTCTGCCATTCTTTAAAGGAAACTGACCCTTTCAGACTTAAAGGAGCCTTAAAGGAGTTGCTGCTGTTAAAGTTGCCTTAACCTCAATGAGTGGCATCTTTTTCATTTGTAAAGTAGTATTTCATTAATGCTTTCTATGGCTTGGCTGGTAGCTGGGAAATCATGAGACGTACATCAGTTCAGATGTCTAGAAAGAGTGTTACCTGGTTTGTTTTAAGGAAGAGTGAAAGAGAAAGAAAAAACCCAGAGAAAGTAGGGCTACAAAATCCTATTTTCAATCCAGACAACCATTAGAGATGGCAGCAAAGAGGGTGGTTGCCCAGAGTTTTGCTACCCAGATCTTGCAGACCTAAAGAAAGGTGTGGCAGAGTAACAGAAACAGAGAGAAGAATTGGCCCATTCCATGTTTGACACTCTCGCCATCCCCTGCTAACTTTAGCTTCATCTACAGCTGGAATATAGCCACAATTAGTAGCTGTCATCACATCATGTGGCCATTCAGAAGAAACATGGGAGGTCAGATTTCAAAACAGGTAGAGGGAAATCTATTTCAAAATCCTGATTCTTTACTCAAAGCAGCTGGCAGATCTGTGGCACTATTCAGGCATGAAATTAAATACCATGGAGGTGTGCTTATGTTCCTGCATCTTGAACTATAAGGTGATAAATTATAGAAGATACTTTTCAAGGGTAAGTATCAAGACAGGGATTTAATACAGAAAGAAATACTATATAATATACAGGAAGATGGATTAAAAAGGTGGATTAGTCTTTTTTTATTTTCCTGCTCTGGTTCCTACATAAAGTCAGTATAACCTTATTGTTTTGTATTAAGGGTCTGAAATAATGCATTCAATATTTGCTTTAAAAAAGAATACTGCCAGGGTAACCCGGAGTCACTTTTAAACCTCTGTTTTAAGGAAGATACTGGATTCTAAGGCCAGGGATGGCAAATTAGGATTTATGGAATGAAAAACATAACAGAAAGAAGGGCAAGGGCCCTTAAGATATGTAAGAAAAGGAAAAACAGGTGATGAACAAAGGATGACATAATTAAAAAACTAAGTAATGTAATTGCAATACAGACAGAACAACCATGTTCAATAGCATCCTTTACATGATGTTCTCCTCTACATTTTTACAATTCCTCTACAATTTTTCCCATTGCATGAAAAATTATCCTATAATTACACACACAGACACACACACACACATACCTCCTTTGTAACTTGGATTTCTACCAACTTGGACTTCCGAGAGGCTGCCTTTGGAATTCTGCTAGTTTTTACTGACAGCTTTTCTTTTCTTTCCTTTTTTCTTTTCACACGTCTGGGGACTTGATTAAGAGAACGAAAGGAAATCCCTGTCCAGGAAAATATTTTGCTTATAACTTGGTTACTGTGAGGAAAGAAAAGGAAGAATCACAGATAAGACTTTTTGAATGTTAGGATATGCAAGCTGTGTAGGGTTTAAAAGAGGGGGGGATCACTTTTGATAGTCAAGGTTGCTGATTCTCCATCACTGTCAACCCTCAAGTGGGTAAATTGTGATCCTCCAGGTATTCCTGAACTGTGACTCCCAGCATCACTCACAGTAGATTATGCTGGTTGGGACTGCTGGGAATTATAGTTACTAGGAGAGTTGGATGTTCTCCACCCCTGATTCAGAGTTTGTAGGCCAGTGGTTGAATTTCAGATAATCAGCTATGGAGAGACAAGGATGCTTGAAGACATTGGACCTCTTTCCACTGCTGAAGCAAAATGCTCACCCACCCTTGAGTAGGCAGGAAACTACACCAGCAAGAAATTTGCTGTCACCACCGCTGTTCTGTATCCTGCCTTTAATGCCTCTGTTTGAAGCCATCACAGCACTGTCTGACTTCCCTTCAAAGTAATGGGGGATAAAGACGGTCAGGTTTTGTACATTTGGAGTTGCCTTTGGATAAAGTCAGCATGGGTGGAGAGAAGGAAATGGCACCCCAATATAACTAAGGATAATTAAAGTTTCTCTTGCTCGTGGGCTTGAAATGAAATGAAGACAACATTCTGGAATGTGAGAAGGAAAAAAATGTTGCCAAGGCATGTTTGTGTTTGCAGTTAGGTTCAATGGGGAAAGGCCCAGGTCAATAATAAATCCCTTTGATCAGCACCACAGTAAATGTCTCATATGAACAGGAGATGGGGCGGGGGGAGGGAGCAAAAGATTTGTTTCATCAGATTTCTGACACTATACACTTCACTGAAGCACAGATCACTGCCTGGCATTTCTTGATTGTTTCTCATATACTATCAGTGGCACACAAAGGCAAGCAATCTTGGCAAACAGCAATTGCAGATGCAGTAACGTTGTTTCTGTTGTTCAGAAGGCAGAAAGAAATTGCCTTCTGTCAGTGCAAAGTTGTGGACAATGAATAATTGTTGCAAAGCTTGACGTGATTTCTAGATTTCTGTACATTTGCAGCTTTTCTCCTCCTCCCCTCCTTCACAGCTCTTCTTTCACTCTTTCCCCTGGAATTTCAGTACATTTCCCTATGTAAACTGTTTATTTTCCATTTCAAATAGCAGCTGTCCTCAGCGGATGGGAAATCAACAGCCCTTGCCTTTCCTTTTAGATCTGGATTTACTTGTTTACTTGGGGAAGCCTTTAGTAAAAATTTTTACAAACAAGAAAGACTTGTTATGCTTTGCTTGTGAGAGCAATTTTAATTAAATACATTTTATTTATAATTTTTATAATTATAATTTTATATTATAATTATAATATATAAATTATAATTTTATAAGTTGATTTGTGTCTTGATTCGATGAATGTTTGAACAACGGATGCTTCATAGCACTGCTAAAATGCATTTTAACACAGTAAATCCATATTTTTCCCCTCTCTTAAATAAGCAAATCACCTCTTTATGCTGTAAATCAGATTTAGCACTGTTCTAAATGGCATCTGAAAACCAGGTTAATGTATTGGTTAAAAACACTAGGCTATAAACCAGAAGACCATGAGTTCCAGCCCTGCCTTAGGCATGAAGCCAGCTGGGTGACCTTAGGCCAGTCATTCTCTCTCAGCCCTAGGAAGAAGGCAATGGCAAACCACTTCTAAAGTCTTGCCAAGAAAACTGCAGGGACTTGTCCATGTAGTCACCAGGAACGAATGAATGAATATGTTGTGGAATGTTTGCCAAAGAAAGGAGCACAACGCTGAGGAGAAAAAAACCCAAATTCCTCATTGGGTGTCTGCTTTCTAGGAAAGAGGGGCATCGAACAATAGAAAGGCATAGATTTTTATACACTTTGGGGTTGAGAGGCAGGAAGCCTAAGGGATCTGAGTTGCGGGCAAGTTTTGGATAGATGTTGAACAGGGGGAAAGTGTTTTTCCATTGTGATACAAAAACCATGCTTTTGTAACAAGGCAGCTGAGTCAAGGAATCCATTGCCAAGAAGAATAGAAGCTGAGAAAAGCAGGCACACGCATTTAATAAGAATGGAATTCCTGTGGTTTCTCACCTCCTTAACAAAAGACTCCTCACTGAGGCTGCCCCCAGACAAATCCTTAGGCAGACAGGCGAGGACCCTCTCATGGTCTTAGCATGACGGTGTTAAAAGGGCTATTTTGTCAGTGGAAACATGGTCATTCTTGGGTCACAGAGTAGCCTGGGGCTGGTCCTGTCTTACATGTGTAAGTGCGGGAGAGGCAGAGGGGAAATGGGGGAAAGAGTTTGCAACAGGAGAGGTGGGGGGTAGAAAGAGAGACAGGGGGTAGGAGGGAAGAGTTTGCAGCCTTATTTTATTATTTTTCCATCATGAATGGACGAGCCGAAGATATGTATGTTTGAGACTAGTGATCAGTCTTCCACAACATCGGACGATGTTTGAAAAGAGTGAGTTCACAGAATTTCTCCCTGCCCACATGCCATGTCATGCCTGTCTATACCACTCTTCCTTTTCATGGAGAAAGAAAACATGCAGGTTATGAGTAGGGCCTAGTGAATGCAAGGGAATATTGCTTGATTTCCAATTTAAATTGGAAAATCAACCACAAGGTTTGCAGCTGTCTGCATGGACCGCTATGTGCATTGAAAATATTTCATTGTTTCATCCTGGGTTGCTCTTCCCAAATGCTGGGTTATATCAGAAGGGATGTAACATCTTCTTTGAGACATCAGAAGAAGAATATGCCACTGTTCCTATACTGCCACTGTTTGCATTCTCCAAATGCTCTGAAGTAACTTTAGCTTGTACGCGTCCTCACTGCCACTGAACTCAACATGCTATGAAAAAGGAGAAAAACATCAAAAATTAACTGTCACACCCCTAACTTCTGAAAGTTCTGAATTTTATTTAAAAAAAGCCTGTTCTCCTAGCTCCATAGAAGAGGGAAATAAAATAAATAGCTAAGAACAACACCCTGATTCACATGTACGCATTTACCTCGTCACATCCCTCCTCTTCCACCCCCAAACATCCTGGGTAGCCAGCATTCTCTAGGGAAGACTTGCTGGGAGCAAAAATGAAATAGGAGTCCCCACTAAAGGTGAAGTGGGCCACCCGGAAGCTCTTTGGAGCCTCAGCATTTCCAAAAGAAAATATTAGCTTCACAGCAATTTCAGATGCAATCTATGTGAATTGGAAATAAATCAGTTGAGTTCTTGAACACTGCCAATACTGTAAGATCAGAGAGATTCAGTGCTGCTTTGAAACCAATGCAGAAACCTCATGTGGAGGTGCCCTTAATTTATATTAACTTACTATATTATGTTGTTTTTATTATTTTGTTTCCTTATTTCATTGTTTTGGATATGTTGTAATTATATTTTATTAATTCCATGTTTATTTTTTTAAGATTTTGATTTCACTGATGATATTTCCAATATATATTCTATTTCACTGACTCCACATTTTAACTTTTTCAGAAGTATATCAGCCAGAGAACCTGTGCTATGTGGTGGCTGAAGCTCACAAAAACAAATAGGAAAAAATTGAGGTACTGCTGTCATGTTTTACAGCGTTATAACTCTATGCCAATAAAGTTTGCATTTGTTTTTACATTATGCTGAGGAATAGCTAACTAGTGAAGACCGAGTGTGTGCATGGTTAAATTTGATCTCAGATTATGATTGAAGATTAACCCAGAGAATAAGAGTGGTGAAACGTCTGAGCAGCTGAGAATGAGCTCCTTGCTACTCAATCATCAGTTGAAGAATAGGCAACATGCTTATTTTTAGGTACTGTATGGGAAACTGAAAAAAAGCAAAACTCTAAAGCAGAGAATTTTCCCACTGGCATGCTAATATACAATAATAGCTTTTGAAAAACATTCAGACAGGAACATCTGTAACATTACATGGAGAAGATGTGGGCATACAACTTGGTTTATTAGATTTATTTGAATGGTTTATAAAAGGGAAGAGAATTGAATGTATGAATGGTTTGCAGTTGCCCACCCTGCATTACATAACTCTCAGTAAAGTCAGGAGGAAAGTGCTTGCCACCTGCAGAGTTTTTAATGGACTTTTGCTGGTGAAGAAAAAAAAGAATGCCTAAATGTCAAAATAGGCAAAATTCTGAAAGAATCGGTCATAACAATGATGGCTATTTTTCCGATTCTTCTAATCCATTGTCAGATAATCCTTATACTACACAACAGTAGCGTCTATCATAGGACATTTATAAGCTATCACAGGAAACTGTTGAATTATTACATATCAGTGAAATAACATATTTCATCACTTTATTGCTCACAGATTATTATTTCTGTGTGGAACTGCAATGTGGTAGAGGTTGTGTTCAAAAAGGCTTGATTTTGGATATCAGAGTTTCTATTCCATCAGTCCAAAGATAAAATTACTAACAGTATTTAGCTCCAATATATGCTGTTGTCATCTCAATACTTCTATTATATTGTAAGTTAATAGATTTTATCTCTTCTGTAAACTGCCCAGAGTTGCTTTTTAACAAGATGGGTGGTGACAAATTTGATATATAAATATATATAAATAAATAAACTACTTCTCAGTTCTTTGAACACACCAGTGGTGTTTACAAAAGGATTGAGACTGAGTTTCAGTTTGTGAAACCTCCAATACTCCATTAATTATGATCTGAATAGCCATCAAATCTTTAGTGTTATATGGAAAGGAAAACAGAAAACCAGATGGAAAAAAGGGTGCATTGTCTGGAGGGAATATAAGTCTTTAATTCCAAATATCCATCTATCCGTCTGTCCGTCTGTCCGTCTGTCCGTCTGCCTGCCAGCCTGCCTGCCAGCTGCCTGCCTGCCTGCCTGCCTGCCTGCCAGCCTGCCTGCCAGCTGCCTGCCTGCCTGCCTGCCTGCCTGCCCGCCCGCTGGGGAATGAGGATACACCGTAGCATTCTTTTACAGAACAAGCCAATTCTGCCATTAGCAATGTGCAACAGCTCCCTCAGATGACGTAAGCTGAATGGCCACAGGGTTCCTCCTGGGTTCTTTGTGCCACATTGGCCTATCCTGAACTCTGAAACTGATCTGCTGTCCTAACCCACTGGCAGTGCTGAAGTGCCTCAATTGCCCTTAAATCAGGTCCCATATGTTGATTGAAGGGGGCATCGCATTATCTTACGCCTCAAGCAGCCAATTGGCATGGGCTGTTCTATAACAGATATTGCTCATAGCAGTAATAAGAAGAGCCCGTATGCTTCATGTGAATTTCACAACATTTCACTGCTGGCAGGGAGAGCTATGAGCTCATTTTAGTATGCAGCATGAAGTTGAAATCTATCATTGGTCAATCTTTATTAACAATATTTATCAATAACAGTATTTGGGGACATTACATATTATTATCTGATAAATATTAGAGCATACATGTGGTAGATGTAGGTTGCATTTCCAAGTAGTCCTCGCTTACCAACGGTAACTGGGACTGGGAACTCTGTTGCTAAGTGACATGGTTGTAAAGCACAATGTCACATCACCACACCAACTTATGAAGGCAGTTGCGGCAGTCCCAGTTGCAGTCATTAGGCGAATCCCCTGCAGTCACAGTGTCCCATGGTCATGTGATTGCCATTTGCGAGCTCCTGCTGGTTTCCCCATTGACTTTGCTTGTCGGAAGCCAGCAGTGAAAGTCACAAATGGCGATCACATGACCGTGGAATGGTGCAACGTCATAATTGCAAGCCGGTTGCCAAGTGCCCAAATCGCAATCACATGACCGCAGGGACACTGCAGTGGCCACAACAACGAAGACCTGGCATAAATCACCCTCGTTTAATGCCATCGTAACTTCTCACAGTCACTGAATTCAACGAGGACTTCCTGTATAATAGATTATTATTATTGGTGTGTCCATACCATAATCTATGTCCATACCACATCTATCTAGAGGTAGGGGTCAAAAACGACTTGATGGCACATAATCAATCACATACCATAAGTATGATGGCACATTAATATCAGATATATAATGAGTGGCTTTACTTATTTCAGTCAATCATAGCTAAGGATCACCTTTGTTATCCAGTGTTTGCAGCTGTTCTCTACAGTAATGCATTCAGCAAAAGTGGAGGTCACTGTAATGCAAAACCCTCAAAGAACAGTTCTAGCTGAGTCACTGCATATTAAAAGTTCTTGGTCCCTGCTTGCTCTGGTAAGTGACATCAGCAGCAAGATTTCAGGGCTCTGGTGTGTAGTCCAAATTTAATTCTTGCCCTACAATCTCAGTGCTGAAATATACCGTCTCCGGCAATGTAACCGTTGGTAGACGCTGGCTCCAGAACTCCAGGGAACAGATTTGCCATTGTTCTGTTTTTAGCTTATCTTGCTTTCTTTTTTGACAAACTTGATTCATCTTTTAATTTACAGGCTTTCAATGCTTGTTATGAGAATAGAACATTCTCTGCAGAGCTCTTTGACTAATGATGGCCTAAAGGATTTCTATGATTCTATTAATTGTCTTTCTGTAAGAAGCACTTGATGCATTTGACAACAAATAAAGTAACTTCACAGACGAAAGAGTAATATCAGTTGCATTCAGCAGTGCTAATACTTACTATATGTCTGGGGATAGAAGGCAAAGAATCCCAGCCAAATCAAACTAATTTTCTTGAAGCTTGTTATATACACCTATTATTAACTGAAGAAGAAAATCATGAAGTATCTCTGTCTAGGTCCATTTATATGCAAGTTGCCTTACCTTGTGCCAAGTGAGCAAAATGAATATGGGGTTAGTTGGATCGTGGTGTGATGAAATACATATAGCTGCACCGTGATTTCTCTATATATGGACCATGTATAACAGGACAAAACAGTCACTCTCCCTCAGCCCAACTCACCTCACAGGGTTGTTGTTGCAGGGAAAATAGGAGGAAGAAGGAGTATTAAGCATGTTCACTGCCTTAAGTTATTTATAAAAATAATACAAGCGGGATTAAAAAATCTAAAAAAATCGAATCTAATCTAATTTGTGCTATTGTGACATATAGTGAGGTTCTTCCTGTACATATGAACAATCTTTTAGCAAAAAGTCAGCTGGTAGTGATTTAAGAGGTAGAACTTTGGCATGCAAGAGTTCCTTGCATTTTTATAAATGGCAAATGCAGAACCTATGGTGTTTCTATCAGCCATAAGCAAGAATTCAAGAGCAATCCATACCCTTTCACTTGCCTGAGTTTGTAATTAACTCCAAGATAAGAAGATACAATTCTTCTACCAAGGAGAACTTGGCAATTACTCATCTAGGTAGAACAATTTCAACTTGTTTATATATTAATCCCAAGTGACTGTAAGATTTCAATAGTTAGTTTACTATTAAGGAATTAATCAGGAACTTTGCCTGCTGTAGACTAGAAATGGGATGCTACTGCCAAGAGAGGGGCAGTAAATGTTGTAAAGCGGACTGAAAAATTGGACATATATTTGTTTGTACACAGAAGACACTATAAGCTAGCCATCAATCTTTTATTTACTGATTTTTTTCTTTTTAATTAGGGCTATTAGATCAGAGGTGCAGAAACCTGGACAACCATTAAGTGGCAGCAAACAGACACAGACAATTAACTCTTTGCTGCCATCTAGTGGCTGTCTCGATTTTTTTCATCCTTTATATGGCAGTCCTGATATGGTGGCCTTTTTCCTCCCTGATATAGTGCATACTTTTCTGACCTCAGGATGCAGTGTAATTGTTTCTCTTCCTTTCTTTCTTTCTCCTAGAATTTTTAACTGATTTTTTTCTTCATTTTTGAGCTTATTAGTGTACTGAGGTTTAATAATGCTGCAGCATTCTTTTGTACAGAAAATTCCTGCAGCAAAGGGCATTTTGGTTGAAGGAAGCAGTTCCCTAAACCGGAATTCCTCTAGGGCAGGGTTTCTCAACCTTGGCAACTTTAAGATGTGTGGACTTCAACTCCCAGAATTCCCCTGCCAGCACTGCTCTAGGGGAAATGAATGTCTTAGTATCAGAGGAGAAACAATCAATATCTATAAGCATAGACATCTAATTCTCCATGCAACTGGAACATAAGCAAAGCCATAAACCATGCCACCATTACACTTTCTTTTGTAAGCACTATTGATAAGTACACAGCACTCTTTGTAATTTCCATTGTATTTCCATCTGCAGAGCCAGAAAACCAAGACCAGTTACAAAATTCTAAAGCTTTTCACACTGAACAAGAGCGAATGACATTTCAGCCCAATATATCATACAAATCCAAACTCTGTGGTTGGTTTATGGTAGAGTGTCATAGCAAACTAGAAAATTAGTTAAATCTATAAGCCACAGTTAAACTAATGATGGTTTAACATGACTTGCAAACACAGACTAAGGGAATATGGTAGTGAAAGGAGGAAAGTTTACTATACCAATATCAATGTTTCCCTCCCATGAGGCATCAGATCATACTGACCTACCTGGCTTTTATTTAGTGCATGCCAGTGAGGACTGTGCAAAGCTTCAAAAGGTTCTTTCACTTCATCAGTGCTTTGTGAAGCAATGGACCTCATCACCACCTTTGAAACAAACCTTTGAAAGCACTGGAAAGGTCTCTTCTGGCAACTTGAAGTCACAAAGGAAGTAACAAAATCCTTCAAAAATAGAAGCTCCTCTGTGCTCCAACAAAGTAAATAATATCATCTCCATGGCACAAAGTATCTCACTGAATGAACTGTAGGTACCAACACAGGCCTGAGGTCCATGTATTTTAAAGCCCGGGGTATTTTTTTTTTATCATTTCTATGTTTCATGTTAAAAATTAATGCAGCCTCTACATTTTTAATAAACTACTTGTTGCTGAGCAGTCCCAGATGTTTAATACTTATCTGCAGAATAAAAAAGAATCATTATAGGGCTAAAACAAACCAAATCCTAAGAATGTGTTGGTATAGCAGCCATGAAAGCCTTGGAGAAAATATTCAAATGCCAGGATGTATCTATACCTATAAAAATAAGAATCAAGCAGGCAATGTTTTTCTATGTAACATTCTTTGAAGATGAAAGTTGGACTTTGCAGAAGATGGATAGCAATATTGACACTTTTGAACTTTGGTGTTGGAGAAGACCTCTGAGAATAACATGGATAGCCAAGAAAACAAACAAATGAATCATCAAACAAATCGACCCAGACTGCTCACTTGAGGCACAAATGACCAGGCTCAAATTATCATACCTTGGACACATTATGCAGAGGTGGAAGGAAAGACAAGAAGAGGACAACCAGCAGCAAGATGGAAAGACTCAATTACAGTACACCATTGGAAGACCTGAAGGACCATGTTGGGGACAGATCATCCTGGAGAAAATCTTTTGTGGTTTTACTTTACTTTACTATTTAAAGTATTTACTTTAAATACTTTGTGCTTTTTTTATTGTAAAGAAAAATATGCGAATATTTGCAGTAAGAACCACAACTCATACTTCCCTCAAACAGGAAGGCACAAAACCTGTGCATACCAAACAAAAAACAGGAAACAGAAAGCAAATGGGGGGTTGGGTAATCACTCGGTGTACCTCATATAGAGGGGGAGGGAAGCACTGACTACTGATAAATGAGGATCTATAAATCAGGGCTTTTCAAAATTTTCACACCATGAAAAAAAAAATTCCAGAACCACTGATCAAAAGGCAAAACTCTGGTGATAGAAAATTGGCTGTGTTTGAGCGAACATTTTTTCCCCTTATTCTCTCAAAGAACCACATCTATTTCTTACAGAATCCTTACAAAGTGGAACACAGTTTGAAAAACTCTGCTTTAGCTTATCTCAGCGCAGAGGAATACCAGAAATGTTCTACAGGTAGATTTGGGCACAATTCACTACGATCTTTTGAAGAGCATAATCTGTTGCATTCACACAGCATCCTAAGTTAAAATCAACTAGTTCACATCATGGCTTAGCAAGTTATGTGAGGTCAGATAAAGAAGCTTAGCTAAGAGATAAGAAACTTGTGGTCTTCCAAATGTTATTATACTCCAAGTCCCATCAATCATAGTCTGTATGTCAACAAGAGTCTCTGGAGGGTTACGTCTGACCTAAGAAATATAGAGCTTTTAGACAGATCTTGTGTTTATTTATTTATTTAAAGGAAGCTGCATTGAATCAGTGGTATTTAACTTGTGAGTAGACATATGTAAAGTTACTAAATGGTCAAAATTACATTTGAAACTGAGTCCAGGAATGACTTGCCTTGTGGACTCTTGTAACTGCCATTGTGCCATTCTTTTTAGCCTTTCACCAATTTAAAAAAAAGATGGTAAATAATTGCACATCACTCTACACAGAGCCCACTGCTAATCTAATCTAGTGGTTAATGTTGCATAATTACATGTGATTAGGGAGAACAGATGTGAATCATTACACTGGGTGAAGGAGTAGTGGTGCACTGCCCAGGGATCTAAAAGGAAATTCCTCTCTTGCAGAAACCCTCACATTCAACAGTGGTCCTTTGGGGACAAGGAGCTGTCTCAAGAATGAGCCATTTGTTCTTTGATCTACATCATATGTTGAGAACAGAAGTTCCTGAACTACATCTACAAGCATCCTAACCAGCATGGCCCGTGGTTGATGATGGAAATAGTGGTTCAGCAATCTTAAGAGGAGAGCAAGTTCTTTAGTGCTGATCTGGAGTCACCTCTCCCTAGTTGAAGGCATAAAAAGAAAGGCAAGTAAGATATAAGTTGAATAATGAAAATAAACAATGAGTAAAACACAGTTGATCCATACAGGTCCTCAACTTACCCATCAATGATTATAAATTATTCAGAGAAACCGCTTTATCAGAAGGATTTGACAAAAGCAAGAGAGAATAAAGACCTTTAGCTCCACATTTTCTTTCCCACCAGTTTCAACCCAACATCTCTTTCTTATTCACACATACTTAAATACCTAGATACATACATACATACACTTGCCTACACACATAAATGATGTATTCATATCTTTAGCCCAGACGTAGAAGTGATCTTGGCTGGAACTGAAAAAGCACAAAGGATGGATTTTTAAAATCAATGACAAACTGTATTTGTCATAAACTGCACATATGTCAGCGTAATTTACATTATAATCTGTGCTGTCACTGTGCTGTATTTCCTGTGCTTTTCCTGTAATAATATGAGTAGCAGAGTCACTATGGATCCTTCTTAATTGTGTAATCCTAAATGTGCTTATTGTATTCCCAAGAACCCACTCTCAGATAAAGTGGGCGCAAAATTGGCTCCCTGATTTTTCTATATCAAGGCCTCTGCCTCTTTTTGTCAAATTACATCAAAGATTCAGATTCATCATGCATTTCTTAATAAAATAGTCTAGATAGCCTCTGCAGAACAAGGGATGCATTTAGCCAGCTTTAAATAAATAAGGGCAACATTACTACAGAGATTTTGAATGGTCTGGCTTTTTATATAAAGTGAACTACTGTGGCACAGTAAGTAATGTAAGTAATATCTTTGCCCCATACTAGAAATATCCATTAAATAAGCTAAGAGAAAATAATATCCCAACCATGAAACTTCATTAAAATAGATACCAAACCATATTTCTCTTTTGCTCAAATGCTTTGCCCTTCTTTACCCTCATCCTGAATGAATATTTAATTGATTAATAATAAGAAATGTTATTAAATGTGAGAAATGAAGGAACAGACAGCGCCACCTTGAGACGAAAGAATGATATTTTTTGTGTGCATAAGAGACTGCGTTGTAACATTGTCAAAGAAAGAAAATAAAAAGCGAAACTATGTAAGGAAGAGAGCCAGTCTGGTGTAGTGGGTAAGGCATCAGGCTAGAAACTGGGAGACTGTGAGTTCTAGTCCCACCTTAGGCACAGAGCTAGCTGGGTGACTTTGGGCCAGTCATTCTGTCTTAGCCCTGGGAAGGAAGCAATGGCAAACACTTCTCAAATCTTGCTAAGAAAACTGCTGGGACTTGTCTAGGCAATCTCCAAGAATCAGACATGATTGAACAGATTTAAATATACATATATATACAGAGAGAGAGAGAGAGAATGAGAGAGAGAGAGAGAGAGAGAGAGAGAGAGAGAGAGAGAGAGAGATCCAGTTTCCAGCTAAAACTGACACTCAAGTTTGTACTGAAATAAGGCCATTAAATAGAAAATATTTCCAGTATCATGAGCTTTTACAAAGAAGTTTGTGGCCATTTTACAGAAAACCCACCCTGCTTTTTTTCTTAATACATAACTAAATCCTGATGTGAATTTGAAAAAAAGAAGACAAATATCAAATTTCATCTTTCAGTATTATGCAAATATTGACATGCTGGTGATCATAAGGTAAAGAATAAAAAAACACAACAACCAGGATCATTAATGCCTTTATACAGCTCCATGGAGTGACCACACATTGACACACTCTCTAAAGCTTTGACCATTGTATCTCCAAAAGAATATTATACAGCTGGAGAAGGTGCAGCCAGAAATAACAAGAGGCTGGAGCATTTCCCCAGTTAGGAAAGGTTCATTATTAGGAGCTTTTTAGCTTAATAAATAAATAAGCAGCAAGATGGCTTAATGCAATATGTGAATCCATTACAATTGTCTGTAAACCATATTTTATGACTTAGCACCATGGGTAAATCAGGTCACCATTGTGCGTTTCATAAACCAAGGTTAAAAGAAATAATGATTAGTGTGATGTGACAACCAGGTCAAATTTAAGAGTAAGATGATAATTAATCTTGCCGTAGTACTTTTGTTTTTCATATCTTAGTGCTGTGTACCACTAATTCTTTCATGTTTTAATATCTAAGCATTCATCACTGAAGATCTCGACATCTCTACAATAGGTACATCCTAAGTCCCACACACAAGTGAGACAGAATGGAAATCTGAAACTTAAACATGGTGTAACAACTTAGGGAAGCAGTAACAGACTTCATTTATTTGGGCTCCAAGATCACCGCAGACGGAGACTGCACCCATGAAATTAAGAGACGCTTGCTCCTTGGGAGGAAAGCTATGGCAAACCTAGATAGCATATTAAAAAGCAGAGATATCACCTTGCCGACAAAGATCCGCATAGTCAAAGCTATGGTTTTTCCAGTAGTAATGTATGGCTGTGAGAGCTGGACCATAAAGAAAGCTGAGCGCCAAAGAACTGATGCCTTTGAACTGTGGTGCTGGAGAAGACTCTTAAGAGTCCCCTGGACTGCTAGGAGGTCAAACCAGTTAATCTTAAAGGAAATCAACCCTGACTGCTCATTGGAAGGATTAATAATGAAGCTCAAGCTCAGATACTTTGGTCACCTAATGCGAAGAGAGGAGTCTTTGGAAAAGACCCTGATACTGGGAAAGATGGAAGGGAAAAGGAGAAGAGGACGGCAGAGGATGAGATGGTTAGATAGCATCACTGAAGCAATGAGCATGAAACTGAGCAAACTCAGGGAGGCAGTGAAGGACAGGAAGGCCTGGTGCAATATGGTTCATGGGGTCACAAAGAGTCGGACATGACTTAACGACTGAACAACAACAACAACAACAACAACTTAGGGATAGAGGAGAGATTCTTCAATTCTGTATTGGAAGGAAGGAACATTCCTTAGTATAGTGGTACCTCGGTTCACGAACGCTTCTGTTCACGAACAATTCGGTTCACGAACAGCTCTGGTCACAAAATTTTGCCTCCGTTCGCAAACTCTGCATTGGGTTACGAACAGGATCCACGGCCATTTTCCCTCCCGTGACACGTGGTCGCGGCTTCCTGTAAAGAGGGGGACTCTCCCTCCAAGCAGTAACCGCCTCCCCACCAGCCTTCTTGTCCTCCACGCCAGAAGTCGCATCGAGCAAGGTTAGCTTTCTCTCTCTTCGTACTGTACTTTGTGTCATATTTTTGTGGTTTTAGAAAAAAAAAGATATGGTTCAGAATGGATTAACCATAATTGCATTGAACCTTATGGGGAAATTTGATTCAGGACGCGATCAAAAATCGGTTGGCGACCAAATTCGTAGGGATCAGAACGGATTAACCGTATTTACATTGAATCTTATGGGAAAATTTGATTCGGTTCACGACCAATTTGGTTCGCGACCAGAGTCGCGGAACGAATTAAGTTCGTGAACTGAGGTACCACTGTATTGGCCTGTAATATATGATGTCCTCTAGATGTGTTGAACTACAACTCCCACAATCTCTTGTCATTTGTTCTGTTTGGTAGAGCTAATGAGAACTGAACTCCCGAGTTATCTGAAGGTTGCCCATTCCTTATTTACAGAATTTCAGAAATCAGACTCTACAAAAGGCATCCATTTTTCATTACTTTGAACTTTTTAATCTGAAAAGTCTGGTTTACTATAGAGTTGTTTCTGAAATAACCTGAACCGCAGAAATCTCATCAGCAACTCCCAGTAGCACTTTAGGTCACTCAGTGAGAGGGGAAGGTAAGCAAGGGGAATCACTTATAAAACCCTGTGAACGTTCTTCCGAAGTTCAGTTCTTTTTAAAAAAGTGTGGTGCAGCTGTGTTAATGGTCTTGACATAGGTCATCTTTTAATTTTTCCATCCCTGGGCACAGGAGGATGACTTAGTCTCTTTTCAAAGTAAATGTTAATCTCATTGCTGTTCATAATATTAAAAATGCAATCACTTAAATGAAAAACATGAAAAGCAGCCCTTGAAATAGCTTCCATTTGGGATCATTGCTATGGTAACTAATTGTGCATGGTCCTTATTACAAACAGCTCTTTCACTTGTATTCATCTTGTTTTTAGGAAAATATTAACAGGTTAGCTCTGTTTTTTAGTTTTATATCACATGGTGCAAGACTTGTCTTCACTCACTATGGCTTGAAGGTCATTTAAATCTATTTAAAAATCAATATTTCTCTTAGGTGCTTTCAGTTAATTGATCCTCATTAACTGATTAAGCTGTTTGTTTAACTTCATGAGAAACGAAGCAGCATAGCTTTGTAGCTGTACAAAAGTTTAGAACTTGTTTCTCCTCCAGAGATTTTGAAATTTATCCTTTATGATTATGTAGTGGATATCTTATTGAGCTTGCACTGGTAAAACCTAGATTCAAATCCCCATTCAGTAATGAAATTTATTCTATGGTTTTGGACAAGTCACAAGGGCTAAATTAAGCACCCAACAACTCCTTGTCTATCAAAATTTAATCTCTGCGGTAAGGATTAGAAAGAATCCAATCACTGGTTCTACTGGGAGTGAACTGAGGGTTTTGGACCTGAGGATCCATGGTGGGAGGAATATCAGCAGAACCAAATAAAGTTAACATTTACTCTTCCCATAAAAAAATGCACAGTAGAATTATACAGGATTGTAGTTAGTTTTTATAATGTAACAAATGGCCAAAGGCTCTCTTTCACCTTGTTTTTAACCTTTGAAAAGGCTGCTTTGCTTACGGCAGCAGTGGATTTCTTGCAAAACTCGTTCTTCTTCAGGGCTTCCTGGAAAAACAAAGTGGTCAAGTAACACTGTGTGGACATATAGCTAACCCAGAAGGCACTGAGGAAGAAGCCTGCCCTTACGATTATTGGACTAGGCTTTTTAACAATTATAAAAAGATAGACAAGACACCTCAATCACTTCATATACTTTATAGAAATTTACTTCCAATCTGGAAAGTCTTTCATAAGAAGACTTCTTGTATTGTTTTTGTATTTAGCATGCAATTATTTTTATTCTATTTGTCATTGTTCACTGCCCAGAGTTACTTATCAGATAGATAGATAGATAGATAGATAGATAGATAGATAGATAGATAGATAGATAGATAACTAAAACTGTCAGTAGGAATATCCATAGAATCATAGAACTGGAAAAGTACATATGGACCACTGAGTCCAATTCTTGTTCAATGTGGGAGTCCAAATTAAAGTACCCCGGCAAATGGCTGTCCACCTGGAGTATTTCCAGGGATGGGGGACTCACCATCATCCTTGGTAATGGATTTCATGGTTGATCTGTTTTGCCTTTTACATTTTTCTTAAGATTCAACCAGAATCTGCTGTCCTGAAAGTTACAGCTATTCTTCTGCATTGTGCATCTGTTTCAACTGAGAGCAAATCTGTGATACTCCATGAGGTGCTTAAAAATGCTATAAGTCCCTTTAATTGATTGATTGATTGATTGATTGATTGATTATGTGCCATCAAGTCATTTTCAATTCTTAGCAACCACATAGACAGATTTTCTCCATGATGATCTGTCCCTAACCTGGTCCTTCAGTTCTTCCAACAATCAGTTCCTTTGCCTTCCCTCAATCATCTGTTCTCCAGGATTTCTCAAAGAGAATAGAGAGAAGTTTGGTCAGATCATCAGGTGCCTTCAGAACACTAGTATGCAAGGCATTTGCCCTGGAAGTATCTGAAGCCATTACCTGATTAAATCTAACCCTCACCCTCACCTTAATACTTGGCTATGCATCTACCAAGGTGAAGTTAGAATCCTGTATATCCTCTTTTGAGAACAAAATAGAATATTCTTTATTATCTTTTACTCTTTATGTTCAGTGACAACTAGCATGTTGCGTCTTATTTTGAACATATCTGAAAAAGCACGTTTCTTTTTCTTGGCATCCTTCATTAACTTTAGCTCCTTCAGTGCATTATCTTGCCAGACACCAACTCTACAGTTATAGTCCACCTCTCCATATTCTTCCTTTGTGATTAGGTGCTTTTCTATTTTTTCCCAAGCACACAATTAAGCGGAGACAATCTACCCTGCCTCCCTTATCTCAGCTCCAGGAAGAGCTTTGCAGTGGGGAATAAAAAGCAATTTTCCCATGTTTAATCTCCCCTTTTCTAACTCTAGAGGAGTTACTGAGTCAGCTTTACAACAGGGTTTTAAAGCAGAGGGATCACCCCCGCGCAATCTTGTAGGCTGCTCAGGGCCTTTCAGTGATGCTACGATGTTACTGGAAAAACATGACCAAATTTGGGTTGGGTTTCTTTCTTTTTTTTTTTTTGGAGTACAGTATTAAGGATAGAAATGGGAGCAGGCAACCGCCCAGAGGCAAACTGCTCTAATTCCCCAATTTAAAATTATCCCCAAACCTGAAAAATGGGCAAAAATTGCATCATCAACATTTCCCCACTTTGCTGCCAGCATTTAGCTGCATCCTTTGGGATAGGGAAGTGGTATATGGCTTGTGAAGCCTGGGCTCCTCACCCCTGTTTTACCACCACTGCCTTTTACTTCCCATGCGGCACTCACATATTTATTTATCTAAAACGACTCCTGCTCTGGGAAAAGCAGTAATTGTATGAGTGTTATATTTTTCTTGGGGATCATTTTGCTTTGCCCATTCTAAAGCAAGGCCACTCATTTCCTCGCACTAAATCTTCTGGAGCAAATAGATTACTGGACCTCCCCCCAAACAGCCAGAATAGTGTTGTCTGAAAAACAAAAAACCAGAAATTTCTGGTGTTTTCTAGAACATTCTGGCCTTGTAATGGTAGGTTTTTCATATTATGAGTGCCAATGGCTACTAGTTATGATAACCGTGTATTATTGGGATTGTTCAGTGTTTGGATTGAAGGGAAAATGTGATTCAGAGAGTACATGTAGCACCCACTGGCCTTAAACGAAATGCATCTGAACTCAGGAAAACATGCCGCTGTTTAAGGAGGTTTTGACAGTGGTAGATGAGCCCTCCCTTGTTCTGAAGCTCATTTTTCTCTTCAAATCCAAAGGGTTGCACAGCCATATATATTATCTTGAATATCAAATAGAGTGATTGAATTGATATGTGGGTGTTCTTTTGCTCTTGTTTGTCTGTGTCCTGTGAACATCTGGCTCAGCACTATAGGTAAAAATTTGTTGTTGTTTTTTTCCATTGACAGGATATAATTCAAGTACCACTGAAAATGTCAGGGACTTTTCTAGTGATGTTAAGGGTAAGACAGCTGATATTTGGGCTCCAATCAAGAACAGGCCAACCAATGCAGAGTATATCCTTTTTGCCTGCGAAAGCACACAGGATCTTCTCCTTTCCATGCCTACTTTTCAGCAGCATTATCAAGTCTTATAAGGACAAATGAATAAGTTTAACTTCCCTAACCTCCATTTGTCACTGTGCCTAATAAACTGTGAACATGATGCTCTCTAGTGCTCAATCACATTAATTGTGTCAATATTACTGCAGTGTTCTAGTGAGCCTTGAGGGATAGAACTGAGCTCCTTTTTTAAATGCATGATTTCATTTTGAAGGACACTGTTCAGCAACAAAAACAACCCCTTTCCTGAGCTTTGTAACGTTTACTGGCATCGCAGGAAGGTTAGTATCAAAGGCAGTAAAACATGAACATCTTTACTGACATGGAATTCCCTAGGAAGTCACTAGGCTTCTTTGAGAATAGTAAATTAAATTCAGTAGTCAAGCTTTGTGCATGCTTATTCAGAAAGTCCCAAAAGTATGAGACATTTATATAAGTCCCCTTCTATAAAATATATAGTAGTCACTAAATTATCACTATGTGCATGTATATTTATTTTTACACACACACACACAGGCAAGTCTTACCTGTTTATGTACATACATGTGTTCAGTATAATAGAGGTCCTTTAACTATTATTACAAATCATTTCTATGTGATACTTTCTTCTTTTCTGCCATATTAAATTGATTCCCAGGCCTGGTATATGGAAATTGGACCTGAGTCTAGGAGGTTAATGTGCCAGCTCCTTGGAATGAGAATTTATATAAGGTCATCCATGGTCAAATCTAGCATTATTCATCAGGGAGACATACTGAGTGTCTAATCAGTTTTAAATTTTCCTGCTTGAAAAATAATAGGAAGAACATGTAATATTGGGCAAATGGACTTCCATGTGTGCACCTGGGCTTCTTTCACTCTCTTCCATCCACCTTTAATCTGCTTTAAGGATCTCCTAAATTCTGAGTGCAAAAACAGGATGCTGGGAAAATGGGTCATTTTGTTTTATTCTTAGATATACTTCCATCAGTAAATGCATGTTCATCTTCAAAATGAATTAAGTCATCATTCCCTTGTACAGCACATCTTACATTCAGTCAGGAATGTTTGTTCCTGAATTAGCCTTGGCTCATTCAACATTTAAATTCAGTTTTCCTAGGACTTTTAAAAAAGTAACAAGAAATCAGGAGCCCATGGTGTTTTGCAACCTGTTCTCTAAGCTTCATATAAGCTGCTGAAGTAGAAATCAGAATGCAATGGCATCTTGCTGAAGCTGAGCAGAAGGCAGCTTTTCTTCTTATCTATCTCTCTGTCTTTCTATCTCTCTATCACCTAAGGTCACCTGACTCTGTAATGACTCTGGGCAGTGGACAATATTAAAGAGAATCAAACCAGCAGGAAAGAATGCCATCAACACCATGTATTCCCAAAAGGAACCATATACCCTATCCCAGGGACTGAGGGAAGAACCAGGTTTTCAAGGTTTCTTTAAACATGATCAGATTGTTAGGGTTAGAGATGCTAATCCAAAGGGCATCACAGAACCCCCACTTCCTAGGTCCCATCAGATGACACTGTTTAATTGATCTTTGTCTGATTATATAGGATGGACAGAGACCAAAAGAGACAGATGATCCCTCAAATATGCCATGAAGGTCTTTATAGGTGCAACAGCACCTTGAATTGCACCGGGCAACAGTACAGCTCATCAAACAGAGGTATTACGTGAGCCCATAACCACACATGCCATCTTGTTCTAAACCAGCTGCAGCTTCTGAGTAGCCTTCAAGGGCAGCCCAACATGAAGCACATTACACTAGTCCTGAATTTGTATCAGGGTGATCCAAATATTCACAGCCACTAGGTCTTGCTAGGGTTGAGCTTGAGCCTAATTCTCCCCATGCAGACCTCAACAGCCTCCAGAATCACTTGAACTGATGGATTACCTCACCCAGAAGCTTCATGTAGATTTTAAACAGGAGAAATGATGCCTATGGCACCCCACATATCTGAAGCTTTGGGTTCAATTATTTTCTTTTGTCAACACTGATTAGAACTGACCACAGGGAAAGGAGAACCATTGTGACACTGTGCCCATCAACTCCTAGTTCCCATAGGCAGCCCAGAAGGATACTATGACCAATGGTATTGAAAGCTGCTGAGAGGTCAAGGAGGGCCAGAATGGTTGCACCATCCCTGCCTGGCTCATGGATCATCAACAAGCATAATCAATGTTGTCTGAGTACAATGCCCTGGCCTGAAACCTAACTAGAAAGGGTGTAGACCACCATTTCTCAACTGAGGTTCTATGGAACCCTAGGGTTCCACATGAGGTCATTAGGAGTTCTGTAAGAGACCATAACTGAAAACAAATAAACTTTTTTTTTTTTAATTTTGTGTGCTGCATAGTGCTTAGCACTCACAGTGACATCCCCTATCTGAACTGCTGGACTGCCAGTGGACTCTGGATTGCCAGTGAAGTTGCCAGGGCTGATAGTTCTTGGTGACTTCAACCTGCTCCAGGTGATATGGAGTCTGGGGAAGCTCAGGAGTTCATGGCCACCATGGCAAACATGGACCTGACCCAACTCATTGAGAGCCCAATGTTAGCTCTGGTTTTCATCTTGGGACAGTTGCATTGTGATCTAGTAGTGGAGGACATTACCATCAATCCTTTGCTATCATCCAGTTAAACCCAACTGCTCTCTAGAGCCCACTTTCAGCCAGAGGGTCTCACATCTGCTTATCAGAGCCACTGAAAAAGGGTCTCACATCTAATCAAAGCAACTGAAAGCCATCAATACTTCCTTCTGATATTTGCCATCCCATCCTCACTACCCTGGGATCACAGCTGATGCCAGACTTAAAACCTAGGTGAGCAGAGCTCTGAGAAGGGAACATCCCCCTATAGCCACAAAGATCTCAGTTATACACACCATGTTGGCTGCCTCATCTGTGATCAAGTCATAGATGAGGACAATCTTATTACATACTGATCTGGCATTCAATAGCAACAGATGGAGTCCAGGGCCACTGAAGGCCCAGTGACTTGGCATTGGGTGTGTATACAAACAGTCCAGTGAGACACATCCAAAAAAACTGGGTTAGGCACAGAGTCAAAATGCTTGGGTGGCCTTGGGGCTTGACTTGATAACAGCTGGCCCAACCTCATTCTCACTGCCGTAGCACCTTCCTGCTACACATCCGGTCACTGTTCCTCATTGCTCCTGCCAGAAAATTTGTGTGCCTTGGGTGCCAGTGAGTTAGTTAGCTGCCATACCTCTACTGGGTCTGCACTGCCTCCAGGAATAAAAAAAAAAAAAACATTATCCAGGCTTCTTCTCCACAACAGCCAGCAAGCAGACACAGCAGGTATATGCAGGGACCAGATGTTCACCTTTCCCTGGAAGCCACCCAAGTCACTAATAGGTCCAAATCAGGATGGTCAATGAAGCTGCCATCAAACTCTGGTGCTACAGGACCATTGGCCTCATCATATTGGCTACCACTTTTGTTCCAAGGCTGCCAAGCACTTTCCAGCATCATTTGTTCAGACTGGGCCACAAACACAACCACAATAGTCACAACCAGTCTAAATACATAGCAACAAGATCTTTTCTGGTCACATGTACTTTTCACACTGTCTACTCTCCAACAAAACTTAAAAATCTACCCTCCAAAAACCTAACTCTGGATCTTCCATAAACTTTCCAGTTCCTCTGGGCATCATCTGGAAAAAACTCTTGCCATAAAAATAAATACTACAAGGCAGGAGGAGGACTAGGGAGCAGGGCATTAGCCAGATACTCATTTTTACCATCTCCTATTGCTCAGCTCATGGAGAGCTCTGTATTCAGTAAAGGTGGCAACAGTAAGAATACCTCTGATTTGCAAGGCTGCAAAAAAGTGCCTCCTAGGGAATGCACAAATTCTATTATCTTTGTATTTAAACCATATGCTGATTTTTGTTCAGTCAATTATTATGTTAATTTCCTTTTCCATTTATATATTTATCTCATGTTGAACTTGCATGTTTTAGTTGCTTCCCATTGAATAAAATATTTCGTATGTTTTTTCTGATTCTGTTTCTTCAAGGTGAACACATCTAGCTCAATCAAGCAGGTGTCATAGAGCTAGAATTAAAACCTATATTTACCTGTCTGTTATCTAATGTAGAAAATCAGGTTGAGCAGAGAGCAGGTTTCATCCAGTTTTCCCTGTGGATATTGGGGATATTTGCTGGTCAGTGAGCAGTAAGTAGTTTCCACCAAGACATTTCCAGAAACAGCACAAAGAAACTAGTTACCAGCTTGCCATAATAGAAAAAAAAAAAAATCCCACCACCCTGGATTTGTTGTCAAAATAATAAGGAACAACATACATTGAACTTTAATTTACTGAGCAACCTGTCAGTGAACAAGGCTGTTTGCTACCAGCTACTGCTGGTAGTTTCTTGTTGTGTTCTATATACAATTCTATATAGCATATGCTAGGATTCAAACGTAACGTATTATTATGATTAAGCTGTTCTCAGTGGGTAGGGTCTAGCTATAATTAATTATTCAGTTGGAAACAAGAATTCTGTGCATGTTCAAAGGCACTGTCATATTTCTAACAAGACAGAGAGGTGAGACCTAATACTGCCATACTCTCTCACACACACACTTTTTTCAGCTGCCCAGTTTAAATGATGGAAATAAAAGTCTGTCTTACTTTTTCTAATTTTGCTGAAGCTACTTGTGAGCATTCCTGACAGAGAATAGCACTGTAATGGTATGTGGAATGGCCTTGGGAGACAGGGGGAAGAGCCACAGCCAGGGGAACGGTGGGATAAGAGGCAGCTGAGCCCTCCGAAGGAATCTGGGTGTGGCAAATGTCTTAGAAGGGACCGTCCCTAGTTTCCTGGGCTGTAAAGGTGACAGGGGAGGAGTGTACTCTCAGACTTGCAAGATTCTGTTAATATAACCTTACAATAAAGTAGAATTAGTTCATCTGGGTGTGCTTCCTGTCTGGACTACTTCACAAGGCTGACATGCACCCATACCACCATATGATTGGACAGTTGCAATGCACTGAGCATGGGGATACTTTTGCAGACTGCGGGAACTGCGGTTGGTGTAAAATGGGATGACTCAGCTATTGGGAGGGGAGAGATGCTGTAGCCATGCGGCACCTATGCTAGCATTGGCTACCCGTGGGTTTTGAAATGCAAATCTTAACTTATGAAGCTGTACATGGCTTGGCACCTGGGTAACTTCAAGGCCACTTTCTTTATAAAGAATTAATCCACCTGGCAAAGAAGCCAGTTCAAGGTTTCTTCCAGATAATCTTGACTGTAACCATCTATGTGGTCAGCATTCAATTTGTTGTTTTAAAATTGAGTTGTATTAATGTCATATTTCTGTCATCAATGTTGTATTTTAGTTGTTTTATTTTCTTCTCTTTTTTTCTCTATATTTTTATCTTGTGTTTCCTTCTTTTTGTTGTTATTATATAAAAATAATTGATCCCTCCAATGCATGATCTCTGGAAAAAAGACCTGCTTATTTTTGAGAAGTTAAGGGGATAGCAACTTATAGATAATGTCTTCCAACTCTAACCCCTATTTTAAGAGAGAGCTTCTCCCTTGCTGTAGGTAGCACCTACCCTGATGCCCTTCAAAAGGTGGTGAAAACAGCTTTTCCAGAGAACATTTGGAAAACTCTGATTAGCATACTGCTATGATGCTGATTTGGCTTTAGAAATTGTTTTACTGATGTAAACTGCTGGGAATCTGTGTAGATTGTGGTGGTATTAATACCAGGAAATAAAGTAAAATAACTGTTGGCTGTTTCCAGCTTCTTTTATCTGTTGCTGAGTTCCTTTCACGTAGATTTGAATTTCACTGATACTTGAAAATGTAAGTTACTTTCTGCATTTCCTTACAACATATGCTACATTACTTTTCCATGGGCCCATCACAATACCAGAATTCAAGATGATGGGACCCAATCATGATGTGTGCCATGGACTGGGAAGACCAAGCATTTCTTGAAACAAGCAGCCAGCAAAAACCCACAAGGTTTGTTGCCAGACTTACTTTTCCATTGTGTAATGAAAGGCCCAAAAGTTACAGACAGGATATAAAAGCAACAATTTCTCTTGTTCTCTAAATACTTAACACAATGTTAGAGCCACTGTCCATCTCCAAAACTCTCCCTGGGTGTATCCAGAAAAGCAATGGAGCTGGGGGGCAGGGTTGCCTGCTATAGAAAGACATAGTAGAATCAAAAAATAGAAGAGTTGAATCTTATGCTTCAGATTGTTCTGCCATCTAAAAAGCTCCATCAGAAGAAAGGAATGACAGAGCTGGAGAAAGACTATCATCTATTTTCTGCTCTGAAAGTTTTCTGCTTGCTGTGAGCTGCTGGGAACTTTACCAGTTGTGCTCTTTTTGTTCCAGAGGGAAGTTCTGAAAAAGAGAGAGAATGTTATTATTCCCAAATCTTCCTCAGATCTTTTTCTTCTTCAAAAGACCAATATCATCTTACATGTCAGTTTTTTGACAAGCGGAGCTCAATCTACCTTACAGGGTTGCTGCTATAGAAGAAAAAGAGGGAGCACTAGATATATTACCTTGAGCCCCTCAATGAAAGATGGGAAAGACATCAAGCAAATAAATGGAAAAGGTTTGCTATACCTGAGCTGCTCAGGGAGTTAATGCTTTCTGCATCCCTTTATCTGCCCTACTAGTCACCTAGATTTGTGCAGCCCAGGTACAGCAATCCTGTTCATAGGCCTTGTCTAGTGGCAATGATAAGTTCATTAGGACCTATGGATGCTATATGGTAGAAGCAGGTGATGGGCAGTCATAAAAATGTGTTCCAAAGCGTGCCTTCCGTTTTCTCAGAAGGATCCTTTTTTCTTTTTCTGCCTTATTCTTTGGGTGCTTTTCCATCTCTAGAATGGGGTGGTGATGGTAGTTCCAAGTTTATTTTGTTGTTATAAGATAGCAATGGTGCTGCTATCACTGTTTCTGTCTGTTATACGTCTCTCCATCACTCAGCATTTTGATCTGAAAAAACTCATATGAGAAAACCCTTTCAGTTTCCTCTCCTTGGGCTTTAATAGGAAGGTAGAAACCAGCTAGAAATATGATTGCGCAGTAGAAGACAGAACACCCACACAAATACCTCAACAACCTCACCACTAAGGTAAGTGCAAGGACCTCACACAAACACCATGAGAAATTCACAGTACATCGTCTTTTCGTTTGGGGGGGGCAGGGGGAACCTGGAAAGCAAGTTCTCAACTACTAATTTAAAGGGAAATAAATGGTCAGAAAGTGCAAAATATATTTTAAGTACATTGCTAATCATAAAATATAGTTACACTTAAAAAGGTAACAATTTGGGGTCAAATTGCATTAGGTGGCCAACAGTATTTAATATGAAAAATGTAATTATTTAAATGCCAACTGTATGCAATGATTAATCTCATTAAAAGTTTTTCAAATTCCAAAGTGTCCAATTTCCACTCTCAGGTTCCAAGCAGTGATGGCAGAAGGCTGGTTGCTGGAAGCACATTAGAAACCACGTGCCTCTTTTGCTATTCTCTTTGTTAACCTCTGCTTTCAGAAAGTCACATGGGTTAGTTTTTCCTAACAAAAGCCCATTATTGAAAATATTTAAGATTAACATATTTATTTGTGACTTCTCTGATTATACAGAGTGACAGCATTTAAAAATATATATACATTTTCTCCAGTGCTATGTAATCCCTTCAGTGAATCAGAAGCATACTCATAAGTTTTAATTACCCTTTCTGCTTTGTTCATTACGCCACACTTCCTTCTTTTTATACCTCTTCCAAAACATTCCTGCAACCCATTAGCATTTTGTTACATTGGCAGGAAAGCAAGATTCCCTTCCCCTGCTAGACCCCCATATACACACAGAACTGCAGAACTGATAGATGCTTGAGCGAAAGGATGGGATATGAGCAGCTGGAAGACTGAGCTTGTTATGTAATAGCATCATCATGAATGGCACAGTCATTCAATGGTACCGTACACTCAAGGTACAGTCCTCCTGCTGCCTTTCTTCAGGAAATTACTAGTCCCTCAAGGGAGCTTGCCAGCCTGTTCCACTACCAGGTTGATGCAGCAGTACAATTGCTGATGTTTTATGGAGCAGGAAACAAGGCCACAAATGAGAAAAAAGAAGTTTGGATTCTAAGGGGAAATCAGGAACCTATTAAGAACTTGCTTTTACACACAAAACCATCTAACTCTGTTTTTAGAAGGTCATGATGGAATTTTGCAATGCAGATATCAAATCTAATTAGACTAATGAGCTTCAAAGCTAACAAATGCTTCTGTTTGTTTATCTATGTGTAGAGTGTTCAAAATTAATCTCCCAGGGAAATTATTTTATACCATGACATTTCACACTATTGGAATTTCAGCATCTACTTCATGCACTTCTTTCTTTACCATTCATTAAAAGCATTTATGTCTCATCTTTTACCCTTTTCTCCCAAGTTGACAGAATGTTTAAAACTGTGAAAATCTCTACAATAAATTATAAATTGAAAAGTCAGGGAGGGCAATAGATAAATTAAAAAATAAGTTAGATGATCGATGAAATAACTTCAGTAGGCAAGAGGAAATATATTCATCCAGCAGCAGTCAGATAAGGAAAAAGAACAATCACAGAAGAACAAAATGAGCAAAGTCGCTACCAGTACAAGTAGACAATCCACGTGAAGTGGACGATCCATGCGAAGATTAATCCATCAGAGATCAAATAAACAAGAATACAAATTTCCATTAGAAATGCACATATGGGGGAAACTTGGACTCAGTCTGGGGAGGCCCAAGTTCAAATTTTCATTTGATTGAGAAATTCAATAGTTTACCCTAGCTCAATCACTTTTTCTCAGCCCAACCTTCCTTGCAGGTTGTTCTGAAGATATAAGGAGAGAGGACAATTCCCCTTCCCTTGTATGCCACCTAGATTCCTAAAAGGTAAAGAAAGATTATGAAGAAATGAAAATGAAGAAATGATTCTTTAAATGTAAATATAAATACAATATATCTCTCCAGAGTGGGGAAGATAGTAAGGGAGTGACTTGTCTACTCCCTGCTTAGTTTGTTATACAGTGCTAACTGCTAATGAGCAATTTCGAAGTCTCTGTGGTGTTGCCTTCATACGGAATCCAGTATTCTGTCCTTGTTCAGAATTCATCCTTTTATCTCAGCCTCTGAGTAGAAATGAAATTCTAAGCATCTTATACCACACTGACATCAGTAGTAAGCCCTGTTTCTGAGATGTTCTCAGATCCAAATGAAGAAAGTCACTATACTTGTTCTGCTATTTGGACCAAGACTTATGAATGTGTGCCACTACATCTTCAGTACAACCTAGGTCTCATCTGAAAGATTACCCACAATTTTGAATTATTTATTTGGACAAAAAATAATAATAATTTGATTGCAAATTCTGAACCCAGTCTGTGGTTGGGTTAATGGATGAAAAATGAAGAGGAAAGAAGAGTGGTGTCTTCACTCAGTTTTTATTTCATCCTTCTGCTACTGAACCCAGAAAACCAAAGGTCCAGTCTTTTATTGCCAGCACCCCAGCATGAAATGGCCATCAAAGGGAGAGACTGGAGATGCGGTGTGTGTCTGTCAGAGGACACCCTAGCCAGTTGGAATGAAGGCATTTGTGTAAGACAGGATGAAGTGTACCAGGCAAAGTGGAATGCCCTGCTTGCAGCACTGGGGAGGAAAAAACTCTATTTTTGATGCACAACTGGAAAACTCACATGGAGGTTGTCTTCTCAGCCACCTCCGATTGGGCTGAATATGGCATCAGCCATTCCTGTTCTCTCAAAACAATATGTGGCTCCTTTTCATAGTGGGACAAGCAGGATGTGCAGTTCAGTCTTAGGAATCTAGATTTTCTGACTGGTTGTTTCAGGGCTCGGTTGCTGAAAATATTTCTGTCCAGTCTGACTACTGATTGCAAATGGACAAGAGTCAGATTACTTCTAGAATTGTTAAAAGACTGAAAAATAGAACAAAATAACTGAGGAAGGAGACAAAGCAAATTTAGAAGATGTTATTACTGTAGCTCGGTTGTCTAAGTTTATATGTACCAATTGTGTGAGAGTATCACAAACTCTTTCTCTGTGAAAATAAAAATAATAGAGAATTTTTAAAAGGTTAAAAAGGCACTTTTTTCCATTAAGCAAACTGGGGGACGGGAGCTCCAAGATGTTCTCCATGTGTGAGGCAGAAGTTAGAACTTTACATCTAGAAAAGAAAGTGAAGTAAAAAGGTATCTGAGAATATATATATTGATGCTCTCCATTCTTTTAAAGCTTTGTTTGAAACAAGTTAAAGACATAATTAGCCCAGCTGCACCATCTTGTGGCTGCATGGAAAATATCTGAGGCTTAGAAGTAACATTCTAGAAACCCCTTATATTATGCTGGTTTATCATGAAGTTAGTTTGCTCTGACAGATAAATAATAATGTAGGTAAAATTAATCTATAAAAACACGCCTGCCTATAGTCTGTGAACACTAAAATTGTGGCACTGAAATAGGACTAAAGTTCCTTAGCAATAACTGGAATGAATCATTGTATTTTTCAGTACAACTTATGGAGATCTGCTGCTTTGCTTTCCCTGATGATAGACCTAGTCCTGGCCCTTCCCTTATGGATCCTGTAGGGCAGTGTTTCTCAACCTTGGCAACTTTAAGATGAGTGGACTTCAACTCCCAGAATACCCCAGCCAGCATCTGGGGAGTTGAAGTCCACTCATCTTAAAGTTGCCAAGGTTGAGAAAGACTGCTGTAGGGGTTCTTGTGATGAAACACAGCCTAAAGAGGAAACTCCTCCTCCAACACTGCTTCCTTTCAGCCCCTGCAAACTGGCCAGGTTATTCCTTAAAGTCTTGGGAAAAGGGCAACGTATGAAAGTGTGGGTTCAAGTATCAATTTCCCCCCCCCGCCCCCCGCTTTAGGAAAAGGTCAGGCAAAATAGCCCGTAAATGGTATTTGCTTCATCTTCAGAGAACATTCTTTCACAGAGAAGATAATTGTAAACAATGGCTTCCAACTTCACCTCAAGACAAAGAAAGGGATTTTTCCTCCTCCCTGGTTGCCAATGTGCAGAAGTCAATCTAAAGAAGGACCATGTCTTTAAAAGAGAAAATAGCATTCTCCAGGAACTAGCTCCGTCCTCCTTCTTTCTGGTTTTTTTTCATCTTATACCCACCCCTTACCTATTACCTTCTTCTCTAATGGAGGTATGAGAACTGAACTGCAAAGATAGGGATGGCCACCGAAGAGCAGCAAAGTCGTACAGATAACTCCAGTTCTTTGGTGCCATCTACTGGTCATCCATATTTTTGCAGCCTAAGTCTGGAAGTTATATCTTTTCACATATCTCTATCTCTACCTTTAACTCTCGGGCACTTTACTTCAGTCTGCATTATTTTTATTTTAACTGGTTTATTTATGCATACATGTGATTCTCTTTCTCTTACTCCTCTTCCTTAAATGAACTTTAGAATGTTTCTGTGACTTCTATTGGAAGAAAAAAAAATCAGCACCATTAACCACAGTTGTGAGAAAGATAATAAGAAAGTTCAGCTTTTAGGTGTGGTGTTACCAAAATGAGGAAGTTACTGTTTCTGGAATTGAGGAAGTTACAGATAAATATAGTTTCTGAATCTATCATAGTATATTGTAAAGGCTGTAAATTGAACACTTTGTATCAAAAAGTTATATCATCAGCTCATTTCTGCCAATAATAGATAAAAAAAGAAAGAAAACAACAATAAGGAGATGAGACCTGAGAAAAGATGATAGGACACGTCTCATTTATACAACCGAAATAACAGATTTTCCATTGGCTTTCAGCAGCCTGGCAACAATTGTTCATAATAATGCTTTATCCAATAACTTAATAAGGTTAAAGCCATCCAGTGTTTCATAGGAGCTCAGTGGCTGAAAATAGACAGAATTAATTTAATGCTCTCAGTCCCTCCAGGATTTTTCCCCCTCAACAGATTTAAAAACAACAAGCTAACAAACCTAAAGTATGATGATCAAAAGTTATTATAATGACTTGGCTCCAGGTTTCCCATGAATAGAATTCTACTCAGAAGATGCTCCTCTTGGAAGTGAAGTACGCTTTGCGGGAAGGGGATTTCACTAATGCCATCTACTATTTATGGTCCCCCTACAAATCTGTTCTAGAGGATTGGATTACCTTCTGGAACAACATGAAAGGGGGCTGCTGGGGAACAGGTACTACCAAAAGTCACCTACAGCCACTACATTGCAGTCCCTTCTGCAAATGGAAGGAGGCTTTCCATTACAGAAGGGTAACTTTGAATCTGGCTCAGTCTGTTTTGTCCAAAATAATCAGGCATTATATAGCAAATGAAAATTGGGAAAGATTCTTAAATAATGGCTAAGTGACAGCCTTTTGACATTTATTAATTAATTTTTTTTTTTTTTTTGCTTAACATATATTTCCCACTTTTCTTCCATGACAAAACTGAAATTGGGAGAGTTGGCCCTATCAATCAGCAGAGGGAGATGAAAAGTTCAGATGAAAGATTATTTATTTGTTTGTTTATTACATTTATATGCCACCCATCTCCCCCAGAGGGTGACTCTGGGCGGCTCACAATTAAAATCCAAAACAGTAAAAACAGTAAAAATGTAAATATCCATATTAAATTAGCTAAAAATAATTCTATATAAAAAGACTATATACAGTTCAAGATGATGGGGACGAACAGTATCAATTATCCTACCAGCCAGTTCCAACAATGCGAGCCTCCATCAGGCCTACAGGCTATCTGGCATAGCCAAGTTTTCACACTTTTCTGGAAGGCCATGAGAGTGGGTGTGGACTGCACCTCAGGTGGTAAGCTGTTCCACAGGGCAGAGGCCATGGCAGAAAAGGCCCTCTTCCTAGACCCCGCCACCTGAAGTTCCTTGACTGATGGGGTCAGCAACATGCCCTTTCTGCCAGACTGAGTGGGGCGGGCTGACATAACAGGGGCGAGATGCCTCCTCAGAAAGATACTTGAAGGGCAGCTGCTATGGTTACCAGCTATTCCTCCAGCTGTTCTTTGTTGGATAAGAGAACTGTGCATAACAATCTAGGCATCAGGCTAGAAGCTGGGAGGCTGGGAATTCTAGTCCTGCTTTAGGTGACCTTGAGCCAGTTACTCTCTCTCAGCCTTAGGAAGGACTCAGTGGCAAGCCACTTCTGAAATCTTGCCAGGAAAACTGCAGGGACTAGACCAGGCAGTTGCCAGTAGTCCACACTGCCTTAAAGGCAAGGGGAAGGGGAAGGGGAAGGGGAAGGGGAAGGGGAAGAAGAAGGAGGAGGAGGAGGAGGAGGAGGAGGAGGAGGAGGAGGAGGAGGAGGAGGAGGAGAGGAAATAGTAGTGATGGTAGAGACTGTCTTCCAATGTTGAGATAAGATTCAACTACCAAACCAGCTAGATGTAGAGTGTGGAATGAAGAGTAGGTGCCCCTTGTCTTCTACCATAAGAAGTAAAATGTCTTGATCCAGTAAGGTGGTTTACATAAGTTTTGTTTTCTTTTAGCACTCACTGGACCAGCTTCAGCAAAGTTGGTCCATCATACGCCCTTGGACATTTTTAGTACAACTCTTACCAGTTCCAACCAACAAGACCAATAGCAAGGGTCCATGGCAGCTATGAATTTTGCTTGCTTTTGCCTGTCTTAGCTTATGCTCGGGAAGCAAAATAAGAAACAGTGGAGGCAAATATTCCTGTTTGTGGGAGTCTGTAGGAAGACACTAAAGAATGTAAAGGTGAGTTTACACCAGCAAAAGTCCATATCTGTTTGAAAAAGAGATGATTTCCCGTAACAAAAAATAACATGCCAGATGATGCTAGAATCCTTTCCCCAAACATGTTTCTATCTATGAACAGAGAGTATATGGATAAGCAAACAATCCTGGCATCCTCCCAGTATCAGCCTGAATTGTAAAGTTCAAGGGCAATTTCATACATAAATTGGTCTGGTCCTTAGAAAGAAGCCAAACAAAGGAAGGAAAAAAGATAAGTAATAATAGGAGGAGAGGAATCATTCTCACCAGCTGGCAGGGGATGGAAGAGTTGCACCATAACTCTGTTGAGCTGACTCTGTTAATTATCCTACCAAATGGAATTTTAAGTCCAAATACTGCTTAGGACATCATCATTGGTGATTAGGCAATAAACAGATGGCTGATGACAATAAATATGACATTGTGTAGAGAAATTGCTTAGATGCATGTATTGGTCCAGTTAATTGCTAGTTAAATTAACTCACCTGCGTCAGCCATCAGTTCCCTCATTTCTTCCTGTGCCTGTAGAAAGAAAATATGAACTCTTGGGACAAAACTATATTTGTGCCTTGATATCTAATTTGTTCATAAACTTGAATGTTGTGGGAGTGTGGAGTCGAGGTATGAAAAATGGACTCTCATCCCCAGAAGAGCGAACACGAGATAAGAGAATGAGACTGGCCCCTCCCTAAGGAATGCAGAGGATGCTTGTGGGGTGACCCTGAGAGTTGCTCTCAGTCTGAGAAGATTCTGTAACGGGAGTGAAGCCAATAAACCTTGCTGGATTGAATCTGTATTGTCTCTTGGAGTTTCCTGGGCTAATCCTGACAAATGTTGCTTCAGCTGGGAAGTAAGAAAATAAGCCAAAGTCTTTGAAGGTTCTGAAGGAAGAGAGACTATAATGAGAGGTGGAGAACTATGACCCTCTCATGTTGCTAATCTACAATTCTAGTAGACCCAGACAATTACTATTGAAAAGTTCCACTCCCAAGTAGGTAGCACCTTCCACATTTCATCATGGAAAGGCATTTAGAACAAAGCTTCCAGTAATGATCTCATAATAATAAATGCTCTGAAGAGCAATAGTTGCTTATTCATCCTATTCTTAGAAGCAGATTTCATTTGGGAAGTAGTTATTCCTTTCAAGGTCACCTAGCAGTATTGACCTTAGAGGTTTGGAGTCCTGGGCAAAAGTATAACTGGGGTCTACTACAGACGATTGGGTTTTTGTGTTTTTTTTACATTACCAGTGACTTTTACAGTCTATGGTTTCTCAACTCATGATACAGTTTCAGTGCAATTCCAATGGAGTCCCAGTGCAATTCTACATATCACTTCCTAGTCTGTCTCAGACACAGAGATCAAAAGAGTATAGCTATGATTGAATAATGAGATCCCTTGGCATTATGCTTCCTGAATTTGCCTAAGAAAAGTACATATCCAGGCATGTCCAAGGAGTTTGACTAAGTACATCAATTCTTCTCTTGACAAGTATAGAATTACAGAGGCGGAAGAGATTTTAAAATAAAATAGCCCATTCTTATGGTGCACAATAAGACTGTTTTAATTAGTCTCAATTCTATGGATTTATGTTTTATTATATTGCATCTGTAATTTTATGCTTGTATGTTCACCTTGGCTAATAGTGAAAAAGTTAACCAGGGTTGGACCGGGTTAGTACTTGAATTGGTTACTTCTAGGAACTTCCCCCTTCATGGATCACTGCCTTGTCGTGGCGAAGGGGCTTGTGTAACTCAGTGAAGCCATGAGCTATACCGTGCAGGGCCACCCAAGACGGACAGGTCATGACAGAGAGTTCTGACAAAACGTGGTCCACTGGAGAAGGAAATGGCAACCCACTCCAGTATCCTTGCCAAGAAAACCCCATGGACAATGTTAAAAGGCTAAAAGATATGACGCCAGAAGATGAGCCCCTCAGGTCGGAAGGTGTCCAATATGCTACTGGGGAAGAGCGGAGGGCAATTCCAAGTAGCTCCAGAAAGAGTGAAGCGGCTGGGCCAAAGCCGAAAGGACGTTCAGCTGTGGATGTATCTGGAAGCGAAAAGAAGGTCCGATGCTGTAAAGAACAATATTGTATAGGTACGTGGAATGTAAGATCCATGAACCAAGGCAAGCTGGATGTGGTCAAACATGAGATGACAAGATTGAACATCGACATCTTGGGAATCAGCGAATTGAAATGGACGGGAATGGGTGAATTTAATTCAGGTGACCACTATATCTACTACTGTGGGCAAGAAACCCTTAGAAGAAATAGAGTTGCACTCATAGTCAATAAGAGAGTGGGAAAGGCAGTAATGGGGTACAACCTCAAAAACGACAGAATGATCTCAGTGCGTATCCAAGGAAAACCATTCAACATCACGGTAATCCAAGCCTATGCCCCAACCACTGATGCCGAAGAAGCTGAAGTTGACCGGTTCTATGAAGACCTACAAGACCTTCTAGAACTAGCACCAAAAAAAGATGTCCTTTTCATCATAGGGGATTGGAATGCTAAAGTAGGAAGTCAAGGAGTAATCGGAATAACAGGCAAGTTTGGCCTTGGAGTACAAAATGAAGCAGGGCAAAGGCTAATAGAGTTCTGTCAAGAGAACAAGCTAGTCATAGCAAACACTCTTTTCCAACAACACAAGAGACGACTCTACACATGGACATCACCAGATGGTCAATACCGAAACCAGATTGATTACATACTTTGCAGCCAAAGATGGAGAAGCTCTATACAGACGGCAAAAACAAGACCAGGAGCTGACTGTGGCTCAGATCATGAGCTTCTTACTGCAAAATTTAGGCTTAAATTGAAGACTGTAGGGAAAACCACTAGACCACTCAGGTATGACTTAGATCATATTCCATGTGAGTACACAGTGAAGGTGATGAATAGATTTAGAGGATTAGATTTGGTAGACAGAGTGCCTGAAGAACTATGGACGGAGGTCTGTAACATTGTACAAGAGGCAGCAACTAAAACCATCCCAAAGAAAAAGAAATGCAAGAAAGCAAAATGGCTGTCTGATGAGGCTTTACAAATAGCTGTGGAAAGAAGGAATGCGAAAAGCAAGGGTGAAAGGGAAAGATATAAGCAACTGAATGCAGATTTCCAGAGAATAGCAAGGAGAGATAAGAAGGCCTTCTTAAATGAACAATGCAAAGAAATTGAAGAAAACAATAGAATGGGGAAGACTAGAGATCTCTTCAAGAAAATTGGAGATATCAAAGGAACGTTTAGGGCAAAGATGGGCATGATAAAGGACAAAAAAGGCAGGGACCTAACAGAAGCAGAAGAGATTAAGAAGAGGTGGCAAGAATACACAGAAGAACTATACAAGAAAGATCTTAATGTCTCTGATGTCCATGCTGGTGTGGTCACTGACCCTGAGCCAGACATCCTAGAGAGTGAAGTCAAGTGGGCCTTAGGAAGCATTGCTAACAACAAAGCTAGTGGAGATGACAGTATTCCAGTTGAGTTATTTAAAATACTAAAAGACGATGCTGTTAAAGTGCTGCACTCAATATGCCAGCAAGTTTGGAAAACGCAACAGTGGCCACGGGATTGGAAAAGGTCAGTTTACGTTCCAATTCCAAAGAAGGGCAATGCCAAAGAATGCTCAAACTATCGCACAATTGCACTCATTTCACATGCTAGCAAGGTTATGCTCAAAATCCTACAAGCTAGGCTTCAGCAGTACGTGAACCGAGAACTACCGGATGTACAAGCTGGGTTTCGAAGAGGCAGAGGAACTAGAGATCAAATTGCCAACATTCGCTGGATCATGGAGAAAGCACGAGAGTTCCAGAAAAGCATCTACTTCTGCTTCATTGACTATGCAAAAGCCTTTGATTGTGTGGATCACAACAAACTGTGGCAAATTCTTAAAGAGATGGGGATACCAGACCACCTTACCTGTCTCCTGAGAAATCTGTATGCGGGCCAAGAAGCAACAGTTAGAACCGGTCATGGAACAACCGATTGGTTCAAAATAGGGAAAGGAGTACGACAAGGCTGTATACTGTCACCCTGCTTATTTAACCTATATGCAGAGTACATCATGAGAAATGCCAGGCTGGAAGAATCACAAGCCGGAATTAAGATTGCAGGGAGAAACATCAATAACCTCAGATATGCAGACGATACCACCCTAATGGCAGAAAGTGAAGAAGAACTAAAGAGCCTCTTGATGAGGGTGAAAGAGGAGAGTGCGAAAGCTGGCTTGAAACTCAACATTAAAAAAACTAAGATCATGGCATCTGGACCCATCAATCCCTGGCAAATAGAAGGGGTAGAAATGGAAGCAGTAACAGACTTCATTTATTTGGGCTCCAAGATCACTGCAGACGGAGACTGCAGCCATGAAATTAAAAGATGCTTGCTCCTTGGGAGGAAAGCTATGGCAAACCTAGATAGCATATTAAAAAGCAGAGACGTCACCTTGCCGACAAAGATCCGCGTAGTCAAAGCTATGGTTTTTCCAGTAGTAATGTATGGCTGTGAGAGCTGGACCATGAAGAAGGCTGAACGCCGAAGAATTGATGCCTTTGAACTGTGGTGCTGGAGAAGACTCTTAAGAGTCCCCTGGACTGCTAGGAGGTCAAACCAGTCAATCTTAAAGGAAATCAACTCTGATTGCTCATTGGAAGGATTGATAATGAAGCTCAAGCTCAGATACTTTGGTCACCTAATGCGAAGAGAGGAGTCTTTGGAAAAGACCCTGATGCTGGGAAAGATGGAAGGCAAAAGGAGAAGAGGACGGCAGAGGATGAGATGGCTAGATAGCATCACTGAAGCAATGAGCATGAAATTGAGCAAACTCAGGGAGGCAGTGAAAGATAGGAAGGCCTGGCGCAATATGGTTCATGGGGTCACGAAGAGTCGGACACGACTTAACGACTAAACAACAACAAGGAACTTCCAGGGCCATAAACTAGAGTAGGAAGTAAAAAGAAAAAAGAAAAAAAAAACTGAGGAAGGCAATAGCAAACCATTTCCAAGAAAACAACATAGACATATCATGTTGAAATCAGGAATTGAGCTCAACCCAAGAAAGGCTTTATTTTATACCTACTTTATGGGCAAAAACGATGTAGACATTTCAATGAAGCAATAAATAAACCAAAAGTTCTACATCAAATTGCTTGTCATAGAAATATTGTAAAGTTTTTGTGATTCAAATGAATGATGAATAGAGTTAGATGCTGTTTGGTGACACATTATTCAGAGCTTACCTAGCCTACCTAGTTCTTGTCAACTTCAGTTCTGGGATTTTGATTCTCCTGAGCATTGGTGGTGCGTCACAATAACCTTGACTACAGAGCAACTATTGATTCAGAACACAAAGCATGTATGAGAGAATTTCTCCATACAGTGAAGTGATTGTGATTACATGAAGCTACTGTTGCTGAAGCAATGGTAGAAATATCTCTTCAGTATAGTTTTAGAAACTTGGTAGAAACTCCTCCTATGCCTGTCTTTGATATTTTTGTTCAGCTGAAGAACAGCTTCCTGGTTAGCAAGACTCTTTTTAGCCGTGAGAGTTATCTTCTTTTAGTTTAATTAAACCGCAGTATAGCAGTACGTGTGTTGTTCCCAGGAGGGAGACAAGTTAGAGAATGAAATTAGGTAGGAAAAAAAAAGGACAGGTAGAGCAAACCTCAGCAGTCAGCAACCAGCACAGCTGGATGCTTGCCAAAACCCATGGTTCTGTTCAGCAGTAGGTCCTCTCAAAACCAGGTGTGTAATTATGACAGAGTTTTACAGAAGTAATAACTCTGTATGGTACAAGAAAGAATACTAGAAGATATAGCTTGCATACTCCTCTTCTACACAAGTGTCTTACAGTGGACAATGTACGTTGATTTCGGACCAAGCGATGCAAATTCAAGTGAACTCTCAGCCATTAGAGCTCATGGAGTGACTCTGTGCAGGTTACTATTTCCTAGCCTCCCAACATTGTTGTAGGAATGGAGGAGGTGATACCAAGCATTCCACTAATGGAACGAATGGAATGAATGAATGGATGAGTGCCTAATGAATGAATATATAAGTCCTAACTTATTTTGTGTCTGACTCCCTTCTTGTGGCTGCTTCCTACATCTGACTGGCCCCATTGCCTGTGCTACTGAGGCAGAAGGACCAGTCTGTATGAGCATAGAGGGCTAATACAAAGTTATCAGCCTGTGTGTCATGTAATACAGGTGAAACTCGAAAAATTAGAATATCGTGCAAATGTTCATTTATGTCAGTATGGCAACTCAAAAGGTGAAACCAATATATGAGATAGACACATTACATGCAAAGCGAGATATGTCAAGCCTGACTTTGGTATAATTGTGATGATTATGGTGTACAGCTTATGAAAACCCCAAATTCACAATCTCAGAAAATTAGAATATTGTGAAAAGGTTCAATATTCAAGGCTCAAAGTGTCCCACTCTAATCAGCTAATGAATCCATAACACCTGCAAAGGGTTCCTGAGCCTTTCAATGGTCTCTCAGGCTGTGATTCAGTAGGAATCACAAGCATGGGAAAGACTGCTGACCTGACAGTTGTGCAGAAAACCATCATTGACACCCTCCATAAGGAGGGAAAGCCCCAAAAGGTAATTGCAAAAGAAGTTGGATGTTCCCAAAGTGCTGTATCAAAGCACATCAATAGAAGGTTATGTGGAAGGGAAAAGTGTGGTAGAAAAAGGTGCACAAGCAGCAGGGATGACCACAGCCTGGAGAGGATTGTCAGGAAAAGGCCATTCAAAAGTGTTGGGGGCTTTCACAAGGAGTGGACTGAGGCTGGAGTTAGTGCATCAAGAGCCACCACACACAGACGGATCCTGGACATGGGCTTCAAATGTCGTATTCCTCTTGTTAAGCCGCTCCTGAACAACAGACAACGTCAGAAGCGTCTTACCTGGGCTACAGAAAAAAAGAACTGGTCTGTGGCCCAGTGGTCCAAAGTCCTCTTTTCTGATGAGAGCAACTTTTGGATCTCATTTGGGAACCAAGGACCCAGAGTCTGGAGGAAGAATGAAGAGGCACACAATGCACGATGCTTGAAGTCCAGTGTGAAGTTTCCACAGTCTGTGTTGATTTGGGGAGCCATGTCATCTGCTGGTGTTGGTCCACTGTGCTTCATTAAGTCCAGGGTCAACACAGCCATCTACCAGGAGATTTTGGAGCACTTCATGCTTCCTTCCGCAGACGAGCTTTATGGGGATGCTGACTTCATTTTCCAGCAGGACTTGGCACCTGCCCACACTGCCAAAAGTACCAAAACCTGGTTCAATGACCATGGGATGACTGTGCTTGATTGGCCAGCAAACTCGCCTGACCTGAACCCCATAGAGAATCTATGGGGCATTGCCAAGAGAAAGATGAGGGACATGAGTCCGAACAATGCAGCGGAGCTGAAGGCCACTATTGAAGCATCCTGGTCTTCCATAACACCTCAGCAGTGCCACAGGCTGATAGCATCCATGCCACGCTGCATTGCGGCAGTCATTGCTGCAAAAGGGGCCCAGACCAAGTACTGAGTACATATGCATGCTTATACTTTGCAGAGGTCCGATATTGTTCTATTTCCAATCCTTGTGTTATTGATGTCATGTAATATTCTAATTTTCTGAGATTGTGAATTTGGGGTTTTCATAAGCTGTATGCCATAATCATCACAATGATAGCAAAGTAAGGCTTGACATATCTCGCTCTGCATGTAATGCATCTATCTCATATATTGGTTTCGCCTTTTGAGTTGCCATACTGACATAAATGAACATTTGCACGATATTCTAATTTTTCGAGTTTCACCTGTACTTCTTTGACTTTTGCTTTAATTTACAATTGATAGTTTTTCACTATAAAGAAGAACCACTTCATGGGAAAATACAATAAATAAATTGAACTCATTTGATCTGCACAATGCTGGGAAGTCTTTCCTAAAAATAGGAAGTGAGAACATTGCCAAATTGCTCAGCTGTTTGCACATGTCTAAATCTTATTCGACAAATGAAGGTCACATCTATTATAGAGACTGCATAAATAAACCACACTGGTTTATTAGAATCCTTGGCATCTATTATGCCTTCTGGCTGTAACCTTTAAAGTATGGAACATGAAATATCAAGTTAATGCACCCACATATATTGCTGTGTAAGGTGGTGATGCAAATGCACCTTGAAAAAAGAAATTGGAGATGGGATATCTACTTCTTTAAGAGAGTTCTGACCTTCTTAATTGAGTCTACACTATTAACAGAGATGATCTCAGAACATTACTTGCAGCAGGAGCTAAGGTGGACTGACATATTTTTAATACCAGAATATCAGTTCTATTTTTATGTCTGCTTCTGAACCTTATTCTAAAATGCTGTGGGTTCTTTTGTGTGGGTGGGGGGAGGAGATTCTTGTGGTTGGTGTTGGTACCCTCTGGCAATAGCACAGATACTAACATTAAGTTTACTAAATTCTTTCTTCCCTGTCCACTTCAAGGGTCCTGCTGCACATGTGAAAGCTTGGGAGTTACAGCTGTACCAGGCAAAACGGTTCCATCAACTTTTGTAATTTTGCAAGCAGTCTAAAGGAAGCTTCCTCCACCTACAGAAGGGTTCCAACCCATAACATGTGTCAATAGATTCTAAACCTGTGCTTCCCAAACCTGGGTAAATTACCCCAAATTGTGTAAAAGTGGTTTTCTTTGGGTAACTACACATGAACCCATTTACAACAGGGACATTTAAATTGACTTAAAGATTGCCATGTGTACTAAAATATATTAAAAAATCTCCCAAAGTATTTCTACTAAGATTAAAATAAATGAAATTACCAATGGTAATTTGTTGAAATGACATAAGGATCTTTCAGTGGTATTTTTATAACACAGGCAGTCCTTGAGTTATGACCATTCATTCAGCGAACGTTTGAAGGAATGATTGTGCTGAAGGAAGGGATTTATGACTGGTCCTTGAAGTTCCAGCCATTGCAGCGCCCCTGCGGTCACATGGACAAAATTTGGGCACTTGGCAACCAGCTAGCACTTATGACCAGGTGTAGCATCCCACAGTCATGTGATCACCATTTAAAACCTTCCCTGCTGGCTTCCCACCAGCAAAGTCAATGGGGAAGCCAGGAGGAGAGGTCGCAAGTCACTCAGATATGCCTCCCCCACCCACCCCAACCTTTTTCTGCTCGCTCACACTGCATCCTCCTTCCCTCCTCCTCTTGCTTGCACACACTGTGCCCTCCTTCCCCCTTCACTCCCATGCACCTCACCCTCCTTTCCTCCTTCACTCGCTTGCATGCACCGTACCCTCCTTCCCACCTTTGCTCACTCACACTCACTGCACTCTCCTTTCCCCTTCACTCATTTCCACGCACTGCACCCTCCTTCCCTCCTTCGCTCACTCGCATGTACTGCACCGTCCTCTGCTTGCTCACATGCACTGCTTCCTCCTTCCCCTTTTGCTTGCACACACCCACCCACCAGCCCCCTCCTTCCCCCCTGAGTTTTGGGTAATGAAGGACCAAGTTTGGGAAGCACTGTTACATATTTTGAGCCAATTTGATCAAATGTGGCGTGCTCATTGCAGTTAATATAATCTTCTTCAGGTATACTAAATTTTCCTGTGCTGGAATGAGTTGTTTAGGTTTTATGAGCAGTAGAATTTTCAGCCAACAGTAGTACAATGTTAAAGAAAATATGATCTCATTTTATCTAAGGTGGATATGACTACCTTCCGAATATCAATGTGGAAGACTGCAAATTCAAATCTCTGACAATTCAAAAGAGAATCTACAGTGTTTTTACAAACCACAAAATATCTCAGTGTCTGAATCACCAGAGAACAAATGCAAAAACCCACGTGCATGAGCACATACACACACTCATTTGCCATAAAGACTCCAAATGCTACCAGCAGCACAGACCTTTTGTCAGTTCACACTCAAGCTAGTATGAAACTAGTGCAAGGTGTGACCAAGATTATTTCAGCAGAAAATCATTAGATGTATGTTTCAGAAAGATGTCTGCTGTTTGATTAAGAACTGCCTAATAATCACAAAGGAAGTCTGAGTCTTTTAATCTGTTTAACACTGAAAGGCAACTAACCATATAACGATCCATGGAAAACACAGGTTTCCAAATACCTCATATAGTACTGGCCCTCCTACCTGGACAAAGGCATGTAGAATTTCCATAATCTTGTTTTATGGTCTGATTAATTATGGAATGAGGTAAAATGTCTTCAACAAATTAAACAATTAGCTCATTTTTTCTTTTAAAAATAACAATGTTTGCCAACATACTGTTGGTTTTTCAATTTGAATGGAATCAGTTGCTTGCAACTCCATTTATGGGGCTGCCCTTGAAGAGCATTCAGAAGCTTCAACTGGTGCAGAATGCAGCTGCACAGGTAGTAAATGGTGTCATTTACTTGGCACATGTAACACTACCACTCCATGGGCTGCACTGGTTGCCAGTGTGGTTCGGGGTACAATTCAAAGTGCTGGTTGTCACCTTTAAAGCCCTTTGTGGCTTGGGACTGGGTTACCTGATGGACCATCTTTTCCCAGTTGTTTCTTCCCATCCAGTCCAGTCTGGGTCCCATCAGCCAGGAAATGCTGGTTGGCAGGACCCAGGAGGCATGCTTTTTCTGCTGTAGCACCTGCCATATGGAACATTCTCCCTCTGGAGAATGGCACTGACCCTGTTGGCCTTTCATAAGGCCCTAAAGACTTGGTTCTGTGCCTGGGCCTATGGCCCCAAGTGTGTGAAGAGTCCTATCTGTTGGTTGTGCTAACAATAATTGTTTGTGACATCTTCCTCAGCTGCTGTGTATTTAAATTTTTGTATTTATGATGGGAATTTGTTTTTAATTTATTAAAGATTGTTTGCTGCTCAGAGTCAATTGCTGAGATGGGCAGCCATACAAATTGAATGAATGAATGAATGAATAAATGCAGTTAGCAATGGAACAACAAACTGTAGAAGCAAAATGCTATGGTGTGTCTTTTCAAACTTCTCATTACTAAGCTGGAAACATACTTGCTTCCAGTCTGAAGTCAAATATGCTTGCAATTATTTTTTCTACTAGCAGGCAAAATCACATCTCCTTCCATAAAGCTGCTGCTAAAGTAATTTATAAGGACACTTGGAGTCTAAGATAAAAAGCAATGGACTCATTAATGGAGTTGTGAAAATGGGATGAAAGCAAAGTACTTACTATGTCAGTCTGAAAAAAAAAAAAGCCCTAAATGTAGTTCTGTGATATATCTACAATTCAGGAATGAGTTATGGCCTGAAAAGTTGAAGTTTTAGGAGAATGAGTCTTGTAGATTTCTGCCATGGTTTATGGTTTGTTTGATGTGATGAACCCAGTATTTGGGATCTATAAATCATACTTCAGGGGCTTAATCCACACTATGGCTTGTTCAAAAACAACTTAAACCATAGCTTGATATGCTATATAAAGTTCACGCAACATGTGCCACTTTCCAGGTTAAAGTTCACAATGATACAGTCAGTTTGTTGCAGCTGCTCTTTGACAGACCAGAGAGATTCAGGACCAATCATCCCCAACCCAACCTACTCCACAGGGCTGATGTTGTGGGGTTAAAATTAGAAAGGTTCTATGTATGTCACTAGTACATTAATAGTGTACTATGACCCTTTTAGGTCCCTCATGCTTACGTGCCACAGCTGGTGTCCATTTATAGTCTGGGCATTTAGCAAAGCATACAGAGATCTGTTTAAGTTTGAATGCCTTTTGGAGATTTCTTCACACTCTATATATGTTTAATATAAAAAAGCAAAGTGCTCTGATTGCTGGCACAGACTTTTACTCAAACATAAAGCTAACATAAGTCAGTTCAGGGGGAATCATTCATTTACAATAATAAGCATCACAAAGAGCAAAAACACTCAATAACACTTGATACAAAGTCTACTAATTAATTCATAGCTGCATATTAAGGAATATTCCATCAGTTATGATTCAGCTGAGCTTTTTTGCCTGTGCAGAATTTACATACCCCCCTCATATTTTTAGCTAAGAGCAATCTGACTTTTTTTCTTGACAATTTCCTTAAACAGGAAATTAAAATGACATATATTTGGCTATATAATATAAAATATTAAGCATATCTTAATCCAAAGTTGTTAAAATGGTAACTGGGATTCATTAAAAAGATATGCAACAGTACTAATGATGCCAAGAATATTCAAGTTCAGAGAGACATTAAAACTGGTAGATGGGACTTTTCAAGATGTTGAGTTACCGTTGATGTTAAACATCTCTCTAAGCACTATAAATGGAAGCATCTTCACATCTGGCTTGTTGGCTACTCCTTCAAGTTAATTGGACAAGAATTATTATTGCAGTCTTTCTCAGTGTTAACAGGTATGAATTTTAATTGCGTGACACAAGGAGGGGTTTGGGGAGGGGAGAGGGGGAACTTCCCGATCAGCCTACCTCGAAATATGCATCCATCAGCCATATGGATTCAGCCTTGCTGCTGGGCTGATCAAAGGAACCAAATACATTCATTTTCTACTCATTAGCTGTAATTGTGTAGAAGCGAGATTTTGAAAATCTTCCGAAAAGCTCCTTCGTGTATCTAAAAAGAACCTCTCCATGCTACCTATCTAAATCTTGCTTATCCATCCCACCAGACATTTAATGTTCAATCTGCAGTACAAAAGGTGACAAAGCTGTCACATAAAACATTAAATTTCCTAAGTACAGATCAAAGAGTGACTCATACATGGTAGAGGTTTTTATGATATTCTCAAAAGAATCAGTGTGGATTGTGTTGAACTTAGCCTGGGGAGCCATAATTGAATCTGAAATAAACAATAATGGTTACTTCTTAGAACAGCCATTACCTCTCACCCTAACCTATCTCATAGTGCTCTTGCGAGGATGAAAAGTAAAATCACCAGGAGTACTTTGCTAAACTTCTTGGAGGATGGTGAAATAATAAGTTCATCAATAACCAAGATATTAAAAATGAAAAACAACTGGCATTATCTACGCATCTGTAGCTGGAAAAATCCCAAGAGAATACTGGTGGAAATAATACACCAGAGAAATAGGTATTAATATATACATATTAGGAGAGGATCCAATAAGCAGAACTCTAAGGCTGTTTGGCATCGTACCTCCTCCCCCCCCTTTCAAGATAAATTAATGACTTCTTCAAGCTGCTTTTCTCTAGCTATGGACTGAGGCATTCTGCAAAAGAAAATGGCAACTTTATGGATGAAATTATGGTTCTGAGCAATTAAATGCCATAATTATGTTGAAATGAAACTGGAAAAATAATGTTTGGATGATATCAGCCATGATGTCCTACTTGCATTAGACACAAAGGAAATCTCCATGGGGGAAGGTCTTTATCATTAGCTCTAGCACACTTGGGGATCAAGCAGGGGTTTGAATGACCACATATGATGAAAGTATATGATAACATCTTCACACAAACGCCATGACTTGTGCCAGATTTTAGGATGCAAGAATGTAAAGGCAGAATTTGTATGATGATGTCATTGTATCATTATCATTGTTTGCTGTGAAGACTGCTAAGTTCAAGGGACTTCAGTGAAAGCAAGTCTTCTGAAATTGCCACCAAAGATAATGTCCAATTTTCTGCTAGTACAAGCAGCCTTATATGGTGCAATTGACTGTAGTCCCCAGATATTCCCCAAAATAATTTCTAGGACCCCAGAAAAAGTTACAGGAATGATATGAGCAGAAGCCCAAATCAAAAGTCGCAGTGCCTATTTGGTACCATTTTCTCTAAGGACTATTCAGGAGAAGAAATCCTGATTCTCAATGTATTTTCAGAGTCTAGGAAAAAATACTAAAGTGAAGAGTGATTCCATCTTGTGGAAGTTTAGTAAAGGATATTTCCTGTCCAATGTCTTTTCAAGGCTATCCTCATTCTCCACCCTCACATTTTTGCATTTGCCATTAATAATACAATTCACATGTGGTGTATAATCAGTGATCTGGATGCATTATCTGGCCAATGCTTGTAGTAGCCACAATATCAGTCAACTCATCCCTGTTCAATAGTGAGTTATTGATATTTACAGGGTCATTATCAGTTGAGATACCCATTAGGAAAGCTACTTATGCGGTTTAGGGCAAGCGTTGTTCTCATTCCCACTGCCACTCAGTATACATTTCTTCCTCTATGTGTCATGACAGTTTGCAAACTATTACAAGTGCGGAATAGCTGCACATTCTTTCTTGACCAGGAAAGTGAGTTGCCACTTCCCCAGTGAATCAATGGGCAAGAGGTTCAAGAAAGTGTATCCTTGGAGCACATCATTACTGCACTCTTAAGTTGTTCCTGTGTTGTGCTGATGCTGGTTTAGAATTAAGAAAAACCTGTCTGGATTGAGACATGTTGGTGGTGGCTTCCAAGGAATTTGGTCCAGGGCAGTGTTGTCCAAACTTGGCCACTTTAAGATGAGTGGACTTCAACTCTCAGAATGCTGGCTGGGGAATTCTGGGAGTTGAAGTCCACTCATCTTAAAGTGGCCAAGTTTGGACAACACTGGTCCAGGGCATGATGGCCTCCATACTGTGTGCCTTTTCATTCCAGGAAACTAATTGCCAGGCACTATAGGTGGGTCTTACCGGAGATATGTATTTTACATGTACAAGTTTATCTAGTATATTACTGGAGAAAATAAAAATGTATTTAAAATACATTTTAAAAATGTGGTGAACTTGAAATATAAACTTATATGATAGCCCTTATAAATTTTTACAGCCCAACAGTTTTGCCTGATGATAGCAGCCTTCAATGTCCATTATTTTTTTTCCAAAAATAATGTCAATCTCTTTAGTTTCAGGACCAGAAAATAATAGTCTTTGCACTGCATACATCTACTATCCAATTACAGTTTAATTTCACAGGCGGTGGAGGATTCTTAACTTCTATGCACAGAGAGCTGAAAATATCAGTTGGCTTAGATTTTTGCTAATATCTATTTAGCAAAACCGATATTAATATCTATCAGATTAATGCTAATATCTATTTAGCACAGCCTGAAATAATTTTGGAAAGTTTTGCCTTAGCTGCACAATGTTTTTGCTACATATTCACAGCAAATTTAATCTGGGAATTACTGTAGTTAAATCCTTTCTGCAAACAGACATGGAAAGCCTTATTTTCTGCTTGTCAAACTGCTTGATAAATTGGATCTTCTTCAGGTGGAAGTGGGGCATTACTTCACATTGTTACCATGGCCCTGCAAAATAAAATACGCATCTTCTTGAAAAGTATTACTTTAACACATATGCAAATTTAATCTAAGGATTAATGCTGCCTTGAGTCATGCATCAATTGAGTGGTCCTAGATATCAAATTAATAAGTAAAATAAGTAAAAAAGTAAATAAATACTTTAATTAATAAAGGTTTGGTATGCTGGCTTTCATGGGGCTTCTCTCTTGACCGCAAAACTTCACACATTACTATGAGGCAGCAGAGTGATAGAGTTTTCTCTCTCCTTGCTGCCACCTAATGTTTGTCTGTTTAATTTTTCAAAACAAAGCCTTTTTAAGATGATTTATAAAACAGAGGTCCTGTAACTTGGGGGAGGTCATGTTTTTTACTAGAAGATTAACCGACTCTGGGCAAGTATGTCTGACATCACCTTCTTCTCTTCAGCCTTCAGAAAAGGGAAAATGCAGGATGTGTCTAGAGCCTTCAGCCTGCCAGACAGAAACAAGGTAAAACTAGCACTCCCATTCATAGGCATGCTGATCTGCACGGCTGAACACATTTGCCATTTTACCCCCTGGTTCACAGCAAGAAATCATTTGGTCCTTCTTTGCCTGAGCTAGCACATTACCATGTGCCAAGGATACCTCACAGGAGACCTTGGGAGGCAAGATACAGCAAGCAGTAGTATCAGGAGATTACAAACAAGAAAAAGATGCTTCATTTGAAATGCTTTTGTGCAAGGATAATGCTTATACCAAAGAGAAAATTGCTGCCTAAATGGCTGTGTTGAACAACTTCTTCATATCATGCTGCTGAGCAGGTGGTCAAGAGCATGGAAGTTAAAAACAAACTAAAAGAACCTTTTTTTCCTTTTGTACACAATGTACAACCTGGGGCAGCTGTGGCTGATAATGATGCCATAATTATCCAGCAATAATGAAAGGAAGGCAATGAAGAAATCTGTCAAATTCAATATTAATTGAATATTTATCTTGAGCAAGATGAGATTTATCTTGTCCTATGTTTTATAGAATGTAGGCATACGGGAAGATAATTACCATTATAAATAAAATCATGTGCCTCAGGCAGAAATCCAAGATACAAATCAACAAAAGGGACATGAAAGATTTATATACACCTCAGAGTTTGGATTGAGCTGGGTGCCTCCAGTTAGCCTGGGGAAGCCAATCTGAGGCCCCAGGGGCTTCATAGGAACTTCCCGACCTCATTTTTGTAGACCATGGTGACCCTTCTTACCACAAGTGCCAAAAATCATGGACCAAATTTTCCCACCATTGTATGGTGAGAAACATCTAAATACATGTGCTACACATCTAAACACATCAAAATTCCACTGTTCACTTTACCATGTAGGATGGCGTTTGTATGCTGACCCTCTTCCCTATTCGCTTCAACCTTTTTTATTAGGCTCCAGTTTAACTGGCAAGCTGTAGTTGCCTTCAGATGAATGAGAATACAGTCTCCAGATTTGCTGGGTGAATGCATGGAGGCTGGAGACAGTAGAAGGAGGATCATGTGTAGGGCTTCATTCTACCAAGACCTCAGATACTCAGGCAAATCTTCAAGAAGACTATAGAATGCACTCTAAGATAGGCTTAAAACAGTGAAGTAAAATCAACAAAACATATTCAGCCCCAAACTGGGAACTGCATATCTGGGTTCTGTCCTCATGTTTTGCAGGGCCAAGACTTGTCTTCCTATTTGGCAAGTCTTGGCCCTGCAAAAAAGTAATAAGTGAGCTATGGTTGCTCATCCCAGCATTAGTTCAGTTAGATATTCTGTAACTGAGGTTGATCAATATGTGTAGTGGAGAGTTGGGACTGCACAGGTAGTCCTTGTTTAGTGACCACAGTTGGGACTGGCCACTCAGTCGTTAAGTGAAGTGGTTGCTAAGTGAAATCGCAACTGTGCTTATGATCTTACTTCAGCTTTCCTTTGTTTTACAGACTTGCAAAGGTTGCAAATGTGAGGATTGGTTGAAAAGTTACTTTTTCATCACCGTCATAACTGTGACTGGTTGGTAAACAAGGCAGTCACTAAATGAGGGCTACCTGTAGTCATAAGTCCTCTTGTCCCAATCTCCTCCCAATTAAGGATTCTTTTTCAACAAGGGCTTCCATACGTAGAAGTTGCCAACTGACTAGCATTACCTGCTCAAAGGCATGGTGTATTTGGCTTCCTCTTTAATCAGTCTCTCTTTTTTTATAAGAAAAAAGAGTCAAAAAGTGATAAATTAACCTAGTGAGTTATAAATGAAGTATCCTGAGGCCGATTATACAGTTGAAGCTGTATTGGGAATATCCCACAATTGAATCAATCATGAAAGAAAAGTGTCTGTTTGAATGCTTAAATTTAACTATAGCTCATACTCAATCTTTCATATTAAAGTCCAAAATCTTTAAATAGGAATTTTTATTTACTATAACATCCATCCTGAAGATAAATCCTACAAAACCTGTTAACAATTTTGTAACCTCTGACTCGAGCCTAACAAACTGGGAAGTTTAAAAAAAATGTCCTGGAAAAACACAGTGGCAAACCAACTTCTGTATTGCAGTCAAGAAAACTATTTTGATTTGTCCATGAAGACAGCAGTGTTAAGTTCAGCTTAAATTCTAATGGGCAGTTCATAAACAGAGCAAGTAATTCTATTTTCCAGGTCTTGTTCATTCATTTGTTTGCTGATTATTTATTTCTGCCAACAAAACATCTCCCCAAAGACATAGCTTTTCCATGTTTGTGCACAGTAAGCAAAACAGTTAGATAATCTTTGCTTCTTTTAATTGTTTCTGTTTAACTTACTGGCATTTCTGATTGCTTGCTTAGCATTTATAGCCAATCAGAGCAATATGCTTACTTCTCTTGTTTGTGTGGGCAAGTGTACATATGTATGAAAATACCCTAGACATTTGTATATGTAGGCTTGTAAATTAACAACATTGTGTCCCACTGAGTGATGCCTTTGACCATTACAGAACCTTATTTCAACATGGATTTATAGCCTCTTCTCTATTACTGAACCTATATCCCCTCTATTGTAGACCTCAGTGGGCATATCTACTCCGATTCGAATCAAGGGCCTGAAATATTAATTTTGTTTATGCCCTTTCAGCTTGGAAGATAAACTAACTTTGGTGGGGAAAGATGCCATGAATGAACATTATGAACATTATAATCAACTTATAAATTGAATCAATCAATAAGCCAACCAGCCAGATATATTATGGGAAGAGTTCAACTACAATACATATGTGTTGTATTTTAATTGCAGAATGAAGCTTTTCGCTACATGGAATATTTTGAGCCTACCTTATAAAGCTCCTGGATTATAAGTGAATCTGCCTGTTTGTACATGTACACATGTACACATGTGGACATACAAACATACACATGTCCTTTCTATAGTTTGACTAGTATAAATAAAACCTTATTTATTTATTTTTCAAGCTGCAACTTGGATGTTAATAACACAAATAAGTAATCACAATATATGGATGGGACTTTTTAAAAGTAAACATTACATTGCTTCCTTCCATTTTTGACCAGTAAATATATTTGCCTATGATTATACATTCCCTGGAATTATTGCATCGCAATTAGTCATGGCTCTATTAATCAAATATATTTTCTTGCCAAAACACACACACACACACAGCTGGCAAAATGTGAGTAAAAAATGCTTAACAGGCAATCCTTAGGTACAGCTTAATGAGAATAGTTTAAAGTTGCTAAAAATACTCTCAATTATATTCTTCTGGAAGCGTGCTTTAAAGGAACATCCTCATGGGATATAGGTGATTTATTTGCTTGAATTAGTGCAATGCATTATATGGCTAACACTCTCAAAACTCTTGTTTTAGAGTTGTCCCCCATTGACTCCAATACAACATTTCCATATGAGGGGCTCTAAAGAACAACTTGGAAAAAACTGCCAATTCTAAACTGTTGTTGCCATCATTACTGTTTCAGAGGATTAGCTAAATTTCATATTAGAAGCATCTGCAGGGTGGAGTTCAGGGGGGCAAGCAATGAAAACATTGCATTAATGACCCATAAGTTTTGCCCCTTTTGTACATACATCATGTGTACATATGAAAGAGGTGAAGCTTGAACTGTGAGGGTACAATGCTGTTTTTGTCATTTTGTGAAAGGTCTGATTCTGTAGACGCCTCTTTTCCCTATGCTGATTTGAGATAACCCAGCTGATGTTTGTATTTTACCTTGAAGGCAAGGCATACGGGCCTAAGTATCTGATGGCTACTCAAGGCGCCACACTCCGACATTGGCTCTTTCAAGCTGCTACTTTAAATAATAATATTCCATAATATTCCAGAGAACGGTGTAGCTAGATGTTAGCATGATGTAATGCCAAGGCTTAATGAGTTTGAGGATGCTCATCATGCAGAACCATTTCTTCTTTTTAAATATGTTTAAAATTATCGAGCAGATGGATAGGCATGCCTAAGTTTCCAGGTGCTCATTTTATTCTGTCTGTGGATATTACCCTTTTCTACAGCAAGATAGTACTTATTCCCAAGGTACTGTTTTTAGATCTGGGTAAAAGAAACAAATCTAAAAAATCTTGTAGTCACAATGGTGCTGCAATTTAGAGTATGGGATGAATATAAATTTACAAATTGTCTTTTGTTTGTGTAGAAGCGTGGGGCAGGATGGGGAGGAGAGCAGATAAGCATTAACTACGTTCCACATAATTAAAAATAACACAACCAAGTCATCCAAGGCCTCCAAATCACTACCACCCTTCTAAGAATATTAACAAGCCAGTGTTTAAATTTCCCTAGCTGAACTAATGGCTCCAGAACATAATATTTTAAAGCACCCTTCAACAAACTAGAGCTCCTCCAGATGTGTTGGTTTTCAATTGTTATAATCCCCAACCATGCAAGAGAATAAGATAATAATTGTTCAATTGCTCACCGCTGATGGATTCACATCTATCACAAAGCAACAACAAATAAGTTGCATGAAATATTCTCAGCGCACAAGATGGGGAGAAGGAGGAAGACAGAACTAAATGCCATGGGACAAGTTTATTTATTTATTTATTTATTTATTTGACTTGTCCCCGCCCATCTCCCCACAGTGGGGGACTCTGGGCGGCTTACAACAAACTAAAATCGGAAATACATAATTAAAACTTATAAAAACCAGAGTTACAAAGATAAAAATAAAAAGGCTAAGAAATCCAAGAGGCCGAAAGAGGCCACACCAGGCCGCTAAGGGGCCAGTCAACCCCATTTCTGATATCCTCCCTCCCCGCCCCAGGCCAGATGGCAGAGCCAGGTCTTCAGATCCCTCCGAAAGGCCTGGAGTGAGGGGGCCTGTCTCATCCCCGGGGGCAAGATGTTCCAAAGGGCGGGGGCTACAGTTAGAAAGGGAGAACAAACAAGAAAGGACTAGAGGACCACAAACAAACACTGGAGTTCAGAAAAGCTCCCCTGGGCAGGTAAGCCCTTCCTAGGTGGCACATTCCTGGATTCATAGCATCACTGCACTGCTGGATGGATCTTCATGAAGGCTATCATTTGCAGTACCATGGTATACCTGATGGGGCAGAAATCTAATAGTTCCTGAAAGCCACCTCCTTTATATGCAATTGTATTGCTTGTATTAAAAATGTCTTCTGCAAGCTGGTGTCCTGCAAATTTATGGCCATGGCAATGCCCAGAATTTTCAGTTCACATCCTTTGTGGCCCATTGGCTTCCTTTCGGCTTTACCCCATTGTCTTTTCTACCAGGTCTAATAGTGTATTGCCAGCGTCTTTGGAATATGCGAGAGGATAGGCTAGTCAGCAAGTGAAGATTTCATAACTGCAGCAACTGGACTGCAGAACATCTCCACCCAACGTGCTATTTAATTATTCACTGCACATTTTAAATTATAGTTAACCTTTGTTGATAGGCCCATCTGCTCTCCCTCCTTAAGGTGCTGCCTGAAGCATTTTCATCACCTTGTTAGTTGTCAGGGGATGAGTTTGCTTTTTTTTTTTTTTGCAGAACTTAGAAAGATATTGGTGCAATCAGCAAGAGCTTCTTTTAGCAAGACCTTCTTTCCCTTATTCTGACTGAAGCACACTAAGACAAATACAATGGTAAAGCAGCTGAGTGGTGTAACATCAATAATAAGCAAGTTATTTATTTTGTTTTCTTTTAAAAATTCATAGTCTGCCTTTCTTTAAGAAGGAATAAACAAAAGCATACATTTTTTCAATTAAGATGAATAAGTAGGCCCTGTGGATACATGGTTAAAAAAACACCTCATTTTCCATTTGCTTCTTATGATTCAAACCACATAAATTTGTGTGGGAAGTACCAGTTACTCAGACATCATTTATTCTTTTGTCATCTGCTCTTTAGCAACACCAGCTTCCCCAGGCAGAAAACAGTGTGGTGGAAAAAAATGAATACATTACAAGGAAGCACAGAAATATGTAGAAAATCAAAGCAAGTTGCTTCTTGACTAGAAACAACTCAGATTTTAAAATTCTTCCTTATTACCTCGACCCGAAGTGTTTTGTGGGTCTTGTCACAGTGTTAGGGAGACCCCTGCTGGTCATATGCAGAAAGTAAAATTCAGTTTATCATAGCGATCTACCATGGGAAAAATATTGTACAACAAGAGTGTTTCAGGGACAAATTAGAATATATATGTTTTTGCGAGATATGTATATATACTGGAATCATTGGGCAGGGGTATTTTTTGGGGGGGGAAGCAGCTGCAATGAGGGATAATTTGGATCAGTGCTGGGAGAAGAGAATTACTTCTTTTCGCAATTCCATTTTTTTTAATGAACTTTGTTCCCCAAACTGGTGTTCACACATTATGAAACACATGTTATCTAATTTTCCCCTAATAGGATGAATGGCAGCAGAAACATGAATATTCACTAAGAAAATAGGGCGATTTAGAAAGAACGGTTCACACATATTAGATCTGAATCTAAAATGGGACTTTCCAGCGTTAAAATAACATTAAAAAAATAATAAATAAAGATCTAATCTTGATCAACTCCTCTGACTCCCTAATTGAACTTTTATTAGGACCTTTCAAGATTTGCAGAGCAGGGAGTGAGTTTGTGCAGAATCTTGTGGTAGCTTAACTACAATTTATGGAAAAAGCATGGTTAACTGGATTCAAATAGCCATTTATGCTACAAATCATGCCTTACAAACCATACTGGCTAGGTTCACAGTATAAGATGAACATTAGAAAAGTGATACTATGGCTTATTACATACTGTTAAACAGATGTTAATGTTCATCTACACAGATTTTTTCCCCTACTTTCAGAGAGACCATTTTGACTATAGTGGTAAGAAGCCATTTCAGGGGGAGAGGGAGGGAGGCAAAGCCAAATTTTAAATAAAGTGTTGAGATCTGCTTGTAAGTATACATTACATTAAATTGTTAAAATCATGAAATCAAAGAATATTTGTGATGGTTCTGCTATATGTAAAAATTTTGAAACATAACTAATATTGTATCTTTGGCATGTACTTCTGACAATTATTTCTTGAAGTCATTTATTGTACAGAATGATTGAGATGGACAGAAATAGAAGCTTTTCTCAACATTTTAAATGTTCTGAAATATAAGGTTCTCTATTCTCAGTAGTCTGGTTGTGCAGCATGTAGGATTAGGGGGAAAAACGGTGCTTCAGAATGCATGGAGGTGCTCCTGTAAAACCTGTTTTTTTTTTTTTTGGTCTGCTTCACAGTCATTACTGACCCTGCAGTGACCGCCCCCTAGCGGTTTTCAAGGCAATTGCATCTTTCTGTTTTTCGGAAGTAGCCTTTGCCAGAGCCTACTTCCTAGAGCGTCCAGCCCAGCTGGCAAGCGCAGGAGGCGGGATTTTTCCGTTGCTTCCCGCCCCTTTTTCGGGGCGAGCGCGATTTCGCGCTTTTACCGGCAACTGTGGTCCCGTCTCTCTGTAGAGTCGCTGCCAGCATTTTTCCTCCCACCGGAGTGAGAGTACTCATTTATCTACTCACGTACGTTTTCGATCTGCTGAGTTGGCAGAAGCTGCGGGTAGAGAAACAAGAGCTCACCTTGTTTAACGCGAGAGGCTGGACTCGAACCGCTGAAGTTTCCAGCCATTTCTGGCCGGCACTTTCAGTGTAAACAGCTGCATCGTCTGCCCCCCCCCCCCACTCCACTCCCAGGAGAAGACATATTTAGTTTAATGAACTGTAGATAGGTGCTGCATGTAAGATTCCTGTAAGCTGTGAAGTCACTTTAAACCAATACAATGCACAGACTAATTTACCAATTAGCTATGACTGTGGAGTTTAAAAATATGTATTATCCTATGCTATGTGTATATCCTGTTGAGCATCATTTAACCTTCAAAATTGATGTAAATCTTACTGAAGTTAACAAAAACACCTGGTTTCACCTGGATAAAAGGAATCGTTTTTAATTCCATTAATGATAGTCCACATGTAAGTACTACACTGGTATCTATTGATTGTAGTTGTACATTTCAGAGGATAAGGTTTTTATAATTAATTCAGTTATATTTTCAAGCACTACATAGTATACGGTCTTTGGAACTCTTGTTAGACAGAGCCAGACTACTCTTTTGCAATAACTTTACTAAAGATTATATAGAACAGATAAAACAAATACAAAAACTTAATACAAAATTATGATAAATAAATAAGTTCAAAGGAAACAAAAAATCCCTCCCAAAAAAGAAGAAACTTCCCTCTTAATCCCCAGCAAGTATATATAACTTTAACAACTCATCACTGTCTCTTAAAGTACTAAAGCCAAGCTGCTCTCGATAAATGTGTAGCTTCTTCGCTTTGTCTCTACTCTTAGTTTGCCTTGCACAGGCCTCCCTTGTACAGACAGTATACTGTCCTTTTCTTATAGGAAAAAATTAGAATTCTGTCTGGTAAGTTTATGTTGTGTAAACACTGCAAACTGCAGCTGATCTGTATTGGAAACAATGAAGCAGGAAGAAGGAATTCACTTTGAACCAAACCCAGTTCTAGGTCCTTCTGCTGATCATCTTCTGAAGAGAAGCACAAAACTCAGGGAGATTTCCATTATGCCAGGTTACTCAGAGTTTTATTTCAATGTGGATCATGGTTATCTAGAAGGACTGGTCCGAGGCTTTAAAGCTGGAATCTTGAAGGCTTCTGACTATGTCAACCTAGCCCAGTGCGAAACCCTGGAAGGTGAGTGGGGTTAAATTGAAGCTTAGTGTTGTGGCTTTTGAAAATTGTATTATTGTCTCTCTTGTTTAAAGAGAGGAAAGCATCCTTATCTGGGTATTAGATTAAACTTTGATAAAATCATGTTGGATTTGTCACTGAAATTAGCAAAATAAAAACCTGAGAATATCTTTCAAAGAGATCGTTGAAAATTAGGATGTAGGCAGCTAGGGTGTAGGCAGAAACCACATTGAGAAAAATGTTGGTAAGCTTTTCAGATATGCTATGACTTCCACCAGAATTGTACCACTGTTATGCAATTCTAATAATAGTGAGGATGCACACTTCTATGGTAATAGCCTAATATTTAATCATATTAATAGCCAGGTCCATTAGCTACATTAAGATGTTATCTGAAACAAGCAGAATGAGAATTTTAGGCCTGTGTTTTTTATTCACAAGCATAGAGCAGACTGAGATAGGCAATGACTCTGTTAAAGTGTTTGGCCACACTTTAGGATGTCTTGAAGCTACAACAGATTTGTACATGTAGGAGAAGTACAGAATGTACCTCAAACACCTATTGTATTACAACAGTGAAGAGAAAAATTGGTTGATTCTTTGATTTTTAGTTCACTTTAGTACTGATTTTGAGATCACTTTAGCTCTTATTAGTGGGAATCTTAATAGTGACAGCATAAGCAGTCCCTATTAACTGGTAAGAGGTGGCCTGTTTTATTCTATAAAATCTCTATGTTATAAAGAATGGAGAGTACTGATAATCTTTAGACATCAGACGGTAATGGGGGAGAGGTAAAAGCTATATTTGAGATGCAACAACTTGCTTCTATACCAGATTAACTTCTATCATACATTTCTAGCTTGGTTCATAAATTAGAAAAAGGCTATAAAGAAGTAAATCTTCTTTATAGTGGTTAAACATGAATGAAGTCTTAGCTATTACCATAGATTATTTTAAATACCTCTAATTTCTACCCATTAGATATGCAAACCAGCAAACAACTAAAGACAAGAAAAAATATAAAATATTATTATTGTTAGGTAGACTGTATGCTGTCTGGCAGAAAGTTGGGAAGATGATGGATTAAAACGAACAGTTCACATAACTATTAATGGATTCAAATGGCCTGGCTAACATTAATAATTTTAATACCTTTGTGAGGTAGAAAGAGTGGGGAATAGCATTCTGTAGTTTGTGTTCCATAGCTTGTGAAAGTTCTTTTTTAGTCCACTAATGTGTTTTGGACATCTTGCATAGAAACCACTGAGTTATTCTGGACAGCTTTCAAGGTCTTTGCTTTAAGGATTAGATGCTTTTATCATACTTGATTGTCTTGTTTTATGCTGTTTTTATATTCACACCATCAACTGCCAAAAATCTTAGTGTATATGATTATGTGCCTCCAAATCCCATTTTTGTGGCCTCATTGCCATTTCTGACAGCAGAAGCTGAAAATTGATGCTATAGTTTGCTGCAATATTTACATAGGAAACATTCTGTCTAACCCCTAAAATAGGTTTAATCAAGTTTTTAAAGAAGCAAACAAACTTCTCCCTTATCCAAGAATCCTCGTCTCTAAAATCCTGCCCCTCCTCATTTTGCAAGATTTCACCACCCACTGTGGCCCTTGACCACCCAAGAAAATGTTAATTACGGCTCTTGTCACCAAAAGATTGCCCATTCTTGAGCTCAAAAGTAATGGTAGGCTTAAGTTAAACCCACTGACTTCCTTCCTAAGCAAAATAACAACGTGAATATTTTACATCACCAAAAGGTAAACTTTTTAAAAAATGGATGGAAATAAAATGACTGTATTTAACAACTATTGCTGCATTCAACAAGTAGAATAGAATAGAATAGAATAGAATAGAATAGAATAGAATAGAATAGAATAGAATAGAATAGAATAGAATAGATGAAGGCAAAGCAATCCCAGAACAATTCACACAAATGTAACAGCTGAAAATGAGAAGCTACAAATGCAGGAATTTCTAATAATTTCTTCCATGTGATCATGTGCATGACTACAAATTATTAGAGATGAATTGTGCATGTGATATTTATTCATTACATTCAGTTTCCAATGCAATTAGAGTCACATGAATCACAGCAAAATGCTCCTGTTTTGAGGTCATTATAGGATATTTGTGGACCCAGATCTCTGATTTCTTCAGGGCGGTCTGAGAGGTGTTTATCTCCAGGTAAATCTTGCAGCTAGAGTCTCATCTATGCATGTTTTGTGTCTAAAAAAGAAAAGAAATGAGGGAGTAGAATATGTGTGGCTGGAAGTCTCTGATTATTTGACATCTCACCCTTTTACTGCTTGCAAAGCTATAAACTTCACAATGTTTTACCAACAGATCACTGCTTTTAATTCTGCAGACCTTTGTTTAACATACAAACCCTCATTAGTTTATATTGGCAGGCTTTAGCCTAAGCAGACATAGAGTGGTTAATAGATCTTGAAAGATCTGGATGTCAGTAAAGACATACAGAAAACTTGTTGCTGTCATCCATGGCTGTCTGAATATTTGCAGCACAGATCTCGTCCCACATCTCCAGCTCCACCTTCACCTCTGAGGCACTCTACTTGGATGGATTACAGTACATTTTTCTGATTTATTTAGTATACAATTATTCTCTCTCTCTTCCCCCTTACTAAAATGAGCCTCAAAAAGTTTTGATTTCTCTTAGAAAAACACACATTTCTCATTGTTACCGAACGAGGAAGTTACTGCTCCTGGAATTGAGGAAGTTAGTTTCTGGAAATTACGTAGGAATTGGTAGCCCAAAGAAATAATAAAGGGCAATCAGGTTGTTATTGCCTACTGCCTTCCTGTAGTCTAAAAGTCTTGAAAACATATTAGTTAAGCTTGCACTCATAGTGTGCTTTGCAAGAAAACTTCACTTATAGTCTATGTTGGTGCATGGTACACTTACTACATGATAAAAACGATTGTGTGACTCAACATCATAGAAGCTTTACAGTACTTTGCTTTGGTCTTGTTACATCTACAGTTTGGATTGATGCATTTCTTTGAACTAGATCTCCCTACCTGGTTGCTTTTGATCTGTACGGCTGCAATTAAAAAAAAAAATCAGATGCTTGTAGTTTTATTTTTGAAATGTCCCTATAAAAGCTGCTATAAAATCCCCACTGCTTGGGGAATGGATGGGTAGTGAAACTGTAGTAGTAGTAGTAGTAGTAGTAGTAGTAGTAGTAGTAATAATAATAATAAATAATAATAATAATATAAAATGTTTACAAAACAAAACAATTGCCCCATACCTTATGTCTGGATTTATATCAGTGTGCACTTTAATGGCAAATATAATTCCATATAATTCTGGGTTATCAGGAACAAATAAAGGAGTTGATCACTGCAGTCCAACCACCAGGAGCAGGCCAGAGATCTGCACTTGATCATTTTGTGGCATGCAAGGGGCTGCTATCCCAAAAGGGAGTTGAGTCAAGATAAGTAAGTGGATAGTACCAAAATTGTGTCTAACTGAAACTCAGAAATTTAACTCAGTGTTAACTATAATTAAATTACTTAAATTTGGTTAGTATGATTTTCCCTTACTGTATATATTTAATCTGGGCTACCAGATGTGAGCTGCACATTTTCAGATAACCATTAGATGACACCAAAGTTAGACTTTCTCATGGCTGCCATCTAGTGGCAGCTTAGATCTGCCCTATTCCAATAGAAGAGGATATATGTAGATCAGGGTTGAACTGTGGAGTCCTTGGTGCTCTCTGAGCTTGGTTGTTTGCTTGCAGATGTTTCATTACCCAACTAGGTAACATCATCAGTGCGAATTAGTGTGGGGTTTGCTCCCTGTTTATATGCAGTAGCTTGCCCTACCAGTGTTGGTGGAAGTGTGGTTTTCTCCTTGGTAGTTCCTTGATTAGAGTAGTTTTCTGCTTGATTATTTGCCTGGTGTTAATCCCTGCTTATTTGGGCGTTGGTCGCTGGAGAGAATGTGTTCTTTTTTTTTCTTTCTTAGCTTTTTTATTGTTTCTTTTGAATGGTGTGTAAATGTGGTTTATCTCTATGTGTCTATTGATGGCTGATTTGTCTAAATGCCAAGCTTCCAGGAATTCCCTAGCATTTTTGGATTTAGCTTGGTCTAGGATGCTCACTGTTTCCCAGTTGAAACTATGGTTGAGTCTGTCCATGCATTATGAGATTAAGGAGTTTTCACTGTGTCTTCTGACTGCTAGTTGGTGTTCTGTACTGTATATAAACAGGGAGCAAACCCCACATTCACTAGCACTGATGATGTTACCTAGTCAGGTAATGAAACATCCACAAGCAAACAACCAAGCTCGGAGAGCACCAAGGACTCCACCGATAGTCCTATTTTGGGGAGAGGTTCTGAGAGCCATACCCAAGGTTTCTGCAGCTGTAAATTGTGAATTGCTGGCTTACTCAAAGATAACATTATCTAGTTTTCTTAGGTAGGATCCAGACTTGCTGCTGTCTTGCAAGCCAAAACCTGGGGCCAAGAGCACATTCTGCTTTCAGATTTTGGCTTGTCAGGAGAGTAACATGCCAAATAAATTATTTATTTACCTTCACCTGATGATAGGAGGAATCAAGTGGAGTGATTTGGTTATATATCCTCTTATTTCTGACTTACTCTTTTATGCTTTTGAGGTCAACAGAAACTATTGTTTGCCCCAATTGTGGTTTGGAAAGTAGCTTTGAACTTTGATTTCAGATTCTGGTTTGTAATCTCTAAACAAATTATGATTTGTAACCAGACTGGAGATTAAAACCAACGATAGGAACATTCACACACTGGAATGCTCCCCCTACCCCAACAGGCCTACTATACCATTTTTTTAAGTGCCTGTTGAAAATACATTCTTCACTCAAGCCTTCCCAATATAAATGTTGGGAAATGTTCTTCTCCACTATTTTTAATGAATATGATATATTTGTTGTTGAATGAGATATATTATTTTAGGGTATTATGATTATTATAATTAACTGTTTTGAGATGCTTTGGCCTAGGAAGTGGTTAAAAAATAAAGTAAATATTGTGTGAGTGTGTACATGTGTTTGTCAGTGAAACAAGAAATCGGTATGATTTGTCACTGGCTTTGTTTGTTTGAAGACAATACATTTATTTTTATTATCTTTTCAATTCTGTTTTAGACCTGAAGTTACACTTGCAAACCACAGATTATGGAAACTTCTTGGCCAATGAAACTGGCCCCCTCACCGTCTCTACAATCGATGACAAACTAAAAGCCAAACTACTGACAGAATTTCAATATTTTAGAAATCATGCCTTTGAGCCACTTTCAACATTTCTAAATTATGTTACGTAAGTGAAGTTACTTCCTGAAAAAATTATACTAGTCAGCAATGGCGAGGAGCTCAAATCAATATCTTAATAATATTGAAAACTAACATTTGGGTAAAAACTAGAAATTATTGTCTCACGTACCAACTCCTAGATGTAATTGGCTGATCTTTAATGGCTAAACATGATCAGACCAGGTGAATACGTGGGTGGGAGACCACAGGGAATCCTAGGGCTGTGGATTAGATTGGGATACTGAAAAAACTTCCCAAGAGATCATGACAAACCCTTTCTGTCTGTTGCCGAGAAAGCAACATGGACATATTCATCTAGTCACCAGAAGTTGAATTCAACTCAAGGAAGACTTAGCTGTTTTATTTATAATGTCTAAGATACAAGTTATCTCATGCATACAGATTCTTAAATATGCTGTTACTATTTAAATATTAGTCATGAAAATTTCCATGCTATGCTTGTCAAATTGCTTCACAAATGGTGTCTTCCTGGCCAGGTAGCTTCACACTGTTGGAATGGCCAAGCAAAATAAAGAAAGTTTCCATCCGGCTTCAGAAATAGTAGTTTCACTCATATGGCAGTTTAATAAATGGGCTTATATTGTTAATAAACATTTAGCAATAAAGCATTTTTATGCTGCCATACAATTACTAGATAGTCTTCTGTAATTCTTTGCTGTCATCTAGTAGTCTTTTGGATTTCTTCAGACCAACTATGGTAGCCCTATTTAAAATGTGAAACAGAATTGCAACCATATTTTTTACTAGAAATTGTTTTTTCTGTTGTTGCAGCAATATTTTACTCAGTAGAAAAGATGAGTCATAATAACGGCAGAAGGTTTTTCACCTTGTTGACTTTTCTTTCTTTGCAAAAACTGGTTGTGATTTCATTTCACAGAATCACAGAGAGAGAAGATATCTTAAATAGAAGTCATCCTGCTCAGTGCAGGATCTGCTAGAATATCTCTGAAGCATGAATACCCAGCCTCTGTTTAAAAACTTCCAGCAAAAGCAAACTTACCACTTCATGTGGCTTCATGTTCCACTGGCTGACAGCTCATATAAACAGGAACTCCTAGCCTGAACCTATTTCCCTGTAGCATGATTTAGTTTTCAGAAGTGGTTTAAAAAGCTGTATGAAGTAACTGAGCCCAAACTGAGACTGTTCAGTGAATGCTGAATGCAGATTATTGTAAAAGGTCTGGCATCTTTAGGCAGAAACCCAGGCAATCCTGAGTAATGGAATGACCACAGTTGTTCTCATCAGCAGCACCATCACCCCCACCACCACCTTCATCATTGCTTCTTGCATTCTGAGTAGCATCAGGTGGCTGGGTCTCACTTTCATTTAAATTTCTCATGAAGCTCCTGTCCTATGTTGTTCCTAGGGTTTGTGGGCAAATTCAAATGCAGGGGCGTCCAATCACTCAGCACTTCTTGGAGCACTGACCATAACATTGAGTGCTATTGCTCTCACTCTCTAAGCCAGTGTTTCTCAACCTTGGCAACTTTAAGATGGGTGGACTTCAGCTCCCAGAATTCTCCAGCCAGCTTCTGGAAGTTGAAGTCCACCCATCTTAAAGTTGCCAAGGTTGAGAAACACTGCTGTAGATGGCATGCTAGTAAGCAGCGTTAGCAAACCTTACAAGATGCCATATAAGCATTCACATGGTTGCCTTAGCCTTTGCCTTGGCAGTTGTAACAAGAACTCAACAGGGGCTAAAGGCCAATAAATCTCCTCTTTCATGCCAGGCGTTGGCACTGTGGATTGAACTAGATATGTTAGTGATACTTGATCACCTCATTGCTGTAATGTTCTGGGTACCTGATATGGCACTTTTACATAATAGAAGGTGATGACCTAATTAGGGAATATCACACTTAGCTAACCAAGTAGAACAGTATTCAATACATGTGGGGCCTAAGCAGGGATGTTGGTATTTATGGTCATTATTCATGTTTACTCTTCACTGTTCCACTTTAAATTGAGTTAAATTATTTTAATATGTCATGTTGTTATTACCATGGAGATATTAATTTTTGGAACAATTATTTTCTGTTGTTTTGTGTCGTTGCTGTAAAACCACTCAGAGTCCTTGGAGATTATGAAAGTACACTAATTAATTAATTAATTAATTGTTAGGTTGCATCTAAACATGAAAGATGCAAATGCTAGCCTAACAGATACTGTTCGTATTTCATTTGGCAAAGTTGCTTTGAGATGCTAGCATCCTGGAAACTAAGTAGAGTCAGCTGTGGTAAGTACTTGAATGGAGAATCATCTAGGAATTCCAGGGCTCTTAGCTAGACTGGGAAGTATTTAAAACCCACCCACATTGTTGAAGAAGACAGAGGAAAAACATTTTCATAACACTGCCAAGAAATCTGCCTGGATGCAACCACCAAGCTCAATTCAGGGTGCCACCTTATCTTGGATTTTTATTATGAGTCATGTTTGGGATGATGCTGTGCACCTGCAAGAATTCTGGGAGACTTGGCAATCTGGGAAGAGACTTCTAAAACCTCTGACTGGTGTCTTTATGTGTTTGTTTATTTAACTTAACAAATCCAGAGGTGAAGCCAATTCCTTCTAGAAACCTCTCCTTGAAAAATAGTGTGACTGATTTTATTGTAACACATTTCCCTTAGGCAGCTAATTTGGGACCTCATAAAAGAGCAGTCATGTGTTAGCTATGTTCATTATTGCTGCATCTTTACAGCATTGAGGATTTTTTTGCCTCAAGTGTCAGAATAAGTGACTGACTTTGAGTAACATGCACTTAGCTTGGAGACTGGGAGCCATCTGTCATGATCTCTCAGGCAACAACATGTCCTAGTCTGTCTCCTGAATTGCCACCAATGCTTTGGGGTCTCTTTGTTCAATCTCAGAATGCTGATCAAGGAAGAGTGACCTAGATCCTGTTGTAACCCCCTTCTGATTCTGTCAAAGCAAAATCTGTCACACTTCTAATATGTATGGAAAATTAACATCATATTCCTATGCAAATGATAACATTTGCGTTCACTTTTAAAGAACTATGATTCCCATAGTTTCTGTTGCTGCTGTTCTTGTATGGTGAACAAATTCTACACAATTTGAATAAGTTTAAATAGTAATGGAGCATGTTAAACACCCCTGTTCAAGCTCCACTGAAATAAATGACTGCTTTCCAAAATATGTATCTGCTAAAGAGAATGATCTAATTCTCATTCAAGGACAAACAATCAAAATTACTTAGTAGGATAATTTAATACATTAATGTTGAGACTCAAAACATGCTTAGAAGCTATTTGTTAGTAATGGATTCTTTTTCCTGATCTGCAGTAAATATACATACAGTACTTTTTTTTTTTCTTTGTGCCTTCAAGTCAGCATTGACTCCTGGCAACTGCCTGGGTTAGTCCTTGAAGTGTCCTTGGCAAGATTTTCAGAAGTGGCTTGCCATTGCCTCCTTCCTAGGGCTGAGAGAGAGTGACTGGCCCAAGGTGCCCCAGCTGGTTTCATGCCTAAGGTGGAACTAGAACTCACAGTCTCCCGGTTTCTAGCCTGATGTCTTAACCACTACACCAACCTGGCTCATACATCAAAATACTTACCTTTTAACTCTTTATAACACCATTGAAATATTAGATTTCCTTCTTTTGTTTGAAGCAATGCTTCTTTTTACTCAACCATGAATGACTGATTTTGGTTGGAGTTGATTTAGTGCCTGAAACAATTAATTATCTGCAGTGTTTTATCATTCTGAATTAGAGACATAAGCTATTGATTACAGCAAAGAGCTCTACAAGAAGCTGCCTTAGAAGATAACTCAGAAGCTAACATTGGTGTAAAATGCAGTACAATTCAAAGTATTGGTCTTAATGTATAAAGCCCTTTATGGTTTGGCACATGGATACTTGCAGGACTACCTGGTTCAAGTAGAGCTGTTCCATCCAGTGCATTTGCCTTGAGTTATAATGCAGACAGCCGCCAGCCCCACCCCCTGAAGGAATCAGGGGAAAGTGGCATGGTGCTGCTTGCTCCATGCTACATCTCAGTGGAATGTCCTACCCCTGGAGATGTGGATGTTGCCCTCCTTGACGATATTAGGAAGGCTGTCAAAGCAGAGCCTTTAAGGGATATTCTCTGAATTTTAATAGTTGTTTATTGGGATGTCAATGTAGGTTGGATTTTGTGTCCTGCTTTAGTGTGAATAGACTTTATGTGCATTCTTTTAACCTGCTGAGGGTCTGCGGTATACAAATACTGCAAATAAATAAATGGATTACAATTGATGATTCATTTCTTAGAATGTCATATTTAAATCCCTGCCATTATCAATCTGACTTACTTGTTTCATGTAAAAAAAGGGAGATTCTGTGTAAGTCTTTGCTATAAAAACTATTTATTAAACATTAAGAGAAAAATATAATATTTAACACAAAAGACATATCTCCCAGTGAAGAAGACTAAAGGGCAGAGATGTGTCTTCAAGCACATTGCTATGTGACGTATTAAGACTCAGTAGTATGTGTCTCCTATTCATCAATATAAAGTAACATTCTGTTCCCAAACCTGTTGCTTTCCAAGTACTGTCAGCTCAGCTGCCATGTCCAGGGCTGGTAAGAGACGTGGTCCAAAATATTCGGATGGTATAAGTTTGAGAAGGGCTGACAGAGAGATGACGAAGAATGAGGATCATATAATCCACATGCTCGTAATGAAATGTGAAAAGAGTTGGACCTCCCCCCCAACGTGCAATAATGTGCAAGATAGATTCCTTTTAGATGTTATGTCACTTTGTCTAATGTAGCATGATCTTTTGAAGAAATCCTTATTTCCATTTTACCATATGATCCCTGCTAAGAGGGAAATTAAAGTTCTGTTACAAAGCCCAAGATACTATATTTAACATTGACATTAACCAGATTCATGGATTTTAAAATACTATTTTCTAGAGAATGCAAGAAATCCTTTGACTGATGTTATCTTGTCACACTAGGTACAGCTATATGATTGATAATGTGATTCTCCTCATTACTGGTACATTGCGCCAAAGACCGATAGATGAATTGGTTCTTAAGTGCCATCCTTTGGGCAACTTTGAGCAAATGGAAGCTGTCAGCATTGCTCCAAACCCTGCAGAGCTCTTCAATGCAATCTTGGTGGACACGCCATTAGGTATGCTACTTAATCTTTTCAAAGATCTCTATATATGTTATCATGGGAAAGAACATTTCCTATTACAGTATATCTTCTTCCCATTGAAGAACACGGGGCCCATCAAAATGAACATAGCCTATCATTAGTACAGTACAACATACAGTATAGTCTGCTATTGAACTATCACTTTTCCTAACCCATTCCATGATAAAAGCCAGCATTTCAGAATGCTCTGGGTTTCTTAAAGACAAGTATATTCAGACCCTGTATCTGGAATTGGCACTGTGTTGCCTATACTCTAGTCCCTATACAACTCATCACTTTTCTTACAACAACATCATCATCATCATCAACAACAAGAGCCAGCCACACTATCTAGTATTTCAAGGTGGAATCCCAGGAAGGTATGCCTAGCATTTACCATTTTAATTTTGCCACAATTCTTCTGGGAATTGAACATTAACATTGCTCCATAATCACATTACTTTTCTTATTTCCTCTCCTATCTTTTTTCACAGTTAGAAAAACGTCTTAGCGTCTGGACTTGTTTTTTAAAATGTAATAAATGGACATTTCTGAAATTTGGTCTATATTTTAACTATTATTGTTTACAGCTGATTTTTTTCAGGATTGTATATCTGAAAATGACCTGGATGAAATGAATATTGAACTCATGCGCAACAAACTGTACAAGGTAAACTGCACTTGGATTCTATTGGATTCTGTAGTGTAGAGAAATCTGTGCAAATTAAAACTATTAAAATAAGTGGCAGATTTATCATTGGCATCGACTAAATACAAATAAAAAACTGAGTATGAATAAGATGGGTGTGCATGTTATTGGCAGTGGCAAAAAGCAAAGATGTTTAGGGACTTCCGTTCTACTTCTTGATATTATCTGTCACGTGCAAAGCCATTCTGTTCAAGTATAGGATTCAACATGTAGAATTCAGGCAGGTTCAGATACAAAGGACAAATGGAAGGAGACAGAAGGAGTACAGATCTTCTGACTTCTCTATAACATTTAAATGGAAGCTTTCAAATCTCTCTCTGCTGTCCAGTATACAAACAATAACTATACATTAGAGGACTGCTCATCTAACTATGCAGAAGGTATCAACAACCCTCTGGGTGCTAATCTATGCAGGTTTGCTCACATATAAGCCCCTTTGAATTTAGCGAACCTATATTTTTGCATAAGATTGCAGGAGTCATCCCAAGACATTTTGCTGTGCATGACAGAGAGCAAAGTAGTTCTTCCACCCTCCTCCACATCTCATCCGAGTTGATTCAACTGGCAAGTCCACCCATCTTAAAGCTGCCAAGGTTGAAAAACACTGGGCTATACAGTCTTATTTTAACACTAGATGACTCCTCCACAGTGAAGACAGCTTTAGGGATCGGAGGATCAGCTGTCCACATACAGCTCTGTTTTCTAACACTTGACTGCCACGCTCGTGCCCTAGCATCACTCTGTCTAATGGTAGGGCTAACCCCTCTAGGGTTGCTGTTAAAAAAAGCACTACCAGCTGATGTTGAAACTGACTCAGCAACCTTTTTAGTTATTAAGCAGAAACCAAGATTTTCAAATTCAGGTTCCCTGTTAATATTGATCTTATTCAATATAGTTTGGGATGATTTGAGGTGGGCTAGAGGAATAGGCAGAAAATATATCCCCTACCTCACCACAGTACATTTTCTGATAATACGTAAATATGCTCTCAAAATTCCCAGCACAGGCATCGACTCGAACAGGATTCCTCCTTTTCCTATTATTCATTCCAGTCTCCAGAGGATAGGCAGAAATTTGCAAATTTGAAAAATGGATGTGGAGGGAATTAAATTATTCTTACCCTTATGCCTCACATCTCAGCTTCATACCCAGAGTTGCTAGTAGCAATCAAGTCAAATCAAATGAAACACACAGAAAACAACTCAGAGAGATTCATCCAGTTCTCCTCGGTGTCTCGCTTGTGCAAAAACCTACATGGGTTATATTGCGCAAGTTTAATGGTGGAGGAAATGCATTAACTTTGCTTTTTTTCTGCTGTGAACAATATGATGTAATTCATATTTTTCATATCATCAGAATTAATAGCTCCAGTTAAATCTTATTTGTGATATTTCAAAGAGGTTTTTAAATGGATGTGTCATTTTTCTGTCCCATTCTTTAGTCCTATCTCGAAGCCTTTTATGCATTCTGCAAAAAACAAGGTGGCACTACAGCCGATATAATGTGCCCTATTTTAGAGGTAAGAAAAATTTAATCTATCTACATTAGATCAAATCCTATAACCATAGTCATCATTTGTAAATGGATCTGCTATGTCTCTAGCACTAGTGTGGTTAGGCCGTTTGCAGCTTCTTTCATCACAGTTTTTCAGTGGTCCTCTTGACTGCCTTTTGCTTAAATTGTCCTCTTGAGCAGGTAAAACATAAAAAATCCACCTTGGCTGATATTTTTCCTTCCATGGTATTATAGCTAAAATCATAAGAACTGTCAATCATCTCATGATAATTATGCATCAAACTTCACTGTCATAAAAGGCCTTTTGTTAGCCATTACAGTAATACCTCGGTTCACAAATGCTTCTGTTCATGAACAATTCAGTTCGTGAACAGCAGCGTTCGCAAAATTTTGCTTCTGTTCACAAACTCTGCATCGGGTGATGAACATGTCCCGTGGCCATCTTCCCTGCTCTGAGGCATGGTCGTGGCTTCCTCTAGGCAAGATTGTAGTCGCAGACAGACACTTGCTGTGAAGCTTTTTGGTGTTGCCTCAAACAAGGTTAGCGTTCTCTCTCTTCATACTACACTGTACTGTACTTTGTTTTATATTTTTGTGATTAAAAAAAAAATACATATGGTTCAGAACAGATTAACCTTATTTACACTGAACCTTATGGGAAAATTTGATTCGGTTGGCGACCAATTCGGTTGGCGACCCATTTGTAGGGGTCAGAACAGATTAACCGTATTTACATTGAACCTTATGGGGAAATTTGATTCGGTTGGCGACCAATTCAGTTGGCGACCAGAATTGTGGAACAAATTAAGTTCATGAACCGAGGTACCACTGTATTCAGCTCTTTTACCAGGGTTTCTTCCCCGCTTGTGCTAACCATGGCACAAACATCCCTGGCACCATCTTTTTTTTTTTTTGCCATGTCCCCTTGACATTGCCTTCCTCTCACTGCCAGCCAATGAACAAGACAGATTTCAGCTGACCCTAAATATAGGGAAAAGCCTTAGGATTTGAGGAATGACATTGTAATAAAGGAGGTTTTTTAAAATCTATTTAGATTATTTGCATACTGCTTTTCTGAAAATAATATAACAGTTCATTAAAAAAAGAAAAAGATTGCATTCAGAAAAGTCATGGAATCCAATGGTAATAACTTCCTCCCCTCACCCCTGAGGTTAATGAATTATGTTTGCTAATTGGTAAAAAAAAAAAAATCACCACTTTCACATATTGTATGGATTGATGTAAAATAACTACATTGGGACTAGCTTCAGACACTCTGCTAAGCTATATAAAACATAGTTTGCAAGTCACAGTACCAGGGTTCAACACAATCAATTTGTTTGTTACATTTCTAAACTGTTCCAATCTTTCCAATGGTAGGTAGAGTACAGAAGCAAATAAAAAACCAATTATCTCAGCTTAAAAACAGTACAATAATCAATCCCAAAATAATCAATGAATAATAATAGCTGAGTGCCTCAATCATCTTAGAGTCCAAAGGGTTACTGATACAGAATGGTTTTAAGAGTCTTCCTGAATCAGAGGAGGGCAGGAGACTATTCAGGGGCAGCATATTCCACAATATGAAGGTTCCTACCATAAAAACTGCCTTCTAGTCTATGCTCCCTTAATTCCCTATGACAGTGGAACCCTTAGCGCTTCTTCTCTTCATGTTTGAACCAGATGGGAAGAATTATGCTGGCACGGTAGTTCCCTAATGTATCCCAGTGCCATGCTGTATAGGCTTTTATAGATAATAACCAACATTTGAATTAGGCCTGGAAGCATACTGGTAACCAATGCAGTGACTTCAACATGGGTGTAATTCTGCAGCGCCCTGACTAGGAATCTGACTGTCCATTTTGTACCAGTTGCAGCATCTGAGAGTCTTCAAAGGCAACCCCACGTAAAACATGTTGCAGTAATCCAGTTGTGAGGTGATCAGGAAGTGAACTACTGTTGCCAAGGCATCCTAGGTCAGGTAGGGCCACATCCGCACCAGCTGAAGCTGGCAATGCACCCCCAGCCAAGACCTTTATCTTCTATTCAAGAAGTAGGCTTAAGTCCAAGACAACTGCCAAATTATAAACTAGGGGACTATGATCCCATCAAGAACAATTACCAGCACTGATGTTACCATATAGATGCAATGTTTGCAGTAACATCTTGCTAGGGATTAGTCTGAGCTTATTGTTCCCTGTTTAGACCCTAACAACCTCCAGATACAGTTCTCGGCTACAACACCTCTAGCTTGGCCATGGTACTAGTATAGCAGTGAATGTCATCGGCATATTGATGGCCTCTTACCCCAAACCAATGGATGACATCTCCCAATGACTTCATGTAGATGTTGAATAACATGGAAGAAAGGACTGAGCCCTGTGGCACCCCTGTGGCATCACCTTTTAACCAGGGAGATGAGGTTCAGAAAGATACTACAATCAGTGGTATTGAATGTCACCAAGAGGTCTAATAGGACCAGTAATGGCACACTTCCCCCATCCATATTGTGACAAAGGTCATCCACTTGAGTGATTAGTGCTGTTTCTATCCTACAATAGGGCCCAAACCTGAATGGATGAGTTCCAGATAATGCATTTCCTCTAGGATCCTCTGTAGTTGGGTCCCATCACTTTCTGAATAACCTTCAGGTGTCTTCAAGACAGAGCCCACCACTGTCTTTTTCAAGGTGGTGGCATAATAATCTCTCTCAAAGAGGCACTTACCAATTCCTAAATCCAACTGTGTACTTCCTATTCAATTGCCCAATGGAGCCAGAAGGGACATGGATCTAACCAGCAGGTGATAGAGCTCATACTATTGAGGATCCCATGGTTTAGTATAATGTGTGAACATAGTCTATGTGAATCCACATTAATGAATATCAATTGGACAGAAGAGGCTACACAAAAATGCATTTATTAATAAAATAAATGTACAGAAATGCATTATATTAAGGGGGAGTTGCTTGCAAAAACACACAAAAACATTGTATACATTAGACAAAATTGCAAACAACATATCTGTTTGGAACAATGTGTAAAAAATACAAATGTTTATTTTTTTTTTAAATTTCAAATTCGTAGGGGAATGGGACTAACAAGAATTTATGGATGGAAAAATAAGAAATTGAGAACAATCAAAACTGAGAAATTGCAGACAATGAAAAATGATAGATTTGAAAAACTGAGAAACTGAGAAAAATTGAAACTGATCAGCAATCCATAGCTGGCACTCTTACTTCCTTCTCTTACAGTTTTGTTGACATACCACTCCTTGGTACAAGCAGCCAGAATTAAAGATTGCATTAAAAGTAATTCACTTCTGTAGTACACGGCTTAGTGGTATTTTTTTTAATAAGTAAGATTTGAACTATTGCACTTGCCAAATATCTGGCTATTTCTGCACAGCACTAATCTTATTTGTGCTCTTTCAATTCCCACTCTGGAATATGTTACATTACTAGGAAATAATGTGAGTTCTCAATTGGGTGGAAAGCGTGTTTGGTTAACTTTTATGTTATTAATAAAGGGCAAAAAGCTAAAACAAGTTAAAAATCTTATAACATTTTCTATCAAACCTGCCAAAAGACAGAGAGGATTTCAATGGATTACTAATACTAGGCATAGCCGTTACACATCTATAAATGATTTTTTTTTTACAAAAATATTTAGAACTGTTGTACGTTTTGCTTCATTCAGTTTGAAGCTGACCGGCGGGCATTTATCATCACCATTAATTCATTTGGAACTGAACTAAGTAAAGAGGACAGACAGAAGCTGTATCCATCTTGCGGGAGACTGTATCCAGAAGGCTTAGATATGCTTGCCAAGGCTGAGGATTATGAACAAGTGAAGGGCGTGGCAGACTACTATGCCGTACGTAATGTCCAAATGGTGCCTGACAAAAGCATACTCTATCTACAACACTCTGGCATGCCTGGCAAATTTTAAAAATCTTAAATACTGGGTGTGCCAGATTCTGAACAAAGCCAATGGCTAACGCTCAACCTGCTTCGTTAAAGGAAATGCATGGAGCTCTGGCCAAAGGAGGAGACTGCTGTTTCCATTCCGTACAGTTCCCTGCTGGTCTTGGTTGACTGAGATATGAAATATGATTGTTCCGAAATAATGACTGCTGATAACACAGCTGATGTTCTAAGGGCATTACGTTATAATCGGGTCAAGAGCATCAAAATGGTGAGTGCAACTGGGTGATTGAAGCCCTACCCCTTTTCAATGTGCATCACATGAATTGTGTGCATGAAAAAAGGGACAGGGTTTTGATCGCTGGTTGTGCCTGCATGTTGATGCTGTTGACCTTCCCTGCAAACTCTACTGAGTGTCATAGGGTTATGGTACAGGTAGTAGGGAAAAATAGGAGGGAGTGCTATATACACCACTTTAAGCTATTGAGTGAAAGGCGAAATGTAATTCTGATAGTTTCCAGAGCTCTGACCCATTGAGAGGCCTACTGATAGCCTCTGCCACCATCTTTATTTTTTTTCTTGTTGAGGAATAAAGCATGTCTGTCTGTCCTTCCCAGTTCTCATGCCAAACAGGAATTGACACCAAATTCCAGTTTCTACAAGCAGTCTCTCTAGGGTTCTAGGTTGGAGGATAATCAAAAGATGAGGATTGGTGCCCTGCTTTTAGAGGAAAATATGCATAGCCTTCTACTTCAACGAGTTGTTGAACACTTCGAACCCTATTATAAGAGCCAGTTATTTGAAGAAAATGTAAGAATACTATGTGTAGAGACTTCAAAGAAAAGAAATCTCTATTCTGTGGAAAGTATGCTTTCACCATAAGGCTCCATTTTTCTATACTTTTCTGATTTCACAAATTATTTCAAAGAATGGTGCAATAAAGATATAGCCACAAGACAAATTCATTTTACATGGCTGTATTTCTCTGATGCTGTATGTGCAATGAGAGATGCTGAAGGTCACACATGACACTAAGCCAGGTTATTCATCTTAATTTCTTGAATAAATCAGAATTAGTTGGGATCATATAACATCCTGACCATAAGCCATGGTTTGTTCATCATGTTGGCTGGATTTATGCAGTATACTAAGCCAAAACCAAACCAAGCATACTATGGCTTAGCATGATGTATGAACCCAGTCCATGTGATGGTGATGTTATCTTACCATAAAAGATTCATTGTACACATGTTATACTGAGTTGGTCCATCAGTCCACCTGGTTGGATCTGTTTACAGTGACTGAATGACAGTTCTGCTTGGAGATATTAGAATTGAATCCAAGATCGTCTGTATACAACCCACATGCTTTGTCACTGAGCAATGGCCTCTATAAACTCTCCCTGAAGTAGTATTTTAGGGAAGGAGAGGGAGGGAGGGAGAGAGGGAGGGAAGGAAGGAAAGAGCATGCTTTGCAGTTCATAAGACATACAAACTAGAACTATGCACTGAAGAACTGATTTACCAAGATCACTTATAAACAAAAAGAAGCAATTTGTGAATGTTTTACAGAATATTTGGTGGTGGTTTGTACTTTCAGGAGTACAGGGCTTGCTTTGAAGTGGTTGGAGGTGGTACAGGTGACAAAACGTTAGAAGATGCTTTTTTTGAGCTTGAGGTAAGATTAGATCCTCCTCTCAAACACTTCTTCCCAAACTCTTTCCTTTCAATGTGTTCTGAGACACTTTGTTCTGTGGGCCTCCCAACAGACATGTATGCTGTGGATGCACCCAAGACTAGGAAAAGACTTCAAAAAGGCTTCCTAGATTAGTGGGTTGGAAGAGATGCATTGCATGGTCACAACGTGACTGACAGAACAGGTTGCTTGTTCATTTGGTTTTCTTCACCGAGATCTTAATTTATTTTATTTTAAATTCTGAGAAATGACTGAGATATGACGGGTTTGAGATCATTGCAATCACATGTGAAAGTTCATGTTTCAAGTATATAATAAAATGAGTAAAAAGTCATAATACGAACATTTCATTTCTTTAATTGAAATACATTAAACCCTTAATGTAACACCCACCCTTTAAACATCTTTTGATGTATCCATCTTCTTCTGCAGCATGGGTCTTTCTGATATGCCACTCAAAGGTTGGTGTGTACTTTGTCCTAAGGTTCACAAACTCCCTGTCTTCTAATAAAGAAACATAATATTTCTCTTAACCTTTGTGATCAGCGGCCTCCACAGGATCTTGGCTTCTTTCATCAGAATGACGAAAGCAGCATCAGAGTGTCATGCCACAAATTACACTCCTTTGGGGCATGTGTAATGTCATGTTGCATGTACAAAAGGGGTTGGGCCTGTGGCATGATGCCACAGTGCTGCTTTTGACAGTCTGCCCCTCCTTGCCCCTTCTGTGGATGCTGCTGTTTTTGATGCTCCTGTGAGCTATTTAAAGTATTGCTACAAATGCTCAGATACGGTTAAACTTCAGGCCAGCTTTTACTGAGCAAAGCAAAAGGAAAGTCCATTTAGAAATACTGCCATTTGTAAAGCCTTCTTGAATTCTGGAGAATGAAGGACATGATTTATAGTTAACTAGTTGTCTTTTTTAAAAAAAAATTAATTAAATGTATTTCTCTTTTGTACAGGTAAAAATGAATGTGCTGGCATTCAACAGTCAGTTTCATTTTGGTGTCTTTTATTCCTATGTCAAACTGAAGGAACAAGAAAGCAGAAATATTGTATGGATTGCTGAATGCATTTCCCAAAGGCACAGAACAAAGATTAACAACTACATCCCTATATTCTAAATTGTTTTCTTCTATTAAGGATTCTTTACTAAATTGTTCCTTGTACTACCAAAAAAAAAAAAAAAAAGTCTGTTTGCATATTTAGGAAGAAGTTGTCTTAGAATGTAGCATTTGGCTGTTCCCACATGTTCAGGCTGTTCAGAGGAAACAACTCAAATTAAATTGAGTAATTTTCATTCATCGTATTACAACAAATGTAAGGTGAATACTAAGGCTTGTGATTAGAATGTTCAAATATCCTATTTTATAAAAGGCAATCATCGACTTAAAAGACTGTCGAAGATGTTTTTCCTTATAAAGGCAAGCTGCATTTGGGGGGAGTTCCAAGTCACATATGACTTAAAGATAAATGAGAATCAGTTAAGATAGTACTTCAGGCTGGAGATAGTACTTCAATTGGAGATGCTTGTGAATAATTAGCAGCTGGACCAGAGGTTTCTACAGAGTGTGGTCAAAAAATTGAAACTGGTGGCTGCAATGGTGCAATTGAAGCGCTACCTATTTTAACGTGTGTCATGCTTGTGATGCACATAATAAACAGGTGAAGCTTCAATTACACCATTGTGGCTGCCATACTGACTTTTTAGACCACGCTCAATGGGCACCCCGCAGTTGGAGAGTAAGCAAAGGTACGTAAGTCACCTGGTCATAGCCTTTCACACTTTGGCAAGATGGATGGCATTTCTATTCATGTCACAGAAATTTTTTTTAGATCTGCCTTTATTTTATGCAACATTGTGCCAAATTTGATCCTCTTTGGGGTTCATGTTGCCACCTAAGAGTTGGGATAACACTGTGGAAATCTTGCCAACTCCTTAATGAGCAGCACAAAAATTTATCCATTTAGTGTAACAACTGCAATACATAATAATTTTAAGCAGCCAAATTGATTTCCCTCTTATGACTTAATTAGGTTAAATGGGCCTCTTTTTTAAGGAATGATGCAACTAGGAATCAAAAGTTACATCACAAAGCAATAATATTTAATTGGATAGTTCTGCTTATTACTGGCTTCCTTTTGGGTATTGTGTGTTTAATACGTATAGTATATATAATTTTCAGATTATCATTATTCTAGATTTCTTTGAGTTTTCTGTAGCAAAAAAATGCCCCATATGATCCAGAGATCTTTCTGAATGCATATAAACAAGCCTATCCTCTAATATTAACTCCTGTGGAAGGGAAGGGATACTTGGCATTAGTGCCCTCCCATGATCTACTAATGGGTGAGTATGCTTAATTAAGCTATGAGTATCAATAAATCATCAGCTGTAGATGGGAATTATATCCCAGTAGATTAATTCAGAATTCACTGTGTGATCTCCCAACAATATTTTCTACGTACGTGTATTAAAGTACTTTCTTAATAACTCCTGTATATGTAAATATGAAGCAATAACTAGACACTGATGGCTTTTGTGTGTGGAAGGTTAAACTACATGTGAGATTAAATTCATCTAATGTTTATTTTTAAAGTAGCATAATCTGGGGTATCCAACAATTATCAAAATTATAGTGAAGACCTTCCTTCCAATTCAAACAGCAGCTTCAGAAGTGGGACTTTCCTATGGGCCACAACAGTGGAGAAAAAAGTTAAACTGGTTGTGATCTGGGTATATATCTGACAGTCTGGCACTCCCAACAGGGTCTACTATTGCATTTTTCAAAATGCATTTAAAATCACAGCTGGTTCTAAGAAATGTCAATCACTGATGGGGGAGAGAGAGGAAAAGAAAACCTCTTTTTAAAGCTCTCGTCTTTCATTAAAATCATCAAATTATATGCAGGCTTTGAATTAAATGTCAAGATTCCTACAATGCCCTATTTATAAATCAGAGTCAACAAGAAATTACAAAGACAAAATCAACTCCATTCCCTGGCATTTGCTTGCATTTTGAGGTATGTTGCAATAACAGAACTTTAATCTTTCTTAAGACTAATTTGCTAAGAGTAATAAATGTTGTTTTAAAAAGTTGCAATAAGTGTGTAAAATATAGATATAATTTTAATGAAATTGCTTTACAGATGTTTGTTGCTGCTTGGTTAATAGTTAACAGAATAAATAAATAAATTGTCCAGAAATGCAAAGCAATATCATCTGCACAAATGTTAGTTTTTCTTCTGTTTGAAGATATGCTTGCTGTGAATTTGTGAGCATGTGATATATATATGGAGAGAGAGAGAGAGAGAGAGAGGGAGAGAGAGAACATATACATACAAACAACATATATACACATACATACATACATGCATGCATACATACATACATACAGGCTATAAGCTAGGCTGGGAAGTCCATGAAGTTGTTAGAAGTCCAGTTTGATTTGAAGGAGAATCTACCTTTTTAAATATATACACCAATATATAAGAAAGCTTCCTTGCTTTCTCATTTGACAAGAGAAAATATATTTCAGTGGGTGTGTCACAAATGTGAGTTCTGAGTTTTCCTCTGTTCTTCTGTTTCTTTTTTCTCTTCAAGGATATGAAATATTTCAGATATTCTTCTTTTAATAAGGACAAGATGGAACTCCCTCCACTTTCAAATTCTTCTTCCAATCTAAAGGTTCAAAAACAGTGAGGAGAAACTCTCCATCTGTCCTAGAGAAACTTCTTGAGGGACAGGGAGGAGAAAGAGGATGGGCTGGTGAAATATGCTACTCTGGGATGCCCACCATGGCTGAGGTGAGAGGAGACAGGAGAAGGAGCAAAGGGAAAGTGCTGGAAAGATGGCAGGATAGGCCAGGGGAATATATCACACCTGGATCCTGGTCCTTACTCCTGACACTATCACAGCAAAGAACAGCCTTCAATACAAGCCAGGACATCAGTGGTATAAGCAGGCAGGGGAGGGAAGAAAGAAAAGGCACCGGGGGCCAGTTCACTGGTTATGGGAGGAGTGGGCAATACACACCAGCCTTGCCAGAAAACACTGAGGAGGCTTTTAAATCTCCCATCCCCATAAAACTGCTGAGGAAAAAAACTAAAGCACTAAGAAGGTCAACTCCATGCTTCTTAATTAACATAATTAATATTCTAGGCACACAAGATAGTTTGGTTTGTTCACTTACTGAAGTGATGCCCCTTTAAAAAGACAAGTGCAAATGAAGTGGGAAAGGCCCCTATGATCAGTCTTGTTTGAAAGGTTGCAAAATTTACACACACATACCCAGGTACAATGTGTGAGATAATACCACAGTAGTGACTATTATGTGGTGTAGTATGTATCATTGGTAGGCAACCCATCACTGTGAGCTGCATGCAGCTTCACACCATTTCTCTGCCCATAGTCCATCCCCTCTCACATGCACTGCCAAAATTGGGTAGCAACAAGCACATTTTCAGCAGCACAATTTTTCAGTGCTGTCTCTGAATGAAAATACACCTAAAAACTATGTATGCTATATATATTGTGAACTAGAGTTTGGGAAGATTCTTCTACAGATTATAAACTGCTTTTTCTCAATATATGTCTATGGGTATGTGATTTCTGGCCCTTGTAATTTCCTGATGCACCTACTGTAAGAGAAGAAATTATAGTAGTTCTTCATTAGTCTGGAATAGTTGCACTTATCTTAAAATGAGAAATATAATAAACATGCATCCTCTAAAGAAAATAATCCAAATAATAATAATAACAACAACAATATATCCTGTGATGATACCTTTAACGCCATCAAACAACAACATCTGCCTATCCCAGGTCCTTGGGAAGGACTCGATAGGTGGATAGAAATGACAAATCCAGTCTAAACATCTGGCTTGACTGTACGACCAACCATAATATCACCACCACCACCACCACCTCCATGACTTCTAGGATCTTGGCTAGGACTCAAAACATTAGAATCAACACCCAGTCAATCCGACTGTGATATTCATTTGTAGGTAATAATGGGCAAAACTCTAATAATTCCATTCCAACTCTCCTTTCTGTAGCAGACAATGACCATTCTATGGACATTGAATGTACACAGTTTGACAGCATTACTGTAGTTTGAATCCTTCTCAATTTGTTCTTTCTATAGCAAACTTTGGGATTCCCCATGTTTGCTGTTCCCCATTCTAATGTACTTTGGCAACCTAAGTGACAATCCTAACCCAAGTGGCCTGAACCCTGGAAACAGAGAAGTGACGGCCTTCCGTATTGCTGGCTAAAAGGGTTGTTTTCCTGCAGCATGCCTTGTGCTGTAGGAAATACGCTGAAGAGATCACTTGGCATCACATGCTAGTATGTTATGAAGTTCCAAACAACTGGCCAAGGGGGATAATGTTTTCTTAGCCTGACCCTATCAATTTCCTCTATGCAGCTTTCAAAAACACTGACAGCAGGAAGAATCTGAGCTAGAAAAAAAGGTGGTGACCCAGGCCTTTTTATTTAGAAGTCTGAACCTTATGGAGAAAAATCTGCTCGAGAGTTCCTGACAGCAAACCTGAACATTTTTTAGAGACCTTTTTCTGACTGCCTTTGATCCAAGCCAGTGTTTTCTGCATGAATCTGAGTGAAATGTTAGCTTTCAGTTAGAGTGAATGTCATTTCTAAGAATCCCTCACTGCAAAGGGCAATGTGCTAAACAATGTAGGCTTCATATCAGCTGCACATTATGTGGAATATTCAGTACATGAAAACACAATCTTATTTAAACAATCTGAGGCTGCCTTGTTAGGCTTGGAGATACTTCTCTGAATGAACAGACCTGCTGTGCTAAAGGCCAAGAGAATTTCGGTCAGTAACTGCTTTCTTTCTTGTCTTAGCCTTGAGAATGAAACATATTCCAGTCCTATTAATGGATACAACCCTTATTTCTTTCTGATACAGCAGACTAAATTTTACACCTCCTTGCTGGAGAACTCTGGTATGCTAGATTATATGACCTTTTTTGCCAGGACCTGTCAGACCATGTTCTCAAGCACAACCCTGGAGCACCAATTATTCATCTGTAGCCTCGAAACGTGGTTTGGATGCTTTCCCTGCAGGCTTTTGTAACAAGGAAATAACTTTCCCAATGTTTGAGTCACAATATTTTTTTTTCATTTGGGAAAAAGTGTATATTGCCCACACAGCACAATTGCATTGTCACACATTAGGCTTAGTTATAATATGGTTTGTTTGATTTTGGCTTAGTACACCTTGCCAAATTAATAACTCTGGTATGTAAACTACAGCTAGCCAAGTTTGGCTTATTCAACAAATTATAGTTAAACAAATCAAGGATTTCTGTGAGTCTTAGCAACATGGAACCTGTGGATGCCAGAATGCCTGTTGTATCATATAATGGCATTTAGAATCTCCCAAAATCATTATATTCTCTCTTTTTTCCCTCTCTCCATAAAAAATAAAACTAAGGCTAGCTCCATGGAGAAGAATTCTTCAAGGAAGGATATATTTAAAAAGAATCATGATAATTTTTGGCTATAGCCAGAAAGGTGTGACCTGTACCATTAAGTAAATTAAGGTGTGCAAGCATATGGTGGTTTCACCATAAAGGGATCTCCAGTAAATTTTCCAGTAGAGGAAAATTCTAAGCACAGGATCAAGGAAATCCCAATATCTCCTGAAAATTCCAATGGGATCAAAGGGGCTCAATTGGGAGGAGTTGGTTCTGATACAAGGTAATAAGAATAATATCCATTGCTCCACAAGGTTTGCACTCTCTCTTCCCCATTTTTCCTGATCTGCTTCTGCTCTCTACTCAGCACCTCTTTGAAGGCCAAAGTCCCCTTCCCTCTCTTTCTCCATGCATTGTGCCTACCCTTGGCTGTGAACAGGGCTCTGAGATCTGTAGGTATCATCACTTTCAAAAGAGGTGTACAATCCCATATTCCACATTTTCTTTCTAATCAGATAGAGATTTTTCTCAAGTTTCTTTTGCTCAAGCAGAAACTTGATTCTAAATTCTATTATTGGAAACATTAAAGATGGAACACAGTTTCCCAGGTATTTTGGATCCTACTTTCACCAAAGCATCCTTGATTCAAACTTCATTGTCTGTGGAAGCAGTCCCAACCTACTGTAGAGCCAGTTTATTCATGAAGAGATTGCAACATTACACTGCATTTGGACAATTCTGTACAGCAGTAGGCAGTGAGCTGCATCTGATTGTACAGTTAGAGATCATACTGAAAATAATTATAACTATTATTTATTCTGGGCAGCTCATAACATAAAAACAAGAAGAAATATACAATCAGAAAAGAAATCATGAAACAAGATGGCGAATCTGGCAGACAACACAGAACATATAACACCAATATCCAGCAAGGGGCTCCAATGACCTTAGGCCAGAGCCAGGTCTTTAAAGCCCTCTAGAATGTTATCAGGGTGGGAGGCACTCAGATTTCAGGGAGAACCTCATTCTAGAGAAGACACACTTCCTGGGTCCTGATAGATGGCATTGTTTACTTGAAGGAACCAGGAGCCTGCTAACCCTGTCAGATCAAACCAGCTGGTCAGAAAACCCAGGAGATAGCCCTTAGATATACTCTAAGCCTACTCTAAGCCTTCTTAGTGCTTGCTTAGAACTGTGTTTTCATGCTTAAGCTGTATTGCTGAACCTTCCTGAAAATGCTAACTGACTGTCCATTCAATGTCAGTTGAATAAGCTTGTTTTCTTTCCCTGCCCATTATGCCTATTCCTCAATAGTTGCAATTTCTCAATAAATTATAATTTTTGTTTTTCTTTCTTGCTTTCTTCATTTGCAAAGATATGTCTATTGTCTGTCACAATGATCCCCTGTATCATGTGTGTCCCCACACATAGTAACGATACATATATGTTAGAAATCTTTCCAGATCATCATATTTTGTGTTCTTGTGTAACATTTCAGCATTCTTGCATCATTCATTCATTTATTTAGGGGGACTGAGCCTACGCAATGGCCCCAAGGCTTGAAAAGCATTATCTGTTAAACCAATGGCTTCCTATACTGCCAATTACTCTCTCTCTCTCTCTCTCTCACACACACACAGACACACACACGCACCTGCCCCCTTCCCATTGGGAAGAGTGCCACAGCTCCCATGACTATTGCATTCAAAAGCAAAGAGCAATTCCCAGTGGTCTCCTAATTGTGATCTGTAACCAGCTAACTGTTTTGAAGGTTGTGAGCCCCTAAAGAAGAGTCAGGTGGAAGCCCTCATAGGAGGACAGCCATGATTTTTAAAATAATCTTCAAGAAATGTTGGGAGTAACTTGCTGTGAATGTTGCACACTGCACTCACAATTTATTAGCCACTGTTAACAATTTATTTGTGATATGTGGCACCGATACCCACAATTTTATTTCCTCTGCTTCACTCTCTTTTCAGCATAAAAGCTAACTGTTCATCATCCATGCTTCTACAAAAACTGCTTTTCAAGTTTTCATATATGGTCAAGACCACAATATATGACCATATTCATTTTCGTTTTTACATTTCCTCCAACACATAGGATTTAAAAGAGAATTTATCATGTTAAGTTTCCTTGGCATTAAATACCATCTTTCACTAAGCTGTCAATCATTTTGGCCAAAATCTATTTCAGTGATTTCTATGTCAATTTAATAAAATAATCATTAAGTCATAGGTAAAATATATATATATATATATCTGGTTCCCATAATGCTTTCAACCCATTCAAGTTTATCATGGCTTCTAATCTAAAGTTACACATTTTAAGATTCTCCTTTTTTCTCTGATAGGTGGTGAATTCAGCCTAATTTCGAAGTTAGTCATCATTCTAGTCTCTTGTATTCTAAATGATGGGATAGCAGTAAAATGCAAATGCTGCCTAAAGATTGAAAATGGAAGCTCAGGATGAACTTGGCACACAATAAGATCCTCATGAGAAGGAGGTGTGCATTTTGCACAATAATAGAATGTCACACAGAAGACTAAGCAGCTGTGGTGGGGAGAAGCCCGATTTTCCCAGACAAAAGGTTCTTTACAGAATACTAATTTCTTTTTATTTCTCCAAATAGGAAGGGAGATCGCTTGATTTATTATTCAAACAGTGTTCCCAGGGACCAAAATATTGGAAAGATCAGACTATTCTGCAAAGATTTTCTTGCAAAATTGCAGAACATTTTAAAAGAAACCAAAGATGACAAGAACATCACATTCTTAAGGATGATCCCACTGCCCCCCACCTCATCCCAGCCCTGTCCCACACCTACACACAAAATGCCTGGACTGAGTTCATACTAAATGCAGAAATACAAAATGTGATATGTTCTGATTACTGAACTGACAACAACTCCATCAATATGCTTGCAATACTGCAGATTTCTTTTTTAAAAGTATAGCAATACATAAAAGAATCCAGTGATGTTTGCTTCATTATTCTTGCGTATGGTAGGAGTGACATGACTGCCTACCCACCACAAAAAATGATAGAAAATTGCTTTCTGCTGAAATCCGCAGTAAGGATAGTTTTATATTTAAATTTCAGTATCCTTAAAGAAGACTTTTCCAATCTGACTCCTTCCAGATGTTTGTGTAAAATTCCCAGAAGACCCAGTGAACATTCTGAGAATCCTGAGAATTGTATTCAAAACATCTGGAGGAAACCAGGTTGGGGAAAAACTTCTCTCTACTTGATGAAGCTAGTAAATCTAGCTTAGCTCATCAACAGTTTATCAAGCATTGCATCAGGAATTTAGGATTATTTTCCAGGAGGATTCACAACAAAACAGCTGAAAAAACCCCAACAATTACACAGCTTTTTTTTCTTTGAAAAAAACTCTTGGACCATACTATGTTTTTTTAAAATCCCCACAATTCTTTGCCATTTGAGGGTCTGTTGATTGAAAAGCACAAGCCCAAAGCACACTTGGATATGAGAACATGGGGGTTCTCATACCAAACAATTTCAAATATTTGAGCAAGCTAAAGACTCTTCAACACCACCACCATTTATACTTTCAAGCCACCCACCTCCCTACTGAACTCAAAATTCAAAGAACTCCATATGAGACAGTGAGCATACTTCCAACTAATAAATAGGAGGCTGCAAAAAAAACAAAAAAAAACAGCATGCCAAACACTGTCCCCTCTTCTCAATTCATGCCCTGCTTGATGTTTGGGGCTTTGTAAAAAGGCTGATTGCAAAAAGTGGCTGCAAAGTCAGCAAGGTATCATATCACTGCTAGAAAATAATTTTCCAAAACCTTAACCTGTGTATGGGTTGGGAGAAGGGCCCAGAAGTTGGAAGTGGGCTGGGCCAGGAGCTCCTAACATGTAAGCCTTTGGTCCATCAGTTGAGGAATCTATGAGAAAGACAACTTGTGGAGACTCAGCCTTAATGTATTCACTCATAAAAGAGGACTGTTTTTATATCTAACTTGCAAAATTCTCACTCTTTCCTAGCATTCAATCTTCCTTCCTTGGTTATGCCCTGCTATTAAGGGCAGAAATTGAAAAGCAGTTGTAGAGGCAAGATTGAGATGGTAGATAAAAGTTTAGTGGTCGCAAACCTCTCTGAGAAACCCTCTATGGCTACACATCATCGCTCCACTTCTTGCTTTGGTGTAGCAACTTGGTAGTTTATGTGCCACCACCTATTTTCCAAGGAGACAGGGTTCCTAGGGCTTGTGCAACTTACTGGCAACTGAAAAGAAACAGGATCAAAAAGAAATTTATTCTACAGTATAGCACTACTTCCTTGTCCTGTAGTACTGAGACAGACTGGGGAAATCAGCCTTTTATGAGGAGGTAGAATAATCTTACAAGAAGTAAATAGAATCAAACCTTTTTAAAAAGTATCAATCAAGTGTAGGTAAAGCATTGTTTTTTAATATTAAGGATTTACATGCAAAACAATCAGTGGGAATAAAAATATATAGCTGCTCAAATCACACAGCATCTTAGAAGAATCTCTAATAACAAAATAAACAGTAAAAGATAACGATTTGGGCAGATCCTTAGATGATGCTCATTGTCCCCTACTTAGAAGCAACTCTGTATAAAGGTGCCACTTTGCATAAAACACACAAGGACTGAGCTTGTATAAAGATAATAGCCACCAGAGATGATAAATTATATTTAAATGCAAAAAAGAAAAGAAAAGAAAAATGGGGGGAAAAAAAAGAAAATAAACTTAGTATAGTTTTTAACTAATTTTATCTTATTTTTCTAAGTAGTATATAGACTTCTGTGCCCATTTGCTACCTGGAAATCCTTCTTCATGCAAACTCCACATTTAATCAAAGGTTGGAGGAGGATTCTTTTTTTCTCCACCAGATCCCCAGCGCCCAGCTTCATGCTTGTCTCCTATCCACTGGAAAGCTTCTTGCAGTTTCCAAAAGAACAAAAGCTTTCCCAGTTAGAAAAAAAGGAGTTGTGGGGCATCTCCCATTTGGCTAAAGTAAGCCTCTCTCTTCAGGAAGATCCCTCCTAAGATGGGGATAGGTGGGAGGGGATGTGTACTTCCTGTCTGGGGAACAGCTGTCAATCTTGTGAATGCTGGGTGGCACCGTAATTAAAGTGTTACTGATCATGTAATAATCCAAACATGTGTAACGTCTCTGAATAACCCCTTTGAAATTCTTGGCAAATTTTGGGTCTAAGTATAGTAAACAGGGATCTTCATTTCCAGCCTTGAAACTTGCTAGACATATTTATCAATATGTAAGCAGTTAAGCTTTGATCCAGAATTGCATAAATAATTGATGTAATAATTGATAATCCAAATCTGAAAATAGGGAGGAAGATGACATACTGGAGTGTTTGGGCCAAACAGAGAATAAATATCTCAAATCAGTTGATTTATAATGGCTGTTTTTAAGACTTTGAGAGATTGTGTTCTAAATATAATTTACCGACAACTTCCGCCCGGTAACGTATACAGCTGAAATATGTACTGACAAAACAACATGGCCCAAATGCTTTAACAGCCTCAGAGGTACATGGAATCTTAGGATCCTTAAGAGATGAAGCACTTGGAGAGAAAGCAACAATTCCATTTTTATAGAAAAAGAAAAAAGAAAAGAAAAGAAAAGAAAAGAAAAGAAAAGAAAAGAAAAGAAAAGAAAAGAAAAGAGGTTAGTATTAGTTGCATACCTGTATTATGGAATGAACAATTGGAATATCAGTCTTAGAAAATAAATGGGTCCAGAAATTAATTAACCAGAAAATATTAATTTGTATCTATTGGACCTCTCAATTTTTTAAAAAGAAGTTGGACCTTGGATTTTTTGTGCTGTTGATGTAATGAATTTGAGGATACTTTAACTCCAGTTATATTTCATTTTGCTTTCAAGACATGGCATATGTTGATACTGTTTTGAAAACAAACAGTTAAAGGTATAAATGTGATGTTAAATTTAATTCTTAAAATATGGAATTTGTCATTTCATGTGGGGGTCAGCAAAGGAAATAATCTTAATAAATGGAGAGAAACTTAGCCTCCTGATATGATGGAATGGATCCAAGATGTTTATTTGTTTGTTTGTTTGTTTGTTTACAGGACTTATATAGAGGCCTATCTCATACAATGACTCTAAGCAGCTCACAACAATCCATAAACATAGTTAAAAACATACCCTTCCCCCCAGGCACCAGACCAAACATCCTCAGTGCTTGGGGGAAGAGCCAGGTCTTCACAGCCCCCAGGAAGCCTAAAAGGGTAGGGGTCCCTCTGATCTCTGGTGGCAGGCTATTCCAAAAGACTGAGGAGGCCATTGAGAAGGCATGCCTCCAAGGTCCCATCAGATGGCAACATTTAAGGGAGGAGACCTGGAGCGTACCCACCCTACCTAACCTAGTAGGACAGGAGGATACCCTCAGGGAGAGGCAGTTCCACAAGTAACCTGGCCATGTACTATGTAGGGCTTTAAAGGTGATAACCAGCACCGTGAATTACATCTGGAAAGCAACTGGAAGCCAGTGCAGCTCACATAGCAGTGGTGTTACTTGGGTGAACCACAGGACACCCAAAACTGTGTGTGCTGCTGCATTCTGGACCAGTTGCGGCTTCCAGATGGTCTTCAAAGGCATTCCCATGTACAGTGCATTGCAGTAATCCAAATGGGAGGTGAGTAAGGTATAGGTGACTATGAGCAAGACCTCCCAGACCAGGAATGGGCACAACTGGCACACAAGACAGATTTGTGCAAAGGCCCCCATGGCCATGGCTGCTACCTGCTCTTCTAGCAGGAGCTGTGAGTTCAAGAGGACCCTCAAATTGTACACCAGATCTGTATGGGGGAGTGTTACTCCATCCAGAGTCAGAGATGTCAACCCTTCTGACCCCAGGGGGCCAAAAACCTATAATCGCTCTATCTTGCTAGGGTTGAGTTGCAGCCGGTTTCTCCCCATCCAGGCCCTTACAGCCTCCAGGCATTGAGCCAGCACCTGAACAGCATCACTTGCCCAGCATGGGGTAGAGACATATAACTGGTTATCATCAGCATACTGATGATACCAAACCCCATGCCAGCAGATGGCCTCTCCCAGCAGCTTCATATAGATGCTAGAGGGGAGAGAGACTTGAGCCCTGAGACACCCCACATAATAGGGGCCTAGGGCTGGACCTCTCCTCCCCCACCAACACTGTCTGGTACCAGCCACAGAGAAAGGAGGAGAATCACTGCAAAACAGTGCCTCCCACTCCCAGTCTCTGGAACCAGTCCAGCAAGATATCCTGGTCAATGATATCAAAAGCCGCTGAGAGATCCAGAAGGGCCAGGATGGATACACCATCCCCATCCCGACCCCTCCAAAGGTCATTCACAGTTGCAACCAATACTATCTCGGTACTATAGCCCAGCCTGAATCCTGATTGAAAAGGGTCCAGGTAATCTGCTTCATCCAAGGCCCTCTGTACCTGGGAGATTGAAGTCTGTTTTCTAATTTTGGAAAGTATATTCTAAAAATGAGAAGATAAGCAATATGTTTTATATGGTCTAGATTTAATGACAAGTTTAAGAATTGAATTAATCTCATATTGATACTAATTTGATATGATAAGGATATAAATTGATATTATAAGGATTGTTTCTGTTATGTGTGTTTTTTCCTTTCTGTTACATTTAGTTTATTTTAATCACTATAATGTATGTAGGGTTTCTTTTATTGTAGAATCATTACTTTTTTTGTTTTTTGGTGTTGTAGTTGTTTGTATTTCACTATTTATTTGTTTGTTTCTTTTAAAGTATTAATTATTACTGGTAAAAAAGCCCTCTAATCTCAGAACAATATTTGGCAATAGTCAAGAAGCAATTCAAACTTTTTAATGATGCAAAAAAAAAAAAAAAAAGCTTCTTTAGTACATAGTTCATATACAAGGGTTACAATATCCATTGATAATAGTCATAATTATGTCTCTCAGACAAGATTGGCTGCCTGAATGGCTTAAAATTAAAACTCATCACAACTTAAAGCATGAGAACATAGGTAGGTGGGTGCATGGTAAAAAGAGGAGGAGGAAGAGGAATATTTACCATTTAATGACCTGGCTTCAAATTGTTCTGTTCTTTTATGGTTTTCATTGTTCTTGGCCTAGTCTGTCTCCCTAATTCATTTCTGCTGTGCATTTTTAATTGCAACCAACTGTTGAAAGATTAAAAAGTTGTATTAATATTCTTGTGACTGCAGAAAGATGAACAGTTCTGTGTCTCTCCCTCCCTCACGCTGTGAGCCTTTCCTTACTTGCATCTAGCTGTGGCACAAACATGCCTTGTCAACTTCTTTTCTCTGCCATGTCCCCATGAGGTTGCCTTCATCTGATTCCCCTACACATACCTGAGGCAGCCTTAAGTTACCCCAAACTGTGCCTGTATTAAAACAGTTCTCCTCCCCTATTTATAACAATGCAGAATTTGCCCTGGATATAATCCATATATTTCACGCCATGGATATCATCCATGTATTCTATCTGTGGTGTAGTCAGGTGGCCTTCATAAAGTGGGATCAGACTGGTACTTAGAAGCCACCTTAGAAGGGTAGAAGCATAGAGTCCACTCATTTGTTTCATGAGCACTGGCTTCTAGGACAGTTCTGCTCTGGGCAGCATGAAAGTCCAGTTCTTTCAAATCAGAACTCCCCGTGTACCTGCCAGATCTGATCTCTGACTCAGAGACTTGGACAGGCTGGAACAGCAGCTGACCAGCAGTTGGGGTGGTAGGGGAGGCTGCACAGTGAAGCGGGAGAGAGAGGAAGAGAGAGGGTTAGCGCCTTCTCTGCTGCAGCATAATGCAATCCTACCCATGCCTATCTGCTGCTGTTCAAACTACTTTTGAACACAAATTTAATGCTTTCCTGGAAGAGTGCTAAACCCCATGTTAGTGCCTTTTAAATATAATGTAGGTTTAGGGCTCTTAATCTAGGGCAGTGTTTCTCAACCTTGGGAACTTGAAGATGTGTGGACTTCAACTCCCAGAATTCTGGGAGTTGAAGTCCACACATCTTCAAGTTCCCAAGGTTGAGAAACACTGATCTAGGGCATATAAACACATTCCAGCATGTGTGCCAGCCTGGGCTCTTCAGTCCCCACCTTGACAGGTTGAAGCGGATAGAATTTTTCCTGCAGTTGCAGATTGAGCTGGCCTCAAACTTTCTTGGAAGTGTGGGAAACCAAGGGAACTACAGAATATCGGAAAGGATTGAATAATGAAAGGACATTTACACATCCCTTGGCCGCCTCTTAACCAAACAAGTGTAGGAATAACACACTTCACTCATGAAAATTTCGCCAAGTTGTTCTTCTCCTCTGACAGGATTTTTAAAGCAAGGTCATTTTCATCAAGTAGAATGAGAACTGTAAAAAAAAAAAAAGTAGAATAATAGCTTTGCCCAGCACTAACTGGAGGCTCTGCAAGACACAGAACCTTTACCAGCTTTTCTGCATGCTGGGGCATTTCAATCTGTTGTTTCAAGAGGGTGTGTGTGCCTTCCTGACTCCCACTGATAGAGCCTCTATAGATAAAACTAAAAATTTTGTCCTGTGAACATTCTGAAACTTTCATAAAGCAGGAAATGACTAGCCATTTCAGTAACTCAGACATCAGCATTTTCCCTTCTGCTCTTTGTTAATCTGCATGCTTCCTTTTTTTTTTTCTGTTAACAGTGAGTGCATTGTATCGCAAAAAAACAAAACATAATCCGCAGTGAAGACATCCATATTTAAAAAAAACAAAAAACAAAAACAGACTATCACAATCCTCCAGTTTCCTAAACTGGGAATACTCCTATTGTTGGCCCTTTTAAACTGCTACTTGAACTGGTGGTACTGATTGGATAAGAAGGCCCACCTGTCGTCTGTGTTACAGAAGAGACCATGAAATACTGCATGATCACCGGCATTGCAATCTGGGGCATGGCTGTTCAAACGTAAGTCTTATTGAATTCATGACTTACTTCCAGGTAAGTTGCAAGATAGTAGCTTAAGCTCTCTCTCTTTCTTTTTCTGTCTCACGTGCATACGTATATTCTTTACCCCCACCCCCTAACATTTTAGGAGTAAGCTACATGTATTTTTTATTATTTTAATTAAAACAGATATCCACAAATCAAATTGTACTGATGCTCAGGTTTTCTTAGGTATAAACTCTGTGAATTACTTTCCATGTGTTGGTGAGTGTGATGTGTGGATATGGATTGTATGCAGGCCTTGCCGGTTTTTTTGGGAAGCTGAGGGAGATAGAGGAAGACAGTAAAGTAAATGTCCTTAATCTGATGACTACCAGATGTACTGGGATAGTCATTAGGATCATTCCAATAGGCATGCTGACTGAGAACCAGAGCCCAGTTGAGCTGGAGGGCCAAACTGGAAGGAAGGCTGATTTCACCATTCATTTCTTCAAATATCAGATTTAGGGGACAAACAGAACTGAAGCTTGAAATGTATGATATGGTTTATAATGAAACTTGAATGTGTAAATATATAATAGATATAAAAATCTAAGATCTATTTGCAGAACTATAAAATATGACAATGAGAGAGTGGCATGACCCATGAAGTAAAAGCCTTTCAGAGCCAGTAGGTTTTCAGAGTTCCTGCAACTGGCCGGTCCGAAGGTGCATCCTAGGCCTTGCCAATGAAACTGATCTGAAGGATGCCTAAAGAAAGAACAAGATCAAGGGCATTATATCAGCCGGAGAGAACACTGGATCTTGCCATTCCATTGGAATAAAATTCTATGTTGCAAATTAGCTGTTTGGAAGCTGGTTGCCAAGGTTATGGTATCCCTGTTGAAACTGTTATCATTGAGATTCCAACCAGGGTCCTTCTATACTTTGGAGAGAAAGTCCAGAGACAGAATGTTCATTTTCCCTCATTCTTTTTTCTCACTGTAGTGTATATCCATGGTGGGTTTTTTTTTTTCCCCTCCATTATTATCAGTATCCCTGTAAACAGAAGTCTGAGACAAAATTTAAAAGCGTTGCACTGTGATTCTCCCCATTCCCTGTGGTCCTTTAACTTGTAGGATTTTATGAAGCTCTACAAGTGTTTACATTTTTGAGACTACATTTTTTCTACCTTATACAGTATTTTTCTGCCTAATCCTAATCTAATCCTTTAAAATACTTTGAGTGAGAGCTGATGGCAATTGTCTCTTTAAAAAGCTCTCTTCTCAACCAGGGTTCGAGATTCCTAAAAACAAGCAAAGACAGAAACCATGAGAGAGAAGCAGCCTGGAAAATGCTGGTTGACATCACTGTAACAGGAACTGATGCACACAGATTCTAATCATATTCCTAACAAATGGATATATAAGACATATGCCCAAAATATTGGTTTTAATACCACTGTCGATATCTTCAGGGTAGGAACAGAGTGTGTGTTACAGGAACTAGACCATCAAGAAACCATGTTATCTGGAATTGTGTGAAAAAAGTATATTTGTATGTTGTTGATATGAACTAAGGTACACTGAAAAATGTTGTATAAGTAATCCCCAGTTTAAGAACGAGTTCCATTCCCAAGGTCTGTCCTTAAGTCGAATTTGTACGTAAGCTGGAACAGTATTATTGTATAATACTATATAAGTAGTATTGTGTAATTAACTCGAACCATTGTGTATTTAACTCAAATCATTGTGTACTTAACTCACATTTTTCTACAATGGTCTCCATTCTTTAACTATGGGTCGTCTGTAACCCAGGCGTTCTTAACCCAGGGACTACCTGTAATTAAAGACCTTCCAGAAGTTGTGAAAGCTTAGAATTCCTTACTGGGCCATGCCGACATGGGATGATGAATCTGGCTTCCTTTGCTTTAGCCCTTAATGTTCAGCTATGCAATTGTCCCCCACTCCCACCCCCGCCTCCTGTTGTATCTCCTTTGGCAAATAACAATTATACCACAATATGAATTCTAGCCTACATGCAACTTTGCCTGTCATGAGAAATTTTACATACTGTATAGTTCAGCAAAATGGCATAGGTAAGGCTGAAATATTACATGGTCAGCTGTTATCAGGCAGGAAATAGAGATAGAAGGAAAGAGAAGAGCATCTCCTAGAAAAATAATAAAGCCATTGAAGGATGTTGAAAGAAAGGAAAGGGACAAAGTTAGAATAGAGGCATGATTTAGTTAGGTCTCCATCCAGTGATATTCCCAATTACGCTCAATTCATAAATACGTATCCACAGATATAAAATTATAAAGAGGAAGTATAACTCCCCAAATAGGGATGCAGAACAGATTTTTTTTTGGGGGGGAGGTTGCTTCTAGTAAATCCATGGTGGAATAAATGCTAACAGCTAGCAGGTCCTTCTTCAGAAAAAAAGGCACACTTTTAAAGCTGTATGAAGTGGTTATAGCTCTTGTTTTTTTCTTTCTTTTTAGAGCAGAAATACCCGCTATGCTCATGGGAGCCCAAGGTTCTCTCAGCTGCTACTTCTCCTTTGCAGCAGTTCCTGGACTCACCATGTGACCACACAACATCATGTAATCAAGGTGTTAGCAACCTATGGCACTCCAGAAGCTGTTGAACCTGGAATTCAGGGAATGATCATTCAACAGCATCTGGAAAACCTACCCTTGAGATAGTCAGGTAATATTTCTAGGAAGTGCTGCAGAGAAGCAACAGGCTCTGCTCCACACTGTTGTAAATGTGGAAGTCATTTCTGCTGTGAGAGAAAGACAAAGACTCAAGCTGCCCTCTACATTTTTTAAAAAAATGTGTCCTGCAAAGTGGATAATGATGGATTCGATTTAAACTGATCTACAGGCACATCGCTACTGCAGCAATACAGGATAAAATGTACTGAAGTGCCAATGATATCTCAATTCACACAGGGGGCAGGGAGCTAGAATCACCCTTCCTGCAAAAATTATTTCATTGGAGGGAACAGTTTAATGAGGACATCCAGGAATGCAGAAGTGATGTAGATTTTTCCAACAAAAGGGGAATTTGTTAAGCCTTTTTGGCAGGGGGGAGGTCATGGCATGAAGCTTTAAAGATCACAGGAGTTGCTGTTTAGTGAATGGTGTAGGGGGAGGTGTGGGAAATGCCAAGGAGCGAGCCACTCCCAGGGAATACGGCCTTGGTGTTTAGTACCTATCCTGGGCTTCTTTGACTGGTCATTTGACTTTAAGTGGCCTTGGTTTCTTGATGCTGCCACGTAATGCCAAGTCAGTAATAAGGCCTATCTCATTCATTATTTAATCACTAATGAGGGCTGCCCTGGCAAACCACCAAGATCTGGTTGGGCACCAAGTGGTATGTCCCCCTTGGGAATGTGTCCAGCCAGGCTTTGGGTATGGCATCAGCTGAGATCTCAGACTAGTGGCAGGGGAGTGGCTTTGATCATCTGGGAAACTCTTGTGGCTTTCAGGGTATGTAAGGTAACCAGATATGAGGTCCTAGTCGTGAAATTGGGCTTTGGGAATCAGGTAAGATTGGTGCTCCTGTACCAGACTCCCTACTATGTAACTGCCTCCCTACCTGAGCTGCAGACTGGGTTCTTGGTGGTGTTCTCCAGGCTTATGGTCTTGGAGGACTTCAACCTGCCTTCCTTGGGCACAGAATCAGAAGTGGATTGGGAATTCATGACCACTGTGACATCACGGACCTGACCTAGGTTATTGAGGCCTGATACATAAAGGTTGTCATACACTAGAGATAGTTTTTGTCTCAGGGCAGTGGTGACATGATCTGGAATTGGAAGATGCTACCATCAGTCCCTTGTCATGGGCAGATCGCTTCCCATTAGCCTTGGAGTTGTTTGTGGTTGCCCCCTACTGCAGGAAAAGGACCTGCTGGATTGCTGTGCCCTAGGCAACAAAGGGATCCAATAGGGTATCAGAGGCATTTTGTGATTGTCCCTGAAGTCCTGGCGCATGGTTCAACTGAAGTCTTAGTTGTTGCTTAAAAAGAGCATGTGAGGGGGGCTTGGATTGAATTGTGCCCATGTAGACACTTGCTGCTTATGGATCCTGGAATGCTCCTGGTTTTTGGAGGAGCTCTGGAAGATCAAATGACAGAAGACATCTAGACTGCTGCTGGCAGAAGACAAGGAGCAAATCCAACTGAGTATGGGTAAAAGCCTTTGTTAAGGACTACCTTGTGTCAATAAGAGCTGGAAAATGTGAGTATTTCTCTGCTCTTATTGCATCCACAGTTTGTCAGGCAGAAGCACTATTTAAGGTGACCTGGTCACTCTTGGGTACAGAAGGACCAGTGGAGTACCTGCGAGCCCCTATGAGGACTATTCTAGGCATCTGTCAAATAATGTTGGTTGGATCTGCTCTGAGCTGGGTGCCAGCTGTGTAGGTCCTATGGAGTTGACCTAGGCATGGTCTCGCTTTGTTATATGGAATGAATTTGAGCCTATTAGTCCTGAGAAAGTAGACATGATACTTGGGTCTGTAAATGAGGCCAGCTGTGTTTTAAAACCATGTCCTACCTGCTTGGTCAAGGCTTCCCAGGAGGTGATATGAATTGGATCCATGTAGTGGTAGAGTAGTTGGGACAGTAGTTGGGTTTTATATTATTTTTCTGTTTGAATTGGATCATTTTTGTTTTTTAGTGATGCATACCACTCAGAGTCAAATATTATGAGTTGGGCAGATTTGTAAATGTCATAAATAAATAAATGAACAAACAAAAAAACTACCTAGGAATGTAGCTAGGCTCTGGATCAAGGTACTTAGTCACTTTAGAGTCTTGCAACTATAGTTGATTTTACATCCATCTTCCCCAAACTGGTGCCAAATCTGATTCACATATTAGTTTTTAAATTACCTAAACTTTAGTGTTCTTACTGTTGCTGTTGCTAAATTTGCCATTTGGAAGCAAATCTCCAAGTGATATTATTAATCACCATATTCCCTAAAAGAACATGATCACTTGAACAACATGTATCTATAAACCAAAATGATCTATTGCTTTTTATAAGCAGAGTTAATATGGCTGAGTGCCTGGAGAGGAACTGGGCCATAAAATCTATACTTTTTAAAAAAAACACTGAAATGTTGGACTGGAAACAGAATATATTCAGTCACTTGAGTTGCCATGAGTAAATCATTACTTAACCCTGTTAGCCTATTAAAGTTAAACTTCATTTGTCTCCCTCTGAATTCAATGGGATTGAATGGTATTTCACTTTTGCTAGATCCTGCAACTTGTTATGCAGGGTATATTAAAATCTTTTGAGTCTTCAGAGTCTGAATCTGTAATTGTAAACTACATTATGATAGAATTGGACCTCCAGTCCACATGCGCCATGCCCTTTGCAGAAGAGGTCTGATTTGTACTGCTTTTGTTGCAATTGGTTCAAGGCATTGTGCTATCTGAAATAGATAGATGCCCACAGCTTCTTCCTCCTCCTCTCTCACATTCCCACTTGTTTTTCCATCTGTTAGGTCAGGGTACTCTCTGGGTCCATTTCACTCCTTGGTGTTGTCCTGAAAAAAAAAAGGGGGACCCTCAAAGTGAGGAACTATGGCAAAAATTGCATTAGAGTGTGCTTAGGCCAGGTGTCAGCACCTATGTCTCACCAAACTAGAGAATCAATGTCATTTTTCTTGAAATATCACATAAAATCACTAAAACTTGTGAGGGCTGAGCTGACATGGTAGAAAAAGTTCAATGATTTTCTACTTTTTAATTTTTTGGTGGGCCAGTCTCAGGTGGATTCTTCACAGTAACTTGAGTAACCATTCAGTTGCAGGTATGGAGCTCAAAGTAGGAGAACCCAGGCAATTTGGAATGAGTTGTGCTACTTCAGCCTTCACATAAACAACATTTTGGAACAAGTTCCAAGATTTTTTGAGTGAGTCATTAGAATTGGGGCACTGGATAGAAAAGCTTGACAGGCAAATTGAAGGTGATATTGTTAAGCATGGAAACAAGGCTTCCCAGTTGCTGGCCAATAAAAGGAAACAATCATTTTGAGTTTTCAGAATCACATTAGTCACAAAACATAGTGACAGTCTTCAGTACCTGGGACACATGTTAGAAAAACTTGAAATACATATATTTTTAAATAAGATAACCTTTTTTATTTAAAAAAGGCAGTAAAAAAATCCTGTGGAGCTATAAAATGAAAGTGATTTAACATGACTTTAAGGCTACAATCTTTTGTGTATTTTCCTGGGGTGATTTCAATTTAACTTAATAGGTCTTACATTTGAGTAGACATATAGAGATTGAGTGGAGTATCTTCTGCACACATAGCACATACCAAGTCCTCATAGATGACATTAGTTGATTGAAGGAACCTGGAGCATGCCCACTCTGCTTGATCTCACTGAGAGTCTATCTTGGAGATAGATGGTCCCCCAGATAATCAGAGGGCTATGCAATGCAGAGCTTTATAGGTGATAACCAGCATTGTGAATTGTACTTGGAAGTCAACTGAAAACCATTGTACCTCACAAAGCAATGACGACACATGGGCATAATGTGTGGCACCCACCAGTGCCTGTGATGCTGTGTTCTGGACCAGCTATAAAATAACTTCTGAGTGGTCTTCAGGAACAGCCCCATGTACAGCACATTGCAGTAATCTAATCAAGAGATGATCAGGGTATGAGTGACTGACTGAAGGGCCTCCCACTCTAGGAAAGGGCATAACCTCTATTAGGCCTTTCTGGTTACAGCTGCCACTTGCTTCTTGAGCAGAAGGTATGAATCCAGGAAAAGCCCCAGATTGCACAGCAATCTTGAAAGGGGAAGTACAAGCCCATCAAAGACCACAGACAAAAAATCCTCAGATCCAGGGGGCTCAAATAACCATAGCCACTTGGTCTTACCAGGATTGAGACTGAGTCACTTCTTCCCCATCCACATAAACAGTTTTCAGAGTCTGGGTCAGGACATTGACAGCATCATCTGGATGGACTGGGTCAAGATATATAATCGGGTATCATTGCATACTGATGGTATGAGAGCCCAAACCAACAGATGACCTCACCCCGCTACTTCACATAGATGTTAAACTGGAGGGGGGAGAGCATTGAACCCTGAGGCACTCCACAAATGAGGGGTCAGAGACTTTACTTCTCATCCCCATCAACACTAACTGGAACTGACCATGGAGGAAGGAGAAGAACCACTGTAAATCAGTGCCTCCCACTCCCAAACCCTGCAGTTGTTAGACTACTGGTGTTCAATTTTTTTTTTTTCTCCAATTGATGGAGGTCTTGGTGGCTACTTAATGAACATTTCAGTACCAAAGTTTGCAATTCTATGAGTCAAATTAGCTCCTCAGAATAATTCCATTTGGCAAAGTTTTAGGGGCAAAGAAATTTTACGCATGCTATATCATGAAAATTATGGGCCCTACAATTGAGTCATTTTAACTTCTTAGATAACTGTCCCAGTCTCTCTTATTAGAAAACACCTATACAAACAGAATCAAATACAAATATTTTTGACTGATAGCTTAATTGATAATTAAGTTACCCTGTTGGCCACCTTCTGTGAAAAAGGCAGATTCTATGTTGGGGTCAATAATTTGTTGTTGTTGTTGTTGTTTAAACTTTGATTTTATGGACCACTTGTCTGGACAGGAAGTCCATTAAAAATAAATGGCCATTAAATTGGAATTCATAATTAACAAATTGATGCATCAATTTACACCATTTGCAAAATTATATATTTATCTCAATTGCATAATTATGTATTATGCAAGTACCACATTTTATATAATTATGCAAAAGACATTTACTGACCCATAATAAATAATGTCAATTTCTGGACTGCTTTAGAAATAAAAGACTTTACCCATTATTTGGGAGTGAAGTCTGAACAAAAATGTTTGTGGCATCTGAAATCTGCTGAATAAGATTCTATAAGTCTAAATTTTACTGTAACAAAACACTTTGGTATAACTATACTGGGAAGTTAGTCTTGGCCACTGCTCTGAAAAAAAAAACTGCACTGGATAAATAAAGGAAGACTGCAACATAAAGGGTTTTTAGCCCAGAAAATAGATAGATAGACTGACTGACTGACTGACTAAATTATGTGGGGCATGAAAAAAGCAGAAAGAAAGGACATTTCTGCCCTCTCTCATAGTACCTGAAAATGAGCATCACCTAATGAAGCTGAATAAGGGGAGATTTGGAAAGACAAAATGAAGTTCTTTTTGACATAGCAAGTAATCAAACTATGGAAATCACTATTGCAAACTGTAGTAATGGACACCAACTTGAACGGCTTGATAAAAGAATTATGCCACCATTTCTTCCTGATCTCAGCGTTCCTCCAGATGGATCTTGGAGCCTCCTTGCTCCCCAGAATTGGATAAGAGAGTACTTGTAGGCAAACAACTTGTAATGTTGAAGAAATTAAAAAGTGATTAAAATGTTGATATTTTAATAATATGAATATTTCTCTTGTTAAAATAGATGTTCTGCTCATAACATTTTATTGTTTCTTTACACTGTGCTTTGTCTCTGTCCATATTTGCTCTTGTTTTGTGAATGGCTGGCCTTGATTTATTTATTTGGATGTATATATTGCCTTTCTTCCAGGAGTTCATTGTAGCATACATAACAATCTCCAATTTTCCTCTACAATAATGCCAACATTTATCTGAGAGAGAGTAGCTGGCTCAAAGTCATCCAGTGGGCTTCCTTGGCTGAGGGCGGACTTGAACTTCCGGATCCTCATCCAGCACCTTCATCAGTACACTGCACTGGCTCTCTAAAACGGCCCTCCAGATAAATAGCTTGAGAATTCCTAAGGCTAACAATGGCTATGTGTCATAATTTTACTAGATTATCTCTAGCAGCAGAAGCTCACGTTTCCCAATACCAGTTGCGGAGAAATAGTGCACTATTGTGCTTAGTGCTATTTGTATTGTTTTCATAGGCTTTTTGGTGGCCCTTGTCGGAACTAAATTCTGAACTAGACAGGTTCAGTGTGATCTGAAATTCTTACAAATGTTCTGCAGCTGTTCCATGAAGCACCTGAATGGAGTTCAGTGACCTTCCAGGGACCAGAATTTGGGAGCCACATTTCTTACAGATGGAGACTGTATCCATGTTGTTTGAAAAGATATGCATGAAAAATATTTATTGTTTTTGAAAATGCCTCACCAAAGGTGATTTGTAATGTTTGACATTTGCAGCCCTTGTCTATTGCAAACCAGATCAAAAGCAATAGCAGCAGCTATAAACCAGTTTCTTTTGTATTACGCGCCCTCTTGTTTGTTTTATTTAGGACCTTTGCTTTGTTTTATAAACATATTATCTCTCTATATACATAGACAGAAACACCCACATCTGCCAAATAAGGACCAGACTTCCGGCATGCGGTATAGCATATTCCAGTCCATAGCAACTTATGTCATTAATTATCCTATATATTAATCATTTATATCCCACTTTATATTCCATGCTTGTTCTTCCCTTCCCATTTTATCCTCAAAACAATCATATACCATGAATTCAAATGAGAGGTAGATAAAGTGCCAGCTCTCCCCACTCAAAAAAGTAAGTGGGGGTTGAATTTGAGCTCTTGGTTGTTTATATATCTAACAACTGCTTAATCATTACCTATTTCTAAAACATTCCATATTAATCCTTGTAAATGTTTAATTTATAAAAGAAACAAAACAACAACAAAAAACAGTGTGGCAAAATGTTAGACTTTTATGAGGCTCTCAGAAACCAGGATTGTGTCTTTACTTTTATGAGCGTTACTGCTTTAACCAATTTTTAGCTTTTGAGGAGTACCGAATTCTTATTCTAAATCTTTAAAACTGGCCAAAACATAGCTTTTCTTAACAAGTTCAAAAGACTGTTAACAGATCATTTGGATTGCAATACCCTGCTGACCAGCAGTTTTTCATTCTACTTTTCAAATAAGGTTGGATGAAATCCCTTTGTGAAGAAATTAAATATGAGTTGATTTATGGTTTGGCATATAACCTTTATGGAACCTCAAGGTCAATCTGCAAAGGAAGAGTGCTGCATGAAGCAGATTACATTTCCTTGTAGTGTAATGAAAAGATATAGCCCTGCTGAGATGATGAGTCCCAGCAACATGGTCTTCTAACCTTATCCTCCTCATACTGCATGCTGGGATAATTAGTCACAGCAATTTAAAACAGCATGGAAACTGAAAAAGTTCGAATATAAGTTGAATGTACTTTTATTTTTGTCAAGTGTAACTGTCTTTTAAAGCTATCATTCTCTCTTCTAGATAGCCATATAGACATGAACAGAGAGGCTGAAATTGCCCTAAGAAAAGTACTAGTAAGGACAGGTGGTAATGCTTCCTATAAAGCTAACACTTGCAGATAATTAGTGATAGATTAATTGTACTCTTTGTTCTCATGATATTTAGTTCATTTTACATAGATGTGGGTACAGAATGTAATAATGTTACATGGTTTGTCTTGATTTTTGTGTAGTTTCTCCCATCTCTGTGGAGACCTGTATGTGCTTGGTGCTATGCTGCCATCAGCTACTAGAGAGAAATGACTTTGCATATTTCACAGACATACTGGTCTGCTATCTATCCGGCTGCCATTTTCTTCTCTGGACTGGGCATGCATGGCAATGGTGCTGCTTCTGTGTTTGGCATAATACCTGTTGGTCTTGAAGATGCTCAGCCTTTCCTAGCTAAAATTGAATCCACTGGATGGAAGAATAATGAAATTCCCACAGTGGAGTAAAGGACTTTAAAAATGTCAGAATTTGCGGAAATGGCAAAGTTGACCTGTCTGGACACAGGACAAACAACAAAAACTTTTTTTAAAAAAGACTAGAAACCTTATATGGACTTTTTGCTGAAAGATTTATGGTTTTGAAGATTAAGAAATATGCAGGCTAAATAAGGGGTGAGGGGATTTGTAAAATACTTAAGAGGGAGGAGGGACAATAAGATTGTAATTATCTCTCAGAAGTCATTTATATATTTCTTTAGTTTCTCTTTTCTTGCACTTTTTTGTTTTTCTTTTCTTTTTTCTTCTTTTGATTAATCTTTTATTATATGAAGATTCTTAATAAATATAAATAAAACAAATTTTAAAAAATTGAATCCACTGGGAGGACCCATGGTTGGAGAAAGCAGATGTAAATTTCTCATCCTATCCAAATACTGAAGTATCTTTTTCCTATGTCTACAGCATAGAGAAGGAGGCTGTGGGAGATAGGCCAGGGAAACCGAACATCATAGGTTGACTGTGGAACATCATACGTATGTCCAGAACAAAGATAGATTAAACATGATCAGTATAGAAATGCTATGACTTTGTGGAAAGTGTTGACATCAGCATTACAGCAGCTATATCAGGCCTGTATCGGAATTGTTATGTGGCACCATGATGGTTATGCTGTTTATCCTGTGGAAATAGGCAGTGTCATGACATGTGTTTGTTGTAAATAATCACATTATTCTTTGGACAGATGCATGATGATGTGCAGAACTTGACACTAGCTTGATAAACTTTAACCTTTTAAAACCTGCTCCCCTCTTTCTATGCAAACACATATGATGGGACCAACATTTCTTTTAAATATATTTTGCTACTGCTACTGTTGTGGCCCACTTGAAGTCAAATTATGATCAGCTGATATATTGCATCAGACTTCGTTATACCAATGAGGCTTCATGCAGATTCTTAAATTGTTCAGCTTTTATGTGAGCATTGCTTCTTGGCATACTATTCTGCACTGTTTGCTAAATGTAGTCTCACTGAAAGATGCTTCATGCTTTCAATTTTTAAAGATATTATAAACATACATCAGTAAATCTAGTGAGTTGATGTAATGCAAGGTCTTCACAGATGTCTATCTAACAAGAATATTCAATAGGAAAATGTGATTTGATTGGAAGCTGTAAATCTGCTTGGTAGCAAACTGGGATGGAATTATGTGGAATGCAATTGGAAATTTGTTTTATGTGGAAGAGTTACACTACTTTGGGAATAATACATCAGGGAGGACTATATGCTGGCAAGTAGATAAGGCAAGAGCAGAAAGTAGGTAGAGTATCTTATTTCCCTCTCTTGGCAACCTGTCTTTTCTTACTCTCCTTCTCCCTCCCTTTAAGCTTTTCAGTCATTCATACAAAAGGTTTGATCACATCCCACTGCCATTTATTACTCTGTTTAAACATTGTCTCCTTCCCCCACCCTACTCTTTAGATTTGCCCCACCTTAATTTCATTGCATGAAATTAGACATAGGCCTGTAAGTTGCCCATCCCTGGCAATAACGTATAAATGTCCTCAAATTCAATAAACACATAATCAAAATAGATTACAGTCTTAGAAGCTGTGTGAATTTAAAATAGTTATGTTTTGAAATTGCATATTTTTCATATATATGCATACATGTACTTTTCAAGGTACAGAAAAGGAATAAAGAAATAGCCAGCCAAAGACATTAAAGGTATACAATAAGAAAAGGATACATAACTAAAGCTAATTTAAAGCAATGTCACTCACTATATCTGTCTGTATCATTCTTTCCTTACAAACCATCTTTGTTTCCATCACATCCATACATCACTTTGTATACCGCATTTTATTCTTTATACTTCTTACCTCTCCCTTTCTGAAGATGTCATCAACTCCATCTAACCATGACATTTTCTTCCTCTTATTCTATTCACTCTTCTTTTACATATTTGTTTTGAATTGTATCCCCGTTCATTCTCTGACCTGTATGACCAACCACACTAACATGCTTTTTGTACTGGTTACTCACTTTTGTATTAAGCTATATTTCTTCAGCACCTTTTCTTTCCTGATCCTATCTCTTCTTGTTTCCCCAAACACATTTAATAAGTAGCCCATTGTTACTGGATTCAAATTCTATATTTCTCTTGCTATATCTGATTCTCACACCCATTTAGCAAAGTGGACAGAAGCATACTCTTACGCAGAACCATTTTTGCTCGAGACTTTTCTTTCCTCTTTCCTTTTTTTCCATATCCATATTTTCTCAAGATCCATTCCTGACACTACCAAATAATGATCTGTCCCACATTCAGACCCTCTCATCAACCTTGTATCCTTTACTAGTTACTAATAATAGCCCTTCATCATAAACAACCAAATAGCCATGCTTTTACATTAAAATTATTGTACTGTATTTGTATGCATAAATAGATTTACACTATGCTGAAAGCCATGTATTCAAAACAAACAGACCTTTTTGAAGCATACATTCATCAATCAGTTACTGTTCTTAGTCATTCTTGAGTCTCCAAATGGCCAAATCATTTTGTATGCGCACACTCACCTTGTTCCTACCCATCTACTCAAATCACCTAACTCAGTGTTTCTCAACCTCAGCAACTTTAAGATGTGTGGATGCTAGCTGAGGAATTCTGAGAGTTCAAGTCCACAAGTCTTAAAGTTGCTGAGGCTGAGAAACACTGACTTAGCTGAATAATTTTTCCCCTCAAGTGCATTCATTCAGAATGTTGCACATTATTTTCCCAAACTTATCTCGGTTCTTCCATTATCACTACTGACTGGAACATAACCTTATCACCAACCAATGACTTCCTCCTTCATACACATCCACAACTAGATGACACCAGTTCATACATTCTGATTTTAACCTTTTCATTCATACTTAAATGGTTTTCTTAATTTCCTTTGATGTATTTATCAATTCTACTCCACGAGGTCAGACCACTTTCATTCAGATTTATTATAACTTTCCTCTTTCTCTTTGTTTCATACACACATCTTTCCTTTCCTTTCCTTTCCTTTCCTTTCCTTTCCTTTCCTTTCCTTTCCTTTCCTTTCCTTTCCTTTCCTTTCCTTTCCTTCATGCTCTTTATCATTTACTCCTCTTACATCCCTAATCATGGTCTTCCATTAGCTATGTTCATCACAGAGGGGCCCATAGACACTGACCTCTGTCATTCATGGCTTTGGTTACACAAAACGTAGATAAACTGTAGTTTAGGTTACCAGCCTTAGTCATACCTCTGTCACATAAAGCATTCCCTGTTAATGATGAGGTCACATTTTGGCCAGTATGCCACAAGCAAAATCGAAGCCTAGTTTTACCCCAAGGATGCTTATATTATTCTGTGCAATTTGGGGTCTCTATTCTGGAGACTGCCTCATGAGCTGCAGCCCATCAACTAGCAGGTATATGCAGTATACAGACATACACTCAGGATGTGCCTACTTTTCTCCTGTAAGAAAGAAACTCTGGTACCCAAATACTCTGATGATTGACTAAATGTCAGCATTTCAATGGTCTGTCATTGGCTAGTTAGTATTCGTTACTCCTTTTCTATCCACTTCTTGCCACATAGCTTAATTCTATGTATGTTTGCTCAAAGTATCATATTTATCCCAAAGCTCCTTAATTTAAGATTTCCTCCCCCATCACCCCTCCACCCCAAGATTAGGCAGGAAAAAAAACCTGTGCTCCTATTATAATATTCTCAGTAAATCTAAGGTGACTACTAGGTAAACGATTTGGATAAAAATATCTAGCCTGCCTTCTAACAACATTCAGTAGATTTCATTAAGTTCAGCAAGCTTACTCCCAGGTAAGTGGGCAAAGTGTAGCAATTCACTTCGTTACTGTATACATCTTGCAGGCTAGAGATCTTTCTAATAGATCATGCGGTCAACTAGTTGAATAACGATTGTATAAAGATGTATCAGATAGATAGATAGATAGATAGATAGATAGATAGATAGATAGATAGATAGATAGAATGTTGTCCTAAACGGGTATAAACAATCGCTATTTCCCAGCTTTTCTAGTTCAATTGTGACAACTGTCCCCCTCGATTTCCTCTCAGTTGGTTCAGTCCGGACTGCAAGGGTGGGAGGGCGGTATGTTAATGTTACCCGGCCACAGTGTTCACTTTCCGGGCCCACCCTTTACTTTTTAGAAGCAGTGGTTTGGTCCATGACCTCTGCTCCAGCGGGGAGCAGTAAATCAAGCGGCTGCTCTTCGCACTGGCAAGTTCCATCTCCTCAGTTCCTTGGCTAGGCGGCTTGTGCGCGCGCGCATTCCTTCTCCCTCCCCCTCAAGTCTCGTTACGTTTCTCCGCTTCGGTCGCGTTTGGGTTGTCTCCCTCCTCCTCCTCCTCCTCGACGGTTGGGGCGCGCGCCGCCAGGGGCAGGCGGGAGCCGAAGCGCGGGAGCGCGCTCTCCTGTGAGGACAGGCTCCAATGCCGCTGCTGTGAGATGGCATCATTTTGCTGCGCTGGGGCGGCAGCGGCGCTAAAGGCGGCGGTGGCGGTGGTGTCGACGGTTGGGAGCGGTGCCGAAGGTTGAGGGGACAGCCCTCCGTCAGAGAAAGGGGGTGGCAGCGACGGCACTACCTCGCAGCTTGGCTTTGAGCCACGGTAAGACTGAGCGAAGGAGAGGAAAACAGCCATTCAGCCAGCTTGACTCTGAAAAATAAACAGGCTGCGTAGCCGCCGCCGTCTCGCCCCGGCTATTCCTGGCAGGGGCCTGAGAGAAACTTAGACAGGGGGGCGGGGGAAGCATGTTATTGCTTCTTCGGAGGTCGTGACGGTGGAAGGAGCTCTTCATGCCCCTCTTGGACCCGCTCAGTCCCCGTGGCGTCCTGGCTGAACACATGGAGAAGAGGGCGAGATCTGCCCTCTGTTTTTTCCTGCCCAGCTTGTTTAAGGGAAACCTGGAGGGCAGAGGCTGCCTGCCAGCCTCTCCTTCAAACTCCTACTCGCTCTTGGCCAGGTGTCACCTTGTTTATTCGTTTTTTAGGTATTTAACTATCGGGAGGGGTGGGGGTAAGGCAGGCCGTGGGAGACGAGCCAGGTTGAGGTTTGAACCTTGAACCCCGTTAGCAGCGTTGATTGGCAGAGGCGTAGGGCGCCCTGGGAAGCAGTTGGTCACGCAAGGGGGCTTATTTCTGGATCCAAAGGAAAGGGGGATATTGGTTCCATCTTTATATTTGTTTATATTTATTTCTGTGAAGGAGGTGATGAAGGAAAGGATAGTCTCACTTTAGGATGACTTGCTTTAAGTCTGCAGCGTTTCCTCTTGTTCTTGATTGCTCCATGCAACCCCTTCCTCCCCCCTTTGCCCAAAATACTGCATAATACTGCTTTTCTCCAAGTGCAAAGCGTGTTGCTGCTAGAATGCTGAAGGCCTGGAAGGGTTGATTGTATCTTATCAGAATATCCCCCATTTCCACACATATTTGAACAAGTATTTTTGTAGCTGGCTAAATATTGCAAATGTTTAGTTGAAAAGAGATTCCCTGACTTGCTTTCAATTAAAAGTGCATGTGATATAGCATTTATTGAAATGCTAGAAAAAGTGTTATGTAATAAGAAGTTCAATAGCACTCTTCTGAAACCTGAATAAGGAAATATTTGATAAGAAAACCTTACTGTATTTTAAAGTGGAGTTGACTTATGATGTGACATTATTCTCCTGAAATTGGGTTGATGGATATTAGTATTCAAATCATACTTGATTCTTTATGTGATGGTTTGATTTTGATGTTTTTTATTTAATAAACTTTGTTTTATTTATGTACTGTCTTTGTACCGTGGAACTTGAGGCACTGTAATGCTGTAAGAGGTTTTCCATTAAGGCTTGCTTTGCTTCAGAGTATCTGCTACATTTTGGAATAATATGTTGTAGAACGTAAACATGTTTTCAAATCTTTTTTTGGCAGACTATTGTCTTTAACCTTTTTAGACTCAGGACTCATCTTTAGATCTAACCTACAATACTGAACTGATTTTTAATATTTTAACTATAGGTAGCCATCTGTTTAAGGTAATAAAATGCACAGGCTCTTGTAGAATGGGAAATTTTAGCAGTTGTTGTCTTCCTCAGACCTCATTAATAGGCTGTAATTGCTGTAGTGTTTTTATTACTATTAAAGGTAAAAATATTAGTTTCTCCAGCTTCCCATCTCTGTATCATTCCCATTTCTTACTTTAAAAAAAGAAAACAAAAAGTAAATTTTAATTTACAAAATACTGCTTATTTAGCTGGTAACTTACCTAATAAGTTGGGGTGTGGACCAACCTAGTTCCAACCCACTAAGTAAAGATCAGTGTTCTGTGCTTTACATGATTGATTGATATACTGTTCTTTAGCATGAACTAACCAAAGTTATGTTTTCCAGTTGAAGTATTTGGAGAAAAACCAAGTACCTTTAGCAGAATTTATTTCTATTTCAACATGAATGAGAGCTGGTAGCAAGTGACATTTCAAAAAGAAAGAAAAATATATGATTTTAAAAGGTACAGATACATTCAAGTCAAACTCAGCTACTGGTGATTATATGACTACATCTCTGAGGTTTTCTTGGTAATAGTACGGAAGTGGCTTGTTATTGCCTCCTTCTGGGATTTTTTTTTCACTTCCCAGTCTAAGGCTTCTGTTAAAATCAGATTTATAACTGAATACTTTCCTAGGCAGAAAGAGCCTTGCCATAAGTGCATATGTCTTGCTAGTATCCATGTTAATGTATCACAGTACAACATGGTGTAATACTTGTAAACATCAACCGAAACAAAATATAGTGGCTAATTGCAGTTTAGTATCTATCTTTATAACTACAGTAGTGACATAGAGATTAGTCTCACTGAGCTAAATGGCGCATACTATCAAGTTAAGTGTATTATATACTTGAAAACTAAAAGACTATCCAGAATTTATCTTGGCAGTGCTAAAATAGCATTACTGATTTTTGTTTTCTGAGCATAATTCAAAACGCCAGTAGAGGGAGATGAGATGGATTTTAATGGATGTGGGAAATTAGAGAGAACTTGCTACTTTCTGACTAGGTGATAGGAGGTCTGCAGAACTCTGAAATTATTGCTAATGAGACAAAATGAAACAAGCAGGATTTGAATGTAAATTGCTTGTTCTGTTCAAATGCTGACACTTCTGATTGGTTTTTGCAAATCATAGATTTAAATATGAATAAACACAAACATAAGTATTTGAATGTATTTAAGCAGCATAATTTCTTATTCAGTTCTTTGTTATTCAAAGGATATAATTCCTGTACTTCAACCAAAAAGTCTCCTGAAAGTCAGGTTCATGTATTGTACTAAGCTATACTATTAAGATAAATCATGTTTTTTTAAAGAATTATAGTAGCCTGGTTCAAGTTTGAATCAAGTTTGCAATAGGAAAGGAATACAGTACTGCAAATAGATGGGAAGGAAGGAGAAAGATAAGTACAGTTACCAGTTTTTAAAAATATTTTTTAAAGAATGATGGAAATTGTTCAGGGGAGACAGAGAGAAGCCAAAATGAATTAGTTGTTTAGTAGATTCAGTGGAATTATTGTACTTATTTACTTTTAAAAAATGTATGTCCCATTCTTCAGCTGATAAAGCTTCCAGAGCAACTTTCAAATCCTTAAAAATAAGTCATTATTCCGCTACAGCCTTATGGAAAGTTTGTTGCTACATTTATAGGCAAGGAAGAGTCAAAGGCAGTCTCTGGCCTTCATCAGAGCAGATGTAATCAGCTTTTATCCCTCTATTGACATCAAAAGGAATAGTTTTCTCCACAATAAACAAGCTTGCTTGCAATAGCTTAGTCTAGTTTGGGTGGCCCTAATCATCATCTGTAGCTAAAGCAACATTAATGTCCACTGCTCCATGTTTCTTTGAGATTTAGATCATCGTCTTCAAACAGAAATCCAGAAACAGTAGAACTTTAGTCCACGAATTAATCTAAGTTATTTTGAAAGCCCAGACATGTGTTGGAACTCAAAGGTGAAAAAAGAGTAGTGGAGATGGTGGTGGGCTTTGTATTGAGATAAGCAAATTCAAAAATGTTGAAGCATAATGAGCTAAAAGTAGGCAGGGATAGGGGTTAGGTGGGTTGAATGGTAGTTTCAGTTATTTGTCAATGGAACTGATAGGTGGGAGAAAGGTATGGGGAAAAGTGAAACTGAGATGATAGTTTGAGAGCAGGGTTTGATAAAAATAATTGGTTGATCAAAATAATTTGTTTTGATCATCAATTTAAAAATTATTTGTACATTGGATTTTTAAAAAGCATTTCAGATGTTTAAAAAAGGAATTGGATAAAAGTAAACCATTGAAAGTCTTTTATGTGATTATGGCAGTATACAGAATTGTTAATAAAATAAATAAAAGCTGGCAAGCTAAATCACAGATATATCTCTTAAAACTGAATGAATTACTAAATTGTTATGTGGATAAATTACATTTTTCAACACAATAATATATACTAATGTCTGTGCGGACGCAGACCATCTTAGATGACATCTTAACCCTTTTCAATCTGGGTTCAGTCCTGGATTGAGTACAGAATAAGCCATACTTAGATGATTTCCTGCAAGATAGAGATGGAGTGTTACTGTTGAACCTGCTTGATCTGTCAGTCACTTTTGATAAAGTTGATCACAGTATTATTCTGTTTACATTAATATGGTGATGAGGCTGTTTGGGTTGTTGTAGGGCTCTTGGGTGTTAGTTGGTATTGACATATTCATTCAGTCAGTCAGTCGATCAATCAATTTATATAGCTGCCCATCTCAGACCAGTGACTCTGGGTAGCTAACAATAATAAAAACAATCAAACAAGTAAAACAATACAAAAAATATATAAATACAACCAAGAGATCTTTAAAAAACATTGGTGTTGGCACAACCATGAAATGGGGCCCTTCGCACACTTGGGGCCCCAGGCCCAGGCATAAAGCCAGGTCTTCAGGGCCTTCCGAGAAGCCAAAAGGGTCGAGGCCATCCTAATTTCAGGAGGGAGGATGTTCCAGAGGGCAGGTGCTACAGCAGAAAAGGTGCATCTCCTGGTCCCTGCCAGCTGACATTCCTTGGTTGACGGAACCCGGTGTGTGACCATCCTGGCGGACCAAATTGGACAAGTAGAGACAACTGGGAAAAGACGGTCCCTAAGGTAACTCGGTCCCAAGCCATGAAGGGCTTTAAAGGTGACCTTGAATTGCACCTGGAAACACACTGGCAACCAAGGAAGCTCCTGAAGCAATAGTGTTACATGTGCCGAGTAGCTGACACCATTTACAACCCGGGCAGCTGCATTCTGTACCAGCTGAAGCTTCCAAATGTTCTTCAAGGGCAGCCCCATATAGAGCACGTTGCAATAGTCCAAATGGGAGGTCACGAGGGCATGAGTGACAGTGAGTAGAGCGTCCCAGTCCAGGAATGAGGACAACTGGCGCACAACCCGAAGGTGTGCAAAGGCCCGCTTAGCCATGGCTGCCACCTGCTCTTCCAGCAGGAGCCGTGAGTCCAAGAGGACCCCCAGATTGTGCACCAGGTCCATCTGGGGCAGTGCCACCCCATCCAGGACCAAAGATGGAAAAACCTTGGTACTGGGAGGCCCAAACACCCAAAGCCACTCAGTCTTGCTTGGGTTGAGCTGGAGCCCATTGCACCCCATCCAGGCCCCTATAGCCTCCAGACATTGAGATATGACATCCACGGCATCACTTAGACACCCGAGGAGGAGATATAAAGGTGGGTATCATCAGCATACTGATGGTACCTCACCCCAAACTGTTGGATCATCTTACCCAGCAACCTCATGTAGATGTTAAATAAGAGGGGTGAAAGAACTGAGCCTTGTGGCACCCCACACAGTAGGGCCTGTGGACTGAACCTCTCCCCTCCTATCAACACCAACTATAACCAACCCCGGAGAAAGGAGGAGAACCAGTGCAGCACAGTGCCACCCACCCCCAACTCCCAAAGTCGGTCCAGAAGGATACCATGATTGATGGTATTGAAGGCTGCTGAGAGGTCAAGAAGAGCAAGGATGGAAGCACTGTCTCCATCTTGCTCCCGCCAGAGGTCATCCAAGAGTGCAATCAATGGCGTCCCAGTCCTATATCCTGGCCTGAATCCTGACTGAAAGGGGTCCAGATAATCTGCTTCATCCGGAGCCCTCTGAAGCTGTTGTGCGACCACTTTCTCAACAACCTTCCCGAAAAAGAGGATGTTGGAAACTAGACAAAAACTAGCCAGATTAGCTGGGTTGAGCGATGGCCCCTTGAGAGGGTGCACCACCACCTCCTTAAAAGCCAGCGGGACCACCCCCTCCCTCAAAGAGGAATTAACCACCGCCCAGACCCAATTACAAGTCCTCTCCCAGGCAGCCTTAACCAGCCGGGGGGACACGGATCTAACACAGAAGTGGCCGAACTAACTGCTACAAGAACCCTGTCCATGTCTTCAGATTCAACAGGCTCGAATTCCTCCCAGATAACCATGCAAGACTCAGCCCCCGTAGCCCCCACTGGCCTTGCATCAAGGCTGGAATTCAATGCAGAGCGGATGTGAGCAACTTTACCCACCAGATGCTCAGCATATTCCTCGCAACGGCCCTGAAGGTAGACTCCCGAATTACTCCCTCCAAGGAGGGCCCAGGTCACCCAGAACAGGGCAGCTGGGCAGCTATCTGCAGATGCAATAAGGGCGGAGAAATAATTACATTTTGCCGCCCTTACTGGCACGAGGTAGGCTCTAATTGTGGCTCTAGCTTGTGCTCGATTGCCTTCGCTCCCCGTCTTCCGCCAGCTGTGCTCTAGGCGTCTCTTAGACCTTTTAAGTTTCCTCAGCTCTTCCGTATACCACGGGGAGGTATGGGAGCCATGGGCATGGAGAGGCCGCTCAGGTGCAATCTGATCCAAAGCCATGGCTGCTCTCTCGTTCCATGTGGCCACTAAGGCTTTGGTCGGACTGTGCAGCAGACTACCTGGAACAACCCCAAGCTCCTTCTGAAACCCAGTTGGGTCCATCAGTTGCCTGGGGCGGGCTGATCTAACAGGCCCCGTCTTCCTGCAGAGGAGGGTGGCGCCAGAGAACTGGAGGCTCACCAGGAAGTGATCTGACTTCCAGGGGAGAAACCAATACTTCCCCCAATTTTGGAACGCTCTGCAACTGCTCCGACAGAAAAACCAGGTCAGGCGAATCACCACTATTATGCATTGGGCCCTGGATGACTTGGGACAGGCCCTTGGCTGTCATGGTGGCCATGAACTCCCAAGCTACCTCTCCCCCCGCCCCCACGAAAGGCAGGTTGAAATCCCCCAAGACCATAAGCCTGATGAACTCCACTGCCAACCCAGCTATGGAGTCAAGGAGCTCAGGCAGGTAGGTTGCTATGTAGCAGGGAGGCTGGTAGTAGGGAGGCTATGTAGCAGGGAGGCTGGTACAGTAGCAGCAGCCCCAACTTAACAAATAGGGACTCGCACCCAGCAATCTGAGGAGCAGCACCCTTGAATGCCTCCCAAGTATCTTGGATGACCACCGCCACCCCACCACCCCTACCCTGGGGTTTTGGCTGATGCCACACCCAGAAACCAGCTGGGCACATCTCAGAAAGGGGAACTCCCTCCACTCCCAGCCAGGTCTCCGTAATGCATGCCAGGTCAGCTTTCTGTTCCATGATCAAATCATGGATGAGGGTGGCCTTATTACAAACTGACCTGGCATTCAGTAGCAGCAGCCTGACAGCCCAGGGCCTTGAAAGTCTGCCAACCGGGGACCAGGAGTGAGCTTGAGGAGCTGGAACATGCCACAGGAACAATATACCTCTGGCCCGTTCCCCGTGTGTGGCCTGCTCTTCATCTCCCGCCAAATTTTTCTGTACCCATCACTACCATGATGTTACAGCCTGCTCCCACTCCTCCAAGATCACTCCCTTCCCCCTGGCTAAATTGTTCCATACCCAAGCCTGTAGCTTCCCCTCCACCAACCATACGTACACCTCCAGTTACAGCCTTCTCCTGGGCTGTCAACCTGGGGTGCTTCTGCTTCTATTTAGCACTCAGCACCTCCAGAGAAACAGCCCATTCCACCCTATACTCTCATCCTCCCCCCACCAATCCACTCTCACTCGATTGGCAGGAGCTCACACAACCAGTATCAAATAACTCTGAGGGTGATCAATCAATCCTCCCCTCAGCTCTTACCTGTAGGCAGGAAACAGACTTTATTCAGGGGAAGAAATGCCCTCTCCTACCCCCAGTCACAGTCCATCTGTCCACGGAGTCTGCGGATTTGCCAGTCCCTCCATTTGATTCTCCAACCCGCAGAGAAGGCAAAATGGCTGCACAGGTAGACAGGGAGGGGAGCCACAGCTGCAAGGATAGAGCTGAAAATGACACCTCAGCCCAACCTCGTGTCCCTTGCAGCCCATTCCCTATCCCCCAAAATTCCTTGATCCAAATTGCCTTTGTTGCCTCTGTTGTCACCATACAAGCTCGCACTTTCCACGCCAGCCAGCTAAAAGCCGCCTCTATCATTTCTGGTGCGCTTTTCTCCATTGCCACACGGTCGAATGCTGCTCAGTGCACCATAGCTGATCCACACACTGTGGCTGTTCCACACACCCTGTACACCTAGCAATCCAGTTTTCTGACTGCTGGTCCTGGGAAAGCAGCACTCCAGCCAGCACTCCAGCCAGCAGCCGCCCAACCAAGGAGATGAGTCCCCGCACGATGTGTAATTCTGTTCCAAACCACGGCCCAGTTTAATGAGGGAAATGAATCTCATGGGCTTGATAAAAAGCAGCATCCACTGAGTCCAGTGGAGGAAAAGTCCAAATCCATAGAAACTCCACCATCTCTTCATCCAGCTCTCCAAACTACCAACCTGCTGCAACATACTAAAAACAAAGTACCATTGGGACCTACTCTGCAAGACACCCAGCCTCGGTGCCATCTTAAAAAAGAAAAAAAATTGACATGATGATGTTTGTGAAAGTGTTAGTAGTCTGCAAGATTGATGTAGGTAGACCAGACCATGAAATCAACTCCACAGGATGTCTACAACTACTTTTATTGAGATTGGCTATAATAACAGAAACTTGCAAGTCTGATTGTACTGTACCTTTTCCTCCTTATAGTTCAGTGAATTAGGAAGGTATCTATCTGAGCCACTTCCGAACATTATCTGGATGTTTTGGACTTTAAAACCACTTTAGTCCCTGTTCCATAGGTAACAGAGCCTGCATAGCTCCATCAAGGTCATCTTCCTTACTCTCTACAGTTCCAGAGGGAGTTTGAAGCTTGAAGCTCTGTTGCATAGTTCAGTTGAGGCCTTAGTCACTGCTTGAAATGAACAAGCAGCAGTGGCCTTGGATTGATTTGCACCTGTATGGAAACTCTGTGCATATAAATCCTGGACAGCCCCCTGGTTTTAAGTGGCACTTCAGAAAATGAAATGGTACAAGAGATGTCTGGAATGTCACTGGAGGAAGATAAAGAGTGAATCCAATCAAGTAGAAATAAGTACCTATGGTAGAGATTACTTTCTGGTATCCTTCTAGAGTAGATTGGGGAGTGGGGGGCATAGTGTTGCAGAGGTTTTCATTTGTTTGAGCCTGGTTCCAGTTAAGTGTTGGTTGGGGAAAAGAGGATGAGCTCTGGGCAGAGGTCTTAGGGGGTTCTCTCCCTGGTCCTGTTTAACATTTACTTGAAGTCAATGGGTGAGGTCATTTGTTAGCATTGGGTTAAGAATCATCAGCATACTGATGATACTTGGTTATTGATCTCTGCCCTGCGTCATCCAAGTGATGCCATTGAGGTTCTTTTCCAATGCCTTGTGGCTATGAGGTTTTGAGGATCTAGATGGGGAAAAACAGGCTTTGACTCAAACAGACTCAGTATCTAGGCCCCTAGATCTGTAGATTCTCCTAGTCAGAGTTGGTGCACAATTTGGGGGTCATCCTGGACTCACAGCTGTTGCTCAAAGAGCAGGTAGCAGCTGTGGCCAGAAGGGACTTTGCATGACTTTATCTTGTACACTGGTTGAGCCCTTTCCTGGATTGGAAGGCTCATGCTCATTCATGCTTTAGTCACTTCCTGGTTGGGCTATTGTAACATGCTCAACATGGGCCTACTGTAAAACAGTGTCACCTAGTGGTACCCAGGAAATGTGCTTTCTGACATTTGCCCTTTGGAACAGCATTTCCCTGAGATCCAGATGGCCCCAATCCTGTTGGCCTTCTGGAAGATCTTGAAGACGTAGCTTTTCTCTTAGGCATGGGACTAGGTTGTTTAGTGGAAGCTGGTGTATATGTTGTTTTGTGCTGTGAGACAGTGTGTGAGGAGCCTTGGTAATATTTAATTATGTGTTGCCTTATGGCCTTTACATTGTGTTATTTTATGTACAAGTGTTGTTAGCTGCCTAGAGTTACTTGATTAAGATGGGTGACTATGTGAATTTTGTTTAAAAAATAAATGAATTATTCTGGACCATCTCTGAGTAAGGATTGGGGAACTGTCTTACAGTGATTCTCCCTTTCCCCTACTTGCAGAGGTAATCTTACAGACTTATATTGAGTGTCTGTGACTCTACATCTCCCCCCCCCCCCCCCCCCCCCAGTTCTGCTGTGTTGCCTCATCAGGTTGGGTAGTGTTCCTGGGAAGGATGAGCAAAGAACTCCAGAAGTGAATGCCAAGTGTATATAATCCTGGCAGAGTCACCCATTTCATGAAGGTCATCCTAGCTAAAGCAAGCAGGCACCTATATTGGGCAGCAGTGGTACAGAAATATGTTGAAGGTAGATGTTCACTTTAGTGATAATGACAAGGCATCATTTCATATTGCATGGGAAAAAGTAGTGGTAAACCACTCCTGTGCTTTATCAAGAAAACCACATGGATATACAGACTAAAAGGATTGTTGATATAGTGCTAGATAATGGGTCCCTCAGAAAAGATGTTTTCAACATGCTATTGAGGATGAGCTAAGGATCTTTGAGAGTACTAATGGAATTTAAGATGTGACTAGATTAAAGCCTTTGGAATATCTAGTTGCTTATGATGCCATGCAGGAAAAGAAAATACAAAGCTGCAAAGACAGAATTACAGTGGAAACATGGAACATAACATGCTTGAATATGGGAAAGCTCAACATAATGAAAGATGAAATGAATAACTACATATTTACATCTTAGACATCAACAAATTGAACTGGAATTGGACACTTTCAGTCAGAAGATCACGCTATTTACTATCCAGGGCATGAAAAACAAGGATTGGTATTGCTTTCATAGTGAAGAAGGATATAGCAAAGGAAGTAAGTGGGTACAATGCAGTCATCAACCGAATAATACCAAGTAGATTTCCCAAACAACTCTTTAATATGGTAGTTATTCAAGTTTATGATCCAACCACTGATTCAGAAAGTTGACAACTTTTTTGGTAAAGTTCAAGGTGAAATTGAGAGAACATACAAGCAGGATGTGCTACTTGTATTTGGAGACTGGAACGCCAGCATTGGAAATATTGAGGACAATGTAGATGAACTGTATGGCCTAGGAAACCAACATGAAACAAGAGAACATATCAGTTTCTGTCAATCAAATGATTTCATTGCTATCACAATCTTCTAGGTGCCAACGACCAAAAATCCCTATATACATGGACATCACAGAAATCAAATTTACTATATTAATGGTAGAATAATATAGAGAATACCTGAGAATTCTCAGGTATAGAAAATACTGTAGACAGCCAAGAAAACAAACAAAGGGATCATTGAACAAATCAACCCAGAGGTCTCACTTGAGGCACAAATGACCAGGCTCAAATTATCCTATTTTGGACACATTATGCAAAGACCCAACTCTCTGGAAAAGGCTCTAATGCTGGGGAAGGTGAAAGGAAAGAGGAGAAATGGATGACCAGCAACATGGCGGATAGTTACAGTGGTGATGGGGGCACTGTTGGAAATGCTGAAGGACCAGGTTAGGGACAGATCATCATGAAGAAAATCTGTGTGGTTGCTAAGAGTTGACAACAACTTGTGGCACATTATCAGCCAATTAATCAATTGGTAGAAAGAGATGGAAGTACTCAGTTATAACAACAAAGACATGGCCAGGATGCAACAGATCATAAACTGCTCATTTGCAAGTTCCAAGTTAAGCTAAAGTGAAAGAAGAAATCCAATCAGTTTCCAGAATTTGATCATATACCCACCATTTTCAAGGTGAATGTCAAGTATTGCTTTGAAGTCCTGAAACTCATTGATATAAACCAAAGGAACTGTGAAATGAAATTTAAAAAGTTGTTAAGAATTAATGTGAAAAGATACTGCCAGAGACCAAGAAACAGTAGAAAGCAGACTGGATGTCAGAATAAACTGTGGAAATTGGCAAGAAGAGAAGCAAAGCCAAGAAAAACAACTCAGGAAGGAACTTAAAGAATTTCAGAGCACTATTAAAAGAGACAAGAAGCAGTAATATAAAGACATCTGTAAAGACATTGAAGACAGAAACAGACACAGAAAAACAAAACAAAAAATCTCCAAATTTAGGCATTTCCAACCTTGAATTAGTATATTATATATATTGAAATAATAAATAAATGCTAAAGGATACCAGTGGACAGATGGTAATTGATTTTTTAAATATAATTTTTATTAAATATTTTTAAAAGATAAAAACTAATATAAAGTAAGAAAAAGAGAAGGAAAGAAATCAAAGAGAAAGCTAAAAGTGTAAGAAAGGGAAAAAAATAAAAGAAAAATGGAAAAGAAAGAAAAAAGATACAAAGAAGTAGCTTCCAATCTTCTTTACAGCAGTTATAAGTACAGTTATAAATTTACCTCTTACTGTTGTAACCATACAACTCTCTTCTTTCTATAATCTATCCTATCATAAAAACCATAAATCATAAGTTCATTTTTTTTCTATTTTATGCAAAAAGTCCATAAGGTATTTCCAGTCAGCAGTAAATGTAGATATTGTCTTTTCTCTGATCAAAAAAGTCAATTTAGCCATCTCAGCAAGTTCCAACATCTTCATTCCTCCATTGTGGGTAGTGCCGAATCTTTCCATCTTTGTGCATACAATAATCTCGCTGCAGTTATCATGTATAAAAACAAAGTTCCATGACTTTTTTCCAACTGTTTGTCCATCAATCCCAAAAGAAAAGCCTCTAGTCTCAATTGTATATTAATCTTTAAAATCCTCTGAATTAGTGTATGTATTTGAATCCAGAATTTTCTAGCTTTTTTACACATCCACCAAACATGATAAAATGTCCTTTCTTGTTATTCACATTTCCAACATAGATTTGAAGTGCCTTTATACATTATAGACAATTTCTCTGGTGAGATATACCAACAGTACATCATTTTATAAAAGTTCTCTTTAAGATTATAATAGTGTAAATTTCAGTCCTTTCAACCACATATTTTCCCATTGTTTCATCTGTATATTGTAACCAAAATTTTTAGCCCACTTTATCATACATTCTTTCACTTGTTCTTCTGTTTCACATTTCAATAAAAGTTTATACATTTTAGCAATTACATGTTCATCATTTGTACACAATTCTGTTTCAAACTTAGTCTTACAATGTTCAGAACCATAAACGCTTTTGTCTAAAACTTTCTAATAATTGTAAATAAGAGAACCATAGACAAATATATCCCTCTGCCACCAGTTCTTCTCTTGATTTTATTTTACATTCCCCTTGACAAAATTCTAGCATCTCACAATAAGTTAGCCATTTGTGTTTGCCTGTTATTTCTCTTCTATAAACTGCTTCTTGTGCTGAGAGCCACAAAGGTGTTTTTGGGCACAACCTGGGTTTGTATCTATTCCATATTCTCAATATGGCATGTCTAACAATAATTTTTAAAATCCACATTAACCTTGACTTTATTGTACTACAAATGTCCATGCCACCCAAATCTCAGGTCATGTTTTTCTGATTCCAAAAGCCTTCTATTTCTCAGCAGCACCCACTCTTTCATCTAAACCAAACAGCAAGCTGAAAAATACAATTTCAAATCAGGTAAACCTAATCCTCTTTCCTTTGTATCTTGTAACATCTTATATTTAACTCGTGGTTTTTTCCCCTGCCACACAAATTTAGATATATCCTTTTGCCACTGTTTAAATGGTGCATCAGTTGTCAAAACATGTATTATCTGGAACAAAAACATCATTCTAGGCAAAACCATCATTTTTGTCACAGAAATTCTCCCAGCAATCGCAGGTGTAGTTTCTCCCATCTTAACATGTCTTTTTTAAACTTCATTCCATGTCTTAACATAGTAATTTTGAAATAATATACAGTTCATATTTGTCATAGTGATACCCAGATACGTTACCTTTTTCTCAGTCTTAAAACCTGTTTTATTCATTAATTTGATCTTCTATTTTCATATTGTTGTTAACATCATCTTCTGTTTATTAACCTTAAAACTACTAATACATCAAATTCTTTTAATTTGCCCATTAATATTGCAATTCTCTTTGAACCCCCATCAAGTCATCTCCAAAAGCCCTTAATTTATAAGTTTCTTTTTTAATCTGTACTCCCTCAATCCTCTCATCTTGTCTTATATCTCTGTTCAGTATTTCAAGAAACAGAATAAACAAGAGTGGAGACAGTGGGCATCCCTGTTTTGTTCCTTTTTGTATCTCACAGGGTTTTGTTAGATCTCCATTAACAATTATTTGCGCTTTCTGTAAAATGTAAATTGATTTTACTCATTTTATAGAATTCTCTCTGAAATTTGTATTTTCTGAAACCTTGAACAAGAAAGCCCACTTCAAATTTTCAAATACTTTCTCTGCATCTAAGAAAATCAATGCTGCATGTTTTTCATTATGTTGCTCCAAATATTCCAAAATGTCCAACACATTTCTAGCATTGTCTTTTAAATGTTTCTTGGGTAAAAACCCACATTGAGCCTCATGAATAAATTCTTGCAAAATTATTTTCAGACTATCACCTAAAATCGTTGTGAACAACTTGTCATTATTCAGTAATGATATCGGCCTATAGTTTCTTGTTAAAGTCAAATTTTTCTGGCATCTTTCTGTCCTCTAGGATAGAGTTCATTGTGTTTTGTAAAAGTTGTTAAAGTTCAGTCTCAAAACATTTATAATAAGAACTGAGAATCCATCTCATCCAGGCCTTTCCTAGTTTAATCTTTTCTACAGTTTCAGAAACTTCTCTTACTGTTATAGGAGAATATAATGTTCATAATCTGTCTCTGTTCCTCTGTAATCCTTAGTAAATTTTGTTTCTTTAGATATTCATGTATTTTCTCTAGAGAGATGTTACTTCCTGTATACAAATTGGAATAATATTGATGAAATGCTTTTTGTAAGGCTGCATTGTTCATTAATACAGTATCTCCCTCTTGTAATTTCAATATCATTTTCTTTTCTTTTTTTCTTTTTGTAATTTATATGCTAGCCACTTTCCTGGTTTATTGGCAAACTCTTTTTTTTTTGCTTTATATGATTCATTTTTATTTCCATTTCTGTTACTGTTAACATAGTTAATTGTTGTTGTAAAAGCTTAATATGTTGAGAAATGCGTATCTTCTCTGGAAATTTCTTTAATTCTTCTTTTCTCTTTATTTCATCCAAAATAGCTTGTGTTTTCTCTTGACTTTTCTTTTTAAATTCACTATTATGTTTTATAAAATAACCTCTAATAAAAGTTTTACTTGTATCCCAAAGCATTCTTAAATCAGTGCCTTTGCCTAAATTATTTACAAAAAAATCTTTTAATTTCTTTTTATCCTCAGTCCTCCACTATTGCTTCTTTCTGTAGCAACATTTTGTTTAGTCTCCATCTAAAAGAATTGGGTTTTCTTTTATAAACCAAACTCACAGGATTATGATCCGAAAAAGTCTTTGGTAATATCTTTACTTTAGAAACCTTAGTAGCCAAGTTCTTTGAAATCCAAATTATGTCTATTCTTGAAAAGGATCTATATCTTTCAGAAAAGTAGGTATACTCTCTTGAATTGCCATTTTTCTGTCTCCATATATCAACCAGCCCTAAATTGTCCATCAAATCAAAGAAAACTTAGTAATTTGCCTTGAGTAATTTTAATATTTTTCTCAGAAGTTCTGTCCAATTGTGGGGAGATTACTCCATCCCAATCCCCCATCAAACACCAATTTTTATAAGAGAAACCTGTTAACCTCTCCATAAATCGTTTAAAAAATGATACTTTGTCCTCATTTGAGGCATAACTTCCCAGTATCAAAGTCTTAGTCCCCTGTGAATTAACTTCCACCTCAACAAATCTACTGTGCTCATCAGTCAATACAAGTTCTGGTTTTAGTTGAGGATTTATATACAAAACAACTCCCTCCCTCCCTCCTTTTTCTTGTTCCTGCTGAAATAAATTCCTCACCCAATTTTTTATAAATCAAATATTTAGGTCCTTTTTCTAATAAGTGTCTCTTGTAGGCAAATTATATCTTGTTTTAATTTTTTCAAATAATGATTTTTTTTCTCTTTTGAGGAGCATTTGCTTCATTTGTATTCCATGTTAAGCATCTGTAATCCATAATTAAGCCAAAAATATAGAAAAATCAATACCTGAAGTGCCTAGTTCAGTATCATCCCTTTCAGTTTCCTGTTGCACCTGTTGGAGTTTTTGTGAAGTCTCCGCTGACACATCCATTTGAATCTCCTCCAAGTCGTCTTTGAATTTTTCTAGAAATTCCCTCGCCTTCTGGAACTAAACACAATTTCTAAAACAATCCTGTTATGTCTAAGATGACTGGTCTTTTCCTGCCTGGCTGTTCTTCGAAACATTGTTGTTACAGCTAAAATAGACACTCTAGGAATAAAAGGATCGTACCTATGGCCAGTGAAGGAAATGGAATAGTGGACTAAATTATTTGACCAAATGACTTTTGATCTGATCAAACAAGTTGTCTCTTAGATTGCCACTTGCTAAAATGTCTCTTTGACATTGGAAGATTTGAGACAAATTATTATGTAAAGCAGTACAGTGGTACCTCGGTTCACAAACGCTTCTGTTCACGAACAATTCGGTTCACAAACAGCTCCGGTCGCAAAATTTTGCCTCCGTTCGCGAACTCCGCATCGGGTTACGAACAGGATCCCCGGCCATTTTCCCTCCCGTGACACGTGGTCGCGGCTTCCTGTAGGGAGGGGGACTCTCCCTCCAAGCAGTAACCGCCTCCCCACCCGCCTTCCTGTCCTCCACGCTAGAAGTCGCGTCGAGCAAGGTTAGCTTTCTCTCTCTTCGTACTGTACTTTGTGTCATATTTTTGCGGTTTTAAAAAAAACAACATATGGTTCAGAACGGATTAACCGTAATTACATTGAACCTTATGGGGAAATTTGATTCGGGACGCGATCAAAAATCGGTTGGCGACCAAATTCGTAGGGGTCAGAATGGATTAACCGTATTTACATTGAACCTTATGGGAAAATTTGATTCGGTTCACGACCAATTCAGTTCGCGACCAGAGTTGCGGAACGAATTAAGTTCGTGAACCGAGGTACCACTGTATAGGGCTATTTGAGTCTTTGGGGCAGGGCAGAGGACAGAAAAGGTACTTGTTTGCAGTCCCAATAACTACTGTGCAGCTGCTGTTTCTTTGTCACAATTGCATATACAGTCCTGGTAGTACATGAGTTTCCAACAATGATTTTATTGGTGGAAGTTTTATTTTTTAAAAATACAAACAACGGAATTACTTCTGAGGTAGCTGTTTAAATCTGCAAATAGAAAAACAGCAACTGAGGCCTCTTATATTCAGAAAGTCCACCGATTTAACATTCCTAACTAGAGTATTTGGTATATAGCTATTTCTACTCTTGATACAGTGGAGCACAGTTTCAGACAGCACTCTTTAGAAAGAGGATAGATATCTAGGAGCTTGTGAACAAGAGAGCAAACAGAAACAGACATTTTGTGAGGGTGTTTACAAAGCCTAGTTCAGATCCTGCTGAAAAATAAATACAGAGGGAGTTGTAGTGGTGACTTCATAGGTATGTGCTATGTTTGTCGATTTAACAGACAAGCATACAAATTACACCCTTTGCAAACGAAGGTTTGCATTCTTGCTGGAATATAAAGTGAAAGGCTTTATATTGGAGGCCAGCTCTATCTATCTATCTATCTATCTATCTATCTATCTATCTATCTATCATATTTATATAGCCACCCATCTCACCAGAAGTGACTTTGGCCGGCATACAACAATCAGATAAAACCACAATATAAAAACCATTATTATAAAAACAATCATTATAAAAAATATAATCATTATTAAAAATTAAAAAAATAGAATGTACAAACAACAAATGGAGAGAGAAGTATAGTAACCACATAAGACCCACAATAGGGAAGCTACCTTAAAATGTCGCTGGTTCCCTGGGACCCCCAAGCCTGGTGACATAACTAAGTTTTGTGGGACTTCCTGAACATTAACAGGAATGGAGCTAACCTAACTTCGGGGGGAAGAATGTACCATAAGGCGGGTGCCATGGCAGAGAAGGCCCACCTCCTGAGACCCATCAAGTATAGGTCCCTCACAGATGGAACCTGTAGCATGCCCTCTCTGCCAGATCTAATGGAACAGCCTGATGTAATTGGGGAGAGGCGGTCCCTCAGATAACCTGGTCCCATGCCATGAAGGGCTTTAAAGGTCAAAATTAGCACCTTGAATTGGACCCAGAAACAAACTGGCATCCAATCTTTGAGACTCATCAAGGAAAGGGAAGAGAACACAGGCTTGCACAGAAAGCTCTCCATGAAGACCAGCAGAATGAGACTTCTAGGAGTCAGGCCCACTGGGTAGACCACACACTAGAATGACCTAACCATAATAATTAAAAAACATGAGAAAACCAGTCCACCATTTAGTGGATTCAGAAAGTTACAAAAAAAACCAAGATCAAAATTGTAGATAGGTGAATACTTTTACATGAGTCTGAGATCTGGCCTTTGTTAATTGTAGATATGAGAAAGCATGTGTTGTGTACAGGGCCATCTGTATTGAAAGTACAGGCACAAAAGATCTCAGAAGAAAGTATGAAAAAAAGATTCATGAGTGTGTACTGGATGAAGAGTAAGCATAGTTGGACAAGCTGAGAAGCAATTATAGAAGCAAGGTTATATTATAGGAAAATAGAAGCAAAGGCCAGTAACTGAGGACAACAAACTGGTACCTCAAGCCTGTAAGGTTTCATCTTTGTGTCAGGAAGACAAAACTTAGAATGCAATGAGGCTGGCAAGGAATTCAAAATATAATGTGAGTTTGGGTATGGGTGTGGGTGTTTTAGTATATCCAAAGTACAGTAAAAGAGGCTATTGCTGTGTTGTGTAGTGGAATAACAGGGAATAGGGAGAAAGCAGAACTGATTCGCACTTCTTTGTATTTCTTAATAGAAAGAGAAAACTTTCCCTTACATGACTGAGGAATGGAGTGGGGATTAATTTAAAAAAATCCTAAAAAGAACTCTCCTGTACTTCCTGGGATAAATTATTAGTGGTTCCTCATTTTTTTAGGAGGTCAGGGAAGCTGCAGCCCAGAAACAGTGCTTTTCTGTAATGGCCCTGATTTCTGTAATACCCTTCTCCCTAACATTAGGCTGACACCTGGAAAATGGTAAAAAATTGAACTTTTCTAGAGACATTTTGAAGGATGATGGCATTGGTGCCATCTGTAATTTGCCATTGTTGGTTATTGCTTTTACAGTTAATATTTTTCTGCAGTACTGTTATATGTATTTATGTTTGCTTTAAAGAAGTTAACTGCCAGGAATCTTTGTTGTTTGCAATGGCATGCAAAAGAAAATTCCTAGACAACTGTTGAGGTGCTAGAAGACTGGAAAAGAGCTAACACTATTTAAAAAGTGGAAGGGGGATGACCTATAAAACTGCAGATCAATTAGTTTAATGTCTGTCCTGGGTAAGGTACTAGAATAGATTGTCAAACAGCATGTCTGTGAGCACTCAGAAAAGACTGCTATGATTTCCAAGAGCCAATATGGTTTTGCCAATAGCAAGTTATGTCAGGCTAACTTTGTTTGCTTTTTTGTATGTTTATTTTTAATGACAGACTAGTCTGGTAAACCAAGAAAATACTGTGAATATATTGTCCCTTGATCTTAGTGAAGCATTTGACAAGATTTCACATGATACTCTTGTGGATAGGTAAATAAATGTGGGCTAGACAGTACTGCAGTCTAGTGCGCTTGCAACTGTTTGAGCAACTGCATCCAAAGAGTGCTTGTAAATATTTCAGCATTGTCCTAGAACCAAATATTGAGTGGGATACCCCAGGGCTCTGTCCTCAATCCTTGCTGTTCAAAATGTTTACAAGTTACTAAGAGGATGGAATGGAAGGGATGCTTATAAAATTTGCAGATGACACCAAACTAGGAATATTGGCTAATACCTTCTCTTTATAGGCTTGAACATTGAGCCAAATCCTCTAGTATGATATTAATCTGTATAAGGATGAAATTTTGCATCTGGATGTGAAAAATCCAATGCATAGATGTACAGTTGATAAGACCTAGCTTGGTAACACTGTGTATGAGAAGGAATTAGGGCTTCTGGTGAGTTACCAACTGAACATGAGCAAACAGTGTGATGTAACAATTAAAGCAACCAGTGCAAGTTTAACAGAATCATTGTTATCAGATCACCTGAAGTAACAGTGCCAGTATAGTCTGCACTGGTTAGATTACACTTGGAAAACTGTCAGCTTCTGGGCTCACTTCAAAATGGACATGGAGAAGCTGGAGTATATTCAAACAAGAGCTACTGGGATATAAGGGATCTGCAAAAAAAAGCATTATGAAGAATGGTTACATCAGCTGGGCATGTTTAACTTGCAAGGAATAAGATGGGGGCAAGAATACAATAGTGATCTGCAACTGTCTGAAAGGCTGCCATGTGGAAAAGAGGATGGACTTGTTTGCCATTGAAACAGAGCAGGATGATGAACATATTGAAATTAGAAGAAACAGACTGAATATTAGGAGGAATTTTCTGAGGGTAAGAGCTGTTCAGCAATAGAGCAATTTGCCTAGAATGGTGGTAAACAACCTCCTTGTTGGAGGTTTTGTAAAAGGACTGGATGGTTACCTGTTGGGGATGGCTTAGTGGACATGTGCACTGAACAGAGGGTTGATTTTGATAAATAAAGTCCCTTCCAAGTCATACATTTGTTGATTCTATGTTTCCAGAAGTTTGTTTTCCTCTAAGACTTCCAAATTCTTGTGGGAGGTGGTGATGTGTTTACTTTTATCTAGTAACTGGTAGATTACATATGTATTGACATTCTGCTATCTAGAAAAGTGATGAAGAGAAATATGTTCTTCCTTTCTGTTAATATGGTATAATGAGCTTAGTGGTTAATTATCTGTAAATAGGTCTTTGATAGCTCATTGGCTTCCCTTCTTGTTTCAGACTTTTCCCAGCTGAAATTATCACACTGTAGACATTTCTACAATGATATCAACTATAAAAACTTTATCTTGAAGTTAAATCAGTTAATTTACATTCTTCAATTCTTACAGTTTCCAGTATGTATCATTCCAAGATGGAATATATGTTTCTTATGTATGTTGATCTGACTTGGTATCTTTTCAGTGTAATCAAATAGAATGAATTTGCTTTGGAATGATATGATCTTTGTTGTTTGGGTACTTGAACTACGGTTTGAAAACTGTAGTGAAAGAAAACAACATGGAGAATGAGTGATCAATCTGCTGTTACTATGGAGCTGCACTATGCTCTGATGTTTCAGTTAGGAAAATAATATTAAGTGAAAGAGAGGAATGGTAGAGGGGAGAAACAGCCCAGAGCAAGATATTGAGGGTGAGTTACCATGCACACTTAATTATTTTGACAGTTTTGGTTGAAGTCTGTATGAAACTGCTAAATATGTAACATTTACTAAGGTACTTGTTTTCACTAATGTTGATTACTAATCTAAATATGGACTATCATTTCATTTCTCATGCCTTTTACATAAGACTCTAAGGGTGGGAACTGTTGCTTCTAATTATAAAAGCTGCCCTGAAAGCTTTTTGGCTGAAGAATTAGGTATAAATGCTTTAAAAGTAAATCAATAGTTTATTTTTATCTTATGTAATAGAATAGAATTTTAATTCAATTTAAGAACAGCAAAGAGTAAACTATTTTGTTTTTGATTTGAGAATAAGAGAAACATGGTTGTAAAAATGTAGTAAAACTTCACTATTTTTGTTTGAGATAAATTGCTTCGGATACATCATATAGACTGCTTGCTTGCTTGCTTGCTAATGGCCGAGCAACCAGAGAAGGCCAAGTTCTGATGCCAGTGTAGTCAACAGTTACAGGAAATCTACTAGGTAAATATTGGAAAGACAAAATTAAAAATAACTGTCCAGGCACCCTGATACCGTGATAAAATATTATTCTCTATGTATAAGTTTATTGCTGTCAGTGACCAGTCACATAGGGCAACAAGACATAAAACAATAAAAAAGCATATATTTTGATTTACATAGTTAAAAAACCCTAACCCCCTTCTGTATAAAGCGGTGGTGGCTGTAAGAAATTTTGCAGTTGTTCTAGAAATGTTACATATATCCAATCCGGTAACATAAAGCAAACAAAAATCATTCTCAGAAGAGGTGTTAACAAGTAGAATTATGAAGATAGGGAACAAGTTGTTATAGAAAGGACATTGAATGAACATGTTGGTTAGAGTCTCAGGTTCCTCTAAAACACAGGGCAAATTCACTCTGCAAAAGTGGTACTGTCTACCTTCCTTGCAGTATTGCAGAGGGCAAAACATTAAAGCAGGACTAAGAGAGCGCTCTACAGTATGTTGGACAGTAAATATTGAATAAGTAATTTACTGGTGTAAATGGTTTGCTGTTTATATCTCACCTGTATAAGTTACCTAGGTCACACTGATCTGCCTAAAGAGCTATATGTAACACCCACTACCTAATTGTGGTATCATCAGGAAGCAAAATTTTTCTTGTATGGGGGGGGGGGGGGTAGAGGACCTGAAGGGATTAGCTGGAATCAGATGCTAATTGCATTGAAGATGACTGGGAAAGAAGAATTGCAGTTTGTCTTGCCTGAGACAATATATTGTATGATTTATTTTACTTGGTACAAGGAGATCCCTTTAAGAGCTATCATAGTTGATTCTGCTGTGTAAGAGAATTGGGCTGATAGATTATCTCCAGTTTAATTTGTAAAAGCTTTCACAGGTTTCTGATTATGTCTGATATCCTCATAACCACATAATCTCCATAACTTTTTAATTAATTGGGAGGCAATAGGTAAATGACCTGTTAACATTATAAGCATGAGAGTAGCAAACATTTTTATTCTATCACAGTTCCAGTAAGCATGTAAATTGACTCATTTTATTGCATCAATTTTATATCTATCTACCTATCTACTTCTTAGCATTTTTCCTGCAGGTATAGGACCCACTTTTCTTTTTTCTTTTTCTTTTTCTTTTTGATCAACCAAATGTTGATCCATTGTTTGTGATGAATTAACCGACTGGCTTGTCACCTGAGCCTGATGTCATGGGCTGAGAGAGTGTGACTGGCCCAAAGTCACCCAGCTGCTTTTCATGCCTAAAGTAGGACTAGAACTCAGAGTTTCCTGGTTTCTAGCCTGATGCCTTAACCATAGACCAAACTGGCTCTCTTTGCATCAATTATATATCTGTGATGGAGTGGAATTATGAAGGCCACACTCAGGGAGGCAAACATCCTCTTTTGTCTCCAGAAGAGTGAGGAAGAGATAAGAGGATGAGGCTGGCACCTCCCTGAGGAATTCACTCTGTTTTCATAGCTACTGTGGGAAGAGAGTTTCAGTCTGGGAAGATTCTTGATAGAGGTTGTAGCTAATAAACATTGCTGAACAGAATTTGCATGGTCTCCTGGAGTTCCTCGGGCTAGGCCTGACAATATCTTCTATATATCAGTATATCAGTTATACTGTTCAAATACAGTATGTTGCTGTGGCATTTAATACTATTGTCCTTTTTATTTTTTAAAAAATAGAATTCCATATATGCATAACCTGCCAGTATGTATTACGTACAATGGTGCTTAAAAGTTTGTGAACCCTTTTGAATTTTCAACATTTCTGCAAAAATATGACTTAAACCATGAACTGTTCTCCCTCCACACATCCTAAAACTAGATAAAGAAAACCCAATTAAACAAATGAGTCAAAAACATTATACTTGTTCATTTATTTATTGAAGAAAATGATCCAAAGCTACATATTTGTGTGTGGCAAAAGTATATGAAGCTTTGCTTTCAGTAACTGGTAAGTCCCCCTTGGGCAGCAATAACTGCACCTAAACATTTCCAATAACTGTTGATCAGTCCTGCACATCACCTTGAAGGAATTTTAGCCCATTCCTCCTTACAGAACAGCTTCAACTCAGAGATGTTGGTAGAATTCCTTGTATGAACCGCCAGCTTCAGATCCTCCCCTAACATTTCTCTAGGATTAAGGTCAGAACTTTCACTTGTACACTCCAAAACATTAATCTTCTTCTTCTTTAACCATTCTTTGGTCACATGACTTGTGTGTTTTGGGTCACTGTCTTGTTGTATGACCCACTTTCTCTTGAGCTTCAGTTCATGGACAGATACCCTGACATATTCCTGTGGAATCTGCTGCTACAATTCAGAATTTATAGTTCCATCAATTATGGTAACCCATCTTGGTCCAGAGGCAGCAAAGCAGACCCAAACCATGATACTGCCACCACCATGTTTCACAGATGGTATAAGGTTCTTTGCTGGAATGTAGCATTTGCCTTTCACCAAACATAATACTTTTCATTCAAGCCAAAAAGTTCTATTTTGGTCTCATCCATCCACAGAACATGCTTCTAATAGTCTTCTGGCTTATCCATGTGGTATTTTGCAAACTGTAGATGGGCAGCAATGTTCTTTTTGGAGAGTAGTGACTTTCTCCTTGCAACTCTGTCATGCACACCCTTATTTTTCAGTGTTCTCCTGATTCATGAACACTGACATTCACCAAAGCAAGAGAGGCCTTCCGTTCCTTAAGTGTTACCGTGGGGTTCTTTGAGACTTCCCGGGGTATTATTCGCCTTGCTCTTGGTGTGATCTTGGTTGGTTGACCACTCCTGGGAAGGATAACAGTGCTGTTGAATTGCCTCCATTTTACACAATCTGCCTAACAGTGGACTGATGGAGTCCAAATTCTTTGGAAATGGTTTTGTAACCTTTTCCAGCCTGGTGAGCATCAACAATATTTTTAGGAGGTCCTCAGAAATCTCCTTTATTCAAGCCATAACACCCTTCCACATACCTGTGTTGTGAAGATCACACTTCGATAGTAAATACCCAGAATTCTATTCTTTAAATAAGATAGGAGCTCCCATGGTCACACCTGATTATCATCCTGATTGAAACACCTGACTCTAATTTCCCCTTCAAATGAACTGATAATCCTAGAGTTTTACGTACTTTTGCCACATACAAATATGTAGCTTTGGATCATTTTTCTCAATAAATCACCCTAACCTTGTGTGGAAAACAGGTCATGTTTTAGGTCACATGTATGCAGAAATATTGAAAATTCAAAAGGGTTCACAAAATTTTAACAACTACTGTGCCCTTGGGACATTCAGAAGTGCTGACTTGCTCCTACCTGCAACACAGCTGGAAAATGAAAACAGATATAAAACTACTTAAGTGCAAAGTGTCTGCTCTGTGGACTATGGAATAGAGTGGTGGATGCCGTTTACTTGCGTCAGTTTCCATTACTTCATGGCAAATTGGGCTTCTTTGGGAAAAAGTGGAGGGGTGTCAATACTTTTGGCCGCATCTGTAGTATCAGATTGGAGTCATAGTTTATTTTATTAAAAATAAAAAAATGTGGCAATAATATCAAAAATGTATGTAAACATGGCTTAAATTGATAAGACAATATACAAGGAAGATAATGCTAATAGAATAGTTTTATATACACTTGTTAGGAAGTAAACCTAATTAAATTATTATCTGCTGATTGTAATTTTAGTAGGGTGATGGGAATGTGTGGTCAAATATTTTCTTTTTTTCAATAGGCTGAAAGTGCATCCTCTGATATGGCTGCAGCCTCCCCAAGATCTGGAAACAGTAATAACTACAATGGAAGACTACAGATGCAAGTAACTAGTAAGTTAAAATCTACGAATGATGCATTCTCATTATTTGCCCTGCCATTGATAAATAAAAATAGATTCTACTTTATCTAGTTTTATTCATCTGTGTTGAATATGCATTTCCCTGAAATAATAAGTACAGATTTAATCCTTTGCAGATTTAAAGTTATATTCCATATATTTGTTATCCCTTTAAAATAGAAGTATTGCATATGTCCTCTTAGTTTGAACAAAGAAGAATGCCTGTGGTGTAGCTGTTTTTGTTCAGTATTTCTAAAATTTTGCTCCTTTTGAATTTATCTTTATATATTTTTAAAAATAAACAGAATAATCACATACCAGGATGAGTTAACATAATGGTGCTCCAAGTGTTGTTGAACTTGTGTGTGCCTTGGCTTTAGTCAGATGGTTACCTGTAGTTGATGAGGAAGATTACTTTTCCTTCCTTGAGTTTTGTAGAATTCAGTTTAAACAAACCTTAATATGATTAATCATAATGTTATTTGTAGAAAACTGCTAGGTTCAGTTATCTGTCCTGTGTTTTCTAAGATTACATATTTTCTATTCCCTGAATAATACTGCTGTGCATTCTGTTTTATTTGTATTTCATAGTCAGTAACTATGACTTTTAGTTTACTATAGTAGCAGGGCTACTATTCAAATTGATTTTTAATCACCTTGAGTCTTTCTGAGCTTTCCCTCAGTATCTCTTTGTTTATTTACATTGCAGCAGTTGCTGATGGAAGATTGGGGGGTAAATTCAGTGAAAGATCTGCTTTGGGAGTTTAATTAGGTCCCAAATCTTGCCTATAAAACTTTATAGCACACAGGTGTTGTACTTCATAGATCTTCTAGAACTTTATTAAGAGCTTACAAATTCTGTATTCCAGGGTAATTTTTAGGTCATATCCTGCTGATGTAAGTAAAATAGCACATGTGAACATAGTGATTAGTTTATAGGTGTGGAGGAGAAAGTAAGTAATACATTTGGCTATTCTCTCAATAGTTAAGTAAGAGTTGAAAAAGAGAACAAAGTAACATTGACTACTTCAACATTATAAAATACATCTTATAAAACTTGTTGCTTCTCCTTAAATAGTAATGTTAGTTGGCCCAAAACCTCTGGAGATTTAGAAGATTCTCTGAAGCAATTTTGGGATAAGTGCAGAAGAGAAAAGAGAATGGAAATGCTGTTGCAGATGTGGAAATATGGTCATAGGATGTTGGTATATGCCATTATTGATATATTTATTTTCAAAACTGTACTGCTTTGAAGTATAAATAATTTTAAAAATCTATTATCCTTTTAACATTGAAAGCTTCATTATCAACTTTAGTCTCTCCCCCCTCCCACCTTTTCTCAAGAACAAGCTCAGTTAAAATGTAATTCCAAAACACAGCGTGTTGTTGTAAGAGTGAACCTTGTTTGTTCAGAGTAATTAGGTACATCATGGTTTTGTCAATGGAAATTCATGAGGCTTCAACAATTTCAGTTTGCCAGTCTCTCTACTTCCTAATAATAAACTGAGATGAAAAGTGCAGACTGTAAAAGAACTAAAAAGGTCTCTGTGAAACAAGAAGATTGTATTGGCATGTTTCAGAAACCTTGAAATCTAAAGAAATTCAAAATACTCAATCCCAGAGGAGGGGGTAAACCTCAAAGAGTAAAGTAAGGTTTAAATATATTCAGTAGCACAGAATATGGAACATCTATGAAGAATAAGCAACTGAGGAAGAGAAAGGAAATGAGAAACCCTGGAAAGGGTGGAACTGTGAACAACAATTACTCATGTTAGAAGGTAAGGATATTTGTTGATATTTTGTTGCTGGCCCCACTTATTCAGAAGTGTGAGGAAAAGTATGGCTTACACAGACACAGACATAAAACAAAATAAACAGGAAGCATCATTAACATTCAGTTTACAGATGAAAAAGTAATCATATAGCTGAACCTTATTATCCCAGTATTAAGCCATCTTTTGCAATATTTATGATATTTCTTGAACAAAAACATACTTTAAGAACATGAAAACTCATATAATTTGATCAATAATTAATTAGATATACTTATAAAGAATTACTCTATTTGTATATAGGTATCATTACATAAATGTTTCTTTTTCCTGAAGGAGAAAGTATGCTGCTTGGCTCAGTTTTTCCACTAGTCTTAATTTGTAGTTGAACCTCGTAATCTGCTGTTTCATCTAGAATAGTGTACAAGATTATTGTCAGATTTAACAGATGTACATGTGATGTATATTATATTTATGATGTATTGAATCATAGTAATGTCAGCATGCTATATAAAACAGGACTAGAGTTTATTGTACTTCACTACCACACTACTTACGTTAGTTTTGCAATGGCTTGTATGGATATTCAGTTAACAATGATTTACTAAATTTTAATTTTACCAGTGAGAGGCAGAAAAATGTTTCTAGAGAGAATAATGCCTTTTCATCTATTTAGCTATATTTTCATCATAGATATAGGTGTGTCTGGATGGATGGATGGATAAATGGTAACTTTGCTCTGCTAAAAGAATATGTGTGGAAAGAAACACTAAAGTTAGGAGTGTAGCTTTTACTAAGAAAATATTCTTGAGGCTGATGCTTGCATGAAAGAAAAGTAAATTTTATTTAGGAAAGTGTGTCTATAGCTTCAGTATGTCTATAGCTAAGAGCATGTACTGTTCTCTCCTCCATTATGGAGAGAGAATGAATCAGATGAGGAGCAGAACTGCACAGGTCAGAGTCAGAAGAAGAGAACTGGACTGAGGGGGGAATGAAGAGTATCAGTCTAACCTACAGGAGGCATGTTACTTAGTGAAATTAAAGTAAGTCTATTAGACATGCAAAAGAAATAAAAGTGTATCTCTACATATATTGCCCCCATTGATTGATAGGTTTATAAGAAAGTGCCAAAGGCTGGTGCATACGAAGTTAAATTATAACAATGTTGACATATAAATGAGTTATGACAGATACTGAACTTTAGTGGTTGATGGACAAAAGTACTATGGCACTGTAGTCAGTACCTCTTTTGTTCGGGTAATGTTTCTTCAGGATCAATAATTTGAACAATATTATGTTTTATAATCTAAATCAAGAGATATACCAGCACAGTTATATCACTTAATAGACACAGTTATATATTTTTGTATATGGTTTTCTTTCATAGGCACTACTAATATCCTGTAAAATATAAATGAAACCTTTATTAGAGCTGTGATAGAAGATGCTTTTGAAAAAAAATAGTTTTGATCAATGACTTTTTCTGTGTAAGGAACACTGCAAGCATACTGTGAGGATATTTGTGACAATAACTGGAAACAATATGGATTAAATGATGAGAAAGAAAATGAATATAAGTAGCATGTATAATATAGAGGCCCAATTGGGTGGTAGCATCTAGTTGACTTTGCCTGATCTCAAAAGGTTAAAGGAGGTCTCTTCAGTGGGAAATTACTAGGAAACACTAAGGATGTGGACTAGATTGAGAAATCTGTGATCAAAACAATCCAGAAGAATTTGAGTTAATAGTTTGGAGCTTCAGAAGAGTCTTTTTTTGTTTTAACATATATCCCTGAGGGCCTAAGTGACTGGAATGAATACATTTAATTAAATTTCATAGCAAAATACTTCCAAATTATAGTCAGAAAGATTAAGTCATCAGGACTAGATTTTGAGATGAAGGAGACTACCTTCTAATGTACAAAGCATTAATGAGTGATATTTTTCCTATACCTATATGATTACCTTTGAGAAGGCAAGTAGTGAGTGTTTTGGTTCTTCTGTGTCTACCTAGGGATAGAAAAGTTCATGAGCAGAGATTAAATTCTGCTAAGACAGGTTTCCATAGCAGAGTAGTGCGTGGCAGTGAGTCTTTTAGGCAGAGAGGTGGGGAGTTGCAGTGCCAGAAAATATATGCTGGACACAGCAAAAGTATAGGGAATTTGATTAAATGTATTCATTCCAGTCACTTAGGCCCTCAGGGATATATGTTAAAACAAAAAAAGACTCTTCTGAAGCTCCAAACTATTAACTCAAATTAAAATATCCAACTGTACAGGAAGGCAGAGATAACATTGGGGCAGGAATGCAAGAACTATTAGATAAAATAGACAGTAAATTACATCTCAGGCCTGGGAAAGATGGGAGCATGAGAGAGACGCTCAAAATAATCCTTCCTTAATTCTGTTTGGTATAAGAGGGGGCAGAGAGAAGCTCTGAAAGGCTTTCAAGATTCTGTTGTTGTATCCTACAACAATAGAGTTCCAGTAGTCCTTGCAATGTCTGTTTCCTGACTTGGCCTACCTCACTGGTTTGATATCAGTTAAAGAAATAAGCAGTAACAGTTTATGGCTCTTGTTGTTTTCTCCAACAGATGCATTAGGTTTTCCAGCTTTAGCTGAGGGTATTTAGACAGCCCTTCCCATTTATACTTGGTAATTTCCTTTCTTCCCTCCTACTTGAGGGAACAGCTCAGTTCTCTGCTTGGGCAGTGAGCTGGTTCAAGGCCAGGTGGCTTGAACAGAGAGGTTTAGCTTTCTCTTTGCCACCAGTTTGTGTCTACCATCACTCTCCTCCTTCAACTCCCTTACTTTCTCCCTTGCCAGTGCAGCCTTTAAGCTGAGCAAGCACTGAATCTAAAAATACTCATTCCCTGCTGATGAAGCTTCTTCTCAAGGAAGCTGGTGTTTCCCTTCACCACATTACCCCCCTACTCAGACAACTGACAGCCATTTTGGTGGGCTTCTGGGCTTTAATTCTACCATGGGGTAGGGAGGTACCAGCTGTACTGATTTGTTGATCACCCTTACCATCTCTTCACTTGATTGGATTAACTTTCATGGTTTAAAAAAGTTATTGAGTATCTTGTCAGCTTGCTCTTGGCACATTTTGGTAGGAAATAAACTTTACTTAATGTTGTAGGTTCCTCATTATTGGATAATTGGGATAGATCATCTGCTGCCATGTTTCCTATTCCTGGTACATGTTCACTCTTGAATTGATTTGGCTTAATGTTATTATCAAGTAATAATGTAGGGATTTGAAAGCCCATTTGATGGCCAGATACCCTCATTCTGTTGTGGAATAGCAGATTTCTTGAAGTAATAACTTTCTGCTTATGGAAGTGATTGGCCCTATATCCCCTGATGAGCCTTGTTTGAAGACAGCCGTCATGCCTATTTCTGAGATTTCTGCCTTCACTCTGAAGTCTTGAGAAAAGTCTGGACATTTGTAAATTAGGGATTGGCATATAGCTTCTTTCAAACTCTGAAATGTCCTCTTATTTACCTGTAGTGAAAACACTAGCTATTCATATTTACGTTCAGTTACTGTCAGTCATAGAGTAGAATTTTTACTCTTCTTCCCATCATTTAGCTTCTATGCAGAATTTGCAAAATTTGCAAGAGATGAAAAAAATGTATCAAATTGGGATATATAAATATCCTCTAAGTTTTTAGGACAACTTAAGGCATAGGTTCAGACCAGTTTGAACCCAGGGCATTTTTTGTTTGAAGTGGTGTCAGTTATTATAAAGCAAAGGAGTTGCCCACTTCCAGTTTTCACTTCAGCCAAAGCAAATGTACTGTGTTAACAGATATAGTTACTGGAAATACAATTACCTACAATTTGAGTACTTTTACTTCTTTAGAAAGCAAAATAATAGTCTTTGGGTACAAGAAACCAATTCTCCAGTTGTAGCTTTCATGTATGGATGCATTTTTTGCTTTTATAATACATATACAAAACTAGATTTAAGATCTTTTAAAGATTTCAGTTGAGAAAGAACGGGAACTTTAAAAAGTTACTGATGATAGAGTTATTGGAAACCATCTTTAGGTCTTAAAGTTTGTTGTGTGATAACATAATACCTGTCTGTAGACATGTTGCTATAGTAACTTTTATAAAACATTCTATGTCAACAGGTTATTTAAGGAGTTGGAACCATCTTCAGTGAAAATATAACAGGCAATGAACAGTTAATAAAAATAATGTACTGATTTGTTACTAGTGAAGTATGAGGGACAACTTCAAATAGATCTATTTATCTGCTTATTATCACACTCTTCCAGTAGTACTCATCTGTGAGGTTTGTTTGTTTTTTTTTAACATGGCTCCTTTTAGCTAGATAAAAAAGGAAGTGTGAAGTGTGTTATTGTTTCTGGATCCCAATTGTCATGCTGGAACATATACAAGGGGTTTTTCTTGGGACAGAGCAGAAGTCTTTCGATTGTCAATATGTTCTAAATTAGAGCACTGAAGTACTTCTAGGCAATTTTAATATACAATATATACTATTTTGTAATTACAAAACGTGTACTTGGTGTGGATCGTTACATTTTCCAGATAAGTGGCAAAAGTAAGCTCCCCTTGTTCATTATTGTTGAATAGATGCATTGTAATTAGTTGTCATTTTCTAAAAAGAACGGTTTCCGGTAGTTTTAAGCAATGTTTTTTTTAGTTTCTAGTGCCAAATTGAAAAGAAAAAAGAACTTGTTTGGTTTAGCAGCCATTTATACAGAACTAGTAGCAGACAACGAAGTGAAGAAAACATCTAAATCTGGCAGTTCCTCAAATCCAAAATGGGAAGAACAATTGACTGTGTAAGTAGAATGTTTTTCTAATTACAATTAACTATCTCTGATGTGTATAACTTTGTATGTTCTTTGAAAGCTGACAACTCTTAATGGCTCAATGTACATGCTGAACAAGGTTCATATGTTGGGGGTTGATCTCAGTCCTCTGCTCACGCATCCAATACTATTTAGATAATCCCAAATGTCCCAGAATAGATGTGCAAGCTCCAGACCTCTTAATCAGACTAGATAGCTTTTTTTAAAATAATGGAAAAGGTGAGGGAAAAACAGTGGTTGATATGCAGTTAGTCACAGTGTTATGATGGAATAGGAGAGTAGATTCTATTAGGTACTGTACTGGTTTTGGGTTGCATCCAGGATTGTCTCAGCTACTACTGGGATGAAGAAACAAACAAAAGTTAATCCCCATTTTTTAAAATATAAAAGTTAACAGTAACCTGGCATTGTTTCTATCCATAAAGGAAATACAGGTAGGTGGGAAACATATATAAAGAGAAGCATTGTTTTTCTATTAACAAAACTGGAGGTAATACTGGATATCATATTAAAATAAAATAAAAATCAAGAGAAAGCAAATTTGAAAGCTTTACCTGGGAGTTGTAGAGAGTATATCTTTAAAGTAAGAAATCCTAATTTTGGTTACTTTTGCTTTTGTGCAACTTCAAGAGTACTACATTAAGAAGTTAGATCCTAAACTGGAAGAACTGTGCTATCGGCAGTTGGGCTTTTATTTCCTGATAATACTATACATTAACACAGAAAAAAAAAAATATACAATAACAAAACAAGCAGGTAGTTTGAGTACTGAGGGGGAAAAAGGAAGATGGGGAAGTTTCTTTGAAAAGTATATGATAACAGTTAGAACAGTGTGTATGTATGTATTATATTTAGGTTTTTTATTATGTTACCTAATTTTAAGCATTTTAATTATTGAATTGAGCTATAAACTGTAATATAATTGTTTTGATATAATATGATCTAAACTTGTTGCTTGCTAAATCAAAAGAAAATATTCAAATATAGTAATTGTTGCTTTGCATGTTGGGGATTATTAAATTAAATATGTGCAGTAATGTATGTCTGATTATAAAAAGGAAATTTGTTTATCTATAGGAATGTGACTCCACAGACCACTTTGGAATTTAGAGTTTGGAGCCATCATACTTTAAAAGCTGATGCTTTGTTAGGAAAAGCCACTGTAGATCTTAGACAAGCTTTGGAAGTTCATAATAGAAGATGTAAGTTACAAGTTTACATAGAATCCACTAGTTATCTTGATTGTTTTTTTATATATATACTGTACCTTCGCTTTATGCCTTTAAATATAGCTGCAGTAAATGTGATAAGATAGTAATTCCCTCTGAACTAATTATGAAAAACTGACCTTTTTAACAAAATAAATCTTTTCTGTTGAAGATGCTAATCTGTATAATCTGAAAAAAAGTTTCTTAAAATTATCCATAAGAAATTACAAAATTATACCAATCATATCTTTCTGAGTGCATAAGAGATTATAAAGATTTAGGTGTCAGTTATGTTGAGATTATTAGGAAGTGTAATCTGAACCAAATAACTTTTAAGGGTCAATGAACAGAGAGAACCCACAGGACTTTGCCAGTGGAGTTCAACAAGAAAGTGACTAGAAAAGCTGTGTGTTCTGAAGGGCTGTGTGCTAAGTTGAAAAGGGTGTTTTCCGAATAGCTGCTGATTGTGAGGAGTGTGTCCTAAAACTAAGCTGGTTTTTGTGTAAGCAGGGAGAATTAACAAGTTTAGGAAAGAAGTTTGGTGGAAGGGAAAAGGGAAAAGCCCCTAACAAGTGAATAGTGTGTACTGTCTGTGAAGGGAACAAGAAATAAAAGCCTTATGAAACAAAAATGAATGGAGGAGTAGTCAGCAGTTGTGATGTGCAATTCTTGTCCTTGTTTTTGGTCCTGCCCCCAAACAAACTGGTATGCATTTGAAGCAAATGAAAGCCTGTAGCTGTTCTTCAAACAAAATGTAGATGATTGGAGCAGTGAGTGGCTGCACTTCAGCTTAAGAGAGGGGATAAAGGGTTGTCAGCTCAAACAAAGGAGGTACTACAACAGGCGCTGAAAGAAGAAAACCTATAAACAAAGATATTCTCATGAAGGAATTAAGCCCACTGGATAAAAATGACTATTAGAAGATAAAGATGTAAAAAAATTCTACATCCCTGATCTCAGGCCGTTACAGAAGGAACAGGCTGAGTCTGGTCCTTCCTGTTGGAACATGCTCAGAGGGTAGTGCTGGAGATTACATTACCTAGGTTGTTGACCTATGGTTTTCCACAGAGTTCTATCATATCTCCACATCTACATGAAAACTTTTGGGGAAGTGATTTGAAACTTTGGAGTGAGGTGCTATCAATGTGCGGTATGTGGTTCTAACTCTAAGGAAATAATAACTTTGAACAATGGGCTCGGTAAGAAAAACATGAGAGCCAGTTTGGTGTAGTGGTTAAGGCAACAGGCTAGAAACCAGGAGACCATGAGTTCTAGCCCACGTTAGGCATGAAGCCAGCTGGGTGACCTTGGGTCAGTTACTCTGTCTCAGGAAGAAAAAGGAGAAGAAAGTCCAGATAAGATGGAACTGGATGAAGTTGCGCTACCTCAGAAACTGTAGATGTGGAGTTTGGGAGTCATCCTTGTTTATAGATGGCAGCTGTAATGAGAAATACATTTGCACCATTGCAACTAGGATACTAATTGTACCTTTCTTGAGCTGTTCAGATTTAGTGACAGTCATCCACATTTTGGTTAGAACTCATCTTGACTGCTACAATGTGCCCCTTGATCAGTGTCCAGAAATTGCAGTTGTGCAAAGTATGGTAACCCGGTTGCTAACTGATGCAAAGTACAGGGGGTTGTATAATGCCTGTACTGAAAGATAAGTACTAGCTTTGAGTTGCTTAGTAGGCACAATATAGCATGCTGATGTTGACCTTTAAAGTTCTTACATGGCTTAGGACCTAATTATCTGTGGAAACCACCGCTCCCACTATGAACCTGGCTGGTTACTTAGATCAGCAGAGGCCCTTCTGAAAATTCTCCTGCTGCTAAAAACTTGACTCTCAGGACATTCTTCTGTATGGTTCCCAGGTTTTGAATGGCTCCCTAAGGAGATGCAGTTGGTTCCCATTCACCCATTGTTTAGGAAAATGTAAATTCACATCTATTTTCTAAGCTTATAATTGTTAATTATTTTAATGACTGAGTTTAATTTTGCTTTTGCTTTTAATTGTATTCATTTTGGTCTGTTTGTATTGTATTTTTATTGTTTTAACCCATACTGAATATTAGAATAAATAGAAAGATGGAATATAAATTCAATAATAAATAAATAAATGTTGCAGTAGGAAGGAAGAATGAGAAAGCTCCATTTCATAAACAGCCTTTAGTCTGTGTGAGTTGTGGTTTAAATGCACAAAAATCTTTTGCATTGCACATATCCAGTTAGACATAGTGCCACAATTATTTCAGACTGTGCTTCATAAATAGTGGGGTACACTATTCAAATTTTGCATAATTTGATAACCAGGCTGTACAAATGTGATCTTAATATTTGAAATGAGTATTCCAGACATACACAGGGTTTTTTCCACTACATAATTAAGTAGTAGAGTTAGATCTGAAAATGCATCTGCTGTTTTAATAAGTGGCTTTTTTTTTTTTTTTTTTTTACAAAACACTTTTTTTCTGGTAGTAGAACATGTCAAAGAACATTTGAAGCTCTCACTGGAAAATAAGAGTGGCTTGGTACAAACAGGAGAACTGATAATAGTGCTTGATGGTTTGGTGCTTGAAACAGAATCTCTTTCAAACCGCAGTTCACTAGTAACCAGTAAGTTAAATTCAAGGGGATTAAAATTATTATCCCTTAGTTTAAGAAAAGAAATGGAGAAACCTAATTTTCTGTTTTATTGTTTAGTAGAAGTCCAGCAAAATGGTGATGCTTTACATGAAAACAGAGAAACACCTGCAAGGACCACTTCCAGGTTAGATTTTTTTAGAAGAACCTTTTCTGGAAACTGTGATTATCTACTAAATATCATTGAATTGAATTTGCAGGATATCAGATTGCATTTTAGACTTGGCAAGGAGACAGTGGAGTAAGTTGTATCAAATATGTTACTGTCATATCAAGTATGTTACTGTTTTGACTAAGTGTTTACTTTGAGGAGGCATTTGAGTTGCGTATATTTTTTCATTCACCTAATGAAAATATTTTTGTGAAAAAATTCTGCAGTGATTTAATATATTGCATAAAATATTTTAATAGGGGACATGTGTGACTGCACTTAACAGCTAAACAGTTAAGGAAAAAATGGCAGTGAACTTACATTCTAACTATGTTGACTGGCTACAGTGAATAGCTCAGATTTTTCTGTATCAGTGTAAGAAAAGATTATATTAATTGCTCCCTCTGTTTGGATAGTTGGAAAAAAAAACAGTCAAATCGATTCAGCACCTTGTGCCGTTGCTTTCTTAAATGCAGTGTGGCATTACTTTAGTAAATGTATTTGTGTAGGAAACTTACCTAGATGCATTTTACAAAAAATACTTCTAAGTCAATCCTTGCTGCCGCTCATTCGTGCTGTAAATCAGCCGGGATTCTCTTGTGAACCATGTTAAAGGCTGTCACTCAGCAAAAAAATATCTGACCCAGCTAAGGATCACTCCATTCCCCCCCCCCTTTTTTTTTGTTTCTTTGGGTCAAATGTGTCCCTTGTTTTCCTACAGAGAGAAAACAGCATAATCTTTGTTTACAATGAGTATATATTTATTTGTTCCCTTCCATTTTTCTCTATACAGTAGTTGTTTGTTTTGGAACTACTGTGAAGTATAAAATGTGTTATACTGAATTGCTTTGCTAAGCTGATAAACTTGACAGTATGCCTGCATTCATTCTTATCAAGTACCATTCAGCATCTTTAGTGGTAAAAGATGTTCTTGCTTGTAATGAAATTTGAAATTATAGTCAAAAACTATTTTGGGTTTCTGCTTAATAAGAAATCTTATATATCTTAATAATTCTTCTTAATAATAATAAGAAATCTTATTAAAATAATATCCGCATTCAGAAAACAAAATAATTATATTATAACTTAAGGGAGGGAATGTGATAGAACCCATAAATGAACATCCAAATATACATTGAAATAAAGTTAATTTATATTTTGCATGTTACTTGTTTATATTCTATATGTACATGATTATCTTACAAAGGAGAGAATTAACTACAGGTTGTCCTTGCTTAATGATAGTATTTGGGACTGGCAACTCCATCGCTAAGCAACATGGTTGTAAAGTGCAATGTCATGTGACCGGGCTGGCTTACGAGGACAGTTGTGGCAGTCCCAGTTGCCGTCGCTAGGCGAGTCCCATACAGTTGCAGCATCCTGTGGTCCGTGATCATCATTTGCGACCTCCTGCTGGCTTCCCATTGACTTTGCTTGTCAGAAGTCAGCAGTGAAGATCACAAATGGCAATCATGTGACTGCAGGATGCTGCAAAGTCATAATTATGAGCCAGTTGCCAAGCACCCAAATCACAATCATACGACCGTGGAGATGCTGTGATGGCATCTAATGGCAGTCCAAATCTAATGGACTGAAAACATGAAAGATACACAAGTTAAACATGGTGCTGAGAAATGGAAATGGGTGAAGGGAGAAGAATATAAAAATTATTTAAAGTATGTTTACTTTTGATTTGTATGTAGTGGGTTATTGGAGTGGAGAATATACAAATGTATGTAATAAATATTTTTCATGAGCTATGCAATATTTCCAACAGATTAGATAATCAAATACCATCAAGTTCCGTAGTACAGATCTCATTACCTATACATGCCGTTAATGGAGACAATGGAGACAACTCATCATCTCCTTCTCATATTGTGACCAGATCCAAAAATTCACCAATACCAAAACTACTCACAAGTGAACAAGATAACAATATTGGTAAGAAAAATGTTGACTAATGTGCTCTGATAGACTTCCTTATTTTTTTTAATAGGAAACATCAAATTAATACTAAGAATTGATGTGTTAAATTAGATTATTGAGAATCTTGTGACAGGAGAACACTTCAGTATGTGTATGTATCAAAATGTGTTGGCACTTTCTCTGTTGTGCTACACTTACTATTGCATTAAATTATTTCCTGACCTTTTTCAGCAGCTTTAAAGGATGAAATGGAAAAAGCTGGTTGGAAAATTGGATTTAAAAAGGCTCATATGTCACCTTGAGATAAGATTGTGTTTTATCAATGCTATTAATTTTTTCCTTGAAGTAAAAGGAAAATAGGAACATTAAAAACATCTATTCAGAATATGTATACAGTTTAATTTATAAGTACAGGATAACCAGCTCTTTGAGAGAAAGTGGAATAAAAAAGTAATAAGTAATCTTGAACCCAGATTTCCGGGGGGGGGGGGGATTATTCATTTATTTGATTTAAAGGGTCCACTTAAATGAAATGACTCAAGATGGCATATAATGGGTTAAGACATAATTTAAAAATATAAGGTGAAATACAATAATATCAGCATGTTAAGGAATATGCAAATATTCAGACAGCAACCATTCAAGCAGTTTATAAATTGCCCTGACCCAGGACCTGCAGGAAAAGTCAAGTTATTAATGCTTTCCTGAAGGTCAGCAGGGTTGGGGCCAAATGCTATTCCTGTAGAGAGTAAGGAAGAGGACCTTGATGGAGATATGCCGGAGCTGTTGCCTAGGAAGAAAGGAGCTGAAGCATTTTAAAGTCTAAAACAGCCAGATAAATCAGGAAGTAGCCCAGCCAGACACCTCCTAATTCATTGAACTATAGGAAGGAGGAGGAGGTACAGCAGTCAGACCTGCAAGATTCTGTTATAGCCAATCTCAATAAAAGTAATTTTAACCTTCTTGTGGAGTTGATTTCCTGGTCTGATCCATATAGTGGGACTGACAATTCCAGATAGTAGGAGTAGCAACAGAAAAGGCATGCCTCTGAGGTCCCATTAGATGGCATTCTACAGAGGGAACCTTCAGTATGCTTGCTCTGCTAGATTTTATAGGATGTGCAAACATAATTGGGGAAAGAAAGCCCTATAAATATCCAGACCATCCATGAAGGGCTTCAGATATTGCAATCAGTATCTTGAATTACACCTGGAATCTGGCTGATAACTACTGGAGCTTGTGAAGTAGAGGTGCCTGAAGAACACCCATAACAACTCATGCACCCACATTCTGGACCATCTGCAATTTCTGAGTGGTCTTCAAGGGCAGCTCCATGTAGAGTGCATTGCATTAATCAAGCAGGAAGTAACTAAGGCATGAGTTACAAGGAGGATAGTCTTTTGGTTCAATAAAGGGTATACAAGATGGAACTGTGAACAAGCCCTCCAAGCCATGGCTGCTATTTGCTTTTCTAGCAAGAGTTGTAAGTCCAGAAGAAGAAGAACCTCTAGATTGTGTACCAGTTCCATCTGGGGAGGTACAACCCCATCAAGAACTACAGAAGAAAAGTCCCTGGACGTGGCCAAACCCTGAACCCAGAGCCACTCAGTCTTGCTAGGATTGAGCCTGTTTCTTCTCATCAAGAACCTAACAACCACCAATCACTGGGACAGTGACTTAACATCACTTGGGTATTTAGGATTGAACTGTACAATTGGGTACATCAACATACTGATGATACCAGACCCTTGCCATTGGATGCTGTGCCCTAGAGGTTTCATGTAGATGTTAATCAGAAGAAAAGGTTTGAGTCCTGAGGCATCCAACAAAGCAGGGGTCATGGGCTTGGCCTTCCCTCCCCTAATAACAGCAACTGCAACTGGCCACAGAGAAAAGGAGAGCCAATGCAAAATAGTGTCTTCCACTTCTAAACCCCAAAGTGGGCCCAGAAGAATACCATGGTTGCTGGTATCAAAAGGTGCTAATCAAGAGCAACCAGGAGAGGTACAGCATCCCTATCCTGGGTCCACCAGAGGTGATCCATAAACATGATTAATGTTGTCTCAGTACTGTATCTTGGCCTGAAACCTGGCTGAAAAGGGTCCAGATAATCTGTTTCAACAGTGGAGAGTGTATTTAGCTCAGGGTTAAATTGTTGGGTTCTTGGTGTTCTCTCAGCTTGCTTTTCTTCTTACAGTTGTTTCAGTAGCAGGCTTGGTAACATCATCAGTACTTAGCCTCTGAACATCTGCAAGAAGGAAAACAAGCTCAGAGAACATAAATGCCCAATTATCCTCTAGGGACCTCTGGTGTTGCAGCCCATCTACCACTTCCACAACCTTCTCCCCAAATAGGAGATTGAAGACTGGACATAAATTGTTAAATTGTTCAGTATTGGTAATATCAGTGATAGTTTTCTGAGCAGAGGGAACACCACTACTTCTTTCAAGGCAGAGAGAACCTTCCCCTCATAGATGAATTCACTGCTGCTTGGATCAAAGCACATAACTTCTGAAAGTCTTGACTAGCCAGGAGAACATGGATCTAACATACAGGTGGCTGTATTCAAAGCATTGAGAACCCTGTCTGCTTCCTTGAGATTCACAGGATGAAACTCTTCCCAGATACCAGAACAAAATCATGTGTCAATCATTTCAGTAGGGGCTGCCCAACCAGTGTTCAACTTAGACTGGATCTGAGTGATCTTATTTGTGAAGGGCCTAGCACTATTGGCATATTAGCCTTTGAAATATTCCTCTGATCCCTCTTTCCCTAAGAATATTCAAGTCACACTAAACAGGACTGCTGGATGGCACTCTGGATGCAATAAGAATGGAAAAATAATTGTTTTGCTCTGTTATTGCACAGCCATAGGCTCGTATACTAATTTGCTTGTAGTTCAACTGTAGTTTAACTACAGTTGTGCTCTTCCACCACTTCATTTCCTGGAGGTCTTCAATAAACTATGCAACCCCCCCCCCCCCCCCATTGGCATACAGGGAGAAGCTTCCAAGGAGCAATGTGATCCATGGCCATTGTCACACAGTCATTCCAAATGGCAATTAAAGCCTTATTTGAACTGGTTATTAGAGCTTCAGGGAACCCCCCAAGCATCCTCTGAAAACCAACCACATTCATCAAATGCCTGGACCAGATCAAATGAATAAGTCCCTTTCTTGCAGTGGGAAGTAAGAATGGACTCTCCAGGACAACCAGACAGTGATCTGACAACAACACAGAACAGATGTTAATGTTCCCCAGCAGATTATATTGCAGTTCTCCTGAGATAAAAACTAACTATGATTGATGAAACACAGATATTAAAATGTGTTTTTAAAATGAATAAATATAATAAAAGGAAAAACTTGATCATAATTAAAAAGCTAAGTGAATAAGTTACTTAGGAATATACCTTGCTGACTTTCTGAATCATGTATATATATTTGGGTGTGCGTGCGTGTATCGTATATTTATAATGGATATTAATCATGTTTGGTGGAATAGTAGTAGTGAAAGTGACATTAATGCCAATGCTAAACTCCTTATGTTATTATTTGAATAATACCCAAATGGGAAGATAGCAGCTATGTTAACATTAAACATTTTCTTAAAATCAGTATTGTTCCAAGGTGAGGTTTTAAAAAATGTTTATATTCTTTTATACAAATCCCTGAATTTTTTTATTTCTATAATGTTAGCCAATTATATATATGTGTAGATATTTCAAAATAATATGATTGTATATTAATTCAACTTGTTCTATTATTAATTAAAATCACTCAAAGTTTACCATTTGAATTTCAGATACTGCATAAAGAAGTACATTCTATTCTTTCTAATATGTATTTAAAATGTTTTGTTGTTCAGTCGTTAAGTCGTGTCCGACTCTTCGTGACCCCATGAACCATATTGCGCCAGGCCTTCCTATCTTTCACTGCCTCCCTGAGTTTGCTCAATTTCATGCTCAGTTTAAAATGTAACAACCTCTAATTAATTTAAAACTAATTAAAATCATAAACTTAATAAAATATACTGCTGTAATAATGTAATTTATTTCTTAGGTGCTATGACTTCCTTTAACAATCCTAAGGAAATTATTATTGTAGCATTTAGAGGAATTTGTATATCTACCACATCTACCACTTTTAATTGATTTTGCTAGTCAAATTAAAAAAAAAATGTTGCCAGATTTATCTTCTGTTCCAGCTGGATGGAAGTGAACACCTTTTTAAAAAAATGGAGAATACCTCTTTCACCTTGGAAAGGTAGATAAAACATTTTAACCTCAGTTACTGCTGGAGTCTCCCTGCTGGGTAGTGGCTGTTCCATGCTGTGGGTAAGATTGAGACAGTATGTCTTTCTGACTGAGATGAAAGACAAAATGGCACCCCCTCCCTCCCTCATTCATGTATAGAATTAGGTTATAATGGTAGTTTAATCGTACTTTAATACTGACAACAGGGCACAATCTGCGCTTGCAGAGAGTAAAATACTGACAGTAACTCAGGCCATGGTTGTCACCCCAGTACATAGTTTTTACTTTCCATCTCCCAGCATCTGCTGCCTAAAATTGTTGTCTCACTTAGCTTTATGGTAAGGCTGTCCCTTGGGTTGAGAAGATAAGGCTGAAGCTTATTCTGAGGTGGAGTACAGAGCTTTGGCTGCAAGATTCTTTTCACTACTTATCTTTTCAGAATTTCCTCCCAACTTCAAAAGGAGGAGGATGTGTTTGCCTTAAAATTGCTAGGAGGTTTACTGCTGACTTTTGCAGCTTCAGCTTTGGAAGGAAAGCTTATTGTTTGTCAGAGGCCATGGTGCCATTTCAAGGAGTTGTTTTAATGCGATAAGGAGAGACGAGGTGTTTCAAGGAGAACATCAGGAATCACTTTGAAGTTGGACTTCTGGGGGAGGTATGGCGAACTGAAGATGTCTCCATGAAAGTGGAGCTGGCGACTGCAGCAAAGAGCAAAGACCAAGGAACTGGTGAGTAGACCAGTTCCTTGGAAACTGTCTGGATAAGAAAGGACGGGAGATCGCCCATATGTGCTCCAGATGGCTGCTCTTCACGAGGAGACCACAGGACAGCAGTTTTCTGTGGGTTGGAGTGCCGGGAGACAAAGGGATGCCACTGCAGTGGAGCCTTTTAAAGGATACTAAGTTCGCAAACTTCACCTTGTAATCACTTTCAGAAATTGCCTATTAACCATCTTAAAGCTGTTAGAGGCTTTTGGAACAAGAAGTTTGTTGGGTGAGTTTTATCTTCATCTTTGAACAAAAGAAAAATTAATTAAAAGTTTAAGAACTTAAAGAATTAAATAAACAGCAAAAAGGTATACAAGATTTTGAACTAAGAAAGTTATAAATGGATTAAGGGTCCAGATAAATGTGGAATATTGACTTTCACTATAAGATTTTGTAATAACTATAAGAAATAAATACTCATGGGAAACAGACAATATTGGCTATCCTGGCTATAGCAAGTCCTAACAAAGAAAAGTTACTTTATGATTTTAGAAACTGGGAACTAAAGGAGACCAAAGAGTCTAAGCAGAAGGAAACAAAACGCAAGCCTGTCCTTGATGTCAGTTAATACTGGGACTTACAAAGTGACACAAAATGTTATAACATTGGGAACATTATAGGAGATCTTTGAAGAATAGAGCCAGAAATTAGCAACTGCAGTATCAATACTGTCAGTAATTATGTCTGCTTCTGTGGATAGATTATGTCCAAAAGATGTTAATGAAGGAATGACAGATGCGGAACAAATTTTATCTGACAAGACAGAGGAAGTACCAAAAGTAGAACTACAAATGACAGGCCAAGGAAAAGGACACTTTACTGGATATACAAAAGAAACTGGCTGAAGTTTTAAAAATTAAAAAGCAAATACAAATGATAAACCAAGAGAATGACCTGGAAAATGTTTTCTTATTGGATCTACAAAAGTGTCTTCTTAAAGCCTTGAAGAAATCTGTGTGATAAGGACGAATTGAAGAGAAATCAAATCCTACAACAATATTTGATTGAATGAAAGATTAAGACTATTAGGAATAAAAGGAAGGAATATCAAGTTGGTTTATTTGATCAAGTAAACCAACTTGATCAAACCAAGTCCTATTAAAATAAGACTTTTTTTTTGTTGTTGCAAAGTTCTGGCAACCCTTTATGGGCTTTTTGCTGACACCAGGATTGAAAAGTTAATGTTTTTTGGATTTGCTTATAGATAAGTGATGGGGTATGGGATGAAGAGATATCTGTCTGTAACCTTAAAGGGGGTGAAAAGTTACTAAACTTTTTTATAATTGTGATGAAGGTTGGAATCACTTTATATATTTCTTTTTCTCATTATATTCTTTTTCTTTTTCCTACATTTTTTATTCTTTCTCCTGTTCTTTTTCTCTTAAGTTTAGTTTGTATTAGTTTTTACTATTGTAATCAGAATTTGTAATAAAAATATATTAAAAGAAAAGGAATCACTTTGAAGTCTTGAACTTCATTGATAGAGAACCAGAGGAATTATGGATTGAACTTAAAGAAGTCATTAAGGATGAATATGGATAGAGACTGCCAGAAATGAAGAAAGAGAAGAAAGCAAACTGGATGTCAGAACAAACTATAGAATTGCCAAGAGGAGAAGAGAAGCCAAAGCCAAGAAAGGCAGAAATCTCAGAAAAGAACTTAAGAGTTTCAGAGAGCTGTTAGAAGAGACAAGAAGCGATATTACAACATCTGTAAAAACATTGAAGATGGAAACAGACATGAAAAAACAAAGTCTTTCAAAAAAATCTCTGAAGGAGGTTCCAACCTTGAATTGGTATGCTAAAGGACACTAATGGACAGATAGTAACCAATTCAAAGAAGATCAAAGGAAGATGGAAGGAGTATACTGAAACAGTATACAATAGAGATGTCAATATCCAAGATACCTTAGAAGATATTCCTTACTTACAAGAACCTCTAGTACTGTCAGGATTAGCCCAGGAAACTCCAGGAGACAGTACAGATTCAATCCAGCAGGGTTTATTGGCTTCAGTCCTGTTACAGAAATCTTCTCAGAGTGAGAGCAAATTCCAGGGTCACCCTCCCAACCTCCCTTGCATTCTTTAGGGAGGGTTCAGTCTCATCCTCTTATCAGTACCCCGTTGCTCGGGCGACGAGAGTAAATTCTTGACCCCCCTGTTCCTGACTCTCACAAGTACTAGAAGTTAGATTAGCACTCTGGTCATTACCAAGTCAGAAGGGTACAGGAACTGATGGAGTACCCACTGAAATATGGCAAGCAACAGAAGAAGAATCAGTCAAGGTTCTGACCAAGCTACACTAGCAAATCTGTAGAACAACACAGTGGCCAACCGATTGGAAGAGGTCAATCTACATTTCCATAGCAAAAAAAGGAGACTTAACAGTGTGTGCAAATGTTCTTAATTTCACATGGTAGCAAAATAATGCTTAGGATCATCCAATGCAGATTAGAGTCCTACGTGGAAAAAGAGATGCTAGATGTTCAAGCTCGCTTTAGAAAAGGCCGAGGAACATGAGACATTATTGCTGATGCCCGCTGGATAATTGAGAAAGCTAAAGAATACTAAAAAGAAGTCAGTATGTGCTTCAGAAAGTAAAGAAAAGCTTTTGATTGTGCTGATCACATCAAGCTGTGGAAAGTGCTCGGAAAAATGGGACTCCCAGAACATCTCACTGTTCTCGTGAGAAACTGTCAGGTTCAGCCCAAGAAACTCCATGGAATGGTTCTGGAATTGCTCAATTACTTTATTAGCTTACACCTGCTAGATAGAATCTTGCCAGACTAACTGTAACTCCCAAAGTCTGCAACTAAACACTACAAATTCCTCAGGGTGATGCCAGTCTCATCCGCTTTGCTTTCACACGCTCAGGCTGTGGGCTGAGGAAATGCTTCTCCCCATGACCTTGAACCTCCTCATCCAAGTCCTCCATCACAGAACCTTATATACAGGTCAGGAAGCCACAGTACAAACAGAACATGACAAAACAGACTGGCTCCAAGTTGGCAAAGGAGACTGACAAGGCTTCATGCACTCCCCTTATTTATTCAACCTAAATGCTGAATATATATTAAGGAAAGCTGAATTGGAAGAAGATGAGCATGTTTTTAAAATTGGAGGAAGAAACATCAATAACCTGTGCCATGCTGATGATCCTACCCTGATAGCTGAAAATGCAAAGGATCTGCAAGCCCAAGTGCTAAAAGTCAAAGAGCACAGTGAAAAAAATAGGACTAAAATTAAATATAAAGAAGGCCAAACTAATGACAACAGGTGGAGCATCTGGCTTTGGAACTGACAATGAAGGTATACAATAAGTGGTGGATAGCTTCTGCCTTTAAGGATCAACCATCAACAGTAAAGGAACAAGCAGTCAAGAAATACACTGCCATCTAGCACTCAGTAGAGCAGCCATGAAGGCCTTGGAAAAGATATTCAAATGCCATGATGTGTCTATACCTACAAAGATCAGAATTGTGCAAGCCATGGTATTCCTTGTGACACTCTATGGAAGTGAAAGGTGGACTTTAAAGAAGCAGAATAGGAAGACTATTGGTGCCTTTAAACTTTTGAGTTGGAAAAGACTCCTGAGTATAACATGGACAGCCAAGAAAATGAACTGATGGATCATTGAACAAATCAACCCAGACTTCTTACTTAAGACAGAAATGTCCATGCTCAAATTGTCCTACTTCGGACACATCATGAGAAGACCCAGCTCTCTGGAAAAGGCTCTACTGCTGGGAAAGGTGGAAAGAAAGAGAAGAAGGGGATGACCAGCAACAAGATGGATGGACTCAGTTACAGTGGCGATGAGTGTACCATTGGGAGACTTGAAAGAAAAGGTTAGGGATAGATAGTCATGGAGAAAATCTATTTATGTGGTCACTAGGAGTCGAAAATGGCTTGATGGCACATAATCGCTCAAATCATGTTGCAGTTGCCATTTTCTTTGCATTATCTTACTTCAACATTTTAATAACATATATTATAGATTAAAAATAGGTAACGTTTGAAAGTTACCATCACTGGCTGAGCTGGCTGATTCCATGTTTGATTTCAGATGTAACATTCAAAAGATAAAAGTGTTTACCTAATATTTTGTTCTCTTTTTCTGTATTACAGTTAGTTGTGAATCATCTATGATGGAAGCTGATAATATTTCAATCCCTGAAATGCCTATGGATTCTGCAGAAGCTCCCTCTACATCTGCAGATAGTGCTACCACTACTTTAGAAACTCCTGTAGGAACTGAGACTACTGCCAGTAACTCTGAAAGCAGTACATCTACAACTGCCTTTAATGCATTTTCTGGACTTCAACCTGTTACTCCTTCAGATTCGGTATCTTCTAGCACACAGGACAATGCAATGACAGCGACAGAAGTAGCAAAACCAAGGGAGTCTTCTAATGTATCTGGTGAAGCTGTAAGGCAGCAGCCTGGTAACACCAGCATAGAACCTTTGCCCCCAGGGTATGTGAGATTAAAAAAGATATGCTTGTTAGGTTGACATGGAAATGTTAGTGATTTTTAACCTGGATATTTTTTTTTTTGGTTTATTGAAATGTATTTGTCAATATGTTGGATGTAGACTAAAGTAGTTGAATTTAATTCCTTTTGAAATCAGTTATGTCTGACATATTCCATTGGTTGTGTCTAATATTTTCCATTGATTAGATCTATCCAGTGGAACCAAAGCTGAAGACATTTCATCTGGATACAATCTACTATATATGCATGCAAGAACAAATTTAATTGGGCATCATTGTGATGATGACTAACTTATGTTTAATACATGAATAACTGTATCTTAAGAATATAATCATGTAATAGGAAGAAAGAAGATTGTCAGTGGCTTCCTTCCTTCCTCAGCACAGCAGCATTTCCTACAGCTGGTTTAAATACTGTGAAATTGGTTGCAATTTTTGTAAAAGGCAGCAGGAGAAAATTTTTGTTTTCTGTTAAGTAAGTTTTACTTTTTGTATTTTTCAAAGATGGGAACAAAGAAAAGATCCACATGGTAGAACCTATTATGTTGATCATAACACAAGAACTACAACTTGGGAAAGGCCTCAACCTTTGCCACCAGGGTAATAGTTAAATTCTTCCATATATTAATATAGGCTAAAAATATTGCTACCTAAATGAAGAGATAAGAATCTGTTACCGTGCTTGTTTCTTTGAGAATGTGTAAATTATACAATGGAATTTAAGTTTCTTTAAAATACTATATTTTAGCAAGCAAGCAAAATAACTAAAGAATGCTAACCTTTAGTGATCTTTAATAGTAAATGCATAAGCTTGAATTATAATTTAGGGTAGTATAAGAATTTTTATTTCATCATTTTTTTTTCAGTTATTTATGCACTCTGAGTATGAGGAGGGGGGTCAGGGATGTATTAGTAAACATTCAGAAGTCTGCCCTATTTTGCACAGTATCCCTTTCATAGAAGCCTTACTGTCTTGCACTCCCAATCCACATCGTTTAGGAGGGAAGAGGGGACAGGTAACATTTCTTTTATTAACCCTTCTACAGAAGGTATGCCAGTATACCAGTTAACAAAATTTGAGATCTTCAAATTTGTGATATGTAGAAAACAGTTTTAAAATTCACAAAGTTCTGATTGCTTTGGAGTAGCTCCCACTGGTAGATTCTGTATTCAGGCTAGTTTGTTATGGATTGTATTTTGTGTCTTTGAATGATTTTTTATAGCAAGCAATATCCAAGGTAATAGTTTTTACTGATAGTTGTCTAGAAAAAGTTCTAGATTAAATTTTCATAACTACTAATATACAATTAATAGTGCCTGTAACAAATTATTTATTGTTATAACATGATTCCCAATGTTGTAATTTTCTTAGTTGGGAAAGAAGGGTTGATGATCGTGGAAGAGTTTATTATGTGGACCATAACACACGAACAACAACATGGCAGAGACCAACAATGGAATCGGTCAGGAATTTTGAACAATGGCAGTCACAACGAAATCAATTGCAGGGAGCTATGCAACAGTTTAACCAACGATACCTCTATTCGGTAAAGCTGAAGAAGTGTTTAGATTCTTCTCTTGTCCTTTCTTAGATACTTAATGCAAAGCATTATATGTAGCTACATACTGAGATACTAGGTTGCCCTGATAATGGTTGAGCTCAGATATAATGTGAAGCCATGATTTAGCCAAAATCATGACCTGGTTAACTATATTTTGATACCAATCCATGGCTTGATAAACCCCTTGGATTTGGACTAAATAGCTTAAGAGTATTGCTATAATAAATGTGCCAGATGTCTCAAACACAGAGAGTTATGTGTGTTAACCTCCATGTAGCTACTTTAAGAGCTCAATTTGGGTTTTGGGCACTTTTTCTGATTAGAAAAGCCCTTGTTGGAATGGAAAGTGGATTTTGAATATGAGCTTGAAGATTGGTTTAAAGAAATATGGAATATTGCTATTAATGATAAATTGACATGTGAACTAAAATATAAAAAGGGTCTGGCAAAAAGGAATGATTTTGATGTTATGTGGGGTGAATTTCTGCAATATGTTTTTGTTAAAGGGAAGGGAGTAAAACCAGATCAATACATATCATCCTTTTGGAGAGGAGGGATTATTTAGAATTAGTAATAATAAAAATTTATGATAATAAAAAGTAAAAAGACAAGGAGGATTATAAGTCCCACGGGTAATGGGTGCACGTAGAGGTTAAGTTTATATGTGTTCTATTTTGGTTGTTTGATTGAATTATTTTATGTTTTTGTTATTACTGGTTTTGTGTTTTGTAGTTTGTATTTTAAATTAATAAAAAAAGAAAAAGAAAGGCCCTTGTTTCTCTGCGTCCCTTCCTAGTTATAAATAGATTGCAAAGAAACTGTATTGTTAGCCTACATTGAAGGGAAGACTTCTTTCCGTATGAAAATGATATAAAATATTTGTCAGAGAAACATTTAAACTTAGAATCCTTTTATTAGGAAAAAAGACAAAATATTAAGTATAGTAATGGTGTTTTGTAGAACTGTATTTTCATCTAAACATCTGGTCAATGACCAGGATTTGATTTATTTTCATCTAATGCAGTTAAATAGTAATAAAAGAATAATTCCAGTTTATTTTATTTTCACTAGGCCTCAATGCTGTCTGCTGAAAATGATCCACTAGGTCCTTTACCACCAGGCTGGGGTGAGAAATATAAATATGTAAAATAATATTAATGTATTATTGTTTATGTTGTTTAAATTGTTCATTTTTATTACAGAAAGGAGAGTTGATTCAAATGACAGAGTGTATTTTGTAAATCACAATACAAAGACAACCCAGTGGGAAGATCCACGGACTCAAGGGTACGTTGATATGTGTTTTTACTCAGTGAACAAGACTGAAAAGATTTCAAAATTACTGCATTTTCAAGGTATCTGTTGACTTTAACTTTTCAGCTTACAAAATGAAGATCCTCTTCCAGAAGGCTGGGAAATCAGATACACCAGAGAAGGTGTCAGATACTTTGTTGATCATAATACACGAACAACTACCTTCAGTGATCCTCGTACTGGTAAATCCTCTGTGTAAGTTAAATGTTAATGGAAATTCTAAAATACCTGTAGTGTGTTAAATATATGTATAGAGGTGACATAATTGATAGTGTTTGGCTTGTAGGAATTGGTTGAGTTATTTGGTATTTTATAATTTTTCTGATCTCCACCGTGCTCTGTTCTATATATTCCCCCTTCCCCTCAACTGAAGACATTTATAGAAGTTCTATTGTTGCCATGGGCTCATCTGGAAGCAGGTTGGAGCCTGTTGTACAACCATCCCTGATTTCTGGAATGAACTATTTACTTTGTTGGTATTTGAAAATCCTTATCACATATTAATTATTATTAATTATTAATAATGTTAATTGTTTTAATATTTTTAATGCTGCTTTATGCTTCTGTTGTAAACCATTGTGAAAGTATAATAGTGTTACAAAATGTAATGGAGATTAAAAAACGCATACAATGAAATCAATTCTTCCCTTCTTACCAACGTACCTAATCTGTTCTCTAGATTTACTTAAGTTAACTTGTAAGTATATGAATAGTTCAACTTAAAAAACATGAGGGATGGTAAATCAATTTTCTCTTCCTTCAGTTAAAAATAAAGAAGTAACGTTGCTTATATGTACAGAGTGAGGAAGATGACCTTGATGGAGATATGCAGAAAATGGCTGTGTAGGCAAAAAGGGCTGAAGTATATTTTAAGTCCAAAATGAGGTAGTTGGAAGCGGCTCAGGCAGAGACCTCCCTAATATACTGAACTATAAGAAGGCAAGATTGAAGTCAGGCCCACTAGGTAGAACAGAGCAGGAAATTAACTCCACAGGGAGGCTAAAACTAGTTTTGTTGAGATTGGCTATAATAACAGAATCTTGCAGGTCCGATTGTGCTATATCTCCTCCTCTTCCTGCCTAGGCAATGGTTCCTACATATCTCCATCAAGTTCATCTTCTGTATGCTCCACAGTAAGAGATGAGCTCATTTCCCTGTCACGAGGAACATCCATTTACTTTTTCGTTTACAGTATGAATACAAGTAGTCCTCACTTAACAACCACAACTGGGACCAGCAACTCCATCCCTAAACAACTTGGTTGTTAAGGGAGACATCACATGATCATGATGGGCTTACAACCTCACTTTTGCTGCAGTCATTAAGTGAATCACCCACGGTCATTAAGTTAGACATCACATGACCCCGACTTGTGATTTTATTGCTGACTTCTCTATTGGCTCTGCTTATTGGAAGCTGGCTGTGAAGCATGCAAATGATGATCACATGATCATAGGACATTGCAATTGTCGTAACTGCCCACTGGTTGTGAAGCACCCAAATCTTAATCACGTGACCGCAGGAACGCTGCAATGATTGTAAGTGTGAGGACTGGTCGTAAAATTACTTTTTCAGCACCATCGTAACTTCAGTTGCTAAACGGGACAGATATTAAGTGAGGACTATTTGTACTCAAAATATAATATTTTCCATACTCAAGGCTATCCCAGTTCACCCTAAAATACTTCTTAACCATTGTACCAAATCATTGGTTTATGATCAGATTGTGAGCTTAGCTGGGTTTTTCTATGGCATTCCATTTCGGGAATCTTTATTAATTTTCCTCATCTCAGTTCTTTCCTGAACATTAGCTTAAATGTTTTAAATATTTATTTGTTTTCTTCTCATACATTTAAATGTTTAAACATTTACATGTTTTTATTTTTGCTCTCATATACTTACCCCAACCTTTTCCATCACACTTGGTGGTCTTATTCTTTCAACTTGCCCTCCTTTTCATATCTTCCTCCTCTGACTTCTACTAGGATCTCCCAGCCTGATTACAGGGACTTTTGCTAATATAACTACTACTGTATCTTCCATAGAAGTTAATCTCTCCCTGGCCAGTTTAAACAGAATACTACTAATGTCTCTTTGCACATCAATTACTGTCTCTTTGCACATCCATTACAAAAATAGATATAAAATATAATTTTGTTCTTGTTGATATATAAGTTTGTATGCATGAAGGATATGCAGGAGTTACATTGTACATGGTATGATCTCTAAAGCATTAGATGATAGGGCTGCACACTTTCAAATATTGTTTAGAAGATATGCTTTGCACTAATAGTAGCCCAACTATTTCCAGGCTTCTCTGCAAGCCTGGAAAAAAAAAACCTGCTGCATTAAGGAATCCACTCATGAAAGTTAATTTGATTCTTAAAGCACTGAGACCTTTTTTCAGCCTTCTGTTGAATCAAAGTCTCTGGATGTGTATAACGATCCATGTGTGGAATGGTTTCAGGTAGTCCATGCCTGAACTGAAATGTGTAATTTGTCCAGGCACAGACCTAAAATATGTGCTCCAGGCAGTTTCAGGCTGAAGACAGCAGGGATAGGCAAACCATCAGCAACAGCACTTAAGCAGAAGTAGGGTAAGGAAGGCACTGGGAAGACTGGGAAATGGGCAGGCAGGCTAGTTGGTTATGCCACAATAATTCAAGAGTGGCAGTAGTGGTTGCTAAGCAGAGGTGGGGAAAAGAAGATGCTGGGAAGACTGAAAGAAGGAGCAGGTGATCGAATTAATTATGCCATACTTGCACTTAAGGACAATAGCAGCCTAGGGAAGGGCACTGGAAAGATCAGTGGGCAGGGCAATGCACAGGTTATATGGGGGAAGCAGGGAGAGGGGCACAGGCTTGCCCTACTTGCTTCATAAGACTTTTCCAGAATCTGGCTTACCAAAACCCAGAATACTGTAACCAAGAAGTTCTGAGTTTTGGTTCAGCCAAACTTTGACCTTCCTGGAACAGTTTGACCAAACATCTGAGCCACAATATGTTTGTTTGGGGTTCAAAGCAAAACACATTTTCCATTTTGTTGACACCTGCACTATACTTCCATGAGGACCAAAGCATTTTTTTGGAAATACACAGTCCTATTAGAAGATGAAATCTTAAAGTTAATCTAGAATGGAAGTATGTATGGATTAGCTGTTATAGTATTTCTTAGACCAAACGAAATTGCTAAGAAATTTTAATCATGTTGTGTTTAATAAATTTATATACGTTTCTTTATAGAAATAAAGGACCACAAATTGCTTATGAACGCAGCTTTAGGTGGAAACTAGCTCATTTCCGCTACTTATGTCAGGTACTATAATTCTGATGTAATCATTGTATAAACTTTAAATTTTCCTTTATAATTTTTGTGTTTATGGTTGTATTGATCATTTACTTTCTGTCTGTAGTCAAATGCTCTACCAAGCCATGTGAAGATCAATGTATCCAGACAAACTTTGTTTGAAGATTCCTTCCAACAGGTAAAGTAATGTTGATATAAAATATGGAAACTAACATACAAAACTGCAAAAATGAATATGTTTAGAATCACTTAGATCTGTAGCTAGGAAAGAAAATCTTATTCTATATAAAAACATTTGAATGTATTTATTTATTCAGAAGTCCTAGAAGAAAGAATGTAGCCTATCAAATCTTCATAGTTTAATAAGCAACCATTTGTTTGTATTTATGTTTGTTTGGGGGTTTTTTAGAGGCTGCCTAACCCCAAACATTTCTGAGCAGCTTACACTTTAAAAGCAGGAACACTTAAAAAAAAATAAAGGAACAATTCATAGTCATCCAGAAGGAAAAAGCCAAACATAACAACAAAAACCTTACAGGGGCTCAGCAGCCACCCTGCCAAAAGGCCTGGGAGAACAGACAAGTTTTCAAAGATTTTTGGAACATCATTAGGGTGGGAGTCATACAGATTTCTGAGGAGGATACTGTTTTAGGAGGCAGGTGCCACAATGGAGAAGGCATGCTTCCTAGATCCCAATAGAAGACATTGCTTAATTGAGGAGACCTGGAATGTGCACACTCTGCCCAAACTTACTGGATGGACAGAAACAATGGAAGATAGGCAGTCCCTCAAATAACCGGACCCTATGCCATGAAGGGCTTTGAATTACACCAGAAATCCACTGGAACCAATGCAGCTTGCAGAGCAATGGTGCAATATCATGTGGGCATACCACAGCATGCCCATGGCGCTTTTTACCTTTTTATAGAATTTCTAGGCATTCGTGAAGGGAGAAAGGAAGAAATTCTTGCTTATAATGGTGAGACAGGAGAAGATTATTTCCATTTTTTTTCCTTTATATGCTTTAGAAATAGGTTTTTGTCCCTTCACAGAGTAGGAAGACCATGTGCACTGTCCAGTTACCTTGGCAGTGGAGATACTTTTTTGCAGGAAGCAAAGAAACGAGTACATAGTAAAGTGTGCTATGTCTGGGAGCATTACCTGTTTCATTACCTAATTCCGTCAGTAAAGACGTGTGCGTTTACTATTCCTTGGTAAATGCTGTGGCCTATTTGCCCTTGGTGGCAGTGCTATATGCTGAATGTAGTTTTATGGTCACAACTTTTCAATAACCACATGATGGATAGCTTATTCTGATTGTTCAGAGGGGGAGTAGAAAATATAGAAAAGTAGTAGATGGTGGCTACAAATAAACATCTATTTATTATTCACATTGTACTTTATCTTTCAGTTTATAAACAAAAATATATAAATTAAACATCCTTTAAAATAAAGATACAAAATATGTTTGGAACATTAAAACTTATTAAAATTTTAATGGCTAGAAATAGAATGTAGCTCCATTTGAAGAAGAGCAAATGTGATTAAAGTTGAATGTATTAAAGTATTGTAACAACTTATTCTATATTTTGCCTTTTAATGTTCAATGTTATTTTTTGCTTGATTTAACATTTTATATGTAGATCATGGCTTTAAAACCTTATGACTTAAGAAGACGATTATATGTCATATTCAGAGGAGAGGAAGGGTTGGATTATGGAGGTTTAGCCAGGTAACAATGTTTGTTGAAATCTTATGATCTCTGTCATACCTTTGTCACTAAGAAATATAGATGACTATTTAGTAATAATAATAATTTATTACATTTATAGACCGACTGATTCCCAGTGACCCTGATTAGTTTATAAATTGTTTAAAACTTCAAAAACAAGAAAACAATAGAAGACAAAATTAAGAGTAAAGATGACAAGAATGACAAACTAGGTGGGAACAAAGAAAAACAACCCACACGATCTAAAGCTGGAGGGGGGGGGTTAATTCCCTCTCACCAAAGGCCTGGGTGAAGAGATAGGTCTTCAAGGCCCTTGGAAACACCAGTAGGGTGGAGGGCATTTGAATCTCAGGGGGAACCTTATTCCAGAGGGCAGTTGCTGCTACAGAGAAGGCATACTTCTGGGGTCCCAATAGATAGCTTTGTTTAATCGAAGGAACCTGGAGTGCACCAACTTTGCCAGATTAGATTGGTTGGGCAGATACTATGGGAGACTGGTGGTCCCTCAAGTAACCAGGCCCTATGACATGTAGGGCTTTATTGGTAACAAGCAGCACATTGAATCATACCTGGAAGTAAACTGGCAACCAGTGCAGCTCACAAAGCAGAAGTGTTACATGGGCATACCAAGGCATGCCCCTCACTGCCCATGCCACTGCATTCTGGACCAGTTGAAGCTTCTAGGTAGTCTTCAAGGGCAGCCCCATGTAGAGTGCATTGCAGTAATTGACCTGTGAGGTGGCCAGGCCATGTGTGACTACCTGAAAGCCCGCTCCAATCTAGGAAAGGGAGCAACTGGCCCACCAGATGAAGCTGTGCAAACGCCTTCCTGACCACAGTTGCCACCTGCTCATTGAGTAGGAGCTATAAGTCCAGGAGGACCCCCAAATTGTGCACCACCCTTGAATGTGGAAGTGCCACCCTATCCAAAGTCAAAGATGGCTTATCCCCAGATCCAAACATCCACAGCCACTTGGTCTTGGTAGAATTGAGTCAGAGACGGTTCCTCCCCAACCAAACCTAAACAGCCACCAAGCACTGGGAACACAACCTTGACAGACCTCACTTGGCCAGCCTGGAGTTGAAAGATAAAATTAGGTATCAGTTATATCTTATATCAAAGATACAATTGCCAGTTAAATGCTGACTTGGACAAAAAAGAGGATTCTTCCTGATGCTAGGGTTGTATTGCTGAAACTACATTCTGATGTCACACTCAAATTTCAGTGATAATTTTTTCTTTGGATTATATTGGAAATATAATGAATAATGGCTATTCCTTATATTTCAGGTTATTCTAGGTAAAAATTACAGTATATATTGATTGCCTGAGAGAACAAAATATTACTAATATGTTTCATCCAATGCTTCTTAATTGGCTTTCCTATACCTAGATTCTACCATTGATAAAAAATATAAATAAACATAATTCAATTTACCAAATAAAGCAGAAGTTAAAACTATTGTCCAGTGATCGAGCCAGGAGCTCAGCAAGGAAATTTACCTTCCCTATGTTAAGGAGAAGATAAGATATGTGCTAGTTACCTATTTTTGAAAAGTTTTTACATTCCAAAAACAAGATGGAGCAATATCTAGATTTAATGATGTAGATCAAGAAGAGAATTAATCCCATATTATTGATACTATATGGATTGTGTGTATGTCTGTATATTCCATTTTTATGTTTATTTTAATAATTGTAATTTATGTAAGTTTTTATATTGTACAATCACTAGTCTATTTTGTTATTGTAGTTATATCTCACCAATAGAATTTTAAAAAAATTAAAAAATCATTGTGAGATAACATGTATTGTTTCTTACTGATAATTTAGCAAAGCCAATATTAACTTTCAAAGTAATTACAGTTAGATGAACTCACATAATTGTTCACAGAATTATTAAAGCATTAAGTTAATTCAGATTTCATTTGAACCAAATCTCGGTAAGCTATAATTCTCTATTCTTTCTTCATAGCATCAGAAAATAAACAGACTAACATATCTGCCTAAGATGTGCCTTGAGTATTTATGTCAATATTTATCAACATTTGGAGATGACAATGTTTGTTTTTCTATTCATTACATTTTTAAATAGAGAATGGTTCTTTTTGCTTTCGCATGAGGTGCTGAACCCAATGTATTGTCTCTTTGAATATGCTGGGAAGAGCAACTACTGTTTACAGATAAATCCAGCATCAACAATAAATCCAGATCATCTTTCATATTTCTGTTTCATTGGACGGTTTATTGCTATGGTAAGGGTGATTTCTATTTTATTTTCTGAAAAGTTTAGCATTTAAGTGTATGTGGCTATCATATTGAGATTTAATTCTGCCTGCCTACCAACATTGTTCAGTAGAATAATTATAGTAAGTACATGAAGAAGGAACTGGTGCACCTTTCCTCACAGGAGAAGGGAGTTGTTTTTTAAGTAATGAAAACAGTCTTATAACAATCTGGCATATATCATTTAGTATCAAAAGAGAACCATTTACTGACTGACTAACAAAATGGCAGATAAAATGGAGTGAAATTGGAGATGAAGGGAATACACACATACATTAGTGGCTGTAAACTATTGTAATCATTTAGGAAAAGTATATAGCAGAAAGTTTCCTGAAAATAGCAGCATGATGCCTAAGCAGGCACAAAAGTTTTATTCAGCTATTTCTCAATAGGTTGGCTCCATTGTCCTTCACACATAGAAGGGTGGATATCTGCAACAGAGATATTTAGAATCCTGCATGATTGTACTCTTAAATCATGTGAGAGCCTTTACAAGTGGATCTGGTCTTCCATTTCAGGAATTGTTCGTTTATTGTGTAGAGGATGTCATAGTTAAGTGTCAGTGGGCTAAAGTGTATTATGACTAATGAGTAGGGCTATGCAGATTCTTTAAATGAGATGCTTTATAACATGCTAGAACATGTATGAAACCCCTCTTTTGGAATTGTTGAAGCAATCATATCTTTTTCCAGGCTCGTGTGGCTCCTTTGGCAGCTGTTTCTGGCTATCTCTGAAGTGTGTGCATGTAGAAACAACTAGAAATAGCTGGTAAAGCACCACACAAATCTGGAAAGACTAAGCTGCTTTAATGATTTCAAAAATGTTTTGTAGGTGTTCCCACATGTTCCAAAGCACTCTTTTCAAAGGATTTGTACAGCATTACTGCTGAGTGTGGTTTGCCTTTCTTCTCAAATGATTTTAATCACATGGGGCGAATGCACTGCAGTCTTAAACATATCTGCTCAGAAATAGTGTAAGACCTATGAGTTCCGTGATACGTTTTCTAAGATAAGAGTTTAGGATTGCAGCCTTGGTATAAAGATGTACTGGGGAAAGGAGACAGAATAAAATTCATAGGCAGTTCTGTATATCATACACATTTTGAAGCTATGCTCAGAGCTGAAAACATCATCTTTAAAAAGATACAATCATGTCACATGAAGTATTGAAAATGACACTGAAAGAAACAGCAGATTCCTTAAAATTATAGAGTGTCAAGAGACTGAGGAGGATATGCTCTGATTATTAAAAACTTTGGAATAATTTGAAAAGCAGGCAGTTATACTGACAATTAAGAAAACTATGTTAAAATGGGAAATTTGTGACTTGCATGGTAAATATTCATATCATGGATATATTATTTATTAGACAACAATCTCTACAAAGAGCAGTGTTTTATTAGGCAAGAGAAGCTTGTCCTTTCCCTAAAAAACATGAATTATGATTATATATTGAGGAAAAGGAATCCTCAGTCTAATACTCCAATCACTACTATATTCACAAATCATTTTTCATTTTCAACTGCATGGTGAATGAAGAAAGTGTCAGGTTTCTGTAGGGATGTTAAAGGAACTTGTTGCTATCAGCTACTTCCAACTTGAAGCATAAGCTAACCCACCTTATTGGAAGCATCCTAAAGATGCTTTAACAAAAGAAGGAAAATATGTAAAAGAGCAGGTGGGCCCCATTGTCAATGCCTCCTTCAACAAGCCTACCAGATTGTCTTTTTAAAAATCCTTTTCTGGTTTTTCTGTCATTTGGATCAAAGTGTTATCTGATTCCATACTTTGATCTACCCTAGAGACAATATAAGGCATTTACTATAGTTTCCAGACAAAAAGAAATAAAAGATTTTCTGTTTCTCCTTAAGAAACAGAAGTGAAGATGAACAGAATGACTCTGCAGTTGTGACATGCAGTTCTTGTGCATGATTGTGTTTCTACCTGAAAAACCACCTGGTGTGTATTTCTGGCAAGTGCAAGCTTGTAGCAGCACTTGAAGAAAAAGCAGGAGACATACAGTGACAGGTGGCCATATTTCAGCTCATAAGATATTATTAGACTAAACAAAGACTGTTTTGAATGGTGTGAAGTAAATGGACAAGCCATCTTCTCCCCCACCTCCATTCATGAGCTTCATACCATCAGTGGCTTACTAGACAGGGGAATAAATATCCTTTACCTTAAGCAGGAGAGTGAATACAGCCTTGCAACATAGCAATGACTGGGAACATGTGGGTTGGGAAAAAAGACAAGTCCAGCCATGCCCAGGTAACTGAAGAGGGATCCCCTCAGCACCACCTAGAGAGGGGAGAGAGTGGGTTTTAAAAGTACAAGTTGTGGGGGAGGAAGAGAAAACTGAGGGAAATGGTGGGGAAAACAGCCAGAAATCCTCAGAGATTTGAGGAAGGGATCTAGGGATAATCAAGATAAGGAAATTCAAGTAACAAAGCTGCTGCAGAGCAAGAGACACAAGGCTCTAAGTTAAGGTTGCAATGTATTAGAGTTAGCAGGGTATGCAGGAAAAGCCAATGAAGTTATTTACTTGAGAGATCCTTCATCTCTGTGGTATAGGCAACATTTTAAGATAAGCACTTGCGGTCAGATTGTTGATTTGCTTTCATGTGTGTGCTTCAGTCTGATTTATTATGGTATTTTGAATGTGTCTCTAATAACTTATTTTATTTTCTTATTGTTTGCCAACAGGGTCTCCTATCTCAATTAGTAGATCCAAATTCCATCCTGTGATTTTTTTTATAATAATTTTTATTGAAGATTTTGATTACAATAGTAAAAGCAAATACAAACAGAACTTAGAGAAAGAGAGATGGAAAGAAAGAATAAAAAGTGCAAGGAAAGAAAAAGAAATATTTAAAGAAGTGACTTTTGATCTTCATCACAAGTATAAACAAACTTAATAACTTTTTACCCCCTTTAAGGTTACAAAAAACATCTCTTCTTCCCATAACCCATCCATTATCTATATGTAAATCCAGACATCATCAACTTTTCAGTCCTCGTATCAGCAAAAAGTCCATAAAGGTTCCCAGACTTTTAGAAACACATCTTATTTTAACCTTGGTCAAACAAACCAACTTTATATTCCTTCTTTTTATTTCTAACAATCTTGATCTTTAATTCATTCAGATATTGCCATAAGCTTTGATCTCTCTTCAATTTTTGTTTTTCCCATCCCAGAGGCTTCTTCAAGGCATTAGCAAACCTCTTTTGTAAATCTCATAAAAAGTAATTATCTGAGTCGTTCTCTTGGTTTATCATTTGTATTTCCACTTTAATTTTCAAAGCTTTAACCAACTTCTTTCATATATCCAATCAAAAAATCCTTATCCTGGTCACTCTCTTGGCTTGTCATTTAGCTGCCTTCTCTGTCTTATAAACCACGCTTTTTTTATTATCCCGTATTTCTGCTTCTTATATTTCTACATTAGGCAAAATTTGTTTCTCATCTGTCATTCCTTCGTTAACATCTTTTGGACATAGTCTATCCATAGAAGCAGAGTTCATTGCTGACATTGCAGCTACTAATTTCTGGCCGCATTCTTCAAACATCTCCTGAAATATTTCAGATGTCAAAACATTTTATGTCATTTTGTAAGTCCCAGTACTAACCAAAGACAAAAGACAAGTTTTCACTTTTTTTTCCTTTTCAGCCTGAAATCTTTAGTCTCCTCTAGTGTCCAGTTTCTGAAATCATAAAGTCTCAAATCTCTATTATGACTTACGATAGCCAAAACAATTTGGTTCCCACGAAAAGCTGTTTATACAATTATTTTGAAAATAATTGTATAAATAGTAAAAGTCTTACTATTCCAAGTTCGTCTGGACCCTTAATTCATTTATAACTTTCTTGGATTAAAGTCTTATTTAGTTTTTTGCTATTTATTTCCAATTTTTTAAATTCTTAAGCTTATAGTTAATTTTTCTTTTGTTCAAGAATGAAGGTAGCTTTTTAGACTTGTCATTCTGAAGACCTCTAATAGCCTTAAGATAGTTAAATAGGTAATTTCCTAAAGTGACTAGAAAGTGAGGTTAATGAACCCAGTGTTTTTTAAAAGGCTCTGCGGTGGTTGTGAGCATGATGGCTGTTCCCCCTTTGTCTCCCAGTGCTCAGACCCACGGGAGACTGCTGCCTATTGCTGGTTCTTCAGTCTTTGCCACAGTTGTCATCTCCGCTCTTTCAGAGATGTGTTAATTTGCCATGCTTCCCCTGAAAGTCCAAATTCCATCCCATTATCTGTCCCAAATTTTGAGTCTCATCACAGAATCATAGAGTTGGAAGAGACCTTAGAGGTAATCTAGGCCAATTCCTTACTCAGTGCAGGATCTACTAGAGCATCTCTTGACAGATGACCATCTGTCTGAAGACCTCTAGCAAAGGAAAGCTCACCACTTCCTGTGGCAGCCTGTTTCACTGAGAAACAGGAAGCTCATCCTGATGTCTAGCTTGAAACTCCTTCCTTGTAGTTGTAGGCCACTTGTTTTGGGACAATAAAGAATAAGTCTAGTTCCTTTTCTGTGTGACAACCCTTTAGATACTTGAAGACTCCTCTCCTATCTCCTCTTATCTTTTCTATAGACTAAATATACTGAGAATGCTCCTCATAGATTGTGATTTCCAGATTCTTCATTATCTTGGTAGACCCCTTCTGAACTAGCTCCAGTTTGTCATTGTTGTTTTTTTTAACTGGTGCCTGAAAGTGAACACAATACTTCAAATGGGGTATGACCCAGGGCCGCCTTGAATATAAGTCGGCAGTGTTATATGGCTACTGCAGAGGCAAAGTAAAAGTATTGTTTCTAAATCACAGGAAATAATGTTTTTCACTGCATTTTGCACTGATTTTCTTCATAAGCCCTTGAGTACTATGTCCAGCTCTGGGGCCCATTGTTTATAAATGATTCAAAGTAACAGAAATAGGAGCTGAGAAGGTCAATAAAGAAACTCAAAAGACTGGAACATAGGTTTTATATGGAAGGATTGAGAGAGCAAGTTATGTTTTCCTTGAGAAAAGAAATTTTAGGGTAAATATGAAAGCTCATTTCAAGTACCCGAATTCTTGTTTTCTGCTGTCATTAGTAGAAATTGTATTGTAGCTGAGCGTTACTTACTAACAATAAATAAAACCAATTATCAAGGAAGATGTGAACTTTCTTTCACTGGATGTACTTGGTCCTTAGGATTATCATGCATGTTTATGGGTTCATAAGTACATGTTAATCTGTATATATTTGGGAAAAATCATGATTTTTGTAAGTGTAAATAAATGTTTTAATATAAAAGAGATGCAGGTTTTGACAATGTAACATGATAGATATTATAACACATTTTTCTCTTCCATTAAGTTAATAGAAAGATCCAGGTAAAGTATCTGACCAGAGAAATATATGTGCTCTGCCAGTCTTAACTTTTATTTGAAGGGATCTGGTACTATAGGTAACATATTAAAAATTATGTTCTAATCTGCATGGTTCTATACATACTTAGTACAGATCACAAGTCACTTTTTTTATCCTCATTTATAAGTGAGATGACATAATTCATACTAATTGGACTGCTATGTCTGATATAAAGACAGTTCTTCAGATTCTGCAGTGTTTTCAGTGTACTTTCTATTTAAAATGGACATACAACAATGCATATATTAAGGAAAGTTGTTAGAGTGAGGAAATCCAAGTTTTAGTCTACTCTCATCCATGAAATTCACTGGGTGAATTTAGGTCCTTCATTCTCAGCTCAACCTACCTTAGAGGGTGGTTGTTATAAGAGGAAATAGAGGAGGGGGACACTAGATAGGCTGCTTTGAACTCCTGAAGGACAGTTGCGATATAAATCTAATAAATCAGTTCAGGAAAGTTGCCAACAAAAAAAGATAGAAATAACTATTTGTTGGAACAGAATTGTGATTAATACAAAACTGGAACAGTTGGATTTAGATGGGTCCATATATCTCCTGGGTAAAGAAACTTATTTGAATATTTTCTAAAGCTAGAATAGGGTTTGGGTAGATTCCTTAACAGTGTACCTTATTTAAGAGAGACTTCTTTAGTTCCTTCTACCTGCTGTAGCTCTTTTTTTTTTTTTTTGGTTAGGTTTCTTTTCCTTTTTTTAAACATTATTGGCTTTTAACCAGTTGTGTGTTTAGAGGATTGTTATATAGAGTGTTGACTTCGCAATGTGTAGTTCACAACCATTACTCTATTCCATTCATGACACTGGCTATATGGCTATGTTCTGAAGCTACAACTGAAATATCACCTGCCAGGGTAATTATTTATCAGGGCTTCCTTCAGTGTTGATGGTGTTCTTGTTTCCTGTTCTGCTTAAGCCTTCTCCTTCTGCACACAATCCATATATGTCATTCTAATTACTACAACTAGAAACAATCCATTTTGAGTTTTCAGTACACTGTTTTTATCAGATGTACTATTTTCTATAAACCTTTTCTTTGTTACAGCATTTATTGCTTTTTTAGTGCAATATACTTAAGACTGTTTATATCAAATACTACACTGACTTTTTAAATCTTCAACAGGCATTGTTTCATGGCAAATTCATTGATACTGGGTTTTCCCTGCCATTCTACAAGCGCATGCTAAATAAGAAACTCACAATAAAAGATTTGGAATCTATTGACACTGAGTTTTATAATTCTCTAATTTGGATAAGGTTTGTAAATCTTTTCAGATGTTCACAGTTTTTTGTGCCAAAGTAAAGTAAACATACTTGGTTAATCTTTTTTTTTTTTTTTTACCTTTCTCTCTTAGGGACAACAATATAGAAGAGTGTAATTTAGAAATGTACTTCTGTGTTGACATGGAGCTGCTAGGGAAGGTTACTTCACATGAGCTGAAATCAGGAGGATCAAATTTACTTGTTACTGAAGAAAACAAAGAAGAATATATTGGGTAGGGGATAGAGAAGAGTAAAGGACAATGATAGATTTGTTCTTATACATAGTATTATATATAAAAAATCTACTGTTCTGCATACATATAATTTTTGGCATTCTCTCAATAGGCAGTGCCATGGACTCTTAGAACCATAAGTGAAAGGAAAAAGAGGATTTTCCGTATCTTTCCTTAGAGCACTCTTTGAATCTAGTAATCTTGTCAGAAAGTTATCAGGTATATGATGAAGTGCAGAAACTGTTGTGAAAAAGAAGAATTGCCCAAAATACAAAATACATGAGTGTAGCTCTTCTGCATAGCCATTCTCTTTAGTGTATGTATATAATATATACAAATTGGGTAGTCCAGTTTTTCACCTGGCTCAGTAGTCTGGTTTTATAGCTAGAGCTCAGTCTGGAAATTTTCATAGTTAATTCTCAGACTATGTTTCTCCAGAAAAGCACTACAATTAATACAGGATATGTTGGAATGCTAGTACATTGTTGGAAGACCTTGAAGGACCAGGTTAGGGACAAATCGTCATGGAGAAAATCTATCTATGTGGTCGCTAAGAGCCATCGACTTGATGGCACATAATCAGTAATGCTGTGGATGCAGTCTTAAAAATAATAATTCTGGAGTCTTTTAGGTTTATTCAAGTGGTTTAAAGCATTATATGCTTTAAAATAAAGGATTCTATTTTCAGAACGATAAAGTTTCTTCTGTTTTAGTTTAATGGCAGAGTGGCGGTTTTCACGAGGAGTACAAGAACAAACCAAAGCTTTCCTGGATGGATTCAATGAAGTTGTTCCTCTTCAATGGCTACAGTATTTTGATGAAAAAGAACTGGAGGTGAGATTTTTCAGCTATAGTGGACAAAAACCTTCTAAATTAAAATATTACAATGAAGATTAATACAAGCAAATGGTTTTATCCATGTTCAGTAAGGTGTAAATAAGCAAGCAGATAGATCTTGAAGTGTAATGAAATGATATATTGAAAATTGTTTTAATTTACATTTCAGAAAACCCAAGCTAATATTAAATTTTGTGAACTTTTCTAGGTTATGCTTTGTGGTATGCAAGAGGTTGATTTGGCAGACTGGCAAAGAAACACTGTTTATCGCCATTATACAAGAAACAGCAAACAAATAATATGGTTCTGGCAGGTATAATACTTTATTTGTTTGGAGAACCAGCAAACATAAAGTCAGTGAACATGTGATTTTTTTTAAAAGAAATTCTGAAATAAAGCAAATATATCTGCAGGAATTTTTCATATGTTCATCATGTAAGGCTACTATGGAAATTTGCAGAACTCCCCAAAGGTTTAGGGTGCATTATTTCTTCAATGTAATTGGTATTTCCTAGTTTTTCCTAAACTGAAGTAATCTTGCATTCTCAGTTGACTGTCTCTTGAGTGCCATTGTGAAAAAGTTGTCTGAGGGTTTCTCCAAGCTTTCAACTGTGCTTTGTAGGCATGGAATTGAATGTGAGTTTCTTCTTAAAGTGAAGATACCAAACATGGAAGCATCTGGGCAGAACAATAATTTTATTTTTTACTTAAAAAACATCTGAATGTGTTTGCTAATCTGTTCCAGAAATGTTGAAAAAGTTCACTCGGGCAGTGAATCCAGTGTTTCAATTAAAACTTTCTCTAAGCTCACCTTTACATCTTTTAAAAATATCTTAGCTATACCTTTCAACTGTGAAAAGAGATTTTAGAAATAAGGGCTAACATCATTTTGCCTCAAAACCATTCAGAATTTATGAGCGTGCACTTAAAGTAATTGTAAGAAATTAGGGGTATGCATGAAATAGAAAATGTATTTTGTTTCAAATTTGAAATAGAACATTGCAGTCCAGACATTTTCTTGACCCATTTTGTACTTGTTACTGTGTGACAGAATCTCAAATCCTAAACCAAAACAGTTTTACGATATTTTGGCTTTATGAAACATTAGATTCAGAACAAACTTTTAGGGCTGCAAGAATCTGGACAAACTCTAGGTAGAAGAGAAAGCTTTAAGCCTTTGATGCCATCTATTGGTCCCCAGGTTTTTGCAGCCCAAGTTTGGAAGTTTTCTCCCTAGTCTTCCTTGAACTTACAGCTGTTATTTGATCTGAGGGTTGTTGTTGTTGTTCAGTCGTTAAGTCGTGTCCGACTCTTCGTGACCCCATGAACCATATTGCGCCAGGCCTTCCTATCTTTCACTGCCTCCCTGAGTTTGCTCAATTTCATGCTTATTGCTTCAGTGATGCTATCTAGCAATCTCATCCTCTGCCATCCTCTTCTCCTTTTGCCTTCCATCTTTCCCAGCATCAGGGTCTTTTCCAAAGAGTCCTCTCTTCACATTAGGTGACCAAAGTATCTGAGCTTGAGCTTCATTATCAATCCTTCCAATGAGCAATCAGAGTTGATTTCCTTTAAGATTGACTGGTTTGACCTCCTAGCAGTCCAGGGGACTCTTAAGAGTCTTCTCCAGCACCACAGTTCAAAGGCATCAATTCTTCGGCGTTCAGCCTTCTTTATGGTCCAGCTCTCACAGCCATACATTACTACTGGAAAAACCATAGCTTTGACTACGCGGATCTTTGTCGGCAAGGTGACGTCTCTGCTTTTTAATATGCTATCTAGGTTTGCCATAGCTTTCCTCCCAAGGAGCAAGCGTCTTTTAATTTCATGGCTGCAGTCTCCGTCTGCAGTGATCTTGGAGCCCAAATAAATGAAGTCTGTTACTGCTTCCATTTCTACCCCTTCTATTTGCCAGGGATTGATGGGTCCAGATGCCATGATCTTAGTTTTTTTAATGTTGAGTTTCAAGCCAGCTTTCGCACTCTCCTCTTTCACCCTCATCAAGAGGCTCTTTAGTTCTTCTTCACTTTCTGCCATTAGGGTGGTATCGTCTGCATATCTGAGGTTTTTGATGTTTCTCCCTGCAATCTTAATTCTGGCTTGTGATTCTTCCAGCCTGGCATTTCTCATGATGTACTCTGCATATAGGTTAAATAAGCAGGGTGACAGTATGCAGCCTTGTCGTACTCCTTTCCCTATTTTGAACCAATCGGTTGTTCCATGACCGGTTCTAACTGTTGCTTCTTGGCCCGCATACAGATTTCTCAGGAGACAGGTAAGGTGGTCTGGTATCCCCATCTCTCCAAGAATTTGCCACAGCTTGTTGTGATCCACACAATCAAAGGCTTTTGCATAGTCAATGAAGCAGAAGTAGGTGCTTTTCTGGAACTCTCGTGCTTTCTCCATGATCCAGCGAATGTTGGCAATTTGATCTCTAGTTCCTCTGCCTCTTCGAAACCCAGCTTGTACATCCGGTAGTTCTCGGTTCACGTACTGCTTAAACCTAGCTTGTAGGATTTTGAGCATAACCTTGCTAGCATGTGAAATGAGTGCAATTGTGCGATAGTTTGAGCATTCTTTGGCATTGCCCTTCTTTGGAATTGGAACGTAAACTGACCTTTTCCAATCCCGTGGCCACTGTTGCGTTTTCCAAACTTGCTGGCATATTGAGTGCAGCACTTTAACAGCATCGTCTTTTAGTATTTTAAATAACTCAGCTGGAATACTGTCATCTCCACTAGCTTTGTTGTTAGCAATGCTTCCTAAGGCCCACTTGACTTCACTCTCTAGGATGTCTGGCTCAGGGTCAGTGACCACACCAGCATGGACATCAGGGACATTAAGATCTTTCTTGTATAGTTCTTCTGTGTATTCTTGCCACCTCTTCTTAATCTCTTCTGCTTCTGTTAGGTCCCTGCCTTTTTTGTCCTTCATCATGCCCATCTTTGCACTAAACGTTCCTTTGATTTCTCCAATTTTCTTGAAGAGATCTCTAGTCTTCCCCATTCTATTGTTTTCTTCAATTTCTTTGCATTGTTCATTTAAGAAGGCCTTCTTATCTCTCCTTGCTATTCTCTGGAAATCTGCATTCAGTTGCTTATATCTTTCCCTTTCACCCTTGCTTTTCGCATTCCTTCTTTCCACAGCTATTTGTAAAGCCTCATCAGACAGCCATTTTGCTTTCTTGCATTTCTTTTTTTTGGGGATGGTTTTAGTTGCTGCCTCTTGTACAATGTTACAGACCTCCATCCATAGTTCTTCAGGCATTCTGTCTACCAAATCTAATCCTCTAAATCTATTCATCACCTTCACTGTGTACTCACATGGAATATGATCTAAGTCATACCTGAGTGGTCTAGTGGTTTTCCCTACATTCTTCAATTTAAGCCTAAATTTTGCAGTAAGAAGCTCATGATCTGAGCCACAGTCAGCTCCTGGTCTTGTTTTTGCCGTCTGTATAGAGCTTCTCCATCTTTGGCTGCAAAGTATGTAATCAGTCTGGTTTCGGTATTGACCGTCTGGTGATGTCCATGTGTAGAGTCGTCTCTTGTGTTGTTGGAAAAGAGTGTTTGCTATGACTAGTTTGTTCTCTTGACAGAACTCTATTAGCCTTTGCCCTGCTTCATTTTGTACTCCAAGGCCAAACTTGCCTGTTATTCCGATTACTGCTTGACTTCCTACTTTAGCATTCCAATCCCCTATGATGAAAAGGACAACTTTTTTTGGTGCTAGTTCTAGAAAGTGTTGTAGGTCTTCATAGAACGGGTCAACTTCAGCTTCTTCGGCATCAGTGGTTGGGGCATAGACTTGGATTACCGTGATGTTGAATGGTTTTCCTTGGATACGCACTGAGATCTTTCTGTCGTTTTTGAGGTTGTACCCCATTACTGCCTTTCCCACTCTCTTATTGACTATGAGTGCAACTCCATTTCTTCTAAGGGTTTCTTGCCCACAGTAGTAGATATAATGGTCACCTGAATTAAATTCACCCATTCCCGTCCATTTCAATTCGCTGATTCCCAAGATGTCGACGTTCAATCTTGTCATCTCATGTTTGACCACATCCAGCTTGCCTTGGTTCATGGATCTTACATTCCACGTACCTATACAATATTGTTCTTTACAGCATCGGACCTTCTTTTCGCTTCCAGATACATCCACAGCCGAACGTCTTTTCGGCTTTGGCCCAGCCACTTCACTCTTTCTGGAGCTACTTGGAATTGCCCTCCGCTCTTCCCCAGTAGCACATTGGACACCTTCCGACCTGAGGGGCTCATCTTCCGGCGTCATATCTTTTAGCCTTTTAACATTGTCCATGGGGTTTTCTTGGCAAGGATACTGGAGTGGGTTGCCATTTCCTTCTCCAGTGGACCACATTTTGTCAGAACTCTCTGTCATGACCTGTCCGTCTTGGGTGGCCCTGCACGGTATAGCTCATGGCTTCAATGAGTTACACAAGCCCCTTCGCCACGACAAGGCAGTGATCCATGAAGGGGTTTCTCTGAGGGTATAGTTATTCAAATGGAAAGGAGTGTAGGGAGAGAGAGAATGTCCCCATGTTTCTTACCTCTCACACAACCCTTTCAACAAGTTACCTGTTTGAGCAAAAAAATTCCAGTCAACCCATTAAGGAGCTACTTTAAAAATGCTTTAAAATAAATATCCTATTATAAATCTCTGTCATGTATGCTTAAACCTAGGCTTGCAGGCAGGCAGGAACCTGGGCTGTGTCCCTTTGCTAATATTTAAAAGTTTACTTTCAGATTTACCTTTTTCTCCCTGGTTGACTACCAAAAACAAAAATAGAATTGCAGTTTCTAGCTGCTGCAATGATCATTAACATCAAAGGGGGAAAGGAGAAACAAGGAATGAAGAAAGGATGGACCTTAAGAAGCCACACATTGGGAAGCAGAAACCCTGTTTGGCTGCCATAGTCTATATCCTAAATATAAATTATATTTACAGTGCCACTACTTGTTAGCAAGCAGAAGAAACCAGTATGAGTCATGCACACACCCTCGCTTGGCAAGACAGCATTTTTGACACCTGACACGATAAAAACAAAAATAAAAGAACAGAACTGCAGAAAGCAGATCAAATAAATAAAAAACAAACTTTTTGAGCAAAATGCATCATGAGCTATATCAACAGTGCTTCCCCACCCCCACTCCCACCCCCACCCCCCGCCCTTTTCAGCTTATTAGGCCGACCAGTATAGAGTCTTTTGCATTTTAAAATGTGCTGTGAAGTCTCCACAAACAAAAGGTCCAAGAGAATGCAAAGGATGGAATGCGAGGCTGAATGAACAGCAATAAAGGCAAAAACTTCAAAAGAGCCAGTCAAACTAAAGCAAACCTTCAGCACAGATGTTTTGGAAATTTTTTGAGATAAACCCATATGGGGTCTCTTCCCCTGGGAATCTCATTCCAGTGATTGCTTAGTGGAATTTCTTGCAGTGTCGGCTAACAATATCTAAGTATGTCCTAAAATATTAACCAATTTACATGCTTATTACAGTTAAAGCAATCAATATAAAACCTTATAATGCAATCAGATAATCTTGGTTCTGCAGATATTTATCAGTGAGGTTTTTTAAAAAAATTGTGTTGTAACTGCATTGTTTTCTTATGTAGTGTGTTTCTGGGTTGCTTTTATGTGGGGTTTATTTCATACAGGTGTGTTGGTGATGGTGTTGGGTTTTTGAGTGGGGTGTGTATTTTGCCTTTGTGTTACACAACTCTCCTGGACTGTTGCATTTTGTTTATTTTAGTAGAAAAAGTTGAGCCAAGTTAAGTGTAATATTTTACATTAAAATTTTTTATTAAATATAATGAATTCTTAATTAACTGATATTTCAGAATAATATGTCTTTTAAATTTATTTATAGTTCATAAAAGAAGCTGACAATGAAGTCCGTATGAGACTGATGCAGTTTGTGACTGGTACATGCCGGTTACCACTGGGAGGATTTGCAGAGCTCATGGGTAACTAATCAGTGTAAATAATTCTGAAATAGTACCTTGTTCGTATAAAGCTACATTTTCTCCCAAATATTAAAATGTCTTTAAGTTGTTCGTGATTACTACAAAAACGTTTTTTAAAAAATCTTTTTTTTTCTTTTTCTTTTTTTACAGGAAGCAATGGTCCTCAGAAATTCTGCATTGAAAAAGTTGGGAAGGAGACCTGGCTACCAAGAAGTCACACATGGTGAGTTAAAACAGAAAATTGATCTGGAGGAAGGCCTGAAATCAGACTTAGTCTTGTGCTGAATAGGTCCATTGAATGAGATAGATTTATAGTAGTCATGACCATTATCAACTCCCATTTATTTTATCAGGAAACAAGCAAACAATCTATGATGCAGTTTTGCTCATTCATTGCTACACTTTTGAGGTATGCCTGGCTGCAGAGGTGATACCAGCATTGGACTAGTGTGTGTGTATTATATTTACTTAGCATAATAGGTAAGCTATGCTGGGGTACAGTTCAACTCTTGGTGATTACACAGACAAATCCATAGTTTATTTAGCAACAACATGGAAGTTATTGGATTTTTAATTTTTTTTTTAGTTCTTCATCTAGCTTACAGTCCTAAAATTTCTTCCTAGAATCTAACCAAGCACTATTTAGCTACAACTCTGCTTAGCTTTGGGGTGATTTCTAAGCACATAATAACCCATCTTTTCCTTTTTCGCTATATGTATTCTAATGAGCTGTTTCACGTGTCAGGCGCTTTCACATTTAGAGACGTGCAATAAGTTGCACCAAATTTGTTCTTTTGTGCAGGTATTGAGGGATAAATTTGGTTTAAAACAATCTTATTCTGCAGCAGAGGTTGGTTTTTAAGGCTGAGACAAAATGTTTCTCAGTGCATGTTGAGTGAAAAATACAAGAACAAATAAGTGGAAGATCTGTCAATATCATTTTGCCTATTTGGCCAAGAAATGTATACTTCTGAGCTATGCAAACTTTGGAAATTGCCCTATCTATAATGCACTTTTCAGAGTTTTCTTAGAAATTGAAAAATTTTGGATCAAAGACTCAATGGAGAGAAATGTTTAAATGTTAGAGCTGATAGAACTGAAGATCTAAAATGATAGGTTATTGCATCCATTAAACTAATGCATTCTTATGAGATTGAGTGAAATGGTAAGTAGACAAAAAATAGTTTTTGTTGTTTTACTTTTCTCTGCAGTTTTAATCGTTTGGATTTACCGCCTTATAAAAGCTATGAACAGCTGAAAGAGAAGTTGCTTTTTGCAATTGAGGAGACAGAAGGATTTGGACAAGAGTAAGACTCATCAGAGTGACACTTTCATTTTTTTCAGATAGGCTGGAGCAACTAAATTGCACAGTTAGTTGTATATAAGCTGTTTCTTCTGTACAGCAGTTTTTCTGGAAATCTTTTTTAAAAGAAGTTCTGTTCTTCCACAAAGATATGCAAAAAGTTTTACTTTCTCTACTTATTTATTTTGCCCCTCAGAGATCGGCCAGAATGAAATTGAAGCAGAAAAAGACTTTATTTTAAAATGTGTGTGTATGTGTGTGTGTGTGTGTGTATATGTATATATGTATTGATATATATATATATATATATATACACGCACAATAGTCAGCTCTAGTTTTATAGAGCTTTAAACTTAAAAACATCACAGCCATTCAGAAAATCAGGAGTTTCATTCTTGACTTCAGAAATGTACAGACTGCTCTGTATTCTTCTAACTTATGCAACATCTCTAAGGTTCTTTCTATTGCATGGCTGTTATAAAAGGTGTTAAAGGCTTCTGCCAAATACATCTTCACTATGTAGAAAAATGCTGCTGGCTTTTTGAGGTGATAGAATGTAATTCTATCAGCCTAATTTCTTTAAAAAGTAATAGCTGTTAACCCTCTTTGCTACGTCTATGTAGCCCTGGTCATGAGTAAAGCCTTTATTACTTGCACAAGAATAATGTACAGTGAAAATGAATGTGATTATTAAGACATTGGTGCCACTGTTCTAACTCACAGTAGAAGCTGAACAGACTATTTTAGCTCACTGAACAGCATTAAAAATTGTTTACATACTATCTTGGGTTATTTCCAAGAGAACAGTAGGTAATCTTGAAGAAAAAAATAAAAGTTGCTTACATATTCTGTCCTAGTCTGGTATTTTACCGGCTTTTCCATAATATTGGTTATATGCCTCAATTTCATAGGATAAGCTAATTTGAAATTTAGGAGGATATGAAATGTAATGTGAATTGCTCTGCTCATGGAATTTTATTTTTTATTTTGCTATGGATTTAGAGAGCCCTAATGAAACTAGTCACAAAAGCTTGCAAAATTGAATTAATTTTTAATAGTGTTCAGTATTCTCATCCCTTTAAGTTCAAGAAAATAAATGCAGATGTTCTTAAACATCTTTAAAATTTGTTTTTATAAAGGCTAAGTCTTATTTGTCATTAATGTACAATATATATAAAGCATTAAATTATTTTAGCAGTATTGAGGGGCATTTGCTATTAGCAAATGTATAATACTACAACATTGATGTGAATTATATCAAATGCTACTTTGAGCAAACTGTGCTTCCTTATTAGAGTAACATTTTAAATTACCATTGTATCATGCTTTCATTACTCATTGTAAATTCCATTAAACTTACAGTTTTGTACACACATAAAATAAATTTCCTAGAATTAACATTTCTGTAACATATCAAACTGCAAAAAATCTGTAAATGCAGTATGATTCTGCTGTTATTCATTTTCTCAATATAGCAGTTGGATTCTACCAAAACCTTATTTTTCTACATATTGTTACACTTTATTATTCATGGATATTAACCTGTGAATGCTTTGATAAAAGCACTGAATTAATGGGCTTCAGTCTATCTTGTTAGATAACTTCCCCCTATCGAGATGGTCTTAATTTCATAATGCCCTCTCACAATACACATGGGTGCCTTAAAATAAAAGCACCCTATTCCTAAGATTTGGAGAAAAAATGTATTTAGATTCACCTGAATTATTCATGTTAGTTTATAAAGAAAAAACACCTTAAAAAGTATCTGAAGAAAGAAATGGTTTACCTAACTTCTAGTTCTACATTCAAAACAAAAGAAACACTATTATTTGCACTATTGAATAACTGAGAGAACCATTGCAACAGTTAATCTTGTAAATCAGTAATTAACAATAAAGAACACAGTGCATCACAAAATATACTCTACTTATTTTTATTTGATCTATCTATTATTCAGAGGATATTTTGCAAAAAGAGTACAAATGAAATTCTGGTATAAGTTTATTTGGGAAGAGGGGACAAAGGGGAAAACAAAGCTCCAAAGCCAGTTTTATTGGCATTCAGGGGAGCTAAACAAGGGGAGCACTAGGAAAGTAAATGTAAATGATAGCGATTGTGGTTAAATATAATTTATCTTCCATTTTATACTTTGCAATATTTTTTCTGGTAAATCAATGGAAAGCAGAAGTATCTCTATTAGGTAATATTTATGCAGTGTCACTGTTAATAAGAATATCCATTAAGCCAGGGGTGCACAACCAGAAGGCACAAAGCCACATGTAGCTTCCAGAGACTGCCAGTTGCTCTCCAACTGTAATTTGTAATGTGACAAAGGGCAAAAATTATTACATACAGATTGGAGAGGTTTTGGCTTGGCTCTGTTCACTCCTTTTAAGTTATGCATCCTTCAGCTAACTACTGCTAATAGCAATGGTATGTGCAGTCATGAAAACAACATTTAACCCAATTCCAGTCATGAGAAGAGAAACAGCCCAAATTAAGAATTACAGTAGTGTATGGTATTAAAACATGTAGGTTCGTAAACATTAATTTATTGGACTATGAAGGAAAAAAGTGTAAGTATTTAGTGTTACCTTTCCATATCTGGAGGATCAGTGGAAATGAGTAACATTTCAAACATTCTGCCCCCAAAAATGTTGCATGTCAAAGGGAGTTGGGCAAATATGCTATGGCCATCTTCCTTCTACTCTCATTTTCCCATGTTGGCAAGACTGTAAGCAAGGTACACATATTCTAAGTTTATCACTGAGTGATTTTCATGAACAGCAACCCCAGCTGGAGAGTTCAGGTTTCAATGACTGACTGTATCTACATCTAGTTAAATGCAAGTCACAGGTGCAGGGCATTATATAACATTCTTTTTACAGAATATCTTGTTTAGTTTGTCCATTTTCGCACAATTCAGCAGACCTTGATTTTCTGGCTGGTGAAGGGGAGGACTGCCTAATGGTAACTGAGTATTCTGTCTGGCAAGGAAGGTAGACAAGTTGCTTCTTATGGTGCTTCTTTGGTCAAAATCCTTCCAAAGCATTCTTTGGGCATTTCTAGCCTTTAGCTAGGGAAAAACCCTTCTCTACCCAATGCACATGTTGCAAGAGATCCCTCCTCTTTCCTCAATTCACTGAGCCAACACACAATCAGCAGATAATTCTGGTCTACAATAAGATTTAAGCTTGCAAAGGGACAGTTGTGTGAATGCAAAAAAACCTCAAGGAGCCACCGTTACAGGTAAGCAATCTGACCTCCTCCTCCATGGTCTCAGTGGTTCACACAAATGGGAAAGTTGCAAGTTTGATTTATAATGCAAGTGGGAAACCATGAGAGAGTTGGAGGGAGTTATCTAGCCAAAAGCTACATTTGATTTGTGTAGTCCCAGGGAAAAAAAAGTTTAAACAACATATTTCTTTAACAGGAACACCCTTCTGGAAACCTGTTAATGTAGCAACTACAGAATGGGGGTGAATGCTATAAGGAAAGTTTTATTAGCTAACTGGTCAAGTAATATTACTAATATATTGTGCTGTACTTTATGCTGAAATAGGTAGAACTCTGTTAGGGGAGGGCACTAGAACTGGAAAGATGCTATAATTGGGATATGCAACATTCATTAATCCAGAGTTCTTTAGAATGTTCCATTTCCAGATTAATGAATGTTGCACATCCCAACTATCTGAACGCAGAAAAAAAATAGTTCAGCAAACATTGAGGCAATGCAGCAAAATCTCTAAAGGTGTGGATGGATTCTTGGAGGGGGAAAAAAAAAACTGAGAAACATGAAACTGTGAAACCACCTTAGACAGAAATGAAGGATCACAACAAAGAACTACCTTGTCCTATGAAACCCCAAAATAAGAGAAATTGATAACTGTCATATGATTGATAAAAGCTGTTGGAAAAATCAATCTTCAAAACTATCAGGTGCAGGCCTAGAGAATTAAATTGTAAACTAAGACTTTTGACATTGTCAGCATATCCAGCAATCTCAGGTGACAGTATAGGTCTTTGGGGAAATAAATAGAAAACCCAGGTTGGTTTGGCCATAATGGGATGATCAAAGTGACATCTGAGCCATCTCCCTGATGTTTCAATGTAGCTGTGGTCCTGAAAGGGAATGGGGGAAGAACCACTGATGTCCCACCCACTGAAACAGGTATCCCTGATGAACCTTGCTCTTACCCTGCTTAGCTGTAATACAGATTGTACTGTGTGTTGCATCTCAAAATGGCAATTCAATCAGTGGGGTCCTCTGCCAATGAAACAGACAAGGACATTGGTCCACAGTTGCTACTTGTGAAAGCCTCCGGTAGTTCAGCCAAGATGATCAGCATCTTGGTTATTAAAGCCCTTAAAATGAAGAGTTACCAGCTTAATCTGATTTATGTATGCTCAAGTTCTACAAAGTAATGGTGAGAAGTGGAAATCATGAACAAGTATGTCCCCAATTAATGATTCAACTTATTATATCAGGAATTGTATAATAATATCTGAATTACACAACTGGAGCAGTGATTCAAATGTTAAGAGATCAAACAACCTGTTTAGAGTGTTGATGTGATTTGGAGAGAACCATCTGAAAATTGTTGCAGTGAGGTTCCCAGCCCTGCAGAGAATAATCCATTGTTTTATGGAAAGGACCACTGGACAAAATGAAAACATTGAAATTGATGGTTTTCACTCAAATATAGCCAGAGAGATCTTCACATTGGTGGTAGTCCTGCCTGCTATTCTGTAGATAAAATTTGAACAATCCAATTTTAATATATGAAATACTAACCATGTCTGAAGCGGTCATAGATGGGACTGTGGGTGGATGGCCTATCTGGTGGCATGAGTGTTTGACTGATGAATGAATTCAAGTCTATTCTTGATTGATTCATTAAGTGTGATCAAGTTGGTGTTGACTCTTAGTGACCGCATAGATTTTCTTCAAAATGATTTGTCCTCAACCTGGCTTTTTAGGTCCTTTAATGGTACATTCATTGTTGTTGTCACTGAGTCCATCCATCTTTGTTGTTGTCCTCTCTCCACTTTTCCCAGCACTATGGACTTCTCAAGGTCTTTGCGTATGTAAAAAATACAATAGTTTGAGCTTGTTCATTTGCAATTTGAGTGAGAATTCTCGATCAATTTGTTCTGTGATCCATTTGTTTTCCTGGCTATCTCTGGTATTCTTAAGAATTTTCTCCAAAACCAAAGTTCAAAGCAATCAATATCCTTTCTATCCTGCTTCTTCAAAGTACCAACTTTCACTTCCATAGAATGTCACAGGGAAAACCATTACATGCATAATTCTAATCTTGTAGATACAGAAACACCATAACATCCAAGGCCTTTACTGTTACCGGATCCAGTGCTATCCTGCAGTATTTCTTGATTGCTGGTTCTTTTATTGTTGATAGTCAATCCTAACAAGTAAAAGCCCATCTGCCACTTCGGTATCTCTGTTGTCAGTTCTAAGGCTGATTGCTGTACTATGGTAATTAGTTTATATTTATTATATTAATTACAGTACATTATCGTTTATATTACTTTATATTTAATTATAAATATATCCCATTTTTTCACTATTTCTTGACTTTCAATACTAGAGTTTTTAGATCATTTGCATTTTCAGCATAGGTTTTTGCTGTTTCTTCCTCCAATTTTAAAACCACACTCATTTTCCAACCTAGCTTTCCTCAATATATGTCAAGATACAATTTGAATAAAAATAAGGAAAGACCATGTTGCCATGTTCCACTCTCTTGCCAATCTAGTCTCCTTTGCTAGATTCTGTCTGGACTGTGGTTTCCTGTCCTGTGTAGAGTTTGCAAGAGGACAATGAGATATTCTGAGATTCCCATTTTCCTAAAGACATTACCCAGCTTGATATGGTTAACACAGTCAAAGGCCTTTCTATAGTCAGTGAAGCACATACTGGCTTGGTTTTAGAGTTCTTGGCTTTCTCAATTATCTAATGTGCATCAGAAATAATGCCTTTTTTCCTAATAATTGTACAGTTTTAGAACATACAAGAAATGGAATTTCTAAGTTTTGAATGGTAATGTCTACTTCAAAAAATAAATTCAGTTTTTCATATAAATTGAGTCAAAGATACTATTAGCTGACAAGAAACTTAGTTTACATTTGACACAGGAAAGTCTAGGGATTTTCTTGTCTTCTAAAGGACTGTATTGTTGCTTGCCATATTTCTGTAGATATTTCATCCATTCCTGTAGCCTTCTGCCATGGTAATGACCATACTGCTGATCTAACTTCATCTTCTAGAACTAGAGGTTCTTATAAATAGGGACATCTTCTATGGCAGTGGTTTTTAAACAAGGGTAAAACAACAGAGTCTGTTTTTGTTTTTATGGGGGTAATGACATTTGAGATCTGGAAAAGGGGCAATTGGGTCAAACATTTTAAGAACCACTGTTCTAACGTATCTTGAATATTGGCATCCTTACTATACTGTATTTCAGAATACTCCTTATGTTTCTGTTTAACCTTCTTTGAATCAGTTACTATCTGTCTATTGGCATCCTTTAGCATGTAAGTTCAAGGTTGGAGCCTCCTAAATTTGGAGATCTTTTGAAGACTTTCCTTGTTTTATCATGTCCATTTTCATCTTTGATGTCTTTACAGATGTTGTAATACTGCTCCTTATCTCTTCTAATGGCTGGCTGAAATTCTTCGTTAAGTTCCTTCCTGAGACCTTTGTCTTTCCTGGCTTTGGTTTCTTTCTGTTCTTGGCAATTCCTATGTCTGTTTTGACCTTCGGTTTGCTTTCTTCTGTTTCTTGGTCTGTGGCAGTCTTTTTTCACATCCATCCTCAAGAACATCTTTGATTTTATTCCACAGTCTCTGGTTCCCTATCAGTGCGATTCAGCAGTTCATAGTAATTCCTGATGTTCTCCTTGAACTGGGTATATGGTCAAGAACATATCATGGAAACTGGTTGGCTTTGTTCTTCTCCCTTAGATTCACTTAGAACTTGCACATGAACAAATTATGATTTCTTCCACAGTCAGCCTCTAGCCATGTGTTTACTGTTATAACTAAGCTCTTCCACTTCCTTGTACCAATAATAGTCAATTTGATTTCTTTGGGTTCTATCTGGTGACGTCCATATATATAGATGTCGTTTTAGTTGTTCGAAGAATGTATTAGCAATGAAGAAACCGTTGGATTTGCAGAAATTGATATTATTTTCCTGCTTCATTTTGGTTTCTTAGGTCATACAGTCGAAATGTTTTCCTCCTCACTATTTCCAACTTTGACACATTCCAGTCTGCAACCACAAGTGGCACATTTGTTTGCATGTTCTGGCAATTTCAGCTTGAACTTTACCATAAAACTTGTCAGTTTCCTCTTCTTGTGCATCAGTGGTTGAGGCATAAATTTGAATTACCAAACCAGAGCATGTTCTTCCTGTCAGATTGATTAGGATGGGTAGAAATAATTGAGGAGAGACAGTCCCATAAGTAACCCGATCCTAAGCCATGAAGGGCTTTAAACGAAACAACCAGCACCTTGAATTGCACCTGGAAGGACACTAGAAACCTATGCACCTTGCAGAGCAGTGGTATCACATGTGCTGAGTAACTGTCACCAGTAATTGCACTTGTTGCTGTATTTGGCACCACTTGAAGCTTCTGAACACTCTTCAAAGGCAGCCCCATGTAAAGAGCATTGCAGTAGTCCAATCTGGAGATCACAAGGGCATGAGTGAGCAGGGCCATCAGTCCAACAATAGGCACAACTGATGCACAGCCCTAAGCTGTGAAAAGGCCCTCCTAGCCATGGCTGCCATCTGCTCTTCAAGTGGGATCTGTAAGTCCAGGAGGACCCCCAGATTGCACACTAGGTCTGTCTGAGGCAGTGCCACCTATCTAGAACCAAAGCTGGAAGATCCCCAGAACTAGGAGGTCCAAAAACCCAGAGCCACTCAGATTTGCTTGGGTTGAGCTGAAGCCTGTTGTGCTCCATCCAGGACCCACAGCCTCCAGGCACTGAGACAGAGCCACCATGGCATCACTCAAAGCAGCCTGGAGTGGAGATATAAAGCTGGGTATCATCAGCATACTGATGATACCTCACCCCAAACTGTTGGATGACCTCACTCAGCAGCTTCGTGTAGATGTTAAACAGGAGGGGAGAGAGTACCAAGCCCTGAGGCACCCCACAAAGGAGGGGCTGCTGGGTGGATCTCTCCCCCTCTATCAACACTGACTGGAACCAACATGGGAGGAAGGAGGAGAACCAGCAGAACACCATTCCACCCACCCCAGCTCCCAGAGCTGGTCTAGGATACCATGATCAATTATATCAAAAGCTGCGAGAGGTCAAGAAAAGCAAGGATGAATACACCTCCTCCATCCCAGTCCTGCCAGAGGTCATCCAAGAGTGTGATCAATGCTGTCTCAGTCCCATACCCAGGCCTGAACTTTGACTGAAAGGGGTCCAGATAATTTGCTTCTTCCAGAGTCCTCTGAAGCTGCAACACAACCACCTTCTCTTGCAAGATTGGTGTCAGCCTTATGAGGTAGACCAGACAGGAAACATGACCAGGTGAGCTAATACTACTTTATTGTAAAGCTACATTGACAGAATCTTGCAAGTGTGAAAGTACAATTCTCTCTCCACTCCCCACCCCCCATCTCCTTTACAGCCCAAGAAACTAGGGAGGTCTCTTTTGAGCCTCTTGCCCTGCCCGCTGTCCAGTTGTGGGCTATGCTATCTCTTATCTGACTGTTCCCTTGGCAGTGTCTTCTGGCCCAGCCCTCCAAGATCTTTCCCACATACCATTACACCATTTGATCTTCTAGGCCGCCGCCATCAATTGCACCTCCCTCAGCCTCATCCAAAGTCTCTCTTCCATGCAAGCCAATAAAGGGCATCCCACGTCTCCGACACTGCAGGCCTCCTTCCTGCCACTGCCACACTGATGAATGCTGCTGAGCACACAAACTTCCCAACAGCTGATCAACACTTATGGAGATCCCAGTGTCTTCCTTCCATTGGCTCTGGGAAAGCAGTCCTCTGTCTGGCAGTGTGGAACAAGAGGTAAGCTCTGGGCACCATTTGTGGCCCTGTCCCAAGCTGTAGCCATTCCTAGGATACAGACCATGTGGGCGTGATGGCAAGCACCAACAACCCAGTCCAGGACCAGGAGAGGGAAGACTTAGAGGACTTCTCCACCATCTGAGCAAGATGTCCTCTCCTCCAACCATCTGCAACATTCTAAAAACCACCAACTAACAATGCCCACTCCGCTAACACAACCAGCCTCAGTGCCGTGTTGGGGGGGGGGGGGGAATCACTTGACAATCACTTTATCTTGTCTATGTGGTTTTCAGGGTGAAATGCAGGAGTGGTTTACTACTGTCTTCTCCCATGCAGTATGAAATTATGCTTCCTTTCATTGTCATTAAATCTGCCTCTAGCACTTTCCTACATTGCAGCTACCCAATACTGGTGCTTGCTTGCTTTAGCTGGGAAGCTGGCATCACCTTTACACCTTAGGCAATTCTACTGATGTATACTCCTGTTGTGCTCTGCTAATGCCTCCCAAGAACACACCACCATCACGCTAAAGCAGCCTCACAGAATTTGGGTAGTCTGCTCCTGTGTATCAGATATTCTGGATAAAAGTGAAAGATTCCTTCAAGTCAGACTCAGTTTCTGGTAATTAGATGGACATGAGCATGCAGCTTTCTTGGCATCACAACCTGCTCAACAATGTTGTAAGGTTCACCAGCCACCCTAACCAAAGGCCTGTGAGGAAAGCCATGTTATAAACAACATTTTAAATGAAATCAGGGTAGAAACCTTACGGATTTCTGGGAAATGCTGCTTAAAAGGGCAGGTGGGCAACCAAGATGCCTCCTTCCCAAGTCCCGCAAATGACACTGGAGGAAGATGAGGGATGAATCCAACCAAACATGAGTTAGAACCACTATTAAGGCCTACCTCATAGCAATAAGAGTGGTGAAACATCATTATTTCTCCACTCTTATTGCGTCCACAGACTTCTGCCCGGCAGCCCTGTTTAGGGTTACCCAGATCCTCCTGCATAAGGGGGGCTTGGAGGTTTACCTTTAAGGTTGTGCAGAGCAATTTGCTGAATATCTGGCAGATAAAATTGCCCAGATTAGTTCCCAGTTGGAGGCCAAGAGTGGTGCACATCCTTTGGAGATGCCTGGGGAATGGACTTGCCAAGTTATCTGGGAACAGTTTGATCCTGTTGGGCCTGAGGAAGTGGACAGGGTCCTCGGGTCTGTAAGCACAATCACCTGTGTGTTAGATCCATGCCTCTCCTGGTTGGTCAAGGTCATCCGGGAGGTAATGTGGGTGGGTTCAAATGATGGTTAATTCATCCTTGAGGGAGGGGGTGCTCCCAGCTCCTTTTAAAGAGGTGTACCAGAGGATCCTGGATGAAATGGATTATCTGGACCCCCTCCAGTCAGGTTTCAGGCCCGCATATGGGATAGAAATGGCACTGGACAGATTTTTAGATGATCTCTGGCAGGACTGGGATGGGGGTAGTGCATCCATTCTGGCTGTTCTTGACCTCTTGGTGGCTTTCGATACCGTTGACCATAGTATCGTTTTGGGTCAGCTGCAGGAGTTGGGGGTGGGGGGGCAGAGTTTTCTGCTGGTTCACCTCCTTCCTCCAAGGCTGGTCCCAATCGGTGTTGATAGGGAGTGACAGGTCCAGACCGTGGCCCCTGCTTTGTGGGGTGCCGCAGGGCTCAGTGCTCTCTCTGCTCCTTTTTAACATCTACATGAAGCCACTGGGTGAGATCATCCATCATCCATTATCAGTATGCAGATGATAATCATACATCTCTGTATGAATTATCAGATGAATTAAGTGATGCTGTGGATGTTCTTTTGTGGTGCCTGGAGGCTGTGGGGGTCTGGATGGGGAACAACAGGCTTCAACTGAACCCAGGTAAGATGGAGTGGCTATGGGTTCTGGGCTCTTCCCTATCTGGGGTTTTACCATCTTTTGTTCTGGATGGGGTTGCACTGCCCCAGACAGATCTGGTGCACAATCTGGGGGTCCTCCTGGACTCACAATTCCTGCTTGAGGAGCAAGTGCCAGTCATGGCTAGGAGGGCCTTTGCTCAACTCCATGTTGTATTCCAGTTGTGCCCTTTCCTGGATTGGGAAGCCCTTCTCTCAGCCACTCATGCACTAATCATCTCCTGTATGGACTACTGCAATGCACTCTACGTGGGGCTCCCTTGGAAGTACCTGGAAGCTGCAGCTGGTGCAGAATGCAGTGGCATGGGCAGTTATGGGCACCTCTAGGGCTATGCATGTAATGCCTTGCTGCATGAGCTGCATTGGGTGCTGGTTTGCTTCCTGGTCCAATTCAAGGTGTTGGTTATGACCTTTAAAGCCCTGCATGGCATGGGTTCAGGTTACCTGAGGAACTGTCTCATCCTGGTCACATCAGCCTGTCCCACCTGGTCCGGCAGGAAGGGCATGTTACAGACCCTGTTGGCTAAAGAATTCCAACTGGCAGGGTCTAGGAGAAGAGCCTTTTCTGCTGTTGCCCCTCTCCTGTGGAACATCTTGCCCCCCAAGGTGAGATTGGCCCCCACTCTTCTGGCCTTCCAGAAGAGACCTGGCTCTGCCACTTAGCATGGAGATCTTAATGGAGGCTCACAGCACTAGGGTGGTTGGTGGTTTGAGGATGCTCTCTTTTAACTTTGTATATTTTTGTAAAGACTTCTATTGTTTTTTATCACTTTATTTGTAAGCCACCTACAGTCACTTATACAGTGAGTTGGGCAGCATATAAATTTGATTAAATGAATGAATGAATGGTCTTGTCCTGGAGGCTTATTCATGATAGCCAGATGCTCCCTACTCCTCTCTTGAGATACCTTGGGTTGCACTCCCTCATTCTGAAAACTGTTTTGCTTAGGTCCATATGTACACAGTTCCTTTGGGGGACTTGAGAGTTAGCATCTCAGAATCCTTCATCCTATAACACACTTGCTGAGAAATTCAAGAAATTCTCAAGAGGCTTTTGTTTGCTCAGTGACTGATACCAAAGATATATTTCTTGATATACAAGAGAAAGTCTGCTAGCACCCTTTGGTCTGTTTTATTCCCTCATGATTTCTTGAATCTTAATCCCCTCAAACTATTGTATAATTTTGGGTAGGTACATAAAATGTTTTGTACTATAGGAAAATATACTCATCTGCTTGATGAAAAAGATAAGCTGGGATGGCGAATAATAGAGAGACTGAAGGATTGTGGGAACAACCCAACAGTTGGGTTTCTATGCCTATCATGACAGCAGCTATTTTGCAGCTATTTCCAGAAAATGTTATGCAGTATATGAAAGGAGTCCTTCCATCGCAATGAACTATTAAAATCAATCAAGTTCAATCAAGAAATCCAAACAGATGGGCATTCAACCTCTATAGGAAGATCTCAAACAAGATCTCTTCCATATCTGAATCTTTCTTATCCCCCACCGGATTAGCTTCAGTTTGTCTATATCCTTGATAGGTTATTTTGAGAAAAGACTTCAGTATTTAAGACAGAAAGTGTAAGTGCACTCTTACTCAAATGAACATCATTACTCATTAGAATTTGTGTGGAAAATGGAGAAAGGACTCAGATTCCCATGAATTGTGTCTCTGTATGTTTTTGTGCATATCTATCTATCTATCTATCAATCAATCATCACCACACACAGAGGCTCAAAAAGGTGCCCTGACTTCCCCAAGGCAGCTGGATGGATGGATGGAAGGAAGGAAGGAAGGAAGGAAGGAAGGAAAGATGGGAGAGAGAGAGAGGAAGGGAGGAAGGAAGGAAGGAAGGAAAAGGGAAGGGAAGGGAGGGAGGAAGGAAACTGATGTCCAATAAAGATGTTAATAAATGGGACAACCAAAGTGTACCTTGCTGGTTTTAATGAGCAGTTGTTTAAATGGTTTTGCTGCTGTCTTGCATTCATGAAACTCTTTGAAATATTTTGAAAAAATAAGGCTTCCTGTGGATAATAAACTATGCACCAACATCTTCCAAATATGCTTTGCAACCATTTGAAACTTGACTAAAAATGGAATCAAGCTTTACCATGTCAAAAGGTTCACATAATTTTCTAACCCCTCATTCTCCAAGAGGAAAAGCATTTATTCCTTTGGCAATTGCACACAGTTCTCTGGCAGGAGGGAGACAAACAAGAACCTGTGTGCTAAAATGGAGAGCAGAAGTGGAAACAAAGAAAGAACTCAGATGCTCCTCCAACTTTTAAATAAAGTTAGAATTTGCAGGAAGGATTTCTCAGGTAACAGATTGGCACAGAAGCAATACCAAGGTATTTTCTAGAAGAATAGGGAAAAGTTAGCTAAGAGCAGTGTTAAGTTTAATTTCTTTTGCTTGTGATAGGAGTTGCTTCTAAATAAGAACTGCTGAGCCTCATCTTTTTGTATATTACTGGAATGTCTCCTAAGATGCTGTCTGTGATTTGAGCAGTCTTATATTTTTATTTCTTTAGCAGAATTTCACATGTAACTGCTTAAAGGTAAAAGACATCTCCCCAATTCTTTTCCTTGTTTTAACAAATACAGTTTCTGCTTAACAGTTATGAGACTGGTTTACCTTCCCACAAAGGAGAAAGTAGAGAGGGGCTATTTTCCCAGTCACTATATGGCCAGGAGGTGGTCATTTAATTGTTTTCCTCATTTTTTTCTTTTTAATTTGCCAGAAAAGCAACAGATACTATAGAGGCTCCCCCTCTCTCTCACATGCTGGGATTATGAGAAGGATGCAGGATAAAGCATCCCTCTGGGAGACAGGTGGTAGCAAGCAGTAACTAACAATCTGCAACATAAAAGACACAGCTAGGGATTTCTTCTTTAAAAATTCTCGTAAAGCATATACCAGCTGGAATCACAGTATAACCTTTTAGCTTTCTGGTTAGTTACTTAGTTCATCAGTTCATACATTTTGAGTAATCATGTCATATAGAATTTAGTAGTTCCAAAGCTTCTTTTTGTACCTGGAACAATAGAAGTAAAAAGAAAAAAATAAAGTGCTGTTCCACAGCATATAAATCATGTAAAAACAGTTGTGTCAGTGCACTCTGTTCTGCTAATTTGCCTCTGATTATTATTGTCTAAGAAAATAGATTACATCAGTGAAGGAACTGGATACTTCAGTAACATTTAGAGGACTAAAGAAAGGTTCACCACTCCACACAGGCATTGATCTCCAATATTAGATCTCCGCTGATCTAATTGGCCCAGCCAATTAGATCTAGTAGGGAGAAGCTGATGCAATCCCTCAGATTCAGGAACTTAGGCAAGGAGGTGTGGTGCCAAAATGTGAAATAGCCTCCCTGTGGAGATCAGACTGGCTCTCTTTGCTGTTTTTTGCCAGCTCTTAAAGGCCAAACTTTTTTGGAGAGCCTTCCCCAATTTGATTTGATATCGTCATCTTTTTTAAAAACAAAGCAAAACAAAAACAAAAACTTGTCTTGTTTTTATTTTTATATGGGGTTTTATGCTGCATTTCTTTTTAATGTGAGCAGTCAAGAGTTGTTAAAGCATTGCATTGGCATACAAAGATGTTAAACAAGCAAACATTGGGTTCTGAACTTCCCCTGGCACAGCTGGTTTGAAGTTTCTCTTAGTTACAACCCTGGGTCAATAATCATCTCTTAGACCAGTCTATCTCAGGGCTGCTGTAAATTAAAACTGGCAAGCTAAGATAATTTCGCTGCCAGGTAAAATTCTCACAAGGAAGCACAACGGAACCCAACTAGAGGACAATATCAAAGTTTACGGATCCTTCTCAACAAATCCAATCTTTCTCCCCCGCAAAAGGGATAGAAGGAAATCTACAGGAAATTCCTCTATCCTAACCATCATAAAAACTTAGTTTTTATAAGAAACAGTAGCAATGCATACTAACATAATGTTCATATTAGTTATGCCAGAGCTAACATTTCTCTAATAATTTTGATAGTCTGTTAGCATCTAACATAGAAGGTATTTCATAGAAAATGTTATACAAGTTATTTCAGTACACCTTTCCAAGAGTTCTTTAGACTAATAATAATAATTTATTAAATGTATATGCCACCCAATTCCCAGTGCCTCTGGGACTAGTATTCTCAGCAAAGACCATGTTAGCTGGGGAGTTCTGAGAGTTGGTCCATACATCAGAGGGGCACCCTGATTGGGAAACACAGCTTTAGGCTGTAATGTGAAGCTAATGGAAAAATGGATGTGGGTTCAATATGTGTTCTAGCATATCTTGCAAAAATATTGAAAATGTGTAATATATTTATATAATATTCATGCATGCATACATACTCACATACATACCCAGCTGGAAAAATAGCTTACCTGCTTGTCCTCCTCTGTATGTGGAAGCCGATCTTTAGCTTTTGTTAACCACAGAAGGGCCATCTTTTTATTATTTAACTTCATGTATGTCTTTCCCAAGAACAGCAAGTTTTTACTATAGAAATTTGGCTCAACTACACAGAAATAAAAACAAACAAAAAATCCTCCAGTTTTTAGTTTGTAGTCTAAAGCTTATCTGCCTTTAATTTTTGAAAAAGCTAAGCATAGTCTCAGTACACACAGAGAGAGACAGAGACAGAGCACTACTTTTTACTGGGTGGTGAAGGATATTTGGTTTGGTATGCACTGTAATAAGAATGTGTTTATTTTGTACCCACTAGGTCTATATTCAAATTATTTATTATATGAGTACTTTTACAGATTTTGAAATGTAGTTTGGCATAAAAATGCATGTATTTTTGTTGATACAAGTATGTTTCATAGTAGGAAAAATGTGTATATTTGGTTAAATTAACACAAAAAAGAATTAATAGTTTTTTTGTGGCAGGTAGGGAAAATTAGAAACTCAGCAAGAATAAAATTGATAATTTTGCTTACCTCTATGTATTGGCAACACTTGCATGGCTAACTAAAGTATGTTCTGTTGCCTCTTATGCACAAACTGCAGTGTTTAATCAAATTCCCTAAGAAGCCAGAAAAGGAAATTATTTCCTTCCTTCTGCTACTGCTATTTCCAACTAAGAATAAGTTAATTCTTAACTTGGCACCGCTGCTTTGCAGTACACAGGGGGTGGATTCTTTTAACATTTTAGGTATACCGTTAAGTTTGTTCATTTATTTATTTATCATTATTAATTATTATTGTATTTTTATACTGCTGTAATATATGTCGACTCCCAGTGGTATAAATATGCCAAGCTTAACAAATAGAACTTCATGTGTTCTGTAACAGAAGCACCTGTCTAAACAGCCAGGATCCACATCAGCACTAGCCCTTGTGGGCTCACATGCACAGGATTTTAAGCTGCCTTTTTCAAGTAGCCCCCAAGATTTCTGGTGATGCTGAGTAGCACCCCATACAAAAATCCATAAAATCCTGTTTGGTTAGTAGGGAAACATTTCAGTATAATGGGCTTTTTAAAGCTGGCCTAAAAATACATAAGAAGTCTTATTGTAATTAATTTTCATGTATCATAATGTACTTTGTATGTATTTTTCCTAATTTACCTAACTTAAATTGTTCAAGTTTTTAAAAATGGAAATAACTTTGCTTCTGTTCTTTGACATGAAAATCTATTCACTGTACATTTTTATAATGCAAATACTCCTGATGCAAGTTATTTTCTTAAATATAGCTATTATTTACTTCATAGCATAACTTTTTTCAGACACATTTTTGTAGACTTTTGCTCAAAAGGACATATGAAGATTTGGTTTGATAGAATGCCTAAAATTGCTCCAAAAGAATAAGTGACTATATACAATACAAAAGGCTAAGATTATAGTTAACCAGGATGCAACAGAGGATTGCATTATAGAAAAAGGCACAAGGCAAGGATGTCCATTATCCCCATTATTATTTATTCCAGTTTTGGAGGTACTTACAGATAAGATAAGAGAGGATAAAGATATACAAGGTATAAAATTAAAAAGGAAATTTATAAACTGAGAGCCTTTGCAGATGACCTGGTTATTACTCTCCAAGATCCCATAAAGTCAATAGATAAATTGCTAAAGACATTGCAAGAATACAGAGAATTGGCTGGTTTTAAAATAAACGAACAAAAGACCAAAATGATGAATCTGAATATGTCTACAAGGGATCAGAAAACTCTTGAAACTAAATCTGCCTTTCAAAATGTTAAGAAAATAAAATATTTAGGTATTGAAATAGCATCAAAGAATGTTGATCTATTCCAAAATAACTATGTAAAAGTTTGGAAGGAAATAAAACAAGATTTAGCAAGATGGGAATGTATGCAATTATCTTTGATAGGCAGAATATCTACGATTAAGATGAATATCTTGCCTAGAATTTTGTTTCTTTTTCAAACTATCCCAATAGTTATAACTGACAAAATATTTAGACAATGGCAAAAAGATATATCAAAATTCATATGGAAAGGAAAAAAACCAAGGATAAGATTTATGATATTACAAGATTTAAAAGAAAGAGGAGGTTTAGGTCTACCAGATCTAAAATTGTACTACGAAGCGTGTGGACTGGTATGGTTAAAAGATTGGATTACCTTAAAGAATAGTAAATTATTAAATTTGGAGGGTCATAATAATAAATTTGGATGGCATGGTTATTTATGGTATAACAAGATTGAAGCTAATTATTCACAAACCATGTCCTAAGAAAATCACTACTTAAAATTTGGGACAAATATAAACAAATTTTGTTACCTAGTTTACCGCTATGGACCTCGCCTCAAGAGGCTATTTCACGAAATGATAACTGGGAAAATATGAATTGGCTTAAATATGAAGATTTATTAAAATTCAAAGAATTAAAATACTCAATGAAATCAAGGGAAGAATTAACGAGGGAGGGACACGATTGTAATTAGTTTACATATGCCCAGCTAGTAGTACAATTCAAAAAAGATACAAAAAGTTTTACATTTTCCAAAAAATTCAACAAATGGGATAAAATATTACTGAAGGAGGAAGACCATCTTATATCAAAAATCTACAAAAATTTGTTACAAATTAAAACAGACAAATTTAAAATTAAGGATTGTATGATTAAGTGGGAAGAAAATTTTGGTTATGAAATTAAATATGAGGGATGGGTAAAGATGTGGACAAAAGACTTAAAAATTACACTTAGTTACAACTTAAAAGAAAACTTGTATAAAATGATGTTTAGGTGGTATATTACCCCAGAAAAATTATGTAAAATGAATAAGAATATAACAAATGTTTGTTGGAAATGTAAAATGGAAACAGGAACATTTTTCCATATGTGGTGGACCTGTAGAAGAGCAAAAAAATATTGGGATGGAATTCATAAGATTATTAGTATTATGTTAAAGACAAATATTGAGAAAAAGCCGGAATTTTATCTGTTAGGATTTATGGACAATCAACTTCATCAGAAAGATGGGAAAATATTATTACATCTAATTATTGCAGCCAGAATTGTATATGCACAACATTGGAAAGAAGATTATATACCCACAATAGAAGAATGGACTATAAAAGTTCTTGATTTGGTTCAGATGGCAAAACTTAACAGAACAATTAAAGGACAACAATATGGACAAATTTCAAAATAATTAGAAACCCTTCCTGGATTATATTGAGAAACACAGAATATACAAATGGATATATTATAATATTGAAATAATAAGAATGAAATATAGATATATAGTAGTATAGTTAATAACAAATACAGAAAATGTTTATATCATTAGAAATAATTTCCTCAAAAGGAAAGTAGGAAGTCTTTTGTTTGTTTGCTTATGTGGGGTTTTTTTGTTTTTTTTTCTGTTTGTTTGTTTTGTTTTGTTTAAGGTATGTCTTTTGTAAAAGGCTTTTAGATCTCTGTTTGATTTTTATGTTTTGTATTGCTTTATGTAATTGTATATTTTACTTGTGTAATAAAATTTTTCTAATAAAAACATTACCTGTGGGACTTATAACCCTCCTTATCTTTTTACTTTTTATTATCATAAATTTTTATTATTACTAATTCTTAATAATAATAATTTTCTTATTAAAACTAAGAAGCATTTTTAATAAACAAAGGAGACATGCTTGTTCTAACACACACACACAATTGCTTTCAAGAGATGGTTTTAACAAACAATTACAATTATATTTTTAGTATCTCTATTAAAAAGAATATTAAATAGTGTACCAAACCATATAATTAAGAGGCTGCATATTCAGTGCTCTGAAACACTATCTATTTTCTAATTTATAATTTGTATATCTCTATAATGACTAGAGAATCATGTGCTAAATTCTTTATTTGGGATCTATGTTGATACCTCAGTAGATACATCATTAGATACAGCTGAAGTGAATTTTAAGAACATTCATTTATCTATATCCTTGTTTCACATAATACTATACATATAATTATACTTTTATATATTATCTAACACATTTGAATTTTGATTTCAAAATTAAATTGCCATGCAATATGCTTTCTTACATAACTTACCATTTTCAGCCTTTTGAAAGTAGCGTAATGCCTAAAAGACATTAGCATTAAAATTAGAAAAGTAGTGTTAAAGTAATCCAAATCCTTCCAGTAGAAAATTAAAATAGTTCAGGAAATAAGTAACTACAATGTAACTTGTGCTTTCTAAGAAATACTGCTGAGTAAAGGGCATGCTATATGTTTTTCCCTTTATACTTTTCAAGAGGATATATTTATTTACAAAAATAATTAAAACTCAATTGTATTTTATGAAATAGCTGGTATATTATTGATGTTATAGTCAATGAGTAGTTAGTCATTTTGTAGATGATTTTCAGAATCTCAAGTTTTGTCCAAAAATATACTGACTTACACTACAGCTACATAGCTTGTGAGGATTAACTTTTCCATCTCCTTTTCTTCCAGTGTTTTAAAGGATAATACACTAAAAAAGAAAAAGCTATATAAAATACTATTGGGACACATACCTCTTCATAGGTAGAGCTGGGTGGTGTTGAGAATAAAACAGCAGCTATGTTCCTCTGATACCATGGCATATCAGCAAATGTGTAACACCTGTAACATGAAAAAAATGTATTTATTTATATTTTGTTTGCAAAAGTATATCTCCTAAGGCCACATTGATTATTTAAAATCACATGACTGGAGGAGGCCAGTGAAGTTTAACTTTAACCCAACTCTAGAAAGACTGGTTAGCCTAATTGACTACTGTACCCCCAAATCACAGTCAAAGAACATCTAGAGAAGGCAATAAGTAAGTTATATGCCACTTAAGAGTAGAAAAGCCTCAAAAACACTGGTTAGTTTATTCTGTATGAGAATTCTTCTTTGATTCCCAAACATATTATGACTTGGTGCTGACTAGTCACATATGTGTATAGATATGAACTCTGGAGTGATTTGGGGACTAGAGAGAGTAACCCAAACACATTCTCTTCTTTTAGCCCTATGCTTTGCTTGGTTGGTAAGTTATAAGAATAGGACTTAGTTTAGCTTCTCACTGGAGGAGAAGGGGCAGCTACAAAGGTGGCATAAAGTCTTAGAAACTTCCAGGAGGACATGTCAAGATTAGAGAGAAGAAACTGAGCAATGAAAAATCTGGCTGGCAGCTAAGGGTGCAACAATGGCTAAAACGGACTAGTCAGTTTCAATAGTTGTTGAAGACAGAATAACTGTTGCTGTCCAGGTTAAAGTTGGCTGGTAAACCACAGATGGATTGAACAGTTAATCAGGATTTATGGGATGCCGAGTGAGATTAGGATAAGACTTACCAAAGCGTTCAAGCAAGTGCTGAAGAAGAGTGCCAAAGAGGAACAACACACACAATTGTGGGGACACTTGACTAGAGGACCCTTGAGCCAGGGTTGAAGATAGATGGAAGCAACATATAATAAGATGATATGTAGTTTTATTTTTGTTTTTTTTATCCGCACTCAATCGTTACCAATTCTGCGGCAACTGCCTGGACGAGTCCCTGCAGTTTTCAAGGCAAGGTGTTTTGGAAGTGGTTTGCTAGTGTCTCCTTCCTAGAGCAGAGCCCAGCTGGTGAGCACAGGAGGCGGGGTTTCCGTTGCTTCATGCCTTTTTTGGGTGTGCATGGCTTCCGCGTTACCGGCAACTGATCCCCTCTCCCGTGCAAGCACCGCCAGCATTTTTCCTCCCACTGGGGTGAGAATACCCATTTATCTACTCACGTATGTTTTCGAGCTGCTGGGTTGGCAGGAGCTGGGGAGGAAGCAGGAGCTCACTCTGCTGTGCGGAGCTGGGCTCAAACCGCTGAAGTGTCGATCATTTCTGGCCAGCAACTTTCAGCGTCATTAAGCCGCTGCGCCACCGCATCCCCTTTGATATGTAGTTAGCACACATCATATTGTATTAAGATCTGTTTACTAAGAATGCTTTGACAGCAAATGCAAGTCTAGGGAAAAATCTTTGAAGTGCCCAAAACCATGCTTAGAGAAGTTGGGGGAGATTCACTCATGAAAAAATGCTGAAGCTGAAAAGCAAAGGTCTTTGTCTACTCAGATAAGGCTTGGCTAATACCCAAACTGCTAATAATATCACCAGTAAATCAAAGCCTGTATCTCTTTCATTGTGTTTTATTTGGCCCTTTGTTTAAGACAAGCACATTAATTATCATGTTTGCAGAAGTCCTTCTTTAATTTACCTAGTTTGGAGCTTCTCAATGGTAGGGAAGAAAAGGCGGCCTTTTTAAAGAAGGTTTGGGCAAAATGTTACCACCTAGGATGTAAGCCAATCTATAACTTATAGCAAGAGACAAGGCTTATGATGGTTGATCAGGAAAGTAAATGCTAATAAAGGATATTTGAAATGCAATCTTTAACCATTAGGTAAAAACTGGAGTGGGAAATGTGTGATTCTTCAAATACTGTCATATACAAGTCCCTGATCCCTTATGATTGTCATGCTGGCTAGGGCTAACAAAAGTTGAAATGTAGTAATCACTGAAGGCAAGATCGATGGACTGAGTTACAGTGGCAATGGGTGTACCATTGGAAGACCTGAAGGATCAAGTGAGGGACAGATCGTCATGGAGAAAATCTATCTATGTGGTCGCTAAGAATCAACACTGACTTGATAGCACATAACCAATAAAAAAATTACTGAAGGACCATATGTTGCTCATCCTTGAATTAAATAATTCAAGGATTAGATAAACAAATAAAAAGTAAATTTTTCCTTGACATAGCTCCTAAACAGATGGCCGGGAAATTGAGAAACCATTGAAATTAATTCAGAATACTGGTAGACTGGGGAAGGGGGAAGTTTGCTGTTTAATCAGAAGGGAATGAGGACAGATCAGATGCAAATACAATGTTTTTTAAAGTACAAACTATGTATTTTATGGAAAATGGAGACATATTACTGAAATGTATGTATAATGTTACATATTATAAGACAGTGCTGACAGGATAGTTCATTTGGTCAGGAAATAATTGCAAATACTAAAACCATTGTGCAATTATTTCACGTTCCACATATCAGGCAAAATGTTGGCATTTCAAATATAATTTTGTTTAGAGAGATTGTCTTACCAAATACCCATAAGATGAAGTGAAGTAGCATCCTTTGGATTCAGATCAATTGCTTTCTGTTAAGAAAAAAAGCAACATAATTCTTTATCACTATCTTAATACTACCTCCATAACTTATACTTTCCCTTTACTTAATCTATAGCAATAATGAAATTACATTGTTGCATATCTTTGTCTGAAGAAAAGTAATGAATTTCAAATGGTTTAGGGAGAAATATCTTTAATATTTAGTCCACATTTCTGTGGCTTGTACAGATCAGATTTGCACTCCCAATGGATGAAAGCTAATGTTAAACCAAGTCTGCTAGCATCCAACTTTCTCTGTTCAAGCTCACAAAACTATATTTGGAAATACAAATATCCCTCTGAAAGATGTGGTTGAAGGACAAAGCAAATATTGAAGAAATTATAATGAGGGATGTACAACATTGAACAGTTACTCTCTAGAATTTTCATCTACCCCTTCAACAGGCTAATTCAAGTATTTCAGGGTAGTTTGTGTGTTCCCAGATGTATTATCTTCTAAAACAGGATGTGGTTTATTATATTCTGGGTACTTCTGGAATGCCATAAATCACCTCCTGGAGGAAAACTCTCAAACTGTTTGAGAGACAAACTGCTCCATCTTGCACGTAACTATTTATCATGGAAAATCCACTTCTGAGGCGCTTATTAACAAGAACATAAGTAGTCTCCTTTAAAAAGCTTCTCATGGAGTTTATTTTAATAGTCATGTACTTTAGGGGAAACAGACCACAAAAAATTTCTGAAAATGAAAGAACAGCTTGATCATCAGAAATAATGGATTCTTAAAACAATGTCCGATATGCCTGAGCTACACTGAACATAATGCAAGCCACACATAAACATTTAAAGCATATATTAAGAAGAAAAAAATTGGACAAATAAACTGAAATAAATTGAGATGACTTATTTTGCTTTTTCTGCTCTATATTTTAAGTTAATTGAAATAAGTAAATGTTCACTTCTTGCATCATGTAATGACAAAGAAATTGAAACATTTAAATTTGCTCTTTAAATTTGTTATTTCAATATCCACTTAAACAAAAAAATATATTAACTACACTGAAAAGGAAGAAAAGGTAAAACCCAACAGGGTAGACTACAGAAGTTGTCAGCCTCTTGGGACTGGAACTGTGCCCCTCAGCAAGCATTCAGCAAGTATAAATTACAGCCTCTGGAAGAAGAATGGCAAGACTTCTGAAAGAGGAAGGAGTATCATTCTAAACCCATGCTCACAATGCTTTTTCAAAGACATAACAAATTACCCTTCTTTGGTTGCTTAATATTTAAATGTTCCAATGTAAGCTTCAAAAATGTTATATTTTTTTGTAACAAAATCTCTGTATGTTAGACAAAATCCATTAAAATATATATACTGGATCAGCATATTCCATATTAATGAAGACAATAATGGCAGTTCAATGATTCAATAAATAATTCAATAATTAAAAACATTTCAGTTTCTAATTTATTCTTCCTCCATCAGACATTGCTCTTGGATTATGTTCAGGTTTGTGTGGCAGGGGACACAAGTTAAGGAAATTACTTCTAAATACCTGAAAGTGTTCCTTAATAACAAAAGCACTGGCAATTTTCTTATTTATTCCTTCATAATCTCCCACATCACTGAGACTTATTGCATACCACTAAATAAAAAGGAGAATGAAATAAATTATTTAGCAATATGGAATATTTAGGGATTATATTACTATCATAATGTTAATAAATATTACATTTCTATCCATTCTACACAAAGATTTGTTTGTTATTTCAAATTTCAGTCAATACTCTAGGTGGTTAACTATCTAACATGAACTATAAATAGTTAAATTTATATTGAACTATTGAAAATTGAAAAGCATACAAGTTCTTAAAAGGCCCAGCTGAAGAGGAAGGTTTTAAATCAAGTAGAGATCACATGTAAGTCTTGAGAGAACAAACTCTGTAACTTTGGAGGAGTGCGGAAGAATCTTTCCCACATCCCGCATTCAGACAGGGCTCTGAAAAAAGATATTTAAAAGAAATTCTTCTATTTTAATGCCTAGACAGGTTCATACTGAAATAGGACATGACTAACTGGAACTGCCTAAGCCATTCCAGGCTTTTAAAGCTAAAACTTGAACTTGGAAATCACTGGCAGTAATTGAATTTAGTTCAATTATTCTTCTATGGTTTGCCTTACAGCTATGCAACACTTTTATTTTAAAAGCAAAAGAATACTCTGGAGCATGCAGGGACACCTAAGTTATATCTGTCTTCAACTTTTAAAGCAGCTGAATCTTTTCTTTGGATCATGCAGCTGCTTCTGCATCATTTTGCCTTTGAATATGCCTTAGGTTATATTGCTAGTTGCAATACTTTCAAGAATATTGCAGCTACTTTAAAGAGATCAAGCCAGTAGAATTATTATTGCAACTACTTGTTTCTGGAACTTTTGGATCTCATAATCAATTCATTTAGTTAGGCTGGCTTGAAATTATAATTGCTGTGAACCAGCCTAACTAAATGAATTGATTATGAGTTTGTCATTTAAGATATGAAGGAATTATTGCAATTTTCCTTCCAAATTCCTCAAACTCAGAAATAAGCCACTATAAAATATCAAATAAATTATTTGCTTATCTGACCTTGTGTACACAATAACAAGCTGCGTCTTTCTCAAGTGCCTTCTTTGCATAATCAAGGGCTTCATAAGCCAGCTGCCTCTTTTTTTCCTTTGAAATATGACTTAGCTGAGCAAGGTCATGTAATGCTCGTGCCAGACGCCACAACAATTGTCCATTTTCACTACATATTAACATATATAACAGGATGCATTGATTATGATATATCATAGTAAAGTCTCAATGTATAGACATATTTATTATACTTTTAACTAGCAAACAATAGTTCTGTGGCAGAACTTTATACAAAATAAAACAATATTAAAAGTAACTCAACACTCAAGATGAAATAATCAGTAACACATTGGTGCGTGACATAACAATAATTATAATGAGCAATAAACAATCTGAAGTTCTAAGAACATTCATTTTTAAAAAAATGCATTTAGGAGATCAAGAATGTAATGATTCATAAGTACTATCTCTGTGTGTGAAACTGAATATTCCCTCACTTTCATTTCTGGAGATGATTACACTTGCAGTGTAGCTACAATTTCACTAGCTAGATACAGTTAGCTGAAAAGTACTTGTTTGTAATTATGTTTATACTGTGCCTTGACTTAACTATGGTTAGTGAAAACAGGTACAAAGATGTACTGATATATTGCTCCCAACTATAAAAATGAGATGGGGAGAGGCTTTGTATTCAAAAGAAGAACAAGGAGATAAGGTTGGGTTATGTATACCCAAATTAAAGTACATAAGGATTAAATTAATCAGATTACAACACAGCATCATCCATATATTGTTTAACTGTTATCATTTATCAACAATAAATGATAAAAGTTAAAACTGTATGATTTTAAACAGGGAAAGAGATGAATAGTTTTCACAGTATTTTTTAAAACAATTATTTTCAATTAAGTTTTCAATCATGATTTTCAACTGAGTAGAAACACAATTCAGTATAAGAAAGTTACAACATGTAGACTATAGACCCAAAAGAGATGAATGAACTTTAGTCATGTAAACGTGTGACACATTTTCAGTAAGCAGTGAAAGACACTATAAAAAAATCAACTTCCTGGTCTCATTAGCAAATATTTTCTTTCATCATAATTCAGCACTAAAATTTTACTTCAGTTCTCCTACAGTAGTATCATAGTTCCTGGGTAGATATCCTAAGGACTATAGGATTTTTCATATTTTTCTTTGCAAGGGCAGAGAGAGTTCTACCTCTGAGATCTAATTTTGCAAGCCTTATAGTTGCAGCCTGTGCTTCTCCAAAGTCCAGAACAGGACTTTGATTATCAAAGCAGATAGAAAGGAGATATGCCTAGAGAGACTGTGCATTCACAGCTCCCCTGATCTCAAAATGAATCACTAGAATATAAATTGTGATGGTTGTAGAGCTTGTTTTATTTCTTCTCCACTGAAAGCAATGAGAAGAAAAAGTTATTTTTCAGATGACAGTAAAAGGACTCAAAAGGTCCATTATAATGAAAGACCCTGAAATTCTGATATCAGCCCTTCCATGTCTCCAGTGATGTTGTATCATTGCTGTGCCCTCTATGCCAATCCCACCCCATCAGAGCATGCTACAACAGCATACCTGTTCTTGTATTCAATCAGCAGCTGATAAAGTTTTTCGGTTTCTCCGCTTCTGTAGAGATAGTCTGCTTGATCTATGACTTCATCAGCTTAAAATATAATAAAACAAGAATTTCAGTGAATCTGCCAATCTGTGAAACAGGTATTACTTAAGAGAAAAATAATTCATGTGATTGCATACAGACATACTAATATTACAAGTCAGAAAGAGAAGACTGTTTTAACAGAAGTAGCATCATGTCAGTCAAAATAAATTTGCTTCTTTCTATCAACAACTTTATATGGCATTGTTAGGCTGAATCTATTAAAGGGAAGTATTTCCAACAATTACCTCTCTTTTTGAGTCAATGTCAAAAAGATTAACATTACAAGACAAAACACTGATCTAGCCTGGTCTTCCCCAATTTACCATGTCTCAGATGAGTTGAACCATAAATCACAAGTCAGCAGTATTGTTGACACAAACAATCCAAAAGATATAAATCATATAAGTATTAGAGAGAGGATATATAAAAGGACAAAGTAAGCCAGAGAAGAAACATGATAAGCTTTTGAATAAGTATATTAATATGCTAAATATGATTTTTATATATGCATTTACAAAAATATAAACTTCGAAAAGAAACAAAACCCAATTTTATATATATTTCAAATTATCCATCAGCAGCAAGATCTATAGCAGTATAGATAGCTGTGCTAATCTTCATCTCAGTAATCAAGATCTTATGAATGAGCTTTTATATCTTCAGTATTTTCCTAAAGTCTTGGTGTTTGATTCCTTTAAATACATAACTAATTCCTGTGCTTCAAGGTTCAGTTTAAGAGCTCTGATAGAACGCATACAAAAGTATAGTCCATAAGCACATCCCAAAGATGGGCCCAAAATTTTCAGACTCTCCTTTTTCATATGGAGTGTAAGGGGTAAAATGGGTTCCTTAAACTTTCAGGGTTTTAAGGTACTTATTGAAAGTTCCACACTCACATCGGGCTAATGTTTCCCTTTTTAATTTTAGAGTACAAAATCAGTTATCGAAATCTTTGCAAGGCTAAAGATACTGATTCTTCCTTTTGAATCCTTCCCCAGTCACACCTTCAGAACCATCAAGTACCCTCTTCCACTAGATAGTCCCCAAAGGATTAAGTAACTCGGACCCTACTGTCTTTTAAATGGGTACTGAAGACCTGGCTTTCTCCTTAGGCCTTGGGTAAGGTGGAGTACATGTCACCTGAGTGTTGTGTTTTCTACTGGGGTATGTTGTTTCCCTGGTTATCACATTCTTTGTTTTATTATATTGCACTGCACTGCGCTGCATTGCATTGCATTATATAGCCTGTATGCTGCCAGAGTTCTGGTGAGTTGTGTGGCTTTATAAATTTGATTTATAAATAAATAAGAGAGAGAAAGCAAGCTGCATTTCTTTATCAGCAGTCACAATCATTCTACTTCCTCTAATGAAAAAAAACTTATTTTTTAGGGATGGAGGATTAGATTTGACAACCGTGTGTTTTTAGAAATTTTATCTTACCTTTGACATCAGCATGAACCATAGCAGATTGAGAGATTACTAGATAAGCGTTATATCCCAAGTAAGACAATGTTGAGATTGTAAACCCCCTTTTGAAAATTCTGGATTTTTCAAACACCTAATAAAGAAAAACAGAAAAGCTACAATCCTAAGTATAAATTTATTTTTAAAAGATATCAGCTGAAGAGATATAGAATTAGATTGGATGTTGTATAGAAACTATGCATTGAAAGTTCCAACTGAATTCTCATTCTCCCACTATAATGTTTCATAGCAGATTGTATAATCCAACAAGTAAATTTTGAGAATCTACTGTAGTGAAAACTCAATTTATCAGACTTTCAATGCAACAGACCAAATATGCATTCAGACTTCACAAACTGTATGACAGACAAGTCTGATGGTTTCTAAGTTTGTCTGGACATTTGATACAATTTGTGTTATTTGAGTAATAGGATAATGGACGTTTTATGCCACCTGAATCAATTACATCTTTTCTGAAATAATCTAAATTGACACAAATTACAATAATGGAATTTTAGACAAATGATGCAAAATGTCAGTTACATCATTATGTACATAACATAAATTACATCAATTATGAAAATTAGACATTGGGTTTAATAGACCCTTTCCCTCCATTGAGGGTTTTGTACTTTGAGGATTTATTGCACTTTTGCAGAACAGTCTTCTGCATGTTTCCTGGAAGATAAGATTTAAATTAAATTTAGATACAATGATAACAGTAATAATATTTGTGTATGTGTCCCCAGGGAGGCTCATTTATTATGCAAATACATTTGCATCCTGAAGGACATTTAATTCAACAGAACTATTCACAAATCTGATATTAGGTTTCTTCAGCCTGAGGACATATGTCCACAAAGTGGGCTAAAGGTGGGATCTGAGCAACATTAGTATGGCGCGCTATGTTTAGATATATTGTGGCTTACTATAATATGTAATTAGGATCACTCTGCCTTTTTTATGGTAATATATATCTTCACATACTTTAATGTGTTAAAAGCTACCTGTTGTACTTCACAGTTCTTTAGCTCATTTTGTTAATAAGCTCTATACTTCTGGCCCTGAATCCTAATTCACTGCTACTTTTGGTTCACTCTCATTTGTGATCATTTTATCAGGGCACCTTGTTTACAATAAAGCAGAAAGCACTGTAAGCTTAAAAACTCAAGTCTCAGTGTACCTTTTCCTCCTGTTATCTAATATGCAGGAAAAATAGGTGTTTAAAACTAGTTAGGCTAAAGCAGACATTTTAATTGCATATTTAAAAATGTTTAAAGTGCTCTCACTGAGAGATGTTAGAATATAGATCCTGATTCTTTTTATTGCATGTTAGCCATCTTAGAGAACATATGTACAGTACATACACATATTAGCTAAGCAAAGTGTGGCCTGAATGTTTGGGTTTACTAGTGCTGCCTTAGGCACAAAGCCAGCTGGGTGATCTTGGGCCAGTCACACTCTCTCAGCCCTAGGAAGGAGGCAATGGCAATCCATATCTGAAAATCTTGCCAAGAAAACTGCAGGGACTAGTCCAGGAAGTTGCCAGGAGTCACCACTAACTTGAAGATACAAAACAACAACAAAATCATGACACACACCCCCCCCCCATGCTGTGTGGACAACCATTCTGTCTCAGGGGAAGGGGATATTTGTCCAAAAACAAAGTACTGTAACAATAGAACAGACGTTAAGAACAACAACAAGCACCAGGCCAGTCGGAATTCTTTTGGCATCTCTTTATGACCTGCATGTCAGTGAACCAAACATTCTCAAAACGCCATACATTTCTCTCATCCAAAGAAAAAGAACCATAGGTTTGATTGTCCTAGTTTTTCTGCCTTTCCTGCTCAGCACAGCTTATCCTCACAGGCTGAAGTATGAAGGAATAATTAACAAGGAGAAGACGAGGATAGATAAAAAGCCTTAAGAGAGCCGATCTTTTCACTCAGACCAAAGCCATCACTTTCTCCTATCCCGGCCATACACAGGGGAGGATAAGAAAGGACGCGCCTATAAACCAACCGCACCTCTCCTCGCCATTTTCCTCCGTGTCCTGAAGAAAGCTGACGGCGACATCCGGATTTCATTCTTGGAGCCTCGCAAAAGAAACGCGACTCCAGGAAAGAGCCGCTCCGAAGCCAGCATCTCGCTGCCGTCCTCCCCAGCGCCATGACAGAAATGTTTCCCTGATATTTTTTTTTTTCGCCCGCCAAATCAGCGTCTCCTCGCCTATGGCGGAAACTGGGACTGACAGTTATTCCACAGCATTTCGTATCTCCGTGATCCACACCGGAAGAGGCCGATGTTCCATTCTGAAAAAGTCCGGGTGGGACAAGATCCGAGTGGCATTCATTCCGCTCTTCCTTGGCAACCGCTCCTGCAAACGTGATTTCCCAAACACCCCACCTCTCTTTTGGTTCTTCCCCGCGGAGTTCACGGACTACCGCAGTGTTTTTCAAACTGGACAACTTTAAGATGTGTGGACGTCAGCTCCCAGAATTCCCTAGCCAGCATGGAATTGAAGTCCGCACGTTTAGCCGTCCACTTTGAAAAAGACTGGACTACCGTTGACTTTCGCCTCGCGCGAAATCACGTGACCCTGATTATCCTCAGGAGGTGGGCGCATCCAACGAAGCTTAAGTTAGTCTAGGAATCTTAAAGGGAAAAAAAATCTTTCCAGAAGCAAACCGGGGCGCATGCGCTTTGTGGGGCTAACAACTCGCCAGCTTCCCACGTGGGAGAGTTGGTTTGATTACACAATTGGGAGCAGGGGGAAGGGGAGTTGCCGAAGCGCCGCCCCTTAAATACCTGAGCGGCCTGCCTTGGGCTTCTGGCCGCCGCAGATTGTATTGTGTTGTCGTGCTTTGCGTTGCCTTACATTGCGTTGCCTTACATTGCGTTGCTTTGCGGAACAGAAACTGGGCGAGGCTCTTCCTGAGAAGAAGGGCCGCTGCTTACGGAGGGCTGGTGAGATCTCCGGAGGTCGGTACAGCGGTGAGCACGCCTTCCGCCAGTCTTCCCCTCCAGATGGGTCGAATTCCATCTTCCATTATCTCCTGCTTGGTCAAGCTGGCCGGGGATGATGGACGTTGTAATCCAGCACACCTGAGGGCATCAGTTTGGGGAACGCTAGTCGAGGTGGAAGAAAGTGGAGCCCGGAGCGGGGAAGGGGCAGAGGAGTAAAAGAAAACGTTTGTTTGGGCGAGAGAATTATATAAAGTTCATATAAACAGGTTGATTATTATTGGTTCTTCGTCTGGGAGCTGGACAGGACTGATCGTATTACAGACAAATTAGTAACTATATTGTAGACTAAATTTTGGAGAAGGAAGAAGCTGCCAGTGGGTGTGGCTCCTGGGCCATATTGGGGGTGTGAGGAATTGAACGCAAAGGTTCACTTATGCCTTACCTGTGCAGGTTGTGACAGGGAAAAAGGTAGCAAGGTAGTTTAGCAGCGTGGTTCTTACCCTTTCCCTTCAGATCCTGGTGATTTCTCTTAAGAATCTGGACCCCACCCTGTTATAAACAAAAATTTGGCTGTTTATTTGCTTCTGTCTTTCATTCAGAAGGTTGTGTGTGTGTTTGTGTGCGCCTGCTCACGATTTCTAGCCTGATGCCTTAACCATTACACCAAACTAACTTTCTCAGAAGCTTAAGGTTGCTTTTTTTCTGAAAAGGACATTATGCTTACAGGCATTATCTTATACTTGTAATTTATTTGTAATTTTTTACATTTGTAATTTATTGAATGCTTTAAAACCATAATTTTTCATGGGTCCCACCTGTGCTGCTGAGTCCTCTCTGTACCATCAGTTGAGAACCTCATAATTTCAATCGCATGAAATTATGGGGGTCCAGTGTTATGTTTGCCACTAATGTGCTGGTGCTGCATATTTCCCCTAGTCTTATCTTTAGTAGGACTAACCAACATCACAAAATAGCCCACAGAGTCTCTACTTTTTCTCCCTGGGAAAGATTACTTGAGGTGTTCCAGATCCATGAGATGAGAGGATCCAAAGGAGGATAATGCTGTTTTTCCATCATGCCCCCTGTAATTTGCAACAACCTTCCTCTGGAAGCTAGGTTGCTCCCCTCCATGATGGTGTTCCGGGAAGTTTTGAAAACTGACATCTTCTGGAAGGCCCTTGTGAATGACTGCAGCATCTGAAGCTGCATTTCTTTAGCTAGTTTATTGGTTATATTATTCATTGTGTGTATTATTTTTTATTTGGTTAACACATTGTTATGGAGGTTTTATATCATCTCATTGTAAGCTACTATGAGATGCTTAAAATTTGATAGCATGTACGTTTGATAAATAATTGGAAACTGTTCAAAGCAGGGTAAGAAACAGTTGGCTAAACATTAAAACTAAGGAATGTATGATGTTTGATGACAGCCTTAAGAAAGATTGTGACACGAGATAGAAAACTTTACTAGATTAGGCTGCATGAGATGTGTGATTTTCGAATTACAACTAGGCCTGCCAAAATAAAGACGTGTACATCAGTTGATCCCCTATTTCTGAAAATATAAAATCCATGTATTACCCATATCTGTCTTAATACTTGTGCAAGCTGCTTTGTTTTTAAATAACTATTAAATTTTAAAATAGAAACAGTAAAAACTAACAAAAACTAATATTAAAGGAAGAAAATAAGAAAAAGAAAATTAAAAAAAAAGAATGACCAAGGTCAGAAGTGCGAGAAAACAAAGATAAAGGAAGGAAAAGAATTGACTTCTGACCTTCCTCACAACAGATATAAATAACAGTATACATCAATCTCTTGCTCTAAGTTTATGACATAACTTTCATTATTACTATAAACCTATATTATTTCTAATAATATCTATACAACATAATTTCATTTTTTGTTTCCTGCAGAAAGTCCAAAAAGAATTTCCAATGAACATTAAAATTACGCAATGTCCTTTCTCAAATAAAAGCCATCAGTTTCACCGTCTCAGCCAACTCCATCAGCTTCACCATCCATTCTTCCATTGTAGATAATGCCAGATCCTTCCACCTTTGTACATATAAAAACCTTACTGCTATCATATATAAGAACAAAACTCCATAAATTTAATAAATGTTTTTATTTATTACATTTATGGAATTTTTAATTAATGTTTTTAACAGTCAAAAATAAATTCATTTTAAACTTATCCAACTTATCATTTTCTCTAAAAAAATTGTGTGAACTGCTTGATTGAAAGCAAGAGTAAATATTTGGACAATATTTATAAGAAAAGGAGATAATATGGGATGGTATATTAAGTTTAAATAAATACAGAGTAAATTAAGTGACACTAAATAATAGCTGGAGGCAATATTGATCCAAAAGGTACACATGGGTAAAACTGATAAACTTCCTAAGTAAGCTAACAATTTGAGATTATTGATATGTGCATGGTAATTGATTTTCTCATCCCATATTGCAGATGGCGGCACAGTGTGTAACAAAGGTGGAACTGACTGTCTCGTGTAACAATCTCCTGGATAAAGATATTAGCTCCAAGTCAGACCCACTTTGTGTGCTACTTCAGTACACAAGTGGACAGCAGTGGTATGAGGTACGATATAATGACCCTTGTGATGCTTAATACATTCTGTTTGCTTTGTTATTGGGAAATATGAAGTTTAGGAAGTCCTCTTTTGACTTTGTCCTTAAGTATTAGGATTACATTGAAGGCAAAAGGAGAAGAGGACGGCAGAGGATGAGATGGCTAGATAGCATCACTGAAGCAATGAGCATGACGCTGAGCAAACTCAGGGAGGCAGTGAAGGACAGGAAGGCCTGGTGCAATATGGTTCATGATGTCACGAAGAGTTGGACACGACTTAACGACTGAACAACAATTAGGACTACATTGCTTTTAAACAGATGTGCACCTTTAACTATTTCAAATGGCAGTTTCTACACATTCAAGCAGTCTAAAAACAGTTCTGTTTCTTCTTCCTTTTATTAGAAAATTCATTTTGCTGTTTAAAAGTTCACATATAGAGTTGCATCCTACTTTGCCATTCTGACAAAGAAACAGAATAGTAGTTCTCATGCCAGGTATCTTGCAAATCTTTTCCAGAGGATTGAGTGAATTCTTTGGAGATGGAGTGTGCATGTAGTATAAAGGAGAAGTGTGAAGGGAAGTCCCATTAATTGAATAGAAGTTCCTGGATATCAGCTGTGGTCTGTACAGTTATATCCTGTACAGTCTGTCCACCAGTGAAACAGACACCATGGGCAGAATATTCAATTTTCCATCCTCCCTGCTCAGACCTTTGCCTCCCACATCTCCAAAATTTAGGGAGATTGTATGATTCTCCAGATCAGAGTAGATAAATATAGAAGGGGAGCCAGAAAGGAGGAAATCTTATGGACAAGCGTAAAATCTGCAAACATTTTCAGTTCATACTGAATTATTGTATGTACAAAAACTAAATAGATAAATAAATGTATCTATTACATAATGAGTAGAATGAGACTTGCTCTTAAATCAGTTTGATAAAATTGATTGGATTTAATTATTATTTAAAGTTCCATCAATTTCATTGTATCTGCATTTAGTGTATTAAGCCTGGGTTCAGCCCAGTATTGGTTCATCCTTAACAGCTTTACTGTGTCTTGTGCAAAGATTTAATAAAATATTGTCCATTAAAAAGTAAATATTTTCTGGTTTTGCTAAAATTGCACTTTTTGTTAAAAGACTTTTCATAATATTCTTAAAAATAGAAAAAAAGTTGTATACAACATTTATTTCATATTTATTTGAAAGTAGGTTCTATCAAAATAAACAGAATTGGCCTTTAATTATTGATGTAATCTAAAATTATATTTACTTCCCTTTATTCCATTAATAAGGTTTTTTTTTGTAAAATGTACGTTTTAGCAATCTGGGAAGAAAAATCTGTCAGTATTCTATCATTTTAAAGATTTTTTTAACAGTTTCTTCAGTGCCTAGATGTACTGTTTACACTTTACAGTATTTACAGCATAATCTTGTGCAAGTCCAGTTATACTTACTGAGTTTAATGTGTATTATACTAATATAAATGGGCATGGAATTTCATATTTACCCCTATTTTCTTTAGTTTTCTTGTGGTGGAGAATGTATTTTCCAGAATGCTCAAACAGAAGTGTGAGAATTTTTATTTCTTTGTAATATTATGTGATGAACTACTGTACTGTATTGCAGGTTGATCGCACAGAAAGGATCAAAAACAGTTTGAACCCCAAATTTTCCAAAAAATTCCTGATTGATTACTATTTTGAACTAGTTCAGAAACTCAAATTTGGGATTTTTGACATTGACAATACAACTGTTCAGTTGAATGATGATGACTTCTTAGGAGAATTTGAATGCACACTAGGACAGGTACGTGCAAAGAGGTTCTGGACATTTCTTAAAATATAATAGTGGCACTGGCCATGGGAGAAAAAGTCCAAAATCCATTGACAAGATACCTTTATTTTGGTAAGAGGAGCTCTTTTATAACCAACTTGCCTGATTAAGAGGTCTTGAAACTTTCAAGTTTCAAATGATTTTTGTTTAATTCCAATTAAGGTATGATTCCTGTTGGTTTCTTTCTGAAAGTTTTAATTGCTTCATTTACCATTTAATTTGATCCAGCAAATGGGACTTGACCTGAAATCCCATTTATGCTAAAATTAATTAACTTGCTATTCCTTGCTGTCATACAGTGGAATGGAGGAAATTACTACTTACTGTCTACCTGATTTTCAGTAAAAATCTTAAACTATCTTCTTCAAAAACAGTTTGAAGATTTTTAACCATTTTTAAAATCAAAACTGATCTGGAGAAATTAAAAGCAAGGAACTAATAGGCTACTTAAAAATGTTTCTGATGACTTGTGTGTGTGTTTGTGCACGTGCGTGCGCGTATACCTTCAAGCCAGTCTTGACATCTGGTGACTGCCTGGAGGAGTCCCTGCAGTTTTCTTGGCAAGGTTTTTCAGAAGTGGTTTGCCCTTGCCTTCTTCCTAGGCTGGGAGAGAGTGACTGGCCCAAGGTCTTTGCGCCTAAGGCAGGACTCGAACTCAGGGTCTCCCGGTTTTTAGCCTGGTGCCTTAGCCACTACACCAAACTGGCTCCCTCATTTTAACCTACTCAGTTACATTCTTTGATTCTGTGGTTAAAAAATAAGGATGGGTGAAGGCCTTATTGGAATGTTTGTCCACTTTGGTAGTTGAGACATAATAATCATGGCTTTTTATACTATTATTTATTAAACCAAGAAGAACTGTAAGGTATACATGGTTTTCTTTTTTATTCTCACGTATATTGTTGCTTCTCTCATAGCTTCCTTAGTGCAGCATTTTCTATTACATCTGAACTAGGAAACTAATTACATTCTAATTTTCTTAGCCAGATTTTTAACTACGGCTATAAAAACAAGGTTTTTAGTAACAAATCAATGAGTTGGGCTTTTAAGTGTATCATGTAATATTTATTAAATATTTTATCTGTTAAATTGTTTTATCTAACGTCAAGCCTAGATTATGTTTGTAACTTGCTTTTGGGCCTTTTGGCTGTAAATAAATAAATATAATTTAAATTAAATTTAAGTAAAGAATTGAAGTATAAATAAACTAAGCTGTAAGGATGGCTCACGAGGAAAGGGGCAGTGATGGAGATTATGGATTTGATGATAGTTTGTGACTTAATAAAACATCATTTATTGCCCCAGTCTTTGCATTTGGAACAACCTCCAGTTACTAGAGGTGGTTATTGTTTAGAATAAATTGCTTTCTTTTCCTGAATATTTCTGCATTTTACAGATTGTTTCTAGCAAGACACTTACCAGACCTTTAATGTTAAGAAATGGCAGACCTGCAGGAAAAGGTGTAATTACGGTATGAAAACACAGCTGATTTTTTTCTTTTAACCAAAAATTGATTGTTTTTTACGCTTGCTCTTTCCCGTGTTTCTTTTTCTCTCTCCCCTCCCCCCAGTATATAAATACAAGCAAGAGAAATGAATGATTTGTCATTTATGGAAAAATGAGGTCGTTCAGCACAGTGTGATTTACTTTTCTGCAAATATGCATATAAAGTTTTGTAAAGTGCTTTTCCATAATCATAAAGTCTTTTTTATTGCTTATGTTTTCCTGCTTTGTTCAATATTTCTACTTCATTTTTGTGGTCTTAAAAATACGTAGTTATATCATACCAATTTTGGATTTATTTTTTCTAAACTGTAGTCTTGTTTGTTATTTTCCAAATTGTTTGGAAAATTAGAAGCATTTTTTTTTTAAAAAAAGTTCCATATAGGATGGCATATGGGTCTTTTATTCAGATGAAAGTAAGGCAAAAATTTCATTGAGAAAAGCCAAGTTTTTAATGGTTAAAGATAAAAAAGTTACCTGCGTCTGCATGCCATCTGCATTTCCTGTATGTTTTCTTGAACGTTCTGATAAGAATATATTTTTATTGCTTCTGAAACTAATAGAAATGTCACATGTACTTCTCATACCTTCCATATTTTTGTTGTTGTTGTTTGTTTCTTAAAAGAACACATAGCCGTATTTTATTAGAATGGAGTGTCTTATGGTAACTATTGATCTGTGTTTACCCAGATTAGTGCTGAAGAAATAAAAGATAACCGTGTGGTCATACTTGAAGTTGAAGCAAGGAAACTGGACAATAAGGTGAAATAACTGGAAAAACGATAAGCTCACTCATTTTAATTCCTAAAATTTGTTTCCAGGTTTGCGTATCTGCCAATAGAAAGGCAGTGGTTAGCTAAATATGTTGCACCCCATTTTCTAGTTGGAGGCCCTCCACAGCAATATTTCTCTTGACATGTTCCCTCCTAAGTTGCTGTTTTAGAAATTGCTGTATTCAGGCTGTCAAGCTATGGCACTTTTCAAAATTGTAAACCTCGTCCAAACTGTTGGAGTAAGATCCTGGTTTTGGATTGTCGTAATTTCTTGGTTCAGAATTAAATTGACTAAACTGTAGTTTCCAAATAAGTGGAATTCAAATAGGAAGTGTTTTGGAGAAGGAAGTTCTATAACCCAAATTATAATACCAAATTATGACTGGACCATTGCATCTGTATTGGCCTAAAGATGGAAAGTTATTTATTTTCAGATATTCATTTTTGGGAATGAACTGGGAGGGTAGTGCATTGGAATAGTAAAAACTGCAACAGTTCTGTCTGTTTCAGGAAGGAGTGGTTATATTTACAATGATCTTTAAATAAGCAGCTTGATATTTAGACTGACTTTTCATATCCTGTTTAATCTGCTAGTGTCTCCTAGAGAGCAAGCAGAATGAGGCATGTGTTTATAAACAATGCAGTCTACATGACTGTAGTATCAAACTGGACAGCAGTATATAATGTGATTTCTTAGGTGTTTTTGCTTGAAGATTTTTTTGGGGGGGGCCTGCCTAGTTTGTTGCCATTGTTCCTTTTTTTAGAGAACAATGTTTTTTATAGTATGGTACTGTTTTATTGTTATGCGTTCCCTGATTTTTCCAAAGAAGTGTATTATGAAAGAAAGTATCCTTAGGCCCTTTGCAGTGCTGCCAGTGAGAGGGAACAAGCACACTGTGCTTTGGGCAGCAGGACAATTACCATAAAAGAATACAAAGTGTTATTTGCAAAATAATTTAAAATAAATTGCTTATTTCTAATTTCAGGATTTATTTGGAAAATCTGATCCTTATTTGGAATTCCACAAGCAGACCTCTGAAGGAAAGTGGGTGATGGTGCATAGAACAGAAGTAAGTTCATTCTTTTCTGGGTTTGGCTATTTAAAATCACAGCTTATTTCAGCATCTTTAGCTCTGATTTTCTGAAGCTTTGCAACTAAATTCTGAACGGATAGCACTTTTTAAAAAACAGCTTTAAGTTTTAAGAAGATTTTTTTCATTAGATTTTTTCTTGATAGAACAATGTCAGTGTTGGAGTAAAGGCAAACCCTTTTATACAGTGATACATTCATTATATTCTTGGATAAATTTGTGCTAGTTGTCTGAATAATTGAACAGCAGGTATTATCCAAAATGATTTATTGATAAATTATGCTAATATAATTAAAAGTACATTTCATACTTTTATAGGTTATTAAAAATAATTTGAATCCTGTCTGGAGGCCATTTAAAATCTCTCTCAACTCTTTGTGTTATGGTGACATGGACAAAGCAATCAAGGTAATATTGAAAGAAAGCAGAAGTAATTTATCATATCATTATCAATTCATCATAATTTAGAAGAATTTTGAACATACTTTTTTAATTATTCAGAACCTTAACATAGATTCCTGTTCTATGGCTTTATGAAGTATGAATAAATTTGTACTGTTACATAGGATTTGCTAGTGCTGCTCTGAAAATTAAAGAGATTTGTAAATATGACAGCAAAAACACTGCTGGATAGCGAATGACAATGTCAAAGAAGGAACATTTTATTACAGTCAATGACCAGAATATTATAGATAGACCTGAAGTCATGAGAATGTGCATCAGTTGACATAGAAACTGTTTATTCAAGCATTTCCCTAGTCTGGTGACATCTACATGTGTTAAACTATGTTAGACTACAATTCCCACCAACCTCCAACCAGCAGGGCTGTTGGCCAGTCTTGGGCTGATGAATGGCCAATAGATGCAGATTGGGGAAAGTTGGTCTACTTCCTCCTCAGTGATACCTCTATAATTGATCTTATGTAAGATTATTTTCCAAACCCACCCATTGTTCTAAAATGTGATAAATTAGTAGCTTTTTGTTTATCCATATTTTGATTTTATACTCTTTTTATTTTGACCTACCTTTCATTATTTTTCCTTTCCTACGAAAATCATGAAAAAATGGTAAAGGCCATATTTTTATAGTGCCATTCCTCCTGTGTGCCATGATCACAATTGGTATTCTAATTCTGTAGGAAAATTAATCTTTCCATTTTCATCCTTGCATAATTAATAACACTGTTCATCAATAAACCATTTAACGTGAGTCTCGCTTTTGATGGAGCAAAATCAAATGTTGTGAATGTTTTGATCTGTGTCATGCTTGCAGCCTGAACTTTTTTATTAAGTAGATCTGGGAAAATGGAAAAGCTTTGATAGTTTCATCAATTAAAAATCTGATGTAATGAACCAGGCAGGGAAATTTTATCTTATAATGACTGAACAATGCTTTCATACTTTATGCACACGGTGTCTTATGTAGCTGCCTATTTCCTTGTAGTAAGTAAAATAACTTTTCTATATCTTCCTGATGCTATTGTCGTTTTATGTGTTCCAATGGTTTGTTTCTATATTAATTCAACCATAATACACAAGTATCTCACTTTAATACCTCATAAGTTATCTCTGAAGTGTGTCTCTTTGCGTGCTGAAGGAGCAAGCATGAATTCTTTTTTTCCTATAGTGGGTGGGAAATGTAGCAATTATAACTCTCAGTATGTGATAAAGCCTATATTAAACATTACATTCGGTAAATATCTCTTAAAGATTTGTTGACTGCTATGTTAACAGTTGTGCAAAATTCAGAAATGACCATAAAATACACATTGAAACATGGGTATTTGTTCTCTCTCTCACTCCAACTTCAGCTTTATTCTGTGTGCTTTCATTATGTGAAAACCTGTTTCCACATATCATCTTTGGTAATAGGAGTTTCTGCATGTTTGCATTAAAGGGAATGTCCGTGCATGCATCTGAAGAACATTAACCAACATTATTTTTGGTTTTTGGGACTTCCATCCTTTGGCCTCTTATGGAAGATTGGATTGCAGTGTTTATATATTAGACTGGAGGTGACAGTAAACTCACAGAAAAATTATCACAAATGCAAGCAACTTGAATTTCCTCAAAACTAAATTTTTAAAGCAGAGGTACAGATATATGTACCTGTCATGTACCTGGGACCCAGATGGGGGCTTGCACCAGTGGAAGTGGCTTGTGGGGTAATTGATTTTACTCCCTTGTCATCTTGAAAGTTTTTAGTTTTATGTATAGGATTTGTTTTTATAGCCTGATTTTTTAAGTAATTAATTAATTTTAATTAATTAATGTGGGTATTTATTTTTTAACTGTTTGTGGGTTTTACTTTAATTGTGAGCTGCCCAGAGTCACCCGCTGGTGGAGATGGGCGGCATACAAATTTAATAAATAAATAATATTAGACATGTAGTGGCACATAAAGTAGTAGTGCATTGCTACTACTGTTGCATTCAGTCTTTGGTGGGCAGCGTTTCTAAAAACAAAATTGACTATCACATATAGCTATATTTTGGTACTCAAATGTCATGATACCATCTACAATATTCTAGGCTAATGTATATTTCATTTTAGGTCGAGTGCTACGACTATGACAACGATGGATCACATGATCTCATAGGGACTTTTCAAGCTACAATGTCTAAACTGAAGGAAGCCTCTCGACATTCACCAGTTAGTCTGTTTATATATCTTTATCATGTTAATTGAAATGAAAGTGGAAGTGAACATTGCTGGTGTCCTTGGGGCCTTGCTAAAATAAGGAAGTTGGCTCAAGAGGGGAGCCTGTAAATAAAAGTTATCCAAAATGGCTCATGGGGCAAAATGAAGAATGCTGTGCAACATGATAGCATCTGCTTGCTTTCCCTTTCCCTTTCTTTTTCTCACAGGTTTGAGAGCAATTAGGGCATTTAGCCCTGGGCTGCTGGTTCCAAAATAGTTATTATTACTTGTAATAGTCTTGTAGTATGGACAGAATGCTACAATATTAATAGTAATAATATTACTACTACTACTACTATTAATAACAGTCTAAAAATCAGTGAATATAAAATGTTCCACAGATTTGCTGCTTTTCTTCAAGCAAGTAGTTTTTCCATGCAAGTCTTGTAAAAGCAATTGACAACTATGCCTTCCATGACCTACGAGACAAAGTTCAGAACTGGATCTTGAATTAGATCCAAATCTTCATCTGAACAGGATTCAGACAAAGGTGGCCAAAAATAATACAGTGGTACCTCAAGATACGAATTTAATCCGTTCCGTGACTCTGATCGCAAGTCGAATTGGTCGCATCCTGAAGCACGTTTTCCCATAGGGTTCAATGTAAATACGGTTAATCCGTTCCACCCTCTGAATTTGGTCGCATCCTGAAGCAAATTTCCCCATAAGGTTCAATGTAATTACGGCTAATCCGCCCTCCAAATTTGGTCGCATCCTGAAGCACATGTCCCCAAGTGGCTAGGAAATTCCCCAGGCGCGCTTTAGTCAGCCCTAGCACAGAAAAAGGAAGTGCTAATGAAATCTGAGAAAGGCTTCCTCGCGCACAGCTCCCCCCCCCCGCTGATTCTTCTTAATTCCGCGCTCTTCCCTCCCTGCATAGCCCTTGGTGCGCGGGACAAAAGCACAGTGAAAGGAATGGGGGGGAAGGCTTATGTCGCACGCACAGCGGAGCGGGAGCTTCCCCACCCCCGTCCTGCTGCTTAATTCCTCGCTCTTCCCTCCCTGCATAGCCCTTGGCGCGCGGGACAAAAGCACACTGAAAGGAATGGGGGGAAGGCTTATGTAGCGCGCACACACAGCCGGGAGCGGGAGCTTCCCCCCCCCCCCGATTCCTCCGCGCTCTTTCCTTTCTCCATAGCGACAAAAGCACAGTGAAAGCAATCAGCGCGCTGGGGGGAAAGGCTTATGTCGCGCGCACGCACAGCAGAGCGTGAGCTTCTCCCCCTCCCCCCCCATTCCTCCGCGCTCTTTCCTTTCTCCATAGCGACAAAAGCACAGTGAAAGCAATCACCAGGCCAAGGGCTATGGCCAAAGGAAAAAGCAAATTTCCCCATAAGGTTCAATGTAAATACAAACAGTTCTGAAACATATGCATTTTATTTTTAAACCACAAAAACATAAAAAAAAAGCACAGTATGAAGAGGGAGAATGGGGTGGGGAGGCAGTTATTGTTTGGAGGGAGAGTCCCCCTCCAAAGGGACTTCGGGGAGATCTCCTTCAGGGGTTTCCTCTCTTCTTTGCCTCTTAGCTGCAAAGCCTTATTCTTGCCACGCCCGCTCTGCATTTTCTTTGGAGCCATGCTGACAAGCACACCGAAAACCTTCCAAACGCCACAAAACACACCACAAGCCTCACCGAACGCCTCCTTGCTACCGCGATCTCGCCCACAGGAAGCCGCAACCACGTGGCAGCAGGGCAAATGGCTTTTCCTTTTCCTTTTTCCTTTCTCCATAGTGACAAAAGCACAGTGAAAGCAATATCAGCGCGCACGCACAGCCGGGAGCGGGAGCTCCCCCCCCCCCCCGCGCACTCAGATTTCATTAGCAGTTCCTCTTTCTGCATTACTTTCCTTGGGCTTTTGTCCTCCCGCTCACATTTCATTAGCACTTCCTCTTGGAAGCCGCGACCACGTGGCAGCAGGGCAAATGGCCGCGGATCCGGTTCGTAGCTTGAGGCAGAGTTCGCATGTTGAGGTAAATTTTTGCGGCCGGAGCTGGTCGTATCTTGAAATTTTCGTAAGATGGGGCGTTCGTATCTTGAGGTACCACTGTATGTGAGAGCAAGCTTCTAGTTAAGCAGACTGGGGATCACAGTCTAAATACGTGCTGCTTTTACTCTTACGTTTCCGTAGATTGAATTTGAATGCATCAATGAAAAGAAGAGACAGAAAAAGAAAAGCTACAGAAACTCGGGGATTGTGAGCTTTAAACATTGTGAGGTCAGTGTTTTCAAAATACTATGTTCATATTTATGTGGACATAATAATAGGTAAATATTACCTATTGTAATAATAGGTAAAGGAAGTGAAGTGATAGTGTTTGATTTAATAGTTGTACTGGAGGAAAACATTTTTCATCTTTGCACTGTGACTAAATCTAACATTTTGGTTGAGCTTCTACAATTTTATGAGGTAACTGTTTGCTGTATTTTATTCATGTGTTAGATTTTTATCCTGCTTTTTTTAGGAGCTCAAGGCGTCATTCCTTCTATTTTTTCCATGCAACTACTCTTTAATATCAGTTAGGCTGAAAAAGTTGTTTCACTAGTGCAGAAATCAGCCTTTGGCACTAATCTGGTCCACTGAACTGGCTCTTCCTTGTTTAGCAGAGGGGAAAGATGGCAAATACAGCATTGCTTCAGCCACTGCACATCTTTCCTTTTTGAGAAAAAATGAATAGTTGAAGCTAGTAAAAATTGTGCAATACCTGTGAAATACTGTTCTGTTTCAAAGGGGGAAAGGTGCTTTGGAGCACCTGTCTGCAACTCCTTAAACAACACATGTATATTTAGAGTTCGTAGAGGGTAGCTGTGTTATCCCAGGAAAAAATGCAGCTGCTTTAAACAGTGGCAAGCAGATGCTATGTTTGTATCCTCACGTGCTCTGAAGTACCCTTTGGCCTTAGAAACTGAAACTCTGCAGTGCCTTGTGGCTCCTACTGCAACAGTACTGTACAGCACTGATCCCTGAATATTTACATCAAATATCTTGCTTGGAGTTTGCATTTAAAGTCAACGCTTGCATTTCTGCCATTAGGGCATTGCTATGAGTATTAACAGTTCCCATCTCATAGCCCATTCCCACCCCCAATTTAGATATAGAAAACCCTGCCTTTAAGAGCTGTTGGGACAAAACTAGGTTGCGAAAAAAAGTTGATCACTTGGTTTACAATCCTGAATGTATCACTGCATGACTTTTCTACAGGTTATCACTGAATGTACTTTTCTTGACTACGTCATGGGGGGGTGCCAGTTGAATTTTACTGTAAGTAAACTATAATTCTTCTGTCTTAAGTGATAACAATAAGCTCAGTGCATTTGAGAAGGACTGGATACATGATGTTTCCATACCAGAAATATTCCATTAGATAAGTACTAAAGTGCTGGCATTTTAGCATACAAGAGACACAATGTTCATGCTTCTCTCCTGCTGGGGGACGGGAGGCTTGCGTTCAATGCTACTCTGTACTTTTAAAAAATGGTTTATGCAGCATTGCTTTAGGGCTAAGTTTCTGTAATTTCCTAAGTCTATATATATCTATCCTAATTGCCCTCAAAGAAGCTCAAGGAATCATAGGTAGTTCTTTCCCTGAGCAACCTCTTTTGAGTTAGGTTTGATGGGAAATTGGGTTTGAAAAGAGGCATTTTATTTTATAGGGAATTGGGAACTTTTCCCTAATCTTTAAACTTCACACAGCTTGTATAAACAAAATCCTAGAAATCTGTTAATTTCATAAGCAGGGGGGAAAGCCTTTCACATTTTCCCGTACGAATTTAGCCTGTCCTATTGATTGGTATTAGAACAGTTAATATGGAACAAAGTAGTTTTTGTACCTGATTATTATTGTTGTTGTTATTTTGACAGGTTGGCATTGACTTTACTGGATCTAATGGAGATCCTCGTTCTCTAGACTCCTTACATTACATCAGCCCCAATGGAGTGAATGAATACTTGTCAGCCATTTGGTCTGTAGGAATGGTCATTCAGGACTATGACACGTATGTGTTTCTGTTGAATTGTTCTCAAACTGTTTAATGTGATGAGTGTATTTGGATTCTTCAGTAAGTCAAAGCTTGGGAAAAGATTTAAGTCATTGTTTTGCCCGTTTTTAAAATTTCCCATCCTTGGTTGTATCAGTAAGAGTGGGTTTTGGGATATATCTACTGTCATAATTACATTAAGTGGTATGGCTATGCTAGAACTGAACATTCTTACTGATGTATCGTCTCAGTGAAAGAAAGTACAAAAGAATTTAACAATTTAATGTTGACATTTCATGAATAAGTATAGCTCACAACAAAACTTTCTATTTCCATAGTATTCTCACAAACAAACTTCTTTGTGAATTGCCTAGAACAGTCTGAGTAGGTTGTATATCATCATAACATTTATATGCCTTTGTTATACCTCAGCTAGATGTACTACATATGCAGAAACAGACACATATCCTAGAATCATAGAATGCAAGGGTTGGAAGTGACCTCGGTAATCCTCTAGTCAACCCCCTGCCCAGTGCATGAATCCATAACCCAGCATCCCTGACAGGATGGATGGAGATAAATTTAATAAATAAATAAATATAATCTGGTCTGTTTCAACACCTCCAGCAAAGGAGAGTCCTCCACTCCCAAGGTGGTTTGTTCCATTGCTGAACAGTTCTCACCACAAAGAATGTTTTTTCTGATGTCAGTTGAAAACTGCTTTCTAGTTATTTAAAGCCATTGCTTCTAGTCCTGTCTTCTGAAAGGACTCTGAACCATTCTGCATCATCTTCTGTAGGATGGCCCTTAAGGTACTTGGAAACATCTGTAATCTTTCTTTGAAATCTTCTCTTCTTCAGGCTAACATGTCAAAAGCCTCCAACTGTTGTTCGTAATTTTTTTCCTTTTAAACTCCTTAGCACTATGATTGCTGTCCTCTGGACACACTCCAATTTGCCCTCCTAAAACGTAGTGACCAGGATTGGATGCCATACTACTTGTGGCATTAGGTGCAGGCTGACCAATGCAACATAAAGAAGGAATGATATTGGTGTTACTATTGATGCAGTATAGGATTGCATTAGCTTTTTTTGTTATTGTTGTTGCACCTTTATCATGATAACGTGGCTTATGTTCAACAGTATAGGACCTAGAAGTCCTGTGATATGCCACTTGATATTTCCTTCCAGCTTGAAATGGAGCCATTAATGTATAATCCTGTATGATTGTTTAACCAGATCTGTATCCATCAAATAGTAGCATAATTGAGTTTATATTTTGCTGTACCAGGATCTCTCAGGAGATTTTATTGAATACTTTGCTGAAGTCAAGGTGCAGCACTACATTCTCATGGCCAGCTAAACCTGGTTACTTTATCTAAAACCTGTATGAGATTGGTTTGGCATTATTTATTCTTCACAAACCTATACTGGCTCCTGCCAAGCAATCTGTTATTTTCTAAATGCTCACAAAATGTTTAATAATCTGTTCTGGTGTTTTGCCCAGTATTAAAGTTAAGCTGATCTGTCTGTATTTCCCAGATCCTGTTTTTGAAGATAGGAACAACATTTAGCCTTCTCTAATTCTCTAGCCCTATGCCCATCCCCTTTGGTTTCTCAAAGATCATAGAAAGAGGCTAGAGATGACATCTACAGCTCTTTCAACACTCTCAGATGTAACTGTGCTAAAGCCAAAACTTGTTCATGATAGCCAGGTGCTCCCTATCTCTTTATTTATCTTGAGGTGCCCCTCCCTCCTTTGACAAATGTCCTGCTTAGTTCCATTTGAAGACAGTTCTCCTTTAGGCAAAAGATGGAAGTAAATTAGGTGTTGAGCGTTGTCATCTCCCTGTCACCATCCTATTATTTTCTCTTAGCTGTGGGCCCACTCCATCTTTTTTCTTCTTCTTTTTAAAAATATTTTGTTGCTTTTAGCTTCCCTTGGAAGCCTAAGTATTTCTTTAACTCTAAATTCTTAGTTCAGGTGAAAGCCTCCTGTATAGTCACAATGGTTCCCTAAGTTGCCCTCCATTTTTTTTCTAATTGGAATACTGTATGATTGTACTTTCAATATCCTATTTTTCAATGTTCTCAACCCTTCAAAGGGTTTGACCTGAGGAGTTTGGTTCATGGGATCCTGCCTAGTATTTCTATAAGCTTGTTGAATTTTGTTCTTTTGAAATACAGCAAGTGTGTATAACTATGTCCAGATCATATTTCTGTAATATCTTGAACCCCAAGATGATGAGGTCACTTCTTCCTAGAGTTCTCATTGCTTTTAGATAGTCAGCCACCTGTTCCCTGTTGGTTAGGATCAGATCTAATAGAGCCCATTCTTTGTCTCTTTTTAACCTTTTAGCAAATGAAACATCAGGACCACTGAGGAATTTTTGTGACCTTATCGTCTTTGTCAAGTTGGTTTTCCAACAGTTGTCTGGGTAGTTGAACTTTCCCATTATTAATTTCCCCCTCCTGAAAGCTCTGTAATTTGTCCTAGGAGGGCATTCTCCAACCTGTGGCCACCCTCCCCCTAAAACCTTCATTGTTTCACTTCCTTATATTCTTACACCAACACGCTCAAGTGAATTCTCATACTCAAATGTATCCTATTCATTTCAGCCAACTGATTAAGCCTGTCTAGATATTATTGAATCATCCCTCTCCTGTGAGGTATTAGCCACCTGTTCCAGCTTCCAGTCTTTCTACTTAGTTGGCTTTTCCACTCTCTTTTTTCACCATCTTCTTTCTTCTGCCTCTTTCCCTCTCCTTTGTTGAACTCCCTTGCCAAATTCTCATGTGCTGTCCTGTTCACTTGCAGAACCATATGTGTAACTCCCTGCTGTATGCATGGTTCTTTGTTCTGATCAATCAAAAGTTTTTTTTAAAGATCTCACAGTTTGACTATTTGGAAATAGGAACAGGAACCAGAACTCAACTTCCTCTTCTCCCAAAGAAATGATAAAGTAAGATTTTGGCTTTGTGTTAAAAAGGCTTCCATCTCCAGCTTCTGCACATTGGTTCCATTAGATTTGCCTAATTGTATTTTAACCTTTGAAACCTGTGTTTCCTTGTGTATCTTATATCACTATGTAATGTCATACTGGGCAGGCATGCTGGGGCAGGGATACTGAAGAAAGGCAAGTTAGTAGTTACAGTTTCATCAGAGACCTAATAATCCTTCACCAGCAAATAGGTGATGACATTAGGATTTCATGAATTTTTCATTTCTCTGTATATAAATCCTAGGACTGTTGTGACAGGTGAATGGTTTAGATCAGTGTTTCTCAACCTCAGCAACTTTTAAGATGTGTGGACTCCAACTCCCAGAATTCCCCAGTCCACACATTGCTGAGGTTGAGAAACACTGGTTTAGGTGATTGCCTAAGCAGTATTTAATATATGTATATGTTGGTGCTGCTAGGGTATTTATTCTCCACCCTGTGCTGGAATTGTTTCCAGCAACAATAACTCAATGGTATGAGGAGGTTAAAGGATTAGAATCCTAGTTTTGCCATTCATGCAGAATAATTTAGCAGATATTTGGGAAGAGACCACTGAAGGGAGTATGAGGCCCAGAATTTTTTTAACATAAAAGAGTAAATAAGGAAGGCTTTTCTCATCCTTTTATATTGCCTCTCCATCACTTGCACCTCCTGAAATCTTCCACTGAAGGATTGTGGGGCAATCCTGAACAGTCTCGTTGGAGAATGGATTGCAGTGTGGTGGAAGAGTTGTCCTTCCGTGGACTTCATTTTTCTGTGTCATTTTATACATACCCACTCAGAATAAAGACCCACTGAGTTCAATTAAACTTACTCTCAAATAATTTGGTACTGGGTCCAAACTATAAATGTATCGTATTCTCAGGTAAGCAGAAACTGTGGAAGTACTGTTCATGAAAGTGTATTCTAAAGAGTGTCCAACTATGGGTTTACTTACCATTGTTTCTCTAAATTACTTATGCAGAGATAAGCTGTTTCCAGCTTTTGGATTTGGTGCTCAGATTCCCCCTTCATGGCAGGTAAGCAGTATACCTTGGGAATATAATTTATTCTATAAGACAATGTTAAAGTTCATTACCTAAATTTAAAAAAAAATCAGTGACATGATGTAGATTTAGAGCAGTGTTTCTCACCTTGGCAACTTTAAGATATGTGGACTTCAACTCTCAGAATTCTGCTGGCTGGGGAATTCTGGGAGTTGAAGCCCACAAATCTTAAAGTTGAGAAACGCTGATTTAGAGGAAAGCTACCTGGTGAAAGATAAGTGAACCCATGAAAAAAATGAGTACCTTTATGTATTTTCAGGTGTCACATGAATTCCCATTGAACTTTAACCCATCAAACCCATTCTGCAATGGTAAGTTTTAACATACTACAAAAGTATGCCCTGACATTTCTTGGTATACTGAATGTAGCAGTAAAGCAAGACTTGGCTTGGTGATTGTGCATTCTGAAATTAACACTGTTAACTTTGCATAATTGTTCAGAGCCAGCTGGGAAAATAAAGATTTCTAATCGAAATTGCCTGCCTGCAGAGAAATTACCAACAGCTTAGACAATCCTGAAAACATGGGAAGAAATTATTTTAAAAAAATCCTCAGAAATATAACAATATAATAAAGTGGTACAAAGGGACTTCTAAAGTGTATGAGTTTTTAATGATTTCTTTCCATGAAGGAATTGCCATTTGTGGATCTGTTAAATTTTTACTGCAGGAATTCTGTTTGGAACAAGAACCTGTGTTGCTACTCATTGCAAGTATTTCAATGTTGCATAGTGATGAAATTCTCTGTGTGCTCCCCTATTTCAGGACTTAACAATATGAAAAGAACCACTTCTGTGAGCTCTTCTCCAAAGTCATATGGCCTTAATTATTAAAAATCCTTGCAATTTAAATTTCATTCACTATTTGACTAGCTAGTCTGCTTACTAGTACAGTCTTGAGATAAGCAACTTTATGGGTTGTAGCTCTTCTTCCTTAAATGTAGGCTATATAAAATAGAATTGCTTATTGAGGCTTCAACACATAGACCTTCATAAGCTAGTGTGGAGGATGGCAGTAATAGATAAATTTCCTTCAGTATGTTTTATTCCCTTCAGGTATCCAGGGTATTGTGGATGCGTACCGTGTCTGCCTTCCTCAAGTAAGATTGTACGGGCCCACCAACTTCTCTCCAATCATCAATCATGTGGCTAGATTTGCTGCTGCGACTTCACAGCAGAGAACAGCCTCAGTAAGTACCTTATTGCTATGCTACAGTTATGCTTTTCTGAAAAGATGCTGTTACGGAATTAGTAATGGAAAGAATTTCTGAATTTATCAAAAGCACTTGGTATTACAAAATTAAATATAAAAGTTGAGGTTTTTGTAATATGTGTAAGCAATTTTAATTGGCAAGTAGACTATATCTCTACCCTGTTAAGTGTCCTTTTAGTACTTTAATCTGTAGTAAGAGTGAAATATAGCAAAAAGCAAAATGGAGATTAATTATTTATGATGAGGCATGAAGAGTAGTACTAACTGCTATTTATGAACACATAAATATCTACTTCATAACTGGCCATTCCTTTTCCCTGAAATGCCCTTAAAGCAGTTTGGTTTTCATAAAACAAATTTGCATCTGTACATATCGGGGCAAATGCTTGTATGTGCTGGTTGGAATAGCGATGCTACTTGGAAGTCATAATTGAGGAATTGGCTGATTCTAATTATCTAGGTATCTACAGCTTCCTGCTAATATCACTACTTACTTAGAAAACAGTAATATAAGCTAAGTACATGAATCATGACTTTTCATAAGATTTCTGAAGCAGGTATATATGACTTCACTAATAATGTATTGCAACTATGCATTAACTTTTTAAAAATAGAGCTTATTACCATTTGTCAGGCTAAGACAATTATGTATATAACCCTGTTTCCTTTCCTTGTGGTAGAACAGAGGAGTTGTCCCCATGCACGTGTTGGGAATCCTCTTCAGCTCAACACTTTTGCCATTTTTCTGAGTTGTGAGCTGGCATTTGTGGATCCTATATTTTTCACATGCGGTAACATGCTTAGAATGCTCTAAATCTCACCATATTGTTAGCAACAAGCCCCTACATCTGCACTCTTAAATGAGAGGTTGCACTGGAGGCAATGCATATCTAAAGAAGCAAAAATGGCTCTGTATAAAAATATGTTTCTGCTGACTGAAATGAAATGAAATTAATTAAATAGAAGTGAGTGTTGGGTTTGTCAGGAGAAATATAAAAGTAAATGGTATACAATTTTGGTTGAGTAAAATGATGATTCAAGATTTGGTGGAGAAAACCTAATGGAATGTTGCACTGTTGAAGTATCTTAAGTGCCATTGTAGGGGAGAGTCAGGAATACTGTTCTGGCAATCTATATCTGGAGATAATTATAGTGCCCTTGTATAAGGACTATTCTCCAGATGAAGACATAAGACTCAATATAAATTGCATAAACCTTTTTGTTGTTGTTGTCTTGGGACTTTTCCTTTCTGACGTGCTTATAAATTGGTTTCCCAATCAATTATCTTTGGGAATATATTTTCCTCAATTTTAACAAGGTGCTTTTGTTCAACAGCAATATTTTGTACTCCTGATAATCACAGATGGGGTGATAACAGACCTTGATGAGACTAGATCTGCTATTGTCAATGCATCTAAGCTTCCCATGTCCATCATTATTGTTGGTGTTGGAGGTGCTGATTTCAGTGCCATGGAATTTCTGGACAGTGACAGTGGAGCTCTGAGATCACGTTCAGGAGAGGCTGCTATTCGAGACATTGTCCAATTTGTGCCATTTAGACAGTTCCAGAATGTAAGTACTGTTTCTTAAAAGATGTGCATTGCTTCAGGTTCAATTCTAGAAAGGTGCATTTAGAACATGTGGTAACATGAATGTAGTAGCATCTTTCTGTAGCTCTTTAAAGCAGCTGCATCTTTTCCCATTAAGGAAAATTATGGCTGCTTAAAAGTTGTAGACTGGTGCTGTGTTGGTGCTCTTGCACACTCTGAAGCATTCCCAAGATGTTGATGAGCTGCTGCCTTCACTGATACATTTAACTTTGGTTGGAGTACAGTAAAGGAAATAAAATATTTCTTCTTGAAACATACAGACAGTTAAGCTGTCAAAAGAGCAGTTCTGAATGAAATCTAGAAGCCTTTGTTAAACTCTTCATCCCAAATGGAGACTTTTAGTAATAGGTTTATGTGAGTATCCTGTTAAAGGAATTTCTTTGTGTGGGAGAGAAAAGTAAGCACTTGCCTAAAATATTTATGGATACTATACGTCATATCTCTGACCTATATCACTTCATTGAAGTAAACCTATGTCTCTGCATAGATTGGAGACATTACTGTATAACTAAAAACTTTTACTGTGTTAATTTGTTGTATTATTTGCAATACAGTCAGTACTGTTTTATTATTGTGCCAAAACACTTCCTTAGAAAAAGGACCCAGATAATCCATTTTCTTTAGGATCCTCTGTAGCTGAGTCTCCACCACATTCTAGACAACTTTGCTCAAGAAGATCAGAATGGATAGTGGGTGAAAGTTGTCAAACATGGCCAGGTAAATCAAGGAACTGTCTGGGATTGGGCAGAGGCCTTGTTAGATCAGTCTCTTCAGTAATCTAAATTTTAAGATAGCATGGAAGACAGTTTCCTGGAAAGTCTGAGCAAGTCCTCTATAGTAGATCACATCTCATCAACTGTAATGGTATGTGGAATAACCTTGTGAGACAGGGCAAGGAGACGCAACCAAGGGAACAGTCAGATAAAAGGCAGCTGAGCCCACAGCAGGAATGTGGGCAGGGCAAGAGGCTCAGAAGAGACTCTCCCTAGTTTCTTGGGCTGTGAAGGAGATGGGGAGAGAGAGGTACTTTCAGACTTGCAAGATTCTGTTAATGTAGCTTTACAGTAAAGTAGAATTAGTTCATCTGGCTGTGTTTCCTGTCTGGTCTACCTCATAAGGCTGACATCAATCTTGCAAGTCTGAAAGTACATCTGTCCTCCCAAGAAACTAGGGAGGGTCTCTTCTGAGCTTCTTGCTCTGCCCACATTCTTGCTATGGGCTCAACTGCCTTTTATCCGACCATTCCCTTGGTTATGTATTTTTGCCCTGTCTCCCAAGGTCATTACATCAACTCTGAAATAAAGACTTCCTACATGAGTCACGGCTACAGTAATCTGCAAGAAGCCAGTGGTCACCCCAGAGGCCATGAACTCATGAGCTGTGTTGGAATTATTCCCCAGGGCATAGAGGTTAAATCATCCAAGATTAAAAGCCTCAGGAGCTACCAGCTCAAGATGAGATACAGAAGTTCACAGAGGGCCACTGCAGGATTTGTTATGAATATTTCAGTCTTGGAGGAACAACACAAGTTACTCTTCTCCAATGTAGAAAATTGGCTGATTTGGCTTCACTGAGAAATTGTTTAGCTATGCAAATACTACAGATGCTTGAGCATTGGTGCTTTTATGAAGGAATTCCCAGTTGCCTGTGGCTTGTTATGCATGAAAAGATCATTGTTTGTCTTGGAAGGAATTTCTCTTTCTTCATTCTAAAAGAACTCGATTATTATGGTCAAATAACACAGAAGGAAAAGCTTATCAGTCGCCCTAGAATGAAATAGCTGATATTAATTTCATCTTATTACAATAAGTAAATTGTTTATTGAATAAATCTCCAGACCATTTCAAGTCTTACTTCAGTATCGCACAACTTGTTGGGTAAATATTATCTAATTTATAGCAATTTTTTTGTAAGGGAAATGGAAAGCTTTGCTTTCTAAAAGACCCCTTCTTTAAGGCCTGGAATGTTTTACATCTCATATTATTTCTACTCCCTGCTTCTCCCTCTCTTATTTTCCATTGTTTCTTGAAGCAAACTGCTACAGGACAAAGAAGGAGACAAATGTTTGTTTTATATTCTAAAGTTTTGCCGCTGTGGGTTATATTTTAGTTTGCTACTTAATAGGTGCCTGTATATCTGTATGAAACTGGATTCACTAACTTTGAAAAATGGAACATGATTATAGTACCTGCTGCTTGGAATTCAAAATATTCAGGTGTGGTTTTTTGACAAAGTATTCAGATTGAAATGACTACCCCAGTAACTGCAGTTTAGTTTATTGTTTATTGATTAGTGTAACGACCATATAAAATAAGATAAAATAATAGAGTATATTGGGATATAAAAAAATATTCAATGAAATAATCAGGTAAGATCACTCCTTGGCAATTGACCCCAATCTGATCTAAAGAGGAAGCTCTCAGTTGAATGGCTTTAGCTATAAATTTGGCAGTTTTTCTTACTGTCCATGTGTGTGTACCTGGGAGGAAGTAAAATAGTTTATTGTTGAGGTCCTCATGGGCTATTCTGTCCGTTAGCAACTTTAAATGCTGTGCTGTGGCTGAAGCATATAGTGGGCAATCAAAGAGGATATGAATGATGCCCTCTATTGGTTGCTACAGGAAAAGTTTGGCTTTATAAATCTTGCGGAAATTCCACTAATTAAGCAACTTACATTGCTCAATGTTTTGTTGTGTGTTGCAACAATGCATGGTGGTAATTTTTATGAACATCGCATAATGTTTTCACTTAATAATCATATCCAAAATGATCTGCTGCAATTTTTAATGTTATACATGCAGTGCAAGAGTAAGAACTAGCCAGATTACAGCATGACACCTCATAAAGAGAACCTCAGTAGACAGATCAGTTTCTGATAGCCATCTTTCCTTTGGAAAAGTGCTCCTTGGATCTTGAGGAGCAGGAATTGAATCAGTTGGTTTTACTTCTGTCTCTGTTCTTTGAATTAGGCTCCCAAGGAAGCTCTGGCTCAAAGTGTCCTGGCAGAAGTGCCACAGCAAGTTGTGGGCTACTTCAGCATGTACAAGCTGCAGCCGCCAAACAAGCCCTCAGCCAAGCAAGAACAGCAGAAGCAAGCCTGAATCGCCCCGTGGGACGTTTCTGTGCTGCCTGTCAGTGGTATCCCTCGATGGTGATGCTCAATAAAAGCCTTTTCATCCATTTTGCAAAAGTTGTGACGTGCTAAGATAGCCTTTCTCATTTTTATTCTGAGTTGCCAAAGATGCTCTATGTTTAACATCCCATTGGAAGTGAGTTTGGAAAAGTAATTCAAGCATACAAAGTCTCCAACAATACATACCTCTGGGAGCAGCAGAGTAGTTAACATGTGCCTTTGAAATGATGGTGCAACTGCCATGGGTGCTTAATTCTTGCATATGCTCTACGTAAAATATTCAGTCTTTTTTCAGACTTAAGAAGGATTAAGACCAGGGTGATAAATCCAGGATATTTAAGCATCTTTCTTCATTCCTCCTCTGTGGCTTCTGCCCTTCTATTTCTGAACTTTTGCAATTTGATGAAGCAGTAAATAATTGAAAACTTGAGTATTATCTGGAGACTGGAACTGAACTGTATTACAATTTACAGATTCAGCTTGCATTGTAGTATTAAATCAAGGTAACATCTGACATTGATACACGGTTGCCAACAGTTTATGTCTTTGTTCCACAAAGAGGGTATAAATAGGATTAGGACTGCTTTTGTTGCTTATTTTATCACAAACCCATTTGACTTTTGAGGAATCTAATTGTGTAAAGTAACAGCATGGACTTAGAAGCTGTATATGTGTGTGCCTGGGGAGGCTTATCTGTTTTATAGCTGTATATAGAGAGATCTCTATGTTCTAGAGAATCTGTATTATTTTGATACTTCATAAAAGGTTTCTCTATGGATATAGCTAGTTCCAGGATGCTTTATCACTTTCAGTAATACAAACTGAAGTTCTTCCCACAGTGGATTTAGAATAGCTAAAGAGAGTAAATTTTCTTTTTAGCACAATGCCCGTGTATTAGATTATCTTGTACTGTATGTTCTTTCAGGTCCTCTGGCCTTTGTGGATTTTTGCCTTTATTTAGTGACAGTTAATGGGTTTGTGCTTGCATTGCATCTGCTTTTAGTGTTTTTTTCTTCATCCCCACTGCATACTGATCAATAATCCAAAAGTATGTTATAGGACATATTTTCTTTCCATTTGTTTGATAAGAAAGAAGCGTACATAACATTTCTGTTCTTCTTTTATTCTTCATTCTGGTCTCAATGCTCTGAGTAAAATGAATTGGACTGAGTTGTCTGAAAATGATTGTTAACTGCCCAGTATAAAGTTGTATAGGCCCTATTCAAAAGGCAAGAATGAGAAATCGATGTTAATAGCATAGAACCTGGTATGTATGTGTTTTTCTAGGAAAGTGGAAGCTACCTGCCTTCTCTCTTGCAGCTTTGCCTTGTGATCATGTTAAAATGGAAAATATCTACAGCTTATAACATGTCCAACCAGTGCCATGCTTAGAACTAGACATGTATTTAGAATATTATCTGTTCATCTGATTAAATGTATTTTTTTCCATCAAGAATATTCTACGATAACCAAATCTTTAGCGGGTCTCTTATAGCAGCCTATTGGGGACTTCTTTCTTTGTTTCCTGGACACACTGCAAATGTATAGGTGACTATTTATTTAGAGTAGGGATTCCTTGCTAGTGGGTTGGTGAGCAGAACTAGATCCCAGGAGTGTGTAAATGTATTATGTAATAATATACTTTATGAATATTACTTATTGTACTATGACCAGTTTGCATCAGAGGTTTATCATGTTTGGAGTCCAGGTATTTCAGGATCAAATAATTAGAATACAAAAACTATTTTTTTTTTAATCTGAGATATTTGCTATGAGCTTTTGTAAGAAAGATTGAAGTTTTATTTTTGCACTTTGTTATTACCTTATACTGTATTTTCAGACTTATAACAAAAGGGAAACAGCAGTATCTCAGCCAGGGGCCACTTCCTGCATGCTTTCCACTCTATTCAACATATGATCTGTGTCTTAAGTCAGTAGTTGCCTATGGATGCCTCCCTTGGCATATGCCAGGCTATGCAACTTTTTAAATAGATTTTTTTTAATTGAAAAAAAGTTTGCCTTCTGAAAAATATTTTGTGACTAGCCTTACGCACTATGGCAGCCATTGCTCGCAAAATTCAGTAGGTTCTCTGTGTTCTGGAAATACTGTGTTGCGCTTCTATCTTGAAAAAGGATAGCATAGCCTATAACTATGCAGCTGAATCCATAGGAGCTAGGCAACTTTTAAATCTAATGCATTGCATTTCTTAATAAAATATGATTAGAACTAAATCCATAAATTATGAATAAAGTATCTGCTTAGTAATACTTACTTTTCCTTATCTTTGTTTTCAGCATAATTTTTCTAGCAAACCATTAGCACCACCTTGTGATAGAATTTGATATTGGCATATTTGTACCAGTAATTGTTATTTTTTCCTGTTTGATACTTTTCTCATAAAGCTGTATTTTGCTTTGAAAGTATCATATATATAGCTTGCACTGTCTTATTTCCTGCATAATTCTGTTTTTTGTATTTGATGTTGAAATTGACTTTGAATGTGACATGACATATTTTAGTGACATATAAACCAAATTTGTTATATCCCAATAGTTCTCTTGTTGTCTTTTAACTTTTTCAGCTAGGAATATGTGTTTGCTGGCCTGCTGCTACTACTGCAACAAAAAAGAAGAAATGTTTTTGCCATATATTTTTCAAAAATTAGCTTACATTCTCAGATTTATTCTTTGATCAAAATATTGTTCATGTTTATGGACTAGTCCTTTTTCACTTGGCTCTGTTATCAAAACATCTGCTTTTGGATGTTGGTGGATCATTTGGATTGTCTAGGACATTATTGTCATGGCCATCTAAAATAATAATATACATTCTGGCAGGGAGAATTGCTTTAGTTTTCATTGGCCTCTATAACTTGTCCAACTAAATGTATACAATTATCTCTTGAACATACCAGTGTACCAAGGGTGATTTCTGGCTCCCTCTTGATTGGGCCAGCAAAAGTTGATGAGGCATTCCTGTTCACACCATAGTGTCATAATTATTCATAATATCTCCACATATTTTAGGTGTTCTTGAGCTAGAATTTCCTTGACAGTTCCATATTTTTGCAAGCTCTTATTTTGCACCATTAGGAACTTGTTCCTCTGTGTTTATCTTTCCACTTGATCCTTTAATGTTACCAGGACTGTAAACCCTTGACTGTCTGTAAACCCTTGACTATGGCTGGGCACAAAGGTTATCTGATTGGATCTGGAGCAGCAAATTTTGAATATCTATGAAGGGATAATTAAGAGTTTAGTAGAACAATCAAATCTTGATACTTCATTAAAAAAACATTGTTGCTTCATTATAGAGGAGGAAAAGGGCTCCTGAGAAGCTCAAATGTGTGAAGAAGCAGAAAACTGAAATGAATTGAAGGTCTGTGATTCATTTGTAGATGCTTGCTTACAATATTGATAGTGATGTGCAAATTTTGTGAGCTTAAGATACTTCCACATTCAAAATGAACCCCATACATTTGGCATACATCTTCAGGGTGTTTTATCGCCCCCATCCATCATGGCCTAAGATCAAGGGTAATGGGAGTTACAGTTCAAAGTGTCTTGAAGTTACCAGACTGAGAAAAGCTGCCCAGGAGACTTGGTGATGGCAGAGCTAATACTGTGCTAGAAGAAATACAATATAGTTTGATAAAAGATTTGCTGAATACACAGAACTAACTATAAACACCCATATCTCTAACTTAATTGTTATTAATTGTTTACTAAGACATGGTTTGTTGAATAAGTTACAATTGCTGGGTTCATATAGCAAGCTAAAGTCTAAACTAAACAATTCACATCACATCATTTACTGAGTTGAGTAAAACCTGCCTTTGTTTTAGTTTCTGTTAAGTATTCTACAAAGAAGGCATTTGGGGGCTTCTTCTCAACTAACTTTCATACAGAAATTTTATTGGGAGTAGCAGCAACCATATACAATTGGCATTCTTTACCTCTTGGCTCAGTGGCTCTGGAGCAACCACCTTTGAGTTTAAGGCTTGCTGCAGACCTTTAATCCTCAGGGGCTCTGTATAAAGAATGCAAAGTGTCAAGGCTAAGGATGTCTCTTCCAGCAATCCTCTCCCTAATCTGATAACATTAGAACAAAAAAGGCTCATAAAGCAGCAGAATGGGTTTAAAATAGCTCAGTGCAGCAGGAATTGACCTTTCTGCCAGCAATGCTTTATTAGCCAAAAGGAAGAAATAGGACTATTTCCCTGGAGGCTTACTGTTATGAATGAAATAGTGGAACATGATGAAGGGCCATAAGAAAGGAAGTACTGGCTCTTGTTCACAAGTCCTTCCTCTCCAAGGATTATGCAGATACCCCAAAGCAATTTTTCTGGCAAGTAAGGAAAAATTTCGAGGGAGTAAAGAGCTTCTTCCACTGTTGCCACACACATTCCATTGTTTAGTGACTGCTCCCAGTCAAACCTAAATGCTATGGGCCTGGGTGGTGGTGGTAGAGTGGCCTAAGAGGTGCAGAACTTTTGGCCTGAAGTCCACATCAGCTTTTGAATGGTGTGTGGTGGTTACACTGGGAACCTTCAAAAAGGGCTACAATTACATGAAATATTAATATTTAGTAACACCTGTTTACTGTGGTGACCATCCCTCCAATCTCAATCCCCAGGATTAAAGTACTATATGGCCAAAAACGAAAAACCCCATTCTTCCATATGCAAGAGTCTTGCAGAGTGGAGATGCCAGCACATGGTAGAGAATAATGAGTGTGGGAGGTTAGATCTTGGTGGGCAACAAAATCTGGAGAGACAGGGTCCCAGATGGTGGGGTCGTAGTGCAGCTGTTGTTTCAAGCTGTGTAAGACTGTTTAAGTCAATCTGCAGGACTTTCCAACATAGTCCATGGAACCATAGAAGAAAACAAAGGGAGTACACAAATACGTTATTTGAGATAGTAGTTTCTAATGCCTCCCACGTAAAGGAGATCTTTGAAGATGTGGGACAGGCTGACTAAAAGTTAACCAATGTTTCCTTTAGGCAGGAGCTGAGCAGTTTCCATCTAAAAGCTTTTAAGGTAATAACTGGATAAGCTCTTCCCCAAATTAATTAGGGCTAACATCTGAGATGGCCACAAAATGAGTTTATTTGTATCCCAGATGTGTGGTAGCTCTAAATTAGTGTATAATCTGTATCAGCCCTAGCTGGCATAGGGCCTGGTTACTTGAGGAACTGCCTGTCTCCCATAGTATCTGCCTGACCGGTTCAATCTGGAAGGGTTGGCGTGTTCCAGGTTCCATCAATTAAACAATGTCACCTAGCAGACCCTGGAAGCATGCTTTGTCTGTAGCAGTGTCTGCCCTCTGGAATGAGGTTCCCCCCCAAATTCAAATGGCTCCCACCCTGTTGGCATTTCAAAGGCCTTAAAGACCTTGTTCTTTGCCCAGGCCTTTGGAGAGGACGACTAATGTCCCTTCCTTCCTTTCTGTTCCCCTCTGGGTTTGTTTGTTTTGTTTTTTGTTTTTTTGGTCATTTTGTGCTGTTTTTGTGCTTTTTGTATTGTTCTTTGTTTTTAAATGTTTTAACAATTGTAAACTGCCCAGAGTCACTGAGAGTCAGGCAGCATATACATTTATTTATTTATTATACATATTTATTCATATATATATAGGTAGTCCTTGCTTAATGACCGCAATTGGAACTGGCAATTCCATCACTAAGTGATGTGATCATTAAGTGAGACATTACCTGACTGCGACGGACTTACAACCTCACTTCCACTGTGGTTGTTAAGCGAGACATCACATGACCAGAGCATGCGATTTTACTGCTGGCTTCTCCATTGACTGTTGGAAGCTGGCTGTGAAATGCGCAAATGGCAATCACGTGACTCTGGGGATGCTGCAATGGTTGTAGGTGCAAGGATAGGTTGTGAAGTTACTTTTTCAGCTCTGTTGTAATTTCGAACAGTCACTAAGCAGCCGTCATTAAGCAAGGACTATATATGTATAGATATATAGTATGCATGTATGTACAGTGGTATCTCGAGTTACGAACGCCCCCCCCTTACGAAATTTTCGCGATAAGACCAGCTCCGGCCCCAAAAATTTGCCTCGCCGTGCGACCTCCATCTCGCACTACGAACCGGATCCGCGGCCATTTGCCCTGCTGCCACACGGTCGCGGCTTCCTGTGGGCGAGATCGCGGTAGCAAGGAGACGTTCGGTGAGACTTGTGGTGTGTTTTGTGGAGTTTGGAAGGTTTTTGGTGTGCTTGTCAGCATGCTCCAAAGAAAATGCAGAGCGGGCTTGGCAAGAATAAGGGTTTGAAGAAGAAAGTGACGATCGAACTGAAGAAGGAGATTATAGAAAAGCACGATCGTGGTGTTCGTGTCACTGATCTGGCCGCGGACTACAAGATGGTGAAGTCGACCATCTCGACTATTTTGAAGAATAAAGATGCCATCAGAGAAGCTGATGTGGCAAAAGGAGTAACGATGTTAACGAGGAAGAGGACACAAGTGCTGGAAGAGGTGGAAAAGCTGTTGTTAGTGTGGCTGAATGAGAAACAGCTGGCAGGTGATAGCGTGAGTGAAGCTATCATCCATGAAAAAGCCAGGAAACTGCACAGTGATTTACTGCAGAAAAACCGCTCTACCAGCGCAGCAAGTAAGGAATTTAAAGCCAGCAGAGGCTGGTTTGAGAAATTCCGCAGGAGAAGTGGCATCCACAATGTGGCAAGACATGGAGAGGCTTCCAGTTCTGACAAGGCTGCTGCAGAAGCCTACAAGGAAGAATTTGAGGACTTCGTGAAGGCGGAAGGATACGTCGCTCAGCAAGTGTTCAACTGCGACGAGACGGGGCTCTTCTGGAAGAAGATGCCAAACAGAACCTACATCACGCAGGAGGAAAAGGCACTGCCAGGGCACAAGCCCATGAAGGACAGACTGACCCTTTTGCTGTGTGTGAATGCAAGCGGCGACCTGAAGATTAAGCCGCTACTGGTGTACCATTCCCAGACCCCTCGTGCATTCAGGGAACACAATGTGAACAAGGCCAGACTGCCTGTCATGTGGAGGGCCAATGCGAGAGCGTGGGTCACAAGGCAGTTGTTCATGGTATGGCTGCACAAGGTGTTCGCACCCAGCGTTAAAAAATATCTTTCTGAGAACCAGCTGCCTAAAAGGTGCCTTCTTCTGATGGACAATGCCCTGGCACACCCTCCAGCCTTGGTGGATGATATGGACGCTGAGTATGACTTTATAAAGGTCAAGTTCCTCCCCCCCAACATGACACCTCTTCTGCAGCCCATGGACCAGCAAGTGATCTGCAATTTTAAGAAGCTCTACACAAAGGTGTTTCAATGTCACTGAGGAAACATCCTTGACTCTGGCAGAGTTTTGGAAGAAACATTTCAATGTCCTCCATTGCATCAGCCTCATTGACAAAGCCTGGGAAGATGTCACCTGCCGGACCTTAAACTCAGCCTGGAGGAAACTATGGCCAGAATGTGTCACTGAACATGACCGTGAAGGGTCTGATGCAGAGGTAGTGGAGGAGATTGTGTCCATGGGCAAGAGTATGGGTCTGGTTGTCGATGGTGCAGACATAGAGGAGCTTGTTGAGGACCATGAGGAGGAGCTGACCTTGCTGAGCTCCAGAGTGAGCAACAGAAAGCGCTTGGTGAGGAGCATTCCACTGAGGAAGAGGAAGACAGGGAGGAGGTTAGCAGTGCCGAGATTAAATCCATTATGGAACAATGGAATGCGTGCCAGGACTTCTTTGAGAAGCACCACCCCAACATAACTGTAACGAACAGAGCGTTGAACATGATGAACGATAACGTGGTCTCTCATTTCCGGAGGGTTATGCAGCGCAGGAAAAGACAACTGACTTTAGACAGGTTTTTCCCCAGAACTGAGCCTGCAGCTAAGAGGCAAAGAAGAGAGGACTCTCCCTCCAAACAATAACTGCCTCCCCACCCCATTCTCCCTCTTCATACTGTGCTGTACGTACTTTTTTTCGTGTTTTTCTGGTTTAAAAATAAAATGCATATGTTTCAGAACTGTTTGTATTTACATTGAACCTTATGGGGAAATTTGCCTCGCGGAGCGACCAAATTCGGAGGGCGGATTAGCCGTATTTACATTGAACCTTATGGGGAAATTTGCCTCGCGGCGTGACCAAATTCGGAGGGCGGAACGGATTAAACTATTTACATTGAACCTTATGGGAAAATTTGCCTCGCGGTGCGACCAAATCGAGTTGCGATCAGAGTCACGGAACGGATTAAATTCGTAACCCGAGGTACCACTGTATATAAAATTTATGTGAATAGAAAAAGCAAAGCTTAAGGATAGCTAGTTACAATGCCTAAGTTAACAAAATAATTCTGAAAAGAAAGCATTTTATTTAATGTTGCACAGAACAATGTTAACTGAATTATCCAGCACTTTTTAAAGTAAAATAAATTATAATAATGGAGGCTTGCAGTTGTTTAAATGATGACACCATGTTTTATTGCCTTCTAAAGAATTTACACATGCAGTAGGTACCTAAGACGCTGCTTTTTTAACTGAACCAGTTCCAGTTGGTATTCATTAAAGTGGTAAAGAAAGAACAGACAAACACACCTGTCAAGAAAATGAACCAAGCTAGGAAAGAACAAACATGCCATACAAGATGAAAATCATTAAATTGATAACAATAACCGTTAGAAAGAAAACAGCCATTTTTCTTATCAGTAACATACCCATTTCAAAGAACTTATTCAATGTTTGTTGAGCTACTAAACTAACACATTAATACTTACAGTTGCTACTTATAAACTACTGTCAATGCCCACATGGAGTTAGACAAGCAAAAGTATGGAATAATAAGTCTGGCAGTTTAACATCTAAACTATTCAAAGCCAAAATCCTTGTGTACAAATGTCATTTTCCTGTTTCCAGGATATGGAGGAGCAAGAACTTTACCAGTCATGCATGGCAAAGTCTAGCACCTGTAATCATCATATGTTTCCTGAATATTGCAAGGAGGTTTTTATGGTTTCAAATTCATCAGCAAACTAAATTTTCATGTCCAAATAGGCTAGTCTACAATCTGCATAGATTAAACTATTTTGGATAACTGATTGTGCAAATCTTACATAGCGTATTTTATTTGTACTACTTGTGAAAAGGACTAGCACAGAATTCTACCCTGATCCTTGGAAATGCCTTGCTGCCCCCTGCCCCTGGACATCGTTTTGCATATTTTCAAGCATGTTATATTTGCAACTGTGCAAGCCAGTGCACTGAACACTTTTCAAGCCTATAGCAATCGTAGGAAGATGCAGCTAAAGAACTTTTAGAAATCCTTCCTTTTCCAAGGTAAGTGAGAATAACAGTAAACTGTGATCTCCACTCCCCAGTGTTCCTGCATTTGTTCTACTCAATTGCTACTGCTTCTGCAAATCTTGGAAAATCTAGATATTCTTAAATATTGAGAAAATACATATACATAGTAAGACACATGTTGACCTAAACATTATTAGACTGTAATGCTTATATATTATTGTCTGGAAGTATGCTTCATTGTAATCAGTGGGATTTATTCCTGAATGAATAGGAGTGCACTGTTAAACACAGTCCACCACAATTTCTTTTCAGTTATCACTTCTAGATAATATGTTTGCTTATCATAGCACAGTCCAGGCTATGAAACTTTTTCCTTTTCTAATGAAGTGAACCCTAGGGGAAAAAAATTCTCTTCAGAGTGCTTTAAGGTCCCCAGTCTTCCAGGGAGAAGAATAACACTTCAGCCATTTTATCATCTGAGCACTTGATTTCAAGACCAATCTCAGTACCAGGTATGGACTGAGATTGGGGGAAGAAAGTTGACATTTCCAGCAGCAGGAAGAGTGAGACTTACATGAGTATTATTCAGATGAAGTGAAAAATTTGATGAGTTGTTCTGGAAGCTCATCATTTACCAAAAAAAAAAAAAAAAAGTATATATGTATGTATTGTGTGTGTGTGTATCAGATAAAAAAAAAAAACATTTAAAATACTTGATAGATTTGCAGCATACAGTAGACTGCATCACTGAAAGACCCAGCATGTCATGCAAACCCAGAAACTGTGTCAGGACTGGGTCTGAACAACCCCAAATAACCATAAATTAGTTTTGGGGTATACTTTAAGCCAGCCAGCCTGGATTAGAGGATGAGGTGAAAAGACTGCAAATTATTTGACCAGTGATCTGTAGGACAATGATAAAACTTTGTATTTCCAAATTATTCTTGTGGACTTACAGTTGGAATTCTCCTTAGATCTTGCAATTAATGCAGTACCACTAACCCTCTACTGCCCCTTTTGTTTAGGTTTGTGGAGCATACAGAGAAGTCTGAGATGGACTATGCTTTTGAACAAGAAAATAAAATATTCTCAGAGCTGCACAGTGCTTGAGATGTTGCACAAATAAAAACGTCCACCGGTTATGCTAGTTTTTTCTCTTTAACTTCAACAGTGAGGATATCTCCTTCTCCAGATACAACTGAAGGAACCATGCTAATGACGAGGGCTTGGTTCGTGATGCCTCTGAGCATCTGTGCTAATGGTGGTCGTGGCAGAGGAGAAGGTTGTGGTCTGATGTAAGCAACTGCCTCTTCTTTAGGAGCATGTGACTCAGCCTGTGTTTCTGGGACTTTGGTCTTGAGCTCTTGGGCTGGTTTTTTTCCCTGTAGGTTTGGTTTGAAGCTTTCTTTTTTCCTTTTTTCTGCCTTTTTTCTTTCTTCATTCTCTTTCCTTCCTTGTTCTTCCTTGGCTTGTATTTCATTTTCTTTCTGGGCGGGGGAAAAAAAAGATTAAATATTAACTTATCCTCCCCCGCCACCTTTCCCTGTTTTTTGCTCCCTCTTCTTGCTTATTCCTCCTTTATATTTTCTTTCTGAACATAAACTAAAACTAAATGTTATTAAATAAGGATGCTTGACTGAATGCAAAACCTCACAGCTTTGTCCATAGTGACTAGAGGAACACAATCTCCCACGCACAGCTACTAGACAACCCATTCTCACTTCAAAGTGGTTTTCTGGTCATGGGCCACAGTAAATAATTGACTGATTGATGTTGTACCTGGAATCCTTCACAAGTTCTACTAAGATGAGAGGTTGCTGTATAAACAGTCTCAGAACTTCCCAGAAGTAAATTTCATCATAAAATATCTCTAATATATTATCATTTGGTTCTACCAGAATAATTTTAAGAATGTTTTGTTACTTTTTAAAACCAGTCTCATATATCCCTTTGCACATTTCCCAATATTTCTAAATCTTGTGGATACCCGATATACAGTATGTCTATTCAAATGTTTTTCACTGGTATAACTGAAAGAATGCATGCCTGCTATAGCATCAGTAAGGCATGTTATCCAGATATATTTTACACTTGTATCAGCCTCTTTCAAAATTCTGTGTTGTAGACCACACAATAAGTTTTATATTCAAAGTACATTTCAGGTGCTGTGTATGAAAACTGCTCTTCAACTCCTAAAGATAGTTGCAAAATTAATTTCTGAAATTATGTTTACTAGAAGCTAGAGTCCTGCATTTCAGTGGTTTCTTTAATTTGATCCATTTCCCCCCTTCTTCATTCTACACAGGGTTAGCACTTCACATAGGCAGATATATACCTGGGCTGACTTCTCTTTCTTCATCTTGCTAATTGCTGCTAAAATACCTCCTTTCTTATCAGTTAATGCTTTGAGCATCATAGGTGCTTCTTTATGCATAAGGAGACCCAGGCCTTTTACAGGTTGTGGTGGCCCTCCAACAGGCTTGCCTGTCTTCTTCATGAGTATTCTAGATTGTAGAAAAAGAAGAAGAGAGTGGGAAAAAGCATCAAGTATAGCATCAAACTAGACAACCCATGACCTGTTGGGTCATCATTTCAGAGATATTTCCTTACTGAAACAGAGAAACAGAATGACCAAGGGCAAAAAAGCAGTGGGAATATGAGTAACTTGTGACTTGCTGCCAGCTTCCCCATTGACTTTGCTTATGGGAAGCTGGCAGGGAGCATCAGAAATCTCCCTCCCTCCCTCCCTCCATATAATGTAGGCTCGTGCTGTTTGCCCTCCACTCATGACCCTCAGGAGAGCCCTGGTGAAGCTGCCTCCTCCTCCTCCTCCTCTGCTGGCTACTGGAACTGCCTGCCTTGCTGGGGGGAGGTGGAATAAAGGGAGCCATGGACCATGAGGAAAACTGCATCCCTGCTCCTATTTCTGGTGTCCCCAAGGGACTCCTCCCTTGAAGGAGGAAGAGGATCACCCATTGACCACCAGCACCCCCAGCCAGCCCTACCACACCAGCAGGCATCCAAGTTATTCCCTCATCCTTCCCTCAGTGCCCACAGCTGTTAAAGAGATTTCAAATTTCTACCTCCTTTCCAAAGCAGCCAATTGCCACTTGCCCGTCGGACCTTACGGCCAGCCGAATGGCCACAGGGAACAGAGGGAGGCAGGAAAGAGGTTGGGGATACGCCTATGATGTTCACATGACCTGGGCTGACCAAGGCGGCGTAGCAGCACAGCAGTGCTGAAGCAGCCACAAATTTCCCAAATTTCAATCCCATGGGAATAATGGGTCCCGAATTTTGGACGCATTCTGTAATTTAGCCCATTTGAGGTACCTTTGTTCAGAAACTGTTGCCCTATGACCCACTGTTTCACCCACTTTAAGGTTACAGACATGAGAATTTTAGTAATATACTGTATAGATGCTTCTCAATAACTATTCTAATCTCTATTAAGTCTACCAATCCTAGTTTCCTAACTAGCCAATGAAATGCATACTGCTGTTCCACCAACTTCTGCTGGACACTTGGGCCTCATCTTATGCCTGATCTTTGTTTCCATTATTTTTAACATTTTAAATTTTATCTTTCTCTTGTTTCCAAGTGAATGATAGCATATATGGTTCTCTCTCCCCTTCTCCTCTGTCATGTACTACTACTACTACTACTATTATTATTAACAAACAAACAATTCTGCGTTCCTTGTGTATTGATAATTTACTTTCAGTCTTGGTTCACGAAAAATGCATATTCTTCACCCAATTGTATTTTTTTCCTTTAACTTCTAAGCATTTTCCACTTCATTTCCCACTGCATAGCTAATGACTTTTTTATTTCATAAAATGCAGGAAATTCCTTGCAAGAACTTTAATGCAAGGATGGATGGATAATGCAAGCAACATCAAGGATGGATGATTCACATAGCATCCAGCCTACTCTAGGGGTAATATGAAAGAATGGGTTTCTTGGTTGTCTTTAACTCCTGTAAAGGTATTAATCTGAATAAAATTCCATGGACAATTAAATGTATAATTGCCTCCTCCTGAATCAGTACAGAAATAGCTCAGGGTGGGTGACTTGGTTTAAAGAATCAGTGTCAGACCAAAGAAAAGATCTGCTAAATCATCCCAAAGGTCCATTTATTCCAGTACCCTGTTTCTACAATGGCCAACCAAAACGTTTCCAGGTATTCCACGTCTAGACAGGAAAGCAACAGCTATCAGTTAATAAACCTTGAGATCAAGCTTGTATATACTCATCATAGTGATCAGACAACATAATTTTATACTGTATTTCGCTCCATTAAAATAGTATTTTGCATGGATTTTTTTTTATATACATGCATGGTAGATGAACAATTTGTGTACTATGACAGCAGCTTGGAAATAATCCGTTTAGTTTGAAAAATAAATGCTTATTTTTTTTTTTTTTTAATGTACACCATCCAGAGAAATGCACTTAGGTAGTTTGAAACTGCAATAAATAAATACAATGAACATACCTGAAACAGTCTAGAAATGGTAAAAAAACAAAACCTGAAGAATCTAGCAATAAGTGTACAGTAATCTCTCCTGTTGTAAGGCTACATTTTGAGGGGAAAAAAGCCTCTGTGTCAGAAGTGAGTTTCTTAATGTTATTATTCAGGATATGACACTACATTGATTAGTAAGAATCTCTAAGTACCTCCATGTAGTGTTGGCACGAGACAAGAACTTTAATGCCTTTTGCTTAGAATGGTGTTTTTCAAATTTGGCAACTTTAAAATATATGGACTTCACCTCCCAGAATTCCATGCACATCTTAAAGTTGTCTTAAAGTTTGAAAAACACTGGTTTAGAACTATACTTCTTGACATATTAACCTTGAATTCTCTCTCCTCCAGCACTACTTTATTCATAATAATGTCCCTCCTTCGACTTGTGATTGTAATACTAAGATCATGGCTAAGATACTATGATGTATCATAGCAGTTAGCATATGTTTCAGCAATATATTTTTTTTTCTACACATAGACATTAAAAACAGTCTTTCCTCTTAGTTAATTGTTCTATAGTTATGTGAATGGACATACTTTCCCTTCTTTCTCAAGAGCTTTTCAGATTCAGGATAATGCACCAGGATTTCATTCAGTGTCTTCTTGTCAAGAATAAAAAGGTTGGCAAATCCATGAGCGATCACATTCGCAGTCCGCCGATTTCCTCCACTGGCTGCTAATAGGCTGAAAGGGCAAAACAAATAGCCATCCTTCTGTTTCTAATTAGCCATCCTATAAACAGCTTCTCCTACAGTTGGAATATATTACTGATCTTTAATTTGAATAAACTATTTGGCGGGTCAAATGTCTTACTCTTTGGCCTGTGCTTTGTGGACATGGAGAATATATGTTCTCTGAATGGTTCCTGATATTTTTAACATTTGAAAATGCTATATCCCCAAATGGGTTCTTGTCTGTCCCAGTTCTCTCTGATGTTCTTCACATGAGCAAATCAACTTGTCAGTATTTAACTTCAGCTATTTCTAGCCTTGAATTTAGCATTGGATAGTAGGAAGCACAAGGCTAGCATACTTCGGAGCAATCTTTTTTTGAGGCTAGGTACCAGCAGTGGATAGGAAACTCCTTTCTCTCTCTTTTACCTGCACCATCCATTCATACATACACGTTCTCCATCATTCAAACAAAGGACAGTATAAGACATGCATAGCAAGAGGGAAAGGGTAACTGCATTCAGTGAGATCAATAGCTGGAAATGTCCCCTTTGGGAAGACAAAGAGGATGAGGACAGCCCTTCCCTAGAGTCTCACGGGGTATATCCACTAGTTGCTTTAGCATAGGTTTAGTCTGGCAAGATTCTGTCTATTAGGAGTGAGCTAATAAAGGAACGATATTGGACTGGACTGTCTCATTGTCGTTCTTGGGCTGGGCATGACACAACATAGCTGGACAACTCCATCTTTAATTTAAAGTTCATGGGAAGGGCCATAGCCCAGTGGTAGACAATATGCTTAGTATGTAGATGAACTCAGATTCTATCCCTTTAGAAGGGTAATTAGTGACTAAAAAAAAGATTTCTGCAGAAGAGCTGGGGAGCCACTGCCAGACAGGGCAGATAAATAATCTGATTTGTGAATCCCTATGTTATGACTATGTCAAATGCAATAGCCATTGAAAACTGGTTTTAAGTTTTATCTGTTTTTTTGGATTTTTTGGTTTTGTATGCCACCCAGAGTCCATCAGAGTTGGGTGGCTATAATAAATTTAAATAAATAAAAAATTAATTAAATTGAGAGAAAAAAATCCCATTAGATTCCACTTGTTTTGTATAATACTAGAAGTAGCACAATCCAAGCCGGAGTCAGTGCAAATGTATCTAGTCCCATACAAAAAGAAAAAGGAACATATTGACTGAAATTACATTGTGGGGAAATGTTAATTCAGATAAGACACAGGACATTCTTTTACAGCCTTTTACAAGTACTAAGACTGTACAAGGGCCATTTACAGCCTGACCTGACTTCTGGTCTAATAATATTGGAAAACCTGTCTTGATTCATTCCTGATGCTGAGTGTCATTAGAAAAAACAAAGCTTCACCATCCCATTAACTGACAGAGGAAAAACACAAATGCCAAATGGTCCCAATAATTTTTTTGTATTGATTAGAATGGGATGAAATGTTCAGGGAAGTTAGAAACATATGCAAGGATTAAGTTAATTCACTTTCATAGAAATCAATGCAGGGGCTCTTGCATAATCCTCTTTTATAATCTCAGTTCTTAAAGCTGTGGTAACACTTCATGTTAACAAGGATAGTGAGATGATTATAAGGGATGAAGTGTGCCATATTTCACAGAATTAGTGCACAGATTTTCAGGTTTCATCATCTTTTGACTGTAGCAGTTGCTTCTCAGAATGCTTCTGCAATGTTCCCAGGAACATGTGGCTTTAGTTTGACAGAGGCCAGGACCCTCAGATTCTCAATACTGCCCCATATGCTAATGCCCACAGAAAGAATTATCCAGGGCAAAATGGAACAAGATGGTGGGAGATGCTGCTTACACGTTAAAGACAGGAGGAGGTCAGTCAAGAACACTGTATCTTGGTTAACATCAGAGAGTAGGGAGAAACTCTTGCTTGTACTGATCTGTGATGGCAGGCACATTTCCTCTGTGGAAATGGTATTCTTATAATAATTTGTTAAAATAGCTATTTGTTTAGCTCTCTGAACATTCACAAGATGAACCAACAAGAATACCTGATTTCTCCAAATACGGCTCCTGCTCTCAAGGTCACCAGGACTTCAGTGCCATCAGGACCTCCAAGTACTTGAACCTCACCTTCTTTAATGATATACATTTCTCTACCAATTTCTCCCTAGATGCACACGATGGGGCAAAAGACACATTATTCATCATATCTAATTATGTTGGATGCTATCTGAGGAGGAATTATAGTTAAACAGAAGATCCCATTTTCAACCTGGTGAACTGTCTGCAAACTGAATTCCTTCTCTCCACAGTATTGGCGAATGAAATAGCTTTCTTCTACATGGCAAGGCAATTCATCTTTCTCCAAAGATTATCTTAGATGCATCATTAATTATAGTTTTAAGTGAGGACTGAGACTGCTCTGGATTTATATGTGGGATAATCTACAGTAATCTATGGTAGTACCATACCCATATTAATTTTCTTGGGCATCTATCTCAGCAGCTTTCAGTATCTTTGACCAATTTGGAACTGTTGAACTTTGAAGACACTGTACTGCTATGGACCTAAACATTTTTCTATAAGAAGCAGATAGACTTCCCCTCTACTGTGATAGGTACCTGGTTTAACTAAAATGTTACTTTTTGACCTGCTTTGAACATGCTTTGGTGGGGGGGCTTTATTTTTTTCTTCCAATTCAATTTGATACCTTGCTTTCCTGAAGCTGTGTGCATCTTTCTGAGATTTTTTTTTTTCAAAAAAATAATTTAATTTAACTATAGTGGGGAATGAGGAATGACTCACAAATGCAGTAACACCAGGGCTATTATGTCTGGGTTGCAAAAACATGGATGGCTGTTAGAGATGTAGAAAACTCACTCTTTACTGGCATCTAATGGCTACCTGGATTTTTGCAGGCCAGTTAGGATAGCCTTAATAAGATGCAGCTAATCACTACCTTGTAGAAACAGATGTGAAGCTGGGAAGGAAGTACCTTTCTGATTGTCACAAGAATTAACCGGTTAATTCTTTCCATCCCTAGCTTTTTCTGCTAAATGGAAGAATTGGTTGCTCTGGAGCTTAAGATTTGCACCTTTGCTTCAGGTCTAAACGTGCATTGTCTAAAGAGATTCTCTATTTTGAGAAAGATGAATTGGTTTGATCACCCCCTTTTATAGCTTCTCCTTAACTGGGAAGACTAACCTTCACAGAGCTTATTCTCATAGAGTGAATAAACTTTCTCCTAAATAGATGATAGTCTGTTATAAATATCTGTTTAAATTCACCTTGCTTCTTTCAGCCTCCAAGACAAGCACAGCAACAACAACCCAAACAAATGAAACAATGCACATTCAAAAGTAAATCAGCATTTTAATTATTTTCCTAACGATCATTTGCATAATTTCAAAGGGAAAATCAAGAATAATCAACCAACCAAAGCATCTGCTGTTTCTTGCATATTTACCAGCTCATTTGCGAGCTGATTAGCATCCAAATGAAGCTAATTATACCTGGACAAATAGAACTGAAATGTCTAGGCTTGTGATTATTTATATATATATATATATATATACACATATATATATATATATATATATATATATATATATATATATATTCCAATCAAAGTAATTGAGTATGCTATAAAAGAAAAGTAGCATACGACTGGGACATATCTATCATATATACAGTTAGGATGGTCCAGTGCCTTAAGCATTCCTTTAGTGCCCAATGGATTTAAATGTTTAACATGTGTGTGTTATGTTCTGTAAATAGAAGCTATGGGATACGTGTGGATTGGGACTCTACCATGCTGGCTAAGAAGCTATAATACTTTTCTAATGTGTGGGAATCCCAGTGAAAATTATCTTCCCTAAGCTGCTATTTGCTGTAGGAAAAATGCTTCCATTGGCATCATTTGAAGCTTCTTCTTTGTGCCAAGCAGCAGTGAACAGTAATTTTTCATAGAACCAGAGCCAGAGTTAGGAAACTGCTGACCTTGAGCTATTGGATACATGAATATCAGCACTGATTATTCTTGGCAGAGCACAGCATATCTGCATCTCAATTTTTTCAGATGGCAAGTTACAGAATTTTATAACTCAGTCTCATATGTTCTTTTGGGTATATACAGTATTTATGTGTGAATTGTGCCTTCAACATTTCACTTCTAATGACATGTGCCAATATATAATTCATATTTAAATACTACACATTCATATTCTTTTTAAAAATTATCCTGTAAGTAATAAAATCCATATTCTCTGGACCATTAGAATTCTGGGAACATATGGTGATGATCATGCACTGCATTATATATGCTATGTAAGGTATGTAATTTATATAATATTAATTTTGTTCAAATTTCATTTTTGATCTATAGCAGAACTCCTTACTTGTTTTCATTTTCAAAACAAAAAGACAGAATCACCTTTTTGCACACAAAGTCACCAGGTAGATACACAGTGGATTTCAATCTCAGAAGCAGGTCATATATCATTTGGGATTCACATCCCTGTTTAAAAAGAAAAAAAAAAAAATCCCCGTCAGAAATATATTTTAAGTGAAATCTCATCAGCAATACTAAACAGTAATATTAAAAAGTAGAAATATAACAAATCCACTTGTCTAGCTGTTACACGTAGACCACAGTTGTGCACTATATCATTTGCAGTTGCAATTATAAATTGTGGAACATAACTTAGCACCAGTGGCATCTTCTTGAATTAATTAATTAATTAATTAATTAATTCTTCAATTAATCACTTGAAGATTATGGCCCCAACATTTATTAATAATAAAACAAAATCCAGATTTCAGATCCCATAATTTGAGCCATGAGAGTCACTTAAGTGTACTGTAGTGGTTAAGGCATCAAACTAAGAAACCAAGAGACTATGCATTCACACCCTCTCAGCCGCAGGAAGGAGGCAATGGCCAACCACTCCTGAAATCTTGCCAAGAAAACTGCAAAGACTTGTCCAGGCAGTCCCTAGGAGTCAACACTGACTCAAAGGCACATAATAATAATATAATTTTTTAAAAAAATTGAGCCATAGGTTTCAAATTTGTTCCAAATATTTTATCGCTTTCTACAAGAAAACAATTTGGAAAGGAACTTGCTTTCCATGCTAGCCGCAGAAGCATACAAGTCTTAAGCAAGTTATACTTCTGCCAGACCCTGCCAAGGCCCTGTCACTAAGAAGCGACTAAGGAAATGGATAACGAATTTGACCCTGTTTTTTCTATGAGAAACTATTGACTAATGAATTACATGAACTGTAGTCCCTGGGTTAAGAATGCCTGTGTTACAGATGACCCATAGTTAAGAACGGAGCCTATTGTAGCAAAATTTGAGTTGAATACACAATGGTTTGAATTAAATACACAATGGTTCGAGTTAAATATACAATGATTTGAGTTCATTACACAATATTACTTATACAGATACAATAATACTGTTCCAGCTTACACACAAATTTGACTTTGAGAATGGAATTCGTTCTTAAACTGGGGACTACCTGTACTTTAGTTAAAAGTGGGGACACACTTAACTGAATTAATTTCCATACAAACAATTTATATACTCAGATGCTAAAAAGGATTCCAGCCAAATATCCTTTCTGACATACTAGTGTATGTATGCATGTATGTATGTATTTAACATTCCTTTCCTCTAGGAAATGACAAGAGCATACACAGGGTGATCTTCTTATTTTATCCTTACGGAAATAGCAATTAGTCTAAAGTTACTCAGTCAGTGCCAAGATCAAGTAGGGACTTGAACCTGGATGTTCCCAAGCCCAGTGTCCTACATGGCCTCTCATTTTCTATGTGTAGGAAAATTTAATTGGTTTTTTTTTTTAATGCATGTGTGTGTGGCAACTATTTTGTGAGAACCACAAGCAGCTAAAGTAAAAACACTGAAAAAGTTTTACTCTCACAGTTGTTCCTTGTGAGAATCAAAGCTAAATGATGGGGAACAGCTAGGACACAGAGAAGCACTGTTCCCCGGTAACTCCGGCTCTTTGCCACTATTGGATCAAGCTCAGCCACTTCTCCCATGTATGTTACAGCTTTCCTATCTTAATCTCAATCAACATAAAGAAACAGATGTCTAGCTATTTAACTGTTGGGAGCAAAGGCTGGAATGGTAAGAGTTCAGGAAATAACTGCTGGTTATGTGGGATGGAGTAGGCAGGTCCTTACTTTACTGAGTCTGCTGGATGGATCAGCTCTTTCATGACTCCAGTACCATCAGGGTCATGACTTCATGTGGTGGACCAACATAATAGCTGCAATATCTTATTCTGATGTGGTAATATATGTGTAGAACCTCTGTAGATTGTTCTCATTAAGCCACTGGTAAGAACTTGAATGGTGCTCATCAAGCCCATAATAATTACTGTAACTTGATTATATCTGTTGTCCTACAAATTTAACATGCTTCCTACAATTGCTTGCTTTGCAAAAAAACAAATCTTGCCAATGTTAGCTGTTATATTACACAAAGTTCTACTGACTTTGAACAAGTCAAGTTTGCTGACAATAGCAAAGTTGACATCAGTTGCAATGTCTAGCTGCATTTTTCCAGGCATCTGCTCCAGTAATTCTGATTCATCTGCAAGAAAGAATGATAGAATTTGGTTTACACTGTTGGTTTACACTGAAAGATGATTACCCCCCCCCCCACAATAATTTGAAATACTTCAATTAAAAAAAAAAAGTTTACAAAATGTGATCAAACATTGGTAATTCATCATATCACCTAAACTGGGTTGTTTAAATGATATTATTCAGTTAATGTTTATACCAACTTTCTGTCCCTTTTCAATTAAACTAGATAAAATTGACGTTCTCAAAGCAGGGGACTAGGGAAAATGAAAACATTCTGAATTTTACCTAGCATTCCTTGTGAATCCCATGTATACTCATACCAAGTTCGAACACGCTTCTGAACAATCCTTGGAATTGTGTAAGTATTCATGTAAGAAACTGTGTTGTCCATACAGGCACGATAATAGTTTTGCCCTGCTGTTGCTGCTCCAATAATATCACGCATCTGCAAATATCAACCATTATCATTACATTATATTATAAGAGGTTGCTGTTACTTAAACTTTCAAGTGCAGATACAAATTGCTGTTTATGTGGTTTGTACTGACGTTTCCAAATTATTAATAAATGGCATTTTATCTCTGAGCATATTTTTACCTGCTTATTAATTCAGTAGTAGAAAAGTAGGTTATTTAGTAAATGGAACATAGAGATCTGTCATAGAGCAGATTATTTTCCAGCCTAACTCAGGATTTTCTATTCTGGCAGTACCTTTTTACACCACTTTCCCCTTTTACTTTTGTATTTAATCTGAAATCTGCATGCAAAGCATGTGCACTGCAAGTAAGAGCTCTTTCTCATAACCAAATTAAAGTGCTGCTCACCACTCTTTGAGCTAGCAGAAAACGATACTGGCCTAAAATTTGTTCTCTCTGCAGGCAATCCTTATCCTGCCACAGGCACAGTATCAGCAAATTGTGCTGTTCTTATTTATTGTGCACAGGACATAGTCCAAGAAAGGAAAAGTCTCAGGAAGGAACTTAACAAAGCATTTCAGAGACCTGTTAGAAGAGACAAGAAGCAGGATTACACCAACTTCTGTAGAGACATTGAAGATGGAAATGGACCTGGAAAAACAAGGATCTTTGAACTGACAAGGAGGTTCAAATCTCAAATTGGCATGCTAAAGGATTCCATGGACAAACAGTAAGTAATTCAAAGAAGATCAGACAAGAATGGAAGGAATGTACTATAGTACAGAAGACAACATCCAAAATAACTTAGAGGATATTCCATATATACAAGAATCCCTAATCCTAGAAGATGAAGTTCAGTCAGTTGGTCATTACCAAGTTGGAAGGCTACAGGAATGGATGGAATATCTATAGAAATATGGCAAGCAGCAGAAGAAGAATCTGTAAAGGTTCTATCAAAACTATGGTAGCAAATGTGGAGAATGACACAGTGGCCAACCGATCAGAAAAGGTTGGTCTACATACCAATATCAATTAAAGGAGACTTAACAGAGTGTGCAAACTATTATAGAATATCCTTAATTTCATAAGCTAGCAAAATGATGTTTCGGATCATCTAATGCAGATTAGAGCATTACATGAAAAGGAATATGTCAGATGTTCAAGCTGATTTTACAAAAGGATGAAGAACAAGATACATTATTGCTGATGCATATTAGATAGTTGAGAAAGTGAAGAACAGTAAAACCAAGCCAGTATGTGTTTCGATGGCTATAGAAAAGCCTTTGATTTTGTTGACCAGGTCAGGCTATTGAATATCAGGAAAATGGGAATCCTAGAACATCACACTGTCCTCATGAGAAACCTATACAAAGGACAGGAAGTACAGTCTGGATAGAACTCAGTGAATCAGACTGGCTCCATGCTGGCAAAGGGATGAGATGAGGCTGTATATTTTCTCCTTAATTATTCAACCTATACACTGAATATATATTGAGTGAGTGAAAGAAAATGAACATAGTTTTAAAATTGGAGGACAAAATATTAATAACCAGCGCTATGTTGAAATTAATATGTTGAATATAGCTGAAAATGCAACTGATCTAGAAGCTCAAGTAAGTCAAGGAGCACAGTGAAAAAATAGGATTAAGATTAACTATAAAGAAGACCAAACTAATGATAACAGCTTTAGCAATCAGCCTTAGAATTCACAAAGAAGATACTGAAGTGGTGGATAGCTTCTGCCTTTTAGGATCAACTATTAACAATAAAGAAAGCAGCAATCCAGAAATACGCTGTAGACTAGCACTTGGTGGGGTACTAATGAAAACCTTGGAAATTATATTCAGATCCCATGATTGGAATCTTGCAGAGAATAGTTTTCCCTGTGATACCTTATGGAAGCCAAAGTTGGATTTTGGAGAATCAGGACAGAAATTGATAGAAAGAGTATTGCTACTTTTGAATGTTGTTGTTGGAAAAGACTCCTGAGAATACCATGGATAGCCAAGAAAATAAATAAATGGATAATAGAACAAGTCAATCCAGAGTTCTTACTTAAGGCACAAATGACTAGGCTAAAATCATACTTTGGACACATTATGTGAAGACCTTGCCTCCTTGAGAAGACCATCGTGTTGGGAAAGGTGGAAGGAAAGAGAAGAGGATGACCAGCAGTGAGGTGGATGGAACTGATAACAGTGGTGATGGATGCACCTTTGGAAGACTCAAAGAGCCAGGATGGGAACAGATCATCCTAGAAAAGGTCTATGTAGCTAAAAGTCAGCAATGACTAATGGCACATAGTCAATCATCATCAAGGACAAGGGATAGTGAATTCCGTTTAGATTAATTTTCCACCCATTTCACTAATTATCTCCAGCTAGCCTCTCCCTGATTATGTCTACCCATCCCATTAGATCTAGCAGAAAAAGCATATTTTGGGTTTCATATACTAAGGTGGTAGAGCCCAGGAGGAAAGCCTTTTCTGTCATGGCACCCATCCTTTGGAACATCATCCCCCCAAAGATCAGATTGCCCCAACCCTGTTGGCCTTTTCTAAGACCTTAAAGACCTGGTTATGTCACCAGGCCTGGGGATCAGGAGGTCAGGTTGAGCCCATGCATTGGCTTATGTTAATTGTAACTGATGACTGTTTTTTCCCAGCTGCTGTTTTATGTATGCTATATGTTTTTTCCCATTTTTTATGCTTTTATATTTTTAAAAAATGTTAGCCACCCAGAGTCATTACCGTCAGATGGACAGCCATATAAACTGAAACAAACAAACAAACACCTATTCTCCTTATCATGGAACAGGGCTGGGTTAGGGTTAGGGTTACGGTTAGGGCTGTGAGGAGGTGAGTTTTGATGTCCAGATTTGTGGGCTTAACCTTCTCTCTAAACAAGTGATTTTCATATGCGTGTTTAAAGGAAGCCTAGCTATCAGCTGATAAAAGTGCTATTTTTGGCAGAACGCTGTTCCAGAATGGCACTGTTCTGAAATAGCACTAAGCCTGTGTTCAAAGACAACCAAACAACAGTTTACAGACACGAGGAGAGTTGGGCTGCGAAGGAGCAGAAAAAAGAGAAAGTTCTCTTCCCCTTGATTTACTATGAAGCCCCTCCCCACTACTACAACTCTTCAGATTGTGGAGATTAATTTCAAGGCTTAGTGGATTAGGGTTATGCTTTGAAAGAACTGGACCCTTCCATTACCTGAAGGAGGGGAGGGAGTATGCCTGTATTTGTCTAAAGGAGCCAATTAATGCTGGAGCATTCCCACCCCATCAGTGCAGTGCATCAGATTGTATGGACAGTAAAACTGCTACAGCTTGTTGCCTGCTTAAAGACAGAAAATCTATTCTAACACCAGGACAATGAAAGGCAACTTTGAAGTATGTGTTGGGGATAAGTTGAAGTCAATGTCATGAAGACATGGCGGAAAAAAGAGATTGCTAGGACATATTGATGCTGTGGTTAGATGCTGGTGGGGAAAGGCCCTAAATATGGATCCGTCTTCAAAGTGAAAAGAATAGGAAATAAGAAGGACAAAAGTGACAGCCTTATAGCTCAATGTACAACATATTTGTTTGTAATAAAATTTTATTCATTTTTCATTTATTTCATGAAGGCATTTTCTTCCAGGTAGCACATCTGGCATTTATAATTACTGTATGTTCTAAAAATTTTGTATTTTAAAAATGAATATCAGCATTTAGCTGCAAATGTTATTCATGCTTCTACAATTCATGAAAATTATTACAGCAGTGGATCTATATTGGTGAGTATCTAATTATTTTTGTACCATTTCTAATAATAAACATAGTCTTATGGTAAATACTGAGATTTACAAATAATTATAGGTTTTATTAGAGAAAACATCATAAATGCAAAGGTCAAATTAACAAATAATATTTTTGTGTACCTGGCCAATCAAACCGGAGAATACAAAGACCCCTGAGAAAAAATTCAGAAGCTGAAAGATTATTTCAAACATATTGACTGGTTCTGGTAGTCCACCGATAGTAATTAAAGTGCGAACAGCCCAATAGTAACTTCTTAGATACCTATAGATACAAAACAATTACTGACATCATTAATATTTCTACAGAAGGTTGCACTGATTATTGATGTTAAGAATAAGGAATAATACCTTTTCTCTAAAACAGTTAATCATAGGAATAAAAATAATTAGCTAAGGAAGTACAGAAATTTTCATCACTATTTTATGCAGATAAAGAATAAATAAGAAATTGTGTGCCCTGTTAAGTGTAGGTGTCTAGTGGTACAAATCAGGCACTAAGCGCACAACTGATTGTACAGATGTGTTCTGCTCAATTACATGGATCTAGGAGTTTTTGTAGACTGGAATCTAAATTGACCAAGAGAGGAAAGGATTAAAAGGTTATGACTGGGTTCATTCATCAAGCTAAACCATGCTTCCAAATTGGCTTCTAAGCAATGCTTCCAGATTTGCTTCCAAAATTTGCAGAGACATATAAATCAATGTGTATTCTTCTGGATAAGCTATTAGGAGATGACCCAATTCACATAGTGACTGAGCTCACAGATCATACAAAACCAAGCTTTGTTTTAATCACAGCTTGTTAAATCAATACTGCAACATGCTAAACCATAACCTTTAAGTTTACAAATCACATTACGTTCACATACTTGAGAATAAAAAAAACTATGTTATTGGTTTGTGTGCTGTGTGAATATAGTCAACATGATTGCCAGCTTCAACTATCTGGAGAATAGCCATGTAAACAATGGAGCAATGTATGTATAACAGAGGATATATAGCACTCTGCTTACAGTGTTAGTTGGCTGAATTTAACTTTTCTGTTCCTCAAAAGCAGATTGGAAGAACTAGACAAAGTAAGAAATGATAGAAAAAAACACTGTTCATGTAGCAGGAAATACAATGGTCCTGTCTGTGTGACAAACTAGCCAACAGGGCAGGTGCCAGGACAGAGAAGACACAACTCCTAATTCCCACAAGATAAAATTTCCTAATAGAAGGGACCTGGAGCATGCTGTCCCTGCTAGACCTGGTACCTGAGCCCTATGCTGTGTGGGGCTTTATATGTGACAACCAGTACCCTGAATTGTACCTGGAAGCCCACTGGGAGCCAGTGCAGCTCAAGGAACAGAGGTACCATGTGGGCATATAGTGAAGTGCCCAAAACTGCCCACCCTGCTGCATTATGCCAACAAAGCCAAGAGACAGACTGCATCACACATTCAGGGCCCCAGGCCTGGGTACAAAGATGAATTTTGAGGGCCTTATGAAAGGCCAACAAGATTGGTGGAATGATGTTCACAGGCTGGGTAACACGGCAGAGAAGGCTCCTTCTGGGCCCCACCAGCTGACACTCCTTAGCCAACAGGACCCAGAGCATGTCCCTCCTGCCAGACCAGGTTGTGCAAAGGCCTTCTAGCCATGACTACTACCTGCTGAATTAGCAGTAGCTGTGAATCCAGAAGGGCCTCTGAACTGCACACTAGCTCTGTCTGGGGAAGTGCTACCCAATTCAGAGATAAAGATGGCAAGTCTCTGGATCTGGGGCATGGGGGTTAAAAACCCATAGCCACTGACAGAAATTGTACAGTTTCTCTGGGTCCAGAAACTGCTTCTTGAGGAGGAGTAGATAACAGTCTCTTTTGGAATAGATGGCACCACTGTCTCCTGCAAATAAGCATTAACTACAGCAAGGACCCAGCTATATGTCACCTCCTGGGAGGTCTTGATCTGCCAGAAAGTCATGGATCTAAAACATGGGTAGTTGTCAGGCCTAGCCCAAGGAACTCCAAGAGACCATGTAAATTCTGTCCAGCTATGTTTATTAGCTACAACCTCTAGCAAGAATCTTCCCAGACTGAAACCCCAGCTCCCAAGTAATGCCAGCCACAACATTGTGAATTCCTCAGGGAGGTGCCAGTCTCATCCTCTTGTATTTCCCACGCTCCTCAGGAGATGAAAGAAAATGTTTTTCCTCCTGAGCCTGGCCTTCATAATTCCATTCCATCACAGTAGTTGAAGTCACAGCACTGAGGACCCTTTCACTTCATCAGGACTAACAGGTTCAAACTCTTCTTAGATAACTGGGCAAGACTATGCCTCAGACACCTCCATAGAACCCGTACAGCTAGAATCTAACTCTGAACAAATCCAAGTAACTTTACCCAACAGCTGCCTAGAATAATCCTCAGACTGGCCCTGCAAGTATTCTCCAACCTTTCCTTATCCAGAAGGGATTGGGTCACTTTAAACAGGGCCACTGGCCGACTCTTCACAGACACAATACATGCAAAAAATATGTCTTTTTCTTAAGTTTTTACCATAAACTCACTTTCAGTAAACCATCCTGAAGTCGCATTTGACATTCCTCAACATTTTTCTTGAGGAGTGGTTCATGGTTCTGCTTTAAGTTCACTCCTATTCTATTTATTCTCTTTTCTAGTTAATACCAACTTTATTTTCACCAGATGTTGTTGCATTAATACTTTTTCATATTTGTTGCATTTTATGTGCTTTTAATTCTCCTGATTTAGTCTGTTTCTGTGTGGTTTTAATTCACTAGTTGCATGTTTTGAACCTGCTTAGTTCTTCTGTAATAACTACTGCTACTCGGAACCTTTTCTGTGGTCTTCTGGGATATCAGATTTTAGTAAGCACAGTTCAGGGTCACAAACTCTCCATATGTGCGCTTCATGTGCTTAATCATGTATGCCCAGGAATGCACGTAAATGACTATACATGATAAAAGTGTGATTTTCCATTTTTTCCATTTTCAATTAAAATGACACATGGGCCTCTCACAATCAAAGCTTCAGATTTCTTCTGTTAAAGTACACCAGGACACATCAGCTGACACTGTTTAACCTATGTTAAATTCCAAAGAAAATATTCTCTTTTTTTCAAAAGTTTATCCTAGAGATAGTCATAAAATATCAGCTACTTGGTCTGTCTCAAAGTGGCCACCATATTGAACCCCTTTAACCTAGATGCTGTAGACAACACCTAACCCAAGTTGTAGCTTTCAAGGAAGATAGCTATTGCTCACACTTCCTTAATGTGATGAATCTGAAAACTTGGGTACATGCAGCATGCAAAGGAGTTTAATATGTGTAAAAATGAGTAAAGCACAATCAGACTTGCAAGATTCTGTTTCAATAGTCCATCTTAATAAAAGTAGTTTTAGACTTCCCCAAGTTGTTTTATGGTCTGATCTACATTGTGGAGCTGACAACAATCTTGTAGATCTGATTGTGTTTTACTTCTCCCCTTCTGTCCTGCCCCCCCCCCCGCCCTTATATTCCTGTGAAACTAAGGAAGTGCCTGTCTGATCTGTTCCTTCCTTCCCACCAATTGTTTTGGACTTGAGTCATGCTTCTTGCCTCAGATGGATCTGGTTTATCTCCATCAAGGTCATCTTCTTTACTCTCTACAAAATGGCACCCTATATGCTTGTATTACTTGAGTGTTCCCACATGGTGTTGTACAAGCATGGTTTCTAAACCTTTGGTTTCTTCAGTTGAGGGCTCTGCATTATGCATGCTTTTACTGAATTTTCAAAATAGTTTGATCTGTTGAAAATTTTTAGACAGTAGGGCTCAGGGCTTGAGATTTTTATCTCTCTTTGGACATGACCACTGTAACTATTCACTTTCTTAGCAAGTGCATACAGAGCATCTTACCCCCACCTCATTCCACCCACCCGCTTGTTTCAGGTTTTCATTTTGTGAATTTATATATAACATGGCACCTCTTCTCTAGTTGCTTCAAGCAGCCAATTACAGTGAATACTGTTAGCTTCCACAGGAGATTCTATTTCTTTAGAACATGTTTGCCTATGACCTTCACCATAACTAAAAAAAATGGTGGAATTTGATCCTGTTAAGCCTCTTAAAATGAATGCTATTTTCTGTTACGATCTGAATGATGCATTATTTATTGCAATTGGACTTCTCTGACCCTTTCCAAGTAGTGGTTTTCTTATCATTCAAGGTTTCTTTACATAATGTGTAAGCTTAATTTATGAAGCCACGTGATTTCTAAATGGTTAAGGAAAAAGATGAAATCATTAAGGAAATGATTAGCACTGACTGATAAAATGAGCTAACATTCACTACACCTGCCTTTCACATAAGAAACACATTTTACTGCTATTAAAACTGGAGCAAAATGTTATCAGTGAAAGAACTTATGAATGCTTAGCATTTAATCAAGATTATGGGGCAAGATAACACAAAGCCACTTGCATGTTTCCTTTGCCATCATACACCCATTTGGTACTACCAAGTCCTTCATAGGTTGAAGCCCAGTAATATAAGCATGCATTAATATGTAAGACAAACAACAGATATCCAATAGTCCGGATGACCCTGTGGAAGAAAAAAAGAAAGAGCAAAAGTTTATGTAAGTCCTGAGATAATGCATTTTTCTGTGCTTGGTTTTCCCTTAGGAAACCTTGATTTTGATCAATAGCAATGTTGACACCCACTGCTTCTAATATTAACAGGAGGAAAAAGCAACCTGTAAGTCTTTTGAAACTCAATCCCTGTTTAAGTGGTATAGGGACACTAGTGAATTATGTTTCCTGTAGGATTACACAGCCTACTCATTCAACTTACGTGGAATATATAGAAATATGCATTTGTTTCTGTGAAATAATGTTTGGTTGAAACTGGTGAAGTTAGAATCAGAAGTTCCCAGACTAAAGACAATTGAAATGAAAACATATTCTACCTGCCTCCCAAGGCCATGGTCAAGGCCCATGTGCCTGTCAAATTCAAGAATCAGGAAGCACATGGATTTCAGAAAGGCATCTTTAATGCTAGTCAGGGAAAAACATAATCTTGAAGAATAAAAGAGTAAATTCCCAGGCAGCTTTATAGTAAGTCAATTAAGACAGAGTCTCTTTAAAATACTTTCTTCCCATACCCCTAAATCTAGGCTGTGCTGCTTCTTTGCAGACCAAACTACCTTGCCTGTTTCTTACAGTCTCTGGAGTAGTCTCACAGCCATCAAAATGCCAACCAAATGTCTTTTGGCTCAGAAAGGTGGGGAAAAAAAATGCAAGAATTTATTTGCTAGAGCGTGTGTGTGGGTATGTATGTACATATGTGTATGTGTATATGTGTGTCTGAATTTCTTATGAACAATAAATTGTTTTGCTGTTTGCAGTAAAGGTTCTAATTTAGCCAAGGTTTGTCTGAGAGTCTTATGCTAAGACTAGCGAAGCCCAGGTACGAAGCCTGACAGATTTTGCTCAGTATTGCAGATTCCATTGCATCATGCCAGGACTTAATTCTATTAACGTGGATATTATTTATTTAAATTTCGAAATCTAGATTTTCCATAAGACTCTAAACGCTTTAGAACATGGTCCACTTGACTGCTTGAATTTGTCCACTATGGATTGCAACTAAAGCTGCAGAAAATTGCATCATCATCATTACCATCCCAAATACTGAAATATTTGTCAAGACTATACAACATGATACTGTAAAATTTGTAACACATACCTGTAGATGTATGCTTTATCCATTATTGCCTCTAACCGATCATTGAATTCAAAGAATGTGAGATGCTGAATATAAATCAAGAAAGAGTAAAACCAACTCTATAATGCATTTTTGTCATAAATTGCCTATTTATCCCTTTTTCTACAGGGCGAGTTATGATTTTTTCCCCCCCGATATCAGATCAGTGTTTTTGACAGTGTTATTTTATTCAGTTAACCAAATTTTCTTGACTAAGTTTTGCTGATTATGTTTATTAATTACTTGATATCTATATTATTGGCTTTTTGAAAGAGAGGCAACCGTCTGGATAATTGCTTTCTAAATTTTACAAATTAAAGGGCATCTTTAGTCCATTAGTTTGAAATTAAATTAGATAAATGGATTAGCAGTTAGGACCCCCCTCCCCCCCCAAAATACAATGTGTTAAAAATCATGCATAAGTACTTAAGTTGTAGCATTTGCATAATGAAATCATCACACATACGTATATCATTTTCCCCCTGCCCCCTCCTGAGGATGCCCATACCTATCCTTCCTGTTGCTTTTTAAAGATTTATTTATTTTTTAAAGGAAAGTTGACATATTGCAGATCAAACCATCAGCCACAGGTATCATCCTGTTTACAAGAGTGCTTTTGGGACCCATAGACATTCTAAGAAAATAAAAATCGTGAGTAGTAATACCCACATATCTCTTCCCCCACTCCTCAAAACACACAAACAACCAAAAACAAAGATAAACAGAGGTGTAGAAAGCATCTCGGAAAGAAACTTCTCAGCAGCAATTTTGTAAATAGGCAGTTCCTACAGAGAAGCCATTTCATGATGACAGAGACAAAATGTGGTCAACATTCCAAATGTGCCCATTGGCCTAAAAAAGTGTTTCTCAACCTTGTCAACTTTAAGATGTGTGGACTTCAACTCCCAGAATTCCCCAGCCAGCATGAAGTCCACACATTCTTAAAGTTGATAAGGTTGAGAAACACTGGCCTAAAAAGAATGTCTTGGTATAAGTCTAAATCTCACTGAACACAGTGAGACCTATTTTCAGATAAACATGCATACAATTACATTAATACTGTTAGTAATTTTACATTAATGTTAGTTCATAAAATAAATGTCTCCTAATCTACAGTAGTGTCCAACATTAGTGTATAAGCTTTTTTAAAAAGCTACTTATCCAGAACTGAAAGAAGTGAATGAACTTCATTTTCAAAGGAAAACATTTGAAATGTATAGTCAGAAGGTGTTTGGCACCATGCTGGATTGTTTTTTTAGAAACCATATCATCCCCACTGTGACTGATGAGCCATAAGGAGTAAGACTTTTATCCCAGGATTAAAAGCAATAACAGATCATCTCTTCTTACCTTTATCATCCTGTTTACTCTAAATACTGCATTGAATCCAAATACAATGTATAAAACGTCAAATGGAATTACTGATAATAAATCAAGCTGGTGAAGAAAATAATTCAGTTAGTCTTGCTTAAATTAGTATTAATTTGATACTTGTATTAAAAGTTGCTTAAATTTAATTTGGCTTACTGAGCTCTAAATATTTGTCAGAAATGTGTCTAACTGAGAAGCAAAGTAGGAAGAATAAATAATTGTCATTATTCTTTGTTTTTGCTGAAAATATTCACAATTTTACAAAGATGGGGGCTCCTAGTTTCTGACCTCTAAACTAGGCTGTTGCTGAGAAGATGAGCATAGTGGTAATGATGTCGTGATGTGTCCACCTTTGCAAGATGTCAATAGAAACATGGGATGATCTATGTTTATAATGCCCTACTACTCTTTCTTGGGCCTACAGTTAAAATGTAACAAATTATTCTGAATGGTTTCAGTCTATTCCATTTCTGGACATCAGTGACAGAGTAAGGGGCTTCTGCATTACAGCCTAACCTATTTGTCTCCCATGCTTCCCATGGCTATTCCTTAAACCAGCTTCAGGAATTCCAATCTGGATTGCATTGGATTGGCAATGGGGCCAGGCTGGTGCTCAATCTGGACTAGCTAGTGTTTCTCAACCTTAGTAACGTTAAGATGAGTGGACTTCAACTCCCAGAATTCAACTCATCTTAAAGTTGCTAAGGTTAAGAAACATGGTCTGGACTATGGCCACTGCAAGACCTGACTGGTCATTCCCTTTCTTCCCTCCATACAGGGAAGGCAAGCCCCACTGACTGGCTCCTGTGTGGACCATTCTACCAGTGGCTGTCTTTTCATTTACAGACTGTTCCCTCCTCACTAGTCCCTATGCCTTTCCTTTGGAAATTAAGTACATTCCCAGAGTGCAAAAATAGAAATCACTTGATTCTCCAAATCCTTTGATTTTGATCTTCAAATCTTTTGATTTTGATTTCTTTTTTCAGCTAATAATTATTTCATTATTTTTAAACTGTTGGTTTAAGCATTTTATTTATTGATTTTTTTTAAATTTTAGTTTATTTATTTATAATTCAGATTTCTAGGTCACTGATCCCCGACTCTGGGCAGCATGCAAAATTAAAAATAACAATGCAGTGCAATCCAGTAGAACAACTCCTGCCAAAAAAACAAACGGGGAATACTCATATACTATAGATGTATAAAATCAATCCTATAGTACACCCCCCACCCCACCCCCGTCCTAGCCCAAGGGCTGCAAAATAGAATTAGGGCAGTTTGACTTCCAGGAGATACTGACCTAGAGGGCAGGTACTATGACAGAGAAGGCATGCCTCCTGGGTCCTATAAAGTGGTATTGCTTAACAGATGGGACCCAGATGTTGCCAACCCTACCAGATCTTATGGGACTGGCAGAACTAATGGGAAAAATACAGCCCCTCAAATAACTAGGCCCTATGCCATGTAGGCTTACTAGGTAATAACCACCACCTTGAATTTTACTCAGAAGCCTATCAGTAACTAGAGCAGCTTGCATAGCAGAGGTGTTACATAGGCATAAAGAGGGACACCTATAACTGCATTCTGGAGCAGCTGTAGCTTCTGAGAGTTCTTCAAGAAAAACTCCATGTATAGCAATAGTCCACACATAGGGTAACTAGAACATGAGTGACTGTGAGAAGGACTTCCTGGTCCAGGAAAATCACAGTTAGCACACAATACAAATCTATTCCAAAGCCCTCGTAGCCACAGCTGTCACTTCAAGCAGGTGCTGAAAATAGAGGAAGACACTCATTTGTGCACCAGTTCCATCTGGGGAAGTACAACTTCATTCAAAACTACAGAGGGAAAATCTCCAGAGTGGATGGTCCATGAATTCACAGTCACTCAGTCTTGTTAGGGTTGAGTCTAAGCAACCAGTTTCCAGGTATTGCAACAATATTTTGATAGCATCACTTGGTCAGTCAAAAGTTGAGATATGCAACTGAGTAGTATCTCTGTACTTATGATATCTGAGCCCGTAACAATGGATGCCCTCTCCCAGCAGCTTAATTTAGATGATAAAAGAGGGGTGAGGTGTTGAGCTCTGCAGCACCCAACAAACCAGGGATTTTGGGCTTGACCCCTCCCAACACTGACTGGAACTGGACACAGAGAAAGGAGGAGAATGACTGCAACATCATAGTTCACACTTCCACTCTATTATTGGTCCAAAAGGATACTATGTTTGATCAGGAAATGATCAGGAAGAACCAGGAGGGTTGCATCACTTTCTACACTTCATTCTCAAGTATAGCCTTTAATGGTGAATGAAATAAACCAGTAAGGAGGCTGAGTTCAGGACTGTCCAAACACAACACAGCTCCCTTTGCCCATAAGAAAAATAGTGAAATAATTCAGTAAAATTTTCTTTAAAATTCTAACTGAAATCAGGATCTATGTCACCATGGCGAAGAAAAGGCCTAGGGAAAACCTGTCATTTATGCAATGGGATGGGTTGAAAATGTGTATTTGATCAGTTGTAAAAATTCAGATAATTAAAACTTGTGAGAAACTTTTATTATCTGATTGCCATATTGAAAAATACATATATAATAATAAAACAACCACAATCTCCCAAGTGGATCTGTAATTAGAATGACTGATACCTTATCAGGGATACACAATTTAACACTTGTCTCACTTACCCGAAATTTTAATGAACTGTGGTAGAACTTCTTTATTTCTACTTTATCTGACTAAAAGTAGAAAGAGAGAAAGAAGAGACAGTCAAAGTTCAGTAATCCCAATAATATAGCAGAAATTAGTAAAAGGTATAGGATCACATCACAATCACTTGCAAAATACGAACGTCTTTTATTTAAACACCCCCAAGTTACTTATCTAAAGTACATATTGCACTTCAAGCATAGAAATTTTACTCAAGGTACTCTTATTGCTCAAAAATATAATGCTTTGGAGTATGTTTTCATATATATTTCAACCCAACAACCAGCTATGTCTTTGTTGTTGTTGTTGTTTAGTCGTTAAGTCGTGTCCGACTCTTCGTGACCCCATGAACCATATTGCGCCAGGCCTTCCTATCTTTCACTGCCTCCCTCAGTTTGCTCAATTTCATGCTCATTGCTTCAGTGATGCTATCTAGCCATCTCATCCTCTGCCGTCCTCTTCTCCTTTTGCCTTCCATCTTTCCCAGCATCAGGGTCTTTTCCAAAGAGTCCTCTCTTCGCATTAGGTGACCAAAGTATCTGAGCTTGAGCTTCATTATCAATCCTTCCAATGAGCAATCAGAGTTGATTTCCTTTAAGATTGACTGGTTTGACCTCCTAGCAGTCCAGGGGACTCTTAAGAGTCTTCTCCAGCACCACAGTTCAAAGGCATCAATTCTTCGGCGTTCAGCCTTCTTTATGGTCCAGCTCTCACAGCCATACATTACTACTGGAAAAACCATAGCTTTGACTATGCGGATCTTTGTCGGCAAGGTGACGTCTCTGCTTTTTAATATGCTATCTAGGTTTGCCATAGCTTTCCTCCCAAGGAGCAAGCGTCTTTTAATTTCATGGCTGCAGTCTCCGTCTGCAGTGATCTTGGAGCCCAAATAAATGAAGTCTGTTACTGCTTCCATTTCTACCCCTTCTATTTGCCAGGGATTGATGGGTCCAGATGCCATGATCTTCGTTTTTTTAATGTTGAGTTTCAAGCCAGCTTTCGCACTCTCCTCTTTCACCCTCATCAAGAGGCTCTTTAGTTCTTCTTCACTTTCTGCCATTAGGGTGGTATCGTCTGCATATCTGAGGTTATTGATGTTTCTCCCTGCAATCTTAATTCCGGCTTGTGATTCTTCCAGCCTGGCATTTCTCATGATGTACTCTGCATATAGGTTAAATAAGCAGGGTGACAGTATACAGCCTTGTCGTACTCCTTTCCCTATTTTGAACCAATCGGTTGTTCCATGACCGGTTCTAACTCTTGCTTCTTGGCCCGCATACAGATTTCTCAGGAGACAGGTAAGGTGGTCTGGTATCCCCATCTCTTTAAGAATTTGCCACAGTTTGTTGTGATCCACACAATCAAAGGCTTTTGCATAGTCAATGAAGCAGAAGTAGATGCTTTTCTGGAACTCTTGTGCTTTCTCCATGATCCAGCGAATGTTGGCAATTTGATCTCTAGTTCCTCTGCCTCTTCGAAACCCAGCTTGTACATCCGGTAGTTCTCGGTTCACGTACTGCTGAAGCCTAGCTTGTAGGATTTTGAGCATAACCTTGCTAGCATGTGAAATGAGTGCAATTGTGCGATAGTTTGAGCATTCTTTGGCATTGCCCTTCTTTGGAATTGGAACGTAAACTGACCTTTTCCAATCCTGTGGCCACTGTTGCGTTTTCCAAACTTGCTGGCATATTGAGTGCAGCACTTTAACAGCATCGTCTTTTAGTATTTTAAATAACTCAGCTGGAATACTGTCATCTCCACTAGCTTTGTTGTTAGCAATGCTTCCTAAGGCCCACTTGACTTCACTCTCTAGGATGTCTGGCTCAGGGTCAGTGACCACACCAGCATGGACATCAGGGACATTAAGATCTTTCTTGTATAGTTCTTCTGTGTATTCTTGCCACCTCTTCTTAATCTCTTCTGCTTCTGTTAGGTCCCTGCCTTTTTTGTCCTTTATCATGCCCATCTTTGCCCTAAACATTCCTTTGATATCTCCAATTTTCTTGAAGAGATCTCTAGTCTTCCCCATTCTATTGTTTTCTTCAATTTCTTTGCATTGTTCATTTAAGAAGGCCTTCTTATCTCTCCTTGCTATTCTCTGGAAATCTGCATTCAGTTGCTTATATCTTTCCCTTTCACCCTTGCTTTTCGCATTCCTTCTTTCCACAGCTATTTGTAAAGCCTCATCAGACAGCCATTTTGCTTTCTTGCATTTCTTTTTCTTTGGGATGGTTTTAGATGCTGCCTCTTGTACAATGTTACAGACCTCCGTCCATAGTTCTTCAGGCATTCTGTCTACCAAATCTAATCCTCTAAATCTATTCATCACCTTCACTGTGTACTCACATGGAATATGATCTAAGTCATACCTGAGTGGTCTAGTGGTTTTCCCTACATTCTTCAATTTAAGCCTAAATTTTGCAGTAAGAAGCTCATGATCTGAGCCACAGTCAGCTCCTGGTCTTGTTTTTGCCGTCTGTATAGAGCTTCTCCATCTTTGGCTGCAAAGTATGTAATCTATCTGGTTTCGGTATTGACCATCTGGTGATGTCCATGTGTAGAGTCGTCTCTTGTGTTGTTGGAAAAGAGTGTTTGCTATGACTAGCTTGTTCTCTTGACAGAACTCTATTAGCCTTTGCCCTGCTTCATTTTGTACTCCAAGGCCAAACTTGCCTGTTATTCCGATTACTCCTTGACTTCCTACTTTAGCATTCCAATCCCCTATGATGAAAAGGACATCTTTTTTTGGTGCTAGTTCTAGAAGGTCTTGTAGGTCTTCATAGAACCGGTCAACTTCAGCTTCTTCGGCATCAGTGGTTGGGGCATAGACTTGGATTACCGTGATGTTGAATGGTTTTCCTTGGATACGCACTGAGATCATTCTGTCGTTTTTGAGGTTGTACCCCATTACTGCCTTTCCCACTCTCTTATTGACTATGAGTGCAACTCCATTTCTTCTAAGGGTTTCTTGCCCACAGTAGTAGATATAGTGGTCACCTGAATTAAATTCACCCATTCCCGTCCATTTCAATTCGCTGATTCCCAAGATGTCGACGTTCAATCTTGTCATCTCATGTTTGACCACATCCAGCTTGCCTTGGTTCATGGATCTTACATTCCACGTACCTATACAATATTGTTCTTTACAGCATCGGACCTTCTTTTCGCTTCCAGATACATCCACAGCTGAACGTCCTTTCGGCTTTGGCCCAGCCGCTTCACTCTTTCTGGAGCTACTTGGAATTGCCCTCCGCTCTTCCCCAGTAGCATATTGGACACCTTCCGACCTGAGGGGCTCATCTTCCGGCGTCATATCTTTTAGCCTTTTAACATTGTCCATGGGGTTTTCTTGGCAAGGATACTGGAGTGGGTTGCCATTTCCTTCTCCAGTGGACCAGATTTTGTCAGAACTCTCTGTCATGACCTGTCCGTCTTGGGTGGCCCTGCACGGTATAGCTCATGGCTTCACTGAGTTACACAAGCCCCTTCGCCACGACAAGGCAGTGATCCATGAAGGGGAGCTATGTCTTAGCTCTGTTGAAAACAATGGGTCTTAAGTTATTCACAGGGAGCTTATTCAAAAGTTCCTTTTGGTTGCCTCATGCAGTCTCAGTCTGTCTCTCTCTCTCTTAGTACTGACCATGTCTAGAACTTCTAAACTTGGTTATAAAATTGAAAGAAACCTTGGAGATTATCTAACTGCCGGCTTAATTCAGAATGCTGTTTCTACAGCTTTTTTGACACATAGCTGACCAGCTGTCTATTTAAAATTCTCAGCAAAGGACAATCCACCACTTGAGCAAATCCTGAGAAAATATTGAGATTAAGGCTTTATATTTATGGCATACACCCTGTCAAACAACAACGTTTATGGCATACATCCTTCAAATAACAACATTTAGGAATCAGCACATTATTTAAAACACCTAGAAATATAAAACAAATCTGATTTCAACTAACATGAAAGCTTTCCTGTGATGCATTACCCTTTCTTGGAGGTTGAACAATACTGGTTTGGAAATATCAAGAATCTCCTTCCAGGGATTCAACTAATTAAAGCAACTAATTCAGTATTGCTAGCTGCCTTTCAGTGTTTTAAACAAGTCTTTTCCAACCCTGGAGATAACAGGCATTAAACTGGAGATGTTCTGTAAGAACACATGTGCTGCATGTACTTAATAAGACTTAGGGAATTAATACACTAAACAGAGAAAAAAAGTATCATACTGCTGAAATACTATCAGAAGAGGGCCTTTTTCAAAACAAAGAAAATTTGGAAATCAGACTAGAAGAAGAATGTAAGGGCAGATAAGCATAATTTTTAGGGAGAATAAAATCCCATGGTTTTGGATGAGAAATCTCCAGTCTCATTTTAAAACCATACTTTTTTTTTTGTTTTTTTGGGGGGGGGCATTTTTTGTTTTTGTTTTTAAGGAAAATTATCGGGCAGCAAAAGGGAATGATTATTGTAATCAATCTTTGCTGAAATGTATTGGTAACAAGAGCAGAGAATAGAGAGATGGGTCCATTAGTAGTAACACTACATACGCTGATAAGTCTTTAGAAGCCGGATGGATGTGCTCTCATTAGCATTAGAACTGTCAGCACTGCATCTATTAAGAATGATTAGTTGTTTATTTTTAAGTTGTTCTCCATGAGAAAGGATGCTATCCCCTTATCAGAGAAGTTCAACAGAACTCTAAAAATAAATCTAGGTTTCCATCACTTGGCAACAGCCCACTTATAATTGCAGACTTCCCTGTGCATTTTAAAAGAATTGATTACATGATTAGAACTGTCTTCTCCATTGAAAATGAACAGGAATGTTCATTTTGTGTACATCAATGGCCACACGGGATGGCATTGCGTTGCATTTTCATTTTACTTTTGGACTTCTACCTCTGAGTCCTGGTTCCTAGCATGCAAGAGCTGTAGTGAAATGTGATTCTAGCCAGTGGATAGGACGAAGAGCTTATCTAGCAAAGAGGAACCTGGAAACAATGTAAGCAAGAGCTATCAGCCAAGTGGAGATCCTGTTAAGAAAGGCAGACTAAGGACTCTAAATGATTTTTATCGGTGTTTTTCAACCGCAACAACTTTAAGAGGTATGGACTTCCACTCCCAGAATTCCCCAGCCAGCTGGTTTATATAATAGCAATTATGACAATATAATAATTATAATTTTGTGATTGTAAAAAACTAAGCTGCTATTCAGCAGAAAGTCCCAGGCCAGTTTATTAACAACAAATTATGCTTCCTGTGGAACTAAAATGCTTACCACACTAATGTAATGCTAATGTTAATATTAATATTGTTATTCTGATTTTTTTTTTTTTTTTTTACAAATGGAAAATCATTCCAGAATTTGGGTAGGCTGTGCTCAGTGACAACACTGGCAGCCTGCAGTGTGTTTGAAGATAGCTTCTGTACTAACAGGCAGAAATATTATTCTTCCTCTGCATTGCAGCTTTGAAAAAAAAAAGTCACCCCATTTGAACCCTGTTGGAACACATCTAAATATCTACTTTTATTTTAGAAAAGTAGACTCTCAGAGTCACCAACAAGCTAGAACTGATTAAAATTCTACTTATTAAATTATTTTATTTGTATCACTGACTAGCTTAGTAAATAATAATAATAGTAATAATAGTAATAACAATAACAATAACAATAATAATAAGAAAGACAAAAAAGTCTGGATAGTGGGCATTGCAATACCTGAAGACAGCAGAATAGAAGAGAAAGAACTGGAGAAAATCACAAAATATAAAGACCTGGAAATAGAAGTAGAATGACTATGGCAAAAGAAAGCAAAGATACTGCCAATAGTTATAGGTGCCTTAGGTACAATCCCAAAACATCTGGAGCACCACTTGAATACCATCAGCATTGACAATATCACCATCAGTCAATTGCAAAAGGCAGCTTTACTTGGAACAGCTTATATCCTGCGACGGTACCTTTAACACCATCAAACAACAACATTGCCTATCCCAGGTCCTTGGAAAGGACTCAATAGGTGGGTAAAAATGCCAAATCCAGTCCAGACATCTGGCTGACTGTGTGACCAACCATAATAATAATCCCCTCCATGGATACCCACTTGTCAGGGGGGAGGGGCTTGTGATGCTCTGATGACGTTGAGGGCCATGCTGGCGGTGGTGTATTCTACCAGAAGGGTCACCCAAGCCAGACAGGTCTCAGCAGAAGAGCCAGATTAAGTGTATCCATCAATCCATTAATTATGGTGAGAAAATAGAAAAAGAATCTTATACTGGATTGGTCGTTGCCTGGGTCAACAAGGACCACATTGGGTGTTAAAGTTCCTGGGCATCTCTCAACAAGTAGGGAATGGAAGTCAGGAGCTATGGCTGGGCAAGCAGGGCTTAGCCCTGTAGGATTACTGGAAGAACAACAACCACAGACAAGACAAAAGTATACTGTATTTGAAAATGCACCATTATGCCCTGCTATTATAAATTGGAACCAACAAAGCAGGGCTACTTAAAGCAAGTGTTTGAACTATGAAAACAAATTTATCCAGACTCAAATATCACTGAACAAGGATTAGCAGATCAGAGGAGATTCATTACCAGAAATAAAATATTCAGAGATGCAGAACTGGAAGACATTCAGAAAAATTGTGAAAATGGAAGACCCCAAAACAATAGTAGAATAGTAGAAGAAACCCAGACAACAACAATTGGAAATATAGAGGAAACTATGAACTACAGAAATGATAACTTAGAAGAAGTAATAATAGAACCAGTACAAGCCAGAACTGAAACAACCTATGAAAGGAAGACCCCCCCCCCCCCGACAAGAAGAATTAAAGGAAAAAATTATTGCATATGCAGAATTACCAGTAGAAAAACAAAGACTGCCAATGTTGAAAGGAGTGCCCAAGAAAGACCTGGCACCTATAATGAAGGATGTGAATAAAGTGCTTGTAAGGATTAAAATAGCATTCTTGAACAGACCAATCAGCTTGCCTAAGTACAGCAGTGTGGTCACAGAAAAACTGGGTATAGAAATTAGAAAACCAAAAGAAAAATCATATTCAATCCCAAAGTGGAAGATCAGACTGTAGGCCAAGACAAAGCAATTAAGATCAGATGCAAATACTTTAAAGAACATAAAAGAACAACAATTGAAGAATGTAAGGATCAAGACAAGCCTAATTAAAAAGTATTGGCATAACACCAGAAAAATTGAAGAAGCTTTGGAAATCATAAAGCAACAAATAACAAGAGCTTGGAAAATTGAATGCTAAGAGGCACAAATTGTCCAATTTAAGCAAAATCAGTTATTTCAATCAGACCAGAGGCAATTCTACTGAAGTATAAATGACAACAGAAATTCTGAAAATGGAAAACCAAACAAAAATGAAACAATCCAGTTTTGGAAAGATCTATGGGAAACTCAGAAAGACTATAATTAAAATATGTTGGATGCATAAAAGAATTTGAAGATGAGTTTGGTAAAAATCAAATGAAAGAACTAATTGTAACAGCAGAAATAGTTAAAAATTGAGTGAAAAGGATTTAAAACTGGACATCTGGAAATGATGGCTTTTGGCTCAAATAATTGACTAGCTTACATCCAATTATAGCTAAACAGCTTAATGAGGTATTGCATAAATCTGTGACTGGTTAATGACTGGCAAAACTTATCTGATTCAAAAAGACCCAGTGAAAGGGACAACACCAAGAAACTATAGGCTGATAACATGCTTCCTATGATATTTAAATTGCTCATAGGCATAACAGCAGACAACATCCAAGATTATCTGGAAGAAAATAACATCCTTCCAGTAGAACAGAAAGGAAATAAAAGGAAAAGCAGAGATACAAAAGATCAACTTTTGATTGATAAAGTGATTTTGGAGAATTGCAAAAGCTGAAAAACCAATTTACATATGGTCTGGATTGATTATAAAAAGGCATTTGATTCATTACCACATAGTTGGATCATCAACTGTTTCAGTGAAAACAGAATGTTTATAGAAAAAATGAAGCAGTGGAAGACAGAATTGGTGGCTGGAAATGAAAAATATGGGCTTGTCAACATTAGGAGAGGCATCTTCCAGGGTGACTCATTATCCCTCTTATTATTTGTCATTGCTATGATCCCACTTTCAGTGATCTTGAAGAAAACAAATCTTGACTACTAAACAGAAAAAAAATGCTAATAAAATCTCACATTTACTTTATATGGATGATCTAAACCTTAAGGAAAATCAGAAATTGAAAGCCAGTCATTGACAAATAGTGTAAGAATTTTTAGCACAGATATAACAATGGAATTTGGCCTAGAGAAATATGCTACAGTAACAATGAATTGGGTAAAATTATGAACAGTAATGGAATTGAAATGCTGAGTGGCCAAACCATCAGGATGCAGCCTACAAGTATCTGGGCATTTTACAGTTGGATAACATCAAGTGTGGACAAGTTAAAAATGTGATTAGTAAAGAATACATCTAAAGAGTCAGAAAATTACAAAAGACAAAACTGAACAGTGGAAACTGTTCATACCTGTTATATGATACGCTGCTGGAATTATTAACTGGACACAAGCTAAACTGGACAGTTTGGACTGAAAAACAAGAAAACTCATGACTATTCACTATGCATTAGATCTCCGTAGTAATATTGATAGATTATACCAGCCCTGCAGAAATGGAGGCAGAGGTTTACTTCAAGTCAAACAAACTGTTGAAGAGGAAAAGCATGCATTGGCTGATTATGTAAAAGACAGTCAAGAACAAGCACTGATACAAATTAAACATTGGAACTTATTGAACATACAGGAAACAAAATGTGAATATTGAAATAATGTAATAAAAACACGAACAGAATGCTGGCAAGGAAAAGCATTACATGGTCATTTTCTACAAAAGATCGAGGGAAAAGATAAAACTTAGCAATGGCTTACAACTGGAGCATTAAAAAAAGAAATTGAAGGCTTGATATTGGTTGCTCAAGAGCAAGCTATTCAGACTAATACAATCAGGGCCAGAATTAAAAAATCATCAAATGATTCAAAATGCAGACTGTGCAAAGAAGCAGAAGAAATAGTAGATCATATACTCAGCTTGTGCAAGAAGATTGCACAAACTGACTATAAATAATGACATAATATAGTTGCCAAAATGATTCACTGGAACATCTGTAAAAATGATCATTTACCAGTATTGAAAAATTGATGGGAACATATTGTTGAAAAAGGAGTTGAAAATGAGTAGGTTGAAGAATTGTGGGATTTTCGAATACAGACTGATAAAGTCTTGGCACATAATACACCAGATTCAACTGTGGTTGAAAACAAGAAAGTGTGCATAACTGATGTGGCAATACCAGGGGATAGTAGAATAGAAGACAAAGAATTGGAGCGGATCACAAAGGATCAAGATCTGAAAATCAAGGTTGAAAGATTATGGCATAAACTGGCAGTGGTGGTCCCAGTGGGTGTCATTCCAAAAACCTTTTGTAACTGACAGACAAAAAACCTTGGATGGCACTTAGAGAATGTGCACATTGACAAAATTTCCATCTGTCAATTTCAAAAGGCCACACTGCTTGGATCCACACATATACTATGCTGATACATTACAACGTCCTAGGTTCTTGGGAAGAACTCAATGTGAATGAAGGCCGGCACCAACTAAAGAACTGGTAGTTCTGATTTCACGTTGTTATGAATAATAATAATGATAATAATAATAATGCCAACAACAATAACAAAACAAGAGCATGAAGATGTATTATGGATGGTATGGTGACATATATTAAATAGAAATGAAGGGATTAATATGATTTACCAACTGCTGCTTTTAAAGTGAAAATGTATAAATCTGATTCTACTAATTAATTAAATGTTGTTAGTATTGCTTTGTTGAATGGGGAGTGGGCTGCTCATGGTTCACATTCTGAAGAGGAAGAACTGGGTGACCAGCAGAAATGGGAAATGAAGAGGCCACACAAAGAGATGCTGTGCTAGACCCACAGATGCTAACCCCTGTCCTGGGCTTTTGAACCTAATGTTTTCTGGTAAAAAACATCAACCCAAACTCACCATGTACAAGGGCTCTCTCACTGATTCCACCTTTTTTACTTACTATTATATCTCCCCCTCTTATGAATTGTACTCGAGGCTGAAAGAACATGAGATCACAGATGTAGCAGATGTCACTTAAGATGTCTACAGCAATCCAGTATATTAAGTTGCTTGATGTTTGAACTGGGAATACTAATCGCAGTGGGATGAACCAGCAGTTCCAGTTATAAGCAACAGTAACTAAGAATAACCATATTATATAGCCACGATCTGGAAAAGAAAATAATATGCCTGCTTAAATTACTGTCATTGGGATATGGGAATGCATTTCTCCAGAAAATAAATGAAGCACCCAAGGAAGATATAAAAAATTGCTAAGTTTAATTGCAGCCTGAGGAGTGATGCATAGTTTACTTATCGGCTAACTTGTGTACCAAAGGTATTTTTAGAAGGCTTGTCTTCTGTCGCTAATCTTCAAACAATTAATGGATTCCACATTTCAGGTGAGGGCTAATAGTCAGTCTAAGTCAGTGTTTCTCAACCTCAGCAACTTTAAGATGTGTGGACCTCGACTCCCAGAATTCCCCAGCCAGCATGGGAGTTGAAGTCCATGCATCTTAAAGTTGCTGAGGCTGAAAAACATTGGTCTAAGTCAGTGTTGTCCAAACTTGGCCACTTTAAGATGAGTGGACTCCCAGAATTCCCCAGCCAGCATGGAGTTGAAGTCCACTCATCTTAAAGTGGCCAAGTTTGGACAACACTGGTCTAAGTTAACAAAAGGGAAAACATGCCTACTTATCTATAGTGTAGTAGCACTTAATGTCTGCAGAGGTCTTACATGCCAGAAGATAATCACTGAAAATTTCATTATCTCTAGAGCAATTCCTTCTAATAAGAAAAGGTTGGCTTATACCTGTGTATGCATCTATGCTTTCTGGCAGTTTCATTTTTTTCATGTATTCTTTCATGGATAGTTTCTTGAATGGCCAACGCAGCTTCTCCTCAGGTTTGATTTCTTCTTTCTTTTCCTCTTTCTTTTCTTCTTTGGGAATAGGGGCTAGGAGCTTCTTTTGTGGTGCTAAAGAAGTTTCAGAGAGGCAGTCATTAATACAACTTTCTCAAATGCACCAAGTTCACTGAAGCTACAGAAACTTATCCTAGAAAATGTACTCCTTGCTCTACTCTTTTTACAACTGCCAACATTTACTATTGTTTCAGAAAAGTGATCTGGATAGGATTAATCCCATTATGAACAGAAATATATTTGTAAATTATTAGAGAAATGAAGGCTAGAAAAGGGCATCCCATACGGAATTTGCTGTTCAAAGTACAGGTAGTCCTCATTTAGCAACCACAATTGGAATCAGCAATTCAGTCATTAACCAAAGCAGTCGCTAAGTGAAACCGCGATGGTACTTACGATCTTACTTCAGCTTTCCTTTGCTTTACAGACCCGTGAAGGTCATAAATGTGAGGACTGGTCACAAAGTTACTTTTTCATCACTGTTGTAACTGAATGGTCACTGTCCAAGGCAGTCACTAAATGAAGACTACCTGTAATGGTGTCATGTTACTTCATGATAAAGGAAGTATTGACTTGAATGCTGAGCAACAAAACAGTTTTCTGAGTGCTGATGTCTAATCAGTTTCTGATTAGAGGTAAGAATTAAATTGTAATGTGTCCTTAAATATTTCAAAGTTTTATAACTCTCCACTGAACTAGTAGAGAGGATACCCCTTTGTCTCCATGTTATGTGTAGAATCCAATTCTTGCATAGGTGTCCCTGAATAAAAAAAAATAACATCTTTTAACTAAGAGTATAAACTGTGTGAATAATGGTGCAGGACTAAAAACAATAAAATATTTATACAGTATTTCAGAAGTCAGGCTTCTACTTTTCTCCACAAACTTACAAAGCAGACGCGGCATTGTTATCTCAATTTTCTCCTATATATTTTGTGTCTTTTAGATGCAGTTGGTTACATTTTCATTAAACTGTAGGATAGGCTAGAGATATACTTCTCACTATCTTTTTTGTAAGGAAATATAGATTTATTCATTTATTCTACATAAGGAAGATTGATTTCAGGTAAGATTCATATTCCACTGTGGCTAAACGAGTGCTATTCAGCATAAAAATGAATTGGAAATATGCAGGATATATTTAAAATAAATAAACAGGAAGTTTATTTTTATGCACCAAAAGTTATATAGTTGGATTTTGTTGAAAATACTCTCTGAATGTCCAAATAGATTAACAATGCAAATCTATCTTTGGTTTCAGTCATGATTTTAAAAGTTTTATTTTATGTTATTATTTATTTATTTATTTAAAGCATTTATATGGCCTTCCAACTTGAACATTGTGACTCTGGGAGGCTTACAACAACCAACCAACCAAACAAACAAACAAAACCCAATTCAAATTAAAAGGCAAACAATCATTAATAAGCAACCTTCTCCTGATGGAAACTCTACTCATGCAAATATGCAGGACTGCCTTCTCCCAAGAACATCTGTCTACCCCACACACTTCCATAAAGAGGGCCTGCTCCAGGTTCCCTCCTTTAAACCTTGCCATCTCATGGGACTTAGGAAATATACCTTTTCTGTACTGCCCCTATTCTGTGGAATGATCTCCCTTCACGCCCCCCCCCCCCCCCAAATATATGAAAGGTCCCAAATCTGTTAAGATCTGGCTTTTCCCCCAGGCATTTCAGTCCAGTTTGAGTAGAATCCCCTTTTAGTTGTCTAATTATACCATTTGGTCACCATTTTATATTCTATATTGTGGGCTGACCTTTTTTAATGATGTATGGTTGTTTTTCTTTGTTATTGTTTGTTTCTGTTATCTGCTGCCAAGGTCACATTGTTTGAGCTGGGTAACTATGATTTAAATAAGGCCATATCAGCAGAATGGTCATCCTACATTACTCTATCCCCAAATCCTCTCTAATGGGCAAGTCAGTATGGAAAGGTTTCTCTAGATTCTGAAAATATGAAAAATAGTTATTTAAATAATAATAATTATACAGGTAGTCCTTGACTTAGGATGGCAATTGGGCCTGGGATTTCTACTGCTAAGTGATGTGGTCGTGAAGTTCGATTGCATTGCGTAGCGACAGCAATCCATGCAGTCCCGGTTGTCGTCATTAACTGAATCCCATGGTTGTTATGCGAGCCAACTTCCTGCTGGCTTCTCACAACCAAATCAGTGGGGAAGCTTACAAGTCCCAGGCAGCTTATAAGTAGGCCTGCAGGCAGATAAGTGGCTGCTGCTGGGTGGAGGAGGGTGCAGGAGATGCACAAGGGTGTGAGGGAGGTGTGCTGAGGGTCAGGGAGGGTGTGTGGGGGTGTGTGGGGGTGCGAGGGAGGCACGGCAAGGGGTGCGGAGGGTGTGGGGGGTGCGAGGGAGGCACAGTGATGGTCGGGGAGGGTGCACAAGGATGCAAGGGAGGCATGGCAAGAGTTGGGGAGCGTGATGGGGTGAAAGGGAGGTGTGGCAAGGATTGGGAGGTTGTGTGAGGATGGTGTGGTTAGGGTCGGGGAGGATGCACAGGTGTGTATGGGGGTATGAGGGAGACATGGCAAAGGTCAGGAAGGGTGCACAGGGGTGTGCAAGTAAAGCAAGTGCAGAGGGGCTGGGGGAGGGTGCATGGGTGGGGAGACTTACCCCAGCAACTTGGGACCTTCTCTGCTGGCTTCCCCATTGACTTTCTGGGGAAGCCAGATGGGAAGGTTGGAAATGGCAATCATGTGTTCATGGAACACTGCAATGGGATGTAAGTGTGAGCCAGGTGCCATGCACCCAGATCGTGATCACATGAATGTGGGGGTGCTGGGATGGTCAGAACTTTGAGGACTGGTTGTAACCACCACTCATTCAGCGCTGTCATAACTTTGAATGGTTGCTGAAGGAATGGTTGTAAGTTGAGGACTACCTGTAACTGAGAAGCTAGAATAATAGAATTAGAAAGAACCAGTTCTGCTACTGAGTCCAAATGCCTGCACAAATCCAAATTAAAATTTACTCTCTACTGAAGGAGAATCTTTCCTCACTAGGTACTTGTATTCTAGGACAACTGTATAAGACTAATGCAAAGATATATCAAAGCTAAAATACTTGGATTTACAGTATATTAATTTTGAGATTTTTTTTTTTTTAAATCTCAGTGGTTACTGTAGAGGAAGACTCAGACTATTGATGAAAGTTATAACAGCATGCATGACCTGAACTTGATATAAATTCTGTAGATTATGTTTCTTTATTCCTTGGCTCTGTCACAAGATGTATAAAGTCCACTCTTCCAGACCATGCTGCAGGTATTCCTGGGGGTAAATCCAGTGTGGCAGGTCGGGGTAACAGGCATATTGAAACTTTCTAAGTACACTATTTCACAGAGCTAAACACTTGTGACCCAGCAAGTTATAGGCAACCCACTAGATACGCACTATATTTCTGTACTGATATTTCTCTGAGGCTGAAAAAACTAAGGCAGTTGTCAAGCCTTGGATAAGCTGTAAAAATGAGTTCTTGGATTAAAGAGTAACTTGCTGGGTTAGTATTGTACATATATGTAATGGTATGTAGAAAAGACCTTGGGAGGCAGGGTGAAGAGATGCTAACTAGGGAAAGGTCAGATAAGAGAGGACATAGCCTAGAGTTAGATAGTGTGTGGGGCAAGAGGCTCAGAAGGGACCCTCCCTAGCTTCTTGGGTTGTAAAGGAGGTGGCAGGAGATTCGTACTTTCAGACTTGCAAGATTAAGTTAATGTAGCTTTACAATATAGTATAAGCTCATCTGGTCATGTTTCCTCTCTGGTTTACCTGGAAAGGCTGATAATATCTGACTAGGATGATAATATTATAAGTGATGACAGTAGAATTAAACCAATTGGAGGACCTAGTTCACAATGCCAGTTTATTACCTTCAAGCACTCATAACACAATGTAGGCAAAAGGATACAGCTTCCGCAACTTACTTGTAGTTGGACTGAGTTCAGGTGAGGAGATTACTGGATTAGACAACTTTTCTTTATAAGTAATTGTTCTTTCTCGCATTTTTTGGATGACTTCTTGCAGCTGTATTTGTACGTATTCATCGATAGTGGTTTCTGGGTGTTTATTTTCTGTGCTGTTTATGGGGGTGCAGATGGCAGGACAATGATTAAGATCTTTGAAAAATATTACTACATCCATTTCTTTAGATAAACTTAAAAGCATCTAATAATAACACAGATGGTCCCTTATCTTGAGTAATGGAATAATTTGATTACTAAAACAGCAGACGCTGCAGAACTAGTTTTTCTATATACTTGTCTGCTCCATATAGGAAACATATGCTTGAGTGGGACAGACACTTGAATAGGGGCTTCATCACTGCCAACAGATATGCACCTTTGGCTATGCTGAAGAACAAATTTCTTTATACTAGAAATTATGTGGACCATTTCTCATTCTTACATAGTTAATGGCAGCAGCCAAAATTCTTTCTTCTCCTCATTATTCAATGTGCAAGATTTCAGTTTTTCTTTTGCATCCAATAAGCCTAAACAGGCCAATTTAAACATTATATGAAAAAGAATTGGCCACTGATTCAAAGGAAGTACTCTTGTCATCAACTGCATTGAAAAACACCAGGATATCGCTATTACATTTATCTTTTCTTTCTGCTTCAGGCATGGGTGGTATGCCAGGAACATAAGTCATTAGTTGTTTCTCACTGCCAGCTTATGAATCATCAACTGGAAAATTAAGACTGCAATTATGTGTTTGCACATTTGGATGATTTTTATTAAGAAAAATAAAGTGAATTGTACCTCTATTTTTTATTCAATTATTTATCTTATGATGAAAAAAAGAAAGAAAGTTTTATTCATCTCCAGAAATTCAGTTTGATCCTTTTGTGCTGCCCTTTCGCATATTTCATGGAAGGAGCCATTTAGACGATTGTATCTAATCCTCTGGTCAATGTAGGGATCCTAATAAATAATCCTTAGCAGTTGGCAATCCAACTTCTGGTTTATTGATTTATTACATTTATATAGCTGCTCATCTCATGCTTGTGACTCTGGGCAGCACACACAATTAAAAGAGCAAAACACCAATCCTTCAAAACAGTTAAAAACAAAGCCATTAAAAATATAATTAAAATGGTTAAACTATATCCATTAAAGGAGAGCTTATATCTCCTCTGATTACTGATTCCACCATCAAATTATTATTATTATTACAATGTTTTTCCTGACATACAACTGCAATCTGTCCTCCTTTATATGTCCTGCTCATGGGGACATTAAAGATCACTGTACCTTCTCAGTTGTCCTCTCCCAAGGCCAAAGGTACCTAGTTCTCTCAAACATCACTCATAAAACTTAGTTTCCAGCACCTTGTTCATTATTATTCTCCATCACAAAAGAAGTCCAGTCACCACATCTCACTCTTACATACTCAGTAGGGTTGTTGTGAAGATAAAATTAAAGGTTTAAGTGTTGTATGCATCACCTTGAGTTCCTAAAGGAAAGGAGGGATAAAAATCTATTAATCTGCACATTGTGGGAGTAGGTGGAACCCTACTGAAATTAAAAATGATACTAGAAATGCTGGCTTTAGAAAGGTGCTTTGTTTGACCTGCCTCGCTGAATATAGCAGCAACATAGTTAGAAAGAATTAACTTGAGTAAACACATAACTCCCCTCTTCACCCCCCACCCCCAGTGAGGTCAACTGCAATGTTACCAAAGAGTTGCTCATCTTCATGTACATTCTAATTTGTGCAGTCCCTCTTTGGCATAACATCCTTCCTGACTGACAAAGGACTTTGATTTGCAGACCAGATACTCCCATAATACTAATCACCTAAAAGATACAGATAATAACTTCATTAGTTATATGAACATTCCCTTGTTCATAGTGTCATAGTGCTATCACAATAACAAAATAGGGACAATTGGCATGGCATCTCTGTATCTGATAAGCTAATGTCTGTATACTATAAGCCAGTGGTTCTCAAAGTGTGGTCTGGGGACTTTCAAGGGGACCGTGAAGTTAAATAAATAAATATTTTAAAAATTCTCAGTTTTAATTTCTAATACAGTAAATATCAACAGATATAACCTGATAAACCAAAGCTCTTTGGGGTCCATCAATCACTTTTAAGAATGTAAAGGGGTCCTAAGACCAAAATGTTTGAGAACTGCTGTTATAAGCTATCCTGGGGCTAGGCAAGAGGATGCTTTGCTTCCTTGAGCAATACCATCAGCAAACCTTATCTAAGTTGTAAACTAATTATTCAATTACTCTATATTCCTTTTAAATTCTTTGCAAACCTGTATAAAATCTGTGCCAATCAGTCTTGGGGTTCTTAGCTATTGCTGGATAGGAGCCTGGTGATCACTGTGTCTTTGCTAGCTTAGAAACCAGTTTGGACCTAACTAATTGCATTGGCTTATTTCTTAAGGTGTTTTTGCCACCACAAATTGGGGTAGTGAACAGGATAGGAAACTCTGGTATGGGGGAGGGGGGAAGGATTGCTTTATAGGAAGGCATCCCTGCCTTTTTTCAGTAGGTCTGAAGGCCTCCCCTCTGACCCAGGCCTCTCTTTTTGGGACTTGAGCAAAGACATCTGGAGAGCATTCCTGGCTGGCTGATTCTGCGATGTTAGATTGCTGAACAAAGTCTTGTGTGTACAGGCCTGGTGTAACTCTAGGTAGGCTAGCCAGGAACCCCCTGGCTAAGCATGCAGAAGTGAGTTATGGGTGGGCTCAGGAAAGTGCTGTGGCTCAAAACAGGAAAGAAGGACTGCTGGCAAATGTGGTGCCTTTTAAAGAACCTTTGCAGAAGTAACTGGTACCTTGGGAAGCATCTTGACCCTCTCAGAGTCCTGCCAATGATGCAGACCTGCAACAGGTGAAGCCCAGTCTATTAACAGCCTTAACAACTTTGCATCCTATTAAGCCAGCTTAGTGCAAGATATCCACTTGCAAACAATGTGCAGAGGAGCACCTGGAGGGATTACTATGAGAGGCTTATACAGAGTTTTGTCAAATATTCTGGAAATGAACACCCGCTCCCCCACCACATAACATAACTAGATTAGCTAGCCCTTCAAAACAGCCAAAGGGTGCTGGCTTCATTATTCAGTTTTAATACTGCCCTGATAGTTGATCATTCACTTCAGATGAGGTAAGGCACAGTCCTTCAATAGAAATGAATTCTTTTTCTGAATAACTGATTTTTGATTTACGACGTGTATTTCAGTTGCCTAAAATACATTAAATTGTGCTGAGCCTGCAGTAAAGCTGTACATTCTCCTGACCTTCATTCACTCCTCGCATGAAAAGAAATCTACTGGGATATAAGCGAAAGAGTGCTAAAAGCAGCTGCAAAAGAGAGTCTGCATTTAATTTAAATATTTCTAACATATTCACTTAAAACAAAAATAATTGGTTCATGAACATGACAGATTGCCTTTAGTCTGAATAAGTAACCAAATATTTAGAGCTTAAAAACAATGTCGAAGGCCTGCAAAGCTAAACACAAAAATATTGTTCTACCACTGGCCATTTTAAAGAAAAATAGAAAAAATCTTATCATAATAGATGACACAAAGCCTTGTTAAGAATATTTCTACAATGTGCTGGTCTAATGTTGGTCTGTCCTGTAGTTTGCTTGCTTTTTCCACATACTGCTGGTATAAAGGTTTGCCTATGATTTCTCTGTCCCCAGGGTCTGCCCTAAAGAAGGAGGTTGCCCATAACTTCCGAGGGGAATAATATCCAGAATGCTTGTGAAAGGAAGCATAAGTTATCTATCTGTATTCTCCCTTTCATACAGATAAATCTGGAGACCTGTAGTACTTCTGAGACATTTCTTTTTATAATCAGCTGGTGGTAGCATTGAAAAAACATTCAATATGTTTCTGTAATCTAGCAATGTCATTTCCAACAATCATGAGTTTTCATTAACATTTGGACAAATTCCATTCAGTGAAATTTCCTACAACATTAATTAAAAGTTTTGTCTTTATAAGCAGTAGGTGGCTTTTATTGCTTCCAGATCAGGGTTGCTAGTAAGTTAGAGATGATGTAGACCAATGGTTTCCAACATGTGCTTTAAGAGCCACTGCTAATCAGTGAACCATGGAGTGTTCAAAAATAAAATAAGAGAAAAATTGAAGACAAATACAACCAACATTTTTCCAAAAGTGGCCAATCAGAAGCTGGCATGAACAAAGGACTAATCAGGAACCAACATCACCAAAACGACCAATCAGGATTGGGCACTAAGTATCAATTAGAAACCAGCCCTCACCAACCTGTACCAGTCAGAAACCAGCTTGGCTAAAGACTAATCAGAAGTCAGGACACCTGGCTAGAAAGACAGGAGCCCAGGCAGTTGCTGCTCAGTTGCCTGTGTTCTGTGCAGCAGACCACCCCGTCTCTGAAGATGCCAGCCACAGCTGCCAGTGAAACGTCAGGATATCTGTTGTCTAGACCATGGTCACTAAACCCTGAAGCCCAACACTGCCCAAAGCTACCAGCTGTGAAAGCCTACACCTTCTCACAACTGTTTGTCTCTATATTTTTTGACAACTCCAATTTCTCTGTGCTGTTGACTTACCTCTGTTCCATTCTAGTGGCTGTATAACACCATACTGCTGTTAGAATGGCATTTCTTTTTATAATCTTTCTCCAATATTTTGCTCTGCCTTCTTTTTTTCCTGGAGGAGGAGTGGTGGAGGCAGAGAAACAAGTGGCAAGAAATCCATAGTGTCGTTTTTGTTTTGTTCTTGAAGGTTTTTTTCCCCCCACTGCATGTGTATATAACTGCATAGCTGTAAATAACTAGCAGTCTTTATTTGCAAAGCTGTATTCGTGCATGTTCTGGACTCTCACTCCTCCACTAAAATAGGATCATGACCTCCTCCTTTTTCTGCATGACAACATTGTTGGTGGCTTGTGGCACATGCTCATACTATAACCTCCAGTGATAAAACATATCAACATTTTCAACTCTACCTACTTTTCAAGGATTTAGGACAGTGTTATTTAGTACATGGTATTAAATGGTGTTGAAAAAATGGTGATGCTGCTGTATATTTATGAACATATATTCACAAACACAATTGGGTTTTGAAAAGAAAATTGGCATAACAAAAGGGATTCCAATAAACCAGTGTTGTCCAAACTTGGCCACTTTAAGATGAGTGGACTTCAACCATGGCTGGCTGGGGAATTCTGGGAGTTGAAGTCCACTCATCTTAATGTGGCCAAGTTTGGACAACACTGCAATAAACCTTTTCCATACTATGTTTGACTGTAACCATCTCCCCAATTTGTCATGGTGAGCTCATTTTTTCCTTTTTCTTTGGTACCATCACAACTTTAATATGGCCACTTAAAACTTGTTTCATGCTCCAACAGATAAGCTGAATTTAGATGGATGCAATGTTCATTTTATTAGGTGATTCCTCTTTGCTATAATTAATGAAGGCACAGTGATTAATAGCATAATTAATTGCTCATTTAATAGCTCTGATTATGTGCCTAAACAATGTCATAGTTATTCTTGAGTGTGACTAAATTATGGGCAGGCTAAAGCAAATTATCCATCACAATAAACCTTCATAACAAAAGGCATCTTCTAATGCAGACCTACACAATTTATGATCCATCAGTGCAGCCTTTCCCTAACCCCACTATATATTCCATAGGGGAAAACATATCAATGCTAATTTTAGATTGCTATCTTATCTACTTTGACCCTGAAACTTGGACTCAGTAGATACTGGAAATAGAGGCCTCATTTAAAAAATAATTGTTCCTCTGAAAGTTATTTGGTTACATTATTTATCTTCCTTTGCCTATTAATCCACAGTAGGTCACATCCCTGCTGATTCAATCTTTTATTCCTCTGATTGATTCTCACATTAATATGTGATTTGCATAGTAATCTGCTTTTGCATGTCTTGTTTAACTTTTTGACCTTATTTCTTGTAAGGAGAAAATAAAACTTTTTTTTAATCCACCTACAAAATGTCTATATATCATTTGCTACATGCATCTCACAAAATGAGTTGTTGTCCACAAAAGATCATACTGCAATATGTTAAAAGTGATCTCTTTAAGATGATCCAAGATGCTTCATTCATGATCTGTTAGCTTTAAGTCATCATTCAAATTCCAGAAAAAGCAGTTGTGGCTTACAAGAGACTTGCAAAGTTTGCCATGGACGTTTTTTTCTTTGTAGTTTTAATCAGTTTGTCACAAAAGGTGGTGGATCTTCATAACTGAACTTCCTAAGGATACCAACTTCACTGTATAATCTATATTATTCCAACCCAAGTATTTAATTAAATTCTGAATAATATATTATTTTCATGACTAATTTTAAGACATAGGCAAGATGAGAAATGGGTGAAGAACATATGCAAATCAGTTAATGTTCCAATTTCTCTCTCTCTCTCTCTCTCTGAGAATTATTTGTCATGCTGTTAGGACTTAATTGACTGATTATATGCCATCAAGTTAATGTCAGCTCTTACTGATCACATAGATAGATTTTCTCCAGGGTGATCTGCCCCTCATCTACTCCTTCAGGTCTTGCAATGGTGCATCCATTGTCAGTGTAATGGATCATCTACCTTGATTCTGGTCATCTCCTTTTCCTCTATCTTTCCACCTTTCCCAGCATTATGGACTTCTCAATAGAGCTAGGTCCAAAATGAGGCTGTTCATTTGTGTCTCAAGTGAGAACCTTGGGCTTATTTGTTTGATAAACCATTTATTTGTTTTCTTGGTTATCCATGGTAATCTAGGAGCCTTCTCCAATGCCAAAGTTCAAAAGCATCAATTCTCTTTCTATCTTACTTCTTCAGAGTAAACCAAGTTTTGCTTCCATGGTGTGTCATGGGGAAAACCTTTGTTGAATGTTTCTGATCTTTGTAGGTATAGATGTATCCCAACATCTGAACATCTTTTCCAAGGCCTTCATTGCTACTCTACCAAGTGCTAGTAGAAGGTGTATTTCTTCTTTTGTTGTTGTTACAGACATTTATATTTTAATAACAAGGTTACGTCACTGTTTTTCAGATCTTTACAAACAATTACAAAAATTATTTTTCTTATGTGAGGAAAATATATCTCATACTAATACATATGCAATCCACTAATACATATTCTCCAAGTTTAAGTTCCCAACCAGGTATGGTTGGAATTGTGTCTTTCTTCCAATATTGAGCAAAATTTATTCTCGCTGATGTGAGCACATATCTCATTAAATGATGATGTTTCTTGTTTGATTTTTTCTAAAATTATTTCTAATAAAAAGTTGTGGTTTCATTTCAAATTTGAATTCCAAACTTTGCATTGTACTATGTATGTCATTGCAATATTTTGGTTTTTTTTTTACATGTTTACCACATTGACAAAAGGTTCGTTCTATTTCATGGCATTTCCAACATCTATTACTGTATGATTTATCTACTTTAGATATTATTGATGGAGTTGTATACCATCTGTAAAACAGTTTGTACCAATTTTTATTTAGGTTATAACTTGGTGTGAATCTTCCCATTGTTGTGTTGTAACTCTTTCTTTAAAATTTTGCATCCATTATATCATACAGTTTTTTGTTTGTTCTCTCTGTCATATCTAAGTAAAAGGTTAGATACATGTCCTAATAGATGATGCTGGTTTTGTATTAGGATTTCAAATTCTTTTTTTTTCATTCTTCTTCTTCTTCTTAATGTCCCTCCTTCCTTCTTAAGATCTGATTTTATCCTTCTGGCTACTTGTAAATACATCAACCATGATATATTCCAGCCTTCGCTAAGTAGTTCTTGCTGTGTTTTTAATCTATTTGTAGACACTGAGTGGATCATATCTGCATATTTAATTACCTTTCTTTTACTGTAATTGTCTCCAGCATGAAAAGCACTTGAAGGAGAAGCTAGAGGTGAAATTGTTGGGCTTATTATTCCCTTTGTAGAATTCCATACTGTTATCAAGCTTTGCCTAATAATACATCCTTTAAAATGTTTATCTTCCTTTGAATCTCTGTACTATAAATACCTATGAAGTTCATAATTGGCTCCTTCCAAAATTTCCATTCTGCTATTCAGAGATTTTATCCACTCAGTTATCCATGACAGGCAAGTTGCTTTATGATACAGTTTAAAATTTGGAAGGGTAAGGTGTATTTCTTGTCTACTAGTTCTTTTACTGTCGATAGTCAATCCTTAAAGGCAGAAGTTATACACCACTTCAGTATCTACATTATCAATTCTAAGACTGGCTGCTGTACTTGTCATAAACTTGGTCTTTTTTATATTTAATCTTAGTCTCATTTTTTTTCACTGTGCTTCTTGACCTACCTGAGTTTCTAGATCAGTTGCATTTTCAACTATCAGAGTAATGTCAGCAGCCTAGCATAGGTTACTGAAGTTTTGCCTTCCAGGTTTAAAGTCATGCTCTTCTTCCAATCCACCTTCACTCAATATATATTCAGCATATAGGTGGAACAATTATGGAGAGAGTATACACTCCTGTCTCACTTTGCCAACCTGGAGCCAGTCTGTTTCACTGTGTTCTGTCTGGACTGTCCTTCCTGTCCTTTGTATAGGTTTCTCATGACAACAATGAGATGTTCTGGGATTCCCATTTTCTTATTGACATTCTACAGCCTGATCTAGACAACACAATTGAAGGCCTTTCTATAATCAAGGAGGCACATGTTGACTTCTTTTTGGTACTCTTCAGCTTAATTATTCAATCTGCATCAGCAATAATGTCTCTTGTTCTTCATCCTTTTCTAAAACCAGCTCGAACATCTGGCATATCCCTTTCCATGTAGGGCTCTCATCTGCCTTGGATGATCCTGAATATTATTTGTTACTGTGTGAAATTAAGGATACTAAGTTGCACACTCTGTTAAGTTTCCTTTCTTTGATATTAGTAAGTAGGCCGATCTCTTCCAATCCATTGGCTTCTGTGTCATTTGCTGGCATAGTTTTCTTAGACCTGTACAGATTCTTCTTTTGTTGTTTGCCATATTTCTATAGATATTTCATCAATTCCGATAGCTTTCCAACTTGATAATGACTAGAATACTGCTCTAACTTAATCTTCTAGTTCTAGAGGTTCTTGTAATTTGGGAATATCTTCTAGGTTATCTTGGATGTTGACCTATCTACTGTACAGAATTTCAGTATTCTCCTTTTATCTTTATTTTAGCTTCTTGTAATCAGTTACTACCAACTACTAAAACAGTGATCATATTGAAATTTTCCTTCTTCACAAAAGAGGGGGACATGCAGACACGTTCCTAGAAAAAGTGGGAGAGAAAAGAAGTTTTCCCACCTTAGTTACCTATATATAAGTTATTGTGATGGAATGGAATCATGAAGGCCAGACTCAGGGAGAAAAACATTTTCTTTCATCTCCTGAGTCGTGGGGGAGAGATAAGAGGATGAGGCTGGCATCTCCCTGAGGAATTCACAATATTGTGGCTGGCATTGCTTGGGAGCTGGGGTTTCAGTCTGGGAAGATTCTTGCTAGAGGTTGTAGCTAATAAACATTGCTGGATTGAATTTACATGGTCTCTTGGAGTTCCTTGGGCTATGCCTGACAGTTATATAAGTATCTAATTTGAAAGTACTCTCTGGAATTCTATTGTTACACCTTTTGGTTTCCTCCTATTTAAGACCATTAATCAGAGCTCTTGGAATCCTGTTCCTTGGTTTACCTGTTTCTAGTCTTGACTTCCTACAGGAAGGTTGATACTTGTAGTGCAAGTGAAGAAATCCCATTGTATTTGCATACGTACATTACAATATCTATCTATCTATCTATCTATCTATCTATCTATCTATCTATCTATCATATATATATATATATACACACACACACATACAATACACACACACACATGATTACTTCCCTAAGTATGCACACAAAAAACATAAAACAAACTGGTACTGGATCCTCACTTTCTTTCATATAAATGAAAAATACATGGCTGTCCAGTTAATGGATTATTATCCTTACTCAGTCTGAAACATTTTTAGTAATAGTTTCAGCTTATTGTCCCAATACTTGCAAAGTTTTTATGATTTAACTAGATCTGACAGAAACTTCCAGACAGAAAATGTTACACCAGATTTTAGAGTTCTAGGCAGTGGAATATGGATAGCATACGTATATGAGAAAATGAATATGTATTTTAAAAATGAGATTACCTTAATCAGCAGAGATAAGGACATTTGCTGAGGCTCTTTCATGGTCTTCTCTGAATCCTCTGAGTCAGAAGCTGAAGAAACAGATGAGGCTTCTGCTTCTTCAGCTTCACATCAGTGTGACGAGGCAGCAGGCAATCAGCTACCTGCAACAGCTTCAGGAGACAATGAACCTGACCAGATAGGACCCAGTTCAGATTCTAGTAGAGTGCCTAGTTCAAGGACACATCAGCATCTCCTGAACAAAGCATGTCTCCTTAAGAGGAAAAGGCAGCAATGGCCCTAATTCAGTCACTCCAGCACCTGGGGCTATAACAGCAGCCTCCAGGCCCTTGTACAACTCCTGAACTCTGGACCTCTGTTCCTGTCACTCTTGCTCTTGGTCCTGCACTCAGACTCTTGCTTGACAATCAGACCAGCTCATATAACTTTCTGGTGCCAAAACCGAGGTCCGTCCCAAACAATGCCTGTGCCTTTCTCCTGCTATCAGAATGCTAATGCCTCAAATTTCAAGGAAGTCCTAATGCTCTTTGGCTATCTATCCCTCAGGAACTTTATGACATGGCAATAAAGCCTTTCAGCTTGTATTTGCCTGACTTTCTGTTTTGCACTGTTTGGCATGGAACAGGCTCTGATGGGCAATTTGACTGAGCCCTTGGGAAGAGGGAGTAATGGTGGCCCTACGCACCGATGCTCATGGCCCCTTGGTTCCCTGAGGAATTTTGGAAGATAAAGCATTACAAAAAGATGCTGAGAGAAAGACAGTGAGTTCAGCCAAACACATGTACGAGCCTATATTAAGGCCTAATTGTGGAAATAAGTGTGGTAAAACATAATTATTTGTCTACTTTTAATGGTGTCTGCAGGGTGATTTGTGTCCCCACATTTTAATTCTTATTTGATTTATGCTGTTTTTCCCAATAGAGTTTAATGCTGCTTTTCTGTTACTGGTTTACTGGCTTTCTATTGTTTTAAAATGTGTTTATTTGTTCATTGCATGTTACCTAAAGTTACTTTGGTGATTGAGGCAGCTTATAAATTAGTATAATATTAATGTTGAAAAGCTGTGCAAGTATTTCTGGACTTCTTGAATATTCTTCCACAATTTTCATATGCAGTTTTGATTGGGAAAGTGGTGAATTTAAGGGATTCGATTAGGCAGATTCATGGAGAATAATGCTATTAATGGCTCTTACGTAAGGTTCATCATGCTATTTCCGGTATCAAAGACAGGCCAGATTTTGTTTAGATTATTTTAATTTTTTTTTTAAATTAAAAAGTTAGGTGGAGCAGGGAGTCTGTGAGACTAGGCTGAAGCTGCCATAACCTAAAGATGAAGCAGGCACGTAAGCAGAGAGGACAAAAGCCAGGAAACTTATCTATGGGATCCCCGGGGAGGTAGATAAGAAGGAAGCAAGTCGTTAAGGGAAAAACAAAGGACCTGAACCAGAAAGAGGAAGTTGGGCCTGAGCACATGGAAGCCCTCACCCCAATCCCATCAACCCAGCAAGGACTTTTGGGGATAAAAGGGGTCCCAAAGCCTGCCCACTCTGAGTCGTCTGAGCCGTCTGAGCCGTCTGAGCTGAGTCACCTGAGTCACCTTTGGATCAAGACTTGGCGGCTTCCGTCCCTCTAGCAAGTGTCTGGCAGCCTAGTTGGGAAGGATGTGGGTAAGTGTGGATGAGCGTGTGTGTGTGTGGATGAGAAAGAGCAAATGTACCTTGCAACCAGTAAAGTTTTGCTGTTACTTTAAATTCACTGGGTCTCCGTGTATTACAAAGAACCTCTTGTGCCTCAGTGTTCGGTTGGAAGTGATTTGTGTGTATCCCCAATTATTTCCCCGCTGTTGACCAGGGCTGTGTGTCTGTCTGCTCCAGCCGCACCTATCTGGAAAACCCAGGTAGAAAGCAAGGGGGCCTGACAAGATCCGCATGCCTCAACAGGCTGTGAGTGTGTGAGTGAGTGACCATAAGCAGAACCTGGGAGCAGTGTGTGTAACAAGTCCCAAAAATGTTAATGGTCGCAAAGTTGATGACCCAGTTACAAAGTAAACGAAAGTATCTATCAGTTCTGATGAATTGCATTGCCCAGTTGAACTAAATTGATCATCAAAAGAAATAAACAGCAAACCTACTATCCATACTTCATTTTAGCTCCTGAGGGTAGATCTGAAGCTGTAATTATTGCTTTATGGAATTCAATAGGGCAGGTTTACAATGTAATAATTGACTTAGTCAAATCACAGAGGAAGGAAATGAAAGCAGAAATAAAAAGAAAAGGAAATGCAATTATTCCAGTTATTATAAACATAGACTTTTTTGTGGGTTTATAATGGAAGTTATTTCTGAGCTGACATGCATAGGATTTTGATTGCTAGTTCCAATATGAAGTGGAAGCTAGGGTGAGTATGACAAATTACAGCTCAAAAACTATCAGTACAAGTTTTGGTGGAAGTTAGCAAGTTCTTGTAACTGGTTTAAAATGGTTGCTTCAGGTTCTCCAGCCAACCAACCAACCAACCAACCAACCCACCAGTTGATTATAACTGAGCCCAGAATAACTCAAATAAGTTATGTTAAATTGAGCCAGATAAGCCAAAAATATTCACTGATAGATTCTGTTCCAAATTCCATTCTTATATGTGGGAGATACTACTGCTATACTTGGACTTTCAAAGTTTGGATTAGCTTGGGAAAGTGATTTTAATTTTGGCTCAGTTATACAGAAAATAACTATAAAACTGGAGGTTTGAAGATCTTTCATCTTTAAAGAGTTTAATTCCCTAAGGACATTTAAAAACAAACAATCGTGAAGAAAAGTACATTGGCTACAGAATTTGAAAACTCTGGGACAGAAGGCTGTGTTTGTAAGAGTTAATACTAAATAGAAAAAGGGGAGTAATGAGACATGGAAAGTTTTTGTGCCTGTTCCATAACTCTTTGTGATATATAATTCTGTGACTGAAAGGTCAGGACATAAGGCTAGAGGGTATAAGCCTTTCAACCCGTTCTTTCTGAGGTAATAGCTGGTTATGCCATCATCCACAGGTGGAGTTTTAAATTATCTCATCAATGCCCTGAGTTTCTTCTCCTATGTTTTATAAATTTTGAAACAGACACAGATAGCCTCCTCTACAGATTTCAGTATATTTTGGTGTTGGGCAGCAAACCTAATGCCTCCAATTACAAGGTAAGTACCTTTATTATAAAGGATGCATTTCCTTTCTATAATGTTCCTTAAACTATTATGTGATTAGATTTATATCCCCACCCCCATCCCCTTTCCTTCAGGAGCTCAAGGTGGCAAATGTCTGCAAGGGACTAAATGAACAAGTAACCATCTATATTTACAAAAATAAATACAAATGATTCAATCTATTATTCCATATCAACAGCTTATATTAGCATCACAAGAACTCATTTATGAAACAGAATTATTTTACTGAATAATGATTTTAGTGGTATGTTTTATGTGTTACATTATTTCTGGAGGCTCTCTGCTTAATCAGTAAAGAGAGGGGAGAATTGTAAATTAAGAAATAAGCAAGCTAGTACGAGGCTGACTGTAGCTTATTGCCAATTTCTTGAAAGTCCCCTCACCCACCCTCCAGTCATATCCCAGGTGGTTTCCAGCAAGTGGCTGCTCATAGCTGCTCTTTCATTGCACACAGCTACACAAGACTTTCCCCAAGAACTGATAGTTAGAAATATCTCTAGTACCAGAGATAATGCATAGTCATAATGATTACTTATCCTCTTTACTACTTGAGATAGGAGTTTTATTTCTGTGAAACTGTATAAGCCCTGTGGAGTTTTGGGTTGTTTGCTTGCAGACGTTTCATTACCTAACTAGGTAACATCATCAGTGTGAGTAAGTGTGGGGTTTGCTCCCTGTTTACATGCAGTAGCTTGTCCTGCCAGTTTTGGTGGGTGTGTAGTTTTCTTCTTGGTGGTTCCTTGATTGAAGTATTGTTTTCTGTCTGATTGTTTGTCTGATGCTGATCCCTGCTTATCTGAATGTGGGCTGCTGAGGGGGATGTGTTGCAGTCTTTTTGTTTCCTTCCTAGGTTTTTTATTGTCTCTTCTGAATAGTGTATAAATGTGGTTTATCTCTATGTGTCTATTGATGGCTGATTTGTCTGAGTTCCAAGGTTCCAGGGATTCTCTAGCATTTTTGGATTTGGCTTAGTCTAAGATGCTAATAGTTTCCCAGTTAAAACTGTGGTTGAGTCTGTCCATGTGTTATGAGGTTAAGGATTTGTTCATCATGTTTTCTGACAGCTAGTTGGTGTTTGTGGATGTGTTCTGCATAATCCCTTTTTGAAGCCATCCATGTTGATGGTTGTCGTGTTGCCATATGCAACAAATCCTATAGTGTAACTATTTGCTGCATATAGAAATATTTTTATTAGCCCTGGATTTTATATCACCAAGTTTTCATTCAGTGACATTGTTTTTGTTTAGTACCGAGAGAGCAAAAAATGCTCCATCCACTTTTTGCACATGATACATCCTTCCTTGTTGCTTATATCAAAAGTCTTTGAAAGGCCATATATTGTTAGCCTTTCTGCATGCATTAAACAGAAATCTAAGTTAGAAATGTGAATATTCTTTCAACTTTTACTTCTTATATTTACAGTCTGTAAATACAGAGTTGGAAGATCCACAGTATAAATAAACCTGAACCAGTAAGTCAAATCAGAATATCTGATCTGAATTTTATAGGTTAATATTGCAACCTATCAATGTTTGCATGATTGTACTGTATTTTCCCACTCTGTCTATGCTATGAAGAGTAAGTGTATGTGTATGAATAATGCAGTAAGTGAATGCATTATTAGTTTGTTTCTGAATTAAGCAAACAAATACATAAAGTATTGTAATAGATTTCACTTCTTTCATTAAAATTACATTGCATGCATTATTTTTCTCAATGTAATTCAGATCTTGCTTAAATGTATTGCACAATTTCCCTCTCCAATGACTGTCTTATATATACATAGTATTGTCATTGTACAACCTCTTGGTGTAATCTCAGAGTAATTATTGTTCTAGTAGAGGTGCCTTTTTTGGATTCATTTCCTGAGATTAGATTCTTGTTAATACGTACTGACAAAATGATCTGCTAATTTTGCTCTTCTGACTTTGAAGAAAATTCATCTATGGCATCACTCAAAAGCTGCCAGTGACAAAATATAACTGTCCTGAAAAGCTGTTAATGGGAATATGATTGTACTGTTATTAGAGGATAGAAGGAAAAAACAGGTTGCTAGACAAGCATGACTCAGAGTGAATCTTGATTTAAATCATTCGGAAACTGACATTAAAACATTTTCAGTTGCTCAATCATCTTTTCTTCAGCACATGGACCATTCATGTATACCGAACCATTTTTAGACCTGACAGATGTGACCAGGCAAATTGCAGCTATGTCTGCTGCTATTTGCCAATGCCTGTCACAATGTATTTTTGTGTATTTAAAAACGAGAAAGTACTGAGATGGAAAGCCAAAAGAGGGGTCATTTTTCCCTCACTAATGGAGTGCAGGGATATTTTGAGGTGATCACCCTGTCTTTCACAAGTTAAGTGAGTCATTTGACAAGATAACAAATTGGTTTTGCCATCCAGTGATGATAATGGGGGGAAAAAGGCAGCCTTTTCTTTGGACTTTATACAAAGTGATGCATCACAAGCAGAGGCTGAATACTGGAATATATTTGAGGACTAGTTACCATAACCACAGCAGCAGCAGCTACGGTAGCAGAAGTATCATTTAAGGCCAATGGATGGACTCTTCCTCATTTTCTGTTGCTTTAAAAATATTATTATTTGCTGATTTTTGTTTAAAATCAGTCACAGCTGAGGCTGATTATCAGGCAAAAATCAAAGATAAGTGAAACAATCCATTAGTGCCATACTGAACTTAGTTTAACTATGTGTCACTGCCATAAAGAAGACTTAGGGAAGCCTCCTAATACTGAAGGAGATCTGAAGGTTGATCTGTTCAGGTCCATAGTGTGTACCCCAAAGCTTGCTAAATTTTTCAGCACTGTACCGTCTGTTTTTTAGAAACGTTTGTGCCTCCTCACCAAAAACTCTGTTAAATCCATCCAGTATGCCTTGGGTCTTTCAGAAATGACCTTGCTGATTGCTTATAATATCCATATATATTGTTCAAGAGGAACCAATCCACCTAATGTAAAATCCATTAATGTTGTGTATGCAAGGATACAATAATGTTTGTATCTCTGTGACTGCACTTACCAGTTACAAAGCTCTCATGCTAGAATATACATGCACAGATTATATGTTACTCCCAATATCTTCTTCATAATGAATAAAATAATTGTCCATAACTTTGAATATCACATTTCACAAGTGAATTGTAGCGTTGTCATTTTCTTTGATGAGCAGAGCAGTTTACATAATAATGAAGTAGTACAATTTTGTGGAAAGCCATACGACAACGACAACAACACAACAACAATCCTGCCAAATGTTATGGGGTGTATAGGGGGTGTATTCCTTTTGCAGCCTGTACAAATTGCAGAAAAACCAATCGTGACCAATGCATCTTGGAACATGATTTTTTAAAAATGACATAATCCAATTTTCACACTCCAAAGCTTCTGAATGAGCACATGAAAGTACAGAAATAAAACTAATATTAGGAGAAGGGGAAAATGTTTTTAAGTTAATTTTTGGTCATTTGATTTCTTTTACAGAATTTAAAGATATATGAATTCAGCATTAACCAATTTTAAAAGGTAAGATACACTATTAATTTAGTTTGTGAATGCTTAGTATTATGGTCATATCAAAAATTTTTAAGATTAAGTTTTTAAAAACTGTTCTTCAACAATGAATTTTAACAATGAGATTCAAAATTAAATTCTTTAAAAATATGAAAACATGTTACTATTTTTAGTGATTTTTTCATATTCCCTTTACCATTTTTATTCAGATAACAAAACATTTAGGCAATGTATTAACTAGAAACTCAATAAGTAACATTTTCAAGAGATGATAACAATTTCTGGATAGACTTTTTTTCAACTTTCTAAGATCATTCCTGAAATTAAGGTTTTCCCAAGATATTTTTCTCCTTGACATGAAGAAGCAAATGTTGCTACTTCTTGAAATCAAAGTGGTTTGCCTCTAGAGACTTTTAAATTATTTGGACATTAAAGGGATTTTAAAAAATCATAATCAAATGCATACCTTCTTGGTGAATAGAAATGAAAAAAGTTATATTGTCTGAGGCTAGGGTCAGTCCCAAATAGCTTCAGGATGAATCTTTTAGAACTTTTTAAACACAAACATTTGGCAATTATCTAGATATCAGCTATTACTTGTTTCTGAAATATTTTGCTCCTCTGGTGAATTTTAATTTTTTAAAAAAGGTTTGTTTGGGTTCACTAAATTCCACACTAAATTTATTATGAATGAAGCACTACATTTTCTTGTTACTCACATTGCTGTCTCTTCCTTCTCCCTGGTTGGCTGTTCCTCCCTCTTTTGTGTCCTGCTAAGGGATTCCATTGCTTGTTCAGCCTTAGAAAGCTCCGGTCCTGGTTCTAAAGTTCTTGCTTCATCTAGAATCAAATAATTATAATATCTATTATGCAAACATCTTTTTGCACCCATAACATTAACTCTCAAAAAACCAAACAACAATAGAGATGGGGCAAATATAGCTAGAAAATATAGCTCTCTACAGCAATCCATAGGTGGCACCACACTCTATTAAATTACGCTATATAAATTCTAATCGCTTGAGATAATTTTGGCAGAGTTGTATGAAAATTGATACATATTGACATTTTGGGTAGCAATGTCCAAGTAAGCAATTGTTTGAATTGAAAGTTTTTTTTTTTCAGTTCTAATTTATATTTTATAGGAAACAAAGAAACCCCTCCCCCCAAGAATAATCACAAAGGGAGAAAAGCACAAAAACGTATAGCTCTTATATATTAATGAAAAGCCTAATATATTCAAGTTGTCTTACCTAATTAAATTATTAATATTTAAGTAAATTTACTTAACTTATGTCTGATTTCCATTATTCCCATTATTATTATGTGCAACTGGTACTCGTGGCAGAAAATTCCTTGTTGAAACACAGAAAGAGAGATGTTCTTCAGACCACCATATACTTGATAAAAAATGAATATTCACACACACACACGGACATACTATATGAACGAACATAGATACATACATAGATACATATATATGTGTGTGTGTGTGTGTGTGTGTGTGTGTGTGTGTGTGTGTATATATATATATATATACACATACATACACAGACACACATACTTTTTTTGAAAGATAAAGGTGCAGAATGTCCATTTTCTCCTGTTAATTTCTAGACTGTTGGTAGTTCAAAAGTCTTTATAAAGCAACAAGCTTTTCAGAACAAAATTGATGTGTGAAATAGGTCTATGCAAAGCTTTAAATGGCTTCAGTTTAATGAAGTTTCACGCAAAGCAGCCCTTTGCAACTAGGTCATGAACCAATCCTCCCACTTCTAAAATTGAAGCTGACATTTTGCTTTGCTTCACATTGCTCTGAGCCCCTCTAATAACCAGAAGAGGCTTTTGTATAGAAGAAGCTCCTGAGATTTGACAGAGGTTCATGAGAAGCACTCCTACAAAAATGGGTTGTGAAGCAATGGAAACCCAAACCCCACATCTAAATTTGAAGTAATGATGTATTGCCTTGTATCATATTTATTTATTTATTTTATTTTATTTATTAAATTTTTCAACCACCCATCTCCTCTCAATGGGGGAACTCTGGGCGATTCACAACAAACATTAAAACATAAAATATATAAACACATAAAACCTTAATTTAAAACATTACTAAAAAGAAGAAGGAGAGACCAAGAGGATGAAAAATCTGAGGCTGAAGGCAGAAGGCCTCTATTTTGCTCTGTGTCCCTCTTCCAATTATTCTAATAGCCAGACAAGGCTTCTGTACATGAAGAGTAGCAAAGTACCTAGTCTCCTTTCTTCAGTGTCATTTGTTTTGTCTCTGTGACATGGAACTCCTCATCAAGGCAAAAGTTATAGTCTTGTACAGGCCTAATATGACATACATGTACTGCCCTCCAGTTCTTTGGTTTGTACTCCCTATACATTCCTTCCTATATACATCTCATTTAATGTATCCTAACAAATGTTTTAAAATAATTTTATAAGCTAATAATTTTGTAAACAATGTGTCAAATATTCTAGAACTGGAAGGGGTTCTGGAGCACTGCAAACCCATATCTGCCAACCTCAAAAGATGTTTTATCTGAAGATATTGCCACTCTGAACTTTTGGGCCGATGTTACATGTGTTACTACTCCTCAAATCTAATCCTACTGAGAGATGTAATATACTCCATATACTGTATACTCCATCCAGACTTGCCAACAAAATGATTGCCGTGCTACTGTCAACTTTATATTTCTTTATACTGTTAATTCAGCATAATTTTAAAGATCAAACTGGAGTGTTGTAGTATTGAATGCCATACCCCGCTAAGTAATTTAACAAAAAGGAAGGGGAATTCTGTATTTTTCAAAGTAGTTGGACTCTAACATCCTTCAGCTTAGAAAAGTTATAAACTATGTCAATTCCAAAATAGTCCATAAGAGCACATATTTGGAAGACTAACTTTACTTCTTTAAACTGAGAAAGAAGATTCATTTTATGAATAAAAGAATAAATGAGATTAATAATAAACCTGGAATTATTTTTTTAAAATCTTCATTAATGGTTGAAGCTTCCTAAGTGATAAAAAAAATGGGGAAATCTCTTCAAAAAAAGCCTCCAAAATAGTATATCAGATTTTTGAAACTATTATTTAAGGAATACTAGACAACCTGTGACCTAAACAAAGAAACAGAATAACCAAGGGCAAAAAACCAGTGTGAGAGACCTGTGACTTGCTGCTGGCTTCCCCATCGACATTCCTTGTGGGAAGCTGGCAGGGAGCATCAGAAATCTTCCTTCCTTCCTTCCTTCCTTCCTTCCTTCCTTCCTTCCTTCCTTCCTTCCTTCCTTCCTTCCTTCCTTCCTTCCTTCCTTCTTCCCCCCTCCCCCCTCCCTTCCACCTGGCCTGGCCTGGCCTGCCCTGGCCTCATATAATAGAGGCTTGCACGATTTTTCCTCCCCCTCACAACCCTCAGGAGAGCCCCCATGAAGCCTCCTCCTCTTCCTCCTCCTCAACTGACTCATGGAACTGCCTGCCACTTTGATGGGGAGAGGTGGAACAAAGGGAGTCGCAGACCATGAAAACTGCACCCCTGGTCCCCATTCTGGTGTATCCCCAAGGGCCCCCTCCCTCAAAGGAGGAAGAGGGCTCACCTGTCAACCACTGGCATCGCCTAGCCAGCCCTATCTCACCAGCAGACATCCAAATCACTCCCTCATCCTTCCCTCAATGCCTATAGCCATTAAGAGATTTCAGATTTCTACCTTATTTCCAAAGCAGCCAATTGCCACTCATCTGTTGAGCCTTGCCACCAGCCAATTGGGTGCAGGCAAAAGAGGGAGGCTGGAAAGAGGTTGGGGATACACCCATGATGATCATGTGACCTGGGCCGACCATGGTGGCACAGCAGCACAGTAGTGCTGAAGCAGCTGCAAATCTCCCAAATTTCAATTCCATGGGAATCAAGGATCCCGGATTTTGGACACATTCTGTAAGTTAGCCCATTTGAGATACCTTGGTTCAAAAATTGTTGCCCTATGATGCACCATTTTACCCAGTTGAAGGTTATAGACATGAGAGTTTTAGTAGTATATAGATGCATGTATGTATATGTGTGTGTGTGTAGGTGTACATTGTAAAACATTTTAAATATTTCCTTTTCCCCTACTACTTAGTTTACTACTCTTACCTCAACTATTCTATTTTAATAAAAATATATTTAATTTTGGAAGAAACTGGAACACTCACTGACAATTTTTTCCAATACATCTTGTCGTTGATTTATTGTCCTTATTGCATGAAGTATAGATGCAATATAAGAAATTAACTCAGTTCTTGTTCAGCTGACAGGCTGGTTATTGCAAAACACTGGAAAATAACATCTATCTTTTACTGGATTACTGGTTTTTAAATCTGTGGGAAATTGCTTTCACTGAAAAATTAATCCAATATAGAGTTTGAAATGCCCTGAAGTGAAGAAGGCATTCATTCAAATGTCACCACCATTTATTAGTTATCTTAACAATGTTTTTCCTAAGAGTTACTTTTGTTGTACAAATGTAATTCTGAATAGAAATCCTGATTCAAAATGTTTATATTTCTCCTTAAGATCACATATACTGTATATTTATTCTTTCTCTCCCTCCCTGTCCCTTATCCTTGATTTGTATCTGCTTGTTTTTGTGTATTTGTTCCTGGTTTTCTTTCAACTCAGTTTCCTTTTTTCTTACAGTTTTTTTTTCTTCAATAAAGAAGAAAAAAGGAAAAGGCATCTATTAATTGGCCTTTTCCAACCTAGTTTCTCCCAGATATTTTAGATTAGAACTCCCACAACCACACATAGAACATCTGGATGAGTGGAAAATACTACCAAGTCTGAGAGACAGAAAAACAATCTAACTTTTTTTACATGAAATTATCTTTAAGAGAAATGCCAGGTTCCTGGATTTGCTGAATTGTCCAATCATTTTCATATAAGAGACTAAAAAGATAAGTGAAGTATCTTAAGAGATTTTGTTAACTCCTGTGGAAATGAAAATGAAAAAAAAGAAAAGAAAAGAACCCCCCCCCCCAGAGGAATTATGTCATAGGAATATTGGAGGAAAAATTATTATCACAGTGATATTGGCTGTCCTATTTTCTTTCTTTTTCTGGATTTGGATCTCAATAAATAGTTTGTACAGTGGCCTTAAACAAAGCAGATGTTAATATAGATGTGAAATGCAAATTTGAGGGAGGGGAGTATTTAACTGAATTATTGAGAAAATGGCCTTTAAACGACATTTAGCTATTCTGCAATGATTAATTTTTCTAATTAATCTTGGTATTTTATCTTTATTCCTATAAAACATAAGTTGTTGTCATCGGTGTGATGTGCTGCACAAAGAAGATATAATCCTAATCAATGCAAAATTATTATACGAAAATGGCTTGGCAGTATATTCTTAATGCATAAATCTGCACCCTTTATTGTAAACTGTAGATTTTAATTTGCATGGGAGTTATAAGAAATAGTCAAGTTGTAAATAAAACTTTAAGATGAATAGGACTGAATTAATCTTATGATCATTCCCGTTATTCATACTGGAAGAATTATTATTTGAGTTGGTGCCAAGTCCAAACAAACAAAAATGGTTTGAAACAAATATGTTAGATATATATATATTTTTTTTAAAGTGGAGGCCGTGCTGAGTGTCTACCAAGTCACAAGTCAGTCATGGTTTATGTCTTTGAAGTTCAGAGATTGATAGGGGTTGAAGCTTTCTGAGCACTCACAGTCCTACCTGTTCTGAAAACAGTTTGATAAGCCTCTCACAACTCACAGGAATTATCTGCACAATGTGTCTCTTAGGGGGTCTCTGGAAACTGGCCAATCTTACAGTGACTAAATGTAGCTTGGGAATAATCTTTTGTGTTCATCGTCCAGACAGGAAACCAGCTGAAGCATGCAAGAAAATCAGGTGTTAAGGTTCTTCCTAGGGAGCACTATTAGGGACTACAGATTTTACAGACAGGTTTTCAACTGCTTTTCTCCCTGATATCTCAAAGAGAAGGCTAGGACAAAATTTATGCTGGAATTTAATACAATCTCTCCTGCTCTTTTCTTGACTTGGAGGCCTCAGCAGGCTGGAGGCTGTGTCTTTGATATTTTTCACTGCGGGCCTATCCAAGAGACTTGGTTTCTTTCCTTCTTTTGTGATAATTTTTATTCAAAGTTTTTACAGAACTAAAAAAGAAATATATAAATATATAAAGAAAGGAAAAAAAAGACGAAGCAGAGAAAAGAAAAGGTGCAGAAAAGAATACAGTTAAAGAAAAAGAAAGATAGTTGAAGAAGCTACTTCTGCCTTTCTTTACAGAAGTAACAAAAAAAAAACAACAACCCTCATTATTCCTCCTTCCTCCTTAACATTACAATAATCCCTTCAGCCCCTTAGTCAATCTTTTTTCAACCCAAGAAACTTGGTTTCTTGAGGCAGAGGAGCAAGGGCACCCTGCCCTTGAAGCCCTTCAAGTCAAGGTGACTATCACTCAAGGCTAGCCAAATTCCTGTGGTCCCTGACACAGATATTCCATACTTCTTCCCACCCTAGGCAGTAAAAATACAACCACAACAAATTATATAAATTGCAATTTGCTTATTTTGATGACATCCCCAATCTTCCACCTGAAGCAGCCATGTCAGTCAGCCTAAGGGGAAGTGCCCACCCTGTTCTTGCTGCTTTTTTCCAAACCCCATCATTTGTACCTGGCATGTTCTAAGAACCTGAATCACTTTTGTCTCATGCTGTGATGTGACGATGACGACTGGTATAGTTGTCTTAATCAAGAGCCTGCTCTAAGTGGTCACAGTGAGAGGGGGAGAATCAGGAATTCACATAATTAAAGTCTGTCTTTATCTTCCCCCACCATGAAGTACAAAAGCTTCAGCATTTTTGATGTGTTACAGCAGCAAAGGGGAAATTCTAAGCAGACACAGTTTTGCATTTCAGATTCACTGAATTCCAGGTACCATCGTCCATTGTATGAAATTCACCTGTCTTGATTCTGGGAAAGTTTATTTGGGAAAAAAGTACTTTTTTTTGGAAAAAGGAATATCACACATTTAAAATAGGAATAATAAAAATGAGCCTCTGTAAACATAGAGGCAAACACTTTATATTTCAGAGCCTACTTGACTTTGGAGAGAGGCTGTGAGCGTAAAGTGCTGTTTTGGTTCCTTTGGGAAAAAAGGATAAAATGCTACTGCTGTAACAGAAACTATTATGACTTCTATTTATTTATTTATTTAATTCAGTGTAGGTGCTGCTTGACTCCAAACTGATTCTGGGCAGCTCACAATATAACAAACCATAAAAACACAATACAAAACTAATATTATTATAAAAACATAATATAAACTACTATTATTGCTGCTTTTTTTAAAAAAAATTTGTTTCAGACCCCGCTTGCCCTCTTTCTGGCTGGTGTCTATATATAATTTTACCAAAAGCCTAGGCTACAAACAAGTCTCTCTAAGACAAGAGAGGTATTCAATGAAACAGTCTGGATCTATATTTTTTGGTACCTTTGAGTCAGTGTGGACTCGGGGCGACTGCCTGGACAAGTCCCTGCAGTTTTCTTGCCAAGATTTCAGAAGTGGTTTGCCATGGCCTCCTTCCTAGGCCTGAGAGAGAGTGAGTGGCCCAAGGTCACCGAGCTGGCTTCATGCCTAAGGTGGGGCTAGAATTTGTGGTCCTCTGATTTCTAGCCTGATGCCCTAACCACTACACCAAACTGGTTCTCTCTGCTGTTATTAAATCAAAATCTTCATAATTTTGTTTATCTAACTCATTGTTTTCCAAACTGAGTATTCTGAGTGGATTTCAAGTAACTCTTTAACCAGCATAGTCACTGTTGAGAATTCTGGCAATTAAAGCCTACCCATGAGGAACTTTATATATTTAAAAATGCCGTATTGATAAAAATGGTGGCATTTAACATTAAATATCAGTAATCACTCCTAATGTTTTTCAATAATCATTTCTAATGCTATTGCTGACATTAGCAGTAATGAAATGTATTAAAGGAGGTTTTGTTCTTTTCCTTCTGTCTAATGAAGATGTGTAGATAAAATCAGATGAATTGTCTTTAAAAGACTCTTGATAATTATGAGAACAAGAAAGAGAATTATTTAAATATGTAGTCCATTATATCAGTAGATAAAGTATATGTGTTAGTAATATAACATGCAAATATTTGAGGTGAACATCCAGTATTTTTGGGTAGTCATGCATGTCTTTCTAATGACTGCTCCAAAAATTATCAAAATGAAATTTTGGTTATAAATTTCAGGTGTATAAGTATATTCTTCTGCCACACTACCCTCAGTTCAGCAGAGAATATATTATGTAGCTGCATCATTCATAATGAATATATATTGAAGATATTTGTTTGTTTTGAGGCTATATTGAGTGTATTTGTTTGCTTGGAATCTAGACTCCTACCTCATGATATAGTAACTTTCCATATGTCTTAATCATAAGCAGAATGTGAGCCAGGAGTGCAATATAGCTGTTGGAAGAAAAAAATAACTAATCAAATAAAATTCATTAACAGCAGCAAAATTTTTAGATCATAAAAAGTCATCATTAGCCTCACTAATCAGGTCACATGTAAAGGAAAAAACGAGCATTATGTTTTTAAAAGGGTGTTTTAAAAAGTATATTTCCAAACTGGAATGAGTCCAGGGGCCATAGACTCAGGTGGTAAGAGGACTTAGCAATGCTGTAGTTAATGCTATATTTCAGGGCTACAGCCCAGAACCCACAAAAAGGAAGGGGGGAGAACTTCCCTTCTCCTCCTCCTCTTCCTCTCGAAGAAAGTAAAAGCAACTGGAAACATGGAAGATCAACCGGCAGGGAGAACGGAAGGGTTACTGTTGTGTACATTTTTGAAGGGGTACAGAATTACTATTAATCAGGGACCTGAAACTACCTAATTGTATCACTGATTCTGGAAATGAATTGTTATGAAGAGCAGCTGAAAGAACTGGAACATTCTAACATGAACAAGAGAATATTGAGACATCATAGTTGCCTTCAACTATGCAGAGTTAACCAAAGAAGAATGGAGCAGACTTGTTCTTTATTATTACCAAACAGCAGAACTAGAACCAAAATCGGAGAATTCTGGATTTTGCCTTCTGTGATTTAAAAATTTTATTTTCAAGGCCAGCCTAAAGAGCTTTCTTGGCAAAACAGTTCAAGATCAACTAAGAGTGGATAGGTGCTGCTATCTGTTCTCTCCCTCTGCCTCTCCCTCTGCCTCTCCCTCTCCCTCTTCCTCTCCCTCTGTATATATATGTACATATGCACTATTGGAGACAGTCAGTGTAATGATGGTTAGCAGCCGAGGTGAGGATCAGGTATAGTAATGTCAACAGCAGTTAATAATCTTGAGTTTTCCATCTGGGCAGATGAACATTGTCCAATTATCCATTTTGCCTTGCATCACAAGCAAAGACCACAAGCAGGGCACAATATTAGGTGGGAAAAAATATGGGTCATAGAACTTCATGATATTTTTAGCAGATACGAGAAAGTTAATATAAAAGAGATAATTGTCAGTAATTCTCTTACTCTTGCTACCCCAAATCTTTATTTTTCTACAATTTCTATTTTCCTTTGAAATGAGAAGGCATTGTTCCTGCCATGATTCTTTGATAAGTAATTACATATACAATACCAACAAAAGCTAAGTGCATTTAAATAATCAGTGCAGGAAGCACTAATAACCAGTGCTTTTTACCTTCTTGACTGTTAGTTTTCTAAATGTTCCAACTGCCTTATATCTTGATAGTATTTCCTAAACTGAAATATACACTGGAATTAAACAAGCATTTTCAAGAGATTACATCAGTATTACACATGCCACCATGTGTTATGGTACTTTTTCTTAAACTTTCTGAAATTGTAAGTCTTATTTCAAAACGAGGTTTTTGTCCCTCTTCCCTTTATTCTAAATAGAATAAAAATAGAACTGATTATGTTTGTCTGGCTGCTAAATCCCATTCACTGTTGCTTCCCATTCCCATGTGATTATATTTTGTCCTAGCAGAAATGTCTGAAAATAGATTTATTCTCATTTACAATGACCCCAACATTACCCAAAGAAATCTCTATCTAACCATCAGTCATGTATTTTCTTGTCAACTTTCTCCAGATAATAATTCACTATCAACATGTCTTTATGATCCTTAAAAACTATAATCTCATTCTCTCTCCCTCTCCCTCTCCCTCTCCCTCTCCCTCTCCCTCTCTCTCTCTCAAAACCAAAAACCAAAAACCAAAACACTTTAATCTTCCAGGCAACATTCCACATGAAAAGATATCTACTACAGAAAATGCCTGTTAGGTTTTAAAATGGTATGAAAACCTAGGTTATCTCTCTAAATAGCACAGTATATGAGAAGAACCATACAGTGAGAGATACTGACATCTCCTGAATGAATTCAGAAGCCACTGAGAGACCACTTAGTATAATATGTAGATTGCACCAGCTATTTTTAGTACATTTGGGGTTTGAAGGCTGGATAAAGCATAGACACTAATATGATCTTAAACTTTCATCAGATATTTATGAAGTAATGAGTGTGAGTTCTGAAATAAAAAAATATAGAGAGAATCAGTTTATATATGTGTATAAAATATTCCCTCATAGTTTTCTGCTATCACCTAGCTTTCATTTGTCTATATGGGGGCTTAAAGCTAAATCTCATTGCTACTATAGCAGTTAAAAAAAACCCTAAAACTCTTAAAGGAATAATAACATTGGTGAAAAGACTGGCTGTAGAAGTGCATTTGGGGGACATTCTTAAATAAGGAGGGCAGCACCAAGTCACCACCAGAGTAACTTCAAGAACAGTAACTGGCGGACCTTTGCGGATGACTTTAATGCATACTACAACCTCCAAAAATGCTAAATGTATTCGGGAGACCATCTCCCATGAATAAAAGTAACGATTTCATTGTGGCTAGGCTTTGTCAAAAAAGAACAATACCACTTACTGAAAGATAGATAATTTTCATCATACTTTTTGACTTAGTTTTACTTTTATCAGCATTATCATGGTCACATTGACACTTCCTCCCAAAATTCCATTTTGAAAGTCTAGAAATCTAGAATAATGGATAAAAATACTGAGCTATGGGCTTAGCCATCTCCCAAAATTTGCTATGGACTTTGCTCCCTGTTTCTGGTGGGATTTATCTAGATAAATCGGAAGCAAGTTTTCACTGCGTTCCAATTTTGACTGTTTGCAATATTTCTTAAAGCTGATCAAATTAGCACAAAAGAAGATTGCTGTAAACATTTATTCTGGGCTCTTCCTCCTGCTTTGCTTGCATAAGCGTAATGTGGGCTTGCTAAGGCAAAAAAGGAGTAAGTTTTGATAGCATTTCTACTTTGCCTGTGCAAGTTTGATTAGCTTCCAGAAAAATGTTCAACCCTCCCCATCTTGGTTGTTCATGAGCCCCTTGTGGGTTGTGGCTCACAATTTGATAATACCTGACTTAATGAATGAAAGCACTGTCTTACATGACTCAGATCCAAGCTTTAAGAGTAATTACAGGATTTCACATTTGGTCTGAAAGCAAATCAATAGCGAGCCACTATATGTTTCAGAAGCAATACTGGATTCTTTAATTACAGTGATTGTATTTTCTTTCCACTTCTAAATCAAATGCCTCTTTTGTATATGTGAACATTGATAATCAAGTATTTAATTCGCCTGTTTATTTTTATAAAATGGCAAAAAAATCAAATTGCTCAGGCATTCTTTTGGTATAGAAAATTATGCCCTTATATCCCATCACCTATACTTAGCCCAAAGTGGTAAAGCTAGAAAACTATACCTAAAGTATTTCATGTAATATATTGAAAAAAACAAAATGCAAGAGAAAAAAATTGCAGAATTTCTTAGCGTATGTCTCAGTATAGGATCCTGCATTAATATTGGATTTTATATTAAAATACCTGCTAAACTGAATCGGCTTTCAAATAGAAGAGTCTCTTTTTTATCTATATCATTTTATTGGCATGGATTTGTGCTGTTATTTTGCTCCAAAAAGGTAAAACATGCTAGTATTAATCATATAAGTGACCATCAGTTGCTTCATTTCATTAATTCCAGATTTTTACTTGTAACTTCCTGCTTATTTTTAACAAACATTTTGTGTACAGTGAAACCATATCAGAATAAATGGTTTGAATGGTTAGATGACATTTTCTTTCAAAATGTTCTCAACATTTATCTGTGTCATATTGTTGGAAAAATACCGTAGGTAATTTCCAGTTTAGTTTGTATCCAGCATATTCCCTATATCCAGATCAGAGCAAGCACATATGCCACTTAGTTCAGCTATGAAAAAAAATACAGTTTGATATCTATTTATTACATGTCAGAAAACTTTGTCTGTGATCTTCACAAAGTTAATATAATGACACATCAAGTTTGGATGGATTTTATGGTTTATCTCAATAGCAATAGACCATAATATGGTAATACTTTATATATATGCCAAATTTGTACATGTACAGTACCTGTCTCTTTACTTACTTTTTAGTAGATTTTTTTTGGTATTTTCTGTTTTTTTTTCCTGTATGCATTTTGGATTTACAGGTGAAACTCAAAAAATTAGAATATCATGCAAATGTTCATTTATGTCAGTATGGCAACTCAAAAGTTGAAACCAATATATGAGATAGACGCATTACATGCAAAGCGAGATATGTCAAGCCTTACTTTGGTATAATTGTGATGATTATGGCGTACAGCTTATGAAAACCCCAAATTCACAATCTCAGAAAATTAGAATAGTGTGAAAAGGTTCAATATTCTAGGCTCAAAGTGTCCCACTCTAATCAGCTAATGAAGCCATAACACCTGCAAAGGGTTCCTGAGCCTTTCAATGGTCTCTCAGGCTGGTTCAGTAGGAATCACAAGCATGGGAAAGACTGCTGACCTGACAGTTGTGCAGAAAACCATCATTGACACCCTCCATAAGGAGGGAAAGCCCCAAAAGGTAATTGCAAAAGAAGTTGGATGTTCCCAAAGTGCTGTATCAAAGCACATCAATAGAAGGTTATGCGGAAGGGAAAAGTGTGGTAGAAAAAGGTGCACAAGCAGCAGGGATGACCGCAGCCTGGAAAGGATTGTCAGGAAAAGGCCATTCAAAAATGTTGGGGACTTTCACAAGGAGTGGACTGAGGCCGGAGTTAGTGCATCAAGAGCCACCACACAAAGATCCTGGACATGGGCTTCAAATGTCGTATTCCTCTTGTCAAGCCGCTCCTGAACAACAAACAACGTCAGAAGCGTCTTACCTGGGCTACAGAAAAAAAGAACTGGTCTGTTGCCCAGTGGTCCAAAGTCCTCTTTTCTGATGAGAGCAACTTTTGCATCTCATTTGGGAACCAAGGACCCAGAGTCTGGAGGAAGAATGAAGAGGCACACAATGCACGATGCTTGAAGTCCAGTGTGAAGTTTCCACAGTCTGTGTTGATTTGGGGAGCCATGTCATCTGCTGGTCTTGGTCCACTGTGCTTCATTAAGTCCAGGGTCAACGCAGCCGTCTACCAGGAGATTTTGGAGCACTTCATGCTTCCTTCCACAGACGAGCTTTATGGGGATGCTGACTTCATTTTCCAGCAGGACTTGGCACCTGCCCACACTGCCAAAAGTACCAAAACCTGGTTCAATGACCATGGGATTACTGTGCTTGATTGGCCAGCAAACTCGCCTGACCTGAACCCCATAGAGAATCTATGGGGCATTGCCAAGAGAAAGATGAGGGACATGAGACTGAACAATGCAGCGGAACTGAAGGCCGCTATTGAAGCATCCTGGTCTTCCATAACACCTCAGCAGTGCCACAGGCTGATAGCATCCATGCCACGCCGCATTGCGGCAGTCATTGCTGCAAAAGGGGCCCAAACCAAGTACTGAGTACATATGCATGCTTATACTTTGCAGAGGTCCGATATTGTTCTATTTCCAATCCTTGTGTTATTGATGTCATGTAATATTCTAATTTTCTGAGATTGTGAATTTCGGGTTTTCATAAGCTGTACGCCATAATCATCACAATTATACCAAAGTAAGGCTTGACATATCTCGCTTTGCATGTAATGCGTCTATCTCATATTTTGGTTTCACCTTTTGAGTTGCCATACTGACATAAATGAACATTTGCACGATATTCTAATTTTTCAAGTGTCACCTGTATGTTAAATTAGTTACCTGATAATGTTTGTTAATCATAGTTCAATAAAAACAATGGGAAAAAATTACATGTCAGAAAACATAAAAAACATTTAATTGGCAAAAACTGGACAAAAGGCAGCAAAAGCAGGGAGAAAGACAGATATGAACAACAGGTCAAAATTTACATTATCTATAAGCTGTGGAATGTGCTCAGAAAAATGGGAATCCCAGAACATCTCATTGTCGTCTTGAGAAACTTATATACAGGTCAGGAAGCCACAGTATAGACAGAATATGGTGAAACAGATTGGCTCCAGGTTGGCAAAGGAGTGCAACAAGGCTGTATACTCTCCCCATATTTATCCAACCTATATGCTGAATATGTATTAAAGGGAGCTGGATTGGAAGTAGATTGGCATAGTTTGAACAACGGAGGAAGAAATATCAATAATTTGCACTATGCTGATGAACACTACCCTGATAGCAGAAAATACAAAGGATCTACAAGCTCTAGTAAGAAAAGTTCAGGAGGAAAATGAAAAAATGGGACTAAAGTTAAATATAAAGAAGAGCAAACTAATGACAACAGGTAGAACAACCAGCCTTAGAATTGGCAATGAAGATATTAGCAAAGAAGTGGCAGATAGCTTCTGCCTTTTAGGATCAACCATCAGCAGTAAAGGAACAAGCAGTCAAGAAATATGCTGCAGACTAGCACTTGGTAGAGCAGCCATGAAGGCCTTGGAAAAGATATTCAGTGTTGAGATGTCTGTATACCTGTATGTAGTTCAGAATTTTGCAAGCCCTGTGGCACTCTATGGAAGCAAAAGTTGGACTTTGAAGAAGCAGGATAGGAAGAGTATTGATGCTTTTGAACTTGTTGGAGAAGACTCCTGAGAATACCAAGGACACCCAAGAAAACAAACAAATGGATCATTGAACAAATCAACTGCATCACCCTAAGAAATCTTAAGTTGAAAGTGTATATTACACAGTACGTTTTACCAAGCAAATGTTATGATGTCATTTGTGCTGTTGTCAGAAGGCCTCTGTTTATGGCATCCTGAAGCATTCTGTAAAGCAGGACTTCTTTCACAGCTGTATTAGATGCGTCATTCGAGCTTTTGTACAGACCTCTCATGAACGTATGTCATGGATGAAAATGGCCATTTCTAGGAAACAAAGAACTTTTGTGCAAAACACTGTTTCTTGACTGTCTTGCATGCCATTACTCTTATTGCTTTTTTCCTGTAATATCTTACTGTCACCCCAGAAAAGGTAACCACAATAGTGGATAGAGCTATAAAACTCCTTAAGGTTCTTAAAAAAAATAATGAAGCCAGCTGATCAAGCCATTCCTTAGCATGGGAAAGATGTAATAGAGAAACAGACAGTATACATCATTAATTATCTTTGTAAATAGAATTTTAAGACTCTAAATTAAATGCTTTATTTTACAGTATTTTTTCCTTTTTCCTATACTGAAAGGAAAAACAAAGCATAGCTATATCAGGGTGGTTGGTGTGTTGATTGCTGATGCTACTCAAGGCCATGTGATTTTTTCAGCACATTTTTTAGTTTTCTTCTTTCAAACCAAAAATGCATTACGATACATCATTTACAGTCTTTACAACGTTATTTTAAAAATATAAATGAAATATTTTAATTTGAAATAATTTAGTTAGCAATCATTATGTTTTTTTGTTTGCTTGAAAAAGGTGATATAACTGTGTAAATGCCCTGGTCACTCATGCCCTGGTCACCTCTGGGTTGGACTTAATGCGCTCTACATGGGGCTACCCTTGAAGACTATCCGGAAGTTACAGCTGGTGCAGAATGTGGTGGTGCGGACAGTTCTTAATGCCCCTAGGAGGGCAATATAACACCGCTGTTGCGTGAGCTGCATTGGCTACCGGTTTGTTTCCGGGTCCAATTCAAGATGTTGGTCATTACCTTTAAAGCCCTTTATGGCATGGGACCAGGTTATCTGAGGAACCGCCTCACCCTGGTCACTTCAGCCTGTCCCACTCGGTCCAGCAGAAGGGGCAGGTTGCAGACCCCACCAGTCAGGGAATTTCGATTGGTGGGGTCTAGGCAGAGAGCCTTTTCTGCTGTAGCGGCCGCCCTATGGAACATCCTGCCTTCTGAGGTCCGGTGTGCCCCCTCCCTCATGGCCTTCAGGAAAAGTATTAAATCCTGGCTCTGCCAGAAGGCCTGGGGGCCAGAGGGGGGCCCGCACCTGTGGAGATGGCTGGTGAGATGATGGGTTGTCTCCCCCCCCAGCATCTTACAGGGTTTTTTAGGGCCAAAAATTAGAGGAGGTTTTTTAGGGTATTTTTAATATGTTTTTAATTATTTAAAGTTTTTAGCCATCTTGGAGAGAACTGTGTTTTTTATTGTGAGCCGCCCAAAGTCACCCACTGGGGGAGATGGGCGGCATACAAGCCGAATAAATAAATAAATAAATAAATAAATAAATAAATAAATAAAGATTTGGTCTGGCATCAGGCAGTGCCTAAATTGAATGAACATCAGCAATGACATAAGAATCACAAATCTGGTACTTTTCTGCAGTCAGCACAAGGAAGGCTGGCCCCCCACTCCCTTGTGTTAGATCATTCCTTTAATCATTATTTGCAGACACCTCCATGTGTGTCGGTTTTTTGGTTTCGTTTTGTATAAAGGTTTGCTTTGTTTAAAGTCAAGTAACATCACCTTTGTGAGGTAGATCCTTCATATAACTAGCCCCAAATCCTGTTTGGTTTAGCAGGATTTCTTTTCTTAGCCTTATGGTAAATCATACCATTCATTAATTATTAGGAAACCCTCCAGACTGTCTATGTAGTTGTTATATTTGTGTAATGTTTTTCTTCCCTTCAGGTCCCTGCATTGCTTCAGAGACTCATCCTACATCAAAACAGAATATGGATCAAGCTACTGACCCCAAACACATTGACTTTTAATCCCAAAGGATTAAAAGATAAATAGCTTTAAAATCCTTAGTAAAACAAAGCATTAAGCACTTTTTTTAAATTAAATCAATTAAAAGAAAGGGCTTAGTCTTAAAAACTTCTGATGCAACCATTTTTCCCAATAGTGACCACCCAACAGGAATCAGTTATCTCACCTGCAAAGAAATGATGGTCTACATACTTTCCTCTCAAAGCAGCAGGCTTCTGAGGAAGCTCCCCTACCCTCAGGAGTTTATCTGGAAAAGTTAAATACTGTAGATGCAAGTGGTATGTACTATAGTAGAGGAATAGAACCAAAACAATATTTTTAATCTGCACAAAGACTTTGCTTACTATTACATGCTATTGATTTATTTTAAAGCTGCACCCTGAGAATTGTAACTCTTTTACTAGGGCCATCGATCACATCTGGGTTGCAAGAATCCAAACAATTGCTATATGACAATAAAGATGCAGAAAACGCTCTTTGCTCCTGATTGTCTAGATTTTTGCAGCCCAATTCTGGTAGGTAGGTAAGCAGGGGTGTGTGTGTGTGTGTGTGTATGTGTGTGTCTATATATATCCCCTGTCACCCATATGGGTGGTATGTGTCTTCCTCAATCTGTTCCTAGCACTGCACTCTTCTGGACAGAGAGCTCTGATGTTGTTCCTGGGATCTGTTGGAGCCACTTTCCCAGCTTAGGAGTCGCAGCCCTGAGTGCTCCTATGACCACTGGGACCACTTTGGCCTTTACTTTCCACATCCTCTCTAGTTCTTCCTTCAGGCCCTGGTACTTCTCCAGCTTCTCACATTTCTTCCTGATGTTGCTGTCACTTGGCACTGTTACATCTATCACTACCGCTGTCTTCTGGTCTTTGTCTACTACCACGATGTCTGGTTGATTGGTCAGTACCTGCCTGTCTATCTGGATCTGGAAGTTCCACAGGATCTGAGCCCTGTTATTCTCCATGGCCTTCTGTGGAATTTCCCATCTGGACTTGAGAGGGCCTAGCCCATACACTGTGTAGATGTTCCTGTACACAATGCCAGCTACTTGGTTGTGCTGTTCAGTGTATGCTGTTCCTGCCTGCGTCTTACACCCTGCTACCAGGTGTTGGACTGTCTCTGAGGCTTCTTTGCATAATCTGCACCTTGGGTCCTGTCTAGTGTGGTAAACTCCTGCTTCTATGGATCTGGTGCTTAGTACCTGTTCTTGTGTTGCTATGATCAGTGCCTCAGTGCTGTCTTTTAGTCCAGCCCTTTCCAGCCACTGGTAGGATTTCCCAATATCAGTCACCTCAGCTATTTGTCGATGGTACATCCCATGTTTAACGAGATGACTCTTTATAGGGTTTAAGCAGGTTGCAGTGGAACACTGGATGGATTCTTTTAAAGGTAGTAGGCATCTGTAATCATAGTGAAACTGGATTAATTACTTTATCTATAACAAAAGGCCCTACGAATTTTGGAGTGAGCTTTCTGGAAGGTTGTAATGATTTAAGATGCTTGGTAGATAAAAGAACCATATCTCCTACTTTCCAGTCTTTTTCTGGGGTTCTCTTAGCATCTGCAAATTTCTTGTACGTTGCTCTGGCCTCCTTCAATGACGCAGCAATCTGAGGCCACACTTGTGTCATTTGTTGGACCCATTCATCAACTGAAGTGACTTGAGTGGATTGTTTAGGTAGTTCTGGGATGGGTACAAAGTCTTGTCCTGTAGCTATTTTAAAAGGGGTGAGGCCAGTGCTTTGGTGCACTGCATTATTATAAGCTACTTCAGCAAACGGTAACAGTTCATCCCAATTGTCTTGCTGATAGTTAATGAAACATCTCAAATATTGTTCTAACACTGAGTTCAGACGTTCGCATGATCCCGCTGTCTGGGGGTGGTACCCCGAACTCAAGCCTTGCGATGCCCCCAGTAGTTTTAGGAACACCCTCCAGAACTTGGCAGTAAACTGGATCCCGCGATCCGAAATTATTCATTCTGGTACACCATGAGCTCGGTAGACATGTTGTATAAATAACTTAGCCAGTTTGGGGGCTGATGGAAGGGATTGGCATGCCACAAAATGTGCTTGTTTGGAAAAAAGGTCTGTAACTACCCAAATAACTGTCTTTTTGTTGCTTTCAGGCAGGTCTACAATAAAGTCCATGGAAATTTGCTTCCAAGGAGCCCCTGGGTTTGCTACTGTCTGTAGAAGCCCCATTGGTTTGCCCCCTCTCTTTTTGGCCATTGCACACATGGGGCATGTAGCTACATATTCCCCTACATCTTTTCTCATTGTTGGCCACCAAAATTGATGCCTGAGTAGATGTAATGTTTTCACAAAACCAAAGTGCCCAGCTGTTTTGCTGTTGTGACTTCTTTGCAAGACCCACTTTCTAGCGTCTGCAGGGATATACAGCTTATCTTGCCACCACCATGCCCCTTGTTTGTTCACTAGCAATTGGCTGTTGCTTTTAAACCAATCATCCTGAGCAATCTGGGCATTTAATTTTTTCAACAACTCTCCTTCTGGTTGTTCTTCACCCCTTTTTTTCTGAGCTCTAGTGACCACTCTTAGGGCTGCTTGGGTACATGGAATTACAGGAGCGACTACTTCCTCCCGCTTGCTGTTGTGTTGAGGCAATCGAGACAGGGCATCTGCCAGAAATTTTTTTCCCCCAGGAATATACTTCAGGGAGAAGTTAAATCGATGAAAATATTGTGCCCATCTCATTTGCTTGGGTGACAGCTTCCTCGGTGCAGTCAAAGCTTCTAGATTTTTGTGATCAGTCCAAATTTCAAAGGGATGGGGTGATCCCTCTAACAAGTGTCTCCAGCAAACTAACGCCCAGTGTACTGCGAACACTTCCTTTTCCCACACCAACCAGCATCTCTCAGTTTCTGAAAATTTCCGGGATATGTACGCACATGGAAACAGCTCCCCCCCCCCCGCCCCCTTCTGTAACAACACAACTCCCACTGCCACATCCGAAGCATCTGCCTGTATGACAAATGGCTGTTCAGGGTGCTTTAAGATCGGTTCAGCCGTAAACAGACGCTTTAAACTTTGAAAAGCTTCCTGGCGCTCCTTAGTCCAGGCCAAGGGGGCTCCAGGTTTTGATGCCTTCACTTTGTCCTTGCCCTTGTTTTTCAACAAATCAGTGAGTGGGAGTGCTACTTGGGCAAAGTTGGGTATGAATTGCCGATAGAAGTTAGCAAAGCCCAGGAAACTTTGAAGCTGACGCCTGGTTTTGGGAGCCTCCCAACCCGTGACATCCCTCACTTTGACCGGGTCCATTTCAATTCCCTGATGCGAAATTCTATACCCCAAATAGTCAATTTGCTGTTTATGAAATTCACATTTGGAGAGCTTGGCATACAATTGAACCTCCAGTAGCTTTTTTAGTACCTTCCTGACCAATTGTACATGTTGCTCCATGGTCTCAGTGTAAATCAGGATATCGTCCAGATAAACCAATACCCCCTGGTATAAATGCTCTTGTAACACCTCATTTATAAGTTGCATAAACACCCCCGCTGCTCCTTTTAGTCCGAACGGCATTATTTCATAATGGAAACACCTCAGGGGTGTGTTAAAGGTAGATTTCCATTGATCTCCTTCCTGGATTCGCACCCTGAAGTATGCCTCCCTTAAATCCAGCTTTGTGAAAATTTTCCCTTTGGATAAATGGGCCAACAGGTCTTTCATCAAGGGGAGTGGGTACTGGTTGTCAGCAGAAATGGCATTTAGCCCTCTATAATCTGTGCACAAACATAGGGAGCCATCCTTCTTTCCCCTAAATAGCACCGGTGCAGCAATTTGAGAATGCGTAGGTACAATAAAGCCCCTCTTTATATTCTTATAAATGAATTCCCACAATGGTTCCAACTCTTTGGGTGTCATTGGATACATTTTCTTCCTTGGAAATTTAACCCCAGGCTCAATCTCTATGGCACAGTCACTGGCACGATGGGGGGGGGGGGGGTAGCTGATATGACTCCCTTTCACTAAACACCTCCTGCAGGTTGTGGTATTGCTTGGGAATCTGAGTTGCAGCCTCTACTGCCTTTTCCCCACTCACAGCGCCCATCTCTCCATCTGACAACGTTTCGGTAATTCCTCCAACTTCCACTCCCCACTCCTTCGGGAAACGTAAGATCTCCTCCTCCCAGTTCACTTCTGGGTTCTTCCTTTTTAACCACTTAATGCCCAGAAGCACTGGGTTGCATGCCATGGGAGTCACTAGGAATTTAATAGTCTCTCTATGGTCCCCCATTGTTAGCTCAAGCTCTTCAGTACGATATTCCACTGGTCCTCCCCCCACTGGGGATCTGTCCAGCTGGGTAAAAATCACAGGGGTTTTGAGTCTCTTTAAGCGCAGTCCCAAACCCCAGGCAAGGGCGGGGTTAATCAGATTTCAGGAGCAGCCAGAGTCTATCAGCGCCCATATCTCTGCCCTTCGATTAGTCCTCACCACCCTTAGTTCCACCCAAATTTTAATGGGACTCACCCCCATCTCTTTGCTCTCCGAGTCCTCCCGTGAGCTGCTTTCTTTCTCTGGAAGAGCGGCCGCCTGTCAGAGAGAGAGCGGAGCTAACAACTTCCGGGTTTTGCCACCGCCGCGTGTTGCCGCTCTAGCTCCCGACTCACTACCTACTGCCGCTGACTCCTTCTTGCTGGGCTTCGAAGACTTCGACCCCTTCCGCTCCGTCTTCTTGCCTCCTTGCTCCGTCTTCACTTTAGGGCACGCAGTGGCAAAGTGCCCCAGCTCCCCACAGTTGAAACAGACGCGCTGGCTCCTGCTATTTTCCGGCGCACTGGTCTTCGCCTTGGGTGCCGCCTTCTTTGTGCCGGGTAAGGGCGGAAGTCAGGTTCTTGCTTCTATGGTGTGCCATTGCTCCTCCACTTCGCCAGCCATAGCGATCCATCCATTAAAGGTTTTGGGGAAACCCTGGCACACCACATGCTGCAACAATTCGGGTTGCAAGCCTCTCTGGAAGAACTCGATCAGGAGCTCTTCAGGCACGTGAGGCAGCCTTTGAGCCAACCCCCGAAATTCGTAGGCGTACTCTGATACCGACTTGGACCCCTGCTTCAGCCTTTCCAGGTTGCGTCGTGCTTTAAGCACCACACACGGGTCTTCAAAGTGCGCGCAGAGAGCTGCCATGAAATCCTCTAATCTCCTTAAAGCCCGGTCCTTAGCCCTATGCAGGCCAACCACCCATTCTGCAGCCGTACCTTCAAAAAATCTGGACACATAGGAGACCTTCTCCTCCTCGCTGCGGAACAGACCCCCATAGCCCTCCATGTAGATCCGAACCTGGGTGATAAAGCAAGCCAGCTGCTCAGCATCTCCCCCGAATTTCATGGAGATGCCCCGCTGCTGCATCGGGCTCTTCTTGGCTCTGCTAGGTATGAGATCCTCCTCCTCCTCGCCGGAGGTCTCACCTTCGGCTGACTGCTCTGCCGCCTCCGTACCTCTCGGTGTGGCCGCTGACTCTCGCGTGGGGGGCGTAAATCCCCTTCCAAGCAGTTGATCTACCGCTGCCTTTAGCGCTCGCATATCATCGGATAGGGACCCCATCTGCCCTTCGAATTTCCCCATGCGATCTTTCATCGAAGGGCCCCATCCCTTCATTGCTGTTGCCTTTGCCCCCGCTCGGGCTTGGCGCGATGATTGCACCGGCTCCTCCTGGGTTATCGCCTTCACTTCCAATGAAGGAGGGACTGGTCTCTCTTCTTCTTCCTCAATTACATCGTCAGCCATCCCGCTGCTCGGTTGGTCCCGGTCAACATGAGGCTTTGGACTCCCCGCAGGGCAATCTCCCTGGTGGAAGTCTGCACTGGGAGTCTTAGCAAAATGTAACGAACTGCCACCTGTTGATCCCAAATCCAGTAACTTTCCTTGCAACCAATATTGATTCAAAAGAAAGTTCATTTATTGAGAATAAATGTACAGATCCAAAGCATTGCTAAGACTGAGCAAAAGCGCGCCAAAAGCTGTTTTTCTTACTCCCCCCCCCCCCCACCCTTACATTGCCCTTAGTTCTTGGTCTTCTGATTCCCTTGCTGGCATGGCCTTGAGCATGCCAGAGCCTGTGATAAGGAGCCATCTGCTTTAAACCGTTTCTCATTCCTTCTCCCCCCACTTTTACAATGGCAGAACCGCAGCATGTAAAAAACCATTTTTTAAACTAGCCATATAATAATCTATTATAAAATCTTGCGAGGATTCTGACACCATGCATGGTCTTGCCATGCCATTTCTTCTGCTTGAACTTCCTCTCATGTCTGCTGCTGCCTGAGGCATTCTCTCAGCAGCTCATTTTTGGGTGTCATCTTACCCATGTACTGCTGGATACTTTGGGTTTCATCCAGGACAGTGGTTTTGACACTCACCAGACCCCGCTTACACTCTTTCCAGCTGGTGTCTATATATAATTTTACCAAAAGCCTAGGCTACAAACAAGTCTCTCTAAGACAAGAGAGGTATTCAATGAAACAGTCTGAACCTATTTTTTTGGTACCTTCAAGTCAGTGTGGACTCCGGGCGACTGTCTGGACAAGTCCCTGCAGTTCTCTTGGCAAGATTTCAGAAGTGGTTTGGCATTGGCTCCTTCCTAGGACTGAGAGAGAGTGAGTGGCCCAAGGTCACCCAGTTGGCTTCATGCCTCAGGTGGGACTAGAGTTCATGGTCTCCTAGTTTCTAGCCTGGTGCCTTAACCACTACACCAAACTGGGTCTTTTTCTGTATTTTTAATTATAAGACTTTCAATTAACTAATAAGAGAATATGTTGAAAATTTTATTTTGTCAGTGCAGTGTTTCTTAACTTGGCAATTTTGAGATGTGTGGACTTCAACTCTCAGAATTCCCTAGCCAGCACGTTTGCTTTCTTGTCTCGTGTTCTATGTTCAATGAAAGCATTTTCTCTATCTTTTGTATAGCTGGACTTCTAATGCACATAGTTATCATGACAATCAAAGAGATAGAATGCATCACAGCACTATGATGACTTTTATTATCATTCTTTGTTATGTTGCACATAGTAGATTCGCGCAGGTTAACAGCTGGTCCTAGAGCTGAGGATCTTTCATCTGCTTTGGTGTAATGTAATATGTCTAACTTTCTTTCTGGTGTTAGGAGAGGTCCTTTTCCTTTTCATTTTGGGTAAGGGTTTGAACAAGACGTTGATGGCTGTTTTGATACCACGGTAACAGAAGTAGTTATTGCAGGCATGGAAGTAAGTGGGAAACAGGACATTCAACTATAACAGCCAAACAACATGTTAGAAAATGCATGAATGAGGGCAGAAAAGAGTTCTGTTGGGAAAATATTGAAGCAGCTTTGGTGGGAAAAAGTCTTAGCATGTTGCTAGTCCATTGGCACAAATTGACTATGCTGGCACAAATCTCATAATAGCAATTTCTTAAAAAATAAAATTATTGGATGAAAACAATCAATGACATAATAGTGAATGCATATAAAGTAAGAGAAACCTGTATATTGAATAGTCTGTTTGTGAGCTATAAGAAGAACATAAGATTTCTGTTAACCCAAACTAACCAGGAAAAAAAAAACATGGGTCAGTAGCAGTTATGTACAAAACTTTATAAAGCTTCAGGATGCTTCATTTGTCCAAGGGAATTACTCAGACCCACATTCTGTAACCCAAATGTATCACTAAATGTTAGGATGTTTTAATGAAGTCCATGATGAACTAAGCTCCCGCCTTCTATAGTGGTAGCCTGCCAATAGAAACATTGTAAACTACTTAAAGAATCCTCACTCAGAGTGTAAAAACAAAGACCAGTCAGTCAGTGCATGTAACTGGTTCAATTTATAGGATTTTTGTACTTGACTTCTAAAATCACAGAAAAACACAATATTATCTAATTGCTGTTCTATGAATGGTTCCTTATGGATAAGGCATACCACCTTTGGAAACAATAAAAAGATAGTTTCTTTCCAAACAATCTAATGGAATGTTGCAAAGAAATTATGCAAATTTTGTTCATCTGTTTGTGAAAAGGATAGTACTCTGAAAACTGAACAGAGCAGAACAGAACCAAGTATGGTATGGGGAAGAAACTGGCAAAAGAAAAGCCAGATTCAGAATTGGGAAGGATCAGACCAGGTGATGCATAATGTCTTGGAATATTGCTTACTGTCCCATTCTAAGCATACCTCTTGATGCCTTCCTAGTCATGTGACCCAGACATGACCTTCTATTAAGCGGTCGGAAAGAATTATAGAAGCCATGATCTGTCTGCTTTCCATACCTTGTTTAGTTGTTGAAAAATATGTTATGAAAATCATGGCATAATATGTAACCTTGGGTTGGATGAAATGCATTTGAGGCAGGCCTTGATATATTTTTCTTATTGTTTACAGGTGGGACCACTCTTTGATCTGTTGTTTCTAAATCATAAGAATACAACTCTTAAATCTGTTTGAATGTAAGGTACCTTTGAGTGTTGCTGTGCAAAAACTACAGAGCAGTACACACAGATCACAGAATCTAGGGACAAATTCATCTTGCTGCCATTTTTTTCATTAAAAAATCATGTTGGTTTTAGGAATAAGAACATCGTCTGGAGGGTATTAGTCTTTTTCTTCCTCATCATCTCTGTCATTGTTCTCTGTCTGACAGATAACCAACCAGCATTCTCCAAGGAGGCAGTGGGAGTGGGAATTGAATATCAGTCCTACAATCTTTGTAACAGCCTTTCTCTGGATAGTACATCACAGGAAAATACATCAAAGAAAATATTTTGAACATAGCAGTATCACATAGGTGAAACAATAAATTTTGTCTGTGATTTTTTCTATCATTTTGTCAAATGTGTAATACAAGTAGTCCCCAGTTTAAGAACAAGTTCTATTTCCAAGGTTTGTCCTTAAGTTGAATTTGTATGTATGTCGGAACAGTATTATTGTAAAATAATGTATAAGTAGTATTGTGTAACTAACTCAAACCATTGTGTATTTAACTCAAATTTTGCTACAAGAGGCTCTGGACTCTTAACTATGGGCTGTCTGCAACCCAAGTGTTCTTAACCCAGGGACTATATTAACTAAGCTTGGCTGGGCTCTAACAAAATGAAATTCTATTTTCAAGTTTCCTGTCTTAATAAAAAAAATATTGAATCCCGCATTCTTGGCCTGAAGACAGGTGAAACGCAAACAGAATATGGCTTCTCACATATTTCTCCTAATTAACTAAAAGAGAGCTGTCTTTCACATGTTTGCCAGTTGTATGTACCAAACTTATATATTCTTTCGCATCATTTCCATCTAAAAACCTGGCCTGAAATGACACTGTAGACTTCTATTCCCCATGTTAGAATGCTTAAAATGATTTTTATTATAAATACCCTCTAAGAGAATACATATCAGTTATAGCTATAATTACTTGTTTGGGTAGTTGACCCCAAAACAGATTTTCCTGCTTGTTGATGTGACTTTTTTTCAGGATGCTAACACTTTCATATTCACTTGACCCATTGGGTATTTCGAACTGGCTGTAAGCAGAGCTTGGTGTAGCTTAATTGGACATCAGGGGCTACTCTCACTTCTTTGAAAAGACAGAGGCCAGGCCACCGAAATTTGCAATTTGTACTTGCTGTGTGCATTATCTGACATTAAGCAGAAAGTATCTTTGTTACTTATCACTTTAATTTTCACATCTACATAATTAGCAGCAGTTTCTTCTTGAAAAAAGTCAGGTCAGTATGGAGATGGCCCAGTAGATCTAATTTTCAGCTTTCAGTTGTCAGGTTGGCTTTTCTAATTAATCTCTTATTGTTCTTTGAATCAGAAGAGTCATGTTCTCAAGGGCTGTCTTTGTAAAATAGTCCAAGAATGGGCTGTATGACTAAAGTATCTTTATTGTACTTTATACAGATTCTGTGAAAGTCTTGTAGAGGCCTGCCACAGCTGTTACTCCATTGACTTATTAGCTGATCCCCCAGTTTCACATCAAGTTGGCTAAAAGTTGAGCCTGTTGGATAATTAATCTAATTCTTTGTCTCTATATTTGTTATATCTGTATCTACAATTTTACAGCGGAATAACAAGGTGTTCAGGTCCATGGGCATCTCTGAAGGTGGTGGTGTCATCATGTGAATCATGACTTCATTGCACAAATGATGCAAATTACTCATTTGTGTGATGATGTGATCATACCCATGACATTATTCTGGCTTCTAAATAACGTCTTCATTCAGATCACAGTTTACAGCAACGAAGAAGTCTAGAGGTGAAACTCTATCAAGATAGGCATACCCCCACCTGCAATATTGGTGTATGTCAACCATATTCGGAATAGATCTAACTCAGATATGGAGCATCCTTCAAAGCTACAAAAAATAAAACCCATGCTGGTTTAACATTTGTCTTATTGGGGCAACAAATACCTGCTTCTTATACTTCTCTGCATTTCTGGTTTCTTTCTCTTAAGGGCTTTCCTTTAAGGGGAAAAAATAGGCTTATTAGTCCAACCTATAATGCTCTTCTTTTCGTGTCCTTTCACCAGCCTTGTGGGAGTGATGAATTCACTGTATTGAAGACTGATTGAGCAATCTGGATTAGCACTTCCTTTGCAAAATTCCTGGTAGCTGTTTTTAGGTGATGCTACATCACTTCTATTTCCTTTCTTAAAAGACAGACAGCTCTACAGAGCAAGCTTTCAGACATTTCAGCTTCGTACACGATTGGGTTACCTGGTAAACTGAGAGAAAATTTCTTGCCTGAGTCCTATAATACCTATAGAATCATAATTTTAAATAACTGTTTTTAACAGTACAGGGTGGGGATGAAATGGCATGTTTTTGCAGTTCCACCTTTATTTTAACACTGATTCTGTCAATATCATGCTTGTTCACTGGGACATAGTGGCATGACATGAGAAATATTGACTCAGTTTTAACCTCGTATAGGTACATTCAATCAGACATTGTGCTCTACAATGTCTATATCACTGTAATATCTTTTATATAAGACCATTTTTGACATGGTCTGCAGAAAACAGGCTTAGTATGTGAAATTTCTGCATCAGCTAGAGTTGTGCTCATTTTAATTGCTTTAAAAACAATTTTTCTAACTACAAGGTCATTTCAGGGGCACTGTAGCTATATAGCATAAGCATGTTCATGCTTTTCAGTTGCTCAAGAATATTAGTATAATAACCTTTTCCTCCTAAGTTATTTTAAATTCTATATCAGCAATTATAGTGTTGCGACTGTATGGGTACTGTCTCCCTATTTTCTGAGTCCCTGGAAGGTCCAGGCCCTTGCTAATTAAATAGGAAAGGTTGAACTGGTATTCTGTGGAAAAACTTCTGTACAAGCACTGTTGTGTAGGCTTATACATCCTCCAATATGCTTCACCTTTCTATACAGGTTCACAAAGATCAGAAGTATACTGAACTTGTTAAGTCAACCATACTAATTTCACTAGATAATACTTTCTGTTTTCTGTGCTTTTTGTAGCTAGAATTTTATATACTTTATACTCTTTGGTACTAACCTTCTGCAGTTCTTCAGAGCAGAACATCTAACAATTGCCTCTCCATAATAGTCTCTTTGCTTCCTTGATTACTTTTTATTTTTTTAAAAAATGGCGAAATAAAGAAATAAAATCCCTACCACACCGACAGGAAAAAATAGAGATTATAAAGTAAAAAGAAAAGAAAAGAAAACTTAGAAAAATTATAGCGATTAAAATAAACCAAATCTGACCAAAATAAATAAATCAATCAATAACCCAACAAAAACCAACAAAACAAAAAACAAAAAAACCCCCACCCCAAACCCTAATTAACAGGAAAAAGTCCAGATAATAACTATAGATAATTATATAAAATTAATTCAGTCCTTAAGCTTGTCATTAATCTAAACCATATAGCAACATATTGCATCATCTTCTCTATTTTTGCTCTCTTACTCTCCAAATGGACACAAAGAAGGGAATAATCAAGAAAAATCTCATCCTGCCCCCCTCAAAAAAAACTGTTAGCATAACATCCTAATAATATAGTTGAAAATATTGTAGGATTAATTTAATTTAATATCCAATTCAATAATTCAATTTAATATTTAATTCAATAATTTAATTTTAATTTAATTGAATATTTCCATTTTTAGGCCACCCAACTCCACAGTGATTCTTGGCAGCTTACAATTACAGAGAATTAAAAAAGAAAATGTCATATGTCAAAGAAAGAAATACAGCCAGAAGACCAACCCCATAATATAGAAAGACCAAAAGATACCAAAAACCAAAGGGTTGCCATCATCATAAGAGTCTTGCTTCAATTACTTGATCTGCAATAAACAACTCTGAAGTAAATGTTGTTTGTAACCATAGCCAAATATACCCTTGTTTTTAAAAACACTCACATTAAAAACCCTTTTCTGAATAAGGAACTCCATTGTTTCAATAAGGCAGTCTCCATAGTTTTAAACTGCTAGTGTTTTAGAATGATTAAGTTCTGCAGGAATAGCTCTGATGGTTCTGTAAAATTATACTTATAACTTCTTAATGAATGGAAGTCATGAGGATTAATGGCTATTACCTTGATGGCAGCGTGACTGCCTCTGAAGGCCATCTTCTGGGAGACTAATGGGCTTCCTAGTGCAGTTGGTTGGCCACTGTGAAAACAGACTGCTGGAAGAGATGGGCCAGGGGTCCAATCCAGCTTATGTGTTTATGTTCTTAATGCAACAGCAGTTCAACATGTTGAGAGTAGGTGGCAACATCTTCTATAGCTTGGCTGATCTCAAAAAACTAAGTAGAGTCTAGTCAGCACTTGGATGAAAAACCATCAGGAAATCTCAGGGCTTTGGTTCTTGACTAGGAAGTGACAAAAGATCCATAAAGAAGGCAATGCCAACCAGTTCGGTGCTATTGTCAATAAATCTACAAGTCTATGCGTAACTAACATGCCACAGCTTTTTTCCCGAGTTCTCAGGGTATACTGTATTACCTACCTTGTTGCTTGAGGACTGACTGTGCCATGTTTTCTCCTTTTTTTTTGAAGATGCCATGACTCTTCTCATTTTCTTCATCTTTTTTCTTATTTTTTTCCTGCCAGGAAGACAACAAAGGTATTCAAAGTACATGCAGATAATAAATTTTGGATCAATCATCATTCAAGCATAATTAATAAATTTTAAAAAATAACTTGTAATCTGTAATCTATCTGTATATCTATCTATATGCATGTATATAACATACATTGTTTATTTAATCAATATATATGGCCACCCACCCGCTAAGTGACCCTGGGCAGCAAACAAGAGTTAAAAACATCCAGCAAATGAAAATGGTAATAATAATGATAAAATAAAAAGTGACAAAAGATACTGCACTGGGGATCAGACTCATGACTCATATCATATCAGAGGCTCATCTGACTTCCTTGCCCAGTGCCTGCAGGGAAAACCAGGTCTTCAGGACCTTCTTATACTCTGTCAGAGACTGGCCCAACTGAATTTCAGGTGGAGATTGTTCCACAGGGCAGCTGCTGCAACAGAGAAGGCATGCCTCCTGGGTCCCAAAAGGTACACATTATTTAATTGATGGGACCCAGATCATGGCAGTCCATCAGATCATATAGGATGGACAGAGACAATGCAAGACAGAGAGTTCCACCAATGCCTGGCCTTGTTAATTGCTTCTGTATTTGTGAAGGAATGTAGATCTGGCCTTGAGAATGGGAAAGGAATGAGCAAAGCATTAAAGGAGGACTTTCAGAAAAGATAACAGTCCTATTATATTTTCATTCTGAGATGTATAAACACTATTAGGTACTTAGCTGGGTTAAGCATAATATTTTTGTTGATCTATTGTAATTAATATTGTACATAAAACATAGATGACATTCCTGGAAAGTTGTTAAGTAAAGGCTAAATGATGTGCTTTCTTGATCTTTATACCAAGTACACACAAAAAATGTATGTTCCACTGAGTCCATATGTCGATCATCACAGGGACAGATTTGTTTTGGTCCAGAGAGCTATTTTAGGCATCTCTCCTAAATGAAAATGAAATAAATAAATAAAAAGGTGAGGCATTAAATCTGGCTAATGAAGAAAATACAGGTAGTCCTTGGTTAATGATGGTAACTGAGACCAGAATTTCCATTGCTAAGCGATGTGGTCGTAAAGCGCAATGTCATGTGAAGCTTCCTAATGGACAGCCCCTTTAGAGGACAAGGACTGCCCCATATAGAGCACACTGCAATAGTCCACTTGGATATAATTAGATACAGTAAAGCTAAAAACATTTTTGAAACAATGACTATTGGATCCTGACAAACAGCAAAATTGACATTGGTTAATAATTCCTATTTAACAGCCTAAGTATTCCTTCCTTTATTTTCTTCCTAAACAATTATACAATTTACAGATATAGAGTACAGGTAGTCCTCAGTTAATGACCAGCAGGAATCATGGCTCAGACAAGCAAACACATTTTGTTTGGCCTGTAGGAAATGGTGTTAGCTAATTCTGATCAAAACAGAGATTGCAGGGTTTAAACATGGGTGAGCAACCTACATCCCAAAAGTTGTTTACAGTCCCCACATTCCTTTTGCAGGTCCCCAGTTCCCCCAGACTGGGGAAATTTTAGCTAATTTTTTTGGTTGTTTGAGGGGAGTAGAATGGGCCTTTTTTCCTAAAAAGAACAGCCTATTCTATATCTAGAAGCCTCCACATTCTTTGGCTTGTCCAGGCTTTGATCTTCACTTATAAGTTTGTTTATTTATTTATTTAATAGAGCTTATAGGCCACTTCTGACAACATATGATTCCCACCTTTGTAACTCAGATTACCGGGGGGGGGGGGGGGGAGAGCAGAATCCCTATCATTCCATAAAATTACATGAATAGGATCTTGTTCTCCTGCTTTTGGATTAGTTTTGTAATGCTATGTTTGACTCACTCACAGACTCCATTTGATTCCGCAGTGGCCTAAAGGTTTTGCATGAAGATACTTACGTGCTCCCAAGAGCAGAGAGCACTACTTCTAGCTCATTTGCTAGGTTCTGTGGGAAAGAACAGCTCTATAAAGTAAGAAAAGTATCCAGATCACTCTCTATTCCATATTAAATCTATTTTGGCCATTTAATCTGATTTGAATACAGTATGGATTATTTATGAAAAGTTTGTGTTACCACTGAGGTTTAGTGGTATAGTAAGGGGTTAGGGTAAACATTTGTATTGGTGTTAGGGTGAAATTAGGGTTAAGTTTAGCCTTCTTTGTGCCTTATGATTATATTTACTGTCAGGGTTAACATTGGATGAGTTGTTATGTTTTGTGGTAGTCTTAGGTTTGTATTATGGGTTTGTATTATGGTTTGGAGTGAGTATGGGGGTAAGGAGTAGGGTAAATCTTTGTATTGATGTTAGATGTGGTTAGGGATATGCTTGAGGCTTATGATTATATTTAGGGTGGGGACTTGAATTAGGATAATGGTTTACTGATACTCTTAGGTTTGTGCTATTGTTGGGATTGCATGCTGGGTTAGGATAAATATAAATATTTATATTGGCTTCTGGTGGAAGTTACAGCTCATTTCTGTTATGGTCTATGGTGAAATTTACTGTGAGAGTTAATGGTAGAGTTAGTGGTAGTCTTAGGTTTATGTTACTGTTTAGTGTGAGTCAATTGATTGATTATGTGCCATCAAGTCAATGTCAATTCTTAGTGAACACATAGATATATTTTCTCCAGGATTAGTAGTGTAAGGTAAATATTTCTATTAGCATTAAGTTGAAGTTATTAATGGGTCAGGGATAGGCTTCACTGAGGTTTATGATAACATTTAATGTGTTGGATAGAATTAGGGTGAATTTTGATGTTTAAATCTAATTCTATGGTTAAAAAGAATAATGTATTGTTAAAAATTAATTGTAACCTTTATGCTAAATTTAACTATAGTAGTCTTGGGTTTGTATTACAGTTGTTAATGACTGCTGGGGTAAAGAGTAGGATAAATATTTGTATTGGCATTTGTGTGAATTTAGGGTTGGGCTAGGATTTGTTAAGGCCTATGGTTAAATGTAGTGTCAGGGTTTACATTAGGGTGAGTTTTATGGAGCTTGGCAATCTCAGGTTTATCTCACAGTTGGGAGTAATAGGCTATCAAACACTTTCCATACTTTTAGAACTTGATGGTAAACACATTTATTGGGAAGTGTGCTCTATTCCTTTCAATAAAATTATCCTTCTCATAAAGTGTGTTTGGGATCACAGCCTTAATTAAATGGCTTTACCCAACAGAAGCAGAGTTTCCTTTGCTCACAAAGAAGTAATTAAGATGAATGGCTCAGAGCTAACTGATTTTTTTTTTCTTTAGCTACATCCTGGTGGTACAGTTAATCAAGTTGTTTTATTGCTCCTTTGGTTGGTATAGTTGTTGGTCTACCAGATTTACAGCAATACAAATAGTCTTGATTGTTATATCAAAGGACACAAATGCCACTCTTTGGTTTCTTAACAAGTTTGTAAGTAGTTAAATAATCCTTTAAATTAATCTAAGATTCTTTTAAAGTAATAATAAAGAAAGCTATTATAGAAGTGTTTAAACTTTACATTATAAATCTATGAAATAGCACTGTCAGTTCCAGACCATGACAGCCCCCTGGATGTTTAAGATAAATTCAAATGCCATTGTACCGATTGTTTTTCCTCAGTAAATAAAGCTTTTATGAGTGCTAAAAAGGAAACTAGCTTCTTCTATTGCATTTGATACAAAATATTCACTGAATTAGACATTAGGAGCAAGGTTAAACAGCTGATAAATTACTGGCCTCCCATTTGAAACAGTTACTACAAAATAATATTATTTCTAATATTAATAATAGTATTATTTCTAATGTTAGAATGTTCAGGGTAAAGTACATAATGACTGATTCAATATGTCAACATATTTTTTTAAAAATTATCCTTGATTGTATAATACTGAGTCAAATGTAACTACACAAAAAACTCAATCAATTTTTCCAAAGATTATCAATCTGTCTATTTAGCTGCACCTTTATCTCACCACTGATTCCATTGTATCTACAAAAACAGGATGAGTTCCTGGTTGTGACGGTTATCCCATTGAATGGTATAATATAACAGTGATTTCTTTGCCCTGGTACCTTTTGAGGTTTATAATGATGCTTTTTTTAAATAAAGTTTTTCTCCTTTACTGAGGTTTACATGAGTGATTTTGAAGGATGGTAAAGATGCTATTGATTATGGAAGCTCTTGTCTGATTTCCTTGTTAAACGCTGATGCCAAAATACCGAGAACCAATCTAGCATGAAGATTACAGATGATACTACCCGTGATTATCCATTTTCTGCAATCTGTTGTTCTAAAAGCTCAACAAGTGTTTGATAATATAAAAATATGAATTGATGTTCTAGATATACATTAAGAAAAATTGAAGTTAGCAGTGTGGTTTTACTGGATGTAGAAAAGGCCCTTGATTTGGTTCAATAAAAATTTTTTGAAGCCAATTTTGGCCAAATGTGGATTTCTTTTCTTTTCTTTTCTTTTCTTTTCTTTTCTTTTCTTTTCTTTTCTTTTCTTTTCTTTTCTTTTTGTTTTAATCATATGTGGTACTCTAATCCTTCCACTACTGCTATTACAAATTGAATTATTTCTTTGTCAATGAAAATGTCTTATGGTCTTGCAGAGGATGTCTATCCTCCTCTTAAATCTGATGTTTAATCAGATATTGGAACTACTGGCCTATCTAATTAGACAAAAGAAATACATTTTGTATATAACACAAAACTGTTATAATATCCTAGTGTTATACTATGCCCTGTTGATAATTATGTATTGTCCATACAAAACATATTGATATTATGCACAGTTTGGGAAACTGTTAATTTTAATTAACTGGAGTAAGTCTCATATACTTCCTAAAGACTCTAATGTTTTAGAGAAATTTGTAAAAAGTGAGGTTTTACTTGGTGTTTGAATTTCTTTAAATATCTTGGAATTATCATTAAACTCTATTTGTGGATGCAAATTTATCAAATTGCTTCTCTCAGATTACAATCAACATAAATGAATAAAAAAAACTATACTGAATTTATGTAGGTATTTTTTTTTCCTGGGAAATCTAGAAGTTCTCTAGAAGTTCTGTCTCTAATTTGTACCTATTATATGATGATGTGCTTTAAATGTTCTGGTTTTTTTAGCTTTACCATTTTTTTAAAAAAAAAATCAATTTCTATATGGAATGAAAGTGGCCAAATTGAAAAACAACTATGGGCACAATTAGAAAGCTATGTGATTCCTTTGCTATGATAGCTTTGCCTGGGTACCATTTTTAGTAACTGTTTATTTGCTGAAATTTTTAAATTTAATTTAAATGTTGTGAGGTACTTTTGGAAAATATTGGGACAGAAGCATAATTCTGATCCTTATTCACATGAGAAAGTTACAGTTTGAGACAACTGCAGTTTGAAAATTCAAATAATTGTTGGCTGTTTCTGGTAGTCACGAGCAAGTGGTGGTGGTATTACTTTGAATCAGTTTATTCCTAATCAAGTTTTTAAACAGTTTGAGTTACTGAAAGAGGAAATGGCAGAATTGCAGTATATTCAATTAAAATATCTTTTGATTTTACAGTTTGGTTCAGATATATATGCAAAATCTAAATTCCTGACTTACTGTTAATAATGATACATGTTTTAAATGATTTGAAGCTTGCTGTGTTTTTCAGTAAACAACTAGGATACTTAAAGTAGATATTAACTATGTGCAAGGTCTTAGAATGGCATTGTGGGATAGTCTTTACTAACAAATCAGTGATTAAAGGTTTTTAAAATATGTAAAGCATGTTCCTTATGATCTGAAGATTATATTAATCGACAATATATTTCTTTTCATATATAGTGGACACTTCAGAGAATGTTTAACAAAGGTTAGCTGTTAACCACATTATACTGGAAATTTAAAATCAGGCAGGGTCACTTACCACATGATATAGGCCACTATTGCCCTGTTTTCTTTAATAGCCATCAATTTGTTAATAAGTATTACAAAAATCAATATTGTTTAGAGATGATGTTAAAGTACCTACTCAAAATTTGGGAACTGAAGAACTAGGGATTTACCAAGTATTAGCATTGGGTGCAGTGAAAAACCAACCAACCAACCTAAAACACCTTTAATGTAGAAAAGATAATTAAACTGCAGCATCATAATCTTAGATCAATGATATATGTCCACTTTCTGTTTATAAACCGGCTGTCCATGAAATGTAAAGACTGATCTTATTCTGATTAAGATTTAATGATGCATCTAAAATATTGGGCTAAACAATATTTTGTCACTGAAAGTTGGGCAATGTACAAATTTAATAAATACATTTTTAAATCCCACAATTTTCCTCATATTTAATTAAATAAGTTCCTGGACTTTCCCCCCTTTTTTTTGTTCACTTATCTTTTTTGGTTTTGTATGCAAATGCAATGAAATCATCATCATTGCCAACAACTAACAACAAATTGAATAAAATCACATTAAAATGTGAATGGAACAACTTCATTTCCCTGCCATAGAGTTTGTTTGTCTATTTATTTAATTCATTTATATGGCTGCCCAGCTTGCACAATATGACTCTGGGATAGCTAACATAAGATTAAAATGAAACACAAACACCCACAAAAATAAAAATAACAAGCACTGACTGCATGAAGGAAACAGTTGAGCTAACTAGCCACACTGCAGGATAGTTTATGCTGTAACTGCATTTCTTGGTTTTGTATGCAGATGCAATGAAATTGCACCCAAGTGAAATCTAGTTAAACCTCTTTTCAACCACTGTTATGACACTATAGTAAAATTTGACTAGATTCTAATAATCACATAGAAGAGAGAATTTTGCCACATTCTGACTGTTACAAAGAGAGCTATGCTATTGGGAAGAATCATATGAAGCTGAATTTTTTTTATGCACGTCTTAAGGGCATAAAAGTCAACATTTGGAGGCAGATATCTATATAGATAAACAACAACTATAACAACAGCAATCAGTATCATGTCAATCAAGGCTACTTTTTAGACCCAAAGTTCTTCAAATAATTTTCATTCAACTCAGGGGAATTTACTTCTGAGCAGACCGTATAAAATAGGCTCAACTAAAGTTCTATTTTAATTCAATTAGCAACATTTGTAAAAGTCTGTAGTTTACAATATCCAATAAAAGTCTTCTTCAGGAGCAAATATAACATCAGCAAATGCAATCAGTTATGGAAACCTACCAGAGTCAGAGAAGGCTGAGACAGTGATGATGTTTCTGGAGAAGCTGCAGCATAGTTCACTTTTTCCTCTGCTGGACTTGGCAGCACTTTGGTGAATTTTGCTTTTAATTTACTGAACATTTTTGTCTACAAAGATCTGTAAAACCTTTGGTCATTTGCAATTAAATGCTAAAGGCGATTGGCTTTTCTGGCCAGTATTGTTCAAACCAATTAGATGTTTAATCAGGGCTTAGTTTTGCAGAGTACTTTGTAATCTCCTGCAAAGACAGTCTGTTCCAGTGATTGCTTTTCTTGCAGTAGTTTCTTTTTTCTTTTTCTTTTAATTGTGACATTACTCGTAGATTTATGCTGAAAATGTGCTTTGAGATTTCAGAGTTAAAAAATCAGCAAACAAATGGAATGCCTAATTATTTTGCATACCTTTGTGCTGTAGTATTACACTGCTGCTTATCATACCGTGTTTGCAGATAAAGTCTTAGTTAAAAACACATTAAGGGCAAATGAATAAAGGAAAGTGATCAATAATGTTGAGTCTCCATAATAATAGGTTACATGAATTTGCTAGGATTATGATTATGATTATGATTACTATTATTTTGTGATACTGATACATGTATCTATGAAGGAAATTTGTAAATATAGGTTGTAGATATATAGTTTAAATATTTCAGATTAAAGATTAAAAAATCCAATAGGAACAATGTAACATCTATGTAAATTCTTTTGCTACATTCTAATTAGCCAGTCTGAGAAGTCTAATCTAGCCCAATCATCACTGTGCTGTCCTATCATTCACGAAGACCAAGCTCATTCAAAATGACCTACAGTATGTTTATAAAAACCTACATCGAAAGATCAGATCAAATATGGAAGTCTTGTATTCTATCTGAGAATTAGCTCTCAATTTCATCTATGCATGGTGAAGTTTGTGCACATTTGTTATATTTGGAAGGGCTTTACATATGGGAATGGCCAGGAGGAATTTTGGGAAGCATTATTTCTTGTCCCTCCCAGAGATTACCATCCTGACATGATTGGAGAGGTCAGTAGCTCCAATGAATTTGAAACTTACACGGAGGGAGCAGAAGCAGTAACAGTAAGGTCAAAGGGGGACTAGGGGAGCTAAGAGTAATCCATATTGCTTGTGTGTATGTGTAAATACACATTCTTTTTATGAGGAATATATGTTAGTGAATTTTCTTGGAGCGTATTGCCTTGATTTTTTAAAATACAATATCTCTGAAGCATAACACAAAATTACAAGAGAGACACTGTTTTGTGCAGAGTTTTGATGGACTGAAGTCCCCTCTGCCACTGACGGACAGAGCATAATCAGCTTTCTTCGATTATGACAATCTGTACTGTTTCTGCTGTGTATTTAAAATGCATGAGAAATAAATGTAATAGATATTAACAAGGAAATGCCTTTGGGAACTTGTTAATAATTACTGACATCTGTGACTAATGAATGTTATATTGGTTTAGGCTGTGACTAATAAAATTAATGTTTTGAAAACCCCTCTAAGTTACCATTTCAAAAACAATAATCGGGTCGTGATGAACCTGGTAGACTCTTACAAATGGAATGACTTGTTCCATCACTACTTCTTTCATCCCCCCCCTCCCCCCTTAACTATGTCTGTGTAGCGGTGATTAACCTGCCTCCCTATTTGGTGGTCTTTTATGCACAATAGCTATTTAGCCATATTTCTCATCTAGTGAACACACCAAAAGCACTTCAATTAATTGAATATCACGACCCACTGTTAAATAAGAAGATTAATGTTGCAGGAGGCAAGGTGGATAGTCTGTATCCAATTAGCTTCTTAACCATACTGACTCTGGCTAGCATTACTACTAACTAAAAGCTCTTCATGTTTGACAAGTACAGGAAGGGAGTATGATGGAGTTTTCAATCTTTAAGAATATTCCATCCCACACACCCAGTTTCAGAACAGAGAAATTTCCTTGTCCTTGGTCCATTCATACATCAATTACAATGAGCCCCCCATGGTGAAAAGGAATGGAAATAGAGAGTTCTACTTAGTCCCCATTTTTCTGTTCATTGTTTAGACCAGAGTTCCTCAACCTTGGCGACTTGAAGATGTGTGGACTTCACCTCCCAGAATTCCCCAGCCAGCATGGCTGGCTGGAGAATTCTGGGAGGTGAAGTCCACACATCTTCAAGTTGCCAAGGTTGAGGAACCCTGGTTTAGGCTATTGCCATCATCCTCAGCCAGCCTACCATTAAGCAGAGTAAAACAGCTACATTAAGCAGCAGATATTGACAGTCAGGGAGCTGTAAAAAGATGTCAAAGGATAGCACATTCTGTGTGATAACCTTGCCCTGTGTCCACTACATGAGCCTGTCAATTTCTGATTTGCTGTTCTATTGCATAGGTTAAGATAAGATTAAACTGCCAGTTTATCAGCTTAAATTCAAAGTACAGATTGTGGATCAGTATGCATCTGGTCCAATTTTGTACAACTACTAAGGAATGATAAAACATAACAGGAATTAACAGACAATTGGAAAAAAGCTATTGCTTTCTTATTTAGAGACTAGAATGGCTAACCTTCTAGAAATTATATGACTAATTACTAATAAATAATTTGTAAACTGCCCAGATTCCCTGGAAATCAGGTGGCATGTAGATGATGATGATGATGATGATGATGATGATGATAATAATAATAATAATACACCAATATGTTATAATTTCCTAGGTTCCTGGGAAGAACACAATGTGAATGAAAGCCAACACCAGCTAAAGAATTGGCAGCTGTGATTTCACTGTTGTGTAAAATGATGATGATGATGATGATATTATTACAAACTTGTCTGTAACAAACAGACAAGCACCTGCCACACAACACCCCAGATTTAACAATTGTTGATAAGAAAGACAAAAAAGTCTGGGTAGTGGACATTGCAATACCTGGAGGCAGCAATAGAAGAGAAAGAACTGGAGAAAATCACAAAATATAAAGACCTGCAAACAGAAGTAGAACGACTGTGGCAAAAGGAAACAAAGATAGTGCCAATAGTAATAGGTGCCTTAGGTGCAATCCCAAAACATCTGGAGCACCACTTGAAGACAATCAGCATTGACAAAATCACCATCAGTCAATTGCAAAAAGCAGCTTTACTTGGAACAGCTTAAATCCTGTGATGATACCTTTAATATTATTGAACAACAAAGCACCCAGATGGCTTTGTACCTAAGGCAGGACTAGAACTTACATTCTCCCAATTTATAGCCTGATGCATTAATCATTACACCAAATTGGCTCTCTCTGTTGCTCTACATTGCCATAATTTGGTGGTACTGGATTGTTTTTGCTCCATCTGGGCTGATTCTTATGTAGCTCTTTAGTTATGATATTTTATTATTTTTTTAAAAATTGTACATTGGGATGACTTCTGATTAAATATTGGATAAATTATTTTAATCAAAGAAGCTGAAGATGTGGTTTGAAAGTATCCCTAATACACTGAATTTGGATGTAAAGTCAGTGGTTTTACTGATACTTTCACCATATATGCAGTTTATGTTCACCAAAATATTCATCAAGCTACTTGGAGCAACTCCTTCAGTGACATTTATTTATTATATGCAGTCCAAGATTGTACAGTCCAAACAGTAAATAAAAGAATAAAATAAAATTTTTAAAAAGTGAAATAGTTAATATTGTGAAGAAGGCACCAGATAGTTTCAATATCAATATCAGCCATGGATATTGATGAAAAATTTGTAACCTTGTTAGAGGTTTCTGAAAAGTGATTGCATAAGAGCATATTCTCATAATCACAGGAGCAATTAAAATTACTGACAATTGGGTATGAGTTTTGATCTCTGTTGGGTATATAATTAGCATTTTAGTAATGCACATGATGCAGATTCAACCTCTGTGTAAAAGGTTTCCTATGAAGAACATGTAATATATCATTAATCAAAAACAAAAGCATTTTTCCACAGGAAGGATTCTTATAATTCCAAAATCTTATTTCAAATACATCTGGACCCTTAGTCCATTTTGTAACTTTCCAAAATCAATGTTCTAATCACCCTTTCTGAAAGTAATTAGAAAAGGAAATATGCAAACCCAGTATCCTTTCAAAGGTGCTGACTGTAGTTTGAGCAAGATGGCTATTCCCTTGTCTCCCAGAGCTTTAAACCTGCTTTGCAGCCTCCTTGTGATGAGCAACTGTTTGGAGCATTTGTGGGCAATCTCAAGTCCTCTCCTTGTCAGGAGAGGAATTATGAAGAGCTGATCTACTCACCAGCTCTTCATTCTGCTGTGGTCATTGGCTCTGCTTTTAGTGGAGCCATCTTCAGTTCACCATTTCTTCCCTGGAAGTCAGTCAAACAAAGTGAATGTATCAATGTAAAGGATTTAGTAGATAAAATATATCACGTCGGGCTGCAAAACTGGAAAAATGTCTTGCCTTCTGGTACAGACTAGACTTGGCACTGACTCTAAGAGTTACATAAGTGCCTTTGCGGCTTGTGATAAAAGAACTTGATTTACTTCCCCTAAAATTGCTAATCAGGAACATTACTAAATTCCTGATTCAGCCTTTCATAAGCAAAATCAAGTTTTATCACAAAAAAGTAGCTATATTTGAATACAGTTTAACACATTGTTTGTTCTGCAGTTGTGAAAAACAGCAGCTAAGCCTTTTTAAAAATGTTGATGACATTCAGAAATACCCATTTTAGGTAGTGATGATCCTGTCTTTTTGAGAAGAGGAATTTGAGCTCTGGCAGAGAGAGAGACAGAGAGGGAGGGAGGGAGGGAGTGAGGGAGGGAGGGATGAGAAAGAAAGAAAGAAAGAAAGAAAGAAAGAAAGAAAGAAAGAAAGAAAGAAAGAAAGAAAGAAAGAAAGAAAGTTTAGAACACTTTATCTTCAACTTTGGGGGAAAATATTGGGCAATAGTGACAATGGTTTCCTGGTTGCTGAGTATTTTCATACTCCCCTCTCTCGGGGGGGGGGGAGGGGAGGAGAGAGAGAGAGAGAGAGAGATTGAATTCAGTTCAGTTGTTTTTGATTTAATTTTTAATACAAACTGACCTCAAATTTATCTCCTAGAATTATGTACATAGATCAGTATATAGCTATAATTGTCTTTTTCATTTTTTCAAATGTGGCCATGTAATTCTCACAATATGTTTAGAAAGAAACATACATTTAAAAATTCATTGAAGTACACAGTTGAATCTGAATTTTCAGGCATACGTGGAGTGGAAATAAGTTCACACTGCAAATATATGTATGTTGTTTCTAGCCAGAGTGCTAGGCATGGCTGGAACTAATTATTTTATTTTGCTTTATTGAGTTTATTTCCTATCTTTTTCTCCAGCAGGATGATCAAAGTGACTTAACAGAAGTAATTACAAAAATAAAAAACCTAATCCAAACCCATTGCATTCCACTGGCTGCTGGAGTAGGAAAAGCAAAGTGTGGTGAAGTGGAACCTGTCCAGTGCTGAACTTTTATAAGACTAAATGTTATTTGGTATCAACAATCAGCCACCCACATCCTCAGGAAAGGCTGCCTAGTGTTCTTACAGCAGGATAAGTGAAATATTCATGAACCCAGATTATTTGGAGGTCTAAATGGATTGGATATGGCCTAAAGTAACTTCAGTTCTACCTATGGATGACTAGAAGACGACCTCTTGTACAGAAGCTGTCTCCCCATGCTCAGGCCTCCATTCAGCTGCCCAGCTTCCTAAAATGCCACATGTCCACCAAGTGTTTGAAGAATGTTAAAAGTTGGAAACAGCTCTGCACCAGATCTAGCTATTGTGCATTCCAGCTACAAAAACCAATGATGACTTTTTTTTCTTCTTGCTCAAAACAGAGGAACAAAAAATGATTAACAGACACATTATCTTTGAAAGCCTGCAGCATTTTCAAAATCTTTGCATGTTTATTTAGATGTAGGGCCCACTGTGTTTAATGAGGCTTCTTTGCTGGTTAAGTATTTTTACAATTGTAGTCTTAATAGCAGCAACAACAAGATAGCTCAAAAAACCATTTGTCTCTCTATTGAACAGTGGACTGTCTAGTGGTTCCATTTAATGCTTTTTTCTCTTTTTTACAGAGACATCTGGATACTTGGGATACTTCATGAAACTTCCAATGAACGACTTTAGTTTAAATTCAGGTTTAGTTATCAGACCTGATAACTAAAACTTTTTAAAAAATGGCATGGGGTGCTCAGATTCTTTGTCAGTGTTGGTTTCTCTTGAGCCTCAGCAGCTATTTTTATTTGCTTTTATTCTCCAGAATAAACTTCTGGAGAAATGAATTCCAGGAGATTGTAGTTTCATTAGCTAAAATACTTACTGCAATTTTTTTCAAAAACCAGGCCATTGTTACAGGTGCTCCCAGGTTTGGCTTATAGTCACTCACTCATACACTCACAGCTTGTTGAGGCACGTGGATCCTGTAAGCCCCCCTTGCTTTCTACCTGGGTTTTCCAGATAGGTGTGGCTGGAACAAACGAGACACACAGCCCTGGGCAACAGCCAGGAAGTAATTAGGGACACACACAAATCACTTCCAACCAAACACTGAGGCACAACAGGTTCTTTGGAATACACGGAGACCCAGTGAATTTAAAGTAACAGCAAAACTTTACTGGTTACAATGTACATTTGCTGTTTCTCACATACACACTCAAACACACTTACCAACATCCTTCTCAACTAGGCTGCCACGTACTAGCTAGAGGGATGGAAGCTGCCAAGTGTGGATACAAAGACAACTTAAGAAGTGGGCAGGCTTCAAGGACCCCTTTTATCTCTCAAAGTCCTTGCTTTGTTTATTCACAAGACTGGTAGCTACTCTTGCCTTGTTAATTTACAAGTCTGGTAGCTGTTGATGGGCTTGGTGGTGGGGTTTCCATGTGCTCAGGCCCAACTTCCTTTGTCTGGTTCAGGTGACATTTTTTTTTCCTTTGTGTCCTTAAAGAGTTGTTTCCTTCTTATGTACCTCCTTGAAAGGATCTTTTAGACAAGTTTCCTGGCTTTTTGTCCTCTCTGCTTATGTGCCTGCTTCATCTTTAGTTGTGGCAGCTTCTGTAATATAATCTCACACTATATTACGCCATTATGCGCTATATTACTCCATTATAAGAATAACTAATTTCTACTAGCTTTGCTGAGATAATATACTTTATATCTTTCAGCCTGGGGCTTTCTTATTTGTTTTTCTAGATCCTTAGTGGGTTTACAGGTAGAAATGGATGCATACATTTAAAAATTCATTAAAGTACATAGTTGAATCTGAATTTTCAGGCATATGTGGGGTGGAAATAAGTTAATACTGCAAATATATGTATGCGTGTATGAATATATGTATGTGTGTATGAATATATATATGTATGTATGTATGTATGTACCTATGTATGTATGACTAATCAATTTACACTCTTATTTTAGAGAAAAGAAAAAGAAAAAATCTGGGATATATTTTGTATATACAGTATAGGACTAAAGAAATGTAATTTAAGCCAGAGTAGTACTGATGAAGAGTTGACCTGATTCTGAGTAGTTTTATAATTTTTTGCTGCCCTTCATAGTTTATGCTATGACAGATATTGCTTTATTTTATTTAAATTTTATTTAAATAATTCTTGTTCCTTGTACATTTCTTGGGAGTCTGCCTGATAAAGTTGATTGCTTACTCTCGTCATGTGCTCCAAGACACCATTTTTACAACAAAACTCATAGTTTACTTGCCTCTATCATTATTCTTGAAAAGATTCAGGTCTGATGTGTGCTTCTTTTGCTTATAGTGGTGTTGCACTGCTCTATGCATGTGCTTCCACTCCCTTGTCACAATGACTTAGCAGATGTCAGTTTGACATGGATAGGTCAAGCTTAGCTAGTTTTGTGGAGAAGAGATGTTTCTGCATCAGTGATTTCTGTCAGTCTTTGATATAGGGAAGTCTGACATAGCTACACTTTGGGTTAGGATCTATCTCTGGTCTTACTTTTTAATTATGTTATAGGAGCTGTATATTTGATCAAATGAAAATTAAAGCTGCCTTCTTAAGTGTGTCAAAATAACTTCATCTGTCTTCATGCTTAGGATTGGGCTGTAAGAACTTGAAAAATTGTTTTGGAATTTTTCATACATTGGCTTGCAAGAAAATGAACAATTTATAATCAGAAATTTGAGGAAAATCTTTAAGAAAGAAAGTTTGCATTCCAGTGTATAATGTTAGGGGAAAAAACAATTGGATATGAGTGCCATTGTAATATACCTGTTTTTTGTCTTTCAGTTACTATGATTGAGATACATTTTTTTTAGATTTTGTTTTATCATGCCTTTATTATTTTTATATCCAACTCAAGGTGGATAACATATCTAATACTCTTTCCTCCTATTTTTTCCACAAAAACAACCCTGTGTGGTGAGTTGGGCTGAGAGAGAGAATGACTGGCCCAAAGTCACCCAGCTGGCTTTCATGCCTAAGGCGGACTAAAACTCAGTCTCCTGGTTTCTAGCCTGAGGCCTTAACTGCTAGGCTAGTGTTTCTCAGCCTTAGCAACTTTAAGATATGTGGACCTCAACTCCCAGAATTCCCCAGCCAGCATTCAGGGGTTGTTTGTTTGTTTTTAGGTGCTAGTGAGCTCATTTCCAAATATATTTCTGCACTGCAGCTGCCCACCATGTTTATTTTCTGAGGACTATGATGGGGCTACAATGCAAAATTTCCATTTATTTTTAAATAAAAAAATCTTAAATTAAAAAACCAGGTGAGGCAGGGAACCAGTGGGGCAGAAGAGAAGTGCCTGCAGGCTCAATGATGCTAATAGAGGCATACTTTAGGACCTGATATCTCAGTTAGCCACAAACCTCTTATCAGTCCTTATCACATTCATGGAAATATTATGTTTTTGCAATCTCCTAAGCATATTTTCTAGAGTTTCTGTTGTCTACTTTCACCTATTGCACGTTTTTATGCAATGCATGCATAGTAAACTTGTTAACTATTCAATTTTCAAGATGCAAAAGATAAAGGGCTTAAATAAATATTAAGGTGCAGTACATGAAGCAAGACTTTAATAAGATTTCATTAATTTAGTATATGCAAATCTCTTAAGCTTCAGTAGACATTGACCAAATTACAGTTTTTGTGTTTCTCTGGTGAACAGAAAATTATTCCATGTTTATGAGCAATTACTAAATGCATGTTACCAGAATACCAGGGGATGAGGAGTGGGGTGGGGAAGGAATTCAACCTGGTTCTTATAAGGTACAGTTCTAATACTGAACATGTTTGCCTAGAAATATATCTTACTCTACTCAAAAGGTCTTACTTCCTAGTGACTGCATATAGGATAGCAGATTTGATGTATCTAAAATTATACATGAGAGAAGGATAAAACAGAAGAGACACAATATTATGTACACATTTTTCAGATCATTAAAGAGAAGTGTAATCTGAACTATTTTACCATTTGCTGCTACATTAACTGATAAGGCCGCCTTCAGAGAGAGTGTCTTGACAAATACTTGTCCACATTTTCCCATGAAAATTCCCAAGAAAGACAATCCTGATCTAAAATCTAACTAGTAACAGGGGTTTGACAGACACCAGGGGGGTTTGGAAAGCCCAGATTAAGACAAACCAAGATAATCATTCAAACTATTTTTTCTTAATTATTAATCTTCTCTCCTCCTCCTCTTCTTCCTTTTCCCTTTCCTCTTCTTCTTCCCTAAGAACTTTATAAACTTGGCTAAGCCTGCAGATGGAGCACTTTTTCAATAACAAGTCTGAAAACACAGTAAATTATTTTTAATAACTTCCTGAATGCAAATGAGTATCTTTCTGTGCCAAAATCTCACCTCTAAATGATTTCTTACAAGAACTGCTTGTAAATTGAAAGCAAGACAATAAATCCACTCCGAAAAGTTATATGCAACACAGATTTTCAGCAGTATCAAAAGTCCAGTAATGTCGGTTTATTAAAATTTTAATTGGAGTGGCAAGGTGTGACTACAGATAAGCAGTAGGACCATACAGTTTTCAGAATTTCTGCAATTCATAAACAATATGCCTCCACCCAGAGATTGTTTTCAACACCTGATATAATTGTAAATGTTGCCAGGCTGCCCCCAATGCAAAAGACCCAATTCCTTCTCTTAAGCACATGAGCTAAAAGCTCATTTTGGCCTTTCATTAGCCATTTACTTCACTGTAATAACTGTTCATTAACCTTTAGGGCATGATTACTCCACAAGGTCATTTTCTAATGGAAGGAGCTGAAATGCAGATGGCAATAGGTTTTTTGCACAAGCATACTTGCCTTGAAGACCCTTTGGTAGAACAGAAAATTGTATGTAATGATGGTGCTGAATTTGGAACTGGACAGGTTGTTTATAAATGAGCTCCTCGATCTATTCAATAAAGAGGAATTAAAAATCTCAACTCTGGGATTTTTAGAGACAATTGAGAGTGCTAAAGTTCAGCTTTCCCTGATGCTCTTCTAATTATGGATGGGAACCCCTGGTAGGATGAACTAGAAATGAACACAGGCTGATAGAAAGCTCCATTTGAGGGGAAAATCAATTCTCTAATGCACAACCTTACAAATTCCTTCATCTGTTGAGTCTCTTCCTTCCCATCATATAGTAATTTGCAAGCTGTGGATCAAATGCATCAAGGGTTATCTCAGCCTGATCTTTTTGCTTGTTCTCTTTGTAAATTGAACATCTGCTTTCCTTTCAGCATTATAGGAACTCCAGGAAGTTAGATCAGACAAACATAAAAGATATTTTGCCCCTCCAGGAACTCCCTCTCTTTTAGAGCAGTCTTTCCCAACCTGGTACCCTCTAGAAGTGTTGGACTTTGGGTCCCATATTTTCTGGCAAGAATATATTTTTGACCATAGTTGCAGAAATGATGGGGCTAGAAGACCAGTATCCCTGGAGAACTCTGGACTGGGTAAACTGCTCTAATTTTATGCATCTAGAAAGCACCAATTTAGAAAAGGCAATCTTTCACTTTAAAAAAATGTTCTAAATAAGATGAAGTTAAACCCAGGCAAGGAGTAAACTGTATATAGCAAGAGAGTGTAATCAAGCACACAAAACAAATTACTTTAAGGGTTCTCCTTATTTTGTAGAACAGGCTCATAATTACAGCCACAGGTAAATCTAAGGTTGTTTTCTCATTACCTTGGTTAATCATTTCCTCCCCTTTTAAAGCACCTTCTCTTCAGATTGCTAAAGTTAAAGAAATTGAGGGAAGATGTAATCTTAAAGCAATTAAAATCAGTTCTGAAGATCAGAAACACCAAAAGTTCATGTTAATTTATTTTAAAATAGATTGCAGAAGAACACTTAGAAAAGTTGGAACACCTCAGATTGTGCTTGCTTATTCATTTATTACAGTGCTTTTTCTTCAGATATTCATAGCTATCCCATATCTACAATAACCAGAATGGGAATACTTAAATTCATAACTCTCCCCAAATCAGTGTTGTATGGAGGGGCTGCATACATGCTTTCTATGCAGAAATCCCATATTCAATCCCTGTTCTCTCCAGGTAGAGCTAGAATAACTTGCCTGAAATTCTGGAAAGTTGGTGTAATTAGGAACTAGATTTATAAACAGTTTGACTCAATACAGGACACTGGTCTTGTGTTCATATTTAAGTCACACAGAAAATGTTTCTGTTTTTTATTTTGTTGGAGGTTGAAGTGTTCTGAAGTGCGTCTGTGTGACAGCAGGAATCTGATCTGAGCAATGATTAACAAAACAGGGCTTATAATGATAAGAAAAAGGAGCTTCATTTACAGTTAATACATTCTAAGGATAGGTGAAACCTAATACTGTATATAGCTAACTATATCCTACCAGGAGGAGAATCAAAGAACATTTGCTCTGTACATGGGTGCCTGGGAAGAAAGGAAGTGGCCTGAGATTATTAATGTCATAAAACAAAGAGCAGAAGAATGATAGAGATAGAGATGATAGAGAAAGAGGGAACATAGGGTAAATCCTTAACTATCTACACCCCACTGTTCCCTTGTGATCATCAAGTCATGAGGCACCAAAGAGTCAGTGTCATTAATTCATAATCTCCATTTGACGTAATTCTGGCTGAAGCAGTGAAAGGAAGAGTTGCCTGAGCTATAGGATCTATAGCTATTCTTTATAGGATTTTAATGGATTATTTAATTATTTATGGGGTATTTTAATTGTTTATAGGCTTTTGTTTTTTAATTGTGAGCCACCCAGAGTCACCCATTGGGGGAGATGGGCGGCATACAAATTAAATAATAAATAAATAAATAAATAAAATATAGTATACCGCTACATTGCCTGGAGAACCAATCTTTATCAAGTAACTGGAAGTGTTGTCATCCAAACACTTCCTTCCTTCCTCCCTTCCTTCCCTCCCTCCCTCCCTCCTTCCCTTTTTCTTTTTTGTGCTCTACTGCACAATACCTCTGGTGTACATCATACATAAGCAATAGGTATTAGTTGAGCAAATAAGGGAAGAGGTTTGGGGAAAGAAGTTATGATCATAGTAATTCATTTCCTTTTGCATCCATGGTGTAAAAGACAGGCATGCCTTTTCTAGATGGTGGCAGATCAATCTTAGGCATTTTGTGTAGGAATCAATTAGAGAGTTTACACAGTTAAAGAACCAAATAGCTCTGCCTTTTCATCAGCTTCTGATATTCACTTCCCTAACCAATGCAAACAAATATTCTACATATCAACTGACTTTGGGGAAAAGTGCCAAGGGTGCTAAGGCACTTGTCTGATGCTGACTGGAGAATGGCTTGGAGTGACTGCTACTGTTGACCCCCACTGTAATGAAAGGTAGCAAAGCATACATGGAACCCAAAAGGATGGGAGAAGGTGGTAACCTAGATCATAGCTCAAGTTGCCCATTATCCTTACTAAACAACTGTTAGGAATGAAGCTAGTGAGACAGAAACTATCTGTTCGCAGACTCAAAAGAAATATTATATCAGTCTGGAAGAGAATGGCCAAATATCTGTTGACTTGGAAAGACAGTAGACAAAAGCCCAGAATTTAAACTCTACAGAATGGACATTTATATAGACTTTTAAATGCTGTTTACTGCAGTAGGGAGATCTTCTGTGTGCATATGACTTCATTCTTGTCTGTAATAAAGAAAATAATCTAGACATATTGTGTCTGGAAAGCCAGTTTCTGAATATGAAGTTCATGTCTAGAAAATTGAGCTTTGTTGCATAAAGTCCATAATATGAAACCATTGTCTTTCTTAAAATGAAATGTTTTGTATGAAGGTTTGGCAGGTGGTGGCAACTATAATCTTGTGGCCCTGAGACATTGGTATAGCCCCAGTCATACCACCCCTACATTTGCCACTGACAAGTAGTGCTGAATTGGGTTAGTACTGAATTTGCCTGTTATATAGTATGGATTTAAGATATACAGATAAAAAAGTTCATGCATACCTCTTAATTTCATACCATTCTCAATATTTTTAACTGAATTCACAAATATTTACAATTAAAAAAAAATCAGAATCTGTTTACCTTTTAAACTGCACTTTTTTTCATTTTTTAAATATTCTAGTTGATAGCAAAATAGAGAGAGAGAGAGCAAGCAAGAACATTTGGAACCCTTTATCTTCAACTTTGGGGGGAAATATTGGGCAATAGTGACAATGGTTTCCTGGTTGCTGAGTATTTTCATACTCCCCCTTTTTTTAACTTTACATAAATACCCAAAAGAATATCCCAACATGTATGTTATATACATTTTAATATACATCCACACACTTCCATTAAACACAACATACTGCAAATAATTTTTGTCTGCATCTGGATGTGCATTTGCAGTATGCAACATTCCCTTGTTTGTCTAAATCACAGTGGAACAGTATCCCTTGTAGCTTAAAAGACTTTGTGGTGAGGAATTTACCTGGCTGTATATGTATATGAAACTATACCAAGAGAGTACACATTTATTATTACTTGTCTCCCATGTGTACAGTATTAAATGAACTCACCACTGTGGCCTGTAAACCAGTTTATAAATTAGCCCAGTATGCGAGCATAGCTAATGTCTTAACTGATCATTGCATAGCATGCTGAAGAAATCATGGTTAAAATCAAACATGGCTTATTGCAGCCTCCAATACTCTCAGTTCACAGGCTACACTTGCTCTTTCCTCTACCCCATAGCTTTGGTGAGCCAGGGGGGGAATTGGTAGAATGATGTATAGGGTGCTATATGGCCTCAAAATGGGAATCTACGGCTGCATGTTGTGGATTATTTGTCCTTGGTTTCACTGAATGGATGAAATCACCTTTGACTATTGGGCTTTTTGAAAGCAGGATTTCTGATGACTCGTTTCTTTCCCTCTCCAACCTTGCCTTTCAGAGGGCAATTGCTTTTGCTGCACAATTCTCTTCTCTCATTCATAGAATTTGACAGAGTTGCAGATGATATAATCTGCTTGGTCTAATCTTCCTATGTTTCTTCAACATTTCTTCCATCATTTTCATAAATTGCAATAAGTCCATTATGGAGGAAAAAAGCAACAGCATTACTAAAGCTCTTTCTGATTAATGAAAAAAGTGTGTGTGTGTGTGTGTGTGTGTGTGTGTGTGTAATCAGCTTGGACTGATGGAAATCCAAGGCAATTTGAATTTCCAAAGATCATATATTTTACAAGGAAATGTGAACTCTGAGGCATAGAATCTGTTCTTTTCTTCAGCAGCATTACTAATTAACTCAACCCCCTTAAGTGTGAGGAAGTGTGGCAGATGCTAGGTGCTATGCAAGGAAGCATATTCCAAGTGGAATTTCAGGGGGGAAAATGGTTAGGTCTTAATGTTCCTCAGTGCTTACTTCCAAATGTTCTCAAAGCACTGAGGGTGGGAAAAGAAACATGGCATTCATCATTCTGTTTTCAAGGTAATGGGGCAGGATACTTCATATCCTTTAAATTATTCTCCTTGGAGAATGTACATGCCATTGCACATTTTCCCAGGGCAACTAAGAAAACATTGCAACAAGTTAGTAGCAGTGGGACAGTCCCCTTTAGAAACTGAAGAATTTTATTATTTATTTTTGTTTGATTTATATCCTAACTTCCTTCACAAGCGGAAGGTGGCATATATAGAGCGCCCTCCTCCATTTTTTACACATAAACAACCTAGTTAGGAAGGATGGGCTGAGAAACATGACTTTCCATGTTTGAGGGTGTTTGTTCATCCCTTAACTATTATAAACTGGACTTAGAGGCAAAAATGGGGGGATTTCTCCACCATGGAAGGGACATTTTTTTTTGCCAGAGTTTTGAGAGTATGTGGTTGGTGAGCCCACAAAATGGTTGCTATGGTTGACATTGTCTCAAAATATTAATGTACCAGAAAGAGACTAGGTAGTTATGCCAAATGACTGTCTACCAACCCAATATAATCCTTTTGAGGCTCAAAGGCATTCCTGCAAATAAATACAATGCTAAAAACTAATAATTTGTTTGCAACATGTCAGCTTCCTATTTGTCTATCCATTTATTGATATTATTGTTGTTGGTATTATTAAAAGAATTTTCAAAAAATAAAAACAGGTGGAGAATGGAGCTTGGTGTGATAGTTTTTCTGTGCAATTTGTTCAGCTGATTTGGATGGTCTCATCCATTTCACCTTGGGTGTGGCAACATGGTGAAAAATCCTCACTACATGACCACAGTGAGAGCCAACTTTTGAAATTATAGTTGCACAAATTGGAACCAAGTATTGATTTGGTTAGGACAAATGCCACGACACATGTTGAAGCAGGAGAAAAAGGCACGTGAGTCATTTTGTGAGGACTTTTAATACTTTGAAGAAAGCCAACAACCTCTTAAGCATTTAAACATGTTATCAGTTGAAAAATGTCTTTTAAAAATAGCTGGAAATACAACAATAATATAACTTTGCTTACATTAATTTAGAATAGGCTATTAATATCTTGCTAAACTTATGATATGAATTCAAACTACCTTAGATTTCCATCAGTTCTTGTCATTTTGCTGATAGATTGTATAATATTTGCTGACTGTGTTCCTTGCAGATTTTTTAGTGTAAGAGGCAGATTTATGGAGTACTTACCTTTTTTTCTCACCCAAACTTTTTGGCACATTTTAAGTCCTTCTCAGAAGTGGCATTATGGTTCTAAATGATCAGTTTTGCTAAATAAAGTGGATGTCTGTGTGGTGTATCAGATGCCTGTTCTTATTTTCATGGGGTATATGAAATCCCACTAACTTTTGAAAAGTTCTGTGGACCTTGTTATCATGGACCAGTCATTTCAAATCCAGCACTTTCAAGACATTTTGGACTTCAACTCATATTGCTGTGGGCCATGGCAGTTGTAATACAACACAACTAGAAAGCATCCATTTGAGGAAGGCTGCTTTAAACAGAAATAAACTCTGTATGCTTTTTTTGTGGGCCAAGTTGTACATTACTAACATGCACTTCCAACATCGATCTCATAATTTCTGATTTAAAAATTATTTTTCCATAGCCTTTCTTTGTGTGCTCTTCTGCTTACTATCATTCACTGGTCAGAGTTAAAATTCCAAGGAACACATGATTTCACTAACCCATCATTATGCTAGAATTTATTTATGTGCCTTTCCTTTCAGTGGGTTTCTGGAAAACATCTGAAAGGCAGTTATAGAACTGAAGCCACACAAAGTATTCTAATAGCAAACACTCATCCATGGAAGAAAGAGCAAAGTTTTATGTCTACAGAAATTGAATCTCATCTTTCTCAGATACTGTTCTGAATATTTATCTGAGAAGAAAGAAGAAGAATATCACTAACTTTTGAATTTTGCTGCACATCTTTTTCTTGCAACAGTCCCATAAGTCATATTATCGACAAAAAAGTGAATTATGGGAGATTAGCTGCAAGCAGAAGCATTTTTCAAGAGGTGATCATTTAACTGTCACCATATGAGTTACTTGGAGAACACTCTTTTACTACGTAATAATTAAGATGAAAGGAGGAATAGCCACAAATTATTTGAGGTGAAATGCAGTAGCCATTACTGACCTAAAATAGTTCTTTCTTGTCTATCAAACACTTAGAATATTTTATTTAACACTGCACAATTTTACAATGTTTCTCAGGAAATTACACCTTGATGGGCTAGATGGCTCAGTAACTTCAATGACCCTTTAAGCAATTTGGCAAAGGAAGCCATGAGAGTTGCCCTTGTTGACAAGGTCAAAGCAGGAGAAGAGATGCTAAGATTAATTCAAAATGTGGGAAGGGCAACTGGGGCTCAACAGCTATGAAGGGAGTAGACCAAACTAGGAGAAACAATTCCAACATCAAAATCAGAAAAAGGCAATAGTAAGCTATTCCTGTATGGTTGTCAAAAATCAGTATGCCCATGGATGAAACATTTAAACAAATGGCAATGTAATGCTGCCCTCCTCCCCCACTGGGGGAGAACTTTTACATAGATCTGGAAGTAATAATGTGTCCAGACCAAAGTTGCAAGGAACTCTGGTCTCTAATGATGTCAACATTGAATGAAAAGTTCCTCATTTCACACATATAATTTGAAAAAGGAATGGGAAAAACATGAATCAAAAAAAGTGTTAAGTTGTCAAAATGAAAATGAAATATACTAAACTGGATATTTATGAATTACTTAACTTAGATGGACTGGAATGGGCCACTTTAAATCAGATGAGTATGCGATATTCTGTTCAGAGACCAGATGGGAATGATAACTCAGTTAGAATATCACTAAGGATCTACTCAACTAATATGTGACAGGATTTTATCAAATTAATGGATATGCTGTGAACATTAACATCATACAAGTATAGGTACTGGCTACAGATGCTATGGTGAAGGACACTATGAAATTCTGTGGCAAATTGCAAACAGTGCTAAAAGCAACATTAAAAAAAATATTTAATAGTATTAATAGGTGATTGGAATGCAAAAGTTTGAAAAATAAATAAACCTGAAGTTATAGGAAGATTTAGATAAGGTAAATGCAATAATGTATTTATATAGCTGTGAAAGCTAGACAATGAGAAATGAAGATAGACACTTTTAAATTATGGGTCTGAAGGCAGTTATTAAGAGTACCTTGGACTGCAAGAAGACCCAGTAGATAAATCCTGGACCAAATAAAGATCCTTGTGGCCATAACAGCTTGCAAAAACTCATATATTTTGGACACATGATACAAGTGGATGATAGACTAGAAAACAACCATGCTTGGGAAGGATGAGAAACGTTGAAGAAAAAAAAAACAATCTTATTAATCTCACTAACCTTACTGCTTTTTTGACAGTGACTAGATTAGTAGACTAAGGGAACGCTGTGAATGTAGTGTACCTAGACTTCAGTGAGCTATTTCATGAAGTTGATTGTAGCCTTGTTCTTGACAAAATAATACAATGTTGGATGGATGGTCCTACTACCATATGGATTTGCAGTTAGTTGAACAACCATACCCAACTCATAGGTTTTTATGGACCTATGCTACATAAGAGGTATAAAGTGGGGTACCTCAGGGTTCTGTCCTGGGCCCAGTATTCTTCAACATTTTCATAAATGATGTAAATGAGGGAATAGAATGGATTCTCAGCAAATTTTCAGATGATACAAAGCTGGTGGGAGGGGATTTCTAACCATTCAGGCTCAAGAGTCAAGAAGATTGTGATAAGACTTGAATATTGGGCCTTTTCCACCAGAATTCAATTCAGTGATGAAAAATGCAGAGTTATACACTTAGGCAGGAAAAATCAGATGTACAGGTACAAGATAGGTGATATCTGATACAATCAATGATAGTACTTGTGAGAAAGATCTGGATGTCTTGGTAAATCACAGTTTAAGCATGAGGCAGCAATGTGCTGCAGCTGCCAAAAGAGCCAGTGCAATCTTGGCCTGCATCAGCAGAGGTATAATATCAAGATCACAAAAGTGATCATTCCACTCTGTGCTGTGCTGGTCAGATTGCCCCTGGAATATTGTGTCTGGTTCTGGTCACCACAATACAAGAAGGATGCTGAGGAAGTAGAAGCAGTGCAGAGAAGAGCAATAATGATGGTGGGGGCTTGGAGGCTAAATTCTTTGAAGAACACTTAAAAGAAGTGGGTATGCTTAGCCCAAAGAACAGAAGAGGAGTCATGTATAGCAGTCTTCCAATACTTGAAGAGCTATCACAAGGAAGAGGGTATGGATTTATTCTCCATGATGCCTGAGAGTAGAACAAGAATCAGTGTTGGAAACTTAACAGAGAAAGATCCAAACCCAAAATAAGGAGTAATTTCCTGTCCATGAAAGCTATTAAGTGGTGGAACAGCCTGCTTCTGGAGTTGTGGGTGCTTCACGACTAGAGGTCTTCAAACAAAGGCTGTACAGGAATTTGTCTGAGATGGTCTGAAGATTTCTGCCCTACATGCATGGTTGGACTGGAAGATCCACAAGGTTCCTTCCAACCTTGAGATTTGGATAAGGTAAATACAATAATGTATTTATATAGCTGTGAAAGCTAGACAATGAGAAATGAAGATAGACACCTTTAAATTATGGGTCCAAGGTACTTTGGAATGACAGGATTTAAAAAAAAATACAGGATGGTCCTTGGAAGAGCTACAAGTTCTCACTAGAAACAGGTCAAGCTGGTAAGCATTTTTCCTTGCGGTCACCAAGAGTTGGACCACTTGATGGACTCTACCTATTTTTTCCAAACTTCTGCTATGACAATCCTGAAAAGGCCGACCTTCCAAATTTGTACCAGCACTAAAACCATCAGAATAATTGTAAGGATATATTAATTAAAGGGCATTGTCCTTGAAAGAAGAAATAAAGAGATTTGAAAGAGAAAACATGTAAGGACAAATTGTTATTATTTTCTCTTTAGAATGTTGCAAGCTATTATTAAAATGTGTGCTATAGGCAGCATATTTTTCTTTATCTTGTGCAAACATTTCAGCTACTTTATTTATTTATTGAAATTATGCACCGTATTTCCAGCCTGAAGACACTTAAGTCAGTATTTTAGAAAACAACCAAAACCAAAACCAAAATAATACTGTATTAATATTAGAATTAAAATTGAAAATGATCATAAGAAATAGATGGAAGGAGAGAACTTAATTCAAAAAAAGAATGTATTTAGCATTTCAACAAACTATTTGGCAAAGTCTCACATGAATCCAAGTAGAAAAATGTGGGCTGGATGATGGATTAGAAAGCTAAGATAGAGTTGTTTACAATACAGAGCTTGTTAAACAATTGTATCCAATGAGCTTACATTAATGGCTTTATGTCAAGCTTGAAGGAGTCCTAAACTATATCAACAAAAGTGTAGTATCAAGTTGAAGTCATTGTTTCTCTCTATTCTGCATTGGTCAGGCCACATCTAGAATGTTGCATCCAGTTCTGGGTATGACATTTCCGAAAGGATATTGATTAACTGGAGTGTCTCTAAAAGAGAACAAGATGATAAAGGGCCTGGAAGAAAAAAGTTATGAAGAATGATTGAAGGCTGGCACTAGCAGCATGGCAGTTGTCTAGTAAAATACATACTTAAAGCCTGTTAAGAGAAATTAAAATATATGATGAACCCAAGCATTTGGTGAATACAATGTATGTATCTATAGGCACATTCTGGCAATCTCAGAACTAGACCTAAAAACATTTAGTTATTTGTTTGGATTTATGTCCCATCTTTTCTCCAATTTTTCCTCTGTGAAATAGATTGGGTAGAGAGAGAATTACTGGCTGAGAGTATCCATGGCTAAGGATGGATTTTAATCTATGTCTTCTCTACCTCATATCTGACCAGAACATCATTTGGCAAGGAAGAATTTCTTAGGACCCAGAATCTGAAGTACTCATTACAGATCTATATTCATGGAAAATTCCTTGCAAGTTCTAAAGGTTTATCTGATGGCATTTGGAAAATAAGCCAGAGGTAACAGAATATTTTAGCAAAAACAACAAAGGATTACCAGAAGAAGGTATAGTATTGGCTTGGCATGAGATGAGCCTCCTGGCAATCAATTTATGTTGTGATTTATCCCTGTTGTTTCAATGAGCTGGCTACTTCCATTTCAAAGGTGTGATTATGGCTTCAGAAGCAATAAGGAATAACTTCCATGCAGCTGAATTCTGGGTTCTGAGGTCTTATCAGAGTGCTATCCAGGCCTGAGAATCCTACTGGTTTTGCAGGCTATCATGCCTTGGTAAAAAAACCCAAATGTTGAACTGCTGGCATATTACTATCATAGGGGAACACTAGAAATGTATGTTCTTTTATTTTTGTGGGAGTTTTTTTGGCACAGACCTGAGGGGTCAGGAAAAGGCATTTAATTACTGGCCATCAAAACACCACTGACTGTCTGACAGTTCTCAATGAACTGTTGGGCAGAAAAGGAAAGTGATGAACAACTGTCAGTTTTCTATACAACACATGCACACATTCCTGTGATCAGAACATCTTGCTATTGAAAAAAAATCAAAACAGCCCAGATCAGTTTGGATGTCTTTAAACAGGAATCAGAAGGATAGGGAGGCAAAAATAGTAATTGTTTAGATGCATTTCCAAATGAGAAATCTATGCTAAGTTAGATTAATTAAGGGAACAGAGTTAAGAAACTCCCTGCTAACATGGGATTTTAAAAAAGGTTGGAACAGTAGTACTAGTGAAAAAGAGAACCTTAGTTAAATAGAAACTAAAGGAAGCAGAGACTACAGGAGCATTTGTCGGGGGAGGGGGAAATGTAACAAATTCAAGATAGTGGCCAAGATGGCACTATATTCACTCTTTTGACTGCCCCTGGTAGATGCCCCTGAGTGGCTAGCCACAAGCAAAGACTGGAAACACAGCAAGCAGCAATAACTGAGTCAGGATACATGACCAACAACTTTTCATTAGTTATCTGAACATATTAAAGATGTAAGAGCAAATATTGTGAATGCTATACATTAAGAATAATTTTATCTGACCCCAACCATCTAATAAAGTCAAGCAGCAGATACGGCATACTGTATATTCCTTTGCTGTTGATTATGTGGCTGGGATCTAAGGTCCGGCATATTTATTTCAATTTATGTGGCCTCCCATCTCAAATTCATGATTCTGGGTGGCTAACAACAATGATAAGCTTAGGATCAAAAATCCATTCTTGATTGGTGACTGGACACTGATCCTATATGTCAGGAAAGCTCGTATATTTCATGGGATATTATTGTTCTATATACTGTGTTAACATCTGTACTCTACTCTCCTGAAAATTTTCTTCCTCCTGAAATCGGCTTGTTTTTCAACCACCTTCTTAGTGTGTTTTTAGTTTTTTTTCGCTGGTGGTAGAATTGGTAGAGGAACTTGGTGTTTTCCTATTACAGATCTCTTCATCCCTCCTGGCTGTTAGCCCCTTCATTATTTGACAAGAAATTCCTTGATGATATCTATATAACTGAGGATATAACTGAGGATTAGGAGGCCAGCAACTGGAAAGATGTTTTTACAAAAATCCTGTGGGAATAAGAATTTCACCACTATTTTAGTCCATCAATTTTTTAAAAAGCAGCTCTTCTTTTCCACCAATTGAATAGGAAAGATTGAAAAATGCAGGTAATCTTTTCCCATGGTACTAAAGAATTCCATCAGAAGAGGAAATGATCATATGGAAGATAGGCAACTATTGAACTCAAACGTAATTTACCCCATTGGTATGCCAGGAATGATTAGTCTGTATACATGAGAATAAATTGATTCAAGTAAATCAATGTATAAATTAAAAATGGTAACAGTTCATTTATCACATCTCTACATAAGTCTGCCAGCTCAAAAAAAAAAAAAAAGAGAGAGGTAATTTCAGTATGAAGCTACCCAATTGTGCAGCACAGCTGTAAATCTGATAATAGGAATATGGTCTCTTCTATAGTGATTTCTAGTTCTTTAAAGAAAACAATTGTCCTTATCTAGGTGTTAATTTATATTTTGTATCTTCCTAATCAATCAATCAGTGGCTACTAATGGATGGATGTGGGTCATATCCAAGCTGACTGGATTTTATCAATTTGACTGGATAATTTATTCATTTATGCTCTCCAGGGTGATATGATATATCTTCACATATATAGACTTGATTAACACTGTGTAATTTTTTGCCATCCTCTTACCTTTTATTTAGAGAATATGTCCATTGACATGGTCAGTATATATTAAGCAGCCACACCTTTTCCCAGGATTGCACAGCTGCCATTCACAACTGCACAACTCCAGGAAAATATGCATTTGGTTTAAGGAGTTGCTACCTTCATGTCCCCAGGCTTTCTGAAATACTTTTTGTCTTTAAATCTGACGTGCTTCATAAGCCTAACTGATAGATAGATAGATAGATAGATAGATAGATAGATAGATAGATAGATAGATAGAATAACCAGGCACACAAGCATCAGCCCCAATAAATGATTTAAGTATTAGGTGCCATAGGTTTCTGTTATACATGGAAAAAATGTGACACTGTATACATCTTTGAAAATGAATGCGAGAATAATTCTCTTCTGCATTTTGACATCCATATTCTGTACTGTTGCTAAGGCCAGTGACTGCCTTTACACTTCAGATGGTTATGCCTTGTTTTTCTTATTTGTGACTTCATCCAACAGTTTTTCAACATTCTTAGAATTTCAGCTAAGATTCTATTAGGATTCCTTCAGAAGAAAACACAGTATTACAGTTTTCTATTTCTACACATCTAAAGAAATGCTGACTGGTATGTTTTTGTCTCTTCTTACAGTTTTGTTACAGAACTTTGAGATTTATGGAGACATACATAAACACATTTATTATTTTCTTAGAGATTATTCAAAAGATAAGTTGGGATGAGATGACCCTAACATGATTGAAAAATGTAAATGTTTTTATGTGATCTTTACCTTGGGAAGTAGCAAAAGAAAGAAAGAAACTATTATCCAATACATTCAAAGAAATAATTTGCTCATTTTGTGATCTGCTAGGCTAATCCAATCTATCAGCCATACTGGGACCTATACTTTTAGGCAGGTAGGCACATATGAAAATTTGAAGATGTGATGGATCCTCTCAAAAAAGAGCTGCCATGAAGCACATGGCTATTCACAAAGCATCAATTTAGCAGGTAAAAATACTTCCATATAAAGCAACTGACTTCATTGTTTTATCATGTTTATTTTCTAAGTATATTCAGACTTGGAAATATTCTTGGAAATTAATACTATGTTTGAGTCTCTGCTTTACTATACATTATTCTAACTTCTTTCGTAAATTAATTAAAGGAATCTGTTGGCTTATCCTCATGTCCCCCTAACTGTGAAGATGCCTCATTAGCTGCTTTTTAAAGGCCATGTCCTCATGCTATGGCCTATGGCTCATCCTCAGCCCCCAGTGGAAGCGGCTCAAATTCATATATAGCTGTCCCATTTTTCAAGTAGTTTTTTTTTTCTTCTTTTCCCAACACTAGTGGAAGAAAGATCTGGAGTCGGGCAACCAATAAATGTAAACAAGCAAACAACTAAATAATCTGTCTCTTCATTAATAATGTTGGTGATGGTACAGTTGGAGACTGGGATCTGCCTGGCTCCATTTAGCCACTATCTGCAGGGATGTGTCCTCCCTTCACTGGGCACTGAAACCCTCAATTTGAGCTTGGCATACAGGATGGACCACTCACCTGGCTTCCACAAATATATCTGCCATGCAAGTTCTCACCAGTGCTTTGTAGGCTCCTTATAAATGCAGGGTTTAGCCCACTTTTGAAAAAGTGCTAGACCAATTTGTTAAACGTGGGTTTAGTATTCTTCTGAAAGGGTGCGATATTTGTCTTTAAAGAACAGGATAAGCATTCCCTAAGAAGAATGCTAGTCCAAAAGGCCAGTTTAAACTGGAAAAGAAACCTAAGTTCTGCCAGCTATATGCAGCCTTTTCTGTCCCAAATGAGTTGCATTTGAGTTCTCAAGTGCTTCTGCCAAAAAGCATTTTCTTGTAACTAGAGTTTCTATTATTTTTTATCACTTTTATTGTGCCCTTTTGCTAAATAGAGAGCCAGTTTGGTTTATTGGTTAAGGCACCAGCTAGAAAGCAGGAGACTGTAAGTTCTAGTCCCACCTTAGGTATGAAAGCCAACTGGGTGACCTTGGGCCAGTCACTCTTTGAGCCCAACTCACCTCACAGGGTTGTTGTGGGGAAAATAGGAGGAGGAGGAGGAAGGAGTATTAGGTATGTTCACTGCCTTGAGTTATTTATAAAAAATAATAAAGGTGGGATAAAAAAATCTAAAAAAAAATTTCACAAGTTACTTCCTATTTTACCATCCATGGTGGACTTGTAAAAAAGCTAGAAAATTCTGGGTACAAATACATACAGTGATACACAGAATTTTAAAGATTAATATACATCTGAAACCAGAATTTTTCTTGCTGGCCCTTATGGATAGCCAACTGGAAAAGACTTGTGGAAAATTGTTTTTGTACATGGTAACTGCAGCAAGATTACTATATGCACAAAGATTCTGAAATACCCACAATGGAGGAATGGTTGGTGAAGATGACAGAATTTGCAGAAATAGCAAAATTGACTTGATTGATTAGGGAGAAGACAACAAGTACATTTATTAGTGACTGGAAACCCTTTATGGTCTTTTTGCTGAAAACAGAAAAAAAATAAACTGGTGATTTATGGATTTGATGATTAGAAAGGGAAAAATATGAGAAAAGGGAATTATGACATCTTAAAGAAGGAGGATAGACAATAAAGTTATTTGTAACTGCTGTAAAGAAGATTGGAAGCTGATCATTTATATCTTTTCTTTTCTTTTTCCTTTTTTTACTTATCCACCTTCCTTCCTTCCTTCCTTCCTTCCTTCCTTCCTTCCTTCCTTCCTTCCTTCCTTCCTTCCTTCTTTTCTTTTCTTTTCTTTTCTTTTCGTTAAATTTATATTGCATTTTTTATTTTTACTATTGTATAAAATCTAATAAAAATTATATTTCTATGACAGTGACTAAATTTGAAACACACACACACACACACACACACACAACTTCCTGCAACTACATGCTACCAGCACTACCTTTTTCTTGAACACTGACTGATTTGGGATACATAAAGCTGGCACAGAAATGACAAGTGTTCTATTTGTTCCCCCTTTTAGTCCAAGCAGTGGGTCACAGGAGCAGCAGATGAACATGGAGCAAAGGAAAAGGCAGTCACCCAGTGCTCCTCACAGCTCCCCCATTGCACTGGCGATTTGTCACTTGGGCTGCTTTTGAACATGGGTCTCCTCTGTTTTGGAAGAGTACTAAACCCATGTCTAAAGATAGACTGGCTGACTGGCTGGTGGAATGAAAAAGGGGTGAGGGATGAAGTAGAAGGGAGATTCCCATCTCACTCTGCATTGTTCACCAATCTGTCAAGTAGGCTATTCTGGGATACAGGTTTAGCACTCTTTTCCTGTGTTCAGAAACGTCCCAACTGACACTTTGGAAAAACTGTGTCAGCAAGTTGTCACTTGAGCAACTTGGCAGATGGTTAAAGCCCCCAACCCAGGGACTTGAAGTTGCCTAAAGCCACCCCGTCACTTGTTAAGAAAGTGATTCTTTCTCCTGCCAGCAGGTGACTTTGCATGGGAGCCGAATTCACTCTTTGCTGTTGTTAAATTGTCTCAGATTAACACTGTAAGGACAGCACCACTCCCAGATTTATAATTGAGGCAGAATAGGATTTAGCACAGCAATTTGGCAGCATACTTTTCTGCTGACTCAAGGACTAGAGGAATGCACATGAATATCACTGTGAGGAAGAGCCCTTAAAAAAAAGGAAAAGGAAAAGGAAAAGAAGAAGAAAGAAAAAGAAAAAGAAAAAGAAAAAGAAACCTGGCATGGAACATGGCACATGCTAAGGAAAAAATCTGCAGGTAGAATAATATGCCAGGTTCAGCATAATACATGGATTATCATCCAACTGGAGAACTCCAGTCTTTTTGAAAAGGTGTTACAATAACATGCTATTCTATGCAACTAGATTTGACTTAATACGGATAATTAAGGATACTTCCTTTGCCATCTTACTTTTCACCATGATGAATACATAGTACATCCATTTGAAAGTATCAGCACATATTTTGAATACCTTTTTGCATCGGCATTACATAATTCTTTAGTTTTTGTAAATTAGCCTTCCCATTTGGTCAGGGCTAGCTAGGAGTGATAGGAACTGATGTCCAATGCATTTGGAAAATGCCCGATTAGTGGAGACTGTTATAGGATATCTATGTGTAAGTAGTGGCCTTTTAAGAAAATGCTTCACAGATATTAAACCAAAAGGTACACATTTAGGATTTATAGATGGGAAATTGTTGCATTTCCCATTCCTTTTGTTAGTTCATGATAAGATTATTCTTGATGAAAGATTATGATAAGATTATTCACACTGTTTGGAAAATGTGCTCCTTATCCTTAGGACATGATTTGGGAGCGAGGGGGTTCACTGACAGTTGTAGATGATTTATAGGCTCTTTGGACTATTCAGGGTTTAGCCCTAATGGTGTCCATTGGCAAGCGTAGTATTTACTTACACTCTGAATGGAGACTTAATGGACTCAGAAAAGAACCCATTTTTTCTTAAAAGTGAACTGAGCAATTATCAAATACATTTTTGTTCAGAAAAGCCCTATGAAAACATAAAATCTAAGATGAGATGCTGATAACTTTCCATCTGTCACACAGAGCTGCTAAGAAGGATTAGACTATAAAACTAATCTACTGGAATTAAAATGAATTTAATTTGTTCCTAGTGATGAATTGTGAATGCGAACAGGAAATGTTAGTTTTAACATTAGCAACTCACCCCCTGCCAAAAGTAATTTTGAGATTACATATTTTGAACAAGAATTCTTGACAGTGCAGGAAGGGAGGGTGAAGTGCTTTCAGTCTTCCTCCTTCCTATTAAAAAAAAATGCGCATTTGCACCTTCAATGACACATTGCTGGCAATCATTCTGTATCATTTATAGACTGAGTTATTTTCAGCAATGATTTGAGGCAGCCAAATGTGTTGCAGAAATCCAAAGGCTATGCTAGTATTGCTTCATTAGATGCCTGGTGTATGCCCAGAGCACCTGAGGCAATTAAGCATCTGTGCCAATTTAGTCTTCCATGCTTTCCAAAACTTTTCTTTGAACATGTCACATTTCCCCCTCCTCCTTCTGGACACAGAAGCATTTAGTTGTTCATCTTCAGGTCCTGTACCCACAATAATGTTCTGTTCACAGTACAGAGGATTCCAAATGGATCTTTGCAAATTGAGTGTAACTAGAAGGATAGACTATATTGTTTCCAAAAGACGGTTTTGTTTATCCATGTGCAAAGCCTCTATTTCCAAACTGCACAGTTTGTCAAAAATGAAAACATTCAGGATTCTGAACATCAGTGCTGTTCAAGTACATATGTATGCACATCTATATCTGTACGTAGGAAAATATTAATAATTGAATTTATACATTGTTTTGTAGCAAAAATATAATCCCTGGGATATGATTCTCAATGGTCAGTCTTTCATATGGACTCATGGAGTGAGAAAATAGTTAATGCTTTCAGAAAGCTAAAATTCTCACACGAGGGCATATTGGTACTTTATATTATGGGTACGGAAAGTGGGTGCTGCACTCTGCACAACAAGAATATCAGTTCTTTCTTCCACCATTGTATCTTCTCAGTATCACCTAGTGGAGTTAGTCTGAATGGCTTTTGGGATCTGCAAAGTTACAAATTATATAGCACCTTTGGTAATTTGTTGTGACATGTGGGTTAAACATGTTGAAGGCAAAACTGATATAATTTGTCATGACTGAACCTCTAATTATGGCAGTTCAATTTGTATATATGTCTAGGTTCAGTCTGTATACATATGGAATTTTAATGTTTAAGGCCTGCTGATGTGAACAAGGTGCTTGGGTGCATTTGATCAACCACAGGGTTTCTTGACCCTTGCCACTGTTGTGAGAAAAATGCTCACTTAAATAAGAAACCAGAGTGATAGGAGATAGATGCAAGTATATTTTTATTGGAATGTACTACAGTGATCACTGGACTCCTTGCCACAGATTCACAGGAGAGAGCCAGGAGTGAAGCAAGGCTACAGACTATATGTTGAGTTTGTTACACTACAGAAAGAAAGATAAAGAAATATAGTAAATCGCCATGTGACCTTTACACTGGAATGCTTTTGATAAACTATTAGAATTGACCTCCTTGTTACTTTTCATACTATTAGAATTCTATCCTTTTTGATAATATCAATATATTCAATAAACAGTGGTGTTTATTGTACTTGCATCCTTTCACACCATTCCATTCACACTCTGAAGGAAAGACAGTTGTGTGGATTCTCTTGTCTGTCTCCATTCCAGGGTCACAGCACTGAGCTACATGCCTTTTAGTATTGAAGCCAAGAGAATATATGATCTATTTCTAAGGTATATAAATGAACATATGAAGTAAACCTCCATACCACTTATGGCTGATTACATCTAATCTTCCTTAATAATAACCTCCTTGAGTTGGCTTGAGTTGGGATAGCCTTATACATGTAAAAAATGATTGGTTAACAAGATGCTTGAACATGTGGTGGCTGATTGGATCCATCCAGATCCTTTTGGATGAAATGGACTTTCTAGATCCATTTCAATCACATTTTAGGCCTAGTTTTGGCACTGGAACTGCTTTGGGTACCCAGTTAGATTATCTTTGCTGAGAGAGAGATGGGAAAATGCAACCATTCAGTGGCTTGATACCATTAACTGGGACATCTCTCAGGGCAGGGGGTGGGGTTTTTAAAAAAATCAAGATGGTTGCAGCATGGGAGCAAAACCTTACCTTTCTTTACATGTGACACATGTAAAAAAAAGGGTGAGGCTTCAATCATGGATGCTGGTTTGACTTTTTGGACATTCCCTGGATATCCCTCCCATTGACTGAGATGTGACTGGTGACTTCCTTGGGTGTGGACCTCTTTGGTGATTGGCCCTGACTTTGGAATGCCCTTTCAGGCAAGATATGCCTGGAACCATCTTTATTATCTTTTTGATGCTAGGCAAATAAATTTTGATTCTCCCAAAACTGTTCGATAATAGTGCTACTGTGGTTTTTTAACCTTCTGTTGCTACTTTTTCTTGATGTTATTCCTTATTTTGATCTGCACATTTTATAAAACGCTTTAGCGTTGTAAAGTGTTGCTTTAATTGCTTATTTGTATTGTAAACCACTTTTAAAATAAAAAAGTAGAGAACTATTTTATATGAATGAATGTATAGACAAATAAATAAAACATGTGGCCTTGCTTCAAAGGAATCAGTTTCTGTGCATTCACTGTCCCTATGCAGAAGGTACTTTCTGTATGTGCTGTGAAGTGTGCAGCTGCTGTGCTTGGCTGCTTGGTGGTGGGCAGGTGCTGTGCGGATTGTGCATTATTCAAAGCTTCATCGTAACTTTGAAGTTCTGCACGCCCTAATATTTAGTATTTATATCACATAATAAGAAGTTCTAGATCAGTGAAGCTATATCTACATTAACAGAGGAAAAGAGAATTGTCAAATAATGACTTGTTCAACCATTTACTGATTATGTGGCAGGCATGATTCTTTGCCTTGTATCTCATGCTGAGCTACCACATTACCAGATTTTTAAAATCATGGTTTGTTACACACACCATGTTGGCAGAATCACCCATAATTCTAAGCCATAATGGGTAAGTTCCCAAATCAGCCTAAGACAATGAAGTTAATGGTTTAGCACCATGGATAAACCAGACCATGGGAAATTAGATTTTAGCATGCCAACGAGTGTTCTAAAGTGCTGGTTATTACCTAGAAAGCCCTTCATGGCTTAGGGTCTGGTTATCTAAAGAATCATACGTCTTCCATGGCTTCTGCCTGGCATGTACGATGAATTATTGGACTGTACAGAGTAATGGTACTTGGGAAGGTAATATCCAGTGTAGACATGAAAGAGAATAAGAAGGGCTCTTTTGAATGAAGCCAAGGATATTTCATGAGGGAAGGGGTGTTCCAGAGGGCAAAGGCTACAGCAGAGCAGGCATGCTTCCTAGGTCCCCCCGTGAATTATACCGGGAACCCTACTGGTAACCAATGCAACTCAGAAAGTGAAGATGTTAGTGAACCTGATGAGATATGCCCATAATTGCCCATTCTGCTGCATTCTGGACCAGCTGCAGCTTTTTTTTTTTTGGGGGGGGGGAGGGAATTATTATAAAGAGACAGAAAAAAAGAGAAAAGTTCTCTTTGGTCTGAAAATAAGTACTATCTGGTCTGAAAAAGTTAAGAAATTTAGCAAATCAGGAAAAAAAAGGAAAATGAAAAACCTAAATGTTATAATCTTACGTTAGGAGAAACCCAGACTTTGGATGTGAGATGAACCTGCTTGTAAAATTATACTCCATATTGTAATTCCACATTGAATTAATTTCTGTATCAATTTTTTAAAAATATGAAGCTAGTTTTGACATTGATGCATACACCTATAATTTAATTTGCTGCTTTTCTATGGAAGGAATTAGTCTTGCTTTCCAATAAGAGGCATAAATAGCTATATGATGGCTGTTACCATATACAAAGCCAGTTTGGTATATTTGATAGGAATATAAAGTTTAGTAATATTTATTAAAAAGTTAATGGGCTGAAAAGAAGAAAAAGCCACCTTTAAATATATTTCATTCTATTATAAATCATCTTCCAGAACTGCAATGGTTATTGTATTTCCAACAATTTTTAGAAAATGAATATTCTATTTTGGCAGTCAGTACTAGAGTAATGTATCATTGGCCGAACATCTTATATCAATTTTCTCTAAGGGTAATATTAACTGTAAATTTGATATTATTCTTTTGTTGATATTCTCATTGTTGTACATTGTTCTATCTCGAATATGCATCCGTTTGATCATATAATCTGAATTTGTTCACTGTCTGAATTGTACTTCACTAGCAGCTTATATATAAGTCCCAATAATAATTTGAATTTTCTGGTGATTTGTTTTTAATTTCGTCAAATCTCTAAGTGTTCCACCTTGCTCAATATTGCTTATTTGTAGATATTGAAACCAGGGAGGTAGTTCTGGCCATTGAATCTCAAAGAACATCATCTCTGTTTTATTGATAAATAATAAATGTATTTTTTTTTCCAGGTCCATCAAGAAATATTTTAAGTCTTCCTCACTTCTAGTCCAACATTTCTTATGATATTGTCTGGATATAAATTAAATGAATAAGGGGAAAACAAAACTTCAGTATACTTCTTTCCAATTTTGAACAATTTAATTGTACCATATTCTACTTTAGCTATTGCTTCCCAAGCATCATACAACTTTTTAAATAGTAGATAAGATGATCCAGCATACTCATGATTTAAGAACTATCCACAGTTTCTTGTGATCTATACAATTAAAAGTCTTAGTATAATCAGTAAAACAAAAATGCATATCATTTTGGAATCCCTTGCCTTTTCCATTCTTCACATATTCTAGCAATGTGACCTTGGGAACTCTGCCTCTTCTGAATCCAGCAGATCTCATTCCAGGTACTGATGAAGTCTAGATTGCAAAATCTTGAGCATTATCATCCTAGCATACCAAAGAAGTGCAGTTGCTTGTAGTTCTTTAGGACTTTCTTTGGTATTGGAATGTAAATTAATATTTCCTGTCTTTTGGCCATTACTGCATTTTACATACTTATTTACAGACCACAATTAGCAGGTTAACCACATTATCTTGCAAGACTTTCAATAGTTCAGCTAGTATTTTATCAACTTCTGTAGTTTTGATAGTAATAATATTTGCTAGGGTCCATGTAGTTACTTACAATTTAGGTCAATCATTCCTCCCTCTTTTTTAATATAGTTTTCTGTTGTAAACAATTCTTTTGTAAGCACATTTTTGCAATATCTCCATAGGTTTTCGAAACGTGAACTATGACCAGTTGGATGTGTTACTCAGCACTGAGGGTCTTCAAAGCAAGTAAGCTGTTTGGATTAATTTTTTTAGATATATATAACATTTTGTGAAAAAATAGCTTGAAAGGAATGTCTCTTAATTTTTTATCAACATGTTTTTTCAGTTATACTTAAGTATAAATAAATGGAAGCATAATACTACCTTTTGATTCTGGTACTCATAAAACAGAATGGCCTTTGCATCATGGTGCTCCAGGTGTCATCTTGCGGACTTTGACTCCATCCCCCACCCCCAGTTGATGTCACTGTGTGTTTTTCTTTTGTTCAGAGTTGAAGATAAACTCACCCAATGAAGATTTTTCAAGGTTGTTCCAAAGTCCTCTAATAGCTTTACGATGGTTAATAGGCAATTTCCAAAAGTGATTAGAAAATGAGGTTTGTGAACTTAGTGTCCCTTAAAAGGCCCCGCTGTGTTATGAGCAAGATGGCTGATCCCATCATCTCCTGGTGCTCAAACCCACAGAAAACTGCTGTCCTGTGGTCTCCTCATGAGAAGCAGCAGTCCAGAGTACATGTGGGCAATCTCCTGTCTTCTCGTTATCCAAAGAAGTTCCAGGGAACTGGTCTACTCACTCTTTGCTGCAGTTGTCGGCTCTGCAAAAGTTTGCCATACCTCCCCCAGAAATCCCCATTCTACAGTATATTCCACTGACTGCCAGATCATGTCACAACTTCAGGGGATAATTGAGATAATGATATTCTAGGTTTTTCTTTAAACTTCAGCAAGTTGCAAAGATTGATAAGATAGATAGATAGATGATAGATAGATAGATAGATAGATAGATAGATAGATAGATAGAAGCTGGACTGGAAGAAGGTGAACATATTTTAAAGTTGGAGGAAGCAACATCAATAGCCCATGACAGACAGAAATGACATTTCTCTGACAGCTGAAAATGCAGATGATCTGCACACTCTATAATGAAAATCAAGGGGCATAGTGAAAAATGGGACTAAGGTTAAATATAAAAAATACCAAACTAAAGACAACAGGTATAGCGGCCAGCTTTACCACTGACAATGAAGTTATCAAATTGGTGGATAGCTTCTGCCTTTTAAGATTGACTATAAACAGTAAAGGTAGTAGCACTCAAGAAATGTCCACAGACTAGCACTTGGAAAGGTAGCAATGAAGGTCTTGGAAAAGATATTCAGATGCTGTAATGTGTCTACATCTAAAAAGATCAGAATCTTGTAGGCATGCAGTGGTTTTCACTCTATGGAAGTGAAAATTGGACTGTAAAGAAGCAGGATAGAAAGAGTATTGATGCTTTTGAACTTTGGTCTTGAAGAGACTTTTGAGAACACCATGAATAATCAAGGAAACAAACAAATCAATAATAAAACAAATCAATCCATTCAAGGTACAATGACCAGGGTCAAATTACCATATTTTGGACACATTATGCAAAGACTTAGTTCTCTTGAGCAGTCTGTAATGCTGAGAAAAGTAGAAGGAAAGAGGATAAGAGAGAAGATCAGTAGATGTGGATGCACCATTAGAAGACCTGGAGGATCAGGTTGAGGACAGATTATCCTGGAGAAGGTGTATTATGTGGTTACTAAGAGCTGATATTGACCTGATTGCGTATAATAAATTGTCAATACACACATATATAACATGGCCATATAAAGGGATGTCCCCATAAGATGATTAAATTCTGGACCTAGAATTATTTACTATACAAGCATGACATCTCAGTACAGCCAAGCAAAGTTTATTTGGAAAACACTACTGGAAGAAAGTTTTTATTGTGAGTTGCTGAGAGTCTGCTTTGATATCAGTGGGATATAAATCTGATAAATAAATAAATTCATCCATCTTTCAGTGTTGCTGCTGTGATTCTGATCTGAACTGGAATCCTGTGTGGCTACTCTTTGCTAAAATTTAAAAAACTCAGACATCTCCTCCGGCTTGGCCACAAACAAAAATATTCAGAATGTTTTCTGAGGCTGTACCCAGAATATCATCAATGTGAAGACCAGCACAAACATTCAGGACTACTGCTTGTGGGCTGAAATTGTTTGAAAGCACACTGCCAATTTGAAGGACTCGGCTTCATAAATTTATAAGGAATATAACCAGGAATGGAAAAGCCTTAATATTTCCAGTTGGATCAATCAGGCAGCAGAAACAAGACTGATGGAATTCATCTTTTTAAAAAGGTTATAGCCTATTGCTTTGATCTGACATAGGTTTCCCTCAGGCTACGAACAGAAAACCTGACAGTTGGCTTGAAACTATGAAAGCCCAAGGAGCTATTTCTTCTTGAGCTGCTTCACAATTAAGTTGCCAAAAAAAAAAAAAAAAAAAATCAGAAGGGATTTTGATTAGCAGAAACATCCATCTTGTTCATATTCTTATGCTGTTTTTTGGATAGATCAACATATTTATTAACAATAGTAAATATCTGTGCAGAATAATATACATCTTTTTTAGATAACTAGTAAGGCATTGGGATTGGAGTATCCAACCCTCAATATCTTTGTGTGATTAAAAGCCCCAATTTCTGGGTGTAGGTAAAGCTGTAAGCACATTCACATACTTATAGGGGAATGTGTGCTTAGGAACCCATTTAAGATCTAACTTAATTTGTAAAGGAACTGCAAAGGAACTGAATGCATAGAGATGCAATGTGTATGCACATCCATGTCCCTAAATTCAATGTAGCTACAACAGCAATGCTTCCTTGGGGAATCTAGATGGACGTATGTTGTGTGTGTGTGCATATAGGCATAAAATTAAAAAAAAAAATCATACAGTTCAGATTAAATTACAATCTATGCTTGTCTTGCCCAAGATGAAATTGTTATCCTTACCAAAATCAAACTATGGGATATCAGTTCAGAATGGATTGTGATGCTGAGATATGTCTAAATTGGCATCGGCATCAATGGCATTAGTGACCACCTGTTCTCCTGTACTTAGTTCACATCTTAACCCCATTTAATTCAACAAGATTTATTGCCAAATCTGCATGTAGTTAGAGAATTTCAGCCCTAATCTCTTATACAAAACTAGAATGTACTTCTTGGAGTTAGTTAAATAAAATTATTACTTGATAATGACATATTTTCTCAAACATATTCCTTCTGTAATCACTTTAGCTGTCTTTATTTTTTATTGTTTTAATATACAAAGAAAGAAGAAATAAAGAAATAAAAAGGAGAAAAACAGAAAAGAAAACAACAGAAAGAAAAAGGAACACTAAAAACATATTATATATCATATTAAAAAAATTCAACCCAAATTTTAAGCACATAATTAAATCTTGACCTAGAATAATATTGATCAGTCTTCCACTGCACGGTTAGAGAGCTATCACATAAATAGAACAGAAAAATATCTTGACATTCCAGTATTATGAATCTGGGTCACACTTCCCAATGTTGACGATAATCCTTTTGTTGCCCCATGCTTCATAAATCTGTAATATTATAGATAATAAGTTCCAAAGTTTTGGTATATATAATCTCAACTTTAAACCATACTGCACTTTGCAACACTATATTAATAGACTTGTATTATACCAAAACAACAACCCCATATTATATGAGTAGATCATTTCTCACTTCTTGTAAGCTTCCAATATAGTGAGATCGACAGTCCATCTTTTAAAACATTCATCAGAGTGTCCAGTTAATGTGAAAAACAAAATCTTTTGTTGAACAAGTCTCATTTTAAGACTATACAATACATATTTATTATATGTTTATTAGGGTTGCTGGGAGTCGGATGCCATATACATTTAATATATACTACTACAGTATTACTACTACTACTACTCTTCTCTAGAGCTCTTAGCCATTGATTTGTTAATTTGGGATAATCCAACACTTTATTCCAGAGTTTTTGCAAATGGCCAATATCCATTTTAGTGATATTCTTTAATGGAATGGAATAGAATAGAATAGAATAGAACAGAACAGAACAGAACAGAACAGAACAGAACAGAACAGAACAGAACAGAACAGAATAGAATAGAATAGAATAGAATAGAATAGAATAGAATAGTTCAAAACATATTCCAATATTGATAATAATTTGGGAGTTTCAGTTGCTGCCAGTGCATTGAAACCAAGCTATGAAGTCAAAATATGTTTTCGTTGAATATACTGCTATTTTGCAATATTCCATTTGTTACCACTCTATCAAAAGAAGGAAATCCACATTTTGACCAAACTAGTTTCAGAAGTTTCCAATATACCACACCAAAGGCCTTTTCCACACCCAATGAGACCTCCCTGCAGATTTGATTTTTTCTGAATTTTTCCAGAATGTCCATTTTCAAATGCTTGGCAACTTTATAAAAATCAGAATGTGTGGGATACATAATAAGGGGTAATATCATCTATAAACCTCAGGCCAGGTTTGCAGTCAATATTTTTGCATCAATATGTATCAAGAAATTTGGACGCTAGCTTGCATAGTCAGCAGGAGTTTCAAAATCATTGTTAGAGAAACCTCACTGAAAGAAGATGGAAAACTTTATTTTCAAAGGCATCATTACAGTTGTTGTTGTTCAGTCGTTAAGTCGTGTCCGACTCTTTGTGACCCCATGAACCATATCGCGTCAGGCCTTCCTGTCCTTCACTGCCTCCCTGAGTTTGCTCAGTTTCATGCTCATTGCTTCAGTGATGCTATCTAACCATCTCATCCTCTGCCGTCCTCTTCTCCTTTTGCCTTCCATCTTTCCCAGCATCAGGGTCTATCCAGCAAATAGCTAAATATAGGTCTTATATCATTCAGTGATAACCATCCATACCAGGAGTTCCTGGTTTTCATAGGTATACAAATCTCTATAACTTCTTGGACAGATAAAAGTGCCGCTAAATAGACAACTTGATCATGCATGAACATAAGAAGATCTAGATTATATAAAATGTATTAATGTCTTCCTTAGTTATATTTGACCTATATACTATACAATCTGGAATAAAGATTTTAAAACTAGTTAATTTATTATGTTAGAAATCTTACTATCCTTAAGAATAGAGATAATATTATATTGTTGCAACTGGTTCAGCTGAGAGGCTAGTACTATTTATCAGTTTTTTTAATGTTGCTCCTACTATCTTTACTTCATATATTATCATGAATATTATTTTTCAAGTACATAGGAGAATTCATCATCATCATATTTATTTCAGTCATTGACCAATAAAAATACATACAATAAAACAGACAACAATATTACCCCTTTCATCGATAACTATTAGCAATCATTTGTGGGCGAAGCTTATACATTATGTAGCAAAATTTTGCAACTTTTAAAGAAATGGATTTATCTTATTTAACAAATAATACAAATAAAAATTATTGGAATGCCCAGGGAATTTAAATAAAAGAGGGGTAATCAGCTGAAAGCGAATGTCCCTATAAAACTGACAATACAAGAGAACATGGACTTTGGTTTCAATGGCACCCGTGCCACAGGGGCAGTATCGAATATCATAAGGGATTTTCCTGTATCTTCCTTCTAGAACAGCTGTAGGAAGAGCGTTAAATCAGGCTAAGGATAAAGCTCTCCTGAATTTTGGAACTGTAATGTGGTACAAGTATGAGACTGGTTTATTCACTAGAATTTGGTTATTTGCGATTATATTATGGGTAAAGACAGCAATTTCTGCTTGGCCTTCTATATCTAGGATCCTTTGCCTTAATAGTGACCTGGCTTGATCAAACTCTAAAGCCAAAATGGCATCACTGGAAAAACCATAGACACTCAGTTTCTTTTGGATAGCTGTTTTCCAGGTCGTCTCAAAGTTATCTGCCAGTATTAGATGGGTCAGTCCACTGGGGTTATGGTGTAATTTTAGCCAGTAGGTAAAGATGTTAATCCAAAGATTGGTTTCAAGTGTGCTGACTCCTGCTTCCTGTTGGAGTACTGCATTTGGAACACAGCTGGTTACCTGGAAGATGTTTTTTAGAAATTTTGTTTGAACTCTTTCCAAGGTAATCATGTTGTTGTATGGTCCTAATTGGGCCCCATATAACAGTTGTGCTTGAGCTTTGGCTGCAAACAACTTAACTGCAGTGGGAATAAACTGCGCTCCTCTGGAAAAGTAATAGGTTTGGATGGCTAAGGCAGACCTCTGTGCGTTATGGGTTACATAGTCCAGATGGGCATTTCTATTTCCTAAGGCTTGAAAAAGTATCCCTAGATACTTAAAGTTTTTAACCTGCTCAATGGACTGTCCACCTAAATTCCAACTTCTTTGTTTAGGGCGTTTAGAAAAAGTAAGGATCTTAGTCTTAGTATAATTTATTATTAATTCCTCCTCGATACAGTAATCTATAAGTGAATTCAAAGCTCTCTTAAGGCCAGTAGAGGTTAATGATAGAATTACTGCATCATCAGCATACAATAATAAGTTAATATGTCTTTGGGCTAATTTAGGGGGGTGAAACATAGAATTACTTAAAAACGACACTAAGGAGTTTATATAATAATTAAATAAAACTGGGACCAGTACACATCCCTGTCTAACTCCCCTCTTTACAGGTATTTCTTTTGTGCCATGGCCTTGAGTGCTGCACCTAACCTTCAATCTGGTGTTCTCATGGATTTTAATAAGCAGCAGTAAGAGGCGTTTATCTATTGTGGAATTTTTAAATTTAAGCCATAGTTTAGTTCTAGAAACAGTATCAAAAGCTGACCTAAAACCAATAAATTTTGCGTAAAGAGATTGTCGGAATTTATGAGTGTACTTCTCAACTAAATGTTGCAGGACCAAGGCATGATCTAATGTTGATCGTCCTGTTCTAAACCCAGCCTGTTCATCCTTTATAATAGTTTCAGATTCAAGCCAATCTGTAATTTCTCCTGTAAATGTTTGGCATACATTTTACTAATCTGGCTTAACAAACTGATTGGAAGATAGTTGGCTGGATCATCCCTTTTACCCTTCTTATATATTGGTATTATAACAGCCAGACCCCAGTCCTCTGGTATCACAGCCAGATGATCTATTGCTGTGAAAAGTGAAGCTAACACAGGAATCCACCAATCCAGGTTATTTTTTATTACTTCAATTGTAATGAAATCTGCTCCTGGGGCTTTCCCTGGTTTAAATTGTTTGATTATATTTCTGATCTCCAAGTGTGAGACTGGGGGCCAATAGGGAAGAGAGGACACATCCAACTCTAAATCTGCCAAGGAATTTTCTGCTTGACTATATAGGGTAACAAAATATTGTTCCCATATATTGGCTGGTATATGCGGCAAAGAACTATAAGTATTATTAGAAAAAGATGGGGCTACCATTCTCCAAAAGATGGCTGGATTTTTTGCACTGGCAGCCTCTATCAAGCATTGCCAGGATATCCATATGACTTCCCCTTTTTTTTTTTTGACAGATTAACTGTTTGTACTGTTTTTTCAGTTTCACTAGCTCAGAGACTGTACAGGAGCCAGGACTCTCTTTATATAGCTTGAAATGATGATTTACAGAATCCCAGGCTTCACGGCATTCATGGTCAAACCAAGCACGCAGTGACCTTAGGTCATGCCTTACTGCAACTGGTTGTGGGGCAGTTAGCAGAGAAAGGAATGATCTAGCTAGACTGTTAAAATTGGCCAGTAAGGTATTATCTATCTTGCCATCCACTATTGCTGAGTAAAGTGAATTTGCTGGTTCCCCTCTGATAAAGTTAGTGATTTTTACTGCTTGTTGAGAAGTCCATAAGTCATAAGAGAATTAAGATCCTGTTTAACATTAAAAAACTTTATAAAATGGTGGTATAGCTGGTCTTCCACATAAGTTCAAAAGTTTCTTAATTTCCTTCCCAACATTTTTAATATGATGATTGCATAAGAAACAATATGACTATTTATGTAGGTCTTAATTTAAAAGCATCCCAAGCAATGGATAATTCTCTACAATGTCTACAAGAACAATTTTTTGCATCTCTTTTATGTATAAAAAAGATCTTTTACTAATGATATATTTACATAACATGTAGAAAAACACACAATTCTATTACATTTATCTACTGTTATCTCTTCAACTAAATAGTGACATTTCACAAAATAATTTAATTGAGGATAGCTCTACTAAATCTGTCTCTCTCTTTCCAAACAAAAAAAGAAACTAAAACCAGAAATCCATCCAAATGGGACATACTGAGATCAGAATACAGGAAGTCTCCTATCCTGATTCAGGTAAATCTATTTTGTTCTAAAAAAAGGAACAACAACAATAATACATTAAAAGACTGCTATTCTTTAGCTCAAATGATCCAGTGGCAATAAACTTCTCAGCAGCAGCTGGATCATTAAACTTTTTTCCATGCCAGTATCCAGGGATAAACAAACAAACAATCACTGGAAAAAGAAAAAGGAAAAGAAAACCAGAAAGGATCCTTTTTTGCTTACCTGCCTTAAAAAGTTTGCTAAACAGCTTTCACTTTTGGTCTGTAGAGGAAGATCTAGAAACATCATATGTTCTGCTCCATTCAGAGGTTCACACTTGCTGTGACAAATGCAAAATATGGTCCCATACTATAGACATTAGATATCTCACAACAGTGACTAGTTTTTTAAGCTGACTGCAGATGGAATCCCACAGGATAAGCAACTTCATATTCTATCTTATGTTCCAGATGCAGTGATAACATTTAAAATATGCAGTTTTCCGTGAATGTTGTTATAGGCTGATTTTACTTTGCAGTGTAAAGAATGTTTAGAAAATGTATATTACTTCTTCAGTAAAAGCTCTGTAGCTGAGTACCCTCATCCTGAAGTTCATTGTATACTTTCAAACTTTTGTGACATTTGTTGCAAAGTGTTAATCAGGAATTCCAAGCTGAATAATTCTTGTTCCATGTGAATTAATCATGAGACTTTTCAGCTCCCCCATTTTTTAATTTAGGTTGGCATAGGGCATAGCTCCTGGTTACATGAGGGACTGCCTATCTCCTATAGTATCTGCCCAGCTTATTCAATCCAGCAGGGTTGGAATGTTCCCAGTCACTTAAATTAACACCACCTATAAGGACCCCTGAAGCATGTCTTCTCTGTGCGGCACTCCCCTCTGGAACAAGGTTCTCCCTGAGATTTGAGTGGCTTCCCCTCTACTGGTATTTCAAAGAATCTTGATGACCTGATTCTTTCCCCAGGCCTTTAGCTAGGGTGACTGAAGTGTTTTCTGCATTGTGTCGGTATGTCTGTTGTTGTTACCTGATTTTCCCATCTTTTGTTCCTTTTGTCTCGATTGTTATATCGTTATCTTTCTGTATTTTTACTTTGTGCACTGCCCAAAGTTGCTGAGAGTTGGTCAGTGTACAAATTGAATAAACAATCAAACAAATACATAGAACAAGGTATCAAATATTGGATTCAAAGTTTCTGATTCAAATTATCCACAAAAATTTTAATATGTATAAATCTAGTCATTCTAAAAGTTTGTATAGTATAGGAAAGAGCATTTAAGGTAGAGAGAAGCTCATTTCCTCCAAGCTCTGATGTGGACTAAATTCAGCCAGGGCTGTCAGCTGGTCTCCTGTCAGTTCAGAAAGCTGTTCTCCCTCAACCCAGTAGGAGTGGAGGGAAAGAATTTTCTTTTCTCTGCCTTCTCGATTTTGGATCAATAAGAAATCAATCGAGAGGTACCACTGATTAGTTTTCTGTTTACCAGTTAAGCAGTAAAGCAGTTAAAATATAAGCAGATAGCCACTTAATTAGATGTGAACCTAACCTGAAATTTAGCATGTTATTATAGCAAACCAGAAAACAAAAACTTTAGTTTTTATTTGAATCTATGCTTTGATCAATCACCCCTCAACTAACCAGGAATTATCAGCTGAATATATTTCTCTCCATAGAGTATGGAATGAACAAATTCTAAAAAGCATAGTGAAATAAGGGAAATAAAATTTTGAGCTGAATGATATGAGCCTGAATAATTTTTTTGATGTTATAACCTTTAAATTCAGGACATTTCAAAAATACATTTATGCCTAATTAAGGGCAATTTTCTTCAAGATAGTACATAATTAAAGAAGAAAATTTAGTCAGGGTATACTTAGATGATGGTGAAAATAGTTAAGTGCATCTCAGACCGCACCTGCAGACTTTTCTAATGTGGAGGATACAGATTTACATTTCTCTCCAGTCTGAAAAAAAGAAAAGGAAAAGTTAAAATGCTCACTATGAGCATTATTACCATGCCAAATGAACCTTATGGCAACTAAATAAATGAACAAATTACAAATTCTCAGTTGATAAACCACCTCTGTCATATTTCTGAAATCGCTGTCTTTCTGTTTTAACATGTAATAAAGTTATGGAAACTAGAGTACTAAAATATCAGTTATACTCTAGCTCCCAATTCTCCCATTTATGTATGTCCTAGACAACCTGTGACCCGTTGGGTCATTGTTTCAGAGATACTTCCTTACCTAAATAGAGGAGCAGAATGATCATGGGCAAGCAAAAAAGCAGTGGAAGTGTGAGCGACTTCCAACTTCCTCCTGGCTTCCCCGTTGACTTTCCTTGTGGGAAGCTGGCAGGGAGCATCAGAAATCCTTCCTTCCTTCCTTCCTTCCTTCCTTCCTTCCTTCCTTCCTTCCTTCCTTCCTTCCTTCCTTCCTTCCTTCCTTCCTTCCTCCCCCCCTCCCTCCCTCCCTCCCTCCCCCCCTCCCTCCCTCCCTCCCTCCCTCCCTCCCTTCCTTCCTTCCTTCCTTCCTTCCTTCCTTCCCTCATATACCCCTGTGCACCCTCCCCAACCCATGCCACATCCTCACACACCTTCCCCAATCTACACCCACCCCCATGTATCCTCCCTGACCCACATTCTCACGCACTGTTACTGGCCTTCTCCACACCTCTCAGGCACCCCCTCATGCAAGCTTCCTGACACACGCCACACCTCTCACACACCCCTGCCCACCCTCCCTGACCCTTGCCACACCTCTCCTGCATCCTCCCACACCTGGCAGCAGCCATTTACCTGCCTGCTGGCCTTGGACTTGCAATTTCCTGCTGGCTTCCCCACTGACTTTGCTTGTGGGAAGCTTGCAGGGGGCATCGGCAATCATGATTGAGTTTAGACTTCCTGCCAGCTTCCCCCTTGATTTGTGTGAAGTTGGAAGGGAGCATTGGAAATGATGATCACATGACCACAGCTGACTGTGGCAGCACAGTGGTGCTGAAGTGGTGGAAGTGTGGTGGTGCTGCAGTGGCCAGAACTTTGCCAAATTTCAATCCCATGGGAGTCATGGGTCCCAGATTTTGGACTCATTCTGTAAGTTAGCCCATTTGAAGTACCTTGGTTCAAAGATTGGTGCCCTATGATGCACTATTTCACCTGTGTCAGTTACAGACTGACACAAGAGTTTTAGTAGTATTTAGAGGTATGTATTCATTCATTCATTCATTCATTCATTCATTCATTCATTCATTCTCTCTCTCTCTCTCCATATATTTTCTTTATTGTTTAACAACACTCTTCCACATCTTTTTATTTTCTAAGTCATTATCCTTGGAAATGTGTTCTCCTTAGTTGCCTTGTGCTTAAACATGGTTATATATATTTTTACTCCATATGACATAGCTACTAAAATGTATTTATAACTGCTAGCTATAATATTCTGTCTAGAAATACAGTGGTAAAGTAGAATATTTCAGGTTTTCTTTAACTTCTCTGCCTATGATACTGAAAATGTAATTGACCTGTGTAACTATTCTTTCTATTAGCTGATGGAAAAGTATGGGCAGTGGTCAGAGGTGACCACATCTGGAGAGCAGGAGTGGGATCTTCCAATAACAAAATCTTCCTTGATCTTCCTAAAGCAAATGATTTGCTATTGACATAGGCATTTTAATATACATGAAGGAAAGACATATTTTGGGTGAGGGTGATTGATTAATTATGTGCCATCAAGCCATTTTCAACACCTAGCACCACATAGGTAGAATTCCTCCATGACAGTTTGTCCCTGACTTGGTCTTTCAGGTCTTTCAATGGTGCACTCATCACCACTGTAACTGAGTCTATCAACCTTGCTGCTGATAATCCTTTTCTTCTCTTTCCTTCCACCTATCCTAGTATTAGAGTCTTCTCCAGAGAGCTAGGTCTTTGAATAATGTGTCCGAAGTAGGATAATTTGAGCCTGGTCATTTGTGCCTTGAGTGCTCTCAATTTGCTGATGCCTAAGATGTCAATTTGTAGTTGTTTCATTTCATCTTTCATTATGTTGAGCTTTCCTGTGTTCTGCTTTTTACATTTCATGTAATTCTACTGTAATTCAACTATAATTCTATCTTTGCAGCTTTGGGTTTTCTTTTCCTGGATGAGGGTACTTTAAAAGAAAACACAATTCAAAATAAAAACATTCTAGGTCAAAGTAAAATGAACCCTATAAAATAATGTACAGAAAAAAAAATCCATCTTGCTTGAAATCATGAATGGTTTTAAAGACACCTACCTATGATTCCGCTAGGAGCCAATCTTGGCTAAAAGCAGGGTATAAATATGAACAAATGAAATAAGAAATCCATGGAAGTTCTGAATTCTGAGACACCATCCTGAAGGATTATTCTGAATTTCATTAACTGCAAACAGAGGAGAGTCCTTTGTCTATGAGTTTATACTGTGCATATTTAGAAGGTTATCCCAGGTAGGTGGCAGCACCTACCTGACCTTGACTGATCTCAGAAAAGCTAAGCAGGGGCAGACTTGATTGCTAGAGGAATGTGAAATCATGAGGAAATCCCAGGGTTGCAGGCTAGACTGGGAAGTTGAAAAAGCATCTCAAAAGAAGGCAATGGCAGCCCACTTCCATATTGTTACTGAGAAAATGACAGGGACATACAGGGACAGAGCATGAGGAACTGAGCTTTACCTTTATATTTATCTAAATGGGAGAGTAGATAAATGAAGAGCACAGTAAGAATCCTTAGGTAAGATATTTTGCCTATGTTTGGGGTGGTGACAATTGACAAATACCTATTGACCACGTCAGTCCCATACCACTTCTGATTCCTAGGCAAAGAATTTAAATTATTTCTCTATCTGAGTGGTCAGTGCTGGCTGAGAAATGTCAGGAACTGCTGGATCAGCTCATCCCAAGATCAATAGGTGAGGGAAGGCAGTCCAACTGAAACACAGTTCTGCAACTAGTGATAATGTCTCCTAGAACCTGACTGAAATAGTCTTATTGCTTTTTTCATGTTTCTTTTTCAGAGAGAATTTATGCACCACTGAAGAAACTCATCAAAAATTTATGAAAATTTATCCCAAGATCTTCATTAAAAAACCCCCCATATTGCCAGGTATTCCTGGAAAAAGAACAATAGGGTAATTCATTTTTTTAAAAAATCTGTATTTAATGTGAAAAGGAAGCAGGCAATGATATTAGGTCAGTTGTCACCAAGCCTCAAGAGCAGCTGTTGAATATAAAGATTAGTAGCTAGTGGTAAATTCATTTTCTGCTTGAGCAGAAACATCTGTTTGTTGTTTTAAAATGTATTTGTCCTACCTCTGAGAAAGGCATGTCTAATTCATAGTCCAATTTTGATGCAAGTTTGTGGATGGCCATGTTTTTCCCTCATTGTTTAAAATGGAATCCATTAACATTGGAGGCCATTCATGGCGTACTATCCATATAACTTAAATATTATATGTCACCACATTTTGTTTCTTTCTTTCACTGCAGTAAAGGGCAGGGGAAGAGAAAGATTGAAAAAAACACACACACACACAAACCCACAATGCAAAGAGAGAAACAATCTGCAGTTTACAAGGAGCAAATGCTACAGTCCTACACTACTCAGCAAACTGATCCCGGAAGTTTTATAACATTTAGAAAGTATAAAGTGATATATTCTGCCTTGCAGGAACCTGTCCAAGGCTAGTGCCTATGTCAAACTACATTTCCTTTCTTTGCCCATAACTGCAGTGATGGTTCACAGCAATGGCAGGATCTGATAGGCTGGGGAAACACAAAGATGCGGCAAAGTACATTCTGGTGGCAGATATTATATTTCTGTGAGGGAAATAGGAGCGGGAGGAAGCTTTGGAAGGTGAATGTTAGTGAGTTAGAACAGTGCTCCTTCCAGATCCAAAATGATCACGAAACCACTGTATACAGAGTCAGACATCAAGCCTGTAGATAGTATTCTCTGTGTCTCTGCCTCTGACCACATTTGTAAGTGATAAAAGTTCCCCTCCTAAGTCCCATATAGTTAAGTTCCATGATTGTGTGATTCTATCAAGCTCCAAAGGACTTCCTTTGTTGACGTGAGTCCCATATGTTAGATAGCAGGTCCTGGACATCCCCTTTCACCTTGAAGACATTTGTGGGTGCTCACTGGTACTTATTTCTGTATGCTCTATTCACAGTTGCCTGCCTTGTGATAATCCTAACCTATTTAACTGTACCCATGCTATAGCACATCCTTAATATGAAGGTGACAGAGTAATAGTTAACAAAGGTGGATTCCTTTCCCCACTCTCCCCTTTCCCTCCAGCTTTTCTAATGAGGGGCAGCAAAACAGCAGTAAAGTGATAAACCAAAGGCTTGATTTATGTGTGTATGGTCAAGCATTTTAAAATTAACTATCTTTCTAGTGGATATGGTTGCAACCTACAGTATTAACTAAATGTGTGTAACTATAGATTATCTTCGAATTCAGAGTTAAGTAAGGGGGTTGATTACACTGGCTGGCTGGCATTCTCCCTCAGGCTGGTAGAATATGTTTTTTTTCATTCTTTTCAATTTACCTTGTAAGCTATTTGAGCTGAAAACTCATGTCCCTTGTTGCCTTTATTCTTCTTTCTTCGATGGGCCTTCTCCAGACCCTACCCAGCTCCATATCAGAAGTCTTGTGCCTCTCCCTTCCTTGGAGCCAATGACTCTTCAGCAGTTTGAAACCATCTTTATTTATTTAATTATCTATTTTTGCAATTTATTCACCAACTCAGCCCTGGTAGATTCTAGATTTACAGATGTTAAAACAACAGTAATAAATAATAGATTGCATTATATCATTAAAACTACAATAATGAGTAGATAAGAAATATATAACAAATATATATTGGTTACTGTGGCTCCACAGTCTCCAAAGGGACTTTTAGCATTACCAGACATGCTTTTTCTCTTTCATGGAAGTCTCCCTTTTAAGCCTCCAGCTTTCTTCTCCCTTGTCAGCACAATAGCAGCTCCCTTCCTGTGAGAAAGTGTCTGTGAAAATGTTTCTGTTTCTGAGAAATGTGCATTATCTCTTCTACTCCCAACTTCTATCAACAACAGTCACAAAAGAACATCATGTATATTTGCAAGCTGACATGACAGGATGGCAGACAGCCCTGAGCCATGACATACCGTCACACATGCATAATTATAGAAATTAGGGTATGCCCATTCAGGTTGGCTATAAGATATTTCCTTAGTGGATTGCTTTATGATCAGAGGTATATGCATTGGAAAAGCTACTTAAAAATCTTCATGAGAATTTAATGCATTATTTACTACTACTGTCATTATTTATTTATACATTTTTAATTCCATATTTCAGTGTCATAACTTAAACTGAAGAATAGAGTTTGCATGCTACTGAGACATTTTCCTATTTGGAGACAACTCCCCCCCCCCCCCCTTATTTTTCCCATTGAATAATTCCAAGATACAGAAGTGTTAGGCATTAAGTAGACTAATGCATATTACAAGTAAGTATTTCCTAGTTTCCAGTAGTAATGTATGGCTGTGAGAGCTGGACCATAAAGAAGGCTGAACGCCGAAGAATTGATGCCTTTGAACTGTGGTGCTGGAGAAGACTCTTAAGAGTCCCCTGGACTGCTAGGAGGTCAAACCAGTCAATCTTAAAGGAAATCAACTCTGATTGCTCATTGGAAGGATTGATAATGAAGCTCAAGCTCAGATACTTTGGTCACCTAATGCGAAGAGAGGACTCTTTGGAAAAGACCCTGATGCTGGGAAAGATGGAAGGCAAAAGGAGAAGAGGACGGCAGAGGATGAGATGGCTAGATAGCATCACTGAAGCAATGAGCATGAAATTGAGCAAACTCAGGGAGGCAGTGAAGGATAGGAAGGCCTGGCGCAATATGGTTCATGGGGTCACGAGGAGTCGGACACGACTGAACGACTGAACAACAACAATTTCCTAGTTAATCTAAATGAAGTGTATTACTTCGCTCTGAAAGATAGGCTGAATTTAGACATTTTGCTAAAGTGGTACCAGTTTGAACATTCTTTCATTCCCTTTGTTCCTCTCTCTTTCACATGCCTTTTCCATCCATGCCATCTGTTGGGAATCCCTCATTTTTCACTGGCTAAGAAGCAATATAATAACGGAGACTTAAAGTTATTCATGATATGTGTCAATTCTTCTGCAAAAGATATTTTATGTTGAAATTTTATTCATGTAGGCATTTTTATCACCAGAAGTCTTGTACAACAAGATGAAATGGACAGGAGACTTAGGCAAAACCAGCTCATATCTAAGTGTTCATCTCCCAGAGAGATAATTTTGATAGACTTGGCAGCATAATTGCAGACTTTTTAAATATACTTTTAGAACTTTGGGGAAAAAAAGCAGAGGAAGTTTATATAATTGCCCCAAAATATGTTGCTCAATATTATTTAGCAAACCTGAAATCCCTTGGAAGGAGATTATTGTGTAATGGTATGAAATTTCCTTCATGGGAATGTATCATTTAAACTTTGATCCAGCCCAATGTTTATAGAGGCAAACTCTCTACAATATTGTACACAGAAAGTCAATTTCTTTGCTTTCAGAAGGGCATTGAATAAAATATAGCTCTTCAGATTCTGTCCTTCTGTTTTAAATAGAAAAGTATTTTTAAAGATAAACAAATTGCCCAGTCTTTCAGGGGAAATATTTTAGTACTTTAGGCTTTCTCCCTTGCTCATGCACTAAAATCTTTGTTTTAATAGGTATGTTGAATTACTTTTAAGTACCCATCTTTGCTCGGAGTAATTTTGCTTACAAGTGAACTGAGGATCAGTGCAATCTACTAATAAGACTATATACATTAACAGTAAAGCAATATGCTATAAAGGAGCAAGGCAGATGGGTACAAGGTTGAGTCAAGCAACAAATTCAACGATACATTTATATTGTAGGTATGTTCATTGCTGGATCCTCCCTCCCTCCCTCCCTCCCTCCCTCCCTCCCTCCCTCCCTTCCTTCCTTCCTTCCTTCCTTCCAATATTGTATGCTGATAAGCTATAAAAGTGCAAAATAATATTGTTTTAAAAATAATTTTTAACTATAACAAATATGTTGGGATAAAAATCATCGTAATAAAAAAAATCACTTGAAGACCATCAGCACTGACAAAATCACCTCAGTCAGTTGCAAAAGGAAGCTTTACTTGGAATAGCTTATATCCTGCAATGATATCTTTAACACCATGAAACAACAACATCTGCCTATCCCAGGTCCTTGGGAAGGACTCGATAGGTGGATAAAAATGCCAAATCCAGTCTAAACATCTGTCTGACTGTGCAACCAACAATAATAATTCCACTCTTATCAGCAGCAAGTCTCAAAGACAGCACCTTCATGGCAGCAAATAAGAGCTCAAATATGGTAATTAGATAACTTTAAGATTCATACTTTCATCTAGTGGCAAATTGTGCCAGAAGATTCATAACAGCTGAAGAACAGCTCTGCTCGATCTGACGAAAGGCCTATCTAAACCAGCCCTCTATGGCTTATAGTGGCTGACCAGATGCATCAGGAAAGCTCATCTATGGGATAGGATGATATTAACTCTCTTCCACAATTGTTCCTGCTACTGATATTTAGGGCAAGCTGCCTTTAAGGGCAGGGGCTACATGCAGTTCTGGGAAGCTTGTATTAGATCCCTACAGCCTCTTCAAAAACCGCTGTCAATTTGTAATTTCAGTATGAGGGGGAGAGGGTATTATTAAACATGCTTGTGCAAATCAGTCCTGATTTGATTCAAAATTTTTATTGGAGATTAGAGAAGACATGATTTAGTTTGAGTTTGTGATTCAAGTTTCAGTGGCGTCTTCATGAGATTTTAATTGCTTTGAGTTTTAAGTGTTTTTTTTTTAAAGCTCTTAGTTTTCTGCTTGCTTTTCTGGGACGGCAAAAGTGTGTACTTTGCTGCTTCTGATCAGTATGTTTTCTGGGGTGCCAGGCTTCACCCCTTCTTGGCAGCAGTCACAAGAATGAAAACTGATTTGCCCTTCTGGCAGTGGGGCTGTCTAGCAATTTTGATCTGGTTCATGGAAAGTATTGTTACTTTCTTTTTCTAAGTTACATTCCATCTTTTGTTATTCTGCACTAAATTGAATGAACCATACAATTGTTGTAAAGCATAACATTGAAGATGGGAGGTAGGAAGATTGGTGACGGTAGCAGGAAGGTGCTGGGAAGATGGGGGTGGGTGGGTATATTAGAACTAGAGTAGGTGCAGGGAGACTGGAAAAGAAATGAAAAGGAGAGTTGACATAAACAAGAGATAGGAGAGTCAGTTGGTTGTAGAGGTGCTTATTAACAGCACCTCCAAAACCTGGAAAGAAGCATTTCAAATCATTCAAAAAGACTCCACCATAATTAACTCACAATAAATGTAGGTGGGAAATTTCTCTCACCGTTTTCAGAAGTCTGCATTTATTTCAGACTAGGTTTAAAGATACCTTACTGAAAACTGTGCAGTTCTTGTTTCCTTGATCTTGCCCAATTATGTGGGGCTTGATAGAAACAACAGTCGCCTAATTGAAATAAGAGCAGTCTAAAGTCAGAGGTGTACAACCATTTTTGGATTAAGACAGGCAGCAAGCATTGGCCTGCTGAGGAGGAAAACAAGCCATGGTGGTTGACCTTTGTTGCAACCTCACTTCTATTTTCTGTTGTAGGATCTGCTCTTTCTACCATCACAGAATTTTTTTTAAGAACAAGGATCTTCCTTCTCATACCACACAGATACATACAGCACTGCTAAACATTTACTTAATATTATCCCCTATTCTAGAGTCCTGGAAGAAATATTCATAATAGGGATTACTACTATTTTTCCTTCTACCTTTACTGAGAATTTTGCATAAGCAAAAATACTTCCAGGGCAAGTTATTATTCCTTTCTTCCACCATCAAGACTTAGAACAATGGGTTGAGTGGGTTTCAAGTATCAGAGGCAAATATCTATTGGACTAGAAGAGGCCAAAATCCTGCCTAGTTCAAAATTCTGTTTTTAGAGAGAGAGATTAATCATGTATACCTAGGAAGTTCAGAAGAACATTGAAGCTTTGAGCCCTCTTCCATTTCCTCTTTTTAGCAAATTATATTTAGTTACATTTCTTTAGAATTCTATAGGTAATCAGTTATCAAAACTGGTAGCTACCAGTTATAATTTTGTTTTAAATTATAAGTGAAATTTCTCAGTAACCCATAATTTGTCACAAATATCAGAGTTTGTGGATTTATTATTTATTTATTTATCAGATTTATATAGCTGCCCATCTCACAAATGTGACTCTGGGCAGTGTACAATAACAGTTGGTTCAAACAATTGAAACAACAGTTAAAAACACACAATTACAAATAAAAATAAAAATTAAACCATGGGAGAGCAGACCAGCAACCTACATACAATATAACTATCATGCAGACTCCCCATTTCTCTGGGATCCCCAAGACAGCTGAAAAAAAAAACACATTTTCAGGGATTTCCTGAATGCCAGTAGGGTCAGGGCTAATTTCACCTTGGGGGGAATGAGGTTTCAAAGATATGTATGTTTATTAAACCTCACTTTATCCCCTGGAAGCTCTAGGATTAGTATGCTCTAATTGTAGTATTCTCTCTCTTCTGGTCTTTAGGGTACATTCCTGTAATTTCGGCACTGATGCTCTAGCTGCTGAAGGTTTTCACAACATACATTTCTATTTGAATAAGATGAAAATCCATAAATTGCGCCCTGGCTCTCCAGAATTCCAAGAGAGTTTGCAGAATGTAATAAAAATACTCAAGACGATGTAAGTACCAAATTTATTTGGAGGCTTCTGTGATCTCTTGGTGGGTACATAGGGGCAACTATTTTTCAGAATATATCTTGGACTAGGACATGAACTTACTTTGGGAATTTATGAAATTTTATTTTTATGGATGTATGCTAATCTCATAATTTTAAATAATTGCCCATAACATCACTTAGATGATTTATCTTTAATGATACGTTGCATCTTTGGGGTAGAGATCTTGTGTCAGTGTTAATCATGCTAATATAAATAGTAAGATAATTGAATTTACAACATATGTCTTCATTGCTGTTAGATTGTTTAAGGCTGACTCATGCAAGTCATTATTGTGAAGTTGCATGCTTACTATAGTAAGATTGAATACTGCGATGTCAGATTCTTAAAAGTAGTTTATGCACTGTAAAAGGATGATAAAGGTTATGTGATTTTGCACGTTTTTAATATATGCTTTATGACTTACTAGTCAAAACCACCTTGACAAGGATAGCACAAAAATCTGAGGCCTTTTATTGTAGAGCCCTCAATATCTCATTATTAATGGCATACCCCTTGTGATTGCTAACCATCTTCTAATGTACAAAAAGCAATTTATCTCTGAGATGGATAGTATAACCCATCTGTGGACAATCTACCTGAACATTCTGAAAAAGACATTACAATGGTGGAGGAGGTTTTCTCTTTTCTCGGTGAATTCCCCTTATCCTCTACCCTTAAAAGTATATAGTTACACCAAATTTGAATTTCAATGGTTTATAACATATCTCTTCATTGCTCTTAGATGATTCAAGGCTTACTCATGCAAGCCATTATTGTGAAGTTGCATTATTGTGAAGTTGTTATTGAAAATGATGGTTCACCGTCTTTGGTTTAGGGATATATATACTAAAATTGGAGTGGAACTATACTGAGAAATTTGACAAACAAATTGGGGAAACGTTCTGTATTTTTACCTGTTGATGAGAACAGTAGCTTCTGTATATTCCATGCCTGTTTTAGTGTTTTGTTTGTTATATTTGCTTGTTTCTATTTCTATGCTGGCTGGGAATTCTGGGAGTTGAAGTCCAGATAACTTAAAGTTGCTAAGGTTTAAAAACACTGATATAGAGGATAATTTGAAGCAGGAATGTGGATAAATAGTTCAAATGTGTCCTTTAATATGAAACGTACATATTTTTGCACTTTCAATTCTTCAAAATTAGCATTTCTCCAAATTTCAGGAAGCAGTTCCTCAAGCAATAAAATTTGAAAAGTGCATATATTAGGGAGAAGTTTGTGAATAAAATGTGTGTATTTCTCAACATATAAATGTATCATGATAAGAACAATGGGTATAAAACTACATATTCAGCAAAGTGCATATAAAACTGGAGAAATGAGGAAGATCCCAGTGTATGAATTTTCATGTGAAGCTTTCTTTAAAATAAAAATCGAAAGCAAAACTGATACGGATGTGAAAATAGGATATGTTGAATGTAAGAATGAAAAGCAGGCAGAGATAGGAAGATGGGGGACAGGGAAAAATGCATATGGAGACAGAGATGGGAAGAAGTATGGGATTATTCACAGGAATAAAATTGTAATCATTTTGCCTTGATGGGCTTTAAAAAAACCTACAATACAATAGTAGCAGCATCAAAAACAACAAAACTGCACTACACTGAATGAGAGCATTAGTCAGAATGAAGTCAATTTGGGAATGTAGTTGAGTTAATCACCTATCTCTATATATCTGCTGGTATGTTTATTCTTAAAAATTCACAAATCTGCCAAAAAAAAAAAGTATTTTGAAAGGATTAACCATTGCTCAATTATCCTATCCTCTTTATTAGCTTAAATGATTTTTAAAAGGATTTTCAACTAATCAATATCTAAGTTGACTGTAACACAGGCCTTCCAGAAGTAAGTCCTATAAGGTTTACCGAGAAGTAAGTTTGACTAACTTCCGTGAGACTTTTCCTAAACTTGTGTCCTTAGCAAGAGTTCCCAATCTGATGCTGTCCTGAGGTTTGGCTCTTGAAGTAGCAACAGATGTTCCAGGAACAGGACAGAGCAAGACATGCAAGATCTTTAGCTGTCCATGGGTGAGGAAAGACAAATCCGTTTAAGAAATTTATACCAATCTATCTCTGGGATCCCAACAGCATAATATATATCCTCTCCTCTTTAGTATATCGTAGCTAGATTCCTTGGGTGCCTCCAATTTGCCAGGGGACCCATCTTCACTGTACCATTACTCCATAGGATTATAACGTAGCCCATTTTGCTCCTCTTCTTATCATGATCACAGCTGGAAGTTGGCCCAACCTGTTTAGTTAATTTGCTTTTTTTGGTGAACACTCTGAAGGACTTCAGGAATAGAGGACACCTAACCAGGTTTATCTAATATGATCAGTATATTTAAGAAAGTAATTAAGGTTAAGATGTAAAGTGAGTTTTTGACCCATTGAATAAGCAGGGCTGAAATGTAATGTTTTTCAAGGCCACCTTGCTTATCATGTAGTTTAGGGGCCAGAGGCAATGAAAGAATCAGAATGGACAAACATTGGACCTGGGATCATAGGATAGACTGGGATTGCTCAGAATATGCTTATTTGTGGCATTCTTTGCTACAGACTTGGTTTGATGGTCATTGCAGTTCTTTATTGCATCTGTTCCAATGGAGGTATGCTTTACTGCTTTTTTTATTCCTCTGCATTTTTATAAACGTACTGCCTTTTAATCTTACTACAGTTCAATGGCTGATAAGTTGTCTTGTATATCTTGTTTTTATTATGCTGCATTTTTATTACAGTTTTACCACCCTAGAATAATTCAAGATGAAGGGCGGGTTAAAATATTTTAAAACAAGCAAGAATGACTTAGGAGTGAGAACAAATGATAAAGTGAGTTAAGCTTATAGACTTGCAGTGGGTTTCTTAATGAGAAATAATCATTTGCGACCAAATAATGTTTGCGTTTAACAAAGGTAATAATAGAAGGAGACATTTGTCCTTGTTCGTTATGTTTTTGGAACATTGTAGAGGAATATATAAACATCCTCAATTAATTTTAAAAAATGCAGCTGTGAGGAAATAGTTTAACATTATTTAAAGGAGGGACGGTTGGCTTTATGTTAGTTGCTTGAAATAAATCAAACCTGTACTTTAAACTTTTTCCTTTTTCACGTAGAGATGAGCTCATAACTAGGTGTGAAAACATAGTTTCAGCTTTCAGCACATCAGAAGTTACAAAGGAGTTACTTCCTTATCCAACTGCCAGAGAATTTGGCCCTAAGAGAATAAATCTGGAACATGGTTTTTTAACCCTACTCCTACCAGTTAACAGCTTTTCTTTAGGGATTATGGTGGAACTAAACAGCGATATATTTCTGTGGAGTAAAGATAGATAGATAGATAGATAGATAGATAGATAGATAGATAGATAGATAGACAGGCAGACAGGCAGACAGGCAGACAGGCAGACAGATAGAACTAAAATGAATTCAAAAAGTGTTTCCTGAAAATACTGCATTGTAAACGGGGAGCAATTTTTTTAAAAATGCAGCTAGCCCATCCAGTCAAGAATAACTTAAGACAGTGAATAGTACTTCTGATAAGAACCCCTTGCCAGTTTCCTTTCTGAGAAGAACAGCAATATATGAATAACTCCTCCTCCTCCTCCTTCCTCTTCTCCTCATGTTGTAGTTCTAAGTGGGATGGATTCTGTCAAGACTGAAATAAATGGGAAAGCAGAAATCTTAAACTGACAGGTGTGAGGTATAAATTTGTTAACTCACCATTCCAAGGCCTATGGTAGTAGACATAAGTCATTCTTTGTGACTCATTTAATGTTTGCCCCTTCATCAACTGAGAATTAAACTTTGTTTCCTTTCTTTGATAAACAAATTTATGAAAACAATGGAAATTGAAAAATTTAAAACAAATTCAGTTGTGGGAAAAAAGGAGAGTTAACAGATTTATTAATTTGAATACCGAATTAGGATGAACATCTTTTTTTCAGGCAAACTCATTAGCTTTCAAAGATGTAGCTGGTCAAGTCCATCCTGGGTGAAGGATGTATGAAATTTAGCCAAGGCAAATGGGTGAGAATTTTGGTCACTTTTTTTTTCATAGAAACTTACCAAAATCTACAAATTTCATTATAAATAGAATGGAAAGAACTTTTCCCCCATCCCCTCCTCTTCCTCCTTTAGAAAATTGCACATTAGTATGAAATGAAGTTAAATTCCATAGATTCTTATATTTACTTAATCGTTGAGGGGCTGTCACAGATTATATGGTTCAAAGAAGACACACTATGCAATTCATCTGTGGACATGAAGGTGGCCCTACAGTCCCAGTCTGTAAGTGCAAAGAGTAGCACAATAGGGGCACTGGAAGTCCATTGTTGTAGTAACTATGGGTGTTATTCCGTGATGCCACTCATGGTTTTCTATCAGTTTTTAGCGTTGCCTGTCTTCAAAGCCAGTGGAGGATTTATAGCTCAGGGCTTGCCAGTGAGTTATGTCAGCAGCTGCAGCTTCTAGTTTCCTTGGCTGGATGTCATAGTGGTGTAGGGTGCCTTTCACAGAGTCTTTGTAGTGCTTATATGGTCAACCTCAAGGTCTCTTCCTAGACTCTAGTACACTATAGAGCAACTGGTGAGGCATATGGTGGTCATCCATTCTGATGATGTGTCCCACCCACTGCATCTGGGCTCTGATAATCAGGGACTCAATGCTGGTGGACTCTGTGCAATCCAAGGCCTCTAGGTTGGAGACATGGTCTTGCCATCAAATGCCTAGGATGGAGTGCAGACCGTACATGTGAAATTTCTTCAGTTGTTTGATGTGTCTTCAGTACAGAGTCCAGGATTCATATCCATGTAGGAGAGAAGGGATAACCACAGCTCTGTAGACTTTCAGCTTTGTGTAGATATGGATGTTGTATTGATTGAGCACTCTAATATGCAACTGCCCCAGTGCCCGGCTGGCCTTGCAGATCCTGAAGTCAATTTCTTTGTCCAAAGACCCGTCACTCAAGATGATGCTTCCCAAGTATTTGAAGCTATTTACATTTGTCAGCTGGGTGTCATCAACAGTGATTTTTGGTTCTTTGGGATTGGTATTTGGTACAGGCTGGTAAAGTACTTCTGATAGTCAGGCCAAAGAACATAGCAGCATCTGAGAATTTGTTCAGCATCAACTGTAGATCACTGTCTTTGTGCACCAGGAGTGCACAATCATCAGCAAAGATGTTTTCATGGATGACTGTATGGAGGCATTTCATCTGTGCATTCAAGCAGCGAAGGTCAAAGAGAGAGCCATCCAATTGGTACCTGATGTACACTCCTTCCTTCAGACCCTGGACAGCAGGCGACAACATGCAAATTGGGAATGGCAAATGCACTGTTGTAAAGAACCTGTCTTGTCATTCCATCATGGAGTAGCTGAATCAACTTCATGAATTTCCTTAGGCATCCATAATGTCTCAGGATGATCCAGAGAGCCTCCCTGTTTACAGTGTCAAATGCCTTTGTCAGGTCAATGAAGACAGAGTAAAGAGGCTTGTTCTGCTTGATGCACTTCTCCTGGACTTGCCTCATGGCAAATATGTCTGTTGTACTCCGTTCTGGCCAAAAGCCACACTGGGAGGTTCCTTTCTGAGACAGTGTCAAGTCTGTTCAGGAGAATGTGGGCAAAGAACTTGCCTGAAATGGACAGCAGTGAGATACCCTTGTAGTTTCCGCAGTTCGATTTGCTTCCCTTATTTTTGAAGAGAGCCACAATGAGGGCATAGCGGAAGTTGTCAGGTATCTCCTGTGTGGACCACATGTCTTCCAGGATGTCTTGGAATGCCTGTAAGGCATTTGGGTCTAGTGCTTTGTAGATCTCAGCAGGAATGTCATCCTCTCCTGTTGCTTTATTTGAGTTCATCTGCGAGATTGCTTTCTTGATCTCACCAGTAGAGGGAAGCAAGTCTAGGGCATCCAAGATTGGCAGCTGAGAAATCTGCTGTAAGACATCCTGATTGACTGTGGATGGTCTATTGAGTAGGTTGGAAAAGTGTTCAGCCTAGTGGTTTTTTAGTCCTTCCTGATCTTTGATCAGGCTCAACCCATCAGATGACAGCAGGGGGGAGCATCCTGATTTAGAAGGACTATAAACTGACTTTATGGTGCTGAAGAACTCTCTGGTGGTATGCATGTCTGCATAGCGTTCTACCTGCTCAGCCTTTCTCTGCCACCACTCATCCTGCATTTCTCACAGTTCCATCTGTACTTTGGACTACAGGTGCTTACACTTGTCTTTCTTTGAGACAGATGATGGATTGTTCTGCCAGTCTGCATAGGCCTTGTTCTTGACCTGGAAGGCTGCTGAAATGGTCTCATGGTTTTCCTCAAACAGTCTTGATGTGCCCAGGTTTTCAGTCTGAGTACAGTTGTTGCAATCTGTGTGATGGCATCTTTAAACTGCATCCACTTTTCAGAACAGGTGGTAAATTGCTGGAGAGTCTTTCATTAAATGCATCTTGGAAATGTTGGATTTGGTCTGGGTCTTGCAGTCTGCCGATGTTGAATGACTTTCTGATAGTCCTTGGTTGCTTACGATGTAAAGGCTCTATGTGCAGATTGAGGACCGACCAGACTAGCCTGTGATCTGTCCAGCACTCAACACCTCACATGGCTCAGGTGATGGTGAGGTCTTTAAGGTCGCACTGATGTACTATGACATAGTCAAGCAGGTGCCAGTGTTTGGACCTGGAATTTATCCACATATTTTTATATTTGTTTGCAAGTCTGAACATTGCGTTAGTGACACACAGGTTGTGCTCGGCATATTTGCTCAGAAGCAGCAGGCCATTGTTATTTAGTTTTCCCACCCCATGTCTCCATCCCAGTTGTAGCTGTCTGTCTCCACCCTAGCATTGATGTTGCCCAGAATGATGAGTTTGTCACAGATGGGGTTTGTTGGAATAATAATGTAGTCTAGGTCCTCGTAGAAACCTTCCTTGTCTTCATCTGGACTCATGAAAGTTGGTGTGTAGGCACTGACAATGGAGATATACCAGGACTTGCTGAGAGTCCCTTTTAGAAAATTGCACATTAGTGTGAAATGAAGTTAAATTCCATAGATTCTTGTATTTACTTAATGGTTGAGGAGCTGTCTGTCACAGATTAGATACTGCCAAATGGGAGGCCAGTATTATTCAGCTAGGAAGGACTGGAAATTTCCATTTCCCCCCAGATTTTCTTTGCATTTTAAAAATGTGCTGGGTATGTTATTATTATTATTTTTTAACTGTATTAAAATGTGTTTAGTAATTCCAGGGCAGGAAATCATGCCAACAGTTGTCAGTGACCTTGCCAAAAAAATCTGGTAATGTAGTTGGAGGAAAAGAAGTCCAGAAGCCACATGTTTCCCATCTGAGATGTAAAGTATAATTGTTGTAGGATAATACATATCCCCTGAGTTGAACTATTCCACTGCCATTATCAATTCAAGAGAGCAATTGTACAGAAAAACAGCAATTTCATCCCCCATGTTGATCTTAACTGGCATCCTGGGGTCCATGGAAGGGTTTGAACCAAAAATCTAAGCACAAGTTCAATATTAGAGCATTATCAACAAGAAAAGCATAATATCAGTTTTGAGATGGGAGATAGCCATCCCTAAATCTGACTTCTCTCAGAACTATTGGATTTCAATTTCCCAAATTCTGCATAAGCATAAGGATAATATGGGTTACTGTGCATTATTGTTTATTTGTTTGCTTATTTTGGAATTTTGTTGCTTTGCTTTGCTTTGTAATTAATCTAATGTGTTCTCATAGTGGCTTACAAAAATAATGACCATTAGAGTGATTGTGAAAAACCATTGGATTAATCACAAAGCAAAACAATAAACATTTTGTAACCCATGATACATTAGAAACATACCCAAATCTATAATGATATGCAGATATGCAATGATGCAGATATATGACCGCAAATTTAATTTGATCATTATGTAACTATATAAATCTTGTAGATCCTCTCAGCCAGTCTTGCAGGTCCTCCCAACCATGATCTCCACTGTTTATTGTACAATATCACAGGATGGAGGCTTAGGGAATGTCCTACTGTTTATCAGAAAGAGACATCTGCATAGATGAGTAGAATGGAGAGAAATAAGAAAATGTTGGAGGATAGTCTGGCATATAGATCTCCATGTTCATGGACTTGTAGTGTTTTGTTAATGAGAAGTCATTATAAACTTGCCATGGCCTTCAGTTGTTTTTGAAGGATGCTTTTCCCTGCTAGTCCTGAACTAAATTTCAGCAACTGAGCAAAATATTTTCAGCTATTAGTTATCTTCCACTGCATATTTTACCTTGGATCAACTGATTTCATACAGAATTGGCAGCCAAGAGTTAGAATGTGGCCCTGTGTGAAGAACATAAACAACCTTTTCATTTCAGGACATTCCACTGACTTTTGTTTTAATCTGTGTGCATAAAATTGATTGCAAATGAAGCCACAATTATTGAATGACATGCCTTTAATCTACAGGATGAAAAAAAAAAAAAAAGACGTGTCATCCATAAATTGCTTGTTAGGAGAAGCAATAGTTTAAGCATTTATTTTGTAATCAAAAGAAGAGAGGTTTAAGCTTAAGAAAGAGTCTTTCATGCTTTATCCCCACAACATTAATATTTTGTAGTCCATTATTCTGTAATTATTATAAGACTCTTTTGAATTGTACCATGTTTAATTGGCTGAGTTACTAAGCTGTGAACATCATTCTCTTCGTACTGTGGGACAAGTGAGAGTTGTAACCAATCACCAGAAGCCAGAAGCAAAGGAAAATTGGTGCCATTAGAATAATCACTTCCTTTAATGTAAAAACTTTGTGGGCCCTTTGTGTGTATGCACTCTAGATTTCTATTAATATTTGGCCATAATTCAACTTACATGTGTCCCTTACTGCTGTTAATAACTATTGGATGAGACCAGAAATCCATTGTGTATGTCATTCTAAAGAATGGCCAGATAGATTTTTGAGGAGAATTATTTAAATAAGAACAAGAACAGCTACAGTTAAATGTGCACATGATTTTTACTGTTCTTTGTGTCTGTGAATTGGATGCCCCCAAATATGCAAACAAGCTGAAACAGCTTAAAAGAAGAATGTGTAGATCATGGCTCTGTGGGTGGAAGTGATTACCTGACCTTCTTTGGTCTCAGAAGCTAAGCAGGGTTAGGCCTGCATACTACTGTATTTGGATGACAGATCTCCAGGGAATGCCAGGCTATTGGCTATACTGGGAAGTTGTAAAGACATTGTGACATTGTGAAAGAAAGGAATGGCAAACCAGTTCTGTCTTGCCTCCAGGAAAACTACCGATTTCCACAAAGTCACCAGAAGAACAAGACTTGAAAGAAATGTTATCTTTAGATATATATGTAGTATAAATGGACATTGGAGGATATAGTCAAATCTAATTCCCCCTCCTCAAAGCACTTCCACATTCAAGTGTGTATCCAATGAAGAGGTCTATCCACATTGTACTGCTTTCAATGAATAATCGCATCTGCCAATTGTACATCAATATGTCTGGAATTGCCAAATACTAAGAAACTTCCCACATGTTCATTGATAGTATTACCTACAGAAATGAGAAACTTCCCTGAAAAATGCCAGGAGTTTCTAAGAAGTTCTAAGAAGTCTAGAAGTTCTATACAATGGCTGTTGTGGGGTTTATGTTTAAAAAACGATGGAGCCTAACACCCTGAATGTAGGGTCTTATTCAGTTAAGAGTTGGCAAAAGATCTAATTTGCTGCTTCAGTTCTAATCAGAATTTCATGAAATTGGTTATATAGAGTAGAATTTTAAGAAATGTGATGTATACAAAAAGATTCACAATTTTCAGTATACATGTGACACATGTGGGCCTTACATATGTTATATCTGCAAAATAAAGACAAGAATGCATTGTAAATTCAGTTTAGGATTATAAGCAGCACAAGAAAGTAGGGTGACAAACCCTGTGAACTGGACAGTTTAATGGCAGTTTAGTAACAGGATGGTAACATAGTTCCCTCTCCAAGTTGCCTTCTAAGGATTCTGCTGTCTTTTCTCCTCAGTGATTCTCAGGATCTTTGTAGTCCTTCCATGAACCACTAGGGTTTACTGTGAGTTAGCAAAATGCCTATGGAGGTTACTTGACCTATAGGGCCTAGTGTGGGTGTTACCTCAGGATTTCCTCCTAACAGTGTCTGCTGCCTCATATCAATGTCTCCCAAGAAGTCATCCCAACCAGTCTCAGCCTGTTTAGCAGCTGGCAGACACTATATACTTCTGGATGTCTTTGCTGAGTCTGCTGTCACCATGGCCTCTTTGACAGGCTCCTCTTATTGAACCCCTTTTATAGGTCTGTCCCACAGAGGCCACACACTACCATTTTAGTGGGCTCATTGCTGCCCACTTATAGCCACAGGAACTTTCAGGCTTTGCCCACTGCAGTGCTTCTGAGCTCCCAGGTCAAGTCTGTTGATGAACCTTTGCTACTGGACCTTGACCTGTTGATTCACTCCCATTGGACTTCTTTCTGTCTATCACATGGGTTTATTTGTACCTTCTCCAACTGTTGTAGCTTCAGGCATACAGCTGAGGTTTTCCTTTTGGCTTTAGCTGGTATAGCTTCCAGCTTTACAGATAAAAGGGGGGAAAGCCTTTCTAGTTCTCTTGTTAAGAAATGTGTCAGTCCAGCCAGCTCCAAACTGCAGCTCTCCCACACTGTCTCATGGCTATGTTTACACCATCCATAGCTTGGCTGTAAATCCCTGTGTTCACCTACACAGCAATATCAGCATAAGCAGGTGGGGTTATTTAAACACCAGGGAAGGGAGGGATGGTGAGGCACCCCTTTTCCTGCTGAGCTAGACCCTATCCTTCCACAGGATGCACAGCCTCAAATCCCAGTTTATTTTGGTCAATATCACTCTTAAATTCTAGTACTAAAGACTAGGATTAAAAAGGCTTTCTCCAACCTGTTGCTCTCCAGATGTATTGGAGTTATGTGAGTTAAGGAGTAATAGGTTACGGAGATTTGGATTACTATGATCAATTAAGATAAGAAATTACTGAAGAAAACTGGGGGTTCCCCACTCCCTTACTGTTTTTCTCATACTGTGTATTAAAGCAAAAAAAAATATGATGGATATCATCAAACTCTTTGTTTCCTCTCCTGCTCCTCTTCATTGAAGGTTGCTTGCAGGTGCAAAGAAACTCAGAGGAGATAAAAATGTGCTGACTCCAGTCGTACATTTCCAGCAGTATCCAGTTGTAACCTGAGACCTGATAGGTTTCAAAGGAACCTTCATACACCTGGCTTTTATGTAAATGGAATGTTATTAAGAATTTTTCAGATTTATTAGCCATCACATCAGTGATGCAAGACCAATACAATATGTAGCAATAGTAAAAAGATTGCCATCAAGCAAAAAAAAAAAAAAAATACTATCGGGTATTTTTATAGCATTTTCATGGTTTCCATCTATTGCTTTCTACCTGGTTTTAATGCTGGACTATATAAGAGATATAAAGATATTGGTTATTAACATAAACATTATCTAATGCATTGGTTTAGCATACAAAATCTCTAATCATATACTGTACATGGGAGTTACACCCAGAATCCATTTCAGTAGATCAAAATCCTTTCTACTTCTTTCAATGGTACATAGAGACAGTGGATTATAGAAAGTAGCAAGGAGTAAAAAGAATGCATGAGAGGCCTAACAAAGAATGTTGTTCATTTGTCTGGAATCATTTAGCACATTCTTTTCTTTGTAACACTGGTCATTACAATTTCCAAGGTTGGAAGTAAACAATCAAAAGTGTTCATTTACAGGTGAAACTCGAAAAATTAGAATATCGTGCAAATGTTCATTTATGTCAATATGGCAACTCAAAAGGTGAAACCAATATATGAGATAGACGCATTACATACAAAGCGAGATATGTCAAGCCTTACTTTGGTATAACTGTGATGATTATGGCGTACAGCTTATGAAAACCCCAAATTCACAATCTCAGAAAATTAGAATATTACATGACATCAATAACACAAGGATTGGAAATAGAACAATATCGGACCTCTGCAAAGTATAAGCATGCATATGTACTCAGTACTTGGTCTGGGCCCCTTTTGCAGCAATGACTGCTGCAATGCGGCATGGCATGGATGCTATCAGCCTGTGGCACTGCTGAGGTGTTATCGAAGACCAGGATGCTTCAATAGCTGCTTTCAGCTCCGCTGCATTGTTTGGTCTCATGTCCCTCATCTTTCTCTTGGCAACACCCCATAGATTCTCTATGGGGTTCAGGTCAGGCGAGTTTGCTGGCCAATCAAGCACAGTAATCCCATGGTCATTGAACCAGGTTTTGGTACTTTTGGCAGTGTGGGCAGGTGCCAAGTCCTGCTGGAAAATGAAGTCAGCATCCCCATAAAGCTCATCTGCGGAAGGAAGCATGAAGTGCTCCAAAATCTCCTGGTAGACGGCTGCGTTGACCCTGGACTTAATGAAGCACAGTGGACCAACACCAGCAGATGACATGGCTCCCCAAATCAACACAGACTATGGAAACTTCACACTGGACTTCAAGCATCGTGCATTGTGTGCCTCTCCATTCTTCCTCCAGACTCTGGGTCCTTGGTTCCCAAATGAGATGCAAAAGTTGCTCTCATCAGAAAAGAGGACTTTGGACCACTGGGCAACAGACCAGTTCTTTTTTTCTGTAGCCCAGGTAAGATGCTTCTGACGTTGTTTGTTGTTCAGGAGCGGCTTAACAAGAGGAATACGACATTTGAAGCCCATGTCCAGGATCCGTCTGTGTGTGGTGGCTCTTGATGCACTAACTCCGGCCTCAGTCCACTCCTTGTGAAAGTCCCCAACACTTTTGAATGGCCTTTTCCTGACAATCCTCTCCAGACTGCAATCATCCCTGCTGCTTGTGCAACTTTTCCTACCACACTTTTCCCTTCCACATAACCTTCTATTGATGTGCTTTGATACAGCACTTTGGGAACATCCAACTTCTTTTGCAGTTACCTTTTGGGGCTTTCCCTCCTTATGGAGGGTGTCAATGATGGTTTTCTGCACAACTGTCAGGTCAGCAGTCTTTCCCATGCTTGTGATTCCTACTGAACCAGCCTGAGAGACCATTGAAAGGCTCAGGAACCCTTTGCAGGTGTTATGGATTCGTTAGCTGATTAGAGTGGGACATTTTGAGCCTAGAATATTGAACCTTTTCACACTATTCTAATTTTCTGAGATTGTGAATTTGGGGTTTTCATAAGCTGTACGCCATAATCATCACAATTATACCAAAGTAAGGCTTGACATATCTCGCTTTGCATGTAATGCGTCTATCTCATATATTGGTTTCACCTTTTGAGTTGCCATACTGACATAAATGAACATTTGCACGATATTCTAATTTTTTGAGTTTCACCTGTATATAGCACCTTCAATGGGAAGTTCATCAAGTACAAGGGAAACAATAAAGGAAGAGAAAGAAACTGAAAGAAAAATAGACAAGAAAAGAGCATAAAGCTGTTTCAGTTACGTATGCTTAAGGTTAATTACCGGGAATAGGACGTAAAGTTTTCATAATAAATGGTGGGTTCGAAGGAAGGACTTGAGGGATAACAGTGGGTGGTATTTCCAAGAATATGGAGCAACAAAGGAAAAAGCAAAAGTTTTTTAATAGTACAAAAATTCTTAGGACAGTGGAGGACTGTCATTAACAAGTTTGACATGTTCAGCATTGCATGCATATACTTTATTGGAGACCATATATGAGAACTCAGCAGAATCATTGTCATGTCATAAAGCCTGTCACTTCTCAAAAGCAACAACTGTGTGGGAAACTCAGAGACCTTAACTGATACCCCAGAAGTCTTTTCTGCTTGGTGTTCTTGGTAAATTATGTTTGTGCATTGCCTTTCTACCCTAGAATAATATGTATGTGGGGAGGGCTAAATTCCACAATGCTTTTTAACCAATCAAGATTCTCAATAGAACAGAAGGATGCAGCTTTTCCCAAGGCCACACTTTGAGTAGTGTAATGGAGGCTAGACCAAAAATAGACAGGCCAACAAAGAATTGTAAGAGATTAGGATAAAACCTAGATTCGATTCAATTCAATTAAATGTTTCTCAGTAAAAATTACAGTAAAAATTACATCATGATAGCAACTTTTGGATTCTGCAGCTGCATCTAAGATGTTTAAGGGCTACATGAAACAACTGGGTGTTCTTCCCACCCTCCCAATCCTACACATCTCGTACATCCCTGAACATGAAGATGCCATTCCTTTGGATATGGACTCTGTGTATATAATCCTGTTCTTATCTTTATAGACTCTAAACATTTTGGGTTATATGTGTGCCTATGATGCTTGAGGGACCACCTAACTCCCATAATATCTGTCTGGCTGATTCAATCATGACTGAAGGAGCCCCATATTATCTGAAAACCTGTTCTATATCTTACAATGGCTATCTCTGTTAGATAATTATAAATGATTTTAAATCATTCTAGAAGAAAGGCCAGTGTTACCAATATAAATAGAAATAACTGTTATATCTTCCATTTGAAATAGGATGGAACTGTCTAATAAGTATTTTGGTTGCTATTCATCACAGTACAGCTTTGATGCTTCAACAACGTTTATGCTGTATCTATCAGTAGGAATTCCTATAACTACTTATGTATGCAAATATAAACTATTAAATAAAACAATTTTGTTGGTTGAGTTGTAGTTCTAGAATCAAGTTACATTTAAACCGCCTTTTCATAGGCTCATTAATAACAGTTTTAATCATGCAACAAGTTTAAATTCATAACTACTGTTCTAATCACTGAACATGTTTTTGTCAACGTGGTTCAGACTCTTTGGCACCTCAGGAAAAAACAAAGCAAGTGTGTCTGATCACAGTCCTTTTTCTTGTTTGCTTTTCTGAGTACACTCTAAGCTTTCATATGTTTTCAATCAGAATCACAACTGTGCAATGCTTATATTGCAGTGACGGTGTTAATTTCTGTCGGAGGGTTATTGCAGTTATTATTTTAGTGAACCACTTCCTTTGATTGATATATTAGAACAAGCGTGTCTGTTTTTGTGTGTGTGTCTGTATGTGTGTGTGTGTGTGTGTGTATGTGTGTGCACATGCACATTGATAAGGTGTTTTGCCATTAAGGATGGGGGAAAATTTTATTTGGTCTGCAGTTTAAACAAGCCAATTTAATATGCCATTTTTGGACAAACAATGTGAAAAACAAAATTATACTTTAGATTCCATTCTTCTCCAGATCTTTTCATGTGATTCTCAGCTGCAAAATTGCATATAAAATTGTGTATATGAAGAAAAGTTGCACACAAACATTCGTATTTCTGTATTTGGAGGTAAACTGCATATAGAAGTATGGATCTTGGAAGAAATTGTATTTCACATTAATGCATTTTTAATTGGTTGATATTAAAAAAAAGGCTGCTAACGCAAAACAACTTGGACCAGATATAGGCTGGTTTGTTTACGCCTGTTTTTCGTTCTGCATTCTCCCTACCAGCCATGTTTCTTATTGAAGCTTTTGACAGTGTCAGCCATCAGGCTGGTAATCTATTTCTTCAAAGCAGGAGGTCAAACTGGACTTGAAACTGATCTGAATTCAGGAATGAATCTTTTTCTACAACCAGAACACAACAATAATTATTACCTGTATATCCATTGGCTCTTAATGGAGCAAAACTGGGAGGAATCAGATTGCCAGTTCAGGATAAGGATTCAGCAAAACACATATGTTTTTTTTTGGTTTCTTTACCATCAAACGAGGCAAATAGAATAAAATCGATAGCTTGCATAGATTTCTTTACTTTACCCTGTTGTCTGCTTGGGAAAGGCATTTCTTCAGCACACAAGTTACAAAATGGAACAAATAATCATGCCTCAAATATAAGGGGGGATACATAGAACTAAAAATAAATCAATTGAAAAACATATAATCTGAATGTAAATAATTTCAATAATAGTTTTTTAATGATTTACCTAGACCTTTCCTTCCTCTTTAAAACTGATTTGCTTGCTTCAAGTGGCATTCATGTGATTAACCTGGCTGAGCATTTATTTTCATTATTAAGTAGCATCCTTGGATAAGAAGGGAAATTGGCACTGGTTTCAAGAGAAGAGGTAACTCTGATCATTCTGTCTATTCCCTTGCCCCCCCCCCCCCCCCCGTTTCTCCACATTCTGTATAGAATGAATCTGCAGCAGAGCAAAGAAGCAAATATTATATATTTTTGCCTTCTATACTGATTCCTTCTTCAAGGATCCACTCCAATTCTGATAAACCCAAGTACTCAGTATCATAATGCTATATTTATCATCTCAGAATCATCAGTAATTTGACAGAAAGCTGAAATAAGCAATGACAGCACAGGACTGTTATTAAGATTTGATAGGGTCCTTGAGACTGATCACGAGGCACATGTTGACCAGATGTGCTGCGATAGTAATCAGGGGATACGTACTTGGAGGGGAAAGTGGAAAACAACACTTTTCTGAAGTCCTGTACAATTCTCCACATTTATTATCCATCCAATCCACTCTTGTTCATGCCTCAGCCATCTGAAATTGTGTTGGTGCAATCCCATTAAAGTATCTTTGTCCTTGCATGCTACGTTATTAGATTCATCTTGCTCCTGTCCTTACAGTATCTTTTCATCTTTGAAACTATATGGTTTTTCAGGTCTTTGATCTTTTTTGGAGTGTGTGTGTGTTGGCTTGGTCATGGACAAATATATTAACAGCCTTGGTTAGTTGTTCCCACTGCTGTTTCTTTTCACTTTTTTAAAATTTCTGGTATCAGTGACTTGGCTCTTCTGCAGTCTAAAATGGAAATCAGAAATATAAAATCCTAATAATTCCAATACCCCTGGAATTTAGCTTACTTCCTGTGGCTAATACGGTAAGAAGCACAATGGAAGAATGGTTGGTGAAGATGACAGAACTAGCAGAGATGGCAAAAGTAGCTTGTTTGATTAGAGAAAGATCAACAACTACATTTATCAGTGACTGGAAACCCCTTATGGACTTTTTGTTGAAAAAGAGAAAAACGAAGTTGTGATTTGTGGGTTTGAAGATTAGAAAGGGGAGCTTATGGAAAGAAGGAAATTATGATGTAACTTTAGAGGGAGAGGGTAAAATATAAATGCATTTATAACCACTGTCAAAAAGATCGGAAGCTGCTTCTTTATAATCTTTTTTCTTTTGTTTTCTTTGTTTTCTTTTCTTTTCTATTATTTCTATTTCTTTTTTTCTACTTTCTTTCTTACTTATCCACTATTCTTTCTTATTTTCTTTGTTTCTTTTCTTATATTTGTATTGTTTTTATCTTGTTAAAAAATTCTTCAATAAGATTATATTAAAGAAAGAAGCTGCTGCTTTTAACACTGTTTATTTTATCTGAAATGTAGGATTGTGAACAGTGTTAAATTCTTGTGCCTGCTTATTGCTTATTATTGCTACAGGCAGGAGGTTTATCTAAATTAGGCAACAACTGGTTCTGAGGATAGTTCATCATGACTGTCAACCAGCCACATGACAATGAGGACACCAACATGAGCACGGGCATACACAGTCACCCACACACCATAATATAGATGAGAAATGGTTCTTTGGCTACCTAGAATGAGTATGTAGGCTCGGTTCCAAAATCCATTGTGATATCCCTCAGGTGAACTGGACCAAAGCAGCTTCATAACACATCTGCTGTTCTTAGAAGGATTGTGCTTCACATATTGAGTTGTAGAACTGACCCCTGTTTCACACAGAAAGTACATCCATGTAAAAAAAAGGGTTAAGATTGTGTTGTTCATCATGGTGACTGACATCATGTGTGCATTTGGCACGCTCACATAGCAAGAAATATGCAAGCATGCAAATGCAAAGAGTTAACAGATGTGTAAACTTTTTCCAGGGCTGGTCCTATTATTAGTTAGAGCTGGGGCAGTTGCCTCCAAAAATGGTATTGATAATAATGGCAGTTTCCCTGATAGTTCCCTCTGTTGGAGAGGAAAGATAGGGGTGTGCTATATAAGTGGTTTTCCACCCTCTAAACCAGAATTTCTCAAACTTGGCAACTTTAAGATGTGTAGACTTCAACTCCCAGAATTGGCTGGCTAGGGAATTCTTAATTCTTGAAGAATCTTAATGTTGCCAAGTTTTTACATCTTAGGGTTGCCAGGCTTGAGAAACATGCTCTAAACTATCTTGCTGCCCATTGTAGTGGCAGTGGAGACCTCATGTATGAAACATCTGCCAGCTGAATTGGGAGCAGGGTGCAGCACCCTCTTGTACTTTCCTTAAGTAGGCTTCAAAAATCTTGGGGTGGCCTTGTGCTTTTCCCTCTATGGAGATGCTTTATAAATTAGAAGAATGCTATGTGGGAAGGAACCTGGGATTCACAGCTTTGTGATAAAACAATGTCACATCAAAGGCGCATTCCTACTGAAAGCTGTAACTTATAGATACAGAGATTAGCAGTTTGGGCTAGGACTGTGGAAGCAGAAGGGAGGCCTCCAGAGGCAGCTGCTAATGCTATCTAAGCATTGTTCTCCAGCTGACGTTTTAACATTTTTATGATGGAGGGCTTTAATCCTTGTAATCTAGTTGTGTATGCGCACCTTTGAGTCAGTGTTGACTCCTGGAGACTGTCTGGACTAGTCCCTGCAGTTTTCTGGGCAAGATTTCAGAAGTGGTTTGCCATTGCCTCCTTCTTAGGGCTGAGAGAGTGACTGGCTCAAGGTCACCCAGCTGGCTTTGTGCCTAAGGTGGAACTAGAACTCACAGTTTCCCAGTTTCTAGCCTCGTGCCTTAACCACTACACCAAACTGGCTCTCTTTATAATCTATTTATAAGGCTCTATATTCCAGCTACATGGTGGATATTGTATAGCCATGGTGGGGCAGGGACCAGAAAATTTGTAATGTTTCTTTTTGCCTGTTTGGACTGAAGTGTTGTTGACATATACACATGATTTTGTACAATTATTCGAATGCTTTTTAAAAATGTTTTTAAGTGTTTTGGGGTAAACCAGCAGCTTTGGAGGGTGTTAATCTTGTGTTTACTAGAAAGTCTGGGAAATCCAATATGTTGCTGGGGTATTTTTTAAAACAATACATACTAGAACACTTTTTATTTAGTGCTATTGCTTATATGTTTCATTATCATATTTTAATAAATATAAAATAAATAAAAGGCATTTTAGTATGTTGACAGACTGTCAGACCCAATAGAATGGGGGAAGGCCTACTCTCAGGCAGGTGAAACAGTCCCCTTAGGCAACAGTTTTTGAGTTTCAAGAAAAGGTAGCAAATTGTTAGCTGTTTAGGTGTTACTATGTTTTTGCTGCTATGGATGGAGTCAGTGCTAGGGACATTATCACTCATGGACCAAAATACTCTATTCAGCTTGGTTACTCTACTCAAACTCACATTCTCACCAGTTTTGCTGGAGGACTGGTCCCTTAGCCTGAGGGCCACAACACTGAAGACTTTTCATTCCATTGATACAGACATCTCTAGTGGGTCAAAAATAAAGACAATTAGAAGTCTTACAGTATGCCATTACAGATACATTCATTAAATTAAAAAAATTCTAATCCTACCCCTATCCGGTATATGAAATCCAAATCTGAGCTACCTAGAGATCCCTTCCCCATTCATTTAAAGGTAATACCTTGGCAGATGCTCATACTCAGAAAAATATATATTTAAATATACTAAACAATGTACATTTTTTGACTGGATATATTAGGAACCTATCCAAAACATGAATAAATTTTGTTGCATCCTTCTGAACTTCCTCTTTGAATATTCATCACCCTATTTTGCATTTTAATGAACATAGTTTGGAAAAGGGGCCCTTATTTCCAAGGGATTGTCTTACCCTTTGGGAGGGAAAAATGCCCTATTTTCAAATGAGTTCTTTTGCATGTACTGTCAGCCACAGAAGTATTTTTATTTGTTCTTCCTGAAAGTTCACTATTTTTCTCTGGGATGGTAACAATGGAGAGCTTAAATAAATAAGGAATAAACCACACCCCAAGGAATGTATCCTTGGCAAGTCCAGCTGCCTCTCTGCTACATTGTCAAGGCATAATTGCTCTATGGGAAGCAAATGACAAAATGTGTGTTGCAGCTTTGTCCCTTATTTATTTATTTATTTATTAAATTTATAGGCTGCCCATCTCCTCCAGAAAATGACTCTGGGCAGCTCACAATTAAAATCAAACATTAAAAACAGTAAAAATATAAATATCCATATTAATTAACTAATAATAATACTATATAAAAAGTTTATATACATAAAAAGACTATAAAATTCAAGATGATGGGGAGGGGGGAAGAATCAATTATCCCATGAGCCAAGTCCAACAATGCGAGCCCCCATTGGGCCCCCAGACCATCTACCATAGCCAAGATTTCACACTCTTCCTGAAGGCCCTGAGAGTGGGGGTGCACCACAACTCAGGTGGTAAGTGGTTCCACAGTGTGGGAGCCATGGCAGAAAAGACCCTCTTCCTAGACCCTGTCAGCCGAAATTCCTTGGCTGATGGGGTCTGCAACACATCCCTTCTCCCGGACCGAGTGGGGTGGGCTGATGTAACAGGGCGAGATGGCTCCTCAGGTAACCTGGTCCTGTGCCATGAAGAGCTTTAAAGGTAATAACCAACACCTTGAATTGGACCCAGAAGCAAACCAGCAACCAATGTACTTGCATGCAATGTTGCAACCTAAATATGAAAGGGTGGAGTTTAAGTCATGATGCTACAATGTACATGTTGGTTTCATCATGATTATTATAGACACCTATGTTCCCAGGTTGCCACTGACAAGTAGGTGGATCTCTGAGGTTCACTTGGATATGTGGGTCACTTTGGTCCACCATTCCTTTGTGCTGCACAGTGGAGGGATCATAACTGGTCAATATAGTTCCATGCAGTTTGGAAGAACTAGGCCTTACCAGCTAGATAACATCCCTGCCTAGCCTCACTAGCATACAAATGTACTCAAATGTACAGATTTTTTCAATGATTCCTGCCCTCTTCCTGCTTCTTGAATTTGAAACTCAGGTGATTGATAACTGATTCTACAAGCACAGACTGATCATCATTGTAGGCTATTGAGTTATGTTTAGCTTGATGAGTCCTTGACATGTGAAGAACCAGTTCATGGCGTAGAGGGTTTGTGTAAAGTCTTCAAGTTTCTTGGGTTGTAAGTGTGTTGCTTGTGTTGCAAGAGGGAGAATTTGACTTCCAGATCCTGCAAATTTCCAGACTTTGCATTCACAGCATTCATATTCACACGGTTAATATATGGCTGCTGAGTTGTATTCAGTCACAATTTGTTCCTTTCAAACACATAACAGAAAATTAAGTAGATTCCTCCCCTCTCCTGCAATAAATATTTGTAATAACTTAGTTATTTGTTGTGAATAGTCACACTTGACTATTTTAGAAGACAACTGTGTCCATTCATCACTGTAGTCAGGTTATTGCTGAGAACATTTTCTCAAGACTGCAAGGAGCTCAGTTGTCTGATTCTTAATTCTTCTCAACTTTATGATTCCAAATCTGAACCTTTGTCACGATTTCCACATTTGCAGGGAATAAAAAGCAATGCAGATAGGGCTGATATTTATTAATTCACAAACAATAAAACAAAACATACATAATGTGGTGTGAAAGCAGCAGGGCTCTAAGAAATACACATTAACATCTGCTGATCAATCTTACTGCTTCATTAAACAGACTTAGCTTTGCTCTGGGCTACTTGCAGTGTAACTGTATTGCTTTTTCAACTGAGAGATGGAAGTGCCTGACTTCTTTTATGAATTTCAGTTCTTGTGCAAGCAAGAATAATGAAAGATTCTATCTATCTATCTATCTATCTATCTATCTATCTATCTATCTATCTATCATCTACTTCTCTCTCTCTCCCTCCCCCACAGTATCATCATAGACAGCATGAAGGCCATCAAGATGTGGATTGCTTCTTACTTTTAGGAATATTAAGTTTACTGAAATATATATTGTAACATTCCTTTTTGGTCTTTAGGTCCTTTCTAGTCTTTGAATGTGGCAGTTGAAGTCATCAGTCTTTTTTAAAAAATGAAACAGGTAGCAATCTGAAAAATGCTTAGTAGTGAACAAATGACAGTGGTTTGGTTCAGATGTATTATTACAGGAGTGCACTTTTTGCAGGTTAAGGGCCATATTTAGTCTTTATGTAGTAAGTTAGTACATGCACTGAAAAAATAGGACCAGAAAAGTAGGCACGCCCAAGACAAATATGGATTTAATTAAAGCGTAATTAACATTTACTTAAATAAAGGTAATATGATGAACCCCTGTGTATTAATAGCTTTTTCTTCCACTGCACTTCAAACTGACAGCTAGGTGAGAAATTCAGGAGAAGTTCTGACAGCTGCACTCAAGGTTTTAGGAACTGCACCTGGCCTCAAGTTCTCCTCTGATACATAATTTAGCTCTTATTTTAAATTAACTGCAACTGTTTTTTCTTGCCACCAAAATTATCTTAGAAACTAGATGAATATGAATGAGGGCTACGGTATCTGGGATAAACAATCTAGATGGCCACTAGATTTCAGCAAAGGGATACAAAAAAATTCTGGTGGTCCTCCAGATTTTTCAATCCAGATATGGAACCCTAATTTGAATCCCAAATGAATTGCTTCTTTTCTTTCAACATCAATTCTCAATCATGATTTCAAACAACAGCCGTAGGTTTTCAAAACAATAAACATAGGATTGAAATGAAAATACTGGATAGATTTTGTCATGTCACTTTATTTTTGAGATACTTTTCAGCAATATTCTTAGAATCAGGTCACTGCTTTTGATTATTGTAACCCTCTGCTAAGTTTTTGTTCACTTTTTCACTAGATGGCAGTAGAGCACACAGAGATGAGCTGATGCATACTAATGTGGCAGTTCAAACTGGAATGCTATTTCTGACCAGACATGTTCAAGATAAAGAGGCTGCCATATTTAACACGGTACTAGTGAAAAAGTTCCCTATAGATTTCTAATGCAACCCCTTAACTGAAAGTAAGTCTGCACTGTTTTCCGTGAAACAAGCCACCATGCAATTGCTTTTAGGAGTGTAGCATCAGGCTGGTCTAAATCTGGCCACAGATATTGTATCAAAATTCATGCGCGATGCATACAATAATAACAAAAGAAAATGCAGATTGTAAGATCAGTTGCACTGTGGCCACATTCCTTTAATTGTGTTTGTCACAAATGTGGAAATAAGCCTTCTGAACTCAGCGGGAATTACTTCTGAGCAAGTACATATAAGGTTATTCAGCTCATGATAGAGTCAAGAGGGTGGCCACGACTTGTGACCCAAGTCCTGTTCCTTTTTTCCATATGCATTGTGCAGTAACTACTATAGAAAGGAAGTAAAGAGCAGGTAATAACTGCATTAAATTTCATTTAATTTTATTTGGCAAACCTCTGGCAAACCATTGTCATTTCAGTCCTCCAACTTTCCTATTTTATAGACTTGCTAGTTTACTGATATAACGTTTATGCCAGTAAATTTTTAACATTTCGTGAACTTTTCAATTCAGTAATTGTGTTTATTTCCTGTAGTTTCATGTAATTGTGATTATTTTGTGTTTATTTTGATTCTGGAAGCCTTTGAAAAGCTCCCCTTTGTACAGGATGTGTGTATCCTTTGTGGGCAAAGTAAAAATTAAACTGAATATTTCCAGGTTATTTTTTCCCCACAATAAACACAGAGTATAATTAATTGCACAAAAGAGATCCCAGACTTCCATTTGTTTGTCCATTTGTTTCACTTTTAGCTATCCCAGTCCTTAACCAATTTGTAATATTTTTCTATATGTGAATGAGTGAGCTTTGCATAGGAAGCCTAATAAAAGAAGACTGGGGTTGCATAAAAACCTTTTATCGTGCAGTAGAGCTTAAAGGAATGGGATATGTTTTATGGTTACAAGCAATTCTATATGTTATCCTTATAAAGGGTATTGTGATATTTGGAGGTAAGAACCCTGAATGCTCTAATAGCAATGGAATGTTATTGATCAAGATCTCTAGAATTCATCAGGAAAGCTACATTTTAGTTGCACTTTCAGTAGCATATTGACACGGTTCACATGTTGAGTAAAATCATAATGTGGTTTGTTTTGTTTTAGCTTACTATGTGAATCCAAACATTATGATTTATTAACCTTGGTTTAAGGCTTAGTGTGTTGTGCAAATCATAGCATTGAGCAATGTGGGAGATCATTGTCAAGTTCTGTCAACAGATTTGCTGAGATGTTTGTTTCTTTTTTCAAATATGGGATTGTCACAATTTCCTCCAGGGAAGGACTTCCTCAAAATTTCACTGTTATGGATCTTCTGCCAAAAACCACATACATACAACCCTGGGCTATGCAAGAGGTCCATAAGCTGTTTTGTTTTGTATTTTAAGAGGTCCGATGACATATCAGATACATGTGCAGATCAGCAACCGACATTTTTGTGTATGCAGAAAATGATAGCTGCGGTTGTTGCATTTTTTTTGCTTAAGTTTGAGTTAATGCAAATTTAGACTTGCACAATCCAAGGATTGCCTGAATTGAGTAGGCTACCTGATTTGGGCTGCAAATATTAGATATCCATGAGATAGCAGCAAAGAGATGCAGACTCTTTGCTACCATGTGTGTTCATCCAGATCTTTGCAGCTTAGTTCTTGGAGATTTTATATTGAGGACATTGTCAAATCTTTAAATTGTCCATTTGGAATCTGGGATATGAACTAGTAGAGTAATTATCAGTGACTTCCTTTAACTCAGCTCTAAATTACTGAGCACTTAAATGTACATCTTGGCTTACGTCTTTTTGTTGGTTATTGTTCTGCTCTTCTTTTTCATTAATCTATAAAGGATTCCCAAGGTAATATTCAGATTTGGATTTGGCCTTTAGCTCTGAGACTCAAGCTCATATACTTTCTTATCTTCCCCTTTTATTCTGATAACCTGTGCCAGCTTTAAAACAATGTGAATGAAAGAGTGTAGTAGATGCTCTTATTTTCATTGTCTGTCTTGCATCTAAAGAGATACTTTACTGAAGCATCAAGCTCACAGCTATGGAATTTTATGAGCAATATCAACAGTTGGGACTTAAAAAAAAATCCATTATAAGAATCTGTATTTGTTAATTAGACAAAAAAAGAAATCAAACTGATGAAACAATTGAATCTTCACATTTTGGCAATACTATATTTTCTCCTTTTTCTTTTCAAGAGATGGAATGGGGCCTTAATAACGTTAGCCTTTTAACATATGCGAAATTGTCACTGATTGAAAGAAATAACTCTTGGAAAGGAGAAGACCTGGAAATGTTCTGCAAGCACACGTTCACCTATGATTATCATGTTCCAACATACATCTTTGACATATGCAATGATTAAGGAATAAAGTTTTAAGGGCAAAGCCTGTTCTTCTCTTAATGTTCACATATTTGTCCTTCATGTGAGAAATATAAGATGTTCTAACAGGAAGGCATCAACAGAATAGTTATATTGATATAAGTGAGAAAACACTGAGTAGGATTTGTTGAGTTGTAAACATCCTTAATTGCCCTGAAAATAATTTACTTTGGCTGTTTCATTTATCTGATAGGTGACATTTCACTTTTATCATTATGGGTGTTGACAGTTACATTTCAAGCACCTATATAGGAATGAATTCTCACATATAAATGTACATAATTTATAAATCAGTTTTCACAGAAATTCATGTGGCTGATGCATATTTTCCTAATAAGAACCCTTTTATCAAAATCTGAGAAAAGAATAGTATTTTTGCCCTTTTAAATGATGGAAGTGTTCTGTATTATATCTGCATACTTTTGATTTTTCAGGACTCTAATTGCTATGTTATTTCATTAGGAAGCATGGTCAATAGCTGCCCTGAAAATCCATATGTATTAGAAGAATGGTAGATAAATACTTATATTAAAAATGAACAAATATCTTCCTTATTTGCTCAAGGTGAAGGAGGTCTGATTAATGTGGGGGACTGGTTGGGATTTCCAAGGCCGTAGGCTAGACTGGTAAGTAAGTAAGTAAGTAAGTAAATTAAATAAATAAATAAATAAATAAAAAATAATAAAAATAAAGTAAATAAATAATTTCAGAAAAACCCAATGGCAAACAACACTGCCAATAGGACTGCACAGATTGAAGTCCTTGGAAACAGAGCTCAACCTGAGGGTGTTTTTACTTACGTTATACGGTATTGTTAGACTTTATATTTTAATAAACAAGGGAATACAGGCCAACCTCCCCTCCTGTTTATTTATTTAGCTGGGTCTGAGTCCTATCCCTGTTCTAACTCCTGACTGACTTTGTAGGAGGTGAGCTTCATTAGTTTATGGTAGCAAAGGTTTGGTAGCACCTTTTCTGACTAACAAAGCTCATTCAGAGGCATAAGTTTATAAGCTGTGAGACTCCTCCTGATTTTCTGACTAATAGGGAAGCTGTCAGGCAGTATTTGCAGCAAACTAGGATAATGCTGAAATGATGGTATATGCATGGTGACATTATCCCACAAATGTGTGATGATATTATCAGATGTATTTCAACACACATACACATCCCAATATATGTAAGAATGTCCTATATCATAGGCCCCATACTGGGTATTCATGTTGAATGTTATGTATGTAGATGATGCATTTCATCTAAGAATAGCTTCTGAAAGATTACTAGCATAAAATACTAGTTTAGAATTTTTGACCTTTAAAACTCAGTTGACATTAAAGTCTGGCTCATTCATGTGTGTGCTTTTCTGACTCATCCTCACTTCAGTGTTTTACAGATATTTATTTTGGAGGAAAGTGGGGGAAAAACTTGACTGGCAAGTTCTGATTTCACCCTATATATTTTCACTAGAACATGTCTGGAAATCTCCCATGTATACTGTGTGCATTTGGGAAACCTCTATGATGTTCTATCTCATATACATATGAAGATATAAAAGCTGTCACCCTTCATACACACTAGAACATATGCCTAGTTCATGCATCAGGTTAAATCATGTGTTTTGCTTGGTTTTAATTAAGCATGTTGTCTGAAAACATTGTGGTTTGTAGGGCATAACATATGGGCTAACAATGTTGGGTGAATTTAGCCAGTCATAATTTATTCAGTAAACCATGTCTTCACAAGTCTGGCTTATCATGCTGTATAAACTTAGTTATAGTCACTGTTCCTGAATTAATTCTTGCAAGGGGCTTGGCTTAATCTCTATGTGTTTTCCAAGTGTTCAACAGATTTTGACTTACCTACAGCCTAGTTACTGAAACCCATCAGTCAAAATTCATCATGAATAATTAGGTCCAATTGATTTAATTGGGCCTACACTAACTGTGACTAAATATGGAGCTAGTGGTTGGGTCTAACCATCATGCTAGTGGATAATGTAATTTGTTTTAATCTTTACAATATCTATGTTGTGAGCTCAGATGTTCTGGTTTTTAAGAGGTTGGTCTTTGATATGTGAATGCTTTATCTGTAATGCTGGATCTTTGTACAAATGACAAATCATCACAAGTATGTTTCTTATGATGAATGTATATGCATACATTTTAAAATGTAGTTTTCTTTTAATGTACTTTTTAGCAAGTGATGTGGAATTCATTGTTTATAGATGCAATGCTATTATTTATTCTAAGACCATGCTGCTAATGAGTATTTAGCAAGTATATTTTTCCTACTCATTTGCCATGCCATTGATGTGTTTTTACGGATTAGCACAATTGAAAAGAACTGTGATTACCTGGTGTTTACAACAGTTCATCTTTTCCCTTTTTGTTTTCTGTGACACATACATTCAGGGTGCACTTTTCAGATGTTCATGTGGAAATAAAAAGCAAAATAACACTGGGGAACATCTGCATCCATAGATTCTCAGCTAAATATCTAGTTTTATAAACAGCACTAGAACAGTTTAATATTCTACCGCATGTTTAGATATACAGTATTTCATACTTTTTTTTTTTTTACTAATTTTGTATTTTGAAACTGTTACCTTGTATAAGAGGCATATTACTGATAATGGCAAGATATTCTTCTGCAATTTATTGAACTATCCTCTAAAGGCAGGAAACTCTGAAATGGCCTAAAATTTTCATATTAATGTCTGTATTGATTAGATGTGAATAATATTCTTCATATTTTTCCATCCTTCCCATCTCTATCAATTTCCTTACTAGCTGGAAACCATAAATGTTTTTGCTGAATATTCATGAAGCCAAGCTATTCAGACTAGTAAAATAAACAAGGGATGGATTGTGAAGGTCTCCAAAAGGACCTCTTTACTGGAATCAGTAAAAGAAAATACAGTGATGTACAATAATACAAAAATATAAACTTTTCAAATACATTAATAGAATTTGAACTGGCCGTGATGACCCATAAAATAGATTTAGAATAGATTTGGATAGTCCAATGAAAATTTCAACTCAATATGCTGTTCCTATTTTTTTTTTTTAAAAAGAGGCAAGCTCGTGTTTGGAAGCATTTGGAAGAGAATTGCTAATATAGTAATGCCCTTACATCAATCAAAAGCAGAACACTTTTGAAGTACTGTGTACAGCTACACAGTTGTAGTTACTACATTAAAAAAAATTATATTGCAGGGTTGGAAAAGGGTTTCTAAAAAGGTACCCCCCAAAATTAGGGGGTTAGCTCCCTTTGATGAATGAGTCCTGCAATTGGGACTTTTTAGCTTGTAGAAAAAGTGAATAATATAACCAGGTATAGTACAGAAACTGTGGATACAGAGAAGATTTTCCCCCATCCCCTCCCAGTGTTTGAACTCGGGCTCATCCACTGAAGATAAATGTGGGCATATTCAGCTCCAATAAAGAGGACTTCTTTGTATAATGCATATCCTCAAATGTGTAAATTAGATGGCTTTAAAAGGAACACTTCCTCTGGGATGGGGATAGGATGCCTTCAAATACCAGTTGCAGGCAACAATGGTGGGAGAGTAGCATGTCTCCACCTTCTGTTTATGAGCACCTCAGAAGCATTTTGTTGCCACTGGGGGCTTTTCCTTATGCCCAGATTAAAGTGCTATTCATCTGTCCATAAATCAGCAGAAAATGGTATAAAATTTGCTTCTACCACTGGTAATCCTTATCCTGCCACAGGCATAATGCTGGAAAATCCTGCTTCCCTTATTTACCATGCAGGGACACATTAAGGAGAGCTTAGCTGTGACATTGAATGAAACGTTTGCTATTGCACCCACAGCAAATTTGGCATGGCTTATACCCTGCTTAAAGGAGAATACATTAGTTTAACACTGGAATGGCTAAAGACAGCTTTAAGCTGCTTTAGGTATGGGTTGGAGATGAGAAGAAGGCAAGGTCATGAGGACAGCAGTAAAAAGAGGTTGATTGACATGTTCATGCCATGGTTAGGTAAAAGTAGGGAAAGATTCTGCAATAAACAAAAGGCTGAACTAAGATAGATGTTGGCTTCATCCAGCAGGGCTATTCTTAAATTCTTATGCTTGGACAAATTCATAGAGGATTAGATTGTCAGTGGCTACTAGCCTTAATGTCTGTTTGCTACCATTAGAATCACAAGCAGCACATTTAAACAGCTAGAGAGCAACAGTAGAAAAAGGTAAGACACCCACCTATCCTGCTTGGCCACTGCGGTGAACAAAAAGCTGGATAAGACAGACTTTTGGTCTGAAGTAAGAGGGCTTATGAAATTGCGTCAATTCTCTATAATTTCCAGTTTGTGCTGTTTTTTTTTTAGACAGGACTATAAAGGGAATGGGGGGGGGGAAATCCCAACTTATTATCCTATGCTTCCCCATGACAAAGAATGTTCAAAATAATTTTTGCATTATTTTCAGAGCAACCTAATAATAATTTGCAGAGCTGCATACTGGTAGGAATTTACCCTCATTCATACGATCTATTGTCTTATGGCATTTATAGCTAGTATGACCATGGTAGTTTGTTGTCAGGCAATATTAAGGCAAAGCATAGGAAAATAAGCAAAATTAGCTGCTCTCTTTCAGTAAATATATATAAATGTTTATATTTGGATTATGTTTGCATATATTCAATGGTCCTGAGACAAATATAAAATAAGTGTATGTTTCTATACATAATCATCGTTACTCTGAAGCATGCACTACATAGCAGGATAGAACTAGGTTTGGCCTAAAGGCTCAGTTTACAGCAGTGTTTTTCAAACTTGGCATCTTTAAGATGTGTGGACTTCAACTCCCAGAATTCCCCAGCCAGCATCTTAAAGTTGCCAAGTTTGAAAAACACTGGTTTAGAGCTTCTACATTTGGCCAGGAAGGCTCAGTTTAACATAAAAAAAAGGCTGTTCTATTAAGCTGCAGCTCCTTTATCACCTTCCATGGATCAGACAAGCAAGGAGATAATTCATGCTTCTCTGAAGACAGAGAAACCTTTTCTCTATACACCAGCATAGCTGAGAATTCACCTTCCCTGTTTCTCTGTTGCATGAAGAAAAGCCTGCAGACTAAATGAGGAACCTGTGCTCTGTGCATGAGTAAAGCATTCCATGCAGGACAAAACAGTAAACCAGTATTCCCTTCATCATGAGTGATGACTTTGTCTGAAAGGCAACAGGAGAAGAGACTCCCCTACTCCATATCCTATCAGTATCTTGTTTTCTATACCAAAGCTTAGAAACCTAACCTGCTAGAAAAAAAAGAAGAGCCTGCTTTAATTCTCTCTACTAGTATGCCATCAATAAGTAGAGTGATTCTTATTTTTCTTAACAAAAACAAATTAACAAAAATGAATATAACCTTCAATTCTACTTTGCATGCAAGGATGGACATTATAAAAGACAAGGGAAAGATCTACTGGAGAAATAAGATATAAAAGGTGGCACAAATATATGGGAGAACTTTACCAAAAAGATCTGAAAATCTGACATGAAGATTTGATAACTGAAGTAGACTCAGAGATTCTAGTATGACACTAAGAAGGCTCTGGAAAATGCTACTGACAGCAAAGCTGCATGAATAAATGAAATATCACCCAAACTATTTGAAAGATTATGTAGCTAATGTCCTAGCACTTTTATGGAAAACACAGAATTGGCCAAGGGACTAGAAAAACCCAATTTTTATCCCAATACCAAAAAAAGGCAGTTCTAAAGAATCTCTAGATACCAATCAATTCCACTAATCTAGTAGAATTGCTATGGAATGAAAACTGTCAGATGTACAAGCTGGATTCAGAAAAGGCAGAAGTACCCAAGATCCCATTGCTAATATGTGATGAGTAATGGAAAAGGCAAGGAAGTTTCAAAAAGGTTATGTATTTTTGCTTTATTGATTATGTGAAGACTTTTGACTGCGTGGACCACAAGAAATTGTGAATAGTCCTTAAAAACATGGTATACTGGCCATCTTATTTACTACTGAAGAATTTATAGAATATGGAGCAATTAGATGGTCCAAAACAAGGAAAGGAGTATACCAAGTTTCATGCTATTATCTTATTTAACTTATATATTGAGTATATCTTGGGAAATTCTGGACTAGAAAGAATAGAAATTAAATAACATCAACCAGTTTGATGTGGGAAGACTTAGGAATCTCTTGCTGAAGATGAATATAGTGTACAAATGCCAGTCTGCTGCTCAGTATTAACATTATTAAAAGAAACCTTACGACTATGACAACAGGTTGTGTTAACCCAATGCAACAGGTGGAGAAAAAGTTGAAATAGTAACACATTTTGTCTCCCTAGACTCTTCTTAGACTCAAAAAATCATGGTGACTGGAACTATGAAAAATATATGTATGCTACTTAGGAAAAAAACTGTGACAGACCAAGACAAAATATTAAAACACAGAAATATCACACTGAAAGCAAAGGTATATGTTGTCAAGCTTATGGTTTTTCCAGTTGTAATTTGTCTGGGAAAACTGGACGATCAAAATACTAAAGGAAGAATGCATGCCTGTGAGTTATGGTGCTGGAGAAAATGTTGAAAATATTTTGGACTGCAAAAAGAACAAATCATTGAATAATAGATGAAGTAAAACCAGACTGGTCCCTTGAAGCATTAATAATGAAGCTAAAGCTTACATATTTTGGATACATATTTGAAAGGAAAAATCAATTGAGAAGATCCCAATGCTTGGAAAAATCAAAAGTAATCCAAAAAGAGACTGAAAGAAGACAAGGTCGTTAGATACTATCACTGATAACACAGGTATGAGCTTACAAGAACTCAGAGAAGCAGCTACTGACAGATAATCCTGATGAACTGATGTTCATAGAACCACAAAACTTGGAAGCAGCTGAAGAATAACAACATTTTTCCATTAGAATTGAGTTGTAGAATATATGATTAAATTAGAGCTCTCACCTAGGGCTAAAATGTAGGAGATGGTTGGAAGTGCTCAATTTACCCCTAGGCCCTACTACTTGAAAATAACTTCATGTATTTAATATGAAGATTTTTAAAGGGGCTTGTTAGGGCTTTCAGTTAGTTGCACTTCCAGCCCTTTTCACATTTGGAGATCTGGAATTCTCTTTTACTTTCCTTGAAGTACTGGAGTTGGGGAGAGAGATCTTCCATGCCAGTTAAACATAGCATTAATCAGTCATCATTTTTACAATATAAAGCCCTCCATCATTGGTGATATATTGTCACAATAATGGTTATATGATGGTAGGGAACGATGCTCAAAGTCTTGCTGTCTTTTCCCCTAGCTTCTTTCTGTTACTAGACAGAAATTATCCCTTATTTCTAGAAGTCACAACTGAATTGCTTGATTAATACTCTGGTATTCCATCTCCTAAAACCACTATCTATCCAGTAGATAGTGCCACTACTAAACCACTTGCTATCTAGAAAGTACAGATTAAATAAACCATATATGCTTCAATCCCCACCATTCTCTCAAGAGAACATTTCTCTGTTCTCTTGAATGATTATTTGATAGGCATTTATTTGCATTACAGAAGGAAAATCAGTTTCTATAGATTGCAGACGTTTCCACTGCTAGTCCGTAGAATCTGTTGAGAAGATATCAGAAGATATTTATATGGGAAATTTTCCTTGATCCCTTTTTTATGGTTGGATGCACTTGGATACAAACCATCCACCAAGGGAATCTAGTTTCATTTATCATGAAAGCTAACTTGATCAGCAACCTCCCTGCACCACCAAAGCCTTTTTATTTTCTCTCTGGAAAGCAGTAGTGTAATATACTCAGTTAATGAACTGTCTATACTCTTAATTTTCTTTCTAAAACATTTCTTCATTGTACCATAAACTTTCCAGGCTTTAAGATCAGGAATTTAGTTTCTTCTACATATATGGGTTTGAATACAAATGTGCCCACACGACGTAATCCTCTTTTCTTTCACAATCCACCTCCTGCATTCTTTCAGAGCAACTGCTAGTTTTCTTGAACCCAGTGGAAGCTTACATTATAAACTCTTGCAGGAAAGGGAAATAAGAGAAAAACTTGTTCTTTTTGGAGGCAAATTCAGCAGACTGGACTTTTTATGCTGTTTCTTTAAATGAAACCATTACTGGCTTTTTATTAAGATTTCAAAGTTTTGGAATGCTTTGTGAATATTAAATCATCTTAAATTATCTACTTTTTTAAAGTCTAAAGAAGAGGGGAAAATCCCCAGAAGTTGGCCTGGCTTCTGAGTGTTGGAATACATTGTCCACATTAATTTTTTGCCTTTGGGGTAGGTAGCACATTCCATCATTGACTGATTTAAATCAATGGAGTTTAATTAGTTACTTAAATTATTATCTTAATAATTATGAAGAAACAATATTGATTCACTAAGAAAAATTATTGATTCAAATTATATAGTAAGCTTTTTCTTTTTGAAACATGCATACTGTTTCTAAATTCTGTTCTGCATCACAAAGAGAACTAAGTGTAGTTATTTTTTACTTATTTATTTAAGTTTTATCCTCAAGATTTGAAGGTGGGAGACTTTCTATTCTTTTTCTATTATTTATCTTTATTAAAATTCTTGTATGAAACAGAACATTGTTTAATGAGCTGTACAGAGCTCACTCTTTTTCTCATTGTTTTTCTGTAATTCCTTAGTCACTAGGTATTTGTTTGCATCACATGTGCTGTAGATTTTTTATTACTTTTTGTAAGGGACATATTCTTTTTTCAGTATGATTATTTCAAATTGTCATTGAAAGCTTAGTGCTTAAAGAAGTCTCTATATTTTCTGTTCTCTAGGAAGGATTTTGCCAGCTACTGGCATTTTTTAGAAATGGAAAAATTATTATGTAGGGATAATTAATCTTTGCACAATTTATTATTTCCCAAGTTGTTTCCCACTGTGTTGGATTAGTGAAAAAAAATGGAAGAAAAATGAAAACAATTTAAAGCACAAATGAAAATGAAAAACAATAACATCTCTAAGCTGTCAAATGATCTTTAGTTAATAGAACATGACTGATGCAATTTCCAAATTAATGACATTCTTCTCAATTGAATTATGTATCAGGGAATCTAATAAGAAAGTGGGTGATACAGTGCTACTGTGGTTATATTAAATGGCCCATTTTAGATGTCGTGCTGCTTGTTTGCCAGATTCTAAATTTGCCATCAGGTGTGTTCTGTGGGTATTTGTGTTGTTTGTTTCTCGCTCTTTCACACATCAATTTTTCTCATTAATACACAGCTTACTTACTCCCTTGCCTGATTTGTTGTAGTGGATTCACCTACAGTGGACAAAGTCATTTTATCTCCCACCAAGAATTCTTCCAAGCCAAGATTAATCTAGTTCATCTCATGGCTTATTATCAGTTTTATGGGAATCTGTAGCACCAGGCACAGTGCGCTCATTTCTATTATCACTATTAGAGAGGATTTATTCACAAGATGGAAGACGTGGAAACACATTCTTATGAGTGGATAGTAAGATATCTAAAGATCTCTGCTAAGACATTTTGTGGGTTTTGGTTCTTGTAACCTATTCATCACATATCACGCAAAATCTCCTTGTGATTCTTTTCCTTGTTTCTTAACAGAAATAGCAAATTTCATTCATTCTAAAATATAATTCAGTTTTCCAGCCAGTCTAGATAAACAAGCACAGTGACAAATCACCCTTCCCATTTCTCTTATAGGAAAACAATGTATGACATTCTTTTAAAGAACTATCTTGCTTGGAAAAGCCTACCTACATTATCTCTTTTTTTACTTAAGATTGAAGCAAGGGCACTTATCAAGCATACATGGCAATTCTTAGGCTGGCAACACCTGCTCTTCTTTATTCAGCCTTGCCCAGATGGCAACTGAAATTGCCAAGAAGATATGTCCCTCACTGGCTTTTTTCTGTAGTCTTCTTTGAATGCTGCGCAGCACCATTTCAGGAATCTTGCTCTGAGCTTCCATAGAGCAAACAAGCCCACGCTACCTAGAATCCATTTTGGTTCACCAGCCATCTGCCCTTCTCTGGATCTCTCAGTATAGTCAGCTCCCTCCATTTTTTCCTGTCATCCTATCAGTGCCCCCCTCCCACTATTTTTTTTCTGTGAGAAATTTTCTGTTGTGTGAGGAAAGTTTCTAATCTACCCTTCTCCCAGAAAGCCTTAGCAAAGAAGAAGGGCTTGCCTCCCTGGGAGTTCATGTAACAGGATGGCAGATACAGAAATAGCAAATTTAGTAATTTAGAAATAGCAAATATGGTAAAAGATTTTTACTGGTGTATAAGGACTGCAAAATAGCATATAATTGTGAGAATGCTCATAATGACTAATTTTCAACTCAAAGCCTATTTTCCACGTTGTTGAATCATACTTCAGTGTTCAGTCAAAGTCTGGAGTTCTATAAGAGCAAACTTTAAAAGTTCATGATTAGTTCTGGTTTAGCTACTTAGTAAACCTGATTCTGCTACAAACAGTATGAAAGCTATATTTGTAGATAGATATAGATAGATGATTGATAGGTAGATGATAGGTAGGTAGGTAGGTGCTTTGGAAACAGATTATGGCTTTGAGCACTTTTGTGGTGAGCATAGTAAAATACAATGCAACCACATGGATCTGAATTACAATTGTGCGTGCTAGATATGTTCTTATTTGCAACAATTTGAAGTTTTTGTTTTACTATGAGGATAATTTCCATTCTTTATATAAGGCCCTGAATCCTCCTTTATAGGGCCCTTATGCCTTCTGTAATTTCAGTTCAAAACTTTTTTTTTTATTATTATTATGGTTGGTCGCACAGTCAGCCAGATGTTTAGACTGGATTTGACATTTTTATCCACCTATTGAGTCCTTCCCAAGGACCTGGGATAGGCAGATGTTGTTGTTTGATGTTGTTAAAGGTATTGTCACAGGATGTAAGCTGTTCCAGGTAAAGCTGCCTTTTGCAATTGACTGATGGTGATTTTGCCAATGCCGATGGTCTTCAAGTGGTGCTCCAGATGTTTTGGGATTGCACCCAAGGCGCCTGTTACTATTAGTACTATCTTTGCTTTCTTTTGCCACAGTCATTCTATTTCTATTTTCAGGTCTTTGTATCTTGTGATTTTCTCCAGTTCTTTCTCTTCTATTCTGTTGTCTTATTATTATGGAAGACAGACCAAATAAAGTTCTACTTCATGTTTTGTTACATGTAGCAAAATTCTCATTTATCAGGGCCACAATTCTAAGGTAAATTCTTGTACTTTCACCCATGTAAACAAACAAACAAACAACCCACCCTAGTTCAGGTGTACACAGCTTGAACACTCAGATCTTTTGGAATATGTCTATAGGATTAAAGTCTGAAGACAAGGGGGCAATCTATTTTACAAATTATATTTATTTCCATTTTTTCCCACAGAAAATATCTCTAACAAGGTAATGAAATAAATATAACATTTGGATGGAACAAGAAAGGATAGTGAAGTGCCCTCACTGTCTCTTTCTCTGATTCAGAGCTGCTAATAGAGTCCAGGTCTTGAAGGGCCTTCAGGCACTTGAGCCTGGCATAAAAATGAATGGTCTTGATAGCTCCTTCGGTCCTTATATGATGACCGAGTACTGATTAAAGCCAGCTGAGGAGGAAATGCATGTCACTATTTAGGTATATTTGCCCCTCAGACAATAATATAAGGCATATTTTTTCCAGTTAATCTTATTTCCAAGTGGATTTCTTAGGACTATTTCCCAGACTTCTAACACTTAAGCCACTCTTTTTATGAATTAAAATGTACTTATTATATCTGTCAACATTTAATTCAAGTAGAGCTTTAGCCTTATGAAATCTTAGCAAATGCCGTCAGCAATTAGAGATAGATGGTATCTCAAGATGCTTTTTAATCTGCAGTACTATATTTATGGAAGGAAAAATTCATTATATTTTCAATTAATATTTATGAGAATGTTTCTAGAGCAGCTGCTTTGAGAAGTCCAGTGTTCTTCAACATGGTGTTTTCCAAATGTTTTAGACTACAACTCCAATCATCCTTTAACATTTAGGGCTAGTGACAGTAATAAACAGGACATCATGTTGAGGACAACTGTAGTAGTCCAATGAAATATGAAGTTTGTCTTTGGTGCAAATAGCACCAAAAATATGTTTTGAATTGTTGCAGAACAACCCAAATGCTTTGATTCACTTGTTTTAGATTGTAATCATGATGTTTGCTGCTAAGTGTCAGGTGGCATTAGTCTGTTGTGGCTTTTCGGGACTCCTTTGTATACTTTTTTATTGCCTGATCAGTTTTGATTTATATTTTTTGATATTCTGTGTTCTGCTATAGCCAGTGAGAAAAACAACATTCAGATGCTTCATTCTTAAGGGGAGGAATTGTAGCTACTGGCAGCTACTCATGGTCTACTATTCTGTCTTGGCTACAATCCCAGTTAACTTTAATTTATATAGAGAATCAGGCAGTAGGTGATGAGAAAGGCCCTTGGCCAGAGAGTTTGAGTGCTGCCAACCCTAACCCATTAGATTACCAGTATGAGAGTAAATCAATCTTCCTAGATCTAGAATTGGAAATCTCTCAGAATCCTGGGTGTTTTAGAAATACAACTCTCGGTATTCCTAGCAAGCCTGCAATGGCAAAACTTGCTGGAAATAAATATTTACCATAAGATTATCTAATTAACTAGTGCTGTTCTTTCTTATCACATGTTATATGATCCTCTTAACTGGATTGAACCTAGGACCTAGGACCTTTGAACCAACGTCCAAATGGATGTTATGGCTTTTCTTCCCTCCCCATGGATGGGTGCTTTATAGTTATGGGCATCTCACATTATTGAACCCGTCTGCACACATTGGCAGTTTTCACATTTCATGCTAGGATTCTAGCCTGGAACCTAATTCAATGTATATTCATTGTACACTTATAAATGTGATAATGCAATATGCACATGTTTTAGTTGTTGCCACTTGTCTTCTTTCACCAATATATAATCTGTCTGCCAGTTTTTTCAGTAGGTGTTTTGTTCCTTCCCCTTATTTTCCTGTTTTCTTAGATTACCATAGCACAAGGTAATTCACATGTATTTCTCTTTACAATTCAACCCCCTTATCCCTTAATGGATAGATCAGTGACTATACAGTGAGTACTAAAGCTCCTGTAGAATTTCGCACAGACAATGGAAAACTGGCTTTAGTTTCTCATCAATTCTGTGAAGGAATAATGATCACAGATCAGCCCACATAACTCATTCTCTGCAAAGTCCTTCTCAGGCTGGGTTAAACATGTTCATTTTTTTAAAAAAATTAGCATGTTGTAAAAGCAACACTCATCCACACGTATTATGAAATGCAGATGTGTCACAGCCTCCCCAAAAGCTTTCCTTGCACACTATATTGTAATCCTTTTCAGTACAAGTTGTATATTTTTTTGTTTTTCCATGTATTCTAAGAGATTGTAAATATTTTATTTCTTATACGTATTGACTTTTTTTCTTTTTTAAAAGGATAGACTTTATTTATTTAGTTTATATCCTGATAGGTTTGATGAGTTTTAGCACAGCTTCCTTCAACCAGCTGACAATGGTCATGCTACCTCGGGATGAGCCAAATTTGTGGATATGGGCCTTGCTGTTCAGTTTACCCTCAGGTTGGTAGAGTGACTAATTTTAGCAGACCAAAGAAATGCTGTGGATGTTGTATACTCTGATCTCAGCAAGGTGTCATGATGTTCTTGTAGACAAGATAGAGAAACGTGAATTAGCTAATATTGCAATCTGGTGGATTTGCAGCTGGCTAAACAAAGATACCCAAGGGTGTTTTTGTAAATGTTTCTGAGCTGTGTTGGAGGGAAATGTGGAGTGGGATCATCCAGGGTTATTCAACATCTTTATAAATGATAAGAGGATGAAGTAGAAGTCATCTTTATCAAATTTGCAGATAACACCAAATTGGAGCATTGGCTAACACATTTGAGGACAAAATTAGAATTCAAAATGCCATTGATAGGCTTGAGCAGTTGGCCAACAGGATGATGTTCATTTGGGAAAAGTGAAAGGTCCTGCATTTGGGTGAACAATCAAATGCATAGGTCAGGACTGGGGAGACCTACTGAAGCTTGGCAGCAGTGCATGTGAAAAGGATCTATGAGTACTAATGGACCACCAGCTAAATATAATGCAATGCAACAACTAAAAAGTCCAATGAAATCTCAACTGCATTAATAGAAATGTTGCTATCAGATTTTGGAAAGTTTTATTTTTACTACATTGCTGCTGTTCAGACTGCACTTGGAATAATGTGTCCAGTTTTGGCATCCCATTTTAAAATGGACATGGCAAAGCTTGGACATTTTAGAGTAGAGCTACCAGGAGTCTGGGAACCAGTTCTGTGAGAAATAAAGGAGCAGGTCATGATAAACATGCAAAAGAGAAGGCTGAAAGAAGTTGTAATAACAGTCTGTAGGTATCTAAAAGACTGTCATGTACAATGGGGGGAGGGACTAATCTCTGTTGAAAGCAAGACAAGACAAGGGCCAAAATTCTGAAAGGAGAATAAAGGAGATTCGGACTGAATTTTTGGAGGAATTTCCTGACTGTAAGAATCATTAAGCAGTAAAACAGTCTGTCTAGAACAGTGCAGACTCCTCTTCCTCAGTGGAAGTTTTCAAATGAGGCTTCCTGTTGGTATCATTGGTGGATTCCTGCACTAGTGACCTATAAGATATCTTAAGGTTCATAGATTCTGATTCTGTAGATGATACATGAGATATTGTCAAGAGATATAAGAGCCAGAATTGCCTTTGTGTTGTAAAAAAGACAAACCTAAAGAATGGGCTAGAGGTTGTAAGAAAGACGTATCCCAGGATGCTTGGAGGAGTAGCTAAGGCTGGATCCCATGTTCAAGCATACTGATGTATATAGCTCAGTTTGGCTTTTTAAAACTTTCAGATGTGACAGAATGTATCAACTTTGGCAAATGAATAGATTTTCAATGAACAGGATTTGGTGGCTTAACAATTCTGTGTGAGTTTGTAGATAAAATATGGATCGTTTGAAACTTTTTAAATGGTTGAGCAGAGTTTATGATAGAAAAGTGATTTCACATTTAATCAAATCAGCCATGAAGTTCTTTCTGCAGGCTTGATTTTTATGTGGAAATACTTTTCTTATTATACTTGCTAGAACTATAGATAAATTTAGAAGTAGATGTGGTTTAGACAGATTAGACAGAAATAGATAGATGATCTAGCCATCTAGACACAGATACAGTTTGGAGTGATTTATTGCAGAAGGATTAGACCATGAAGCTAGGCTAAAAGGGGATTTAAAACATGGTTGAGACTGGAAGGTCCCTGTAACTGAAAACAGAGCTGAAATAGGTGGCATATATTTTAGAGTGTGGAGAGTAGCATACACATCTAGTAGATTCCTACATCCAGTAGAATTTTCATTGGAAAATTACAGTAATAGAGAATTTAGCAAATTTTATATAAGAGCAGGGATCAATGTGTTTAAAACAGATGAATATACCTGAATATTGCTGGTTTATATTTATGTTTGTGTGTCTGTGTCTGTGTGTGTAAGTTCAATTAATGTGTAATATTCCTCAAATGTCAGTGCTTCCTATCAGATACGATGATAAACTCATTCTCTCTCTGTTCTGCATTTATAAGCAAACAAAAGAAGGAAGTTAGATAAATAGTGTTATTGCCAATATTAGGAAACTATACATACAAAGGAGTACTGTGTGTACTAGCACAGGAAATCTGTCCTATATATATGACAGTCCCAAGATTCAAATCTTGGATCCTGTTCCATCCTTTTTGAGCCAACAGACTTTTGGGTGGCCTTTTCTCTGCCTTGAAGATGTCTGCCATCTGTCCCTTGTTTATCAAACCACTGTTTCTGACAGGACAATCAGGAGAATTCACCAGCAGCAATCCTTACATCAAATATCTATTGGACTAGAATAGGTAAAAGGTCCTAACACCTCTGTTGAACCTTTTAGGAAATTATAGTAATGACCGCAAAGGTCTCTGAAATTGTTTGCATCAGGTTTTGATCTCAGGGAAGTCAAATGGAAGCTTTACGAAACTTATAAATTAAGTTTCTGTGATGGAATTAAGTCTAATTAAGACAGAGTCCAAATTACAGTGTAGGAACTCTTAATATATTTTATCAAGCATACTTGAGAGATGTCTGGAGTTCCCTGTATTTTCAATACATGATGCAAAAGTCCAATAACATACCATTAGGGTAAAGATTTAAAAAATCAGAAAACAATACGTGTAATCATCTGCAACTGACTCGTGGCAAGTCTGGCTGGAGACTCCCTCTTCCCTTCATTTGAATGATTTAAAGTTTTCTGAGACTGAATAGCTCCAAGTTTCATCTAATTAGATTTACTGGCAAGTTTGCTGATAATGTCCACGTCTACTAAACCCTGTTTCATGTATAAGTAAATAAGTAAGCCTTAGCTCTTCTTCAGAAGTACAAAATATTGAAGTATCCAAACAAAATCACACATTTTCCCCAATGGATTCTGAAAAAAGAAGATAATGAAAACATTGATACAAAAAGTCTCCCTGTTTTGCTGTTCCGATTCAGTCAGAAATGCAGGTCTTGCTAGGTGTTATTGAACAAACAGTGCAATTCTATTGTAGGGCAAGTGTTTCATATAGTACACAGTCTCCACAATAGTGTGCATTAGAGCAATGAACTCTATGACATAAATGGTTTAGGAGAGGGGTCCAGAAATTGACTGTTTCCAAGAAAAGAAAAAAACTGAACATTTAATTACTCACATTTCCTAACCAAACAGGTAAATAACATATTTTTCTTTTCCCTCCCAGTATTTTTTATTTAGAATCCCTTGGGAAAACAAATCCAGATGACCATGAGATGACAACAAACAAATGCAGAAAACTCCAACTTTGTTCTGCCATCTCGTGGTCATCTGGATTTTTACAGTCCAAAATTATTGCTCTGCGGGGGAGGAGAGGAGAAGAGCAGACCGCCTCCCTCCAAAAAAGGATGAAAGGTGTCAGCCAGTGGATGGAAGTAGACAGAGGGTAAACTTTAAAACATTTGGACTGTTTGGAATAGTACTGGATATCTGCCCACCCTAATCTGAGTTATACCACTTCACTACATAACAACTGCAAATATTTCCACATCTCCTAGACTCAGATTTCCAATTATTAATTGATTCAGCTGTCAACCAGGAAACTAGGTTTTTCATGGTAGCCAAGAGATGCTTGCGTCACCAACAGTAATGTGCCAATATGTCCTTTCCTAGAAGTGTCAGATATAGCTTATTTATATATTGTTTCAACTATCATGAAACACTCTTAGAGAGCTCCCTTTAAAAAATGTTTGGAAACTTGAGCTGGTGCAGATTGTTACGGCTAGCATATTGACTGGTTTTATAGAGTATGTGGCTTCCTTTATAAACAGGACCCAAAATTACTACTTTGTAGAGAGCCAGTTTGGTGTAACGGTTAAGGCATCAGGCTAGAAACTGTGAGTTCTAGTCCCTTCTTAGGCATGAAGCCAGCTGGGTGGCCTTGGGCCAGCCACTCTCTCTCATCCCTAGGAAGCAGGCAAGGGCAAACTGCTTCTGAAAATCTTGCCATGAAGACTGCAGGGACTAGTCCAGGCAGTCACCAGGAGACAAAACTGACTTGAAGGCACTAAAATTAAAATTAAAATTAAATAATCTGGGTGCAGCAGATGGCAGCATTGACTGAACTTGACCAAACTTGGGAGCTAAATTTGAGTTTAATCTCCAGAGAATACCAGGGAATTTTACCTGTAGATTGGGAAGTAAAACAAACAATCAAACCCTTCTGCAAAGAAATAGTGGCAAACCATTTCTGTATTAATGTCAAGAAAATTCCAGGGACATCTCCATGAAGCTACAGGGTCTATTTGGAGACTTTATTTTTACTGTTATTCATACTTCAAAGTATTCAAAGTATTGAAGTATGTTTCAATCTAACGTTCATCTATTGTGAACCTTTTGTGTCTTAGGACCATATTATCTGAAAGACTATGTACTTATTTCTGAGCTTGTTCAGCATTAAAATCTGTGGGAGAGTCATTCTTCTAAATTACCCAGGGGAGCTCTCCCTATTTAATGCCTCACTCTGAGAAATCCTCAGAACTAGGCAACAAGTGTCTTCTGAAGAGCTGCACTGCTGGAAGGACAATGTGCTCTCTAAGGCACAGGATATTCCCAAATGATTGTTTTCGAAGCCATAATGTGTGTCTTCATAGTGAGACAATGTGTGTGTGTGGTGACTATGGCAGGTATATAGACCATGAGAAGCCTACTAACTGCTGTTCCAGATAGTACACAAAGTCTCACCTTAAGGTCCTCTTTTGAAGATGCATGTTGGCTCTTTTGGAAGGTGATGCTGTATAAGCAAGCAGCAAAGACAATAGAAGCTTTTTCATTCGGGGCAACCTGTCTTCTAAAGGCTCCACCTACAAATAGATACAAACATCACTATATGTTTAATATTATTATTTCTTTGCTGAAAGAAATATCTATTATTATTATGATTGGTTGCACAGTCAGCCAGATGTTTAGACTGGATTTGGCATTTTTATCCACCTATCAAGTCCTTCCCAAGGACCTGGGATAAGCAGATGTTGTTGTTTGATGGTTTGTTTTTTTTAAATTAAATTAAATTAAATTAAATTAAATTAAATTAAATTAAATTAAATTAAATTAAATTAAATTAAATTAAATTAAATTAAATTAAATTAATTTATTTAAAAAATTAAATTTTTAGAATTTAATTTTAAATTTAATTTGGTTGAAACATCTGACTGCTCTGCACCCACTCATTGCCATGCAGTTTAACAATTAATAAATAATAATAATAATAATAATAATAATAATAATAATAATAATTGTCATATTGAAAACTAGGCTGATGCTAAAAGCCTAAGAAAGGAAATAAAAACATATGATAATTTTTGGTGGTTTTTAAGCAATGAACTGTATTGCTTTTGGAGTTAAAAAAAAGTCACCCTGGATTGTGCCTAAAAATACAGACAATTTGTAAAAAATGTCTTCATTTGACAACACAAACTTGTCATTACTGAATTTCTGGCTGTGAAGAAGTTGCTTATACGTTCCTTTTCTGTTCTTGAAAGCCATATTCAGCATTCCAGCAATGTGCTCTGAAGTTTTTTTTCACGCACCATCTTCTACTTAAAATTGCCCTTAATGATGATTGAGAAAAATAACCTTAGACTTAATTTCCTCACTTCTTTTTTTGATATGATCTTGTGGGAGAATTATCTGGTTAGATTAACTCACTCCATTTTTCTTTCTTGTTTGGCCTAAGACAACGTACCTGAAGAATCTGTTAACAAGAGCAGTTCATGGTTTTCACTACGTCTTAGTCATATAAATGAGGTTTAGTCTTCTGTCATGTTTGCTGCCACTGCTGACTGAATATGGTAAATTAGTCCAGCTTAGGCATTGGGCAGGCTAAGAGCAAGATTCCTACCTATTGTCAGGGTTCACATGCCACACTAAGGCATAATGTGAATTCTTTGGTTTTGGTTTAGCATAATCTGCCCAGCCACTGTTGTTTATAAATAATGCTCTATGGCTTAGAATGGTGTGTGAACTCAGATATTTATATTTGACCAGTTTTTCTTTCAAACTTTAACAAAGTAGGATAGGAGGAATATTGACACCTTTGGTGTTGGAGAAGACTTCTGAGAATACCATGGCCAGCCAAGAACAAAACAACCCAGAGTTCTCACTTGAGGCACAAATGACCAGGCTTAAATGATCTTCCTTAGGACACATTATGTGAAGACCAGGCTTTCTGGAGAAGGCTCTAATGCTGGAAAAGGTAGAAGGAAAGAGAAGAGGATGACCAACAGCAAGGTGGATAGACTCAGTTACAGTAGCAATGAGTACACCATTGGGAGACTTGAAAGAGCAGGTTAGGGATAGATCATAATGGAGAAAATCTATGTGGTCACTAGGAGTTGAAAATGACTTGATGGCACATAATCAATCAACCTTTCAAAATATGGAGAAGTCCTACATGCTCTTAAATTTTTGTTAAGATGCATATTCATTAAAAAAAGAAAGTCCAGTTCCTTATTTATTAGGGATTCCATACATTCTCTTGGGATATGTATGGAAGGGGCATGGGGTGGTAGGAAACTTTGCTCTTGCTATGAGGATATCTTCTTAAAATACTGGACAATGTGAACAATTGATTGGCTTCCCAATAGTGCTATCATTGAATGGAACATTGTTGTGTTCTTAATTCTGTTATGATATGATTGTATAGGCATTGGGAGCATTGGACCAGATTTACTTTGGCAGAATGAATCTGGCTTCTAAGGAAGAATTTCTGTAAGACATCTTGTAAAACCAGATAGTCTCAAGGTTAAATTGGGTCTGGCTTCATTGCTCAGATAATTTACACTATACTAAATTCTCTTCTTACTGCCCTCGATGTAAGCCTCACTGAACTGAATATAACTGATTTCTGAGCAGGCATGTTTAAGTTTGCAATGTTGATTTTCTTGTTATTCTTTTGTCTTTATAAAATATTTTCTTATTTTATTTTGCTATTTCTAATATATGGCCTGTGTTCTTTCCGCTTAACATAAATGCAGCATTCTTTTGTTTTGAAATGTGATGGCATTGCTTTTTATTCTCAAGTTCACCATTGTGCTTTGTAACTGTCAAAGGATGGCCTTCAAGTGAATGAATCACAGCAAGACTCAGAATATCACTGACAGTAACTCTCTGTCTTAATTCCAAAACTGTTCTGGAAAATACACTCTGATATTATCTTGTGCAATTTGCGAGATTGATTTACAAGGTGGAGAGGTCATAGCTATGCCATAGCAATTCTGAAACAGCAGCTTAATCTTACAGAGATTTCATGGACCATATAAGGTAGGATTAAAAATCCAATTTTTGGATTGTTAAAAACAAGAACAATAAAGGAATTACATAGCAATTAAAATACCAAATCTCAAATAAGATGACAAAGTACAGATAATATGTAGGATTCTTTTGCCTGCTACTGGAATCAAATATTTTTTTCAATCTATTTCAAATAATTGATTTGGAGGAGTATTAAAGTGACACATTTTGTTCTTACGTGTTTAAAATTGAGTTATACATTTATGAACAGGCTTTATTGATACAAAATTGTGCGCTTTATATGATAAGCAGTATTATAATATGCTTACAGTATGTGATTTTGAAGCTTAGGAAAGAATATGGTCAGCAAGTAAATAAATTTCCAAGGTTTAAAACCTTTAAATGCATCCAAACCAGACATAACTTTTTGTGATTTACATTAAATATGCAACAAACACTCACTTTGATGGTCCAACTTAAAACTGATAGGCTAAAGAAGGCATACCTAACTTATTATGAATTATGTGGGATAATGGTCACTTTCTAACCTATTCCACCAATTACAAACTGTCTGCATGGGCAGGAAGACCTACTGTACTGAAGACGTTCGGGAAGAGAAAATTCTAATGAAAAGGAACATGCTAATCCAGCAGGAGATCTATTTATATTAGCCTTTTTATAGGCAAGGTGGGCGATTATTGCCATGACAAATCCACAAAGGCAAAGTTGGGACCATAATACATAACTAGTCCCCAAATGGAGAAAACACATGCACTTACAATGCATTTTAAGCTTTAAAAACATTCTTAGAAAGTTCTGAATACTATTAATACCATGCTGTCAAATTCTGATAGCAAACCACATTCCTGGATTTCAGCTACAGGGAGCCCCTGGGTTAAGAATACCTGGTTTACAGATGACCCATAGTGAAGAATGGAGTCTACTGTAGCAAAAATTGAGTTAAATACACAATGATTCCAATTAAATACACAATGGTTTGAGCTAATTATACAATACTACTTATACAGTATTATACAATAATACTGTTGAGGCTTACATACAAATTCGACTTAAGGACAGACCTTGGGAACAGAACTCATTCTTAAACTGGGGACTATCTGGACGTTGTAATGAAGAGCTTTTGAGGCTATCAAAAAATGATCTTAAGGGCCTTGAAATCCCACTGCTTGTCCCCCCATACCAAACACCAAATAGCTTTTATGACTGACATACAATAGAAAACTCCCTATCAATCCAATCAAAAGTAACAAATAACACTGCGGAACAGGACTTATGTCGGATAGACTATGGGGAGCCATAGCAATAGCCTTCTTTGTTAAGAGACAGATACCGAGAGACAGGCCTGTATAACTTCAACAATCCTAAGTGAGACCTCAGGGCTTTACATTCAGTCCTGAATGGTTTGTCAGAATGCGAGAGGTGGACAAAAAAGAAAATATAATCCAACTGTGCAAAATGCAGACTCTTGAATAAGTAGAGAACAGATACAAAGCAGAATATCATAATAGTAGGATTTGTCCTTAGTGTGGTACAGAAAAGAAACACGTGTATTTTTTTTTTCTATCAGAAGAGAGTGAATTCCAAGTTTCAGAGTTGGGTCTTTTTGTTATGAGACTGGGAAATGTAAGATAATGGTATTTTTTTCCCCCTCATACTCTCCCTCACTTATCCTCAGAAGGAGACCAACCATCTTGAGCTGGAATGGTGAACCATCTAAGGCTATTGGGCCATGTGCCTTCTTCAAATCCCTTGGATGCAGCTTCCAGTGCCAATCAATCTTTTCTTTAAAGTGATGAGGAAAAAAGAAATCTAAAAGGGAGCAATCATACAAACTGTATTTAGAGCAATGTTTTTCAATCAATTCACTCTATTTCCATCCGGGTAAGCAACACTCCTTGAAATCCCTAATTTAAACATTATCACTCATGCTAATAGTGCACACATCAGTGTTACAAGGGTAGAACCAGGGATAGGTCTGTTTTTACATGCTTGCATGCAGAAGAGAAAAGGTAAAATGACAGTACAAAATGATGGCTTTTTATTTCATCCAAATCTGAACATTAGAACAGTGATACTGAAATAATTACTGCATGGTGTTCTAACGTTCTAAGAGCATATACACGTACATACATACCTACACACACACACACACACACACACACACATTTTTGTACAGTCGTTGACCATCCAAATACCTCTGTCTCTCTCTCTCTCCCTATACAAACACACACACACACACACAGATGGAAAAGCGGTTTTGCCATAGTAAGTTCTGCAATCTTCTAAACATCTACATACAGTAATAGGATTCATAGTTGAATATCACATTTCAGTGTTTAACTTCAGTTGTAATGAAACTCTATTAGCAATGGAAACACTCATCTTTCCTAACTAGGGAAACATACACCAACTGTCATCTGAATCCTGTAAATCAAGAGCAGCTATTGTTATTGGTTAAGGACAACTTTCCTGGATTGAGTATTGACCTAATTCGGCATCCCTTCACTAAAATTCACTGATGCCAGATGCACACGAATACAATGCAATAATGGAATGGAAGAGAAGAGAGTGAATTCTCTCTGGGAAATGAGAGACTGGGAAATGTAAGATTTCTGTTCTCTTCCACCGCTCCAGGAATCCAGCAGTCTAAAATTTATGAGTGTGTATGAGGCTTGGTCATGAAGTTAATCAGGTGAGATGATCTTATTTTGACCTCTTTGGTCATAGATTGGGGAAGTCTGAAACATTTCAGGAAGCATATTTACAAAAAAAAGAAAAAGTAAAAGAAAATTAGTGAAGCTTAGGTTTTATTGATTACATACCATATGGTGTCCTCTGTTATAAAAATCTGGCTAGCTAAAAGTTCCTAAAAGTTCCCTCCTTCCCCAACATCCCCCAATCTTCTGGACATATGCTGTGTCTCCAAAGACAGTCATGGTCTTAATTTAAATTCTTTTGTTTTGGCTCATGTACTCTCTCCTATGGAAAGCCAAATGATGTCATTCATATACTTTCTGAAGTCTAGCTGGCATATTATAACAAAGCACCACTTTATTAAATAAGTTTTTTTCCCCATTCCTCCTATTAAATGATAGACATGTATAACTCAAAATGCAATTTCTTTCCAGAACCAGACACAAACATATTTTAATCAACTATTCTCATGTTCCAGACTCTGGGTGAATTAAAATCCATGCACTGACAATTTACCTGAATAAAGACATCTGTTTCATAATGTAATGTGTTTTTATGTCATTGTTGCACACTAATTTCAGCTTTCTTCCTTTCCCAAATTATATTGTGTGATGTAGATTTCTAGATTGTTCTGTTCCAGGATGAGCTGTTGATACATATAGGATGGGCAAAGTGTAACTTGGAATTAGGCAGGTAACTGATAAAACTAATTCAGTTAATCCCTGGAAGTGCCAATTATATTAGAGTGAAAGATCTGAGACTGTGCTTCTTCCTAACTAGGAAGAATCAGGAAATTAGATATGAGGAAGAATTAAATAAATAGGAAGCTAAGCTTCCTCTGTTGTTTCTTCTATCCCACATGGTCTGACTACGTCAACATGTTCTGGGTCCCATCAGTTAAACAATGCCATCTGGTGGGACTCAGAAAGCATGCCTTCTCTGTCATGGCACCTGCCCTCTGGAACACCATTCCCCCCAAGATTTGTATGGCTTGCACCCTGGCCCTGTTGAAATGATCCATTAAAACCTAACTGTATCTCCAGGCCCTGGGTTAGTATGGATCATGGTCCCCTTGTATGGCATTCTGGTTTTAAATGATTGTTTTTTTCCCAGACTTCTGACGATTTCTGCATTTTATAGTATTTTATAGTTATAGTTTATAAGCTGCTCAGAGTTGTAACAAACTGGGGTGGCCTATACATTTCATAAATAAAGAAATGTTAAAATTATTTATTTATTTATATTTCAAATTTAGTCACCACCCATCTCACTCAAAGACCATTGTCAATAGGATAATGTATAGGGGGCAAGACAAAAAGAAAGCTAGGTTCACATAATATTATAAGCCCTAAATCTGAGTTAGCAAGCCAAAAGACTAACATGCTGTGCCCAAAACAAATTATACCAATTATGGCTGAATTATGGCCTGATTCACACATAGTAAGATCAGGGCTTAGCAACAAACTACCCAACCCCTGTTGAACCTGGTCTAGATTCTTCTGTACACCCAGCTGCTGAATATGTTTTTCAACAGCAGTGTCCAGTAATAGAAATAGTCCTGATAAAGAATGTCTCTTTTAAATTAGGTACAGTGCACTGAATGATCATGTGAAATGGCTTCTTGGAAGAAGATTACAGTGGTAGGAATATATAGGCATTTATTTAGCAAAAAGTTCCCTTAGTGTCAAATAGCCCAGTTGTACATGTGCAACAGTTCTGTCTTCGTAACCTAGTCATTATAGGCCAGCGCTCGCCCTCTTCTTCCTCTAAATTCTCTCTCATTTGTCGATGTATTTTTGGAAATGTGGCTTGGAGATGAAGGTTGCCTTCAGGGCATTACTATGCTGAAGTTTATTATTCATTGTAAGCATTTCATTCTTGAACCGTTGTGTGGTCTTTGCTGAGGTTTCTTTGGAACAGACTGGCCTAGTTTCCCTATCAATTCACATTTACATGTGTACAGGGAGCATAACCTAGTTGGCTCGCTGCTGTCCCAGAAGGCTTGAACTGGAAGGACAGGAAGAAGCCACATACAGTCCTGTCTTTTGCTGGCAAGAGAGAGCAAGAATGGAGGGAGGCAGGAATGGAAGACAAATGCTGTAAGAAACACAAAACAAAACAAAACAAAACAAAAAAACCCCAAAACAAAACAGAGCTGTTAAGCAAGGTAATGGCATAAAAGGAGAAGCCATAAACGCTGAGCAGAAAACACCCATTCTTAATTCTCTTTTACTGTTTGGGGTATGTGCAATTGTGTCTGTGTGCATCTTCTAACACACCCACTAGCAGAGTTTTATCATATACACATACCTATGGCAGAATACAGTGCTTTGCTGCAATGTGCTCTCTCCTTTACTGCCTAACATGTGATGATAGCAAATGGCATATTCCTGTGAACTCTGTCAAAGAAGCCCCTTGCATATTTAATTCTGTTCATACAGAATATGGCCACATATCATCAAAAATAGCAGTGGCTATTCTTAGAGAACATTTTCAAGTGGTTAGTTCTGGTGCTGTTTCAGGGAAGTGGGAGAAACTAAATTGCTGTGGTATGTTCTGTTTCCTCCACAGAAGGGAACATTTCCCCCCAACTCCCATCATTTCTCCAAGCCTAGAAAGCCATGCAGCTCTAAAATAAAGTATATATCTTCATTATGTCTACGTTATGTCAGGGAAAGCACCAGGCAGGCATGCAGCATTGGGGCTTGGATTTAAGAAAGAGACTAACTGAGAAATAGGAAGGTTGAATGTTGAGTTGGTTCCTGGATTCCAGTGAGGTGCAAGGTTATTCCTGAACAATAGATAATCTTTTTGCATGGGAAGTAATGTTAGGCAGGTGTACAAGGAGTATGTGTGTTTGTGCCTGTGTGTTTTGAGTCAGTGTTGACTCCTGGTGACTGCCTGGACAAGTCCCTGCCATTTTCTTGGCAAGATTTCAGAAGTCATTGGCCATTGCCTGCTTCCCAGGGCTGAGAGAGAGAGACTGGCCAAGGTCACCTAAGGCAGGACTAGACTCATGATCTCCTGGCTTCTAGTCTGGTGCTTAACCACTACCCCAAACTGGTTCTCTTTTGTATGAGGAGTAGATTGATGTATTTGTTAACAGATAGATTGACATAGCTCTTCTTCAATGTATCAGCTAAGTCTCCCAGGTCCTCTTCTTGCCTCCTTGAGTTTCCTTCCTAGAAATTTCACGATGGTCTTTTTTCCCCCCCTTTCCCTTTCTGTTCCTTTTCCTGCTTACTCTCCCTTTTTTGTTCTTTCCCTACTTCCTCCCTGGACTATGTAAGTAGTCCAGATATCAGGAAGGACTGTACCCCTTCCTGATGAAGCGAAATTGTGCATTCAGAAGATTGATGCTGTGAAGTTGTATAAGAGCAGCTGCGGTGCCAATATTTATTCCACGTTTCTGGGCTGGAGATCGGAAGAGTTCTGGGGCTGAGGACTTTTTTGGTGGGAAACTTTCCCCAACCTATTTGAGGAATTATTTTCTTTAAAAGGCTCTCCTGGGTCTTGTGACCCTATGTTTTGCAAATACTTTTATTCTTCCAGGCATTTAAAGATCTTTAAAAGCTTCAAAGACAAGGATGGTCAACTCTTTTGAGCGTTGGAGCCATCTTATTATCTTTTTCTGTAGCGAAGGGACACACTGAATGGACTAACGGCACAATAACACCATGTTGGTGAGAGTGGGGTAGGGTTTAATGTGTAGGTTTTGCTTTTATATAGGTTGAAGAACCTTTTTATTTTGTTAATTTTGTTTACTGAGGAAGCCTGGCAAGACGTTCTGGCTAATTTTAGTGCTGATTTGCCATCAAATGTCATGGTGTGATTACAGGGGGTTCTGAAAGGCACAGGAAAAAAATAACACGAGCCACTTGTTGCTGATAGGGTATTGATTACTCAGCTTTGTTTTCAGAGACCGCATTGCTCTTAATATTTTGAAAGATGGATTTTAAACTCAGCCTCTGTTTTGATGGGACTGCCTGGCCTTTGTCCTCATGAATTTGTTTTTAGATCTATTTATTTTTAGACAACCTCAGTCTTACTTTATGAGATATGTCTATCACATACAGAAGGCATGATATCACCTATTATCTATAAATAAATGAATTCCTAAAGCAGACAATTTAGACCCAGGGAAGCTGCCCACTGCCTGTTCTACATGCATTTCTTGCTACAGTGAAGAAAAATGCATTCATCCTAGAAGAAACATTGAGTTGAGCAGCTGCACAGAATAACATAGACTTAGCTCTGCTTTTACAAGACATCTTTTTGACTGGGATGTGTTCAGAATTTCTTGCTTGCTTGCTCAAAATTACAACAATTTACTTGGCTCCCTATCTGTCATCTGAAGCAAACTACTCTTTACCAAGGATGTAGTTTAAAGACATATGATCTATATAAGTAAACTGAAGCTTTAGGGATATGTACATTTCCATCCCAAGACAACATTACAAAACCTGACATTATCCTAGCAGCGTGGAGGCAACATGGCCTCTCTTAACAACTTATATAAAAAAATTACCTTTGGGCCCTTTATTTTGGGGGTTTGCAAAACAACAGAAGATCAAATTGTAATGCTGCCAGGGATGGTCAGGGAAGAAACCAACTGTGATAGAGTTTTGCAATGGCAATATTTTGCAACATATATAGGGACCAATGCTGCCTTGTTTCATATTTAAATTCCACCATCCAAATCTTGCATGCAAGAAGTGAGCCAGCCTAGGAAAGTTTATAGCCAGATGGATTTTTCAGGTTTTATGAAGCCATCCTCCAAGTGATATACAAAACTGATGTGAAAAACATGTGTGAAGTTCAGAAGGTTACAAAACCTGAAAAGAAATATTTCTTTTATAACCTCCTCAAACCATCTGAGAATCTCCTGTCCATAAGGTGAGATAGAAGTCTAGTCATAGTTGTGACAAAACAATAGGAACCTGACTACGGAACATTTGTAAATTAATCCTAGTGTCAGTTTACACTGGTAATAATTATTCTTTGCTGCTTCTAACGAATGTGAATTCTTCAGAACTCTTTTATAATAGAGAAGAGGTTATTCTAAATCTTTATAATGATATGCAGTCGTAATAATTTAGATCATAAAATTGCAGATTAAGAGAGTGATTTTTCACCTAATTAGAATTTTCTCATTAGAATTCTTTCATTACAATCTCTTTTAAAACATAATAAACATATAATTATAGGATAGGTAGAAAATCATTTGCCTGCTCCATGCATTATGAAATGTTTCTTAAGTGAATGGTTCATGTGTATCTATTTCATAAATGAAATAACTAGGTACCTACCTGGTTATTACTAGGGCTCAGTGAAGTTGAGGGAGGAGATGGGTGGCATATAAATTTAATAATAATAATAATAATAATAATAATAATAATAGTAGTAGTAGTAGTAGTAGTAGTAGTAGTAGTAGTAGTTGGAGATACACATGAAGCTATGATCTGCCACATCTGCCACATCTCTGGAAAGGAATATAGAAGCTCATAGCTGTAGGATGGATATCTTTGCATAAAGCACCCTATGCTTTTGATTAGTGACAGAAAGCAACTGTATAGGTTTTGGCATCAGACTGGCATCAAACAAAAACCCTGTTCAGGCACTCTATCTGAACACACTGGAGTTCGAAATGTGTAAGAACTAATGGGATTGATTGATTGATTGATTGATTATGTGCCATCAAGTTGTTTGTGACCACATAGATAGATTTTCTTCATGACAATCTGCCCCTAACTTGCTCTTTCAGGTCTTCCAACAGTACACTCATCGCCACTGTAACTAAATCTATATACCCTGTTGCTGGTTGTCCTCGTCTTCTCCTTCTTTCCACTTTTCCCAGCATTAGAGGTTTCTCCAGAGAAGGACTAATGGGGCACATTCTCAATCTCTCCATGAGTGCTGTGTCACCTCCATTGGTGTCTGTGATATGTTCAGCCCGATACATACGCAGAGCTTTTAAGTACAGTTCTTTGAATTTCTTTGTAACTCAGTATTTATTATCAGATCTTTGTATAGAGTGGATGGTTTTGTCTTACCAGTATTCTCTGAAAAATATATAGGTAAATTCTCAGAGAGTTCTTCTGGAGGTTTGTGTTAAGTTGTGTCTCTTTTCTATATAGCGATGCTGTGAAACTCTTTTGAGCCTGAAAAATAAATAAAATAAATAAATAAATAAATATATGTCGTACAGAGATAATTGAGGGGGAAAACGCTGCAACTTACCTAGATAAAACCGTAGGTTGGGCAGTATCTTGGTTTGGATGACCTCCTGATCCTAATGGAGCAGGTGTGCAGCTTAAGAATGTTCTTGGAGTCATCACCATTTATACTGGTGATGGCAGTTGTCAGGAATGCATTCCGTGATTTAAAGCTTCTAAGCTAGGGTCCATTAGGACCCTTTTTAAAAAAATGGACTAGTGCAATGTACCTTTTGCTTTGTGCTGCCTTGCAAAAATTTTGGCGAGTGCAAAATTTAGCCATCTGGATTGTCCTTAGGGTCAAAAATTCTAAACATGCTTTTATGCTAGTTGAACTGGCTGTCAGCGCATTTCCAGCCTAATTCAAAGTACTCCTGTTAACTTTTAACAGCTTCAACTGTTTGAGCCTTGAATAGTTTAAGAACCTTTTTTTACTCCTGTGATCATGTTTAAAATGTAAGATCTGCATCAGAGATCATGCATCCTCTGGAAAAGAGTGTTCAGCCATGGTTCCATAATTCCACTGTTAGATTCAGGACTGCCTCTTCTCGATTGTCTCTGCCCATCTGAAAAGATTCAAGAGGGTTGGTATGTTCCAGATCCCATCACTTAAATAATGCCTGGTGGTGGGCCTTCTCTGTTGCTGCACCTGCCCAATGGAATAGTATCCCCTATAAGGCTTGATGGCCCTGATTCTATTGGCCTCCAGGAAACATTTAACACCCGTCTCTTCCTGCAGGCTCTGAGCTAGAATGGTGTGGGGTCCCATTAACTGCCAGCAATGGGGCAGAATTCTTGTTCACTTCTCAGATTAGTCATCTTTTAATGCTTGGGGTTTCTTTCTTTTCTTTTTCACTCTGTTTAACCCTTTGTAAAGCACCCAGAATCACTGATGATTGAGGGGAGTTGGAGACTGATTGAATAAATAAATAAAACAAATAAACATTTCTGCCCCAGAATTCTTGGCTGTGTGATCTGAAACAGTTCTCTTCTGCATCTATCTCCTGTATCTTACAATATCACCCATACTATCATTTTGATTCATTTTGTGTATGTTGCTTTCTGAAGATTTCATCTTAAGAAGTGGCTTATAAATTCCTGTATACTTTGATTCTTGTAAATAAAAGATGCACGCATTTGTATTATGGTTGTACAAAGGTATGAAAACGTATTTGGAAGCAAGCCCGTTGAACTTATAAGTAAAAAAAAAAACTCATCAGGCTGAGCTGCATGAATCTCTCCCCACAGCCAGGAAAAATCTAAAATGTCATTACTGCATAGTTATGAGTCAGGCCTAATACCATTCAAACCACCACTAATGTGTGAATAATAGTTGACAGTTTCCAAAGTATACTAGTCAAATACAATTTAGATCAGATGTTTAACATGGTTTTATGGCTCACCACATATTCTATTGCTGCAAAGCTAGAGATTTTTAATACCTCACCAACCATTTTGAGTCAAATATAATTGCATAATATTGCAATGAAAATGTATGTTGGCATTTTAAACCTTATTCATGAATATTTTATTCTATATTTTAAGAAAAGCATTGCGTTTGGAGTTTGAATTGTTTTATAATTCATTTTAATTTCCCCAAATGTTTCCTTCTTTTTGACTTTAAATTATTTCCTCCTGGTTAGCATATAACATAAATGCCTTAATCTCATGGATACATATTTCAACTGGAATTCCTTCCTACTAAAATATTACCTATAGAATGTCACTATCTGGTCATGTACAAAATAAAGCTTTAATAATAAACTCCAATAACAAATGAGATTATTATTATTTATATTGTTATTATTTATTTTATTATTATTTATTTATTTATTTATATAACTGCCCATCTCACAGATGTAACTCTGGGTGGTGTACAATTGAAACAAAACAATTAAAAATAGAGCCTTAGAAAACATTAAAAACCAATTAAAAACATTAAATATAAACAAAACCATGGTCTTGTTCTCACATACAATATAGCCATTTTACAGGCTCCCTATTTCCATGGGATCCCCTGCTGACAAAAGCATATTTTAAGGGATTTCTGGAAAGTCAGCAAGGTTAGGGCCAATCTCACCTCAAGGGGGATAATGTTCCAGAGGGCAGATACCATGGCAGAGAAGGCTCACCTCCTGGGTCCTGTCAGATAGAACTTTTTAGGAGACAGGACCTGTAACATGCCCCTCCTGCTGGATCTAATGAGATGTACAGATTTAACCAGGAAGAGGGAGTCCCTCAAAAAACCCAGTTCCACACCATGAAAGACTTTATAGGTCATAATCAGCACTTGCATTGAACCCAGAAGCATACTGGCAGTCAGTGCAGCTCACGGAGCAGAGGTGTAACATGTACTGATTGAGGATGCACATAACTATCTATATGGCTGCCTTTTGTACCATCTGAAGCTTCTGATGCTCTTCAAGGGCAGCTCCATGTAAAGCACATTGCAGAAATCCATTCTGGAGGTGACCAAGACATGAGTGACTTTGAAGAGAGCCTCCTAATCCAGGAAGAAATGCAACTGGTTCATAATATGAAGTTGTGCAAAGGTCTTCCGGGCCACAACTGCCACCTGCTCTTTGAGCAGGAGTTGTGAGTCCAGAAGGACCCCCAGATTGTGCACAGAGTCTATTTGGGGCAATGCAACCCCATCAGCACCAAAGATGGTAAATTCCCAGATCTAGATGGCCCCCAAACCCAAAGCCACTCAGTCTTGCCAGGGTTCAGCTGAAGCCTGTTGTTCTCCATCCAACCCCCCACAGCCTCCAAATATTGAGACAAGACTTCCACAGCATCACTTAATTAGCCAGGGACAGAGATGGGAAGCTGGGTATTATCAGCATACTGATCGTATCTCACCCTATGGTAGCAGATGACCTCACCCCAAGGCTTCACGTAGATGCTAAACAGGACCAGAGAGAGTACCAAACCTTGCAGAATCCCGCAACGCAGGGGCCAAGGATCTCTCACCCCTGATCAACACTGATAAGAATCAGTCCCAGAGGAAGGAACAGAACCACACAATACCAACCATTCCCAACCCCTGGAGCCAATCCAGAAGGATACCATGGTTGATGGTATCAAAGGCTGCTGAAAGGTCAAGGAAAGCAAAGATAGATGCCCTACATGCAACCTACTCATACCAGAGGCCATCCAAAAGTGTGACCAATGCTGCTTCAGTCCCATACCCAGGTCTGAAACCAGACTAAAAGGGGTCCGGATAATCCGCTTCTTCCAGGATTCTCCAAAGCTATTGTGTGATCACCTTCTTAACAACCTTCCCTAAAAAGGTTGAAGACTGGACAAAAATTGTCCAGTATGGTTGAATCTAGTGATGACCTCTTAAGGAGTTAGTTGGTTACTTAGTTAGTTAGTTAGAGGTCTCTTACTCATCTTTGCTCTTTTTCTGCTATATGAAATACCAAAACAATTGTCCTTCAAAATATGCACATTTCTGAAAGTTGAATGCAGTCTAACAATAGAAAACAACCTGTATTAGAAAAAAAAAGTCTGTATAAAATGCATTTATTCATGAAAGTGATGTACAAAAATGCATCAGGTTAGATATAAACTGTAAACAAAAATGTGCCTGTTTGGAGAAATATCCACAAAAACACCTACTTATTTTAATGCAAGCTGCTTTTTTTTTTTTAACTCAAATAAGGACTTGGGACAAACTGAGTTTACAAATGGAAAAACAAGAAACTGAGAGGAAAATGAAACAGGTTCACAAAAATGAAAAGTTGAGACCAACCAAAAGTGATGGATTTCCCCTTTCAGTAATGGTGCTCTGATTATTGCATGTTCTTCTCTGGGAATACTGTAATTTCATTTCCACCAGAGTTGGAATAAACCTGATTGAGAAAACCTGATGATAAAATTCAGGATTGTGTTTAGAGGCATTATCCTGTCTTGTCCTGCCATTCTCTGGATTCATTACCTTGTATTCTTTACCTCCTTTTTTATTCTGATTGATTTCTATTATAGTACTTCTAATGTTAATTGCTGAAATAGAAGTTGGGGGATGAATTTGTCTCATACATCTGCTTATTCCTCTCTCCCCCCCCCCCCCTTTTTATGACAATATTGCCCTTTTTTATTTCCAGGACACTGTGTTGATGTTTCAACATTATTAGGTCCTTTGGGGGGTTTACCCTGACCGAATTCTAAGCAATAATGCTGGCTACACTATTTCCAATAAAATAAAAATACTGGACAACAGCAAGAGAATTTGGGGGATTTGATATACACAACCTTTCTCACAATGGTGATGTGTGGTTGTGTTAGGACTTATTATTTTCTCTGTCATCATAACTATGGTGCATCTTTACTTGTTCAGATGCTGTTTTGTATATGACTTTGCTGCTCCACACATTTGTTGACAGCCTGCAATTGACAAAATACTGCTGTTCATCTGAAGATAAAATGCCAGAAGGTTAAGATGGCAAAACACTTTGCTATATTTCAGGGAGGAGAAAATTAGGGTGTTTGACATGATTGGGCTGGCCTTTGTGGACCAGGTTAACTCTGGAAAGGCTGAAACAGTTTTGCTGAAGGAGTTGAAATCTTCCTTGATAATTTTGGTTTTTGCTGAATTGTCTCTCAAAATCTGGGTCAACAGGAATTAGTCTGGAGCAATATCCAGCAATCACAGCCCATATAAGAGTAGGATACTGAAAAGCAGTGTTTCTCAACCTCAGCAACTTTAAGAGGTATGAACTTCAACTCCCAGAATTCCCAGCCAGAATTCTGGGAGTTGAAGTCCACACATCTTAAAGTTGCTGCGCTTGAGAAACACTGCTCTAGGTATTACCAACATTTCCCAGTGCTCCAGAATTACTAATCCCCAAATATACCCTCTGTATCTGTGTTGCCACAATCCCCTAGGTGAATCAGCAACAATAGAATCAAAGAGCAACAGTCTCTTCTTGCTCATCTGCAGTCTGCTACCTTCATAAACCTGTTCATGGTTTAGGTGCTAAAGTAGGATTGTAAAGAATCCAGTTCAAATTTTGTTTTCAATAGATTATAACCAGGTGGTGGGTGGGTGAGTAGGATGGCTGGTTACTTGTCTGGCTACCTGCCTGCCTACTAGTATTTATAATTTCCCTTTCAGCCTAGTGGGGGAGGAAAGGGAAGACACCTTATAGACATCAGAAAACAACAACAACACAGCTCTTTTAAAAAAACAAGTTAAAGTCATAACTGCAGTGATGGAGGTAGAAGTCACTTATAGTTTGTAGCTGGTATATTTCCAGTTCACCACAGAGGGTATAGGACAATAATTCCACAATGGTCTTTGGAATCAATATATGTTGATCAATGTCTTCCAGAAATACTGGGTTGTAGATCCTCCATTCTGACAAAGGTATGCAATTTTAGCCCACTTCACTCAGGGGGTGATTTGTTGCAAACCAGATCCTTTGGAACTACTGTCGAATTGCTAAAAGACCCCATAACTGAAATTCTATTATTGTCAGCAACATTTCTCACCACTTTAGTTGTTGCATCTGTAGAGATGAATACCAGTTTAGCCTGTGGCATTCAGAAACCCAGGTGATGTGGAGACCATATTCTTGCTGCATATCCTATAATTGCAAAGCATTGTGGCATTTCAAGAGCTTATCATTAAGAGTGGCAAAAGTTGCCTTTTTTGGCAACGGTGGACTGTACAGACTGTTCCTCTGAATTCCTGGAGAAATGTCCAGTTTAAAGCCCTAAATACTATAATTTAGAACACTAAATTACTATGTTTTACTTCTTTCTCATTTTGATATTATTCTGCTTGAAGCAGAGTTTTTTTAACTGAACTGGAAGATTTTTACTAGCAACCTGACTCTCTGCCCTCTCAGATTCTCTTCAGCTACTATGCCCATGGACATTATGAGAGGGCTGAAGCACCTGGTGGACACTGGCGACCATACTGATTGCTGAATTGTATTGTTTTCAAAGAGGCTCAGATATATATATGCTTCAATTTGTTGTATCTGTTAAGCATACTTACTGTAAATTATGAATTCCATTGTTCTCTTTTTCTCAGAGAGAGGTGCTGCCTATTCGTGTGACATTTTGTCAGGCACAAACAAGTTTCCATAGCTCTTTTCATTAAAAAAAAAAAAAAAGCAGGGGGTGGAATTATGGTTTTGCGACAAGGGTGGATTGGAAATAAATGTTGGGTGACTTTTTGACCATCTATTCTCCCACTCACAGTCACCTGGTGGTAGATATTCAGCCACATAAAATCACCCTTGGGAATCCAATGGTGGAGGTAGCTTGAGGATGATTTGGACTAAGAAAATGACTAACACAAAAAGGTCTATAAATATATGTATTTCTAGCCTGCTTTTTAGTAACAGCTAAAAGCAGCTGCAGTGCTTTAAATTGCTGTCTTTAAAAGCCACTTTTAAAAAAAAAGGGGGGGGGGACTTGCAAACTTGAACCACATGGTTAGACCCAAATTCCTTTTCACAGTTTAATAAAACAGCACTATAGGGGGATTGCAATTTTTAAAGAAAAAAACAACCACCTTAATCAGGCTTGTGCAAGCTGGACATTGTGAAATCTCATTCTGGGCTTCAGGGGTGTCACAGGGTGTGGTAAAAAAAAGTCAATTGCAACCACAACACATTACATACAATGTGCCTCAAAAATGGGAGACACTTTAATTACACCATCATGATCACCAGCTTGACTCTGGGGACAACTCTTCTGGGCTTTGCTGCTCACTTTGCCTTCAGTGGGAAGTAGCGATACTGCAGGGTTTGGAAAGCTGGAATCCAGGACTTCCAGGGAAGAAATGGCAGATTGAAGACAGCTCTGCAAAAACCAGAGCCAATGACCACAGCAGAATGAAGAGCTGGTGAATAGATCAGCTTTTCGTAATTCCTCTCCAGACAAGGAGATGACTTGAGATCACCTACAAGTGCTCCATGCACTTGCTCCTCATGAAGTGATGGCGAAACAGTGGTCTTGGGCAGGTTGAGAGCTCTGGAAGATGTGAGAATAGCCATTTTGCTCAAACCATGGTCGGTGCCTTTGAAAGAATACTAAATTTGCATACTTCCTTTTCTAATCACTTTCGGAAACTGCTTTTCAGCTATTAGGAGCCTTTGGGTCATATGTTTTACAGCACCAGGTGAGTTTCTTTTAATCCTTAGTGAAAGAAGTTTTGAACACAAGTTTAAGGGTTTAAAAAAATTGTGTGTGTGAGGGGGCACGGATAAACGGCCAAAGGGTGATTAAAACTTTGATTTTAGAAAATTACAAATGGATAAGGATCCAGATAAATTTGAAATAAGATTTTGGAATTAATTATAAAGAATCCTACCCATGGGAAAATGCTTTTTTTTTTTTTTTTATTCTTTTAAAAATATATAATAAGCTAAGACTTTAAAAATTGGATGCTAAAGGAAACTAGAAGGAACTAAAGATTACAATTAAAGGAGAAGAACACTTAAACTCAACTTATAAATACAGAATAAAGCAAAATATTTTAACGTTGGACATACTGAAGGATATTTTTGAACAATGGACCCAGACGTTAATTTTAAGGGTGTCTGCCTCTATAGTTAGACTGTGTCTAAAATATGTAATGGAAGAGGAGCAAGTTTTACCTAACAAGACCGAGACTGATTGAAAGTGGATTTAAAAATGATAGGCTACAAGAATGACATGGAAAAAGATGTTACACTGGACATACAAAAGAAACCGGCTGATGTCTTAATAATTAAAAGGGAATATACAAATAATAAACCAAGAGAGTGACCTGGATAATTTTCCTATATTTGATTTACAAAACAGGCTTGTTAAAGCTTTGAAGAATTTTGTGAGAAGGGACAAAATAAAAGTGAAAAGAAATTAAGTTCTAGGACATTATTTGAAGGGACTAAAGATCAAGATTGTTAGAAGTAAAAGGAAGGAATAAAGTTGGTTTATTTGATCAAGGTTAAAATAGATATGTTGTTATTCCTGGTAACCCTTAATGGACTTTTGCTGATATCAGGACTGAAATGACGAGGCTTTAAAGATTTGTTTATAGATAAGAGGTGGGATATGGGAAGAAGAAGCTATTTGTTGTATTTTAAGATAAGGTGATAAGTTACTAAAATTGTTTATACTTGCTGTGATGAAGGGGAAGTAATTTCTTTATGTATGTATGTATGTATTTTTTGCCCAACCCAATAAGATCATTAGTTTTGTTCATGGAATGGGTAACACAAATTCATTTATCATTTTAGGAGTTGCCAAATTACAGTAGAGTTTGAAGATGCCTGACTTAATAAGTTATTATTGCAATTATTGGATCATTTAGCAAAATACTGGTATATTTGCTTTATAAGTTATTGCTACTAGGATTACATCTATGACTACAACTGTTTATCTAAGGCAGGATACAATTTGAGGCCAATGAACATCTTGGATTAAAATACTAAAGCCCTGTGACTGTGTGGAGAAAAATAAGGGATAAGATGAAGCTTCAGTAGCACCTTGTTTTCAGCCATGACATCAATGGTATTTGCTGTAGTCTCTGCAGAACTCATTGCAGAAGGATGTAAATGGAAGAAAAATCCGGGTACCACTTCATCCTCCAATCATACCAATCTATTAAATTAGAATGCCCCAACCAAGGATTGGCCTTATTCAAATGAAGCTGTGAAATTCATTTCTCCCAATACGCACATAGATACTCAGAGTTGTATTCCTTGCTGACTTCTAAAAACAGGGTGAGGAATATCCAGCCCTCCTTATGTTGCTGAACTATTATTTTTAGTATCTCTCACCTTAGCTGGTGCATTTAGGAGTTGTGTTTTAGCAAGGGACACAATATCTTGGCACTTGGCGTAAAGTTTCTCAGATCCTGGGGCAATTCTTCCACCTATGTAACTAGAAGGCAAGAGGTGATGCTATTATTTTCTATCCATTTTTTCCCTGCAGGCCCATTCTAAGAACTAAAGAAGAGCATGAGGCTATATATACAATAATGACAGTCATTCCTGATATCAGTGAGCAACTATCTGATGAACAGATGAAGGAAATCAGCAAAATAGTTCTGAGAGAATACTGGGTGAAGGGAAGTACAGGTACGTTAAACATGGTAAGCCAGAATAAGAGATGATGGAACTGGTAGTCCAGTTCTACTGTGGAGCCAACGCTTCTCCAAATACTGTACTAGCAGTGCAATCCTGTTGTATTATATAAGGTGTGTAATTACTTTTTTTCCTCTGTGGCCAGCAATTGCAGCAAAGAACTCTCTATTATAAGATCACATTTGAAAATATTTTAGGACCTTCCATTTTTTGGTATCTTTTATTTTTCTCTTGTTCCATTGACTTTCATCTCTATTCTAGTGCTCAGGTTTATTTCCTTTCTTCTATTCTGTAATGGAAAGTGAAATGCCATTATTCTGCTAGAATGATAAAAAAAAGTATTTTAATGAGAAATGCAGATACGGTGGTCATTTTTTTATGATTAGATTCTTCCTTTTTCTTTCACTCCTAAGAGTGGAACTTTTTTTAATTAAATCACTTGGTTTAACATTGTAACTTTCTCCACATTCCTTCTCCAAATCTTCCTTTTTCTGTCTGACCTTTGGTTCTTCCTTACATGGCACTCTCTAGATATGTTCGAACTGCATCTAATATTTATTCTACAGTATATGAAATGCAGAATCAGCATACTGATGACACACCCAGAACATTTGTTAACCACCCACAGTGGCTTTATATAAAGTAGAAGTTCTAAAGCTTTAGGGACAAAGTAATTCCCTGTGAAACCCTAAAACATACTGTCAGGGTCCAAAGGCATGGTCACCAATATAAGACCAAACCGGCAAATAGCAGTAGAACCACTAAAACATATTTACTTCAACCCCTGACTCACAAGGACAATCCTGGAGTATGCTAGGGTTGATGATATCAAAGCTGCCAAAAACTGGGCAGGATCCGTAGATTCATACTCCCCCTGTCTCCTGCAGGAGGTCAGATAACAAGATAACCATGGCCAATTATGTTTCACTGAAGACTGGACACCAGACTAAAAAGTGTTCTGATATATATCATATATTTTGAGTATATATATCTGAAAAGCAGCATTTAGTTGCCATGAAGACAAGTACTGTTATTTTCAAAATGCCTCACAAATTAGTTTCAACAAATCTTTGAAGGGTCCAACCAGATTTTTAGGAGCAGATGACAATCTGTCTTTCTAATTCATCAGAGCAGTGCTGAACTTGGCACCTCCCCAAAGCCTTAGGAAATCCTAGTTCCCACACAGATGTACCTTCATATAAGTCACACTCATCCTCTGGAGAAAGAAGGGAGAAGCATGATGTACTGTACACACACAAACAAAGGGGGCTGGTTTGTATATCCTCACAGCTTCCCCAAAGCAGCTGCTCAAACAAACTTTTTCTGCTTTGGTGTCAGAAAAAGTAGAAGAGATCCTTAATCTTGGCTGGTTGGTTCTCTCTCTCTGTTTCCTTCTCTTGGAGGTGGCAGTGTTTGGATCAAAAGAATGAAGCTCATGAATGGGTAATGGTAACAATAGTGAGTGATTATATTCAGAGAAGGGGAATTTCACCCAACCTTCCTCCTTCCAGACTGAATTCAGATTGCTGTAGAAAAGTAAAGTGAACCTACTCTATGCTTTTCTTTACATCTACACATTATGAAAGTTAATCTCAATGTTCATTTTTTTCAGTCCACCAAAAAGCCATTCAGAATTATTATCCTAGTTTCGATGAACTCTAGAGTTCCAGCTAGGATTTTTATTTAAAAAATTCAGTCTTCTCTGAGTTACCAAAAATTGGGAAGCAAAGATTCAACCAATAACTTCATGATCTGAATCAATCGAATGTGTTCATTGGTAAGAGTTACTATTGTGCTGATCCTTTACAATACAGAAACAAGCCAACTAAAAAGAATATAGTAACTGAAGGACATGTTATTAATAGACAGACTAAACTGTAATCTAAGCAGACAGGAATTACATTAGCATAAATTATGTTAAAGCAATGAAAAGGACAATTTGAAGGTCAAAGCTTGTGATTGGGATGAAAGCTGGTATCTTATTTGGAAAACAAAACAACTTTATCCAAGTCTCCTTTACTGCCTTGGCCACCAGGTCAGTTGTGTTGGATTAGATGCTCTATTGATTTAATATATTCAGGAAAAACTGCAATATGGTGGCCCAGAATGAGATCTAAAATTGCTGAGCATCAATGTGCACATGAGATAAAAGGTAATCTTAATGACTCAGACTGGCACATTATGCTTTTAAAGGAAAAACAACTCTGCATCAATGTGCAATCTTTTCCAGTTCTTTGAACCTGGTTAAGCAATATTTCAATCTCATCTGATTCGGCAGGCTAAAAATAAACACAAGATTGACTTTTTCCTAAGTGAAACTGACTTTACAAAAATAATACAGGCCTGATGAGTCTTTAATCTCCCAAGATCATTTTACAGAAGAAATGCAGGAGGGATAAAGATATGAAAAGTAGTGTTAGGTTGCTTCTATTAAGGGTCTTTAATTCCTTCCTCATATAACTTCACAATAAGAACAGCTTCATTTAAAAAAAAAATTGTATTGCAAATCACACCAAAGACTTTACATACAATAAATCAAAATGTACCCTCATATCAAACAACCAGATGTTTGGCAGGTCTAATGTCATGCAGCAAGTCACAATAAGGCATACATGACAACATGTACATGGTGATGCCATGACCCAAAACCAGCTCTTAGGTACTTGCATACCAACATCTGATACAGATGCATAAGTCACAGTATTTGTGTCAAGATGGCATGTTTTATCACTTGCTTTCCTTGCCCTTTCCTCCTACGCCCCTGGCAGACATCCATAATGTCACTGCTGAACCTCATTGTGTGTGTGTGCGTGTGTGCCTTTGAGTCAGTCTTGACACCTGGTGACTGCCTGGACAAGTCCCTGCAGTTTTCTTGGCAAGGTTTTTCGGAAGTGGTTTGCCTCCTTCCTAGGGCTGAGAGAGAGGGACTGGCCCAGGGTCACCCGGCTGGTTTTGTGCCTAAAGTGAGACTAGAATCCATGGTCTCTTGGTTTCGAGCTTGTTGCCTTCACCACCACACCAAGCTGGCTCTCCAAAACTCTCTTACATGGATGGAATTAAGAATATCATTTTAACATTGCTGATTTTATTACTGACACTTTCTCTTGTTACTCTTAAGATTTCCACTGCTTTAATGATGACAACAAATATAAGCACTTCTGTGTATCTTTGTTATGAAGAGTTCAAGATGAACCTTTCACATCTGTGAAAGGACAAACTACCTGAATGCAGATGAATATAATAGTAGCACGGAGCCTGGGGCACTGTTCTGCTTGGTGTGTTTAAAGTAACCACTGATATTTTCTGATACCAGAAAAATGGACAAGCAGCACCAAGCAAAAGGAAATGAGACAATTGAGATTTGTGTAAAATTTGCAGGTACTAATTGATATGTGTAGAGAAAAATTATACATAAGTATAATAATTTAAGTAAAAGGCAATATAATTTACCACAGCGGAGAAGGTTGTGTGTCTATTCAGTCTGTACCATTGGTGGTCAGTTGGATGTAAAACAGATGGCCAATCAAACCAACTTCTTCAAATGGAGAATGTCCTCTAACAGTTTGTAAACAGAGGACCCACCTCTTTAAATAAAATAACGACCTCTTGATTTGTATGCTTTGAAATACTTGTATATTAAATTTGTGAGGGCCCTTCTGAGATCCATTTGTCTGGCACACTAAAGAGAGTGAAGCATGTAAAAAATAGGCTGAGCTTGGGATGCTCCCATCTTGACTTTTTTGACCACTCTGCAGTCACCCCAGCTTCCAAGGTACAGAATGTACTTCCTTGGGAGTAGCACTCAGCTCCCACTTTTTCTGCTTGTAGAAAGGACTTCCTCTGCAATGATTCTTTTCAGTTTGGGCTGAGTTTAATAGTAGTTTTGACTATTGTTGTGTGAGATTTTAAGCATTGATTGTTCTTAGTTTGATGCTCTCTGAATCTCTCTGAAAACAGATTGAAAATATCTGCAAAACATTGTTCCATAATTAGCATTAGTTCTAAATTGCATTGCAGATATGCCTAAAAAAACGTATTTACTAGTTCAACACTCCCCACTCCCCCAGATATATGGAAGTGTGAAGGGCAGAAAATGGTCCTCTATGCTCTATGGGTGTTGGAGTAGATGATATTCAAGACCTTTTCCTTACATTCTATTATGTGAATTGGAGTTGATATGTGCTCAACTATGAAAAGTCCATGTGTAGTAACAGTGGACCTGTTTGGCCTCATGGCTTGGTGATTTTTGGGGATGGGGTTGGGCCTGGTCAAAACTAAATGAAAGGGTAGAGGCACAACATTTTGAGGAAGTTAAGAATGAATTTGGATAGAGAGGTTTTACAGTTCCGCCACGTGCAAAATACTTCTGGGAAGGAGGAATGGTGTCAACTAATGTCATTGCTGTGCTGCTACATCTTGAAGTCTGAAAAACCTGTGGAAAAAAGGGGAGAAGTTGTTGAGAATTGCTAGCTGATTCCCATCCCCTGAGGCCATTTATCCTTGTCAAAATGAAGCCGGAGTTTTCACCATGAAGATGCATGGGAAAAGTATTCTTTTAGAACTTTGGGGGCTAGTGGGCACAGTTGGAATGTTGAGAATACATTTTAGGCCCATTTGCAAAATGTCTACTGGGAGTCACTATTCACAACATAGCTGCCATAGAATAGCAAAGCCCTGACTTCAGAATATATTCCCTCCTCTCTTTGCTTCTCTTTGACCTTTCTCTGTGGTCCCACAGAGCACTAGCTGCATCCTTCCAATAAGTTTGTTTCCTTAAAAAAAAAAAAGAGAACAAAACTTTAGGGGCTTTTGTGTAGGTTCAGAAGATTGTTGGAAATAAAGCTGATGCTAGAAACCATCACTTTGCCAGTGTCCCATTTTGTTTTTAATTAAAAGGTTTTATTTTAAGAAGTGAAATGTCAGATGAGCTGGGAATGTAGAAGACACCAGGGGAATTACCAGGGCATAATGGTCTCGTCATAGAGACTCCAGTTCTACACATATATACACTATTTGCTGGTTGCAAACACACAAGTTGAAAATCAGCAAACAGCCATCTATACATTGAACAAGTTCATGTTTCACTGTTTTCTTGGCATTATAAAAAGAGGATTCATTGCTAAATATTTGACAGGCTATAACATTTGTCAGATGAACTACAGGTGTTTTGGTGGTCACTGGTGGTGTAGGATCAGATGATTTACCATCTTATAGGTCATAGGAGTATGTATGCTTAATTTAGATATGGGTGTCATCAATCAATCATCTACATTCCTCCTTTGGAAGCTAAAGAGGAAAATCAAATGTTCCCAATATATTTTCATGAAAATATGTTGGCTTGATTACACATGTAGGTTTGTTATAATTCCATATACTGTAGACATATTAGTTCATTTTCTGTAATTGGATGTGAAATGATGATCTGTTGCTAATTCAGTTTTAATTTTAATTCCAGTGGATGCAAGCCAAGGATTCTATACAATACTTAGAGGCTCTGTTAAGCCACAGACAAAGTATTACAAAAGGCTTATTGGAGGAAATTTTATTTCAGTGCCTCTTCAGGTGACTTCTACCTCGACCGAATCAAAACCAACCCAATTAGCATCATCTCATATGGTAAGTTTAATGGAGGTCCACCATTAAGCAAATATTAGTAGAAATAATTGAGAAGGCCAAACTGGATACTTACATTTTTCTTCTCATACAATTGTTCTCAAAACATGCAAGGAATACAGGAGTGAAATGCACAAAATATGAATAAATGCCTTTACTCCAAAACTTTTGCTTGTTTGTTCCTTCAAGTCAGTGTTGCCTCCTGGTGACTGCCTGGACTAGTCCCTGCAGTTTTCTTGGCAAGGTTTTTTGGAAGTGGTTTGCCATTGCCTCCTTCCTAGGGCTAAGAGAGAGTGACTGGCCCAAGGTCCCCCAGCTGGCTTCATGCCTAAGGTGGGGCTAGAACTCACAGTCTCCTGGCTGCTAGCCTGATGCCTTAACCACTACACCAAACAAGCTCTTTGGACAATTTACTAATAGTTTTTTTACATTTACCTCTTATTGAGCTTTCCTTAATGTATCACTTTGGTAAAATATTGACGCTTGAATCCTGTGTAGGTCTACCAGATATGGGTGCAGAACTTGGGATAAGTGTCTGTATGTGTGTGTGCCCAAATCAGTCTTTACTCCTGGCAAACACAAGACAAGTCCATGCAATTTTCTTGGCAACATTTTCAGAAGTGGTTTGGTATTGCCTTTTTCTGAAGGGAGGGAGGGAGGGAGGAAGAGAAACAGAGAGAGAAAGAGAGGGGGAGAGAGGAAGGAAGGAAGGAAGGAAGGAAGGAAGGAAGGAAGGAAGGAAGGAAGGAAGGACGGACTGGCTTAAAGTCATACAGCTGGCTTCCAAACTTAAAGTCACTGGTAATTGGGTGGCATATACATTTAATATATTATTGTTGGTCGCGCAGTCATCTGGTTGTTTAGACTGGATTTGGCTTTTTAACCACCTACCGAGTCCTTCCCAAGGACCTGGGATAGGCAGATGTTGTGGTTTGATGATGTTAAAGGTATCATTACAGGATGTAAGCTGTTCCAGGTAAAGCTGCCTTTTGCAATTGACTGATGGTGATTTTGTCAATGCTGATGGTGTTCAAATGGTGCTCCAGATGTTTTGGGATTGCACCCAGGGTGCCTATTGCTATTGATACTATCTTTGCTTTCTTTTGCCACAGTCATTCTACTTCTATTTGCAGGTCTTTGTATTTTTCTTCTATTCCGCTGTCTCCTGGTATTGCAATGTCCACTATCCAGACTTTTTTCTTTCTTATCAACAGTTGTTAACTCTGGGATATTATGTGGCAGGTGCTTGTCTGTTTGAATTCTAAAGTCCCACAGCACTTTAGCTTCTTCATTTTCTATTACTTGGTCTGTTTTGTGGTCCCACCGGTTCTTGCTTGCAGGCAAATGGTATTTCTTGTAGATATTCCAATGCACCATTGTTGCTACTTTGTCATGGTGTTGTTTGTAGTCACTTTGTGCAATCTTCTTGCAGCAGCAGAAATAATAATAATAATAATAATAATAATAATAATAATAATAATAATAGGAGTAGAACTCTGGTCTCCTTGCTCTGAGTCTAGCACCTTAACCACTAGACCAAACTATCTTTCACCCAGACATGAAAGATTGCAGACGAGTAAAGCTGACCCTTGATCATTTGTGTTTGTTGCACTATATACATGTCACAACCTCATTAAAGCCAATGGATGAATTCTGGCAATGTAATTTCAGGCCATTTGTTGTAGCTGGAGGGTTTAAAGGGGTATCAGAATGGTTTGTCTCCTAGAGGCATCTTTCTCCCATTTTCATCCTAAAAACTCTACCACTCCCTCAGCCCCCAAAGAGATTGAATAAATGTATCCCAACTTTTCCAGTGACTTCATAATGTTAATGGATGGCCTCCTTCAACCCTCATGGTCACCAGGCCACATTGCAACCTAGCATTGTCCATTCCTTTATTAAGTCCAAACTGTACCTGAAGACATCAAGACAATTCTTGAAGTCAATTCATATTGAGGAATACAGGTGAAACTCAAAAAATTAGAATATTGTGCAAATGTTCATTTATATCAGTATGGCAACTCAAAAGGTGAAACCAATATATGAGATAGACGCATTACATGCAAAGCGAGATATGTCAAGCCTTACTTTGATATAATTGTGATGATTATGGTGTACAGGTTATGAAAACCCCAAATTCACAATCTCAGAAAATTAGAATAGTGTGAAAAGGTTCAATATTCTAGGCTCAAAGTGTCCCACTCTAATCAGCTAATGAATCCATAACACCTGCAAAGGGTTCCTGAGCCTTTCAATGGTCTCTCAGGCTGGTTCAGTAGGAATCACAAGCATGGGAAAGACTGCTGACCTGACAGTTGTGCAGAAAACCATCATTGACACCCTCCATAAGGAGGGAAAGCCCCAAAAGGTAATTGCAAAAGAAGTTGGATGTTCCCAAAGTGCTGTATCAAAGCACATCAATAGAAGGTTATGTGGAAGGGAAAAGTGTGGTAGAAAAAGGTGCACAAGCAGCAGGGATGACCGCAGCCTGGAGAGGAATGTCAGGAAAAGGCCATTCCAAAGTGTTGGGGACTTTCACAAGGAGTGGACTGAGGCTGGAGTTAGTGCACCAAGAGCCACCACACACAGACGGATCCTGGACATGGGCTTCAAATGTCGTATTCCTCTTGTCAAGCCGCTCCTGAACAACAAACAACGTCAGAAGCGTCTTACCTGGGCTACAGACAAAAAGAACTGGTCTGTTGCCCAGTGGTCCAAAGTCCTCTTTTCTGATGAGAGCACCTTTTGCATCTCATTTGGGAACCAAGGACCCAGAGTCTGGAGGAAGAATGGAGAGGCACACAATGCACGATGCTTGAAGTCCAGTGTGAAGTTTCCACAGTCTGTGTTGATCTGGGGAGCCATGTCATCTGCTGGTGTTGGTCCACTGTGCTTCATTAAGTCCAGGGTCAACGCAGCCGTCTACCAGGAGATTTTGGAGCACTTCATGCTTCCTTCCGCAGATGAGCTTTATGGGGATGCTGACTTCATTTTCCAGCAGGACTTGGCCCCTGCCCACACTGCCAAAAGTACCAAAACCTGGTTCAATGACCGTGGGATTACTGTGCTTGATTGGCCAGCAAACTCGCCTGACCTGAACCCCATAGAGAATCTATGGGGTGTTGCCAAGAGAAAGATGAGGGACATGAGACCGAACAATGCAGCGGAGCTGAAGGCTGCTATTGAAGCATCCTGGTCTTCCATAACACCTCAGCAGTGCCACAGGCTGATAGCACCCATGCCACGCCGCATTGCGGCAGTCATTGCTGCAAAAGGGGCCCAAACCAAGTACTGAGTACATATGCATGCTTATACTTTGCAGAGGTCCGATATTGTTCTATTTCCAATCCTTGTGTTATTGATGTCATGTAATATTCTAATTTTCTGAGATTGTGAATTTGGGGTTTTCATAACCTGTACACCATAATCATCACAATTATACCAAAGCAAGGCTTGACATATGTCGCTTTGCATGTAATGCGTCTATCTCATATATTGGTTTCACCTTTTGAGTTGCCATACTGACATAAATGAACATTTGCATGATATTCTAATTTTTCAAATTTCACCTGTACTTTAGTTTCTTGAGTGTAACAAAAGATCTTTGTTTCCTCTGCCCTAGAGAAGCAACCAAATATACTGTAGCCCTTTTTCAATCATTTCTAATGTATATATAGATTCACGATGTGAATAAAGAAACACAGGATTATGTAAATTATTTTTGTTTCATCAGTCAGATATTGATAGTTCCTATCATGCCCACAGAGTGTGTTCATGAAGAACTGAAGATATTCTATATTTTCTTGTGCCCAGAAAATTGAAGAGAAAATGTTGAAATGTGCAAACTTTTTTTTTCTGAATTTCCCTGATGAATGGGCATCATTGTCCAAAACACAGTGGACACAATTAAATATGCATTTAAGTTCCCAGCGTAAGTAAAAATACCTTTTTTAAAAAAATATATTTATAATTTCCTAGCTTTAATTCGGGAGGTCCAATGGATGGTGCTGGTAGGTCTGGGTTAGTCCAGATCTGAGAATACTTCATTTCCACTAAGTACAAAGGTTCTTTTTTGCTAGCTTATCAAATAAAGGCTTGTTGTGTTGCACTACAACTCCCATGGCCAAGCTGGGTGTGATTGCTAGGAGTTGAAGATTAACAATAGGTTGCTGGCCCTTAACATAGGACATCTATCCCTAGAACTGAAGGTTCCTTGATTTAGCTATGACAACTTCTAATACAGGCTCCAGAATGCCATCATCATCACTACATATTCAGTGTTGTCAGCAAGTACTCAATGCCCTTTTTACTCTGTTTACTATCCTTTGATAGAAAAACACAAAAAAGGCACCTGGATTTACTGACATGCCATGCTCTAGGATTATTTGCACAAAACCTTTGAGGGTGGTGTATTGTAGAAACTGGGATCACTCTCCTGTCTTCCTCTGTGAGCTGAATTGATCTGATTGGCATGATAAGGTTGTTTGATTTTTGTGTGGTCGATGTTGTCACTTATGAACACTGACAGTCAGCCTACATCAACCAGCTACAATCAATGCTGTGAGGCTTACCTTTCAAGCATTGAAAACGATTGTGTCCACACAGGGTCTCATCCAAAGAAACAAGGAATGAATTCCAAGTGAGTCCCAAAAGCTTGGAAAGTACCTCACTAAGATAAAACAGCTGACCTTGGTCAAGGGTAACAGGAAGATTAATTCCCCCTTTATTCTTTCTCTCTAAATTGGATCTTTCTTAGAGATTGTTAGTGATGTGCCAGGGTGTTGCCTAAGAAGAGAAAGAAATGCTGGCTTTAATACATTACTTGGTGGCAGCTTTAGCAAATATTTCTGTAGGCAAGTATAATCTTAGTTATCCATACTAGATGGAATATACTGCATTTAATTGTTTAAATGGGAATGAATAAAAGAGGCAGTTCTTTTATCAGCCCCATTTAGGATTGACAAGTCCTGTTGAGAGGAAATTAACTTCACTAATTGCTGCTGAGCAAAGGAACAACCTATAGCTACCCACCAATGAAAAGATGCTTATACTTGGCTTAGATTTGGTGTCTGGACATTGGCAGACCTTTCCTGCCTTCCTGCAATCTCCATTTCCTAAAACTGTATGAGGAAAGAAGGAGGAGGAGGAGGAGGAGGAGGAGGAGGAGGAGGAGGAAAGAAAGAAAGAAAGAAAGAAAGAAAGAAAGAAAGAAAGAAAGAAAGAAAAAGAAAGAAAGAAAGAAAGAAAGAAAGAAAGAAAGAAAGAAAGAAAAAAAGAAAGAGAGAGAGAGAGACAGAGAGAGAGAGAGAGAGAGAGAGAGAAAGAAAGAAAGAAAGAAAGAAAGAAAGAAAGAAAGAAAGAAAGAAAGAAAGAAAGAAAGAAAAGGAAAAATGTGTAAAAGTTCAGCAGGGATGACCATGGGGGGAGAGGTTGGGGCTGGAGTCAGCAGGTACAACCATGTAATTGAAGCCCCACCCTTCTTATGTGCATCACCTATCTTGCACACATTGAACACTCATTAAAAAAGGTGTGGAGGTTTGTTTGTGTAATCATGGCTGCCATTTTGTTTTTTTTATTTCCCCCCACCCCCCGAATGCCTCTAATGTCCAGTCTGATGATATGCTTTGTCACCTTATTGATTATTTCAGAAAAAAATAGACATTTTTGCTCATTTTTTAAAAAAGCTAAACTAACATTGCTTGCATCTGCATGATGACCAGTGGGAATCTTTCAAACAAGTTATGATTCCCAGAATATAGGGTTCTATATTGGAGATAACAGTCACTTCAAAGTGGAGTACTGATGGCCCTGATTGTTAATGGAAACACGTTTAGAATGAGCTATGTAATTTTGTCTCTTTGCAAGTTTCAATAGCCTTACTGTGGGAGTTTTATATTGCAAAGGATCTCTAGTCACTACTACCTTTAATTCTCTGCAGCTATATGAATTAATCAAAGAGGCTTCTTTAATATACTGACCAATGTTAAGAAGAAACCTGCTGGGCCATAACAACAACAGCTCTCTAGTCTCATAGGGGTCCCACCAAATGCCTATGAACTTTCACAAGTAGAATATGAGTGTATTATCACCTTCTTGTATTTGACAAAGGAATTGTATTTCTTTCTGTCTGTCCTGAATCTTGCAGCATTAAGATTCATTGGATAAGCCCATATTCTGGGATTATAAATTAGGGAACCACTTTGTACATACTATACAAAATCTTATGCATCTAGAGAATCTTCCTGCTTCTTTTTTTGTTTCTAAGCTTAAAAACCTGAACAGAACTTTGTTTAATAGGATGATGATCTCACACCGTGGTCATCTTGGTTGCTCGTTTCTGCAGCTTTTCTAGTTCTAAAGATTTTTTTTAATAGTAAAATGTACCATACATTTGTATAAAGTCATTATATCTCAGTTTAATTTTCCTTTTCTCCTTAAATTTTTAAATGATTATTTAAACATGTGGTCATACAATATTGTAGATAAAAAACAACACAAGAACATCAACAAAGAATCTATATGAAAGAAAAAAGAGAAAAAAAACCCCCACCATCACCACCATTTAGAAGAATATAATAATATATTTCATATTTTAAGAAAATAACCAGGATGTTAAATATCCATATTTAACAAGTGTGGCCAAAAAAGACTTAGGAGGTGATCTGTTGGGAATTATTTTATTTTTTAAAAATGAGGCAAAATAGGAATAAAACTATATTAATAGGAGTTTTCAAGACTCTGTGGTGGTATTATTTTATCAGTCAATCTATATGTATCATAGGGAAAAATGTATTTCTGAACATGCTTGGGTGCCCCTGTAGCACCTGTAAACCAAATGCACCTTTCTCCAGGATCTTATGGATACTACTGATTCAAAAATAAATATAGTTTAGTTTTGCAATATTTGCTACAGTAATTCTGGCACTAACAACAATTGAATTAATTTCTTTAATTGCACCATTTTATGTCCTGGAAAAACTGACAATAAAACTATACTGACATTAGTTATGGAAGACTCTTGTGTAATTGTTCTAATTTTCTTAATTTTTAAGACAAAACTAAATAACAAAATAGGCACTGCCATCACAGATGATTAGCTGTGCTGCTTTGATCACAGCCTCTTCAAACAGTGTGAAAATACTTTAATATAATGCAACTTTAAGAAGAGGAATTATCATCTGTGATTTTTCTCTTGTTTGGTAAAGCCTCAGTCATCTCTTGAAATGAAGGGAATTCTACATCATACGGAATTCTAAGCTAATGTCCAATGTGTGTCACATTACATTTGCTTAACAATTTCATTTCTCGTCTTAATTAGGAGCTGGGCACCCCGTAGATGTCCTTATTAAAACTGGTTGCGTGCAAGCCCAAATATGTTTGTACATTCTCATATAAACTCTTTATGCATTCTTATGTTTTAATTAGACTTTTGGAAGCAGACTTTCTTTTGTTTTGTGTTACATTTTCCTTATAGCTCTGTTGGAAGTGAATGTGTTTGTTCACTAGCAATGCTGCATCATAGGCTTGTTCTGATTTTGTTATTCTCTAATTATTGTGCAGATCAGCTTTATAATCTTTTTTCAATATATTTTTATTGAAAATTTTGAAAACAAGAGTAAAAATTAATACAAACTAAAGTAAGAAGGAAACAAGAAAAAGGAAGAAATAAAAGAGAAAGTTCAAGTGCAAAAAGAAAAGAGAGTAGAAGAAAAATAGAAAAGAAAGAAAAAAAGATATAAAGAAGTGGCTTCCAATCTTCATTACAGCATAAGTACAATTGTAGATTTACATTTACCTCTTTCTCTAAAGTTACATTGTGACTCTCTTCTTTCTATAATCTATCCTATCTAATTGTCAAAACCATAGATCACAAGTTCATTTTGTTCTGTTTTAAGCAAAAAGTCCATAAGGGTTTTCCAGTCAGCAATAAACATAGATATTGTCTATTCTCTCTAATCAAACAGGTCAATTTGGCCATCTCAGCAAGCTGTATCATCTTCACCAACCATTCCTCCATTGGAGGTATTGCCAAATCTTTCCATCTTTGTGAGTACAATAATCTCCTGTTGATATCATATATAAAAATAAAGTTCCATGACTTTTTCCCAACTCTTTATCCATCAGTCTCAAGAGGAAAAATTCTGGTTTCAGTTATATATTAATCTTTAAAATCCTCTGAATCAGTGTATGCATTTGAACCCAAAATCTTCCAACTTTTTTGCATGTCCACCAAGCATGGTACAATGACCCTTCTTGTTGTTCACATTTCCATCATAGATTTGAAGTACCTTTAGACATTCTAGATATTTTTTTCTAGTGTCATATACCAACAGTACATCATTTTATAAAAGTTTTCTTTAAGATTATAACATAGTGTAAATTTCAAACCTTTCAACCACATATTTTGCCATTGTTCCATCTGTATATTATAACCACAGTTTTTAGCCCACTTTATCATACATCACTTGTTCCTCTTCTGTCTCAAAGTTCAATAAAAATTTATATATTTTAGCAATCTCTTATTCACCATTTGTACACAATTACATTTCAAAGTCAGTCTTAGAATATTCAATACCACAAATTCTTTTGTCAACTTTGAATCTTTTTGATAACTACAAATAGGAAAACCATTGACAATTATGTCCCTCTGCCATCAGTTACTCTCTTGATTTTTTTTTTTTTTGATATTTATTTTTATTTATTTTGTATTCTCCTTGGCGGAATTCTAGTATCTCACGGTATGTTAACCATTTGTGTTTGCCTATTATTTCTCGTCTGTAGAACGCTTCTTGTGCTAAGAGCCACGAAGGTGTTCTTGGGCACAACCAGAACTTGTATCTATTCCATATTCTCAATATGGCCCATCTAACATAGTGATTTTTAAAATCTACATTAACCTTAACTTTATCGCACCATAAATATCCATACCACCCAAATCTCAGGTCATGTCCTTCTAACTCCAAAAGTCTTCTGTTTCTCAGCAGCACCCACTCTTTCATCTAAACAAAGCAGCAAGCTGCAAAATACAATTTCAAATCAGGTAAACCCAATTCTCCTCTTTCCTTTGCATCTTGTAATACCTTTCAAGAACTACCCTGTGTGCACAATTATTAGGCAAGTGAGTATTTTGACCATATCATCATTTTTATGCATATTTTCCACCTCCAAGCTGTATAAACCTGAATGCTTATTGGATATAAGCATATCAGATGATGTGTATTTGTGTAATGTGTAATGAGGAAGGGTGTGGCCTAAGGAGATCAACACCCTATATCAAGGTGTGCATAATTATTAGGCACCTTCTTTTCCTCAGGCAAAATGGGCCAAAAAAGAGATTTAATTGACTCTGAAAAGTCAAAAATTGTAAAAAGTCTTTCAGAGGGATGCAGCACTCTTGAAGTTGCTAAGATATTGGGGTGTGACCACAGAACCATCAAATGTTTTGTTGCAAATAGTCAACAGGGTTGCAAGAAACGTGTTGAGAAAAAAAGACGCAAATTAACTGCCAAAGATTTGAGAAGAATCAAATGTGAAGCTATCAGGAGCCCATTATCCTCCAGTGCTGTCATATTCCAGAACTGCAACCTATCTGGAGTGCCCAGAAGTACAAGGTGTTCAGTGCTCAGAGACATGGCCAAGGTAAGGGAGGCTGAAACTCGACCACCACTGAACAAGACACATAAGTTGAAACAGCAAGACTGGGCCAAAAAATATCTGAAGACAGATTTTTCAAAGGTTTTATGGACTGATGAGATGAGAGTGACTCTTGACGGACCAGATGGATGGGCCCGTGGCTGGATCAGTAACGGGCACAGAGCTCCACTTCGACTCGGATGCCAGCAAGGTGGAGGTGGGGTACTGGTATGGGCTGGTATTATTAAAGATGAGCTAGTTGGACCTTTTCGGGTTGAAGATGGACTCAAAATCAACTCCCAAACCTACTGCCAGTTTTTAGAAGACACTTTCTTCAAGCAGTGGTACAGGAAAAAGTCTGCATCTTTCAAGAAGACCGTGATGTTTATGCAGGACAATGCTCCATCACATGCATCGAAATACTCCACTGTGTGGCTAGCCAGTAAAGGCCTCAAAGATGAAAGAATAATGGCATGGCCCCCTTCCTCACCTGACCTAAACCCTATTGAGAACTTGTGGGCCCTTCTCAAACGGGAGATTTACAGTGAAGGAAAACAGTACACCTCTCTGAACAGTGTCTGGGAGGCTGTGGTTGCTGCTGCACAAGAAGCTGATCGTCAACAGATCAAGAAACTGACAAACTCCATTTATGGAAGGCTTATGACTGTTATTGCAAAGAAGGGTGGCTATATTGGTCACTGATTTTTTGTTTGAAATGTCAGAAATGTTTATTTGTAAATTTTGAGTTGTTTGTTTATTATTCTCACTTTAACAGATGAAAATAAATGAGTGAGATGGGGGAATTTTCATTTTTCATTTAGTTGCAAAATAATTCTGCGCACTACTAGTTGCCCAATAATTGTGCACACACAGATATGCTCCTAAGAAAGCCAAAACCTCACTTTTACTTTCTTAAATATTCAGGTTTGAGGTTTATTAACATTTTGGATTGACCGAGAGCACTGTAGTTGCTCAATAATGAAATCCATCCTCAAAAATACAACTTGTCTAATAATTGTGCACGCAGTGTAAAATAAACAGGAGAAGAGACAACAGTCATCCCTCTCTTGTCCCTTTTTGTATCTCATAGGTTTTGTTAGATCTACATTGATAATTGTCTTTTCGGTGAAGTGTAAATCAATCTTACCCATTTAATAAAATTCTGTCCAAAACTCATATCTTCCAAAACGTTAAGCAGGAAGGCCCAGTTCAAATTGTCAAAGGCCTTCTTTGCATCTAAGAAAATCAATGCGGCTTGTTTTTCATTATGCTGCTTCAAGTATTCCAAAATGTCCAACAGTTTTATGATATTATTCTTTAACTGACTGTTAGGTAAAAACCCACATGTATTGTCATGAATAAATTCTTGAAAAATTATTTTCAACCTTTCAGCCAAAATTGTAAACAACTTATAGTTGTTATTCAATAATGATATCAGCCAGTAGTTTCTTGTTAACATCAAATCTTTTCCCCCATTAGGTATTAATGCTGTATTAGCCTCTTTCCAGTTCTCTGGCATCTTTCTTGTCTGTAAAATAGAATTCTTTGTGTTTTGCAAAGATTGTGGAAGTTCATCTTCAAAGCATTTATAGTAAGAAGCCAGTAACTCTTCTGGTCCAGGCACCCTTCTTGCTTTAATCTTTTTTATAGTTTTGCAAACTTCCCTTATTTGTTTTGGGTCCATTCATAATCTGTTTCTGTTTCTGTTTCTCTGTAATCTTCAATAAATTTTGTTTCTTTAAATTTTCATCTATTTTCCCCAAGGAAATTTCTTGTCCTTTATATAAATTGAAATAATATTGATGAAATACTCTTTTGCATAACCACATTATCTGTTATTACAGCATCTCCCTCTTGTTTGTTTTTTAAAGATTTTTTATCCCACCTTTCTTATTTTTATAAATAACTCAAGGCAGTGAACATACCTAATACTCCTTCCTCCTCCTCCTATTTTCCCCACAACAACCCTGTGAGGTGAGTTGGGCTGAGAGAGTGACTGGCCCTAAGTCACCCAGCTGGCTTTCATGCCTAAGGCGGGACTAGAACTCTCAGTCTCCTGCTTTCTAACCAGAGCCTTAACCACTAGACCAAACTGGCTCTCTTGTAATTTCTTGTAATTTCTATATCATTTTCTTTTCTTTTTCTTTTCATAATATGTATGCCAACCACTTGCCTGGTTTATTTGCAAACTAATTTCTTTTTTTGTTTTGTATAATTCATTTTTATTTCCATTTCTCTTAGTGTTAACATAGATAATTGTTGCTATAGAAGTTTAATTTGTTGAGAAATATTTATCTTCTTTAATTCCTCTTCTTTTCTTTTCATCTCATCCAAAATAGCTTGTGTTTTCTCTTGCTTCTTCTTTCTGAATTCACTATTATGTTGTGTAAAGTAACTGCTCATGAGAGCATTGCTTCCATCCTAAACCATTCTTATATCTCTACCTTTATTAAGATAATTTTTAAAAAATCTTTTAATTTCTTTTTACAGTCCTCCACTATTGCTTCTTTCTGTAATAGCATTTCATTTAACTTCCATCTGAAAGAACTAGGTTTCCCTTTAAATACCAGATTCACTGGATTATGATCTGAAAAGGTCTTTGGTAATATCTCTACTTTATGAACCTTAATAGTCAAATTCTTTGAAGTTCAAGTTATGTCTATTCTTGAAAAATATCTGTGTCTTTCAGAAAAATAAGTATGCTCTCTTGAATTGCTATTTTTATGTCTCCATGCATCAATAAGCTCTAAATTGTCCATCACATAAAACAAATACATTTTTGGTAGTTTACCTTGTGTAATTTTAATATTTTTCTCAGAAGTTCTGTCTACTTATGGGGAGATCACTCCAATCCAATCTTCCATTAAGCACCAATTTTCATAAGAAAAGCCCATTAGTCTGTCCATAAGTCCTTTATAGAACATTGCTTTATTCTTATTTGGGGCATACATCCCCAATATCAGAGTCTTAACCCCATGCAAATTAACTTCTACCCCAACATATCTACTAGCTTATCAGTCAATATAAGTTCTGGTTGTAGTCGGGGGGTTATGTACAAAACAACTCCATTATCAGCTTTATAATCTTGACCATGCAAACTTCAAAGTCAGCCATCATGTCCTTTGACATGATTTTTCATATTAGCAATGGGTTTGGATTGCTTGAGGGCAAATGACATGTTTGCTCATTTCAGTATAAGCTGTTAAATTGTACATGTTTTAGATCATTTGAGACAGACCGTTCATGACACATTGCTACAACCTAACAATGTGTCATGTAGAGACAGGAACTCCTTATGCAAAGAGCTTACTCTTACATTTGCTAATGAAATTAATGGCATGTGTATGTAGGCAAATAGTCAAAGTATCTGAAGTCAGTGTAACCTATTTTTATCTATTTTAGTTAAATGGCAGGGGCAACACTGGTGTTATAGTGTGTGTGCATATTTATAAGATAATAAAGTTGAATGAGAAGGGAAGAGGAAAATAGTTTTCACTAAACATTGTAAACCAGTTAAGCACAGGGAAAAGATTGTGAAAACCTGAAAAATAAATTCATTACTAGAAAAGGACACATCTGAAAATATTAGAGATATAATTCAGCTTTAAATGAACTTGACATTTTAAGCAACAGCAACATTTGCGTTTTTCTCTCTCCTTGTTTTGAAAGTGTACAGATTTGACTATATAGAATATGGCTATAAAAGCATGTCTACAATCTTCTCTGAGGAAGGTAACTACCCAAGGACACATCTCTAATTGGAGATGGGCAAGAAAAACCATCCTGATTTGCTCTGGAGGTTTAGTTTCTTTCTTCCTGTAGGGATCTGTTTTGGGGTTGGGGATAAATTGCAAATAGTGAGATGGGCAAAAGTAGGAAAGGAATTTTCTGCTGCACCCTTCAAATGGTGTTTGCAGTTGGGTCCACCTGGAGTTGGCTTCAGGGAGTTGAGAACATTGACTTATGGCCTTATGGTAATCTACTTCCTTAACATTTATTTCACAGCATTTATATACCTCCCCAATCCAAAATTAGATTATGGACAATGTGCATTGTATACAGTTTTTCAGGATTTTCTGAAATGTCAACAAAGAAGGGACCAAGTACTGTATACGTTTGGGAACAGCATATGGGAGCAATTATAGAAGAGGCCTACCTTCTGGACCACACTGCTGTTCCCTTCATTGGGGGCGGGGCCTTAAATGTTTCCCTGTAGAAGTCCAGATAGGATGGGCAGGATCATGTTTCATCAGGCAGTCCTCCATTGGCTAAACCCCTCTCCCCGCAAAGTACTGCCTTGATTTTGTTCAACCTGTTTATCACTATTGTGGAATATTTTGGTGATTTCATACACTTATTAAAAATATCAGCTGTCATGAGGATAAATATCGAGGATGCATGTTACATTTTTGCCTGCAACAAGTAGCAAAAGGAATAAAATATATAATACTGATGTATATTTTATAACAATATAATAAACATAAAAACCTAAAGGAATATTGAATATTAATTTCTATTATTTCTATTTAATTACTTTGGAAGTTCGGTGTAGGGTGCTGCTTTGGGACTTTGGTACCACTCCCTTCAAAGATGAAACATGAGGTACTTACTGTTCTTACAGAGGAAAACTGCGATTTTCTCAAAATTCCATCTATCAATTACTTAAAGGTAAAAGAGGTAAGCATTTTGTATAAGGTCCAAGGTGTATCAGGTAAAATCCAGAAATTATCACATCATGCCATTCTATTGATTAAGAGTGGAGATGTTCTCAGCGTGGGTCCCCATGCTGTTGGGTCCCCCATTGCTGCTGATCTTCAGCTCCCAGCATCTTCAGCATGGGGCCTGCTGGCATTTTGCCAATGTCTAGAATGCTATGGATTCCCTATAGTTACTTACTCTGTCTAAGGTTGTTGAGGTGGAAACATGTTTTGCAGTTTCATCTTTGAATAAAACCCTGACTATAACCCATGAAACTAAAGCACAGTGCAACATCTGGACACTAGATTTTTCCCTTTATTTTTTCAGCCACAGACAATGGGAGAGAGTCAGAAAAGCAAAAACACTAAGCTGGCATAATCTCCCTAAATGTAAAATGCATGTTCTTATATTTAGAATATTGTTTTCAGTTTTTTATTACTATTATTTTATAAAGCACCTAAATACCCCAAGATAGATAAGAGCAGATCCTGGACAACTGGTGGTATATTCATATTTTTTTTGTAGTCAGAAATTCGATGCTAAGTATTGTATGAAGCAGCTCTCTAATGAACATGTTTGAATGACTGATAAGGTGGTGAAAATTAAAACATTATTTTATCATACTTTCTAGGCTTCCTTCCAGTAGAAAAAAAATGTTGTATAAAGAGTCAATTACTTTCACCCAAAGAATCCTGATTAAACCGGTAAAGGGCAAACTTCCCTGAGCCTCATTTTAAAAACGCACAACACAAATGAGCTCATTCATTTCCAGTTCCAAGAGAGCCTTCATTAATTTGAACAAACCAATTCAATCAGTCCTCTTCTCCCCTTACCACCAAGCTGTATTCCAAGGCTTTATCACCACTCTGCCTTTCCCAAACATATCTGCTGAGGGGATCTGAAAGGGTAGTGCAATCACAGTAGGTCCTTCCGCAATGATGCTGAGAACGTCTACTGATATCCGCATATTTTCCATCAATGGCCCAAGTGTATTTGCAGGGCTATGTATGCTGGTTTCCCCAATTTGGTAACTCCCAGATGTGTGGGTAGCATTCTAATGATCTCAGACAATACACTAGGCTGCCTGGATGTGGCTGTTAGGGATGATCATGCAAAACAGTAGGCCAAGACTCTGATGTCTTCTAGTCTCTCTTCCATATCCCAACAGGCAAATTTGGCTAGGCGTTGGTTGAAGGAGGTTGGAAGGAAGATGGGTACTAATCTGAGCACCTTATGAATGGGCTTCCTCTTTGGAGGGACTAGAAAAGGCTGGCAATGGTATCGCTAAAACTGTAGCTTTAAGATACATTTGGTACTCTTATTATATCAGACTTAAGTAAGCAACGGGCTGAATTTTTCTAATTTATTATTTACATTTGTAATGCCTTATTAACATACTTCTTGAAGTGCATTTGCAGTAAATTAGAGCAAGTGCCTTTTGATTAACATTGCAGAGCCCTCTGCCTGGGATGTGGATCTGGAAAAATCAAACCAGTTACAATTTATTTCTGTCCAGATGAATGTATTCCCTCACATACCTTTATATAAAACCAACATTCATCCCAGCTATGCCACAGAACCATTCCAAGTCCAAGTATTACATAAGTATTTTGACCATTAAAAATGCAGTTAAATAGTTTCTCACGTGTTGAAATGCAACTCCCAGAATTCCCAAGTAGTTTGATGGGGATTTTGGGATGTGTAATCTAATACATTTGGAGGGCAGCAGGATTCTGTCTGTCTGTCTGCCTATCAATCAATCAATCAATCAATCAATCAATCATGGGAGAGGCTGGTTTATGTTATCCAATAATCAATGGATAAATCTAAATACAGTGTTGCACACAGGTGAATTTTTGTAAGTCAACTCACAGTAAATAAATTCATTCTAATTAATTAATATATCAAGATGTAATGTTATAAACATTATACTGACTAGAACTGTTATTAAATGTGAATCCCATACTCGATTCCCTCTGTGAATCCTTCCTGTCTATTCTTTACATTTGTTCTTTTTTTTCTTAAGATAGCACTGCTTTTACTGCTGTCTAAAACTGAAACTGTCTTTCAGAAAATAACAAAACGTCAACAGCAGGCCAAAGAAGAAGTAATCCATGGCTCTCCATATTACCAAAACTGGCCTTTGGTATTTATATTTAAGTTAACTGCTCAGTTAAAATGGAGGAAGTTCCCAATAGACCATGGTGAGTATAATTTAATATCCATATCAATATCCATATTGATATCCATATCAATGTCATGACCTAAACAGGGAGCCTTTAAAATAATATGTAAGGGGCTGCACTTCAAAAACGTGGATGGGGAACACTTTCATAATATGGAAGAGCTCATGAGAAAAATTTAATTTAATTTCTATTTCAGACTAATGTATTAACTTCTCCATGAATCTAATACTTTTCCCTTCAAAATTATAGTTGGGCAGCAAGTTTCGAATGGGTTATGAGGCAACATGGCATCCTTGGGATTAATTAATTAATTTCCAGAATGTAGAAAACTGGACAAATCAGTCTGCCCCAATTCATATCTAGACTACTACATGTGCCTACAACTGTTGGTTTGCTACCAAATAAGTAATCATGAATCCAATTCTTGCTCCTTGTAATTGTTATAATGGGTAACATGAAAAATGAAGTAATTATGTAATTTTTCACATGCAATCAGTGATGAGTAGGGACAGGAAAATGTGGAATGAAATAACACTGCTTCACTGCTTTTTAGAATTGATTATGGGGAAATTGCAGAAATTGGAAGCAGTTTGCCCTTTTAGTGGCAATTTTCTTTTGGTGTCACATGTAGCTTTACCAATCTCTCTATGTATGTTTGTGTATGTATGCTGGAATAAAATACAGCATTTTCATATAATTAAAGAAGGATTCTAAGTATATATTCTATAGACTCTATTGTATGCATTATCTACTTTTTACAAAAGCTAAATTATAAAACCTTTTAATTAACCAGTTGCTATTAGAATGACTTAGATGAGTAACCTAGAGTGAAGGAGAAAAATGATGACTTTTATCAAACCCTTTAATTAATTCATTGTTTAAAAATGCTTATGATCTACTTTTTTGCCATGAGCGTTGTACAGCTTGATTATCTGATAGTCTCACAGTGTGTTTCCCAATACTTAATAGCATTAGCCGATACAAGCAATTTTTTTTTAAAAAAAGCTAAATTCTACATAATATTTTTGTTGCTGTTCAAATAATTTATATAATTACTCTTTTGGCTGATCTTATTGAGATCATAATTTTCAGTTGCTTCCATTAACTTCTGGAACACAGATTTGTTAAGGATAAGCAAGTCCTTGTTCAGATAGGTATTATAAATTAATATCTGATGAATTTCGTAGTATTTTACAATGACATTCTTTTATTTATATAAAGAAAGATGGGAGCTCCTGGGTTGCGTCTCACATCTGTTCTGAACACAAGGGGTCAAATAAAAGCAGTCTGAAGCAGTAGAATACTGTGTCTTGCTCCCCTGAAGACATGTCCTAGGAAAATGGTCTCAGATGATACACTTGTTAAGACAGGCTTTCTTGTACATGAGATTGAATCTCTTTGCCCCTAGAAAGCAAACAAGCAAAAATAACAGAAGGACTGAAGACCCCAGTGCTAAGGAAAATGGAGTTTCAAAAGTGCTAAAAAGCAAAAGCAAAGATTAGATCATTCAATTTTACTTTTATGTACTGTTGAGATTCTCTCTCTCTATTTGCCTTCCTGAATGAAATTATTTCCAGCCAGCATTTCCATTGCTGATCAAATATTTACTCAACACAACGTTTAAGCTAGTTTTCTAAATACATTTTCAGAACCCAGACAGACAAATTTACTTCTTCATTTGCTGTTAGGAAGACCTCTTTTCTCTCTCTTTTAATGAATAATTTCCACGTTCTTTTTGCAGATTTTATGCATTGGTTTCTCAATAGTTTTTTGACCGAGGGGATGGATTTAATTTTTGCTGTGTAACCATTAGCCTTTCATTTACCACTCATGTTTTTGTATCTATCTTGCTTTAATATACAGATATTTGTGCTCTGCATATTGGAATAGCAACTAGTATTATAATTTCTTGGAAACAGATATTTTTAATTAAAATTAAGAAGGTTAATTACTCCTGTCCCATAATGCACAACATTCAGGGAGGTATGTGCTAATCCTTTTTCTTTGAACCTGGAAAATGATTAGCATATACAGCAGGTGTAATCACATGTAGCTTTTATCTTCACATTATGTTCATCTGACATTTAAATGAATGTCAACCCTATTCCTTATTTGCCAGTAGGAATCTACCACCATTCCCAGTAATCTAAGTAGGATTTTGTTATTCTTTAACAAATTATTGAGACATGTATGAGCAGGAAAAGGAAGGTTTATTGTACACTAGACAACCCGTGACCTGTTGGGTTCATGTTTCAGAGATATTTTCTTACCTAAACAGAGAAGCAGAATGACCAAAGGCAGGCAAAAAAGTGGTGGGAACAGGAATGACTTCCTGCCAGCTTCCCCATTGACTTTCCTTGTGGGAAGCTGGCAGGGAGTGTTGTAAATCTTCCTTCCTTCCTTCCTTCCTTCCTTCCTTCCTTCCTTCCTTCCTTCCTTCCTTCCTTCCTTCCTTCCTTCCTTCCTTCCTTCCTTCCCCCTCCCCTCCTCTTCTCTCCTCTCCTCTCCCCTCTCCTCCCCTCCCTCTCTCCCTCGTGCACCCCTACCACCCTCCCCAGCCCGTACCCTCAAGCACCCTCCCTGACCTACACTGCACCCCTGTGCACCTTCTCTGACTCACACCCTCGTACACCCTCCCCGACCTGTGTTGCACCCACCCACACACTCCCTGACTCTCACCACACTTTTCAGGCACTCCCTTGCACACTCTCACACCCTCACTGACCCACACCATGCCTCTTTCACACCCCTGTACAACCTCCCTGACCCTCTCCACACCTCTTGTGCACCCCCTCCCTCCCTCCCCTATCAAGCAGCAGCCACTTCCCTGCCTGCTGGCCTTGGACGTGCAACTTCCTGCTGGCTTCCCCACTGACTTTGCTTGTGAAAAGCTGTCAGGGAGCACTAGAAATGTTGATCACATGACCACAGCTGACTGCAGCAGTGCTGAAGCAGCAGCAGCACAGTGGTGCTGAAGCGGCCAGAAGTTTGCCAAATTTCAGTCCCACGGGGGCCATGGGTCCTGGATTTTGGACACATTCTGTAAATCACCCATTTGAGGTTCAAAAATTGTTGCCCTACGATGCACCATTTCACCCAATTGAAGGTTACAAACAGACATGGGAGTTTTAGTAATAGATTTGTTAATAAGAGAAACCACATAACGTGAATAGACTTAAATTATGGAATGTGTTGCACAACTATGGAGTTGTAATTTGGTTGCCAATGTGATAACAGAAGTATATGATGGAAATAATTTATCCATGAAAATAAATGGTATGTTTCATGGATAATTCAATACTGAGCAGGGAATAAGACCAGGAGGCTTGATATTATCCCCTTGATAGGTTTGCAGATAAATGTACAGTGGTACCTCGGTTCACGAACGCATCTGTTCACAAACAATTCAGTTCACAAACAGCTCCGGTCGCAAAAATTTGCCTCCGTTCGTGAACGCCGGATCGGGTTATGAACAGGATCCATGGCCATTTTCCCTCCCGTGACATGTGGTCGCGGCTTCCTGTAGGTGAGATCGTGGTGGCAAACAGATGTCCTGTGAAGCTTTTTGGTGTGCTTGTTAGCATGGCTCCGAAAAAGGTGCAGAGCAAGCTTGGTCAGAATAAGGGTTTGAAGAAAATAACCATTGAATTGAAGAAGGAAATTGTAGAAAAGCACAATCGTGGTATTCGTGTGGTTGATCTGGGCTCGGAGTACAAGATGGCGAAGTCGATAATCTCGACTATTTTGAAGAATAAAGATGCCATCAAAGGAGCTGATGTGGCAAAAGGAGTAACGATGTTGACCAAGCAGAGACCACAAGTGCTGGAAGAGGTGGAAAAACTTTTGTTAGTGTGGCTGAATGAGAAACAGCTGGCAGGTGATAGCGTTAGTGAAGCTATGATCTGTGAAAAAGCCAGGAAATTGCACAGTGATTTACTGCAAAAAAAACCCTCTACAAGCGCAGCAAGTGAAGAATTTAAAGCCAGCAGAGGCTGGTTTGAAAAATTCCGCAAGAGAAGTAGCATCCACAGTGTGACAAGACATGGTGAGGCTTCCAGTTCTGACAAGGCTGCTGCAGAAGCCTACAAGAAAGAATTTGAGGAATTCATGAAGGCAGAAGGATACGTCGCTCAGCAAGTGTTCAACTGCGATGAAAGAGGGCTCTTCTGGAAGAAGATGCCAAAGAGAACCTATATCATGCAGGAGGAAAAGGCACTGCCAGGGCACAAGCCCATGAAGGACAGATTGACCCTTTTGCTGTGTGCGAACGCAAGCGGCGAGCTGAAGATTAAGCCACTACTGGTGTACCATTCCCAGACCCCTCGTGCATTCAAGGAACACAATGTGAACAAGGCCAGACTGCCTGTCATGTGGAGGGCCAATGCGAGAACTTGGGTCACCAGGCAATTGTTCATGGAGTGGCTGCATGAGGTGTTTGCACCCACAGTTAAAAAATATCTTTCTGACAACCAACTGCCTGAAAGGTGCCTTCTTCTGATGGACAATGCCCCGGCACACCCTCCAGCCTTGGTGGATGATATGGATGCCGAGTATGACTTTATAAAGGTCAAGTTCCTCCCCCCCAACACGACACCTCTTCTGCAGCCCATGGACCAGCAAGTGATCTGCAACTTTAAGAAGCTGTACACAAAGGTGCTCTTCATGAGGTGTTTCAGTGTCACTGAAGAAACATCCTTGACTCTGAAAGAATTCTGGAAGAAACATTTCAATGTCCTCCACTGCATCAGCCTCATTGACAAAGCCTGGGAAGATGTCACCTACCGGACCTTAAACTCAGCCTGGAGGAAACTGTGGCCAGAATGTGTCACTGAACGTGACTGTGAAGGGTCTGATGCAGAGGTAGTGGAGGAGATTGTGTCCATGTGCAAGACTATGGGTCTGGTTGTCGATGGTGCAGACATAGAGGAGCTTGTTGAGGATCATAAGGAGGAGCTGACCACAGCAGAACTTGCAGAACTCCAGAGTGAGCAGCAGAAAGCGCTTGGTGAGGAGCATTCCACTGAGGAAGAGGAAGACAGGGAGGAGGTTAGCAGTGCCGTGATTAAATCCATTATGGAAAAATGGAATGAGTGCCAGGACTTCTTTGAGAAGCACCACCCCAACATAACTGTAACGAACAGAGTGTTGAATCTGATGAATGATAACGTGGTCTCTCATTTCCGGAGGGTTATGCAGCGCAGGAAAAAACAAATAACTTTAGACAGATTTTTCCCCAGAACTGAGCATGCAGCTAAGAGACAAAGAAGAGGGGAAACCCTTGAAAGAGATCTTCCCAATGTCCTTTTGGAGGGGGACTCTCCCTGCAAACAATAACTGCCTCCCCACCCCCCTTCCTGTCCTCCACGCCAGAAGTCGCCTCGAGCAAGGTCAGCGTCCTCTCTCTTTATACTGTGCTGTACTGTACTTTGTTTCATGTTTTTGTGGTTTAAAAATAAATACATATGGTTCAGAACAGATTAACCTTATTTACATTGGACCTTATGGGGAAATTTGATTCGGTTCACGACCATTTCGGTTCGCGACCAGAGTCGCGGAACGAATTAAGTTCATGAACTGAGGTTCCACTGTATAAGGACTGTTTGTGGTGATGTTAGAGATGCTCTTGTTGAGAATGGGACATTACTGTTTATGTATTTTTGCCTGCAGACAATGCTGCTTTGTTGGCTGAAAACCCAAATGATTTGCAGCAAATGTTAGACTGAATAATGCAACAAGGAGTATAGATCTGAAAATTAATATCTCATAGACCAATGTAGCTGCACTTGAGAGGGAAAATGGAATGGACCTTTGCAAGTTATATTCCAGTTTTCAGCAAATCTTGCTATTAGTTCTGAATCTGCAAATGAAGATTTCCACTGTCCTTACAACTGGAATTGCAACTATTATTTAATCTTGGTTCTCAATCTGGTTTTGAAGCTAGATGTAAATCATTGTTTGTCAGTTCAGATGTAAGGGTAAATTCTGGCTTATGCCAGAGCCAAAATAAGTAACTGAGCACAATAAAAAATGGAAGCACACGTAAACCTGCTTTTGGTCCTCCAAACATGGTATAAACAGTCATTATGATCAGTCCTAGACATCAGGGATTATGAAATCAGTAGACCAAGAATATTTGAGAACCCAGCGTTGGAAAAGATGGATTTAAAGAATTTGGAACACTGTATATGTTCTGACTGTAAATACTGGTCTAACAGTGTTTTGAAATATATTCAGCCCAGGTATTCTGTATTCATACTAGGTTGGTCTGGGAAAAAATAAGGAAAAAAAAGATCTTTTTAATAGCTTATGAAACATTTATTCCACCAAGTTCACATAGGACAGAATTTCATAGTCCCCCTTAGAAATGTACAAACCCATCTTGTGATACTTAAGAACAGGTGTCTGGCATATTGCTGTGGTTTAATTTTCCCCCTTTTCTTGCTTTTGTATGAAAACACTTCCATGAAGGCATCTAATATTATGTACCTTTAATTTGCTGAAATGTTTTGGGATGAAAGGTGCTTCATAACTGTAAAATATGACTTTACTTCACTCTGCTTAATTGGGACAGCTGCTTTATTGTAAATCTCCCAGGAAGCAGGTTTAGCCTAATGAAAGTTAGCTGCTTGGAGTTGATTCTTAAAGGGCCTCATTTAGTATAGATTGTAACTAACACAGCATGGTTTAATACACATCCAGTAGCTGAACAGTGCTAAGTGATTCTCAAAAGAGAATCTTTAAAATATTCCAACTATTGTCTGTCTATCTATTATCTATCCATCCATCCTATTTATATACTGTCCAATCCCCAAAAGCACTAGGTTCCCCCATCATAAAATAATACATTAATAGAAAAGAAGAAAAATGCAAAAATAAATTTAAAAATGGATCATTTTTTAATTTGTGCTTGCAACTCTATTTCCAATTGGAGCATCCCCTCCTCTTGTGTTTGATGGAAGAAGTGCATCTTTCCTAAAGCCCAGGAGAAGCAAGACTGATTGAATCTGTAGGAAGGGAATTCCAATGTGTGGGGATGGCTACAAACAAAGCCTACTTCCAAGGCCCTGTGAGATGGCAATCATAAAGGCATGGGACTTGAAGGGAATTGACTCTATTCACCCTGGTTGGATGCGCAGATTAATACAGGAGAAAGTGGTCCCTCAGAAAATCAAATCTGGACCCATATAGGGCTTTGACAGTGACAACTTTTTCCAGGGCAAGTTTATAGGAAATTAAGAAACAAGGAAGAAACTTTGAGACAGGGGTAAGAAACCCAAGGCCCACAATGACTAATGTAGCATCGCAAACCATTAAATAACAGTGGTGTGATTTGCTGTGCCATTATTATTCTTGCGAAAAAAGAAGTAGGTATGTGAAGTTTTAAGCTGTCTATAAAGGAAGTTCAGATAATCTCAGGACTAGCTTCTAGAAAATGTAATGGATTCAACTGTTTCTTGAATAGCTGAGTCATCAAGTTTGAATGGTAAAAGCTCAGCTTTGAATATTTGCAAAATTCTGTAGATTTTTTAAAACGAAACATGTCTGCCTATTGGTGCATTTTTATACATTATGTGTCCTTTTGCTACACAATTAAACATTGTACTTGTCCCCCCCCCCCCCCCTTCACTGTGAAAAACTTCAATCTTTTCATCATTCTGCCAGACTGCTTTTGGCTCAGCATTAGTGAAAAGGATTTTCCACCCTGTGCTACAGTATAGCTATAGTGTTTGACTGAAGAGAGCAAAAACATTATGTCCTGCAACATTTCAGCAGTTACTTAGGTCCATCCAGTCCTGAGTGAGGAAAAAGACTTAACAAGCAACAAACTATTGAACAGATTATGATTACAGTATGCTTCTGGCCCTTCCATTTAATCTTTCATTCAGTGCTTGTATAGATCTCTAGTTGCTAAAACAGGAAAACTGTTGTTTGTTTATCTCTATAGTAGAGGCTATTGGGTACATGCCAGCTATTTGGCACTATCTCTAGGATAGTCTTTCTCAACCTGGGCAACTTTAAGATATGTGGACTTCAACTCCCAGAATTCCCCAGCCAGCATGCTGGCTGAGGAATTCTGGGAGTTGAAATCCACATATCTTAAAGTTGCCCAGGTTGAGAAACATTGCTCTAGGATGTCAGGATGCATCCTGTCTGCTCTAGTTACAGTATATTTTCTACCAAAACACAGTTCTTTCCAAGCACATTTGCTACATTTTCTTGCAGGATTAGAGACAAATTCTTCAACCTCTGACTCTTTTCATCTTGTACATCTCTCTTAATGTTAGCAATAGTCCTGCATTATGTAATGCTACCTACAACTGCCATTAGCTTAGCTGCTTTGATGTCAGAGACAAGAACAGCATTGGAGTAGACAACCGATCATTGAAGGATGACTTAAGAAATTTTAGAAGATTTCCACAGTCTATGAGCAACGTAAACAATTCATTTTTACCCCAAATTATAGGAGTAAAAGTTGGGGAGTTTTATTGGTATCTAATGGCAGAGCCAGATTGGTGTAGTGGTTAAGGCACCAGACTAGAAACTGGGAGATCATGAATTCTAGTCCCACTTTAGTCATGAAGCCAACTGGTGACCTTGGGCCAGTCTCTCCCTCTCAGCCCTAGGGAGGAGGTAATGGCAAACCACTTCTGAAATCTAGCCTGGGCTAGGGGCTTGTCCAGGCAGTTGCCAGGTATCAACAGTGACTTGAAGGCACATGGAAAGGATAGGTATATAAAGACGTGCATTTGTTCATACTTGTTATCTCTCATATTCTACCTACTTCTACCCTCTTGATGAAGACATCTCTGAATGTTGGTAAAATATATATTAGAAGACCTTCACTGAATGAAACACACATTTCAAATACATTTCTAAAACTCAGTAAGTACAATTACTCCCAGCATAGAAAAAGCCATGTTATATTCTCGTGCTGTGAAATATAAAAAAGCCTGTCATAGAAAAAGATAAAAACATTTTAATTCAGTGCCACAAGTGTGGTTGAATTTGTAGCAATTCAAAATCAGACTTTTAAATGTTCAGTACTCAAAATGGCCTCTCCCTGAATGAATCAACCTGTCTAAAACTATTTTTAAAAAGTCTCTTTCCATCCTATTTGGGTCCTGTTGGTGAATTTTAGTAAATTGATGAAGCTGAAACAAATGAAATGTTCACCCTTTCATACTGATGTGATGTGCAACAAACTGACAACATTTTTTTGTTTTTTAAAATGTATATGGTTCGCAATAAGGCATACAAATGAGTGCAGTTGGATAAGTCTTGTTTCATCATATTTATAGTACATAAAACAGTTGAAAAGTAAAAAAAATGAATTGTTTAGCTTAGACTAATTTAAGCTCAGATGAAAATACTGTCAATTAAACACTGACTTGACATTTTTTCAGAAACCTGATAAGATAAAGTTAAGCTACTGTGTATAATTAATCAAATAAATAAATAAATAAATAAATAAATAGAGAAATCCTTAAATCATGGTTTTGAATTCAGAGGGGGCCAACCACCATAATATTGTAGACTTACCCTGTCCTGAAGATATCAGGTTATATTTTCTCAAAAAAAAAAAAAGTTATTATTTCTAGCCTGAATAAATCTAGCTGCTACTTCCAACTAATGTGTTGGATTCAGCCAACCCCTGGTTGATAAAAGGTCATATTCAGCTCAGTGGCTTATATAGTTATGTATGTCCATTGTTTTGGAACAGAAATTCAAAATAAAGAGCAGGAGGTAGAATTCAAAAACTATTTGAAAAATTTTATTAATTGCTGACTGCAGTGGAGAACGGGTAAAGAATAAGGGAGATCTTAGCTGGCTGTCACAAAATGACTAGCCGGCGTCACAGTTGTGTTGTCTCCTCACTGTAGTTCTAGGATGTTGTAGAATTTGCAGATCTGCTGTCAAAAATGATGTAGTATGTTGCTACTTTTCTTAAAGGCCTTATAAATCAGATTAATGATATCTTCCAAAAAAATAACCTCGGCTAAGTGGAACAAATTATGTTTATCTCTTTCTTTTTCTCTTTTTAATGTGGTGACCTTCAGCTATTGCCCAAAACGGAGAGAAAAGATCTTAAAACATTGTATGCACCAAGGTTCCCATCCCCGCAACTGAGAAATTAGTTTCAGTGATTCTTTAGCTTGTGATATCTGGGGTCAATAATAGCAAAAGTATAAATTTAACATTTATTTAAAATTAGACACAGTGGTTTTTCCAAATACAAAACATTGAATCACATCCATTTTCAGAAATAATACTTTTACTACATTTAGGTTATTATAGTTTCCAGCCCCACTTCATCATTTCTTTCTTATATAAAATACCTTGAAATATTCATAGTCCTCTCTTTTTCTGTTTCCTGGAAGGATGCAGCCATTCCACACACACTTTTCATTTTTCGCTTGTAGGACTGGCAGGGGTGTTCTCAGTGACGTCAAGATAATTGTGTTTCATGTAAAAAGGGTGGGGCTTTGATTGCATGGTTTGACCACCATATTGAGGTTTTTTTTACCTCTCCTTGCAGACACCCTTGACTGCTGGTCTTTCCAGGGCGGGTCCAAGACCTCTTACTGCCTTTGTAGTGAAGCTCCCCATCCTCAGATAAAAGTGCATTGTGCACAAAGCCACGCACATCACCACACATACAGGGCAGCAAATATCTTAATGTTACCAATATATTATAAAAATAATTCATTAAACAATTAACAATTTAATGTCCTTTTCTGACTTACATTTTGTTGCTTGTGGTTTGTACTTTTTTTGAACATGTGGGCCTTTGAGTCAGTCTTGACTCCTGCTGATTGCCTGGACAAGTCCATGTGGTTTTCCTGGTGATATTTTCAGAAGTGGTTGGTCATAGCCTTTTTTCTATAGCTGAGAGAGAATGACTGACCCAAAGCCATCCAGCTGGCTTTGTACTTAAAGCAGAACTAGAACACACAATGTCTGGTTTCTAGCATGATACCTATAACTGCTCTACCAAACTGGTTCTTGGGGACTACTTAGTCACATTAACAGGTAGGGCTGACTGATAAACCTTTGATATATTGGCAACTATTTGCTATATACCAAGCTTAATTTCCCCACACCTCTAACTGGATGCTGGAGTCTTCCTACTCTCTGTCAGCAGGGTTTTCATAACCTTTTATATTAAAGAGAATCAAGGCAAAATTATCTTGAGTTTCTTTCTCACTACCTCCTCATCCTAGTAGACGTTTATGTATCAGTTTTTGCATTCCTTCTTCAAGATTAGCTCTGTACTTCTCTACAGTTTTATAATTCAGTAAGATGTGTGAGCTGATGGCACTACCTTGATAGCTGAAAATGCAAAGGATCTGCAAGTTTTAATAATAAAAGGAGCACAGTGGAAAAAATGGGTCTAAAATTAAACATAAAGAAGACCAAACTAATGGCAAAAGGTAGAATAGCCAGCCTTAAAATTGACAATGAAGATATCAGAGTGGTGGATAGCTTCTGCCTTTTAGGATCAGCCATCAACAGTAAAGGAATATCAAGAAATAAGCTACAGACCAGCACTTGGTAAAGCAGCCATGAAGGCCTTGGAAAAAAATATTCAAATGCTGTGATGTGTCTATACCTACAAACATCAGAACTCTGCAAACCATGGTATTTCCTTTGATGCTCTATGGAAACAAAAGTCGGATAGAGGCAGGATAGGAAGAGTACTGATGCTTTTGAACTTTGGTTTGGAGAAGACTCCTGAGAATACCAGGGACAGCTAAGAAAACAAACAAATGGTTCATTGAACAAATCAACCCAGAGTTCTCACTTGAGGCACAAATGACCAGGCTCAAATTATCATACTTTGGACATATTATGCAAACACGTAGCTCTTTGGAGAAGTCTGTAATGCGGGGAAAAAAGAAGAGGAAGAGGACAACCAGCAGTAAAATAGATGAACTCAGTTACAGTGGTGATGAGCGCACAGTTGGAAGATCTGAAGTATTAGCTTAGGAACAGATTGTCATGCAGAAAATCTATGTGTTCTCTAAGAGTCGACAACTATTTGATGGCACATAATTAATCAATCAGGTTGCGTGAAGCCAGGCAACTGAAGCCAAGATTCAGGAAATCTTGGCAAAGCAAACCATAACTTTGTGCAATATGTGAGCCCAGTCCCTGCCCTTTTCTCGATGACAATCTTCTACGTTATCAGAATTCTTATTGTACAAGTACTCCTGAGCTATGCTAATAATCTGATAACCAAAAAGGCACCTATGTATTATATCTGACTGGACTCCCGTGAGCTTATTTGAGAGGTGGGGTAATAGCCAAAGCCAGTCTTAATCACATTGCCTCTTACTGGCCACAAAATAATTTAGGTCATCTGGAGTGCATTCAAAGAAATGGACAGAGATAACTTGTCAGCATTTGCTGAATGATAAATAGACCCCCAGCAGCAGGGCACACATTGTCATTGGGGGAAGGTGATAGTATGAACACTCCCTCGGTTCCTGGCCTTAACTACACTACAGTACCGCTTGGCTGTGTTTTCATCAGGGGAACTTTAGAATGTACAGTTTTCAAAGTATATACTTTGAAGGTGAAACATTAAATTTAAATGCAGCCAAAACCACTCTCCTTTTTTGTGATACAACTAAAAGCCTTTTATTCTGATATAATAAAAAGAAAGTGAATCTTGGTGGCAAGGACATTACCCTTGATATGTTCAGGCATGCAGACTGATTACATATTCTCTCAGCGGATAGCTAAATGTAGCAACACTCATATTTGCTCCCCATTGGTTTTTACATGTAAAAAGCCATTTAAACAATTTTACTCCTGACTTTTATTTTCACGATAAGCTATAATAAGCATGAATTCTCCACTTCGAAGCAGCTGGAATTCTTAATTCTAAGAAATGCAAATACTGCCTCTTCTTCTTTATTATTCAGAAAGAGCACTTTTGACTTCTTAGATGCTTCTCATATATATGTATGAACCTGTAGTTTGAAGGTACTGAAGCTCATTCTTTTGCACAGGGTCAGGAGAAGGCTTAGTCATCACTTAAGATTAAGTGGCTCACAAAATCCCATGTCCTGGGCCAACGTTGTTGAAGGGACACATATTACAAACCAGTTTTTCTGAAGATAGTTGGGCATCCATGAAACTTTCTATGTCTCCAGGATATTGAAAAGTTAGAGAGTTCAAGTACATATCTAAAATTGGTGGATAGTCCCAGTCTCAAAGACTTGTTTAACTATAGGATTTGACACTGCTATATATTCAGATCTAAATGATCATATATAGTCCTGCTCGGCACAGGATTTGATTTTCTATTATTTAAGAAAAGAAAATTTTAGAAACAAACCACACTGAAAAAAGGTGAAGTGAAAGATGAGGAAACATATTAAAAAGTATCTTCTGGAAATTATTTCCTCTCACTTGCATCACCAGTGCTAACTAGCAAACTATCACATTGCTCCCATTGTATTGTCAAAAATACATTTTTTTAAGGTTGGTTGTTTACTCGCAGACATTTCATTATAGAACTAGGTAACATCATCAGTGCGTGTTTGCTGATGAACTCACATTGATGATGTTACCTAGTTTGGTAACGAAAGATCTGCAAGCAAACAACCAAGCTCAGGGAGCGCCAAGGACTCCACAGTTCAAACCTGAGCTACAGATATTCTCTTCTATTGGAAAATTTTCTTAGATAGACATATGACTCCCTAAATGCCCTACGAACAGTCACTCATGCCCTTGTTATCTCCCAGATAGACTACTGCAATGCGCTCTACATGGGGCTACCCTTGAAGAATATCTGGAAGCTTCAGCTGGTCCAGAATGCGGCCGCACGAGCAATTTTTGGGGCCTGAAGAAGGACCCATATAACACCATTGCTCCGTGAGCTGCATTGGGTACCGGTTTGCTTCCGGGTCCAATTCAAGGTGTTGGTTATCACCTTTAAAGCCCTACATGGCATGGGGCCAGGTTACCTGAAGGGCCGCCTCGCCCCCACGATTTCAACCTGTCCCACCCAATCTCACAGAGAGGGCATGCTCCGGACCCCAGCGGTAAAAGAACTTCGATTAGCGGGGTCCAGAAGGCGGGCCTTCTCTGCTGTAGCCCCCGCCCTTTGGAACATCTTGCCCCCAGACGTGAGTCAGGCCCCTTCACTCCAGGCCTTTCAGAGGGATTTGAAGACTTGGCTCTGCCATCTGGCCTGGGGGGGGTGGTAGGGAGGATGTCAGAACTGGGGTTGGCTGGCCTGTTAGCGGCCTGGTGTGGCCTCTATTGGCCTCTTGGATTTTTTAGCCTTTTTATCTTTATCTTTGTAACTCTGGTTTTTATAACTTTTAATTATGTATTTCCGATTTTAGTTTGTTGTAAGCCACCCAGAGTCCCCCGTTGTGGGGAGATGGGCGGGGACAAGTCAAATAAATAAATAAAATAAATAAATAAATAAATAAATACAGTCAATTAAAGCTTCCCAACCTCCATCCATGTTGTGGTTTAGACACATGTCTCTACACAGCTGGCAACATTCACAATGTCAGCAAAATTCATTGCTAAATTTGATAACTTTTCGAAAGCTTGGGAAACTATGGGCTTGTGCACTTAGCACATTTAGAAAAAGAACAGATGCAATTATGATTCTGCCACTGTAATTGAGAGCACATTAACAGTACTCTGGTAGAAAGCTTTAAGAACATAGTGATCCGTGTCCTGCTGGTGTGGGTATATACAAGAGGCGGCATATTTTCTTATTGTCATTTATTTCATTGTATAGATAGTGAGTACAACAAAAATGGAGTTATGGGAACATTGGCAGGGTCTTGATCTGCTTGTGTGCTTGTAGCTTATAGCATTTATTTTACACATTATTACATTTATTTAGAAATTTGTGTCTGTGCCCTTCTTTAGAACATTTTCAGTGGACGCTTACATTGCATATCTTTCTTCGTTAAGCCCTAAAAGATTTCCTTTATTTTCTTTTCCTTTTGCCTGGAATATCTAAAAGATGTTATGTATTCCAAGCAAAAGGAAAAGAAAATAAGGGAAATTATTTAGTTTTTCCTGCATGCTGTCCTTTGGTCCAAATATTAAGAGAGGACCATCACTTAGTTGTGCCTGCAGAAGGAAAACTTTTGTTCCAGATATCTGGAATGTACCTTGGTTTATACTCCATCAGCACTGAATCAATTTTGTCTGAAAGCAACCTTGATAGAGGAGTTGAAAAAAGAGATATGAGCTGTGCTTGCATGAGACATTAAGCTAAAAAGCTTGGTTAACCTCCCCTGCCCATGTTGCATGCTGCTCCTGTTACAGACTTTATGCATGACTGTGTCCTCCAAACTGAAGTTGCTGCAATTTAGGGTATCTGAAACCAGGACTTAAAACCAAGATTTGTGGTAGGGTTCCAGCTTACAAAGGCTGATGTAGTAATAAAGGACTAAAATTCTGTAAATCAATATCCTGTGTACCCTTTTCAGAATTACTACAAATTGCAAAGACGGGACAGTTGCATTTAGAGATGAATTTACCAAGTATACAACTACATTTTCTGTTATTTCTGCAACACCTGTCTGCAACTCCTTAAACAAAAATGATGTTTTCCCAGAATTGGACTGTAACTGTGTAGGGCATTCCTGGGAAAAATGCAGATGCTTTAAGAAGTTGCAGACAGGTGCCACATGAATGTCTGCCACCTGCTCAAAAACATCTTTCTGCCTTGGAATCAAAAGTGCTGCACACCTTGATTTTATCAACCTTTCTCAATCTGAAATTCTTCAACTGAAATGGACATTTAATTTATTGGTTTTGTGCCATCAAGACTCTTAGTGCACATAGATAGACCTTCTCCAGGATGATCTGTCCTACAACTCCCATATTTTCTATGGGAGTTTGCTTGCTGTGAAATAAACCCTAATTTGACAAATGGGGCTTACTCCTTAATAAACTGCAAATTGTTTAGTACTGAAGACTTCATTTCACTTTTTAAAGGCTATACTGTCTTCAAGCCAATATATATGCAGTGCCCTGGATTCTACAATGAGTGAAGACATGGTATGACTAACCCATGGTTTATTGAGTAAACCATAATTGCATGGCTGACTTCACATGAAATGTTAAGGCATAAATTATAGTTTGCAAATCACAATCATTCTTTAAATACTTCCCCAATGAGGCCTCTTCTTTCTGTTCAAGCTGGCTTACATGCATCTAAGAAACATTCTACAATTCAGGCCTATGCAGCTAATTGGGCTACTTTCCAAAATTTGCATCTGTATTATATGAAAAATACATCAACTGCACCATTGACACTGTTTTATATTTTTGTTGTCTTTAACTTTCTTTTTAAAAAATGTATCATTGTCTTCTCTCAAAATTTAGTTACTTACCAAAAAAGTTGAAAAAGAGAAAAAAGAAATGTATTTTTAAATTATTGTTAAATTTGCTCCACTTATATTTTAAGTAGCAAATACAATGGAGATTTTAATATTAAGTAATGAGTTCAAGATCGAAACCTCTATTATACAACAAATACTTTAATGTGAGTCCTAGTGTTTGTTTTTTTCCTTCTCCCAATGTTGTACTCAACTTTGGATGAAAATGCCAGATAATTTTATGCTTGTAATACCGATATCTAAAATTATAACTAGTAGTGTTAGTTTTTTTCTGTTCTCTATTCTCAGTATGCTAAGCTATCTATATGAGTATATTAATAATCTTTAATCATATTATATAAACATCACTGTGTCGAATCAAACAAACAAAAAAAGGATTCAGTTACTTAAATGTTGCATCAGACCTGATAGGCATGGACAACTTTCTGCCTCTATGATAATCTGTAGCTCTTCCAAGGACATTTCAGACATGTCCTTGATCTCTTCCAAGTTATTTTCCTCTTCTTTTTTTTTTCAACTCTGCCAAGCATAGGTTTTTTTTTTTTTAGTCCATCATCTGAATACAACACATGTCTAAAGTTGCTGTTTGCTAATCATTCCTTCAAGGAAGCAATCAGTCTATATTTAGTCAGTATTGGTTGACTGGTTCTTCTTGAAGTCTTACAATACTCTAGAAATCATTTTCAAATGCATAATTTGGATCCATCTATCTTTTTTTTTTCCAGTGTTCCAGATTTCACAACCATACATTATCACTGGAGAAAAAAAGTTGAATTATGCTGACATTTGTTATCATACATACATCCTTATCCTTATTATGATGTGGTCTAAATATGCCATTGCCTTCTTTTCCAAAAATTAATCTCTTAGCTTTTGCAGCACACTGTCCATCTTTATTACTGGGCCCAAGAAAACAAAACTATCTACCACTGTCACTTCTTTGCTATCAACTGTAGGTTCACTAAGCATGCTTTCATTTTCTACATCTTTAATATATTTTCTTTTTTATTTTCACAATGAGCTCTGAAAAGTCTCCTTTCAGCTAACAAAGTGGTATCAACTGCATGTCTCAATGTTTTGACCTCCAGTTTTGACTGCACCTGTCTTCTATTCTTATATTTTCTGTACAAATATGCATTATTGTCTCACTCCCTTTCCTATTTTGAAGCACTCTATTTCTTCCTACACAGTTCTTACATTATCTTCTTTTTTATTATAAATGTTCCCCCAAAGAATAATCAGGTATGTTGACATACCTATTAGCCTTAATATATCCCACATTCTGATATGATCTACAGAGAATATCTGTAGCTCAGGGTTGAACTGTAGAGTCCTTGGGGTTCTCCGAGCTTGGTTCTTTTCTTGCAAATGTTTCATTTTTTATCATTAGTATTTGAACAAGAATTCATAGAGAAAAACACTTATTTAAGTATGCTGACGGAAGCTTTTTAAGTTGTTTCATTATAAGAAAATCATTCTCCATTCCTTCATTGTGCTTTAGAGTTTCCAGCTGAATTTGTATTGTTTCTTGAAGGAGCTGATTAATACTAGATTATTTTAAGCAAATGATTTTAAAACCCGCAAGTGATTTTAAAAGGCTCAGCATGCGTTCAGACAACTTGGTTTAAGATTATTAATTGTATAGAAAAAATATTTAAATCCTTGTAATGTTGATAATTAAATGGAAAGGGATAACGATCTTTAGACTTTGCCAGCTAAATTTAAAAGATGTTGCGGATTAGATCCAAAATGCCCATTCTGTCTGTGTATAGTTCATTCATTCACAGATGATCCTAGGAACCTTCAATTCCATTTTATCACTTCCAGTTTCCTGAATCACATTTACATTGTTCCAGAATTTCTACCAGCCCTACAAAGCAACTTTTCAGGAGGTACTGGGGAGAAGAAGAGGGAAAGAGAAATCAGAATAATGTTCTTCATGTTCCCCAGTTGTTCACTGACTGAGATTCTATTGATCAGTGTTCTGATCTAACCAAATGAACTAGAAGATGTTTTGTAGAATCTGGACCTATGCACAAATAGGCATTCAGAATTTTACACTAAATTTATAGGCAGACACCCGGTGTGGATAATTTCCAGGGGAAGGAGAAATTTCTCAACTGTTTCTCAAAGTCATGGCTCTCTATTACCTGTGACTGAAGCACTGCTATTAAAAAATACCAGTCAGTAGAATTCCCTTATGTAGTCTTTCCTGGAAATTTAATTGGAATATGAGAAGGGCAGGCCAGTTGAAAAAATGATTGTACAGTTAAAGACAGGACAGGATGTTCATATATAGATACCTCTTGGCCACATCTTTAGTAAATAAGCACAAGAACATCCCAGCCTACCCATTGGAATGTCTCCAAAATTCTATTTTCTTTTGAAAGAACTTCTATAATTCTTTTCTTTCCTGAACTGGATGAGAACTGATGGAATAGAACACAGGAAAATTTAGCTGCCTAGTACTACTGGATGCCCAATGGGGGTGAGGGAAGTGAAGAAGAGCTGTAATAGAGCATTACTGTACTGCTCCCATTTCTTTTAGTACAGCTGGTGCATGAGATTTAAATCCATAAATATAAAAGCATTGGGTGTGCAAATATTCTAAAGTGAGCCTAAAGTTGATTCCCAGTTTGTTTAGGATTACAATAAACTCAGGTGTTCCCCAATAAGCACAAATCTGATATATTACATTTTGAGACCAACTACTTGTTCTAGCATGAAATGGGATGGATTCAGAATGATTATGTTCATTCAGTATGACTAAACCATTCCAGAAGCAGAAAGGGGATGAGGGGGAAGGACCCATCCCACATTCTATTAGCATCTAGCCTAGATTTTTTAAACTAAACACTGTACCTAATTTAAAATCTTGGGAAGTGACTGCCACCAAGCTTTACAAGATACGTCTATGTTATCTGATGTAAGTAGGATGACCATTAGTTTACTGGATTGTCTGGATAATCAGTTGGATAAATTGATTACTCTTAGATCAGGTCTAGGCAGGGATTGATATGTCATGCAAACATAGCCTTTATGGATAGACATGCTAAGCACATTTTGCATCCTTTGTTTTAGAAAAAGTGCTGTTCCATTTTGTATTCCACATTCAGAATTTTTGACCTTATAAAAATGTTGTATGAAATTAATTGTTGAGAGCTGGGGTTTTTTTTTTTTTAATCTAACTGCATGACATTTCAGAATTGTGTAATAAAGCTATTGAGTTTATGGGGGACAGAATTAGACTTTATGGTAATCTTGCAGAAAAAAATGAAGATAGAGGTGCAAATCATTAGATTTTCTAGTGTTGCACTCCATAACCCGGTATGGACCATATGCTGGCTAAGAACTTTGGGAACTGTAGCCCCAAAATAGCTGCATAGCACCACATTAGTGGATTGTTGTTCTGGTCTTTGGAATACAGAAAATGTTTTTCTTCTTCACTGATAATACTACAATATTGGATAACAGGAGCCCTATTCAGGCATTTGTCTTAACACCCATAGATCTTAAAATGGGGAGAGATGAGCATCTGCTTCTGCTTCTTTCTAGTCTTTATATGCTTAGATGGGAGATCTGATGGGGAGTTGTAATTGCATTACAATTGTACAACTCTCTGTGTGATCTGGAATCTGACTAAAGCATTTTCCAGTTTGGGCTGTAGTCATATTTAAGCAAATGAGGATTCATTTCTCCATCAGTTCTCCTGCCTGATTTTTTTTTTTTTTTAATGAGAAAAAGCTCCAGTAGCATATGAAGTCTTAAAATCAGAATTGTTCCTATACTGGAATAATGTTTCTATAGAGTCTGTTCTGTGAGGGAATAACATTCACTTAGTAGCTAGCATAGTGAGCAGAATCAGATGCAGATGTCTCTCTTCAGCATTTCTCATGGACTAGACATACAGTGAGATCAAAACTTTGCACTGACTTCCAAGGAGGAGCCAGCTCTAGATCACCTGACTTGAGTGACTTTCTCCTAGGAACTGGCTTCACCCAAGTGAACTGGAATATAGAAAAGGCAATCTGACAAACTGCTGGACAGCTAGTTGTTGAAGGTGTTCTCTGTGCAGAGGCTCTTTAATCACAGATTCACAACAGCTGGTTTTGTTCAACCTGCATCATTCTCAAGGAACAGCCAGAATAGGGCAAAGAAGGCCTCAAAGAAGCAATGAATCCTTATATTCACTGGTGAAAACACAGAAACATGGATCTTTGGGTAATGACTTCAGGGAGACCTCAGTAGATGAAAGGGTATGTCCTGCTGGACTGGATTAGGTCAGTGGCCCAGATGTTCCTTATCTTCTGCTTTATGGCCTATCTGAACAATTTTTTTTCAGATCATGTAATACCTAGATGGTAGGTACTACTTTAAGTATTTTCCCAAAGTAATGATGAAGAACATGTGAGTCACTCAACTTTTTCCACATTCCTGGATTTTTATTGTTATTAAGGTAGGCTCCAGATATACTGTATGTACAGCATACTTGGAACTAGTGACTTTATAAGATAAATCTTATGTTGTGAAATGAAGTTTAATTTAAGAGAGATATTTCCAAGTCCCCCTTCTTTCCAATCCTGCTTCAACATAAAAGAGAATATACAATATCTAAAAAATATCATTTTTGGTTAAACTCAAAAACAGCAAACACGCTGTTCTTTGTGTAATGTTATTATCAGATGGGAAGAATGTGTTCCTCAAGATGTTTATTACTAAAGATTAACATCATCCTTTGGATGTGTTATACTATTATATGATAGTTATAGTGTTATTTTAATATAGAATCCCCACATGGAGTTATTTCTTTTTTTAAAAAGTCTACTTGAGCCTTAAAGTCACCTTGGCCTTTACAGTACTGTCAGTGTTTTGTTGTCAGTTGCCAATAAATCTGGGTTAAATGATGAGTGGTTTTCAGTTCCTAGCCATTTTGCATCAATGAACAGTCACAAAGGAGCATATAATGGCAACATTACATTTGGAAAGTATCTGCATTTATTATTGCTATTTTTTCCAGCCATGGAAAAATGTTAGGTGCCAACTCAAGCTGAGCAATCCAGCTGGTGTAGAAAAATCAGATTCATAGCTTCACTGACTTCAATAGAGCTTTGCTCTTGTATGTGTACATCAAATAAAAGTCTGCAATGACTTTACGCTACTCCTGTTCCATGGAGCCTCTGTTCTTCACAGCTGTTCAGTCTGCCCACGTTATATGGCTTCTTCCCCTTGGTTTCCATATAGACTCCCCTAATGAACAGTATGGTGCTTGTGTCACTGTTTTCATTATAGCAAATGTATGATTTATTTCATGTAGTAATTTCATTAAGCCTTTTTTGTGTCAAAAAGCCATAACCCACATACACACAATCCTTTCCTCCTACTTCAGTTAGTCAAGGTTAATACAAAGAGCAATGGACAAAGTAGAGTGTCATGTTGTTTTGATTGTGGTCTGGCTCTGAAACCAGAAACCACTTTCCCTTCCAGAAGATTTATTCTGGACAATTTAGGGGCTACTCTTGGTACGACTAGATCAGCTTGGTTCAGAGGAAAAAATAATATTTCAGTCCTCCCCAAATGTTCTGCCTCTGGAATGGAACATTATTTTTTAGTTAAATTAATTCGTATATTATTTAATAATATCATCAAACATTAAAAACACATTTAATTGAGAAAAACAGAATAAAAAACAAAAGCAGGGAGACAGATACATGAGCAACAGGCAACAATTTACATTATCTATATACAATAACTATATCTACCTATATGAAAAAGCATGGAACTTTCCAGAACCAATGGAAACAATACTGTGGATAATTAACATGGACAGCCCTGGGTGATTCCCTCCTCTATTCTGTACCATTAAAACAATTTCATGGATGGGAAAGATCTATCCAACACTAAATAGCACACTTGTATTCTGGGTAGACATATACAGAATGCATTCCAGACATACTAAAGAATCTGAATGCTTGCATATATGCAAAATGTTCCTATCCCTAGTACAAATATAGCTGGAATATAGTAGTCTAGGACTAGGGACAACTTTATACACTTCATCCTTATTTCACTTTGGTACTATTCACATCACTTCATATGTACATGTTATGATGAGCTTGGAAGCATGATATAATACACTATATTTATTCCATTCACGTCATTTAAATTATGGAGTGGGAAACCTCTTTACACATACACACACACACTCAGAGAGAGAGAGAGAGAGAGAAGTAATTTATTGTTATTTTTATTGTTGCAGTGCTCATGAAAGAAGGAGAAATAAGCAAATATGTAGGATTCATTAAGTCTGGATGTTGCAATGCTTACCGAATAATTCCGGCTCTTGTAAAGCGACCTTTGGGGAAAATGGTAAGGAAAAAGATCTTCCTCTAGGAAATTCTTCTTTTGACCAGGTTGGAATAGGGAACTTATGAATAAGTTTTTCAATAGGGAGCTTTTTATGAATAAGAAAATGTGACGGTATTGTAAAATTATGAATTGAACAGTATAGGTCTTACATATTTTAAAATATGTAAGACCTTAAGGAAGAAATAAATAACACCTTGCTGAAGTAGTAATTTGTATGAACCAAGTTCATTATAGCTTTGTGTTATACAGATTTCTCTCACACATGGAAGTTTAGCGTTGCAAAAAAACATTTTTAGAATGCTGCTTTAAAGCATGAAACTACATTTCATTGCCTCTGAGGAAAAACATTCAGGAACAAGGTATCAATACAATCATGTTACTTCTCATAAAATAAACCCAAGAGACATAACATTATTATTTTGATGAGAGAACGGAAATTGACCTACTAGTTGTTGCCTGGTGACCACGTGATAGATATTTTAATATGTTCTTTGGGCTTTATCTGTTTAATGGATTTTTGGACCACCATTTGATGATCATGTGAATTGAACATCAGAATCTGCTAAACATATGGAACCCAAGCTTAACCTTAATGAGCACAATGCAATCAACTGTGTTTATCATTATCTGTAATATAAATTGTGGGTTTTGCCTTCTGGAATACAGGAATTGGGGCTTTTAATCCATGAAAGAGAGAAGGGAGGTACGTATAGCTTTCCAATTCTCAGCAATGGCTTCGTACAGTGTCCTGTATACTTTTATGTGCCAAGGAAAAAAAACTGCATTCTTCTGTATGGATAAATAGAGTACTGGGTGGACTGTAACTGTATGGACAGATAATGAACAAGTCTTTGCTGCTCCTTGATCATTTTTCCATTCTGACATCATTTCAAATTTGATTTTTTGGCTTGTGCCTACATCAAAATTGGGTGTGTACACATAAGCATATATACTTGCACATGTGTATGATTGCAGAGAAGGCAGTGAACTCAGGCTCCTGACCACAGCCTTTTATACTCAGAATGAAACCTGGATTTTATTGTGGTACATGTGAAATACCATAAAGTTGAACATTCTAATGATGGATTGTGACTGCAATTTACATGCATATTTTGTGAATGATCCCTCTCTCTCTTCCAAACCCTTACCATTCTTGGATATGTAGCACAAAAAATAACTTGGGTTTGTGTTTTTAAATAGGTTAAACAAATGAGACAAGTTCTCATTGGCCAATTATGTCAAAAACAATCCTTTGGAGAAGTGAGCATTCTTCTTCAGACACCATCTACATATACATTGAAAGCTGCAACCCCTGTTGAACTGGGACTTATTGATGCTACAGATGTACTTGGTAAATACAAATCTCTCCTCTCCTCTCCTCTCCTCTCCTCTCCTCTCCTCTCCTCTCCTCTCCTCTCCTCTCCTCTCCTCTCCTCTCCTCTCCTCTCCCCTCCCCTCCCCTCCCCTCTTTTTTTCCAAACAGAAGTTTGGTCCACCTAAAAGAAGCAGAATCCAACCCTAAGTTTATGACAATGGAAAGACTTATCAAATGGTTTGCCAGAGTCAGAATAAAATATGATAGATAATATGAATGCCACAATCAAATTATGAAGTGGATAAAGAGAAATTAGAGACAGTGCAAACTGGCCTGGCATAACTTCTTCCTGTCAAATGCATCTTGTTTCCTAGAAATCTGTGCAATATATTCTAGATGCTCACAATCTAATATTTTATTCTGAATAGAAATCTATTCTAATATTTTCAGGTGGTGGGGAGGGCAGACTGGCTATGTTATGTTATTTATTTAAAAGACTTATATGGCCACCTATCTTATATGCCACAACTCTGGATGATTCACAGAAATAGCAATAAAAACCAAAGTAAAATAATAAAACCAACATCTAAACAAACAAACAAATCCCAGTGCCCTAAGCAACATTCCCTAGTACACCAACAATTACAATCACTGGGCTGGGCTCCAGCCTCACCTTATCCCAGTTTTGGAAAAACAGCCAACTTTGTAAGGCCTTCTGGAAGGCTGGCGGCGGGGGGGGGGGGCACACTTCCTAGACCCATTAGATGACAGCATTTAAGGGAAGCAACCTGTAGTGCGCCCACTCTGTTATGTGACAGTCTGTACTGGATACTTGTTTTTCTACCTTTTGAAGATATATACAACATTCAGTATCTTTTAGTGTCTCAGTTCTTCAGGATTTCTCAAAAATTATTGTCAGTGCTCTAAAGGAGTGTCAATCAGCTCTTTCAGCATCCTAGAGTGGCCCTGTTTTCTACAGGAGCACAAATCTGATAGCATGCTAATGTCTAGGAGTGGTAAAATGCATATTTGCTTTGCATATGTATCTATAGAAGGGCTTATCTCTTTGCCTCATTACATTAAAAGAACCCTTTGTTAATGGTTTCTGTTAAGATGGCTGCATGTTGATAGAAATTCTAAGGCTCGGATATGTTTTTACATTAAAATAAACATTTAGGTGAAGATTTCATGTGTGAAACTGTGTCTGCTCTAATGGAAAGTCAGAGAACACCATATTACAACACAGAGGAGAGATGGGTCCTTCAGTGGATTTGAATATTATTTGAAAATGAATTCTCTGATGTCGCAATAGTTGTTAAGACTGATTGTAGGTCATAGAAAACACCATGTGAAATGCACCAATCTCTCTACTCCAACTCACCCACCCACCAAGCTTGATCATTTTTCAGTTAAAGGATATCATAACATGGGTTTTGCAAGAGCTGCAGAAATTGTTTTTGCAACATGTGCGCATGGATATGAAACACCTCTTTCTAGATCCATCTGTGTCTTTTTTTCAGCTGTGTACAGCTGTTTTGGAAACTTGTCCTGACTATCTCTTCATTGGTGTGCATACACAAGTATTTTGCTTGAAAAAAAAAATGAAGTGGGTGTGTTTGTTCACACATGTAGAGGCATTTGGGAGCAGCTTCCAAAGCAGCTGTGTATTTCTGGAAAAAGATGATTCAAAGACAGGCTTTTTGTCTGTGTTTCCCTGCACTGTTTGGCACCTCATTTGAAGCATTTACCCAATCCTAATAATAACCCAGTTTTGATACATATATTTTTGTTTGCATCAACCACTATGTCTTTAGAAAGCATTTCCTTCTTTCTCTTGAACTGGTCTAATCTTGTTATATGAAAATAATATATATTTATTAATATATTTTACCCTTGAACCTAATCTTTCTCCAATATAGCTTTAGTAGCGAAGACAGAAATAGAGTTGCTGGTAGAGTACATATTGTTCATGTGGAAGATACAAGACCAAGTCAGGATTAATTGACCCTTGGTGTCATCCCTAGAGTTGCATCACAGTAGAGATGGCAGTACTCCATCTAACATGCTGCCAATGGTATTATTGTTCATCACAATGATGATGTCATTGAGGATGTACAATGATCTTTGCTACCTTTTCCCTGTTGTCAGGATACCACAGCAACTCTTCTCCCACCCTCTTTGACTGATCTGAACTCAGTATGTGCTGACCTTCCTCCATTATAATGGACTAAGTGTAGCCCTGTTCAATGACTGGTATCACCAGGTAGGTGTGGAAAGTGCTTATAGTAATTAGAGAGCTGCTGCCAGCATTCAGTTAGCTGGTACAAGACATTTCCTGATATTTGATCTGGCAGTGATTCTCCAAAGTATCAAGCATCACTCTAGTAGGTGCTTTTTTTGAGACTCTAAGAGGTCTGGGGTAGAATAAGCAATTATCTTCTCATTGCACATTAATATAATTTTTCTCCGTTGTTTTTCTCCATTGAAGTCAGGGATCGTAAATAATAATGAAATAACTCTTGGAATTGTGTTTTAACGTTTGAGTTTTATTGCCTTGGATGAAAAGAATCAGGTTTTATCTGATTATTTCAAATGCTGAAACATATTTTGGATACCCCCTCCCCTTCTTGAAGGAACAGGAGAAGTTTTGACCATTAATTTAGACCAGTGTTTCTCATACTTGGCAACTTTAAGATGTATGGACTTCAACTGCCAGGGGAATTCTAGGAGTTGAAGTCCACACATCTTAAAGTTGCCAAGTTTGAGAAACACTGATTTAGACCCTTCTACAGTAGTTGGAAATATTGGAAAATGAAACCAGGATTAGCTGCATGCAAAATACATACTATAGTACAGAGCAATGGTGGAATGTGTCTTTTTGGTTGTGAACAGTGATTTTTGAGCTGTCACTTATTTCAGTTTCCCAGGGCATAACCCAGAGATAAGAAAACTTGCCTTTGCCCATGCATTATAAATCCATGCATCTTCTGCATTCAAAAATGCAATTTATGGGGCTGTTAAAGCTAGAAGAGAAATAGTATTAGTCAGTTTGTTTCATACTTTCAGGTAATTGTTTCATAATGCTTGTAATCAGAGGTGCTTTGAGCCTTGTAATAATAACATTTTATATCATTTGAGTTGCTTGTTAATCTTCGGGCCCCTGGCTAAAATTGAATGCAGATGATTACATTCTCCTCTCAGTTCCATTTACTGATTGAATTGGAAGCAGTTTTCTTCAGTTATTTTCTTAAACTATTGTTGTAAACTGCTTTAGTTCCAAGGCTGCTCTGTAGGTAAAGCTGTGTTGATAAATCTCTGAACTCTCCCATGAGGGAAGCTGAAACAAGTTTCTCAACCATGGAGGAATATGTGAAAGCCCAAGTTCAAAGCAACACAAAGCCAAGCCAAGCAAACTCTTGTTCAAATGTAAATAGCAATTGTTATTTTTTCCTTCTTCCTTATTTCAAGAACACTGAAACATTCATTTCAAAATCCTGCAAATTTCAAGGCAAATGCTGGGAGGACTTGTGCAGAAACCAAAATGTCTCAAGAGGAGCCTGGCTCCCAGCATTTACTGAAGCCACATCAAATAGAAAGGATTCTTATTTAAACATTGTCAAGGCTGAATAGAGTTTGCTTAAGATTTGTGAATCCCTTTGTATGTCTTCTTACCTTTACCTGAAGCAAATGTCCCTTTTGATTTTTCATTTCTTTCAACTGAAGTCTAGTCTCATGATGTCATGTGTTCTAATGCAGCTTAAAAGAAGAGGCAGACTAAAGGCAGCGAGCCATGAATTTTGTTTGTTTCTTTCTTTTTGTGATGAATAATAGTAATAATAAAGAAAATGTGTTCAGATTTGCTCTCAGTTATGAGATCTGAAACGCCACACATTTGAAAAGAATAAAAGGGTTTTTTATTTTATTTTTAATAACTGAGTTATTTCAGATGTTATGTAAAATATATTGCCAGTTGTAGCAGACAACATGGCTCTTGTATGTTTTAATAGTTGTCTGGAATATTAACAATTTTCCTAATACTTGAGGCACTATAAGATGTCAGATTCCATTAACTCTGCATTAAAATAGTGGATCCCTTGTCCTTTGCACATGAAACTTCAATTTCTATAATGATTTAACAGTACTAGAGATGTTTCTAAATGAGACTTGTGCCACACAATTGCCCTGCCTTATTCTCATTTTATAAAGGATCTAGATGATATTGTCCTCTACTTGAAATTCTCCCATCTTTTTCTGCCTATTTTTTCTGTTCACGAGGAAATCTCCTAAGGATATATGGAACAGCTGGCCTTTGACTAGTAATGCTACAAGCCTGCCATCTGAAGTACCTTGAGATAACGGCTCAAAAGATTTAAAAAAGACATAGGACTAGATTCCAGTCCCTTAAGAATATACCCTAATACCCTAATAAAATCCCTCTTCATTTGTGACATCAATCTTTATGATAATAGAAATTAGACTCTCATGGTGCAACAGAGAGTATTGTAAAGATGTTACTCCAATACTCCTTGTTGTTCTTATTGGTCCAGGTGTTGCAAGATACAAATGGGAAAAAATGCAGGCGTTACAATGTTTCCTGTTAGCTTTCTGAACCAAAAACTTTTCTTTCTCACACATGTACCAGTATATAGCTACCCAATTCAAAGTCTAGCCAGCTTTGAGTTCCAGAAAAATCAAGACAGAAAATCTACTATGCACTTACCTTGTTCTTTGTAATGGCTGTACCTCTTTTGTAACTTCTCACAAAGTTTTATTTTCTTCAGAAGTTTTGTGGAACTTTTCCCCTTAAATACCATCACCTCATCCCATTCTCATAGGGACCATTTTTTTTTTAGTGAACAATCCCTTGCTAAATCTTAAAAGCCTCTATTCTATTTTTTTTTTTTTTCCACATGCTGCATAAACTGAAAAGTTTAGAACGAACCCTCCTGCCTCTGTGGGATGTACTGAGTTGTTTTTATAACTTTATCTTCTATATATGTCCATTCCTTCACATAAATACACAGCACAACATATATATGTAGGAACCAAACAACTATAAATCAGTATTTCACTGATTACAAAATAGTGACAATGACAAAATCACACAGGACACAAAACAAACAAATCTATGTTTTCATCCCTTGACATTTTTTCTGAAACTTAAAGACAACCTCAGAAAAAGGATATATTAATATGGCACTAGCAGTACAGCACACTTGGATAGTCTTTAATCATTTCCCCACCTGAAAGCATACACATCCATTTATATATGTGTGCTACATACACTTGAAACACACATCTGCTAGTATCCCCACTTGATGACTATCACAATTAACAGTCCCCAAGCTATAACTTCAGGAGTCTGACTGGAATCCATCTTATGAATAAACATGGTCTTTCTTGAGGGTGAAATGGTTTCCTAGCCTTTTCTTATAAATTTCAGGGCAAATAGTACCAGTTTAAAATATATGAGATCTGCTTAATTCTTACCAGTGGTCTCTAGGAAGAAATAAATAAAGTTACTCATGCTAATGTTCAGGCTAAGGGTACTATCAGGTTCATTTTCCATATATACTATTGCTCTTTTGGGACAAAATAAGAGACTAGATGTAGCGCAATAAAAGTAACTAGATAAACTTTGTCACACTCTGTATATGCATTGAAATATTGCCTTCTAGCTTAAATATATTTCATAAAATGAATTATTTGCCTTTTCCTTATGAGAGAATAACTCCTCAACTCAGAAATAATCCGTATCTCCGTAATTTAAATCTATACTACTTTAGAAAGAGTATATTTTGCATCTAAATAACAGCGGTGTAACTATTTTATCCATCTAGTGCCCCTCAGATGTGATAGGATTAGAATTTCCAACAAATGGTTATTGACCATGCTAATTGGATATTTTGAGAATTATAATTTGCTAGGCTGGGAATGGCTGGCATAGAAATTTGAAATTTGAAGAATATTTTTACAGAGGATGAATGTGTCATGCATTTACAGAACATAAAAGATTTCTGCGAGTTATATATGCATTCAGAATATCTGCAAGTATTAGTTAGTTGATTGGCAGGAAGAAAGGAGAATAAATTTTTCCCTATTTCCTCTTTTCCCTTAAAAGCTGATAGAGAATTTAACCAGTTGTTTTGAAAGGTAAAACACACATATAGCTTCAACAGCTGGATCATGGCTTTGGCTAGCAATTTCTTTTTCCAAATTATTTACATCATATAATACATATACATGTACACATACACACACATTATATGTATATTCAACAGATACACACAAACATCTGTTGAAAATCACAGTAAGCATTAGCTACATTTTCCCATTTGAAAATCCTGTTTTAAAATCTACTCAGAGTAAGTTGAAATGAAAGGAAGTTTGCCATTTTGGTCAACAAAAATTACTCCAGCTTTTAGTTCACTGGAATTCCCTTCTTGGTACTTAAAAGCACCATACATAAGAATTTGACTAGTGGTAGGATAGGCTGAGTGATAATGATTCATCCAAGCCTTAAATATATTATTTATTTAAGACTACGTTTACATTGTATTTTTAATTAATTTTATCTTCTGTATAAACTGCCCAAAGTCACTTTTTAATGAGATGGGTGGTGACACATTTGATATATAAATAAATATAAATAAAAGAAATAAAAAGCCTCATTTAAGAAGCTTCATTGAGTAGAAATGTTACAGTGGTGTTATTTTTCTTAGTTATCAAGTACATATTTTGCTGCTGTACACATTGGCCCCTAACAATGTGAAACCTTTTAAACTATTTCATTATTATTAAGAAACAATTGAGATCTACATCTATCATTGTCTTAAATCATAATATGGTTTCCTTGGTTAAGATTCTATGGGTTAATTCACCAAGGAGGTACTCCAGGGGAAATTAGTAAAATTGGTCCAACCTTTATTATATTTCTTAAAATATGTATGATTTTAAGTAAATATCGTCAATTATTCCTGGAAAGGGAGAAAGGAGCATACTCTTCTAACCACATGAAATTGGAATTTTCTCTGCATCATTTCACTTAGATGGTTCTATCCTTCTTTTTCCTACATGGAAATTTCTTTTCCAACAAATGGTGGAAAAATAATAAGGTACAAGACTTTTGTGGAAGCATCCAAACTCCATGGGACTCAGTTGGAGGTTGACTTAAGCAAATACATATAGGGTTAGATGATGCCAGGAAATAGTTTTAGGACCCCTCAGTACTGTGTTTCTAAGTGCAGTTACTCCTTGAAATAGTCTATTTCCCATTTCTTCCATAAGAGCGGGCTATATTTTTCAGGAACGTCCATTTGCAGGCGTCATTCATTTCTATTTGCATCCTCAAAGTGACCGAGGTATGTTGAACAGGGAAGGAAGTGCTAAATGGAGAAGAAGATTTTCCTTGATGTTGGGAGATCACTTTGCTCGGGAGCTTATATTGGCAGAAATCTTTTCAGTGTAGTTTTGCTTTCTCTGCCGTCGGTTTCAAAAGGAGGAATGGAGTGGCCCACCAGCATCTCAAAGATTATCTTTCCAAGAAGTGTTCTTCTTATTCAATTTTTCTTTATCCTTGATTTCACACAGATGTACTTTTAAAACATGGCAGATTGCTTGGCTGATAAAAAAGAAAATAAGGCTGGACAGGAAGCTGCTGGTAATGTTAAAATCAGTTTAAGTGCAACCAGGGGCTCCATGGAAATCCAAAGGATTTCTAACACTTATTTCATCCTCTGTTTTGTGACACAAGGAACAATTTAAGCAACTGAAAAGTTGAGTAATGGCTGCTACTGCAGGAAATAAAATTAAATGAAGAGGGGAAATCAGGAAAACTTATTTTAAAAATCAAGTATAGGTATGAGAAATGACATAACTGCGGTTTGTATGATGGATGAACCTGGCAGATAGATTTATTTTAAAGCAGAACGATGAAGCAATATGTGTACTCAGATGGCTTTTTCACAATAAGCCTCCTGTTTTTTTAGATAGTAGAAATGATTGTAGAAAAAGACAAAACTCCTTCTAAATAGTTATTCCCTAAGAAATAAAATGTTCTTACTGTGGAAAAAATTACTAACCTAATTCAGTTATCCAACACAGAACTTTGTCTTCTGACAATTTCTGCAATCTGGAATACCATTTTTTCCATCTCCATCTAAATGTACATATTACAATTTGTAGAGTCACCAGATGCCTCACCTATGTATATGCTGCTGTCAGAATCCTCGCAAGATTTTATAATAGATTATTATATGGCTAGTTTAAAAAATGGTTTTTTTTGCATGCTGCGGTTCTGCCATTAGAAAAGGGGAGGGGGAGTAGGAAGGAGAGACCATTTGAAGCAGATGGTTCCTTATCACAAGCCCTGGAATGTTCAAGGCCATGCCAGCAAGGGAATCAGAAGACAAGAACTAAGGGCGATGGAAGGGGAGGGAAAGTAAGAAGGGCAATGTAAGGGGGGGAAAGAAAGAAAAGCAGTTTTTGGCGCGCTTTTACTCAGTCTCAGCAATGCTTTGGATCTGTACACTTATTCTTAATAAATGAACTTTCTTTTGAATCAATATTGGTTGCAAGGAAAGTTACTGGTTTTAAGATCAACAGGTGGCAGTTCATTACATTTTGCTGAGACTCCCTGTACAGACTTCTACCAGGGAAATTACCCTGAGGGGAGTCACAAGCCTCACGTTAACCGGGACCAACCGAGCAACGGGATGGCTGATGATGTTATTGAGGAAGAAGAAGAAAGAAAAGTCCCTCCTCCATTGGAAGTAAAGGTGATAACCCAGGGGGAGCCGGTGCAATCATCACGCCCAGACCGGACGGGGATGAAAGCAACGGCGACGAAAGGACGGGCTCCTTCGTTGAAAGATCGCATGGGGAAATTGGAAGGGCAGATGGGGTCCATATCCGATGATATGCGAGCTATAAAGGCAGCGGTAGACCAACTGCTCGGAAGGGGATCTACACCTCCCGCACGAGAATCGGCCGCCACACCAGGAGGCACGGAGGTGGCAGAGCAGTCAGCCGAAGATGAGACCTCCAGCGAGGAGGAGGAGGATCTCACACCTAGCAGAGCCAAGAAGAGCCCGATGCAGCAGCGGGGCATCTCCATGAAATTCGGGGGAGATGCTGAGCAGCTGGCTTGCTTTATCACCCAGGTCCGGATCTACATGGAGGGCTACGGGGGTCTGTTCCGCAGCGAGGAGGAGAAGGTTTCCTATGTGTCCAGTTTTTTTGAAGGTATGGCTGCGGAATGGGTGGTTGGCCTGCATAGGGCGAAGGACCGGGCTTTAAGGAAATTGGAGGATTTCATGGCGGCTCTCTGCGCGCGCTTTGAAGACCCGTGTGTGGCGCTCAAAGCACGACGCGACCTGGAAAGGCTGAAGCAGGGATCCAAGTCGGTATCAGAGTACGCCTATGAATTTCGGGGCTTGGCTCAAAGGCTGCCTCACGTGCCAGAGGAGCTCCTGATTGAGTTTTTCCAGAGAGGCTTGCAACCCGAATTGCTGCAGCGTGTGCTGTGCCGGGGTTTCCCGAAAACCTTTAATGAATGGGTCGCTATGGCCGGCGAAGTGGAGGAGCAATGGCGTACCATTGAAGCAAGAACCCGACTTCCGCCCTTACCCGGTGCAAAGAAGGCGGCGCCCAAGGCGAAGACCAGCGCTCCGAAAAGTAGCGGGGGCCGGCGCGTCTGTTTCAACTGCGGGGAGCCGGGGCACTTTGCCGCTGCGTGCCCTAAAGCGAAGACGGAGCAGGGAGGCAAGAAGACGGAACGGAAGGGGCCGAAGTCTTCAAAGCCCGGCAGGAAGGAATCAGCGGCAGCAGGCAGCGAGACGGGAGCTAGAGCGGCAACACGCGGCGGTGGCAAAACCCGGAAGTTGTCAGCTCCGCTCTCTCTCCGACAGGCGGCTGCTCTTCCAGAGAAAGAAAGCAGCTCACGGGAGGAATCGGACAGCGAAGAGATGGGGGTGAGTCCCATTAAGATTTGGGTGGAACTAAGGGTGGTGAGGACTAATCGGAGGGCAGAGATACGGGCGCTGATAGACTCTGGCTGCTCCCGAAATCTGATTAACCCCGCCCTTGCCCGGGGTTTGGGACTGCGCTTAAAGAGACTCAAAACCCCTGTGATTTTTACCCAGCTGGACGGATCCCCAGCAGGGGGAGGGCCGGTGGAGTATCGTACAGAAGAGATTGAACTAACTATGGGGGACCATAGAGAGACTATTAAATTCCTAGTGACTCCCATGGCATGCAACCCAGTGCTTCTGGGCATGAACTGGTTAAAAAGGAAAAACCCAGAAGTGAACTGGGAGGAGAAAATCTTGCGTTTCCCGAAGGAGGGGGGAGTGGAAGTTGAAGGAATTACCGAAACGTTGTCAGATGAAGAGATGTGTGCTGTGAGTGGGGAAAAGGCAGTGGAAGCTGCAATCCAGATTCCCAAGCAATACCAAGATCTGCAGGAGGTGTTTAGCGAAAGGGAGTCAGATCAGCTACCCCCCCATCGTGCCAGTGACTGTGCCATAGAGATTGAGCCGGGGGCTAAATTTCCAAGGAAGAAAATGTATCCAATGACACCCAAAGAGTTGGAAGCATTGCGGGAGTTCATTGACAAGAATCTAAAGAGGGGCTTTATTGTACCTACGCATTCTCAAATTGCTGCACCGGTGCTATTTAGGGAAAAGAAGGATGGCTCCCTACGTTTGTGCACGGATTATAGAGGGCTAAATGCCATTTCTGCTGAGAACAGGTACCCACTCCCCTTAATGAAAGACCTGTTGGCCCATTTATCCAAAGGGAAAATTTTCACGAAGCTGGATTTAAGGGAGGCATACTTCAGGGTGCGAATACGTGAAGGAGACCAATGGAAGTCCGCCTTTAATACGCCTCTGGGGTGCTTCCGTTATGAAATAATGCCGTTCGGATTAAAAGGAGCGGCGGGGGTATTCATGCAACTTATAAATGAGGTGTTACAAGAGTATTTATACCAGGGGGTGTTGGTTTATCTGGACGATATCCTGATTTACACTGAGACCATGGAGCAACATGTGCAATTGGTCAGGAAGGTGCTAAAAAAGCTACTGGAAGCTCAGTTGTATGCCAAGCTCTCCAAATGTGAATTTCATAAACAGCAAATTGACTATTTAGGATATAGAATTTCGCATCAGGGAATTGAAATGGACCCAGCAAAGGTGAGGGACGTCATAGGTTGGGAGGCTCCCAAAACCAGGCGTCAGCTTCAAAGTTTCCTGGGCTTTGCTAACTTCTATCGGCAGTTTATACCCAACTTTGCACAAGTAGCACTCCCACTCACCGATTTGTTGAAAACCAAGGGCAAGGACAAGGCGAAGGCATCAAAACCTGGAGCCCCCTTAGCCTGGACTAAGGAGTGCCAGGAGGCGTTTCAAAGTTTAAAGCGTCTGTTTACGGCTGAACCAATCTTAAAACACCCTGATCCAGAACAGCCATTTGTCATACAGGCAGACGCTTCGGATGTAGCAGTGGGAGCTGTGTTGTTGCAGAAGGGGGCAGGGGGGGAACTGTTTCCTTGTGCATACATATCCCGGAAATTTTCAGAGACTGAGAGACGCTGGTTGGTGTGGGAAAAGGAAGCGTTCGCAGTACGCTGGGCGTTAGTTTGTTGGAGGCATTTGTTAGAGGGGTCACCCCATCCATTTGAAATTTGGACTGATCACAAGAATCTAGAGGCTTTGACTGCACCGAGGAAGCTGTCACCAAAGCAAATGAGATGGGCACAATATTTTCATCGATTTAACTTCTCCCTGAAGTATATTCCTGGGGGAAAAAATTTTCTGGCAGATGCTCTGTCTCGATTGCCTCAACACAATAGCAAACGGGAGGAAGTAATCGCTCCAGTAATTCCATGTACCCAAGCAGCCCTAAGAGTGGTCACTAGAGCTCAGAAAAGAAAGGGTGAAGGACAACCAGAAGGAGAGTTATTGGTAAAATTAAATGCCCAGATTGCTCAGGATGAGTGGCTCAAAAGCAACAGCCAGTTGCTAGTAAACAAACAAGGGGCATGGTGGTGGCAAGACAAGCTATATGTCCCTGCAGACGCAAGAAAGTGGGTTTTGCAAAGAAGTCATGACAGCAAAACAGCTGGGCACTTTGGTTTTGTGAAAACATTACATCTAATCAGACGTCAATTTTGGTGGCCAACAATGAGAAAAGATGTAGGGGAATATGTAGCCACATGTCCCACGTGTGCTATGGCCAAAAAGAGAGGGGGCAAACCAATGGGACTTCTACAGTCAGTAGCAAACCCTGTAGCTCCTTGGAAGCAAATAAGCATGGACTTTATTGTAGACCTGCCTGAAAGCAACAAAAAGACTGTTATTTGGGTAGTTACAGACCTTTTTTCCAAACAAGCACATTTTGTGGCATGCCAAGCCATTCCATCAGCACCCAAATTGGCTAAATTATTCATACAGCATGTCTACCGAGCTCATGGGGTCCCAGAACGAATAATTTCGGATCGCGGGGTCCAGTTTACTGCCAAATTCTGGAGAGCGTTCCTAAAACTACTGGGGGCATCGCAAGGCTTGAGTTCGGGGTACCACCCCCAGACAGCGGGATCATGTGAACGTCTGAACTCAGTATTGGAACAATATTTGAGATGTTTCATTAACTACCAACAAGACAATTGGGATGAACTGTTACCATTCGCTGAAGTAGCTTATAATAATGCAGTGCACCAAAGCACTGGTCTCACCCCTTTTAAAATAGCTACAGGACAAGACTTTGTACCCATCCCAGAACTACCTAAGCAGACCACTCAAGTCGCTTCAGTTGATGAGTGGATCCAGCAGATGACACAAGTGTGGCCTCAGATTGCTGCCTCGTTGCAGGAGGCCAGAGCTACATACAAGAAATTTGCAGATGCTAAGAGAACACCAGAAAAAGACTGGAAAGTAGGAGATAAGGTTCTTTTATCTACTAAACATCTTAAATCATTACAACCTTCCAGAAAGCTCGCTCCAAGATTTATAGGGCCTTTTGTCATCGATAAAGTAATTAATCCAGTTTCACTACGATTACAGATGCCTGCCACCTTTAAAAGAATCCATCCAGTATTCCACTGCGACCTGCTTAAACCATATAAGGAGTCTTCTCAGTGGCATCCCTCTCCAGTACCTCCTAAACCATTGATGGTTGAAGGAGAACAACATTTTGAAGTTAAAGAAATACTGGACAGTAGAAAGCACAGGGGGGGGGGGGGTTCAATTTTTAATTCAGTGGAAACATTTTCCCAAATCAATGGCTGAATGGGTTGACAAGAAACATGTAAAGGCTCCACATTTAGTTAAAAATTTTTATGATGCTTATCCTACAAAGCCTTAACAATTAGATTGGTTATTGTATTATGTTTCTCCTTGCTTTTCCTTTTAGAGTGAAGAAGAGGAATCATCTGACTGACATCCTTTTCTGTGGAGGGGCAGTATGTCAGAATCCTCGCAAGATTTTATAATAGATTATTATATGGCTAGTTTAAAAAATGGTTTTTTTTGCATGCTGCGGTTCTGCCATTAGAAAAGGGGAGGGGGAGTAGGAAGGAGAGACCATTTGAAGCAGATGGTTCCTTATCACAAGCCCTGGAATGTTCAAGGCCATGCCAGCAAGGGAATCAGAAGACAAGAACTAAGGGCGATGGAAGGGGAGGGAAAGTAAGAAGGGCAATGGAAGGGGGGGAAAGAAAGAAAAGCAGTTTTTGGCGCGCTTTTACTCAGTCTCAGCAATGCTTTGGATCTGTACACTTATTCTTAATAAATGAACTTTCTTTTGAATCAATATTGGTTGCAAGGAAAGTTACTGGTTTTAAGATCAACAGGTGGCAGTTCGTTACAGCTGCAATACTGTAGTGTGATTTATAGCATTATTATGTGATCAACAATATTACAGAAATATGATCCTAAATTTTCATTCCAAATCCTAGCATTTTTAATTCATTTTTTTAAAGAAAAATAAGATACCCTGAAAACGTCCATTTTATGAAAGATTGCAGCCTTAAATATGTTTTATGATAGGCTGCTTTCAGTTCCCATAAAATTCAAGAGTTTATAGAAACACTGTTCATTAGGTGCAATATAACATAACATAACATAACAACGGCTGGTTTTTATAATTAGTTAACACAAACATAAAAAAAAATAGCATAAATTAACTTGTGGGAGATGAACCTGGAGAAACAAGGGCTTAAACAGTTGCTCATTTAAGAGGTCATTTTTCTTACAATGCTGTTGCCATAGCATCAATACATTGATTTGTGGTTGTTAGTGTGGCAGCTGAGGTTGATGAAGGAAGCCAAATTGTGAAGAAAATGGCTGCCTTTGGCAGAAGGATGAAATATCAAACATTTTATGCAGCTATAACAGTTGTTTATATAGATGTTCTGTTTCCATGTTGTATAGACACATAGCACTTAATCAGATGAAAATAGTAAGTGGCTAAGGCAAACTATCAAAACTGTCAGCTCTTTTTCTTTTTTCTTTTCCAGCTTGTAGACACTGATTTTTGGGGTCAGTTTCTAATAAAGAGATATTTCTAGGTTTTGCCATCTAGCACACTTGTAAATGGTTAATAAAGACCCATTAAGCTTCTTAAATACCTGCTGAACCCAGGTCTTCGTAACTTCATAAAGCAGAGAAGGAGTTTTGCCTGGAATTGAGAAAAAAGATAGACGGCACAATATTGATCTGTGGATCCTATGCTGCAAGGAGACATGTTGCATTCTTTCCTTCCCTTTTTCATGCTCTTTTGAAGCCTCTTCCTCAAAGCTGGTGGCTTGTCTAAGAGCAGGGTGGATTTGCTAGCAACGGACATCATTTAATAAATACAGGAGACTCTTGCGACATAACAACAACAGCCTGCATAGTCAGAATCTGGCAGTGCTATATATATGAAAGGAAAAATACATCTTACATAGAAGAAAAAAGCCAGGATTCAGGCATCTAGCTGAGCAAGCTAAATTAGTTTTGGGGCACACATACAATTACAAGAAAGGGAAGTAACCAAAAATCTTTGGAGCCTACGATTGCCTTCTGCCCAAGAGTTCTATGCAAGGCAGCAGAGAATTCCAGCTGAATTCAGTGGAACTTATTAGGATTTACTTAGATTTTACAGGAAATTCCTCTCTGGTAGAGCCCAGCCTTGAAGCAATACGTTTTTGCATCATTCCATTTGGTGCAAATTCTAGGAATTGGATGATAAGTTCTAAGCTACAGCATTATGTTGAAGAAAAAAGCTGTGTGCCGTGTAGCCAACGCTGCCCTCTAACTTATCTGATGCCTTCAGATGCAGTAAAAGATTGTTTCCTGGTCAGTGTTGAAGAAATGTTCAACTACAGCCCCAGCTATGTGTTTGTATGTGGAATGGAAAGAGGACTCATCTCAGATAGGATAATGGCTTGGGCCAATCATGCTGTTCATTCAAAGTACATAAGTGCAATGTTGCAACATATGTACAAAAGGGGCAGACTTTATGTTGAGATGTTGCAATGCGTGTCTTGTCATTTACTTGTACTGTGCTTGCATGTATGACTTATAGTATCTGTGAATCATTCATGATTAAATCAGGAAAAAAGGATATAAATAACACTTGTTGAAAAGAAAAAATACTATTTATCTTTCAAATGCAGCACTATTAAAATATGTCAGAACTATATAAGCTTTGTATGTATGCATTTCAGGGTGTTAGTCTGAATGAAAGTATTTGCATTTAATATTGAATATTTCAGGAAGTGTTTAGAACAATTTATGTATTTTGAAGGGAGAGAATAACAGCACACATGGATGGTGAAATGAGAATTTATTTTCAGTATATCCAAAATGTTATGTATTTACATAATTTGTATGTATATTTTTATGGCTCCCTCAGTTCTTGGAGGTGCCTATGGAGGGGGTTATAAGCTGTCATTGGAGGTGTGTGGCTATGTGGGTGGTCGTGATAAAAAAAATGTTGCATTTCATAATTCACCAATATATCATTCGTAGCATGAGATAAGTTTGGCTGATCTCCACCTTTTTTTTTTTTAGAGACCTAAGTAGATAGAGTGATTAAAAACAGTAATAAGAAATAATATTGATAAAAACAAAAGGTATAAGCAAAGTCTGGTTAGAAATTGGAAGAAATTTCAATCACGAAAGAAGTATGACACAGAATAATCTTCACAGAGGTGTTAGAGGAGCACAGTACCACAATATATTTTCAGTCTAAATAGATTTAGAGACAGAATATGAATATATCTATATTTATATCTATCTATCTATCTATCTACACCATTTTGGTGTAGTGATTAAGGCATCAGGCTGGAAACTGGGAGTCCATGACCTCTAATCCCTTCTTAGGTACAAACCCATTTGGGTAACTTTGGGCCAATCACTTTCTCTCAGCCCTAGGAAGCAGGCAATGGCAAACCACTCCTCAAAACTCTTACCAAAAGAAATGTAGGCTGTTGTCCAGGCAGTTACCAGGAGTCAAAACTCATTCATTTTGATTTTATTCACAAAAAAAGTCACAAAGTAGGGAATTCAACAAATTAAAACAATATGCAATAAACCATTTTATAATCAAAAAACCTTATTATATACCTAATACAAATTCTAACAATTCAAAGGCTTATGATTTAGATAAGCAGACATTTCCTGTCTGAAATCAATTAGTTGAAGCAATCATTTGCTGCAATTACTTTTCAAGTTTTTTTATTGCTGAAGCTTGCCCCTGGTTTTCTGAAAAGCCCAGATGTTGCTCCAAAGTTCAAAAACAGCAGGTTATTAGTCCTTTTCTATTATCTATGTTCAGACACTAAGCATGTTTCATAAACAGGAGCTTTAGTAATTAGCAATCTGGATTCTGGACCCCAAAGCCCATACTTATTATTACGTTGCTAAGTTGTTAAACTGGAGCAGCTGTGTTCTTTGCCCATTATTCTTTGGGCCTTTGACTTTAATTACTGCTTATTCCCTCCTTCCCTTTTTATTCCTTCTCCTGCCTATATAAATGCTCATTATTATTCTCTTTTCATTATCTCAGGTTAGGATATTTAATAGTCATTGTTATATGCTTCTCTTGTCTTGTATATAGAAATACTATGTCTGGCATGCCATTGCAATTGTCAATATAGGAAAACAAAATAGTTGACTTTTCCTAATATGTTACTTTAGTAAAAAAATCAGGTAACTAAAACTTAGAGACAAGCTGGAAATAATGACTCACAGCTTCACAAATCTAGCTATAAGTACCTTTAATTACAAGCAAAGATGCTCTGCAGTGGAGGCCAACAGGAAAAAAAAATCTTCTAATTAAAAATTTAAAAGGACACCTAAGAGATGGTCCAGACCCTAGCAATGGGGTCCTTCGATTTTATTAACCTTGGCCTTCCTTCAAAAGCCCATACATGGTTGCATTTTTTTTTAATCCTCTCAAGAAGCCTGTAAAGTAGGCCAGGCTGGGATAGAATTATAAGCTGAATCATCTCCATGGTTGAGTGACAATTCCCCATCTTAATATAACATCTGAACCACCAGGCCTCATTGTTCTAGATGTTGTTGATGATGGTACATGCATCCAGTTCCTAATTAGTCTTTTCAATCTGCCATTTTGGCAGATAAACTGCATATTGCGGCAACTATGCATTACAATAAATTCCATTCTGTGTACCAAGCAGGAAAAGAGACAGTATTCAGGCTGGCACAGGCAATCTAAGATTAGAAGATGAAAAGAAATCTTGGTTGGTTGCTACTATCCCTTTCCTAGGCAATGTGATTGAGAAACATCATGCTGATTAGTCCTAGGAACTCTTGGCATAACTCTAATTACAATTGCAAAACTGGAAAAATTGTTTTCTATTTTACTGAAATGCAGAGGTTCTTAGAAGACTTTAGTTGATCACATGTACATGTTGGTTTGTGGAATCCTTGGTGCTCTCTGAGCTTGATTGCTTGCTTGCAGACATTTCATTATCTGACTAGGTAACATCCTCAGTGCTAGTGAGTGTGGGGTTTGCTCCCTGTTTATATACAGTAGTTACAGAAGTTACAGTACATAAACAGGGAGCAAACCCCACACCCACTAGCACTGAGGATGTTATCTAGTTGGGTAATGAAACATCTGCAAGCAAACAACCAAGGGCTCCACAGTTCAACCCTGAACTACATATATTCCCTTCTATTGGAACACTTTGGTTTACTTAGCTGTTTAATTTGTTTTTAATATAGAACCTAATGTAAGTTAAAAAAAAAAAAAGGTTTTCTGCATAAAATGGAGATGTGTCCTTTTTAAAAGTATAAGGCAAAACATAAACAAAACAAAACAAAAGTGAAACTCCATCCAGAGCAAATCTAATGATAGCCCTGCTGTTAACATTTATTTTACTTCAGTAGCTATACTATTTTGGCAATACTCAATTCTCTTTCTCCCTGCAGCTTTATTACAAAATAAAATTGGATATTTTTTTTCCTTTCTTTGCACTGCAGCTTTAGATCCAGTAATACAGATGCTCCTTCTACAAATAGTACAACCATCATTTGAAAACATCACATTTGTAAGTAAGAAACATTCGAAATTTAAAAAGGAAGGTAAAGAATCCAAAAACATTATTGGGGGGGGGGGGAATCTAAAGACAATTATTATAATGTTCAAGTTTATTTTTTATTTTATTTTATTTAAACATTTATAAGGCCACCCAACTCTATAATGACTCTGGTTGACATACGATAAAAACAGTCATAAAATACAATTTAAATACAATTTCAACCGTGAAAGAATGATCAAACACACAGGAACCACTATGCACTCTAATACAGGGCATGAATTAAACCCCAAATACATCAAAAGGTTACCAGATTCAGTTTTCCTGAGATGCTTTAGGGCCCTCATGTAATTGATAAAGCAATATGGAAATGATTGTCCAAATGCCAATCCTTAAGTAAGTTATGTAGCCAAAACAGTACATGTAGAACAGAGAAAGTTTGAGGGATTTCAATAGGACTTCCAGACCTGAGCTGCAAAACTTCAGAATACTATCAGAAGGCAGCCACATTTTTGAGTTTTGTTTACCTCTGTGCTGCTATCTAGTGATCATCTGGAGGTCTGGAGCCTAGATGTAGCATTCCTAATTCCAAGATTTCAAGAAATTTACAGAAACTTTAGGGGAAAAATATCTGAAAGGGATAGGTGAATCCAAGAAGAACCTGAGGGCACTGACTCAGTTTGAAAGAGAGAGAGAGAGAGAGAGAGAGAGAGAGAGAGAGAGAGAGAGATGAGCAATAAAATTGCATGACAAACTGGAAGTAGCCAGAAAGAAAGAAGGCATGGTGGAAGCAACCTGGAACATGTCCACAAAGTGTCAATGGGATGGCACACCAGGCTAGCCAAGGAAGGAAAGAGGAACAATGAAAAAGGGAAATGAAAAAAGGATAGTGAAAATCATGACAGGGTAGAATAATTCAGTGCAAGAAAATGTAACAATGTTTGGGGATATTTGATTAGAAAAAAGCAAGAATGTAGGGGATACGGTGCTAATTTATGTATAAAACTATGGAGGGATGGGGAAATGGGTAGATTTAGTTTTTTTTCCAGTTGACACTAATAAGTGATAGAGTGGTAGTATTTTATTAAGGATCACCCAATTAAGCTGAATAGTGAAAATTTTATACCAACCAAGAGGAAATACCTCCCTACCTAGCACATGCTGTTGAAAACACCAGATTTGGAAAAACTGGCAAATTTTAACAGGGATTATGCTCCTTTCCCCAACATAGAAGATTTCAAAAAGGAAATTAAATGTATGAATGGATCATGACAACTTTATTCTACTGTCACTTCAAGTACCTTATCATGACAACTTTATTCTACTGTCAAGAACAAAGATACCACGTCCCTTGATATCTATTAAATACTAGTATCTAGAAAACAACAAACAGGATTTCTATACTCATCTGATAAGGCCACTGTGGAAACAAAAAGCTGGTCCAGGTAGACTTTTGACCTAATTCAGAAATGCTACTGTTCTTAAGTGAAAAGCTTTTCTTCTGAACAAACAAAAAACCAAACCCTAAACTCTAAACCAATCTAAAATAAAGTCAACATAATTTTGCTGCAGAGACTACAAATGTTTTAAGCTCCATTTTATGAAGTTCCCACAACTTCCATACCATCAAATATTCATATTCTACTTAAATACTGTATAATTCAATATGGTAAAAATGTAATGTTTTTGTAATTAAATAAGCAATTTTCATTTATTATACTATTTATCATGCAGAACAAGCTTGTAGTTGTAGTCTATATTTTGTGTTCTGAATTCCGCTATTTTGAATGCCTAAAAAAGTCTTATCAAGAATACTCTGGAATTGATGAACCTGTTTTTCCACATACTGAAGAACTGTAATGAATTCAGTGCATTCAGCTGCTATGTGTAGGATGTGTTTTGGACTTGTCAAACTATGAAGCAGGGTGGAGGATATTTTATTTGGCTTTATGTGAATCTTGACATATCCCAGACTCTAAGAGTGATATATTCTTAAAATTATGTACACATTTAAAATTGTGGAGGAAAATAAACATAATGACTCCCTTTATTAGTGAACTGAGATCATTAAGTATCTGTCAGTTTGGAGGATGCAAAATGGGAACATTTTATTATATGGTACCAGTTTCTCCTTACTCAAAGATTCTTTGGATGCATAGAAGAATATCAACTTGAGTTAAAAGAAAAAGAAAAAAATAAAATTCTCCTCTAAAGAAGAGAATAGCTTTATAAGTGTTCTTCATTTTGAAGGGATGGAAATAAGAAAATATACACTAATTCTGGGACAGATACTGTGCTCCTCTCTAGATATCTTGAACTATAACTGCTATGGGACCAGCCAGATGGTCAATGGCCATAGTTTTGGGAATAGTTACCCAAAACATCTGGAGGAGATACAGTTACTTCTCCCTGCAATAACTCTTCTCAGGGACTCAAGAAAGAAATTTTGGGTTCATACTGAATGGCATTTTCTGGTCTTTCTAAGGAGTCAATATGAGAGTCAATCCAGGGCAAACTTCCTTTTTCAGTCCAGACTCTACATTTAAATTGCATTCTAAGGATATTTGAGGATTTCAAATATTGGTTATTTGGCACATGTAACACCACTACTACATGAGCTGCATTGGTTGTCAATGTGCTTCTGGGTGCAATTCAAGGTGCTGGTTGTCATCTCTAAAGCCCTTCATGGCTTGGACTGGGTTACTTGAGAGACCATCTTTCCCCAGTTGTTTCTGCTAATCTGATCTGGTCAGGTAGGAAGGGCATGCTCCAGGTCCCATTGGCTAAAAAATGCCAGTTGGCAGGGCCTAGAAGACATGCCTTTTCTGCCATAGTGCCCACCCTATGGAACATTCTCCCTCTGGAGATCAGGATGGCCCTGACTCTACTGGCTTTTTAAAAATCCTTCAAGATCTGGTTCTGTGCCAGGGTCTAGGGCCCCGAGTGTGTGCAGGGACCTGTTTCATGGTTGTATTATGATTATGGAATATATTTTCTCAGCTGCTATGTATTTTAATTTTTGCATTATTGCAATTGTTTTTACTTTATTTTAATTTTGTTTGCCACCCAGAATCACTTATTGAGATTGGTGGCCATAAATGAATAAATGTCACCCTGTAAATTGTAGTACAAACTGACATTGTTTGTATCTCTTAGTTAACTATGGATACTTTAAACATATACATACTTGAACTATTTATTTATTTATTAATTAGATTTATATACTATACTTGAACTATACTTGAACCATATGTATGTTATATGGAATATCATAAGGATGGACTTTCATTCATAGAAGGGGAATCTCCTCTCTTCTGCATTCTTTCCACACCCTTCAATCAGTTCTTGATTTGGGATGTAGAGGATACAGGAAAGAGGAGCAGTCTGTATAAATGAAGGGATAATGATTGGTCCATGGATGAATACAACTGGATTAATGTTGTAAAAGATAAAGAAATACAAACAATCCCTTAAAATGCATGTTTTATGAATAAAAATATGTACAGTAGGTATTTAAACTGCATTTCAATTTGAATTTTTGTTGGATTTTTCAAAAATTCACAGATTTGTAGGGAAATAAAACAGAATGGATATATGATCGAATGCATGAAAAACTAACAAATTTTAGAAACAACTATTTTCTCAGTTGTTAAGCTTGATCACATCAAGGGTTCAACAAATCTGCCAGTTTCAGTTTCTCATTATTTCAGATCTTGAGTTATTTCAAATTCAAATTCCCTGGTCCATTTTCTCTCTCTCTCTCTGCGTTAGAAATCTGTTCTCATTTCTTTTACTGTACAGTATAAATGTTGTTTACATTCTCCCTGAAATATGCATTTTTCCAACCATATTTTTCTAGTATAAGCTCTCACCAATTTACACATTTCTATATGTACTTTGCCTTAAAGGTATATGGGCAAGGGTAGGAAACTATATCACAAAATTCAGGAAATGTTAACATCAACAGATAATTGTGTTCTACTCTGCAGATTGTTTTGGGAAATGTGAATTAGATAAATAGATATTACCTTAATTTCTAATTAAGGGTTTGGGGCCTATGGGACTTATAACATGTATGGATGTATCTTGCACTCTTTTATTCCATCTATCTTCTCACTTGCACTATCTTCTGGTGTTTCTTCTGCTAGCCTAGGCCAAAGCTAGACTTACAGCATTCTTTCTATATCCTGGATAGAGATTGGTTTTCTCGCTTAGATTTTTTCTTATGTTTCATGATAGAATAGAATATATAGGATATAAATTCACTCTGGGAATATAATTTTATATTTTGTCCTGAAAATAAGACTGTAATTCCTTCATCTTATTGTGTCTACCCTGTTGCCAGCATGAGACAATGTACTTTTCCCTCAATTCATATATTTTCCCCTGTCCTCAGTCTAGTCGCTCTGGAAATATTTTTATTACTGAACTTTGAAATGGTGGGTTACATGACAGGTTATGAGGGAATGGTACTTTTCAGTGCTCAAGAAGTTTCAAACATAGACTAAATCTATTCTAAGGGAACCCACTAAATATAGCTGTAGTGTATATGAATATTTATAAAGTACTCCACAATACTCTTTGTAACTAATCAGCCAAACTATTGAATTGGAATTCATTTTCCACCATAATGAGAACTTTCACAGTATTATTGAAAGTGGAAAACCACTGTTCCCAGAGAAAGTTTGACTTTAATTAGATGTATTTGCAAATTTCAATAAGTCTTCTTTATAATTAGCACATTCCTAAGCACTCTAACAGAATGTTGAATAATATGGGCTGCAGTCCTTTATCCACTTACTTAGAAGTAAACCTTATTTAACTGAATAAGCTTACACTAAATAAATACATACGGATGGCACTGCTTACGCAAAACCAAATAAAAACAAAACAGCAATCTCAATACTATTAGTTTTATGACTTGCTTTGCATGCTAATGCTAATCCTTTCTGAAATAAAGATGACAAGTTATGATACTTTTAGCAATTTAAAAATCTTCTCTTGCAAGTTGAATGTATTATTGGTGCCAGTAGCTTTTTGGAGTGAGGGTGGGTAGGGTTTTCTTGTAATGAATGAAGACACCTTAAAACATTGTTCCTGCAAAATGATACAGCATTATTCCTTCTCTTGATTTGAACTACATCATTTCTGAAATAAACAGCGCCTGTGAGCATCAAACCCAACCAAAGGTGAATTGACGCTTGGCCTTAGTTTCCTCTTGGCAGAAAACCATGTTCCTTCCTATTTTAATATGATCATGAATGTCATTTGAGTGACAACCCATCACTTCAGTTTTAAACTAATTGGCCACAATCCAACAATCTGGCACAGCATTGGCTGTTGACATTAATGAGCTTAAGTGTGCTTAACTATGTGTTGGATTGTAGTAATTGTTTCAGTGGAACTGACTTCCAAATAAATATTTTAGCACCAGAACCCAACAGGCAGTCCATTACAGTTAGGAAATTCAAATATTAGATCATTTAGTTTAAAGCTGTGAGGGAGAAGGGGGAAAAGGATTAGGAGGAAAAACTGAAGCAAACCATTCTCTCATTCTCTGATGTTGCCATGGTGACAGAAAAGAAAGTTAATAGTCCAGTATTCTAGCTGTGGGATAAAATGACCCTTTCTACTTCCCTTCCTGTTATCAAGATAGAAGATACATTTAGTATAAGCTGGAAACACAAGTGCACACACTTAATTTTCTCACCCAGTTAAGATCTTTTAATATTTCTTGAACAGAAAATGAAATAGCATTCCTTACTTTTAAAAAAAATGAATAAAGGAAACATTGGTCACCTACTTTGAAACAACTTCAGTATGAATTACTGGATCCTGTACTTCCATTATGGATAACTGTAGTTACCTATTTGGCTTGATTCAAATTTGAAACAACATTGGAAGTTCAATTGCCACAAGAACTATAAGAAATGGAAATTGATAGTTGAGATGTGTGCAAGAATACATTATTTTGACTTAGTTATAATGTAATAGTAATTATTTTTGCCTTCTCTTTCTTCCAAAATCAAGTTACTGCATCTGTGCCCCCCCCCCCCCTTTCATTGCAACATCCTTAAGCTGAGAGCTACTGATTGGGCTTAGATCTAGGTAAAGCTTTTAAGTTTAACATTTTAATTACTGCATTTTAATTGTTCTCAATAAATTTTAACATTTTAATTTAACATTTTAATTTTTTTTGTAATACTTTTATTAAAGCTTACAAATACAAAGATAAAAGAGTAATACAAACTAAGAGAAATAGAAAAAGTGAGGAAAAGAAAAAGTGAACAGAGAGAGAAAAGAAAAGAAAAAATAAAGAAGAAAAGAATATAAAAGTGACTCCCTTCTCCCTCCAGACAAGTATCAACAACTCCCGTAAATTAACACCTACTCTAGTACTTCAATAATAAAAAAAGATCTCTTTTTCTCATAACTCATCTCTTATCAATAAACAAATTATAAAAACTCATCATTCAGTTCTATTCAGCAAAAGTCCATTAAGAGCTACCAGAAATTACACACACACACACACACACACACAGTATATATTAACCTTAATGAAATAAATCCATTTTGTGCTCCAACTTATCACTTTCTTTAAGAGATAGAGCAAAAGAAATCTTTCCCCAGTTGTAAGCAAATATTTAAAGCATATTCAGTCCTGGTCATAATTCCATTAACAGCCACCAGAAACCTCCATCTATCTATCTATCTATCTATCTATCTATCTATCTATCTATCTATCTATCTATGGGGAGAGAGAGAGAGCGAGCGCGAACTTGATTGAATAAATTCACTTTGTATCCCTTCTATTTACTTTTAAAAAGCTTGGTCTTTAATCCTGACAAATAGTGTCCCACAAGTTGATTTCTTATCTTTTTCTCTTTGTCTTCTCTCACAAACAGCTTCAGTAGTTTAATAGGTCCCTTTTGTAAGTCCATAATGAAAAAGCTATGCCAACCACTCTTCTGATTTATTATTTGTATGTCCCTATTAGTTATTAAAACATCAGCCAGTTTCATTTGTAAATCCACTGTGGCATCTTTTTCCATGTCACTCTTATAGTCTGTCATTTTTAAATCCATTTTCAAATCCACATCATCTTCTTCCATGTCACTCTTGTAGTCTGTTTTTTTTTTAAATCCATTTTCAAATCCACATTCAAATCAATCTCAGTCTCTATTTTATCCTGTAAAATCTGTTCCTCCTCTGTAACCTCTGTTATATCCATTTCTATAGTGACAGACAATCTTAAAAGTAATTTCTGAGTACATTGTTCCGAGACAGCTTTAATTTCTTCTATAGTCAAATAATATTGCTCCATTGTGTTAATAGGTCTCGTCTCCTTTAATTGTAATCTTTAATTCTCTCTGATTCCCTCTAGTCAACCTTCAAAGTCCCCTCTTTTCATATGTTTATTCTGCAGTCAACAAAACATTCCCACTGGAGGATTTCTTATAGTTAATTTCAAAATCTTCATATGTATTTTTATAAAATTTTAATCAACCTACAAGAAATAATCTTTCCAGTCCATCTGACTCCTTAGCTTTCCAAAGCCAACATTCTAGATGCTCTTTTGCTGTTTCCCCCAAATTAATTTTTTTCTATTTAATCTTTAAACTTACATAAAACTTCTTTCATCCAAGATAGAAGGAAGTTCTCCTGGTGTGATGAAACATGCCCTTTAGAAGGTTCTTAACATCCAAAAGGTCATTCATACCTAAGTAGTTAAGAGACGAAGTGGGTGAACCCAGTATCTGTTTGAAGGTGCCGAATCGCAGCTTAAGCAAGGTTTTCCCCCAGCTCCCAGAGCTTTCAAACCCAGCAGAGATCGCTATTTTGCAATCTCTTCATTGGTGAGCCTCTGTATGGAGCAAATTTGTGGGTGATCCTAATCCTCTCCTTAATCCAGAGAGGGGTTCCAAGGAGGTGATCCCTTCACTGGCTCCTCTTTCTGCTGCGGCCTTCAGCTTTGCTCGCGTGGAACTGTCCTCAATCTGCCACTGCTTTCCCGGAAGTCTCAATTTAACATTTTAATTTTTTCAACATTTTAATTGCTCTCAGTAGGTGGCACACTTTTAACTCTGAAAATTTCATGATAGTTTAGTGGGATTGGCTGTGAACTGAAGTGCTACCACCCATCTCTGAGTCAACAGAAAACTACACTGGCATGAAATTTGTGGCCACCTCTGCTGATCCTTATCCTCTCTCTGCTTCCCATTTCAAGACATTGGAGTCACCTGATATCTCTTCAAAATAATGGATGAACAATTTTATATACTTTGGAGCTGCCCTTGGCAATGTTAGAATAAAGGGGGAAATGCTACTTTAACACTGGTACAGCAAAGGATGGTTTAAACCTGCCTTGCTCATGAGCAGGGGACAAGATGAAAACCAAAAGAAGTTGCCAGGGGATATAGGTATAATTAGGTGCAAGAGAGGAAAGGCACAAAGGCCATTCCATATTTCTAGAATCTGAGCGTTTTCAATATATCAATGTCAGTGTGCATGTAAGAGAACCATTTTATGTCGTTTGCCTTAGCACAATATGTGAAAAACTGTTTTGTAAATCATGGTAAAAAAATGTCTTTGACCTTGTTGTCCAGGAATCATAGGAACTGTAATCCAGGACTTTGGCAGAACAGGATTTTAGAGAACTTTAGTATCAGACCTGTATGGAAAAATGAATAAATAAAATTCATTCACCCTTTAACGGTAATAAAAGTGAAAATTAATCTGATACACATTTTTCAAACCGGTTCGCCCCTATTTTTACTCTAGTCTAAATAAGGATTAATGTTGCTTTTTAGCGTGAATTGAATATATTATTTTAGATATCAAATGGAAGTCATGTTTAGTTTCAATAGATACACAGTTCTTTTCTTTTCTTAGATATCTGCTAATTACTTGGGTTTCCTGGTTTCTAGGAAAGAGGATTCTCTGGATTGTTTAGAAGCCAAGTATACTTTTGGATGACAAAGTGTCCCTTGATGTTATTTATAGAAGTATAGGTTGCTGTATATTAAATTAGCTGTCTGTAAACAACTGCCACTAGGAAGTAATTTGTTAGCTAGATAAGTGGTCCTAAGAACCACCACACATTTTCTAGTGGCTACTAAGTAGCTTGGTGTTTATAATCCTTTCTGATAATGCTGACCAGGACTGTAGCTATCAAAATGCCATCGCAACATAAGTCACTGTATATCCTTCTTTTCAATCATTTATACACAAAGGAGCAAATCCTTCTCTGAAAACTTCATCATAAAACATAAATACCTGTAGGGAATGAGTTTTTTTTAAAAAGCTGATAACCAAATATCAAACAGTTATCTAATGCACAGCTGCAACTCTATACATGGTTATTTGAGATTATATTCCATGGAAAGTAAGCCTATTCTAGTTATTATCAAAATTTGTAATGTCTACACAAAATGAATAGGAGAAGTAACAAAGACACTAGTTGCATTTCCCTGTATCATCATTCACATAACTTATGATGGGGCGGGGGGGGGGGGCAGCAGAGGCACTTTTAGTAGAATGGAATCTTCTATCCTTTTTTGAACCCTGATTTTTCAAAGTTGGAAATCCCAAAAAGAAATTCCAATAGGTAATTACTTTTCTCTGCAGACTGTCACCTTATACATATGACAGAGTGGAGGTGTCAGGCTACTGTGCTTATCCCCATTCTTACTTCTCATGGCTAGAGTCCTCAAGTAACAATTGAAGGGGGTTACTTAGTAATGCCTACTTCTAAGTGTAACATTTCAGCTTTCTAAAATTCATTGAGATTCTTTATTCAAGAAATGTATTGTATTGTATTCTTATTCAAGAAATGGATACAAAACAGTAAAAAAGTAATATAAATCCCACTTAATAAACCACAGTAATACTCATACAGATAGCTGAGGGAAGGAATAGCAATCTCCCAGTGAGACAGGCTCAATTACCATCCTAGCTCAGTGAATGGGAGAAAAGCCAAGTCTCCACAGGTCTGCAAAAGACTAATAGGGTTGGAGCTTCCTGGACCTCAGGGAGGAAGTTGTTTCCAAGGGGCAGACACAGCAACAGAGAAGGCACATGACCTAGGTCCCATTAGATGTCACTACTTCAAAGAAGGGACCTGGGGCATGCCCAGAGTGTTTGACCCAGCAGGGTAGGCAGAAACAGAGATAGGCTGAAGGGCATGAACATGAAGGGCAATGATATGAAATATGGTCTTTTGGTTTTTCTATTGGTAGAAAAATTAGAAATCTAGAAAAATCTATTTCTATTTCTGTAATCTTAAGAACATGACCACAAGCCTGCCTAGTTCAATATTCAGTGTTCTATATGGGATAATAAAATGCATCTAGGAAAGTTGTATGCAGTACATAAAGATCATACTTTTCTTTCACTGTTGCTCTTTAGCAACTAATGTTTGAGCTATGTTGCATGTAATTCAGGATATAGTATACAGCCACCAAAACTAGCAGTCATTGATAGCCCTATCCTCCATTAATTTGTCTAGTTACCTCTGAAAATAAGTTAAATTGGTGGCTATTGCCATACCTAACGATAATGAATTAAAAGTAGCAAGTCCATCAAAGAAAAGGGAGAATATCTACTGCTTAATTATTTGACTCATTCTCAGCAGGAACCTTGAAGAGTACAACCATCATTTTCATCATAGATTACTAGATTTCTTTTGCCACAGTTGAGAAATTGATCCATGACACAGCATGGCTCACTATTCCTATCAAGTACTCTTTGTGTTCTTAGGAATATACAGCTTACTTCAGCTATATTTCTGTTGCAATTACGAAGAATAATTTTTGCTCTGCCAAATTAACTACCATTGAATGAGATGGCAGAACAACACAGTTGTTTTGTGCAAATGAAAACTGTGAATAGCCAAAAGCTCTTTCCAATGCATAACAGCTAGGCTAGATCTTCAAGGGAGGTAAAATAAAGAGAAGATTAACCTCTTTTTTCTGACATTTTCATGGACCAGCAAGAACTGAGCAGTGGTTGCCAACAGCAGACTGTAGATGGTGATTTCTTAACAGCCTGTTTCCTTCCTATCTCTGATAAAGAAGCAGTCTCAGTCTCATGCTGCTGAATAGGAAGCTCTGTTCTCTCCCATCCATTACTAACAGTTCTGCTTTGATAAGTGAATACATCAGCATGACAGAGATTCTCAGCAAAGATTAAATTATCTGTGCAACAAGACTTGTGATGAAGTATTTCTGTGTGTCTGTTCTTAGGTAGAGTATCAATGGAAGGCTCCAGTTCTGACTTTTTTGCTTTGCTTTTGTGTATGTATCTGTTTTCTTAATCTAAATCAGTTCCTTGTAGCTACTAGTTCCCCAGGTGAAGAAAACATACAAGCAGTGCCTGGATTACAGAAGAACAGTAAACTTCTATCTGTGATAGTTCCCTTATGTATCTTTTTCCTTCTGCATTATGATATTATGTATCATAATAAAATGCATGATTTTATTAAAAAATAAAACATAATATGTTCAATATAGTCTCCTTAGTGAGCCTTCAGATATTGTCTTTGGAGAAGCTTCCTTTTCTTCAATGTTACCATTTACTCCAACTTCTCAGTCTGTCAGCAGTTCTCCAACTATGTTTTCTGATCTGCCTTAGCTAGTTTACTTCTTAACATGTGCTTTCTTTGATGGAAAAGGTCAGTGTATTAATATCTTATTCTTCTTACTATCCTTAATCTCTGAAAATCAGTGTTGCAATGTCTAGTAATACCAACCTCAAGTTGGTATTTCTTATCAACACTCTTTTCCTTTGCCTAAAACTCCTCAAAACATCTTTCTGAAATGTTCAACACATTTTTTCATGATAAAAATAATTTTGCTGCAACTAACTCTAGCTATCCAGCAAATTTAAGCTTGTTCTGCTTAAAAGCAAAAAAAAAAAAAAAAATGGATATTTTAAACATATATTTAAATATTTCTGTTTAATATAATTAAATACAGTATATTTCAAAAAGATAGTTAAAAAATCTTTGCATCTCATTTTGTCTGAAATCAAGTGTTCTTCATCTCTTCCTCTTATCTAATTTATCTGCAGATTATGTCTTGTTCTATTAAAAAAGAAAATGGGATGGTAGAGTTCCATTTTTCATGATCCATTTCTTATCTGAGCAACTGATTTTGGGACAACCTAAAACAAATTAGGTCATTTTTGCAGCTCTAGATGCGGCTTTCAGAGAGATCAGATGGTCTCTATATACTGTGGAGCCCTTGGTGTTAACTACGTATATTCTTTTCTAATGGTCTCTATATACATCTACTAATTATTTGCAAAAAGAAAAAGTAATATATGGACACTTCCATACTAAGACCCTGTGCCAGTTCAAACTAACTCCATTCTTCATGGTTTCACATTATAGTCAGTGTTCAAGAGTTCAGTCAATCAGCTGTGATATTTTTAAAACTGCTGTAGATCAGTATTTGGACTCCTGTGGCTTTGTGGTGTTTGTATGCAGTCTGTCTGTTTCTCCATGTTTGGGTACTCGTGCCTCAATGTGACTTTAGTCACTGTAGCAGGCCTTTCAAGGGAAAGGGTAGCCTGATGGCTAAGCAACTCCTCACATAACAAAATATATACACTAAGCACCAGATCCATAGAAGCAGGGGTCTACCACACTAGACAGGATCCAAGGTGCAGGTTGTGCAAAGAGGCCTCAGAGACAGTCCCACACATAGTGGCAGGGTGTAAGATGCAGGCAGGAACAGCATATACTGAATGGCACAAGCAAGTAGCTGGCATTGGGTACAGGGACATCTGCACAGTGTATGGGCTAGACCCCCCAAGTCCAGATGGGAGATTCCACAGAAGGTCGTGGAGAATAAAAGGGCTAAGATTCTGTGGGACTTCCAGATCCAGACAGGCAGGCAGGTACTGGCCAATCAACTGGACATTGTGGTAGTAGACAAGGACCAGAAGACAGCGGTGGTGATAGATGTAGCATTGCCAAGTGACAGCAGCATCAGGAAGAAGGAGTATGAGAAGTTGGAGAAGCACCAGGGCCTGAAGGAGGAACTAGAGAGGATCTGGAAAGTAAAGGCCAAAGTGGTCCCAGTGGTGGTAGGCGCACTCAGGGCTGTGACTCCTAAGCTGAAAGAGAGGCTCCAACAGATCCCAGGAACAACATCAGAGCTCTCTGTCCAGAAAAGTGCAGTGATAAGAATAGCTAAGAACCCTCAAACTCCCAGGCCTCTGGTAGAGAACCTGAGATTGAGTAAGATACATACCACTCATAGGGGTGAGAGGGGAATTTTTTAATAAAATGCAACTAGACAAAGTCACACAACATGAATGAAGTGAAATGTGGGGTGGGGAAGATTGGGGGAAGGAAACTCAAGCAATTGATATCCATTGTATGTGGAGTGAGGGTGATGGAATTTTAGTTTTTCCAAAACCTGTGCCAGTTTGGAGTAAGACAATAATTATTTCTCTTTGTTTGTTAGCATTGCAAGGTTGGTAGGAAAAAATATGCTAATAGATTGTTTTGAGGGATCAGGCAGTGGACGCACTGATGATGTGAAAGTGCCCTAAATTTCCCGTACCTTAATTTTTTGCAAATATTAATAGATTTCTAGTTCTCTCCTTGTTCCCCCCTCCCCCATGCTCTCTCTTCCTCCCTCTCTCTGTATATATCAGGGTTTTTTTTGGAAATCCATTCCCACAAAAAGCAAGATTTTCCAATTTAACAAAAATCTCCCTGATCACAAGTGCAGATGTTTCTGAATAGCAAGGAATGGTTAGATATGGAAAAACACATTTTTTTTTTTTTCGTTTAGGTTGTCTTGAATGGAAGTATATTACAAGTGAGCCACTCTATGGGGCCTACAACACTAAAATTAAGGAATGTTGCTGTATTTTGAATGCTAATTTAAAATGAGCGGGGAAGAAATTGATTGTCAGCAATATGCCAATAAACTGATTTCATAAAATAATATAGTGTTGAGTTGAGTTGTGTAGAATTATATTTATCTGGATGGATGACATACTCAGTATGTGAAAAATAATGACATTTTATTAAAACAGTTATGGAAAGCTATACATCTCTCTCTGTTTCTCTCTCTCTCCATATTACAAGCTTCAAATTTATGGCAAATATATATTGATTTTTTTTTTTTTAACAGAACCATCTGAACTGGGAGGGGGGAGAAACTCTGTGATGGATTTACTACCAAATCCAAAATCCTTCTGGCTTCCTGTGGTCAGTAAAAGATCTGAGGTGGCTTTTTTAAAAATATATTTGAGATTACATACTATTATTGGAGTATATTGCTAATGGGCCTCAGATTGCTCACTCCTACGAGTTGTACGGATATATACTAACAGGATAAGACACAGTGACTTGGATCCTGCTTATGGAGAGAGGCTTTCTAACCCTGTCTGAATTTCAGCCCCTCCTCAAACTGCTTCTTAGGACTTTTTCAGAATTACATTTCAGGAGCTGCCCCTGTATGCCTACAGCAAGAATGGGTAGAAATCCAAGTCCCTTGCTGGCACAATTTGAGGTATTATCTGTTCCTACACCTCTTCCATTTGGTAGGTGTTCTGCTGGATTCAAGCCCCGAATAGCAGTTATACTAGCACAAGCTGGCATTTTTCAGGGTCATGAGCATCAGAAGTTGGCTGATACGCTGCTGCCATGGCAACCGTTACACTGTTGTGCTGTGTAAAATCCTTGACCCATATGAAACTCTGCAAAGTGGTGTCAAACTCTGGATCTCGAGATGACTTCCATTCATCATGGAGCACATAACATGAAACTATGATGTATGTAAAAATAGATTAGGGTTTTTTTTTTAATGCTTGGATTGAAAGGGCCATCCCTTTCTGTCAGACTGTGGGCTTATTACTCAGCAAGTCCTAGAGGTGTTTAGAAAGAGTTAAAGGATGAGGACCTATTTAATTGCAAAATTAAATAGGAATCCATAACACCCAGGAAGCAATTTCTGAATATTGTTTAGGATTGTAGCCATTGTCTCTTTGAATGCATTGTCACATTTATTATTTAAGCATTTTTACCCCCTTTAAAATGAAAGATTGAATTCTTACCTAGTGGGTGTTTTTATTACTTTTTATTGCTTGTGTACTGTGTTATTTTATATCTGTTAGAAAACTGCAGCATATTAGTATTGCTTTGAGTGACTAATGGTTGTTTTGTGGCTGTTAGGAATTATCTTGAACTACTAGGAATGGCTGTTAGTGGAAAGTAATTTTATATGCTGGTAGCATTTTAATTTTCCCATTGGGATTTATATATTTTATATTTTCATTAAGATTCTAATGTGGAATTAATACATATATATAAAAAATGAAAGTGAAAATGAAAAAATGATATATATATATATATATATATATATATATATATTAAAAAGCTTAGAATTAATATTTCCCTACTTTCCTTCAATATTCCTTATTATTTTTATGAATACTAGAGGGAAAACCATAGGCTTATTAATTTTTGATGGTGGGGAGAGGTTAAGCAGCAATTTAGGGTAAGAGAGACTATATTCAGAGTCATCCACAGTGGTCCTGGATTATGAATTTATTTAGAAGAGAGTGAGGCATAAGGCATCATAACTTTCTCATTGACAATATTGATTATTATTATCTTATTTAGGGCTTCCATACCTGGGCTGCAAAAATCTGGCCACTAGAGAGTGACAAAGAGTTAGAGTTTCCTTTATTGGAAGCTCCCTTTTCTTCTTTTTCTTTGTTCCCATCTGGGTTTATTATCTCTGCCATTTCTGTTCCTTTTTGTTTTGTGTTGTTTTCTTGTTTTGAAATGTTTTTAACAATTTGTAAACTGCCCAGAGTTGCTGGGAGGAGGGTAGTATATTATTATTGTTGTTGCTGTTGGTTGCACAGCCAGGTGCTTACACTGGACTTGGCATTTTTATCTACTTATCGAGTCCTTCCCAAGGACCTGGGATAGGCAGATGTTGTTTGATGGTATTAAAGGTATCGTTGCAGGATGTAAGCTGTTCCAAATAAAGCTGCCTTTTGCAATTGACTGATGGTGATTTTGTCAATGCCGATGGTCTTCAAGTGGTGCTCCAGATGTTTTGGGACTGCATCCAAGGCACCTATTACTATTGGTACTATCTTTGCTTTCTTTTGCCATAGTTGTTTTACTTCTATTTGCAGGTCTTTGTATCTCCAGTTCTTTCTCTTCTATTCTGCTGTTTCCAGGTATTGCAGTGTCCACTATCCAGACTTTTTTGCCTTTCTTATCAACAATTGTTAAGTCTGGGACATTGTGTGGCAGGTGCTTGTCTGTTTGAATTCTAAAGTCCCAGAGCACTTTAGCGTCTTCATTTTCTATTATTTTGTCCGTTTTGTGGTCCCACCAGTTCTTGCTTGCAGGCAACTGGTATTTCTTGCAGATATTCCAATGCACCATTGTTGATACTTTGTCATGCCATTGTTTGTAGTCAGTCTGTATGATCTTCTTGGAGCAGCTAACTAGGTGATCCATTGTTTCTTCAGCTTCTTTGTGGAGGCGGCATTTGCTGTCTGTTGCTGTCTTCTCAGTTCTGACTTTATATGCATTTGTTCTTAAGGCTTGGTCTTGTGCAGCCAGAATTAGCCCCTCTGCCTCTTTCTTCAACTTTCCTGCTCTTAGCCATTGGCAGGTCTTGTTGTTATATGCTTTATCTGCTAGGTTTTTTGTGTACTGGCCATGTAATACTTTGCCTTGCCATGTCTCTTTTCTATTCTTTGGTCTTTCTTGTAGGCCAGTTTGGTCTATTCAGTATTCAGTAAGCCTTCATGGTGCACTAGTTTCAGTGCTTCACTGTTCCTCAGATATTCTTCTAATGTTCTTTCTTCTTCTTCAATGGTGTACTTGCAACATCCTATGGCCACTTATGCTGCTTGGTAAGTAGAGTCTGTCAACATCACTGTGTGGATGAAGGGCATGATTCATTGTCATTATTTTTCTGGTCTTCCTATTCAGGGCTTCTAGTTCTGCTTGAGTCCAGTCCACTATTCCAGCTGTGTATCTAATGACTGGAATTGCCCAGGTGTTAATTGCCGTGATGGTATTTCCACCACTGAGTTTGGACTAAGATCTTCTTCACTTTCATGATGTATTGACAACTAACCTTCTTCTTGATTTCAATGTGCTTGATGTTGCCAGCCTGAAGGATTCCCAGGTATTTGTAGTGATCTTCTTTGTCCAGACTCTTCATGCTATTTTCATAGGGCATCTTGATTCCCTTCAATTTTCATGATTTTTCCCCTGCAGATGGTAAGGGTGGCACATTTGTTCAGTCCAGACTCCATTGCAATATCCTGGTTGTATATTCAGACAGTGTTGAGCAGCAATTCCATTTCAGACGCTGTTTTCCATACAGCTTCAGATTGTCAATGTAAAGGAGGTGGGATAGACTGGCAGATGTTTTTGATGTTTGATAGTCATGGCCTGACTTGTTCAATATTGTTGACAGAGGAATCAATGCAATGACAAAGAGTAGTGGTGATAGCGAGTCTCCTTGAAAGATTCCTCTCTTGATGTTAACCTCTTCCAGTCTATCACCATTGACCAGCAACTGTGTCTTCCATTGTGCCATTGATCTTTGCACAATGCTTCTGATGTTTCTATTGACTCCTGTTATTTCTAGGCACTTGATTATCCAATCATATGGCACAGAGTTGAATGCTTCCTTGTAATCAATCCAAGCTACATTCAAGTTGGTCTTCTTTCTCTTGCAGTTTTCTGAAATCATCTTGTCAATTAGGAACTGGTCTTTTGTCCCTCTGCTGTTTGGGCAGTTTCTTTTCTGCTCAGATGAAAGAGCTTGTTTTCAACTAGGTGCTGTTGGACTGCATCAGCTACCTCACCAGTTAGCAATTTAAAAGTTATTGGCAAGCAAGTAAGTGGCCTGTAGTTGCCTGGTGCTGCCCCTTTTGCTGGATCTTTCATTATCAGGTAGGTTTTGCCAGATGTTAACCAATCTTCAATTTCACCTCCTTGCAGTATGTGGTTAAACTGCTTGGCAATGAGTGGGTGCAGAGCAGTCAGATGTTTCAACCAAAAACCATGCCGTTCATCTTCACCTGGTACTGGCCAGTTCTTGATCTTCCTTGCCCTTTTCTCCACCATTTTTGCTGTTATTACAAGTTCTTTCATTTCAGCTTCTTTTTTATTCTTATCCACCTCCTTTATCCAAGCTGCATTCATGTTGTATTTCCTTGGGTTGTCCCAGATCTGCACTGTTTCTTCTTTGTCAGGTGTTGACTGGTTCATTGCAGTCTCTCCATTGATGGATTGGTAAAAACGTTTCTGATTTGACTGAAATTGGAGATTCTGCCTGTAGTGTGCAATTCAAGCTTTGTATCTGCTGATGTTTTGGCTATGGCTGCTATTTGCTGCTTTATTATTTCCAGTGCTTCTTTGATCTTCCTTGTTTGTAGGTAATATTTCTTGATCAGGTATTCTTTGGTCTTGTCCTTCAACTTCTTTTCTTTCATCTGTTCCAGCTTGCTTGCTTCTGATCTTGGCATGTTGATCTTATTCTCCAACCTGACCTTCCATTTTGGTGGTGCACTGTTTGGCTTTTTTTCTTGTTTTTTGATTTTCCATCCAAGGTATTCAGTTATAACTGCAGCTGTGTTGTACATCAGTTGGTTTGTTTCTTGAAGTGAGCTGTTGCTTATATTTGATATTACAGTATTGGCATCTTTTAATACTTGTGCTAGCTGTTTCTTTGTAACAAGCTTCAATGTAGGCAATGTAGGTATTCTGCTCTTTTTGTGCTGTTCTAGATGCTCAGTTATTCCTTGTTTCAATTCCTCTTGTTTTTTAGTTAGAGGGCTTTGTTCTTTCTGATGAGAAGGCAGAGGAGAGGATGCCTGTTTTGGGAATGAACATGATTCAATAGCTCTGCTGGCTTCCTGTATTGCCGACTCCCCTTGGTTTGCCTCTACACTCTGAGCAACTTCTGGCAAGGCTTCAATTTCTTTGCCCTGGGTAGACCTTTGCAACTCTTCCAATTCTACTTCAGTGAATACTTTATTTCGTGTTATAGATCACCATTGATCTGCTAGCCTCTCTTCTGTTATTTCTGATTTTGGATGTTGTTCTTTCCAGATAGCCTCTTCTCGTTGGACTTGATTTGTAATAGCAGATCATCATTTTTTTCTTTTCAGTCTTTGTACGTTTGCGACAGGTAAACAACTTTTCTTCCAGTAGTCCTGCAGCTACTGTCCCTGGTTGCTCAGCCAACAGTCCTGAGTCCTGTAGCCCACTTGTCACCATATGTCCAGGAACTAAAACACCTAGCATGGTCCTTGCTGACCCAGGCAACAAGTGATCCCCTATAGGTTTCTATAAATTACATCTCACTATATTGTTTATGGGAGAGACACTCCTCGTCTGGCTCCTCTGATGAGACCTGTCCAGTATGGTTGAACCTCTGGAACAGGTCTCATCCTTCTTGGAGCATGCAAGCCCCACAACCATGTCAAGGTAGTGCCTTTTATAAAGATATAAAAGGTATATGTAGGGAAAACAAGGGAAGGCAACAATCACTCTCAGAATTCCAAATAAAATCAGTTTCATTAGCTTAGTTAAGCAAGTTACTTATTACATCCTTAAATAAACTTTTGGATTTCATGGGCAATTTTTCATAATTCAGCCAGTCCTATAGTGTTTGTGATATCTAAGTAGATTCAATTATTTGAGAAGATGATTCATAGTTTCCTGAGAAGCAATTTATTTACAAAAATTAAAGCTGCCCAAAAGGATCTCAGTCACCTGAGGGAGTCATCTTTGAGCCATCTTCTCAGGGTATAGAGAATTCCCTATTAGTTCCAGCAGGAAAGCTAAGTTTCTGTCCAGTTTTGTGGTATACTATGGCACAGAATACAAGCCCAGCTGACTCTTCAGAATGGAAGTGTTTATTTAATGATCTCCAACAATAAGTAAGTATCAAAAGCAGATACAAAGTAGTAAGAAAAGTCTTCTCAGGAGTAACAATTTTACAAGTGGATCTTAAGTAAGATTCTGAGAATTCAGTTAGAAGCCACTGATTATTACTACCTATTCATTAATGTATTGCTTATGCTGGATGCAATGTATTTCTATGCTTGGACTTTGTTTAGTTCCTGGTTTTGACCTTGTGTAATTTATTCCTTGGCTCCTACTTGTGCTAATTCAACACAGTACCCAACAGCTGTTTAAGATTAAGGCTAGCATGGGTCTGTCCAATGCAGGATGGCTTGGTGATTTCTGCCTCAAAGCAAAAGGTCAGATGCAATTCTCTTTTGAAATTTTCCAGCTTTTGAACACTGGCTTTCATTTTTAAATTTTCTTTTTATGCCATATTAATGGAAATTTTACAGATATGCACCTTTCTTCTAAATGTATAATTCCCTTCTCAACAAGTCAGACATAACTGTTGTGGTTATTTTCTTTGATGCTGTGGATTAAACCTATTGGATGCTAACTAAGATATCATGACAATGTAACCAAATGCTGTTAGTTTGAATGCCAATTTATAAATTATCTTTCCCTGCTGTTCCTTCCCCCCACCCCCCCACATTGCCTGGACATCTATCCCCTCCAGCACTTGAGTTGATCCAATTTATATGTTAACCTATATAGAATTAATTTAGCTGTGTAAGCTTCCTAGTCTTACTTAAGATGCGGCAATGCTGTTAGAAAAATTGTGATTGGTAATTCGTCTGCTGCAAAGAATGTATGTTTGTCCAAAGAAGTAAATATGGCTGTGTATAAGAGATTGCTTCTGCCTACCTTGTTAGCTAAAAATGAGTATTGGGTATATCAGGGGAACACAAGAATATAAGCAGTGACCTGCTGGACTGGACCTCTGGCCCATCTAGTCCAACAGTCTGTTCTCACAGGGGCCAACCAACTGCACGGGGGAGCCATCTAGTCAATCAGCAGATAGCCTTCAGAGGCAGCCAAACTGTAGTCAGGGCTACTAGCCATTGATCTCCATGACTTTCACAGCCATTGATCCCCATGACAAGAAGAGAAAACTACTTAAAAAGCATGTGTGCTAACAACAAGAAGATGAGGGGTCAGGAATCAGGGGGGTTTGAAAGAATGTGGGCTGAACACTAAAGTGAATGGCAAGAATGAAAAAGGTTGTTTATTAATTTATTAATTTATATAACTGCCTATCTTACATACTGCTGGGTGGCTAAGAAGTGTAACATAGAAAAAAAATCAAGCAAGAAAATCAAGCAAAGTTAGTTGGTTCATACAGAAAGAATGAATTAGGATCAAATCACACAACAAATACAGTAAGTAAGTGTGAATGGATGAGACGGAGAGGAAAACTAAGAAAATCTTGATTGGAACTGATCAACGTGACCCCCAAAAGGAAGAGGTGTGAATTTGAAAGAACAAAAGGGAAGAGTTGTGTGGATTTGTTGAAAACAATGGTGGTTTGCAAAAGTGGAAAAGTATGGAGAGGTATGGCGACTGGAATCAGTGCAAACTATTTAGTTATATTTTTTAAATCTATTTTTTTTTCTTACTATTTCTTATTCTTACTCAATTTCTGTGCTTTGCATAATGTTGCTTACTGTGAAAGAGAATAGCATGTTGGTTATGGGTGTGTAGGTGGTAGGATTAGTAATCATATTTGCATGGCAGGGGGAGATGGCAATGATAAAATTATAGTTGATCAACCAGTTTTGTATTCAAAAGCATTGCACAAATGTCCTTCTTTGCCCAATTCTGCTCAGAATTAATTCACAGGATTTTGGCTTGTTCACTCTGAAATTCTGTACTTTCCCCTTTCCATTAAACAGCATACGATTGAGTCTAAAGTGGCTGACCCTGTAAGTTTCCGCTTTCCCCTGCTTCTTTTCTTTTCTCACTTGTCACTTTCTAACTCCCAGCTGCTACTAGTTCCCTAGCAACACTGATCACCCCTAACACTGTATGACAGTCTGCAAGTTGTGTGTTCTTTTCTCCAGCCAGGGACGAGGCATGCATCCAAGAGCTGAACACGAGAAGTGTTGCACTTAGTTAGATTTTTATATAGGTTTCCTCTCAAAAAACAGATTTTGTCAAATAAAATTACACTCCTTTTTGGGTTTCTGTAAATATCAACAACAGTGCTCTTTCTTAAATAAATCTATTACTCTATGTCAGTGTTTCTGAACCTTGACAACTTGAAGATGTGTAGACTTCAACTCCACACATCTTCAAGTTGCCAAGGTTGAGAAACACTGCTCTATGTTATATATTAGGTCTAAAAGGACCTAAAAGGGTCCTTCATAATAATGATATATCCCTTTCTTACTTCCCCTGAAATCAGATCATTCACAACAGGCTACTCTTTTGTCTATTCATGGTAGTAAAAATTTAGAATATTTTAGAACTACTTCTTAAAGCACAGTCTAATTTATTCTTTGGTAATATAAAAAAGTTTCATTTAGCTCCATAATTAATGTACCTATTAACTACACTGAGCATACATGTGTATCTCTCAGTAAATGGTTTTGCCTTTTAGCAACAAAGATTAAATTGATAACTCCATCTGTCTTATTGATGAAGTGAAAGAGGCAGCTATTGCTGGGTCTTCTGAGAAAAACATATGTCTATGTTTTGGTACTATCCTTTTAATAAGGGGAACATTATTCTTATTAGGGAACAGTTATTCCGTTTTTTTTTAATGAGGTATTTTAAGTAAAAGTATATAAACTGATTCATGAAATCTTGGAAGGATTATAAAATTAAGTAGTTCTTGAAGTTAAAGACTAAATAATTGAGAAATAAATTGGGTTTAAACACTTCACTCTTACTCTGTTTCTTTGCAGGATGATCTCAAGTTTAAATATGTTAAGGACGAAACAGAAAAGGAATGGAGACACAAAAAGGTAGCCAAGTAGTGATTTCCACTGGGAATGCCCTTATCCAGCTCACCTTTCCCTGGCCTAATATCCACCAAATGGATTGGGTGAACATAAATGAGCCATGGTGGGTGGGGATGGTTGGGACAGGATAGAGAAATGCAGGTAGAGAGGGGGAAAGTAATTCATACATAATAAAATATTGACTTAAGGTTCTAACAAATTATGGAAGTAAAATATTTGTGTAGTCACAATGTTGCATAAGAAAAGTTTCAAAGTCTGAAGCAGTGTTTCTCAGCCTCAGCAACTTTAAGCTGTGTGGACTTGAACTCCCAGAATTCCCCCAGCTGGCTGGGGGAATTCTGGGAATTGAAGTCCACACAGCTTAAAGTTGCTGAAGCTGAGAAACACTGGTCTAAAGAAATCATTTCAGACACATATGTATTCGTTCAGCAAATGAATATCTATCTATCATCTATCTATCTATCTATCTATCTATCTATCTATCTATCTATCTATCTATCTTACAGCAGCCTCTTTTTAAGGCACCCATCTGTCTCTGAAAATTGAAAAAATTGAAGCATCTCCCTTAAAAAAAAAATACTGCACAAATGCCCCATTTTCATGCAGTACAAGCAGGGGAAATGTGTATTTCAGGCAAAAAAGGTATACTTGTGAATAAGCAGGTGCTATATATTAGGGCTGTGCACACTTTGGAAATGATTTAGAAGTGCTCTAGACTTTGGCTCATGTTCCTAAGATGTTTTTTTCCAGATTCATAGGGAAGCCTGAAAATAAGATGGGCTGCTTTAATAAACAGTAGAGAGTGGCTGGGCACAAATCACTTCTTCCAATTCATTTCTGAAGCATATACAGTCGTAATATATATATATATATATATATATATATATATATATATTCTTCAAATGATAAAATTCTAGGAAAAAATAAGAAAAGCCTGAATTACTCATACTTTCTTTGTTAATGAAACAGCTGGTTAAAAATAAATGTACTGTACTCAGTACATAAAAGACATCAGCTGACAATTTTTTTCCATAGAACTTGCATGTATTTTGACCTACATTATTACAATTCTAGTGAGGATTTTTTCCATTTTACACAATATCTAGATTTTCCTCTGTAACATTAATAACTTTTAAGATAGTTATGCACCTGAAAGCCTTCTTCTTTGAGATAGTACCTTGATAGTTCCCATTACCACCCCAAGTCTTCAAGAGGTCACCTCATGTGGCAACCTTACCCTACTTTCATTGTAAGATAGGTCCCATGCTACCTTTCTGATTATTTAAAGGTAAACATAATGGAAAGGGTGGAGGAAATAATTTCTATATGTAACCTTCTGGCTAGGTAGCTTAGAGGATTCACTATTGTATTCTTTGAGAGATAGACCAATCTCACAAGAGATATACAAAATCAAGCTTTATTTAAAGGAAAGAAATAAAAATACAGGCAGGCTTCACTTACCAACTGCCTTGTTTGGGGACCGCTCAAAGTTATGATGGTGCTGAAAAAATAAATTTATGACCATGAATGCATTTATGACCTTTGCAGTATCCCACAGTCACATGATCATCATTACAGCCAGTACATGTTGTCCTATGCCTAATCTGTTGTTTTTCTTCTCCCCCACCCCACAGAGTGGAGAGATCGGAGAGGAAGGGATTACAAGAGAGTAAGCAGGCACACAATGGGGATACACACTGAAAGGAATGAGGTGGTGCTGGCAGCCCCAAGTGCACTCAGGGCTGGGAGCCATGAGTGCGCTATGCAAACAGCCTGGTGTATTCCCCATTGTGTGCTTGCTTACTCTCTTTTAATCCCTTCCTCTCTAATGAATGTAAATGCAAACATTAATTCCCTTCTTGCTAATTATCCCAGCACTGGGGTGAGCATTCCAAAGTGTGGGGGAGTGGGGAAAAGAAAAACACAATCAGGGTCATGTGATTTTCCACTTAGTGATGCTTCACTTAATGACAGAGCTGCTGGTCCCAATTCTGGTTGCTAAATGAGAACTATCCGTAGTAAGAATCCTTTTTTTTTTTTACTTCAAATATTAAAAGGTAAAAATTCAAGGTTAATGAGATTAATACCACACTGATTGTTTATGGTTCATTTTATAAATCCATTGCAAAATATAAAAGGCAAATGCTATATTCTGGCCAGACTACAAGAGAGTTCTGGTCTGCTGCAAATAAAAGGGAATTAAGTGTAAAGAGATTGGAGTGGGATTCAAATTATAATAAAAATCAAAGTATAAATTAAAGTCAGCATTAGGTTTTCCCTACCAGCCTGAAAAATTGAAGGATATTACTGAATTTGTATAGAGAAATAAAAGATACACAGCGGAGAGAAATAATCTAATTTCTAGCACAGGTTCCTGGCTAGGCTTGTTACTTATTTCTTCAGAACTAGAATTCCCTTGAACTACATCTTCTTTCTATCTCAATTATCTGGACGCCTTCCAGATTCCTGGTAGATTCAAGCTTTAATCAGAAGCTCTATGGAATCATCTTAGTCCTGTCCTTTTCCTGCCTCAGCAAAAAGCTTCTTCCATTTCCCCCTGAAGCTTCACCTCTGTCTTTTTAAAGGAGTAGAATTTTCTGTCTCTGGCAAGGGAGGAGCTGAGATCTGATTCCGTCTGAATGTGAACAACAGCCACATTTTGCCTGTGGATGCAGAATGAGGATGTCTGTACTCTGAATGTTTGAGAATGCAGAGACATTAACAACAGCTTGCTTTTCTTTTTAAGGGTTAATGCTCAGCTCATTTATAATGGATTTAATTCATTTTTTTTATGATTATGCTTAAAAATGACAAATCGAACATAAATCCATTTTTTCCTACATCTTCTTTTCTTTGATATCTCCAACTGATACTCAGTATCAGCCTTTTGGGGTAGACCAGATCAGGAAACAGACCCCACTGGAAGCCGAGAACTATACTTTATTGAGATAGACTATAATAACAGAATCTTCCAAGCCTGATTGTGCTTTACCTCCTAGCCCAGTTATATTCCAATGAATCAGAGAGGAGCCGAATGGAGTCTCTTCCAAATACTCAGTGTCTGCAATAAGCAGTGGTCACAGTGCTTTGCGGTTGCCAAAATTCAGCTTGTGGTACCAATCCCATGTACTAATGGCATCTGTGCAAGATGGTCCTCTCCAGTTGCTCATAGAATGTGCTGGTTATCACCACTTGAACATTCCTTTTGTCCTTTAAAATATTGTTTGGGATGAAAGCAATGCTCAAGCTTTTCAAAAGAATCGAAGTTTGAATAGCAAGTAGGCAGCTACCCTATATTATTATTAGGCTGATAATGGTTACCCCTAATTCAGGTATGAACTACTGCAGTGTGTTGTGTCATGGGCAACGTTTTAAGGATAGCCTGCGAATTGCAGTTAGTTCAAACTGTGGCAACTACAGTGTTAATAATTCCTAGTGATGGGACCATGTGTTATGTATCTTGGAGGAACTTTTTGGTCTCCGTTCATTTCAAGGCTGGTGGTAACCTATAAAGCCTGTTGTGCCCTGATGTTTTTCTTGTTGTTAACTCTTTCTTTGGCAGTTTACTCCCTGCCGCCATTTTATATGTTCCCAAAGTGCAATGACATACATATGGGTCAGCCAGGGAAAAGTGCTGGGCGAATAAAAGAGGAGGTATCTTGATCTTGGCAGCAGTGATGGGTTTTATCAAGCTCACAGTATCTGAACCCTATAGAAAGTTACAAAAAGCCTTCCATGGGAGAAAAATAGTTCCCTAAGATGGCATTCTGAAGCCTTCTTATAAGGTTTTCGGGCGAGCTTGCTTCTAGATCAAAGCTCATTTGTGATACTTGCTTCTGTAACTGATAATTTTGAATTATGAGTTATTGCTGCACTTATTACTTCTAGTGGGGAGCTAGTACTTCTCTTCCTGAGGTCAAATGATTTCCTTGCACTCTGTTATCAAAATAGTATGAGTAAATAAATGTAAGGGCTGAGCCTCTAGCATAGTTTTTTTTTTTCAATTCCTACTCAAGTGAATAGATATATTGAGTTCCATGAGTGTTCTGATTTTTTCCCTAGATTTTCAAATATCACAATACAGTTTAACATCTATTTAATATCTATTTTTAGATAATAAAACTAGAGCTAAATACTTAATGATTTTTTTCTCTCACTACCAGGAGATGATATTGCAAGACACCCTGTTCTATAATGGAATTAGACCTGGGGTTGGAAAATGGGCCCACGACCATCTTGATAGATGAGCACCAAAAAAAGCATCAAGCATATCCATGTGTTGCTTCTTTTAGAAGATGTCTGTGACTTAACATGCAGATTCCATAAATGAAAAGAGTTTGCTTTTTGCTTCTCTCTCTTTTCCCTGCCTTTAAATATTTTTAGATTTCTTCCTTCTCCCATCCAGTTCTTTCAGTAACTCAGTATACTGTTATTCGTTTCTTTTCAATATCTATTCCTTTCTATAATTCCTGCTGATTGCACATATTTTCTTTTTTTATTACAGTTTTAAAAAGAATAAGGAATTTAAATACAGTGCATTTAAGATATTTCAGCCTTTGTGATAATTTTTCAGTAAATGATGGGATACCTGTGGGACTTCCGAATCACAATAAAACCTCTCCATTAGGTAATTAAGCTTAAAATACAATAGCAAAGAAAACATTAGAAAATATTTAAATATTATGCAGTAATATGAAGTGTTTTAAATTAATAAAGTGAGACATATTCCTTAATTTAAAAGTTACTGTAGGTGGAAAACACAAATAAATACAAAATATGGACTTGAAAGCTACAAATGTGTGATATAGTCAATTTATCATTTTTTATTTTTTTCAGTCTTCATTTTGTTCCGTCTGAATTCACATCAGTCTTCTCTCCTCCAGCTCCCCCAAACTTTAAAAAGACTACATGACAGATTAGGGACATTTTTGTGTGTATTTCACCTTGTGTGTGTGCACACATGCATGTGTGTATTTGTATACATGATTTTCCCTAATATCATAATAGGATATAATGATATTATATATTTCATATAAAAGGATAGACAATTTGGTGCCTCTCAAACCTTCAGTGAATTTTTATTTGGCAACTTTACATAAGTTGAGATTAATATATAACTGCATTTCTGTTCTTTTAACTGTGATGGATGAATACATTTCTCCCCCATCTCATGGGCTAGGTGATCAGTTAGTTGAGCAATCAAAGGAAGGTTTTATTTACTTAATAGATTGATCTCAGATCATGTCACCTATTTGGTTGAGCATGAAGGTAAGAAAAAAAGAAAAGAACAAAATATCAACTTCATTCTTCTTACAGGCAAGTAAACTATATTAAAAATATCCAGTATTAGTTCCAAAATAATTCCTTTCTGATAGGCAATTTGATGCCCCTCAGATCTTCCTGTAATGTAATTCCTATAATACCAGACCACAGGTTACTCTGGTTTGGCTTATGGAAATAGAAAACCAAAAGGGCTGAAGAATGCCAGTTTCTCAGTTCCTGGTATAAAGAATATCATTGGGGAATAGATTCTGATTTTCACTAACAGCATGTATTTTAACTCAGATCAGATGCCTAGATGATAATGCTACTTTTCATAGCAGTACAGTATAATTATAGAAGAGAAGGTAAGGTTTTTGACAGTTGGAACTGGGCTTTCTTATTCAAAGTTTTGGAAGGTATGAACTTTGGAGAGAACTTTATAAATTGGGTAACATTGATTTACACTTCACAAAAAGCACAAATAATTGTTAATAGAGATCTAACAAAGCCTTGTGAGATACAAAAAGGAACAAGACAGGGATGCCTGTTCTCTCCTCTCCTGTTTATTTTGGTTCTTGAAATACTGAATTGAGATATAAGACAAGGTGAAAGGATTGTGGGAGTAAAGTTTAAAAAAGAAACTTATGAATTAAGGTCTTTTGCAGATGACTTGGTGTTGGTTTTGGAAGATCCTTTAAAGGGAATTGAAATATTAATGGGAAAACTAAAATAATTTGATGTATTAGCAGTTTTAATATTAACAAACAGAAGACGAAGATGTTAACAAAATAGAAAAATGGAACAGAAAACAGAATTGATGAATAAAATGGGTTTTAAGATTGAGAAGAAAGTAAAATACCTGGGTATGACAAATATGAATTGTGTGTTATTTCAAAATAACTATGTTAAGACATGGAATGAAGTTAAAAAAGACATGTTAAGATGGGAGAAATTACAATTGTCATTGCTGGGGAGAATTTCTGTGATAAAAATGAATGTCTTGCCTAGGATGATGCTTTTGTTTCAGGCAATACCTTTCTTAACAACTTAACAACTGACGCACCATTTGAACAGTGACAGAAGGATATGTCTAAATTTGTGTGGCGGGGAAAAAACCACAAGTTAAATACAAGGTGTTACAAGATGCAAAGGAAAGAGGAGGATTGGGTTTACCTGATTTGAAATTGTATTTTGCAGCTTGCTGTTTGGTTTGGATGAAAGAGTGGGTGCTGCTGAGAAAAGGAAGGACATGACCTGAGATTTAGGTGGCATGGAGGTTTGTGGTACGACAAAGTCAAGGTTAATGTGGATTTTAAAAATCATTATGTTAGACATGCCATATTGAGAATATGGAATAGATACAAACCCAGATTGTGCCCAAAAACACCTTTGTGGCTCTCAGTGCAAGAAGCATTTTATAGAAAAGAAATAACAGGCAAACACAAATGGCTAATCTATCATGATATACTACTACTTTGTCAAGGGGAATATAAAATAAAATTGAGAGAACTGGTGGCAGAGGGATATAGTTGCCAATAGTTTTCTTATTTACAGTTCTTAGAAAGATTTAAAGTACACAAAAGAGTTTATGGTTTTGAACATTATAAGACTAAGCTTGAAATAGAATTGTGAACAAATGATCAACATGTAATTGCTAAAATGTATAAACTTCTATTGAAATTTGAAATGGAAGAAGAACAAGTGAAAAAATGTATGATAAAGTGGGATAAAACTTTTGGTTATAATATATGGTTGGAACAATGGGAAAATATGTAGTTGAAAGAACTAAAATTTACATTATGTTATAATCTTAAGGAGAATTTTTATAAAATGATTTCCATTGGTATATGTCACCAGAGAAATTGTCTAGAATGTTTAAAGGCACTTCAAATTTATGTTGGAAATGTGAACAACGAAAAGGGACATTTTATCATGCTTGGTGGATGTGCAAAAAAGCTAGAAAATTTTGGATTCATACACTGATTCAAAGGATTTTAAGGATTAATATACAATTAAGACCAGAGGTCTTTCTTTCAGAATTGATGGACAAACAGTTGGAAAAAAGTCATGGAACTTTGTTTTGGTATATGATAACTGCAGCAAGATTATTCAGCATTACTCACAATGGAGGAATGGTTGGTGAAGATGATGGAACTTGCTGAGATGGCCAAACTGATTTCTTTAATCAGAGAAATGACAATTGTTGTTGTTCAGTCGTTAAGCCATGTATCCCCATCTCTTTAAGAATTTGCCACAGTTTGTTGTGATCCACACAATCAAAGGCTTTTGCATAGTCAATGAAGCAGAAGTAGATGCTTTTCTGGAACTCTCGTGCTTTCTCCATGATCCAGCGAATGTTGGCAATTTGATCTCTAGTTCCTCTGCCTCTTTGAAACCCAGCTTGTACATCCGGTAGTTCTCGGTTCACGTACTGCTGAAGCCTAGCTTGTAGGATTTTGAGCATAACCTTGCTAGCATGTGAAATGAGTGCAATTGTGCGATAGTTTGAGCATTCTTTGGCATTGCCCTTCTTTGGAATTGGAACGTAAACTGACCTTTTCCAATCCCGTGGCCACTGTTGCGTTTTCCAAACTTGCTGGCATATTGAGTGCAGCACTTTAACAGCATCGTCTTTTAGTATTTTAAATAACTCAGCTGGAATACTGTCATCTCCACTAGCTTTGTTGTTAGCAATGCTTCCTAAGGCCCACTTGACTTCACTCTCTGGGATGTCTGGCTCAGGGTCAGTGACCACACCAGCATGGACATCAGGGACATTAAGATCTTTCTTGTATAGTTCTTCTGTGTATTCTTGCCACCTCTTCTTAATCTCTTCTGCTTCTGTTAGGTCCCTGCCTTTTTTGTCCTTTATCGTGCCCATCTTTGCACTAAACGTTCCTTTGATATCTCCAATTTTCTTGAAGAGATCTCTAGTCTTCCCCATTCTATTGTTTTCTTCAATTTCTTTGCATTGTTCATTTAAGAAGGCCTTCTTATCTCTCCTTGCTATTCTCTGGAAATCTGCGTTCAGTTGCTTATATCTTTCCCTTTCACCCTTGCTTTTCGCATTCTTTCTTTCCACAGCTATTTGTAAAGCCTCATCAGACAGCCATTTTGCTTTCTTGCATTTCTTTTTCTTTGGGATGGTTTTAGTTGCTGCCTCCTGTACAATGTTACAGACCTCCGTCCATAGTTCTTCAGGCACTCTGTCTACCAAATCTAATCCCCTAAATCTATTCATCACCTTCACTGTGTACTCACATGGAATATGATCTAAGTCATACCTGAGTGGTCTAGTGGTTTTCCCTACATTCTTCAATTTAAGCCTAAATTTTGCAGTAAGAAGCTCATGATCTGAGCCACAGTCAGCTCCTGGTCTTGTTTTTGCCATCTGTATAGAGCTTCTCCATCTTTGGCTGCAAAGTATGTAATCAATCTGGTTTCGGTATTGACCATCTGGTGATGTCCATGTGTAGAGTCGTCTCTTGTGTTGTTGGAAAAGAGTGTTTGCTATGACTAGCTTGTTCTCTTGACAGAACTCTATTAGCCTTTGCCCTGCTTCATTTTGTACTCCAAGGCCAAACTTGCCTGTTATTCCGATTACTCCTTGACTTCCTACTTTAGCATTCCAATCCCCTATGATGAAAAGGACATCTTTTTTTGGTGCTAGTTCTAGAAGGTGTTGTAGGTCTTCATAGAACGGGTCAACTTCAGCTTCTTCAGCATCAGTGGTTGGGGCATAGACTTGGATTACTGTGATGTTGAATGGTTTTCCTTGGATTCACACTGAAATCATTCTGTCGTTTTTGAGGTTGTACCCCATTACTGCCTTTCCCACTCTCTTATTGAGTATGACTGCTACTCCATTTCTTCTAAGGGTTTCTTGCCCACAGTAGTAGATATAATGGTCACCTGAATTAAATTCACCCATTTCTATCCATTTCAATTCGCTGATTCCCAAGATGTCGATGTTCAATCTTGTCATCTCATGTTTGACCACATCCAGCTTGCCTTGGTTCATAGATCTTACATTCCACGTACCTATACAATATTGTTCTTTACAGCATCGAACCTTCTTTTCGCTTCCAGATACATCCACAGCTGAACATCCTTTCGGCTTTGGCCCAGCCGCTTCACTCTTTCTGGAGCTACTTGGAATTGCCCTCCGCTCTTCCCCAGTAGCATATTGGACACCTTCCGACCTGAGGGGCTCATCTTCTGGGGTCATATCTTTTAGCCTTTTGACATTGTCCATAGGGTTTTCTTGGCAAGGATACTGGAGTGGGTTGCCATTTCCTTCTCTAGTGGACCACATTTTGTCAGAACTCTCTGTCATGACCTGTCCGTCTTGGGTGGCCCTGCATGGTATAGCTCATGGCTTCACTGAGTTATGCAAGCCCCTTCGCCATGACAAGGCAGAGATCCATGAAGGGGAAATGACAATATCTATGTTTATTGCTGAGTGGAAACCCCTTATGGACTTTTTGCATAAAACAGAAAAAAATGAACTTATCATCTATGGTTCTGATGATTAGACAGGATAGATTATAGAAAGAAGAGAGTCATATTGTAACCTCAGAGTAAGAGGTAAATTTATAATTGTACTTATAACTACTATAAAGAAGATCGGAAGCCACTTTGTATCTTTTTTCTTTCTTTTCTATTTTTCTATTACTTTTTTTCCCCTTTCTTGTACTTTTAACTTTCTCTTTGATTTTTTTTCTTTTTCTTTTGTCTTTCTTACTTTATATTAGTTTGCATTAGTTTTTATCTTCCTTTTTAAAACTTTTAATAAAATTAGATGTAAAAAAAGAATAAGAGAATGTACATTATTAATGAATGCTCTAGGCTGGTTCACATGATCTTATCTCCAGTAGTAGAAATTCATGGAAAAAGAATACATTTTATTTAATTGAGTTTCTGACTGCTGTGAACTTGCAGATTTTCTGACATAAAAGTAGCCCTGGAAAATTACAGCAGATAAAGCGAGAAAAGCTCTCAATAGTGAGTTAATAAATAACTTCTAGAATCCAATTTTTTTGGATGATCTCTTTTCCTCCTTGCTTTTTTAAAGGAGATATCAAAATGCCAATAATGAAGTGGAGAAATGGATTCTGAGCATTATGAAATCATGGAAGTGGTACTAAATCTGCTTAGCCCAAAATTGTTTGTGTTCCAAGCCAGACAAGGTCGGCCTCCTGCTGCTACATATAAATGGTGCCTAAGTACAAAAGAACCCCTTGTCATTGTTTGAAGGCCATATGATCCAAAAAGTCAGTGTAAAAATTCAATGTTATTTTTAATTCTATAAATTACTTATTGTTTATTCAACATTCCGTATTAAGTTTAACTAGAGTCAATACAACAACCATTACAAAAAGTAGGAGAAACTTCAAGCCATAAGCTGCATCCAGTGTTACTTCCATAACAGCAAGAAAAATATCAAGATAAGCAAAAGAAGCAAAAGAATTATTGTACATTTATAATCTAATAGAAAAATGAATATCTTACAATTTCACAAATAAGTAAATGAACTGTCCCTGAAAGGAGGCAAAGATCCTTTTAAAAAGAAAAAAGAATATACAGGTGAAACTTGAAAAATTAGAATATCGTGCAAATGTTCATTTATGTCAGTATGGCAACTCAAAAGGTGAAACCAATATATGAGATAGACGCATTACATGCAAAGCGAGATATGTCAAGCCTTACTTTGGTATAATTGTGATGATTATGGCGTACAGCTTATGAAAACCCCAAATTCACAATCTCAGAAAATTAGAATATTACATGACATCAATAACACAAGGATTGGAAATAGAACAATATCGGACCTCTGCAAAGTAGAAGCATGCATATGTACTCAGTACTTGGTTTGGGCCCCTTTTGCAGCAGTGACTGCCGCAATGCGGCGTGGCATGGATGCTATCAGCCTGTGGCACTGCTGAGATGTTATGGAAGACCAGGATGCTTCAATAACAGCCTTCAGATCCGCTGCATTGTTCGGTCTCATGTCCCTCATCTTTCTCTTGGCAATGCCCAATGGATTCTCTATGGGGTTCAGGTCAGGCGAGTTTGCTGGCCAATCAAGCAGAGTAATCCCATGGTCATTGAACCAGGTTTTGGTACTTTTGGCAGTGTGGGCAGGTGCCAAGTCCTGCTGGAAAATGAAGTCAGCATCCCCATAAAGCTCGTCTGCAGAAGGAAGCATGAAGTGCTCCAAAATCTCCTGGTAGACGGCTGCGTTGACCCTGGACTTAATGAAGCACAGTGGACCAACACCAGCAGATGACCTGGCTCCCCAGATCAACACAGACTGTGGAAACTTCACACTGGACTTCAAGCATCGTGCATTCTTCCTCCAGACTCTGGGTCCTTGGTTCCCAAATGAGATGCAAAAGTTGCTCTCATCAGAAAAGAGGACTTTGGACCACTGGGCCACAGACCAGTTCTTTTTTTCTGTAGCCCAGGTAAGACGCTTCTGACGTCGTTTGTTGTTCAGGAGCGGCTTGACAAGAGGAATACGACATTTGAAGCCCATGTCCAGGATCCGTCTGTGCGTGGTGGCTCTTGGTGCACTAACTCCAGCCTCAGTCCACTCCTTGTGAAAGTCCCCAGCACTTTTGAATGGCCTTTTCCTGACAATCCTCTCCAGGCTGCGGTCATCCCTGCTGCTTGTGCACCTTTTTCTACCACACTTTTCCCTTCCACATAACCTTCTATTGATGTGCTTTGATACAGCACTTTGGGAACATCCAACTTCTTTTGCAGTTACCTTTTGGGGCTTTCCCTCCTTATGGAGGATGTCAATGATGGTTTTCTGCACAACTGTCAGGTCAGCAGTCTTTCCCATGCTTGTGATTCCTACTGAACCAGCCTGAGAGACCATTGAAAGGCTCAGGAACCCTTTGCAGGTGTTATGGATTCATTAGCTGATTAGAGTGGGACACTTTGAGCCTAGAATATTGAACCTTTTCACACTATTCTAATTTTCTGAGATTGTGAATTTGGGGTTTTCATAAGCTGTACGCCATAATCATCACAATTATACCAAAGTAAGGCTTGACATATCTCGCTTTGCATGTAATGCGTCTATCTCATATATTGGTTTCACCTTTTGAGTTGCCATACTGACAACAATGAACATTTGCACGATATTCTAATTTTTCGAGTTTCACCTGTATTTCATAGTCAAGTGTATAATGAATTGGATCCTCAACTTGCTTTTGAAACGAACAGATACTACTGATGACCCTTTCTGAGAAAATCAACTCAGATGATAATTAGCATATTGTGCCTTCATTTTGAGCTGATGAAGGGCTGGTATTAACTTTGAAGAAATTATTTGAACCAGATAAACACAGTGAATATGTGAAAAGAAGATGAAATCTGAACAGCACTAATGAATGCAGGGCTATCGTGCATTTCAATGTCTATTGTTCTTCACTTGATGACTTCTTCATTATGTGGTCTTAGAGCTTTTCTAGTTTAAACTCAATTGATTGGCCATAATTAGGTTTTACTTTAGTATTACTTTAGGCCTAAGTATATTATAACTCATTTCCACTGGCATCAGCTGACCAACTGCAGCTTGCTTTCCTTGTGCATATTGTCTTTCTGTTCCTCTCACCTGAAGCTTCCAAAATATCTCAGGGTCTAAAGTCTTCTTAAGAAGTTCTTCTGGATTGCCTAAATTTCCATAAAATTCACTTATCCTGTAAGCCAGGGGTAGGCAATTTCACTGAAGCTGGGGGGCTGCACTTTTATAAAACAGCGATATTTTTGGCTTCTGAGGGTTTTGTGTGTGGCTTGTAGCATCTTAATGACACAAGAATAAGCTTTTCAGCTCATTTTAGGAGGAGGTGGGAGGATGAAGAGGTGAAATGATGCCTTAAGTCTTTGGAACCCATTTCATTCCTAAGAAAACTGATGAATTGCCTGAATTTTCAGGGCCATAGGGAGAATGTAATGCAAAGCATAAAACAGTCACTTAGCCCCATGTATTTGTCAAATGGAAAGATATACTTTTTCAATTATGCAGTTATTGTGAATTCTGATTTTGTATAAAGTTCCTATCACCTCTAATATGTTTAAAGCTCTGTGATGAAGCTAGGCACAAAACAAGTAAACATTTAAATTCAAAAAGATGCCTTCTCATTGGCTTGCTGTTCTTTTTAAATTTTTAAAATGTGGGGGGGGGGGGGTGCCCTTATGTTTCTGTAATTGCTTGGAATGATTTTAATTGTGCACCTACTATTGACTCACAGCAGCATTATTTTCTGACTTATTGTTCATTGAAATAATAGCAATAGTAGAACAGCATGCCCAGAGGTCTAGATCAGTGTTTTTCAACCTCAGCAACTTTAAGATTTGTGGACTTCAACTGCTAGAATTCCTCAGCCAGCACACATCTTAAAGCCTCTGATGTTGAGAAACACTGCTCTAGAGGGCCCCCCTCCAAGGATTTTCTCCATTTCCTGTCTTGTAGTGGTCTCACCTATTTCTCCCTTCCCTCTATCCACTCCTGTCTATCTCTACTACTTCTCTACAGGCCACATGAATTACAGTTGGTGCAATTCTTCTACCAGTAACTGGAATCAGATTGCAAAACGTTGCTTGGTTATGTTATGAACTAAGCATAGAAAAAGATAACCAACATTCGAAAATGAATGTTGGGGGCATTTGTTTAAATATGAAAGAACTAAATAAATATTAATGAAGAAACTATTGAAACAATGCCTTCTTAAAATCCATTGCAGGTGTTCCTTGTATTGTACTCTAATTTCCCAATATATGTGATTAGCATACATCTTAACTATTTTAAAGTAGGGGCTACACATACCACAAATCATGGAATTCAGTCAGAATTTATTGTGCAACTAAAAGACTGGGCTGAAAGTTTCAGTTGTCTTCAGTAGGCAGCTTAACCTATCTCAGAAACTGGGAAAATACTACTTTCCAATTCTACAGAAATCTGCATGGCCTGATTGCAGCGCTGAAGATGCTAACATTGCTGTAGGGGCTGATCTTATCTAAATTTATTTGTAAATGAGTCGCTCTATATTCAATAAGGTTTTGTCCAATTCAAATAAAACAGTGGGGCTTTGGAGGGAAAATGACTCAGAGGTGGAAAAAACTCAATAATGAAAATAATGAAAGTCTTCCTCTCTCTCACCCCTACCCCACTTCATTATACTGGTCATTTTTTTAGCTTTTATGATCAAACAAGTTCAGAGTTTATATACAGTTAAATGTATTTATTGTATTTATTCATATACTGCCCAGATTCCACAACTCTGCCTGGTTTACAACTAATCATATAAAGCTCAATTGCCCTATACAGTAGCCAAACCAAACCATCCTAACTCTGCAAAAAACCCTGAAAAGTAAAGTGATTGTCCAGCATTACCATCATATAGAAAATAAAATCCAATATTTACAGACTAACTCTAAAGCTCGTCGAAACAAAATTGCTTTCACAGGCCTAGAGATAGCTGAAGAAGGCATCCCAGGCAAACCTCCAAGGGCAGAACATTCCACAGCATCAGGGCCATGAAAAGGAGACTGATCTCTGGATTCACATTTCTTTGATCTCTGTTGGAGTCAGGACCTTTGCTATCTCTCCACTGGATGTTTGCACAGAGTGGGCAGATTACCTTTGGAAGTCTCTCAGATAAGCTGCAGCCAAGCCATTAAGGGCTTTATTACATTAAAAGTTGCACTTTGACTTGAACTTATTGGTAACCAATGTCATAAGTTCAACTTACATCCAATACTAGTCTGGCCCTGCATTTTAGAGCAGCTGTGGTCAATATCATCAAAATAGCTGCTGATAGGGAAGAGAAAACATGCTGTTATCACTATTTAAGCAGAAAATTTTATTGGTTGCTAGGCAGATTAAGAGACAACCAAGAGAGTGCCTAGCCACCCATGGAACCTGGCTGGAATGATATTCGTCTTGGCAAAATAGATTTTTGCAACACATACTCCCAGTTCTTGCTTCTTCCTTTCCCAGTCACCACCGTCCTTTTACCCTACAACACCATGGTCCTCCTTTTCTTTCCTCTTTAATTTAAAAAAAAAATGTCTAGACATGCTGCAACAAGGAAGCAATTGTGTCCAGCATTTTGATTTCCCAGAAGATATCTAAGTGATTTTCTAGATGCTGTCTGGAGAAATTCAGATTCCAGGCACAAGGGCAGCTTGGCTCTGCCATGTGGCCACATTTTTTCAAAAGTGCAAACAAAGGAAGAAAAGGTTCCACTACAGCTAAGGGGGGCAAGAGTGAATACTGACCTCTTTTTAAAGTGTGTGTGAGCTTTAAGAATCAACTGCTTTGTCTCTGGGCCCCCAGATCAGTGCCTAGAGTGGAAATGCAAAAATGTAGATGACCATTAGCTGGAGGTAAAGACAAAAGAAATGTCATTCTCTGCTGCCATCTAGTGGTTCTATAGATGTTTGCTGCCTAGATCTGGTAGCCCTACCAGTGTTGGTAGTCCCAATCTAGTCCTAATAGTACCTATCTATATAATTTAAATAACATGAAATAAAGATTAAAGGAATGCCTCAAAAGTAGCATATCAGACTTTTATGAAACTTATATGATTCAGATTTCTTTAAAAAGTCTCCAGGTGCTCCTGGTTCTTTTTCTGAATAATTTAAAGGGCATCTGAAATGCAATGTGCAAAATATAAGAGTGAAACTTTGCATGCCAGCAGTGTAACCATGGACAAAGTTTAATTATATTGTTGTTTGCTTGTGGCATATTATGATATTGCTATATTCTATATTTGGGGTTGGGTTTAATTATGAGATTGCTTGAGAAATATGTAATTGGGAAATGGCAAACAATGGATTATTTTTAGGATTTGTTTAGAACACTTGATTTGTAAATGTGCAAAATGTTCTGCGGTATTTCCCAGTTTCATCGCAGACCTAGCTTTTCCCAACTACATTATACCACTGTTTTCTATGAAGTTCTGCAGAAGCCACTTTCAGTGTGAATAAAATGGTAGCACCAACAGACTACAATATTTGCAGCAGTTCCATCAAGTTCCATAGGCTATTCATGAAAAGCCCCATTTAAACCTTCAGAATACTCCACAGGAGTTTTCAAAGTACTCCACAGGAGTGTTCCAGTTAAATCCCCCCTTTTTGCCATCATCATTTTACATGATGTCAGTTCTGCAGACCCTTACACATCAGCCGTGAGCCAGTTGCAGGTTACATGGAAGCCAAATGTGGACAGCTGTGTGTATGAAGATTTCACTATGACATCACTGGAAGTATCATCCAGAGGACCCATATACTGGGCTGTCTGAAAAACAACTGCCTGAATAGGAGTTAAGAGATGCATAAAATAGGCTGTGTTGCTTTTTATGGAAATGCAATTAAATAATTCAGGTTACTTTGTGGGAACATCTTCCTAGACCCTAGAATACACCCACATAAAGAAACAATACATGAAAATTAACAAGCCCTCAAGAAGGGTTACCAAATCAGTTAAGAAACATTCAAGAAAATTATATACTGAAGCACAGGCATGAACTATCCTGATGAGGAAAAAAAAATGGGAAATTTTAAAAAGCTTATATGGATCTCGCTGACAAGCTAAGGAAAAAAGAGATGTAAGAGAAATGAAAGCAGGAGGAAGGCAAACTGGTAGATCAAACTTGCCAGGATGGAATCAAGAACGTTAAGCTAAGAATGAGATGAAGCTGGTAAGCAATATATAATATAATAGGAATGGGGTTGCAAAATGAAGGGAGTTCTTGGTCTTTTTCTGGGGAAGATGAGAAAGAATAGGAATAGGAAGAATTTCTACCTTCTTTGCCTCTGTCTTCTCTCAGGAGATAGCCTTCCCTAATATGAGGTGTATGGGGAACTAGCTTAGTATTGCTAAAGATGTAGTAAGGACTCACATATTACTTTAAATAAGTTCAAGTCTTCGGGCACAGATGAACTTCATCTCAGGGAGCTGAAGGATCCAGCAGAAGTGATCTTGGAACAGTTGACTTTAATCTTTGAAACCTTTAGAGAAGTGTGCAGAGTCTGGAAAAGAGCAAGCATAGTCCTAATAGTCAAGAGGGGAAGAGGGAGGATCTGGCAAAATATAAAACAGCATATTTAACATCTGTACATGGCATGATACAACAATAGATTGTCAAGCCACGTGTCTGCAGCACTTAGAGAGGAAGCTACCATTACCAGAATGCAGACTAGGTTTGTCAAGAAGATGTTGTCAGATTAAATGTATCATTTTTTAATGCACAATGAAAACCAAGGGAATGTTATAGACATAGAGTATCTTAATCTTGGTAAGGCATTTTAAAAGGTCTCTCAGAATACTCCAGACAAGATGGAGAGATGTGAGATAATGTAGTCTGGTGAATGTGAAACTAGTTAACAACTGCACTCAGAGTATGCTCATAAATGGTTCTGCATTATCTTGGAAGGAAGTATCAAGTGGGGTTCCTCAGTGTTTTATTCTTGACCTAGTGCTATTTAACATCTTTATGAATAACCTACAAGATAGAATGGAAAGGGTGCTTATTAAAATTACTAAAGATATCAAATTAGGGGGATTGGCTAATCCTTAGAGGACAACTTTACAGATTAATATGAGTTCAAATGGCTTGAACAAATCCAACAGAATGATGTTCAGCTGTGATACATACTTGGCTCTGCAAGGAAAAATCAAATGCATATGTACAAGATAAGTGAGACCTGGCTTTGCAACAGTGCATGTGAGAAGATCGAGTAATACTAGCAAATCACATGAGCAAGCAGTCTGACAGACTAGCTAAAAAGATTAATGTAATCTTAGCCTGCATTAACAGAATCATTGTGTCCATATTGTGGGAGGTAATAATTTCATTGTTGTCTGCTCTGCTTAGAGCTTTAGGCATTGCACTTTAAAAGAAACCTGGAGAAACTAGAGCAGGTTCAGTGAACTATCAGGATGATAAGGAGTCTGGAAACCAGTTCCTCTGAAGAATGGTTAAAATAGCTAAGCATGTTTAGCTTTCAAAAGAGAAGACTAGTGAAAGCTACAATAGCAATCAACAGATATCTGAAAGGTTATCACATACAAGATAGACTAGTTGTATTCTCTGCTGAAAATGAGTTCAGGTCAAGGACCAACTGATTCAAAATAAAAGAAAGGAGATTCAGGCTGAATATTATGCTAAGTTTCCAAATGGTAAGAGTTCTTAAGCAATGGAACAGTGGTGAAGTCACTGGTAAGAGTTCTGAAACAATGGAAGTTTTTCAAACTGAAGTATATGAACACCCATAGTGGATGGTTTGACAGCACATTGTTGAGCTACATGGCCTACACAATCTCTTCCATCTCCTACATTCTATGAGTTTAATGGAGATGAAAAACTGGCAAAAGAAGGTGATTTTATCTTAAATGCAAATGAAATAAAATATATAAAATTTGTCAGTATGCTTTATGCTTATACATAGAACATACAGGTATTTACAGCAGGTAAATTGATATGGGGAAGGTAAAATGAGTGGCATTTTAAAATTCTTAATAACACCTTGGAAATATTACTCTGAAATAAAATAAATGGTTCTGAAATAGCCTGAAGGAAAAACTTCCAAAGCTTGAACTTCTGGGATATCTAACCACCAATGTTAAATCAAAACTAACAGAAAAGTCTTTGGATATTTTAAAAATTAATGATTTTACTATGCTATAAAGCTTTTGTGGGCTATAGTCTATTTTCCTAGATATTTCTGATTAGTGGATACTAGTCCATAATAGTTTATTCCATTTCATATTTGTTGTGGTTTAAGGTGCTGCCCTAAACTGTTATGCATTTTTTAGATTTTGCAATATCTCATAAACTTTACAATCCAAGTCTTGCTGCTTACAATACATTCCTTAACCCTCATCATTGATTTATGACCTTATTATGCTATATTATATACCTGAAAAGCAAACAGTATGTTTTTAATCCATATCCATATATAAAACAATCAATTCATTTCTTGGTTGCTGAATACAAGGGGAAAACTTAATTTATGCTTTTACATAATGCTGTTAAGAAATGGCATAGAAGTGAGTCATGTTAATGGACCCAAAACTGTAATAAGGATGTAAATAAAATGTGCAGCAGCAAGGCCATGCATTTCAATTAAAATAATAGATCTCAGGCCCCATCCATTCCATCAGCACAAATGAAGAGACTACAGAGTAATGTCTTGAATATAAAACATTTTAAACTATGACAATGATGTCAGGTTATCAAAGCATTGTACATTTATTTTAAAAACAGTTCCAACTTTCCAACATATTCTCTCTCTCTCTCTCTCTCTCTCTCTGTCAAACTCTAGTGCAAAAAAGGGAAATATTTGGCCTTTCAGTGTTGTTGGACGGTATATCTCATCATGCCTCACCACGCTGACTAGAACTGTGGATTCAGAGGACTGTGTTTTGCCATCAGTGTTTAAGTGTGATCAACAAATGGCACCTAACATGGTGTATATAAGATAAAGAAAAGTATGCAGATTACATACTGGGTGGTCATTGATTTCTTTGAACTTTATTGTAGAAAATGTGGAGCACAGTTTGGAAGGAAGAAAAAATAACTCTAGATAAGAATCATAGCAGTCTATCAGACAACTGGCAAAAAGGCTCATTCCCCAATCTGTGGGATCACTATGGCCAGCTGTTGGATGAAATCACCACCCAAGTTAAGTGAGAGGATACCTCTGTCCTTTTGTATATCTTCAATTTTCCTTAACCTAAAACTCTGTCATTACCATTTCTTAAATGTTGTCCATGAACCATCCAGTGAAAGGCTGATTGATACCTACTATCTCCCTCATTGGATTTGACTGACGTATGGATATTCTCAATATATCCAGGTGTTTGGCTAAATTGAAGTTAGTGGCTTAAACCAGAATAAAACAGGAACTGAGGTGGGAAGAATATTTGAAGTCCATTTTTTCCCTTGCCACAGAACTATATTGAGATAAATCCACAAGAATTTGGACCATATCTGAAACAGATCCATTTTCTAAGTATGTTATCAGTATCTCACTTTTATATCATTATCAAGATGTGGATTGTGCAGGTACATTTCTTAGGAAGTCTGCTCACAGGGCCTCATCCACAGAAAGCAGATATATATTCAAACAAACAAAATGTATACTTCACTGTCCATTCTTACAGGCAGAGGTTGCTGGCTTGTATGAGCAAACCGGTACAGTCTATCAGTCTCTGTACCTGCAACATTTAACATTTTAAAAGAAGAAATAAAAGGGGTAATCAGAGGTTTGTTTTTTTACTGTGTCTTTTCAATTAGCCTAATTTCACTTCAATTTTTTTCCTCCTTGGAAGTTTGCTATCTGGCAGACTTCAAAGAGAAACCTAGAAGGCCAAGGCAATATTCTCTGCTTCCCAAATGATTCTAATCCAGTGAAACAATCAAGACCAGAACTGCTCTGAAATTTGCAGACAAGGGTGCTGACAAAGGCAACCAGGATAAATATTTTTGGCATTCAGGCAGCCAGCCAACTGGTATATGGCAAGGGGGCCCGGAGCACACAGGATGTCAGGGATAAGCTTGGATTCTGCTACACACAATGTGAAGGGAAGGAGAACAGCAGCTGTGGAAGTGCTGACCAGGCAGCTAATTTTTCTTTTGACTGGAATAATAAAATCCTCTTTGGACCATTTCTCGGAACTTTTATTGCAAGGAGAAGAATGAAGAGTGTATAAGTGTGTCTGTGCATCTGTTTGGGTGGGTGTATGTTCCAGACCTAAAATCCATCCATCCAAGATGTGCTTTTTTTTTCTTTTTAATCTTCCCAGATCTTTTTAATCTTTCCCAGAACTTTTAAATCTTTAATTTAAAAATGGGTCCTTTACATTTGGGTAAATTATCATACAAACTAGTCCAAGTCTGCTTAGGAGGAACTTCTGTGGCATTCAACCACACTTATTCTGAAAATACTGCGCTCAGAGCTCTGGACAGGACTACCAAAATCCAGTTAATCACAAGAAGGCAACAAAGAAATATAGAGAACATTCCAAATTATTGTTGCAATTTAGTGATCATCTGGATTTTTGGAATCCAGATTTGGTAATCTTAAAACAGCATACCTATGATTGTAACTATAATATGATCTGGCTGGGCACGTACTTTAAAGAACATTGCTTTTTTTAAAATGTTCCTTTTGCAAAGATTAATATATCGTGTGCTTAGTTGGCATGGGTTTTTTTGTGGAGTCCTTGAGGTCTTTCTCTTCTATGTTTTTTTTTTTTTTTTAACTTTTAAGTCCCTTTGTGGAAAGTATTGTATTTTGGACTTTGTCATACACTGAAACCATATACTAATTGTTCCCCAATTGTTCCTCCAGTTCTGCCTATCATGTATGTGGCCAGGTGACCTGCTTGCCAATTTCTTCCTTTGTTACGTGTGAATGGTGAATGGGCTGTTCTGTAGTTACATGATTATGCTTCTTTGGTTAATCAGCCCCTTTGCCCTAAAAGTGCTATGGGTTGCTTGTGTTGCAAAGAAAAATGGATTCGATGACATCCTGTCTTGTTTTGTTCTGTATAGTGTTTTTATTGTTTATTATATTGTGAGCCACCCAGAGTTAGTTTGGAGTCAGGCGATGCCTAAATTGAATTTAATAAATAAGAAATAAGAAGGCAATGTAGTTTAGCAATACCCCAGACTTGGCTTTGCACTAATGATGTTCAACAACTTGCTTTAACTTTTCTTAGAAGTGATAGGATTTCATTGCTATGGGCTGAGACGTATGAATTTAAGGAAAATACTTATAGCACCTACCTACTTGTTTACCCTTGCTTTCTGCTACAGCCCTCCTGTATATGTTGCCAAACCTTTGAAATTGAATGAGGGGATTATAATCTCTTGTTTCCTATAGCATTGTTATACATTCCTCTACTTCTTGATCATCTTTTGCTTAACATATAGCTCACATAAAGTGCTGTATTTTCCATGTTGTCTTTCTTCTTTGAGAATAGTTTTGAGTTTGTGAGATTGTTGTTTTCACTATGACTTATTCAGTTGGGAACAGTTTTTATATATAAAATAGATGTTTTTTTAAGGTCAGGGGAGAGCAGTCTTCAGGCCCTATGTAGCCCTAAGCTTTATTTCTGTAGGCTTCATATATTAAAGTTTGGTGGCACAATTGCAACTTTAATAAGAAAATGTCAATAATAGAAGACCAACACTCCTGTTGAGGTTTAATACTCCTCCAAAATAATAATGAATAGCTGAAAATTCCAACCCTGCTGACATCACCATATGTATAGATGGATAGACTGTTGAATTTTCTATTACTTCTATACCACCACAATTGCGCATCTCTAGACAGTTCACAAAATTAAGTCATTAAAGAGTAAATCCATAATAACACATCGTATCACTCATTACAAGCAATATAAAATTAAGACAGTGTATTGCCAAGCAGATGGCAGGCAAAGCACAGATATTAATCTCCAAAATCTTGACAGAACAGTCTTTTTTTTAAACAGCTTTCGAGAAGATGATTAAAGTACAGGCCAATCAGAACGTGTGAGTGGGGAGCTTGTTTGCAAGAATCAGGGCAGCAATGGAAAAGCACTGCTTCCAGGCACCCCACCTCCTTCACCTCCCACACTGTGGATATCCAGAAAATCCCATCCTTGCAGAAGAAATAGATAAGCCAGAGTTAACATAGGAGATATACTTCTGTAGACATTCTGGCTTCATACCCTCTAGGGTTTCATTGGTTAAAACCAGAATCTTCAACTGCCTTCAAAAACATTGTCAAAGTCAGTGCAGTGCCCACAGTATAGGTATTATCTGTGCCTGCAGTGTAGGTTCACCCCATCCAGATGTGTGAGCTGATGCATTCTATATCAATTGCAATTGCTGGATAATGTTCAAGGACAACCCCAGGTAGAATACATGCAGTAATCCAGTCTGGAAGTACTGAGGTCATGGGGCTTCCTCCTCCAAGAAAGTCCATATCTAGCATATTACCTGCAGCTAGGCAAAGACACCTCTGGACACACTTGCAAGAGGATTTATGAATCCAAGAGCATCCTGAGTAATGGATCTGCTTCTTTAGGGAGAATCCCAGCAGCAGAGCTACTGAATTACTACAGTAGCTTTTGATGGACTATCAACCAGGAATTCTGTTTTGCCAGGATTTAAGGTCAACCTGTTTCATATTATGAGATCTTTACAGCTTCCAGACATGGGATAAGGACCTCCATAATATCTCTTGTTCAGCTCAAAGTGGAGAGTATAACGAACATAATCAACAGCTTCATGTAGGAGATGATGTAAGAGCATGGGGATGGCACCTAATATATGGGCTTGACTGCTCATATCCCACCAGTATCAAATGATAGCATCACTAAGGATGGAAGAAACCCACTGTAGTACAATGCCCCAACTCCCAATCCCCTTAGGCTATCCTGGAGGATATCTTGTTTGGAGGTATCACAAGCATCTGAGAAATCTAAAATATAAGGAAAGCTGTATCCACTAAATTCAAATCCCACAGAGGTTAGCCACATGAGTGATCAATGCAGATTTCATTCCACATCAATATACCCATGTCTCAAAGCCCAAAATTAAGAACAAAAATGTCAATTAGAAAGTTGGGAGCAAGCCAATTGTCCATAAGAATTAGTAGTGTAAAAGAGATTTGTCCTGCACTTTTTTCTACTAGTTCTCTTTCAGTTTGATGAAAGAGAATTTGTTTTGTTTTGTTTTGTTTTGTTTGTGAAGAACAAGACGTTTAATGCAATTCTCATCAGTGGATTGTACTTTGTTTTGGCACAGAATTAATAAAAAGTATTCTGTGGTCCAACGAGGCTTATGGAACAATCTGACAAGCAGTGTTTATGTCTGACTGGTAAACTGAACCAACATTTCTTAACTCCTGATGAAGTTAATCTAGCCATAAAAAATATGATGCTAATTAGTTGCCATTCCCTCATTCTTCTTCAGACATAGCACTTTTCTGCTTTTTTGTATACTGTATAAGCTATTGTATGGTGCAACTGAATGAAGGGCTGTTGTCCATCATTGCATTAAAAAAAACCCTAAATAAATAAAATCTCCCCTTAATAGCTGTGACTTGGCATTAGCATGTATCTGATCTTATTCTTTTCTTACAGATCTATCAAGAGAATTGAATGGGGCTGGTAGTTATTAAGATACCTATATTTTTTCCAAGTTTTGGAAAGGAATAGTCAGAAAATATCCTCCTCCAGTTCAGATATAATGAGCTTTTAATGGTTTGAGCCAAGAGAGAGAGAGAGAGAAAAAAAAACCCTTTGATTTTCAGCACAGCTCATAGATAATTTTCCAGGCTTTGTCAAGAGAAAGGAAGAAATGGAGCTGCTCAGGATGGGATCTGGCTGCCTTTCCTGAAGTCAGTTTGGCTCCTAATCTCTAGCAAGCTAAATTTTAGAAAGAGGGGAGGGAGGGAAGAAAAGCAAGTCATCTACAGGGAGGATAGCAATTAACTGACATCTATACGGTAGGGAAGTTCCAGATTTTTCCAAGATCTGAGAGACTACTCAGGGGAAAATGACACTTTCCCCAAGAATTCTTTGAAAAGGATTAGCAACATTCATCCATATTCCCCATAACCGTGGCATGAACATGCCCTGGCAAACATTTTATATGCCTGTCCTCATGACATTGTCTTCATCTGTTCCCCAGACTGAGGTGACTTAAATTCATCTATAACTTCTCCTAGCACAATTTTGGCCATGGACTCAACCTAGCAGACTGATAATGTGTTTGAAGGATGAGCCATTTAAGCTGCTGGAGACACATACCCTTCCATTCAGTCATTGGACACTGCCCACTAAGGCCATTTTGGCTTGGACTGCTGAAGAGACCAGATACCTGGCTTCCACAGAGACATCTGTGCCTGTAATGCTTGACTGGCACTTTCCACAGTGGCTGTCCAGGCTCCTTACATGCATGGCTTTAGCACTGAATTGAAAGACAACTGGATTTGTTTTATAAGCATGGGTTTCATACTATTAACCCTTGAACAAGTGCTAGTTCTGTGCTGCTCAAAAGCTCTGTTAAAGCAGGAAAGAGAACCAGGTTCTGCCACTTGTGTTCTGGAGGTTCAGTCAAGAATAAGGGCACAACAGGCTTTCTTTCCTTTGCTTCTGCTGACAAGAGGTTTTGTGTATTTGTATATTTTATTGTTCTTTTTTTTTTTTCTGGAGGAAAGTGCAATTTTCTTTACTCCACAAGTTACTCCCAGGTACTGCCAGCAATATTATTCACTACCAACACTTCCATTCACTTGCAGCTCTTGCTGAGGACTGAACTCGCTGATCATTAGTTGCTTCCTCCTGCATCTTCTCATGACCCTCCTATATGCTGTAAAGTCTGACTGACAGGACAGGAATAGAGGAAGGGCACAGGGTGAAGCAGCAGTTGGCTGCTCTTTGGAGATGTCACTATTCTTTGATTGTCATGTACAGAGTGTACATAAAACAAAGGTCATGGTTCTCACAATCCTCCTCCATTCCTATGACATGTCAGTCAGGCTATTTCCGAACACAGGCATTGTGTTCTTTTGAAAGGAGAACTCCATCCTCTTTTATTTACCCCATGCCCCTGGGCTATTTTGGACATGGACATGCTAGAACAAGGTTCCAAGATAGCTGGACTGATGCAGAGCTGACCTGAACCTACCATTCAAAGCACCTCCCTAGACTTGCCCTGTCCCACTCTAACAGTAGAGAGATTGATAGTTGTTTTTCCTGCCAGTAGGTGATGTTTAGTGAGAAGGGCAAGGAAGTCAGGGGACTCCATCAATGACTTTCCTTAACTTGTCCCACTTTACATTCCTAAGGATAGCATCAAAAGCATCCAGCTTGGTACTGAGGCAGGATATGGCTCAGCTTTCAGGGCAGTGCCAGCAGATTAGCTTATGGATCAGTGGACTGCACTTTAATATGGCTGTCAAGATGTATCCTGAATCAGGAAGAGGGGCAGGGAGAAACCTAACCATCTTAATGAGTATAATGAATCAAACTGTCTGCTGAAATCATTGTTCAAAGATCAATGCCTTGAAGACTCAACACAAGCTTTGATAGCTTCAGATCTTTTGAGGAAACACATCCCAGACTTTGGCTGTCAGCCTTGTCTCTCTACACTTCTGACTGCTCCCTTGAAATTTTAACTTGTTGCACAAAAAATAGCACGAGGAAGCTACATCAGCAGATAGGTGACATTAGGGCTCTGTTAGTTCATTCAGGGAAAAAAAAAACACTGCATTTTTTATTGTAAAGATTCTGAGAACAGATTTATTTTGTTGGCTGCTGATTGGAATTTTCACTATTCATTGATTGTCATGTACAGAGCATACAGAAAATAAAGGCCATGGATATCTCCAGGATGCAAAGCAATACTCCCTAAGGAATCTGACTGATTACAATATTGAGGAAGGCAAGATACAGTATCACTGAAAATTTCAGATACTAAAGTGTTATATGACTGGATTTTGCTCCATCAGATAACCCAAATCCTTCATAGTCACCATGACGCCAGTACAATGCATCTGGTCTAAACTTCATTATAAACAACTGATACAATGTGAAATCTATCCTATGAAGCAGATTGTATTACATTCCCTTTAGATAAGCACAGTGTAACATCAGAGGTAATGAGACACCGCAGGAGTTCCAAACTGTAATAGGTATGTCAATAGCTAGACCTACTGCCTAATTTCAACACACGCCTTTGTCCCAAAAGGAGATTTATTACACATGTCTATAAATACCAGCCAATTCCAAACTGTTAAATTCCAGAGCAGTCCAAGCAATACTATTCTCTGCTTTGTGCAAATGAGTGAGAGACAGCCTATGCTTGGTGAATAATACAAATTTGATATAGGAGAGGGTTTATTTTGTTTTGTTTATGAGCTAGCAGATAGACCCTTAAAAAGCAGAATAGTTTAGCTTTTCGAATTACTGCTAGGCAGGCTAAATCTCCAGTATTATTTTGACTTGTACTCATTCAACTGGATAAAAAATTGTTTTAGAAATTATTTCAGCGAATATACCCTTTCTCAAAGGAAAAAAAATAATTTCAAAGAAGTTCATAGGTGGTATGTGGATTCTTGCACTTACATAGTTACAAGTTATTTCCAGGCTGGGTTTCTTGGAAAATATTGTGGGATTGCCCTCAGTGTACCTCAGGATTAGCCAGCCTACTGTTAGGTTTCCCAAGACAGGCATGACCCAGGCTTCACCTTCCCAGAAATTTGAGCAACACAGCTGGAAGGTAAATATTTATTGTAACTCAGAAATGGAAGCTATTATAAACAGTTGACAATCACTGAGCATGAAAGGCTGATTTAGAACGTATAGTTCCTTAATTCAAATCCACTGCATTCTCTTTCCATGTTGCCCTCTTCTGCTTCTTGCCTTCTGTTTCTCACTCTCGGCCGTTAGTGGCAGTTGAATGTTTACATTCTCTACATTTCTGCTTTGGGGATCTCTTGCTGCTTATCAAATCCTGACACTACCACCCTGTCCATCCTCTCTCTCCCCTTCAATCTGCCTGAATACACCAGGAACTTCCTCTTCTTTCTCTTGACTTAATGATATAGGGAACTGAGGCTGCCTCCTCCCTTCAGCCTCAAGTGTATTGCCAGAAAGCCCTCTGAAGTAGGGGCCAGAAGGTTGTCTGTGACTTCTGTTTTCCAGAATGGAAGCCTGGGAAATATTGAGGATTCAGTATCCTCACTCTTAATTGCTCTACCCAATTTTTACCCTGCTAGGTCCCTTATCTGTAGAATCCAAATTGCTGGCAAGGGTGAAGGCTCCTGCTGTGACCAGTCAAATGGCCTGTACTTATGGGCATACTGCAAATGGAAATAGTAAAGGGGCGGGGCACCTGCACATCATTCATGGCTCCCCAGAAATTGGCAGCATTGAAATAACCTTCCAGTGTTCAAATACTTCAGTCTGACCCTCCTGCCCAAACAATCCAGAATGTGCTCCATTTCAAGCTACTTTTAATTTAAATCCAGTGCTCTTTTTCCCCCCACAAATCCCCCATTAACAGACCTTTTGCTCTCATTTATTATGCTCAGTTGTTCAAAACATTTATGTTTACATCTCCCCATTCCCGCACTGACACCTTTGGCTATTTGCCAATAATCAAATTCTGATACCAGGGCCTCTTCAGGATTACTTGCCAAAATATTTGCCTTCTCCTTCCTTAGCAAGTGTTTTGGAGTAGGTAGCTCTTTTCAAAGCTTTGGGGAATGAATCAAGGAGTAAAGAGTCTAATTTTCTAATTTTGCCTTGACTATGAATGGTAAACATATTGTGTATACTTGAACTGTAGCCACTCCCCAAATGACCAAACCATTTTATAGCTATGATGACCACAGTGGTAGTGGAGGGAGTATTTAAATTTATAAAGCAGTTTTAAGTTTATATAAATTGTTCATGGTTAGGGCTACCATCACATTTCTAGCCCTGGGGTAACAATTTTTTAAATCCCATTTCCCAAAGAAAAAGTCATTTCTCCCAATACATTTGATGATGATTTGGCATTCTTATAGGCATAAAATTTCTTGGAAAGATGCCTACAAAGACATGTATATTTGTTTTTAAAAAATAAAAAGGCTCGTGTAACTATCAGTGTATTTCCACAAGTGCCCAGGTGTCAATTAAAAAAAAAGCTCCATAGAGGAAAAAAAAAGAGAGAGAGAGAGAGAAAACTGCTTTAAAATGGATACAGAATTCATAAACTATACAGGCTTAAGGACTCTTGAGCATAAATCTTTAAGTTCAGGCCTTATCATAAAAACACCGTATTTTCCAGATTCAGTGTGGATAGACCTTAAACAGCCTATTTTCAGATGTTCTGTTGTAAGCAAGCCCAACCATGGTGCTAAAATAAAGTAATGGTTATGACACTTTTATTTTATCCTATAGTACTTCAGAGGCTTAAGAATAGTTGTCATTTCTCCTGATTCTCTCCATGCCTTAAAGGTCAATTGTATCATAGTACATAATACATCAACCCAAAGAAAACACTATGTCTTTTAATTGCTTATTTTAAAGCCTACTGTGAAAAAACACAGGTTAAACATATTGTCAGAGAAGGGGAAATTGATGTGTTGCTTGGCAAACAGGGACAGCACCAACCAAGGTGTAAAATCTCCTGTGGGGTTTAGGTCTTTTGTATTTCTAATATCTTCTGGCTGCCAAAAAATGTCTGTGTGGGATGTAATGGAATATTGAAGGGTTCAGAAGTTAATTTCAACAAATGGCTGAGTGTGAAGGAAAGTTTTATTTTAAAACTAATGGGGACAAAAAGGCTCTGCTTGAGTTCATTATCCCTAAAGTTCAGTATTTATGATCATATTTCATCGCTGTCTTTTCCAAACCATTTTGTTTCTCTCTTTCTTTTAAAAAATGTAGAAGTCTTAAACATTGGCATTTATGCTGAAAAACAGCTGTTCTCATTTCTGCTGGTGGTGCAAGAGCAAGAAGAGATGCTGGATGAATTGCCCAGTGACATTACCAGATCCATGTATTTTGAACTAATTTGCAGATCTGAAATTGACTATCTGACTGCACCCATCCTCAAATATAACTAGAAGTGGACACAAATAGCTTTTGAAATTCTTCACCAAATTTGTGGGCAGAAAATTGGATAGACGGTGACAGAAATTTTGGTGACAGAAGAAATTCCTCCAACAGTTTCTCAAGAGCAGCATTCTATTCTTAGTGACAGCAGCATCATTACTATAAAAAGTGGATTGGGAAGAGTTTTTCTATGATGTTTTCCTCTTTGTATTTAACTGAAGATTAGAAGCCAGGTAGGGTACAGATACAAAGAGGTCTGTAGAATGCAAGACAGGACATTTGCACATACCTTTGGCCAGTTTGTAACTGCCAAAATAATAATAAAAAAAAGACTACCAATGAGAATGTCTCAGAAATTCTCTTTCATCAAACTTAATAAGAACTGATAACACAGGGAGATGTCTCTGCCTGGTACTATTAATTTAACACTCCGCAGTTTGTTAGGATGGTGCACAAATAGTCTCTTGAAATTCTCCACCCTCAAGTTCAAATGAATATGAGTCAAACTCATCTTCAGACTTTGCTATACAATGCAGTTACATCTGGAAGGCAGAGGAAGGGGGGAAATACAGGGAGGACTTTTCATAGGGTGCTTTGCAGTCTGTATGAGGGAAAATTCATGAATCTGCCACATATTTTGCTAATACAATACTATAAATTTAATATTAGACAAAAGCTGTCTATCCACACCTTATTAAACTAAATAGCAAAACTGAATAATCTATAATCAATTAAATATAAAGCTGTCTGAGTTAATCAGCTGCCAGGTCTGGCCCCAAATCCCAAAGTAGTAACACAAGTACAGTCGGGTGGGATGACTTCAGCTCTGCATTTTTGTGTTGGCTAAAAATATCATAGAGATAAATACCTCTACAATACCAGAGCAAGATAAAAATGCACCCTCAAGTACTACTGTATTTTTCCGTTAATAAGATGCCCCCATGTACAAGACGACCCCCACTTTTCCAACCCAAAATTAAGAAACCAATATTTTAAAGATGAAGCAGAACACATTTTTATTTAGTAATTAGGTAACATTTACCTGATACACTCAGTGGGAGGAGGTCCAAACTGTCTCTCTGCAGCTCTATTTCCATGCTCTTTTGCATAACTGATTACATTCAGTTTGAATTTTGCAGAGTAAGACATTCGCTTATTTATTTTTTTATTTTCCGACAACTTTATGGGCTCAGAATGCTCTGACATTACCGGTCCCTGTCGCATCTGCGCACTGCCTACATGCTCTCCCCCTCCAATGGGATGTGTTCCAATTGGTTTGTTCAGCATCAGCTGACGTCAGTTACATAAGGCTCGTGATTGGAGGAAGCCTGTTTGCAGAGACAAAGTATGGGCAGTTTCGCAACCACGCAGTTCTCTCCTCGGCTTACTTCCTTGCATAAGACGCCCTTCAAGTTTTAGTGTAATGATTTTAGAAAAAAGTATCATCTTATAGATGGAAAAATATGGTACTTTGAAATCTTTGCATCAGTTTAACAAGCTTGTTGTTATCGCAAAAAAGGCAATGCATTTTCTTTGAGGAAATCTCCCACCCTTATTACAACTGAATTGCTCTAGTACGTTCATTCATTCATTCATTCATTCTCACACACACACACACACACACACACACACAGACACACACACAGACAAATGGCATGGGTTGGCATACAATACAGATAGTATTGAATAAAAAATAGATTTGGTTTTCAGGTCATAATCCCCTATTAGAAAGCTAATGCTCTGCTTCAGACTCATTCAAAGTGTGTTTACAACCCTAGCTTTTTTAAAAAAAGTATCTGACAGCTGTAATGTTCCTGGCAGTTTAGGCATATCAATTGTGCAGGCATGAATACTGTTACTTATTCTTCATCCCTCCTTCCCTTGACTTACATCTTCATAAAATCCTGATCTTTCCTTCTAAGCTTGGGTCAAATCCAGATTTGGCACTGTGTCTGATTAACTACAAGTTTTTCATGTATGTTCAACTGTTACCTCTTATTCATATGACAATTCAATGAATTTGCTTGAATCCCCTGCACATCTTGCTTTCAAATGCTAGTTTTTAGACTGCAACATTTCTAGATGATATCTTCCAATCATCTTGCAAAATATTCATGCATGCATAATATATAGCTATAGACATGGCTGAAATATCTTTGCATGTGAATGTCAGGTGGGAACACAGAAGTTTTGTGTGAAATCTCAGAGGTGAGATTTCAGCCATTTTTTTTAATTGGTGGCTCCAAGCCATGCATTGGTATCCAGCAGCTAAAAATGTTTCTGACCACTGCCGTAAGGAAAGGTCCCCATGCATTCAAATCAGTATTGACTAACAACCTACAAACTATGAAGACAATAATTTAAACAAAACTTACTTAGCCATGAATTTACTGCTTCCCAGCATCTTCACAGAGGATAGTAATATTTAGTTATCAGTAAAGGATGTAGGATTATTTTTTGAGGATTACCAAAAAAATAAATGTGAAATGGAGATATTAGGCTGGAAAGAAGTCTTTTCCCAAGCTTCAAATTCACTTAGAAAATTCTTTCTGGGAGAAAATTGGAGTCCCTTCCTTACCCATCTGAGGGAGCACAGAAGAGTTCATTTAGTGCCAGTGTGAACTGCTAAGTGCTGGAACATGCCTTTGAAGCTTCATCTTTATTTCAAAACATTGTTCTTAGCTTAGCTACATCATTTTTAGGCTCTACCCACTCTGAGGTACTCTGGGGACCACAAAAGTAGAGTTGATAGGCTAGATATGCATCCTGGGCCATAATGTTAACAGCAATAGTACTGGCATGAAAAAATAGAGTTGCTTTAAAGAACCTTTCTCTTACAACCATCTGGATAGCTTAATTTATTTATTTTTCTTTATTTTCTTTATTCAGTTTATGCCCACTGCAATCAGGAAGGCTCTTGGGGGTTTACAGTACATCTACAACAATACCATAAAATGTCCACAGTATGATAAATCAAGAAAAATAAAATGTCAACACAATACAACTCTATAAAGTTGTATAAAGAGTGCAGAGGTCACATGCTGATGCTGGCCTATAGCAGCCGACAAATGAGCTGCTGCATTCTGGATCAAATGGAGCTTCCAGGTGTCTTCAAAGGCAGCCTCATGTAGGAGTCCAGGCAAATGGTGATGAGGGCATGAGTTACCTTGTGCCTCAGATGGAGCTTGGACTGTGCATCAGCTGTACACCAACTGAAGCTGGGCAAAGCCCCACTGGCCATGGATTCCACCTGCCAATCTAGCAGTAGCCATGAGTCCAGGAGAACCCCAAGTCATATACCTGTTCTTTCACAGGGAATGCTACACCATCAGCAGACAACATTGGGGATGTCAAGAATATCAGTGAAGAAACAACAGTGTGGTCTTGTTTTGGTTCAACTTCAGCCTCTTTAATCCCTTTAAGACCCTTACAGCCAGACACTAGGTTAAGACACTGACAGCAACTCCTGAAGATAATGCATTGCAAACTGGAGTACCTCCCCCAGTGGCTTCATGTAGATAGTGAAAAACTGGAAAATGAACTGACCCATGTGGCACCCCACAACAGAGCAACCACTTGGTCAATCTTTCCTCCATTCCTCAACCGAAACAACTCATTGAGGAAGGAATGGAACCACTGCAGACCAGTGCCTCCAATCCCCAATCCTGACATGAACCCCAGAGGAAAAAAACCTCACAGGTAACCCACAGTTTAAATCAAATATGTATAGAAAGATATATTCCTTTAGCTTAGAGGCATGAGACATTTTTGTATTTAACCTCCTTTTGAACAATATTTTTATGCCCAGAGGGTGCCTAGTTTTACTAGAGGAGATGGAATTTTAGGCCCTCTTTGCAATTTTGGGAGATTGTATGAGGTTAGTAAAATATTTGCTGTGCACTGCTCATTTTTTTAAAAATATTGCTTATTTTTTAAAATATCACAAAAATTAGGGCTATCAAATCTGTAATGCAGTCTTGGTTTAGGGAGGTCAGTGATTTGTGGAAAAAATACTCTGGGATATCTGATCTATAACTATGCTTTAGATAAACTATCCCCAGGTCTTTTTGGACTTTTAAAGTAATTATAAACCTTTTGAAGTGGGTGGATTTAGAAGATTCTTGGTATCACAAAGTTGTATCAGCAGGGTTAAGTTCTATTTAGACTGCAGGTAGTTTCTAGACTATCTTCAGAGTTAGTCCTATGTACCAAGTACTGTTGATCTTATACCTTGGCTTTGATAATCAGATGATTGACACTAGCTTTCTTCCCATGGCAGCTGGGAGCTTTCCATATTTAAGCCTCTGCTTGAAAGCACTGAAAAAGTGGAACAGCTTCCATGACAATCTAACTTTTTGTGTTCTCCTTGGAAATCTTGACCCTTCGTCTGGGTGTACTATTTTGGGCTAAAAAAATCCAGACAACCACTAGATGGCAGCAAAGAAATACAGACCCCCCCCCCCCCCCCCCCGCAGTCTTACAACTTCTGCTTGGCCCTCCTGAATCTTGGTTTATCTTGAACTGAGACAGGATTGGGGCTATGGTTTCTGACTTCAGTTGGGAGTGCTTTGTCTGTTTACAACCTGGGTAACAACTTTGCTAAAGCTTAGCACAAACAGCCTGAGTCAATAAAAGGTGTCTATAGCCACTTATTCAGTTCGTTAGTTTGTTCTATCTCAGGCAACCCATTATTGGAAACTCTGTTGTTATCTCCTTTGGGCCTTGTTTTTAGGAAATAAACCCAAGACAGCTTTTTTAGAATCCAGCTGTCGTTGAAGGAAAAGCTAGCAGAGGAAGCTACTTAATGTTTTCCCCTCCACTTAGTTTCAGTTTAAAAATCATACTCTCCAGCTGCTTTTACACTGTGTATGTAGTGATAAGGAACATGCATGGGATACTAATAACATGAGATTGTCCAGGAAGTGAGGAAAATTGTGATGTAGTAAATGAATAATGACATGCAAATACCATAGCATTAATTGGAAGGGAAAAGGAAAGGGAACAGGACATACCATTCCAACTTGTTCTGTTGACTGAACTCAATCACAACCAAAGTTTCAATTCACAAGATTTCTCAGTAGATGTTTATACCGCTTTGCAACAGAGATAAAGATTGTCATTTTTGGATACACAACTAAGATCAGGCTGTAATTTTATGTATTTGGCTCTGGCTGACATAACCTATGATTGATTTAAGTGGCTGATAGATAGCAACTTGCAGCAGGACTTCAGGATCCAGGGAATTGCTTGGAGTTGCCAGATCCCTTAGCAGATTTTGTTTTTGGTGGTTACACAATTTACTTGTGGGTCACAAGGCTGGATAACTTGAAAGCTTACAGTTGTATGTATTCCAAATCAAATGATGTAAACATGTAAAAATCAGTTTGCTATCTCCCTTTAACACAGTTCTGTACAACTTTTTTGTGTAATCCTCCCAAGCTCTCTGTACCAGCTGAGTGAGGCCATAGCACAGAAGTTGGGCCAGAACCATTCCCCACTAGCTGAAGACCCTCTGCTCAGGACACCAGTGCAGGTACTAAAACCACATGAATGGTGGCTCCCAGGTTGAATACTGGAAAGCAGAGAGGCATCAAAGTATTCACTTGAACTAAAGACTACCTTTGGACTGAAGGTAGGCCAGCATGCCTGGATGATCTCATATCCAGATGAGGTTTTATAAGCACTAGCTGAGCAAGTCCAGACAACTACAACTGCTTTGATCCTTGACAGTAGCTCATGACAATGCAATGTCTACCATTTGTGAACATAGTTATTTAATAAACTTTGTGCTTTGAATTCTGACTACCTAACAAACCTCCCTCATATACCAACATTTTTGCTTCCTAGATGCTGACTTTAGTGATTTTTGCCATCTGAAACACAGAATAGGACTTGAACTGGTTTTGGTTTTTGTTTTTACTTCTAAACTGACTTCCTGTCTACTTTCTTGTAGAACAAAAACCAGGCCAGAGAGAAGAGGATTATTTCTTGATATGACTAATCCTTTAGAGGAATTAGACCTTTGACCATACATTTCCTGCTCCTTAATCCAGGCTCAGACCACATGTCATGCTCAATAGCCTCTCCCCAAAAATTTTGCTTTTTCTTTTGCATGGAGAAGGCCAACTGAACTAGAAGACTTTCAAGAAGGGGCATAGTGGTGGATATATTGAGTCATAATTGTTTTGGGTATCATGTTTGGATATAAATATCAACTTTCTCTTGAAATATTATCTTGCAAGGGAAAAGTCAGACATATATTTTGTGAAGGCAATTGCATTTGAGAGAATCCTTTTCTCTGGCCTGGCTTTATGTGAAGTTTGCAATTTACAAGAAGAGAAGGAGGGAGGACTCTGTCAGGCAGGCAAATTGAGGAGGAAGTTAGATTGCGAGAATATGCTGTCCTTTCTGACAAAATAACCACGGGTGCCCATGGGGAGCAAAAGGGCAAATGCAGTTTCTTGGCAGTAACACAGAAGTAGCTTGCCATTGCCCTCTTCTGGATATTTTTTTTCCTTTCCAGTATAGCCTATATCCTTGGGTTTTACTGTTGGTTACCCCCATCTAAGTACTAATCAGACCTAACCCTGCCAGCTTCCCAGCTCAGACAGAGGAACAATAAAATCCAATGGCAACTGGGCCTGATGGGAGATTCTAAAGTCAGTTTGCAGCAAATGTCAAGAAGACTAATATAATCTGTTTAGAGTTATTTTTTTCCAGATGAAACTGACCTGGTCATTTTTACAAGATAAAAAACCTTAGATAAAATGAGCCAGTAATCACTAGAATTTAATGGAATTGTCCATTATTGAAGAAATTTGCTTTTTAGCTAGATCCATCTTAGTTGCAATCATACCTGAACAAACAGTTCACATAAACTCCCCATAGTCATGGGAAAATTGCTTTTAATGCTTCCCTAGTAATTTGGGGGCATTAATGGCCATAAGGGCAAAATCCACATAATTCCAAAGATTCTTTCTGATCTTAAAGATCAAAAATGCAATTCTAAAATAGTCCAGGATCTAGTTACAGGGAATCCTCAGACAAATATGAATGAGTTGCAAGCAAAGTCAGTCCAGATGTTTTGACTAAGGGTTCATTGGTGGGTTCTGGTAAGATGCCCAATTAATCATTTCTAGAGAATATGATGCAGTCTGTCTCATCCCCAATCCACTGGGAAAGCCATTTACATTTACATTTCTCTTTAGTTGTTCTGGTTTTGAAGTAGTGTTTTCCCTCTTGTTTCAGCACAAGTGAGGCCGCATGCACATTCTGTGATTCCTCATTGATATAATGATGATGCAGTCAGGGACTGGGATCTGTCCAGCTCCTATTAGCCCCTTTTGGGTGCTGCAGGTAGGCCACATCTCCTCTATTCACTGTCACTTTCCTCCTATTTTGGTTTGAGAGCAATCCAGCACCTGAGTTCTTGGACGTATTTGCTCACATAATGTCTGACTGGCAGTTCTTATACTGTATACACAGGGTAGCATTCTTCTGGAAGACAGTTAGACTTCTTGTTAAATAAGCATTCTGGAAGAGAGACAGACCATGTTTGAAAAGCACAGTCAGAGATCTCTGCATAGATTTAGACTGGAAAAGAAACCCATGTGCTGCCATCTGTATGTCACTAGTTCTGTCCCAAATGAGCGCAGTACAGGTGTTCCACTGCTTCTGATGAGAACATGTTTCACCATGACCATGCTTTATACCAGCACTTCTCAACCTTGGCAACTTTAAGATGTGTGGACTTCAACTCCCAGAATCCCCCAGCCAGCATTTATACTATTCTTATTACTTTGTGGGGAGTAACAAAATTAGTAAAATTTTATTTGTTTCAATGGCTTCTTGCATATTCATAAGATACTCTCAGGTCATGCTGGTAGTGGCTACTCTCTGCCAGCACTGCTGTTCTCTTATAACATATAGATTAGGGGTACTTGGGAACTAAGGTAAAAGTAACAAGAGTTCTGTCAGTTTCTCTTCTAGGCCAAGTGACAGGTTGCAGGCACAACTGGGGAGCCTGGGATGATGTGGAAGGGAACATTTATAATGCACCTCACCATCCCTGCATCATGCTTTACTATGCCCCCTTGTTCAGGCTATTTCTAAACATGGGTCTACCGATCTTCTGCAAGATTGGCAAACCTGTGATCCCAGCTGACAGGTCATTGGGGCATAGGGAAAGTGTGGGATGAAGTAGGAGGGTTTTTACTTAATGTGCTATGTGAACTCAGTCCACTTTATCCTATACCTTACTTTGTCCCAGGCCTAATTACTGAGTCAGAATAGAACTCAACCATTGGGGCAACTAATCGAGCATACTTTTCTACTGATTCAGGGAGTAGAAAAATGTGAAGGCAAAAATTAAGCTGTATCTTTTCCTATTGCATGTTTAGATTTTGCCTAGATTGCCAATTTCTGTTTTTTTACTGTGGCACTAGGAGATAGTACCCCTTCCCTGAACATAAAACACCAAGATAGCTGGTAGAGTGCAGGATAAGCCACATGGCACATTGCTCTTTTCTCCAATGTTTGGTGCTGTCTACAAACATCTATGTCCTGAAGACAACTGCCTTGTCTTGCTTCAAGATAGGTACTGGACTAGTTTTAAATCAATACAAGAGTGCAACAAATTGGGAGTATTGAAATACAAATGGCAAGAAAATGACCACTATCTCTTAAAAGTCAGTGGGACCAATGGTTCCTAAGTTTTTCCCCAATCCTTGTATGAAATGTCAGATGCACACAGTACTATAAGCAGGCAAACTGAGATTTTCTCACCAAGGCTTATGACGCAAATGTTCTTGGCTTTCCAGCTGGCTTCCAACAATGCTATTTAAACACATGCAGCCCAGATGTTCTGGCCTGTGTCAGGTCCTTGCTACGTTGTCATTACCATAGCCCTTTTGTGATTGTGTGTTTTCTGACATCAAACTGCCAACAAAGCCATAGATGAGGCATAGAGAATGGCATCAAATGATACATTTTCATTTCCTCTTGATAAGTACTTTCACATGTGCTTGCTAAAAGCATTTCACTGTGCGTGGTGTTTATTTCTCTGTTGCTTTGGAAGTGGCTACAGTGTTTTTACTAGCTTTCATGGGAAAATCTTTTACCATTTAATTAATAGGCCCACAGCAGCCTGGAAAAGTCACAATCCATCTCTGTCGAGGCCGTATGCCAAGTCCATGCTCTGTTTCAACCTGGATGAATTGCTAGAGAACCAACTTCTTTTTATTGTTAGCAGAAACATGAGGCAGAACAGAGAAAATACAATTCCTCAGAATTTTATTACTGTATCTCTGCAACAATAACTGATACTGCCTAGGTTTTATTCAGATGCAACATCATGTGAGGTTCCAGTATTGTGCAGCATGAACATCTGATACAATATTTCCAGATTCCTAACTCTTAAAATGCAGGGAAAGTGTGGTACCTCTGAATGAACATAACATGAGATTTTAGGGGTGGAGGGGCTTTATCATGGGACAGTCTTTAAAGTTGTTCAGCCAAAGTTTAAGTCAACTGTTTAGGATCAGTACTCAAATCAATTTATTTCTTTCCCCAACTTTCTCAAAATCATTGCTACCATTATTTGCCTATTTTGTTTTTTCCTACTCCTCCATCCCTTCTTTCTTATTCTTTACCCCCTTTCCCCATTTTTTCTCCTCTCTTTTTACACAGTTTTCTTGGGTTTTTTTTTTTTTTTGGTATCTTTAAGATATTCTGTGGTGGGCACTGCATTTTCCTCCATCAGTGATAAGACTATCATCCAATCTCCATCCATACTCTCTATGCACAGTCACTATCCACAGTTTAAAGAGCTCCAAACTCTGTCTGCATTACTTTCCAGAAGCGTAGTTTTTCTAAGCCATAGGAATAAAGGAAGTAGTAGTGAGGTATATGTAGGGTTTTCTGATCTTTGGAATTTCTTTGCTTTTGGAATGTTCATGTTGTCTGCTGGCTGAGAACATAGAATTGAACAGCCAAACAATTTTCCACACAGGGGTACCTTTCAGCTATGCTGAGCCAAGTTGGTTGGGCATTTTGGAAGCCATGTTTTGAGCTACTGCTGTGCCAAAATGCACCTTGCCATATCTCAAAAATGTTCTCCTGCAAAGGGGCATCTATTTTATTCTTAGGTTATTTCTGAGGGTCTTTTAAATGTTGCTTAGTGGCATTTCTGAGTTTATTTAGTGTTGGAAGTGGTCGAGAGTGCTACTATGGTGGTGTTACACATACTGTCATCATTCTAAAGTTTCCCTGGCTGTCTCCACTTCCCAGTCTACCAAACCTCCATCTCTCATTTCCTGTCATAGGAATGAATTGACACAAGGTTGCAAACCGCTAGAGAGGTCATTGTACCATGAAAGACAAGAAGTCACAGGCATCTCCTGGCCACCTTTTAGTTACAGAAATTCACAAACATCACATTCTGGCTGTGAGAATTTCACTGAAATTTCAGTAGCAAATTCCTATTTATGAATGAGAAAGATACAGAAAAATGCAAGAAAAAGGTTTGTCATACTAAAAACCCAATACCAAGTTGGGACAGCTGCAATATGAAGTGGCAGATGGGGTAATTGAGAGTCTTAGGATGCCAAAGCATCTTTATAGCTACATTTCCTGTGGCAGTGAGGTACAGATGCTACAATTGCTCTCTTGGTATGCCCATCTGTGAAAGGCTAAATTCTTTACGTGCCAGTAATGTTTCCCACAGCAAATATGTAATATGTAAAAAGCAAAATCATTCTGGAAGCCCTGACTGATCACATATTTCCCCTGCATACATGCACAAAAGCTTAAGAATGTGCATGTCCCTGTCATACGTTACTAGATGGAGAAATCAAAACTGGTCTGATCATCTGGCATCCTTGGGCACTTGCATCTTCCTTGCAAGATATATTATAGGTGCCTATCCTGGATAGTTTTAATTTTTTGCCCCACTGAAGTCAACTGCTGGATTTAGCCCCCATTTTTATTATCCATAATGTATACACAATTATGTTGGGACGCATTGTGGGAAATTTAAATTGGAAATATATCTGCTCACCTGATCCTTTTTAAAGGTACTGCTGTGCTGCCTAGAAGTGCCAGAAAATCCAGTTGCCTCCCACTGGAAAAGGGGATACAAGAAAACATATTGTCCAAGGTCAGACTTCACCCCATCAACCTGTTGGGAAACAGTTAATCCAGGACTAAGTTTCCCAGAGCTGTGATTAGTAATATTTATTAGAAGGAAGGTTAAGGTTATGACAGAAGAATTCCAGTGAGTATCTTAGTTCCAAAGAAGACACTTATATGGAGAGAATTGATGGTGGCAAAACTCTTGTCCATTTTCTCACACTTTTACAATGAAGGGGTCTGGAGGCTTGCCTCTTTTGTAAAATATATATCTTTTGATGGTTTTTGTTACTTTTTTTAATCAGTGTGAGAAGTATCTCTCATGCCTAAGGCCTTCCAGAGAATGGCACAATCTCAGTGGTAGGGTGAGATAAGCACAGACCACTGAAACCTAGAGGTTATAATTATAAGCAATTGTAATATAGCCTTCCACTAGTGGCACTCTATCCATGGATTGGGAAATGCCATTTCAAGGTAGCAACTGTTGCTTTAGAAATGGCACTGCCATGCTACTTTTGCTTTTAAAAAGAGAGAACTGTGCATCATTGGAAGAGGTTCTTAGTTTGACCTATCTCCTGGAATCTCATCATAGTAGAGTACAAGCATGCTTAAATAAAAGTTCCCAAAAGCAGAACTGCTGTTTGAAAGGCAAAGGAGGTTGGCCACCATTGCAAATACAGAAACATGGAAATATTCACTGTTTATTCTCTTTCCTTTTGTGAAGAGGCAGAAGGGCAGTATATGAACCTGAGAAGGCAAGCAAGGGAGTTAGTCATTGGCTGGCATGTGAGCACTGATTGACTGACAGTTATCTGTGCTCAGCTTTTGGCCAGAAGACGCAAGCATTGACTGGCTGAGATTCCCCCCCCCCCTAAAAAAAACTCTACACATTTATAAACATACCCATGGTAATAGTGTCTAAATAAATCTGAAAATACTGAAAACAGCCCAGAGCAATGTAGGATACATTTTAAACTGAATTCAGATGAGTTGGGAGATGAAAAGGCTGGTGGTCTGGGGTTTGGATGTAAGAAATATCATTGTAGCACTGGCATATCTGTTAGACAATATGATTGCCATGCACAATGTGGAGCTGTGCTGAGATGCAGAGAAATGTAGACTTGTCAGGTATAATGCAAATTTTGAATTTTTTTGCCCAGTGACAGCATGCAACTAACCGGCAGCTCCTGGGTTTCTAGAACTTAATTACAATAGCATATGAAGACAGCAAATGAGCAAAATAATGATAGCCCTGCTCCATCTCCATTCTTATAATGGTTCTCATGTTCAGGACAACATTTTATTTTCTCTTGTGTATCCATGGAGAATCTCTGTATGATGCAGAATCCTAGATAATAAACATTTTATGAGTTGTCGAGAGCTCCCCACTTTAGAAGTTTTTCCTGAATACAAGGAGATCAGTGGGAAAGATGACTGAGGAGTAGATATAGCTCATTAAGTTTGTTGTCATTGTCCCTTCTAACCTGTTTCTGTAAATAAGGTTTATAATTAAAGAGGGTTAGAGTTCAGGTTCAACCTCTAAATGAGGTTTCTCACATATGGAGAAACAACTGTTCTTTTATTGAAAACCTATGCCATCCAATAAGCTCTCTGTATGCATTATATTAAATAGACTACTTAGACCTACGTCCATCTTTGCTGTCAGCCCAGTGGGCAATGATTGTTCTCCAATGATTTCAATCAGCTGTTCTTGTTGAATTGCATTCACTGTTTGAGAAGCAGTGGGGTTTTTTAATGGGGATCAAATGACTAGACTGACACCCAGTCTTCTTCCTTTCTCATCCAGGCTTGAGCCTAGCAATGTCAGAGTTTAATTAGGCAAAATAATATTTTCATGTTACATTTATATGGCCTTGACATTGATTGAAACATCTTAATGCACTTCCATAATGTGGAGAAAACTTCATGGCAATCCTGGAAAAGCATTCTAAATTATTGAAAAACTGTTCAGAAAAAAAAGATTTGCAGCCATTACTATGATTGATGGTGACAAACAGCTGTAGAATTCAGTAAGACATCTGGGCTTAGATACTTGGGTTGAGCAGTTTGGACTGTAGAATTTTCAAAGAGAGTACACAACAATTTGGTCACCCCACATTTTATCCATGAAAAATATCAATTTGATTTACAGTGGTTGTGTTATAGAATTAGGTAACAGTTGTATTCTCACTCACTTGAGACTATATCATATTAAGTTCAGTGGGATTATGCAGTTAATGTTACAAACATGGCCAGGAAAATGTAAAAATTGGAATGGGTTCATCTCTGCAAACATGCTTGGCAAAGAAATATTCATGGCTGTCTTTACTAGTTGACAAAAATGACAATTTTTCCTTGAACTCCCAAAATGTAGTACGATGAACAGAAATGGAGTAAGATTTATTTAGCAAATGTGAGATGCTTCATCCATTAAGTGCTCTCATTTCTGAATGACTGATTGTTCTGTACTGCTTTTACCTTCCTATTAGTTCTAGGGGTTTTTTTATTGGTGTAAAAGACTAATAGAAAACTTTTTAATTGCAAGTTCTACACTTCTGAGCATTTAGATTCTAAATGATCCCAGGAATATTAAATAAAAAAATGTCCATATACAGTATTAATTCAAGGTCTTTCTGTATGCATTTTTCTCATTTGCTTACATATAAGCCTAACATTTTTGTGATCACATCTGCTATGGTTTGGGTAGAGGATAGTTAATTTTCAATTCCTTTGTAGGCCCTCCCAGAAGTTGTACACCCAGATGGTTGTTGCTTGATGCATCACTTACGACAGGTCTGTATAATTTCAGCAGTCCCCCAAACCAAATCTCTATCCATTATGTAGGGAAGCCTATACAATGATCAACATTACTTTTTGCTGGCTGTTTGGAACAGAAGACAGGCTACAAAACAACTGAAATTGCTCAAGATGTGATGGCATAATTCCTTCAGTATTCATTATCTTTATCCTTCTTCTTGTGGATACTTCTTTAAATGGGGATGAGGCAATCTATAGGCTATATACAGCCCCCTGTCCCCTCCAATGACTTCTGGGTGGCTTCCAAAACTCTTATTCCAGTTGCTCTTCAAATTCAGTGGAGGAGCTTGGTGCCTGAATTTGATAGCGCAAAGTGCTATTGTAACCCTTTCATATTTATGTTTACTGTAACTCTTAATTTTTCTGTTAAAATCTAACCTAGATTATTTGTTTGTTTCTTGAGTGGTTGGTTTCTTACAGATCACCTGCTAACCTTGCTTTGTTCACTTTCTGGTCTGCCCCTTCTCACTTCTTTGAGAGGGGTTCTCAAGAATCCATAAAAAAGAAAGATGGTCGTTGGATAGAAAAAGGTTACCAATCCTTCTAAAGTAAGCAAATGTAGCATCATTGTGACAAATACTGCATCATTATATTTGTTTACAGTTTGATAACAGAAAGAATAGGTGACCATGACCACGAGAAGCAAAATTCCAAATTATGGATGAGTTCTTAATTTTTTTCTTACCAAAATTTCCAGTATTACAGACTTCAAACAGTCAGTCGTAAAGGAAAGACATATTAGAATGGGTATACAGCATATATCTGATCTCCTTTCCTTGAACTGGCTGATAAATCTCTATTATTTTCCTCTATTAACAATCAGTCCGGGTAAATCTCAACCATTCCCTCCAAGTTCTTGTTGACAAAATTCCCCAAACACTATCTCCTCCAAGCAAAGATAATTTAAGTAAATAGATTATCTAAATAGCAGCAATAGAAAATACTTAGATGTTAAAATGTATTTAGATGTTAAAGTGTAACTGCATCTTAGTACAATAAATTAATCAAAATTTGTTAAAGCAGCAACATTAAATAGCTAAACCTTCAGAGGTTAATATGCAGCTAAACCACAATGCATACGTACTACACCATAAAAGGTGCTAATAATATTAAAGTGCAGTTGTGCTCACTTACACAGGCAATAATCCATGTAAATTCTGAACAGCAGTCTAAGACCTATACAGTGCCAGAGAACAAGGACTAATTTTATTTTCCAGCAATTCATCTCAAAAGATTCATTCCAAGTTCTCAAAAGACAAATTTCTGCTCACACATTCATTGACAAAAGGTCAGGGAATAGATTCATCATGGACTCTGCATCTGGGTTCTCATGACAGAAGGCATTATGTCTTCCTTGGTTCTCTTAAACCAGAAAAAAAAGAAAGAAAGAAACATTCAGAATTATTTATTCAAAAGAAGAACTAGTGGAGTTGATGACAGAGGTAATCTGATGAGTTAATGGATCCAATTTTCTGCCAGCAGAGGAGTATGATTGTTTATTTCTCTGAAACTCCAAAGTGATAGGGCTTTCAGAATATTATTTGTTAGCTATATGTAGGATTATTTTAAAGATATTCTCTTCTCTTCTTATTCTTCCTGATTTCTTTCTTTTTTTTTTTTTTTTTTGCTTTTCATTGATCCAGTATTCATTGTAAACAATCATATGAAGGAATAATAAGGAAACTCAGTATCAAAATTTGGAAACACATTAAATATGCTTCCAAAACTCTGGGGAAATCAAACAAACTGTTTTTCCCCCTGCAACTATAAGGTAGAAATTTATGATATTTTATTTGCTGATGAAGGATGCTTGTGTATATACCTATATAAAGCTCTGGTTCACGAACTGGAAATATTGAAAGAAATGATAAGGCCTGAATTATCTCAAGTTGGTCCCCATTGGCTCAAAGATATTCAGTGTAGGAGAAATTGCATAGAAGCAGAGCAATAAAATATGACAACATCTAGTTAAAGTACTAGGCTATGATCAATGTTGAAAACAATTTCAAGCTAGTTTCTGCTCGCAGCTAACTGTAGGAGAGGTTGTGCAGTTTAAGAGCTGTGTGACTCATTGGCTTAATAGGCCATGTATTTCATTTGATATACTGACTGGATATATTATAATAAAGAATACTAATTTGGTTTATTAAATCTGTGACGTTTAAATAATATACAAATGGGATGCTACACATTATACACTTAGATGAATGGCTCTATTATTTTAAATGGGCTTAATTAGTTCTGTCAAAAGACTATATCTTATACAATATAAACATTGGTGAGTATATGTAATTCATCTGAGATTTTTGCTTCTTACCAGTTTTGCATAATGGTTTCTTGATTGCTTGGGAATGAATGATTATATATATATATATATATATATATATATATATATATATCTCCCTACAATTTTAAGGACATTTGTTATATTTCTTTTCTTCTTTCACATTATCAAAATGATTTCCTGTTCATATGTATAGCCATTTCATCATAACAAATATTTTATACACTTTTGTTTGCCCCACACAAATCCCTATAGATCAAAAGTCAATGTGTTATGTTGTGAGTTTTCTTTCTTTTGACCGTATGAGTTGTAACTGGACAAAAATTCAATTTTTATTAATCCTATTTCTGTTACTAATACATAATAAGTTGTAAATTATTTGGAACTGAAGTCCTAAGTATATTTAAATGATGCTAAAGTACCCAGATGTTAAATACAAGGGTGGGCATTCTTTCGATGAAAGGGGGCCACACTTACATTTTGGGTCCCAAGGGCTACAGGAGGCAAGGCCATGTAATATATGTAGGTACAGGTAACATTTTCTCTCTCTCTCTGTCTCTTGTAGGGATAGAACATTTCCCCCCTTAAATATGTAAGTCTATTTTATTTATTAGTATATTGGCCCAATCAGAATGGACTTTGGGGATTGGTGGTATAAATCCTAAATTAAGATGGCTGTTGTGGGTCTTCCAGGCTGTGTGGCTGTGTTCTGGAAGTTTTGTTTCCTAACGTTTCACCAGCATCTGTGACCAGCATCTTCAGAGGACAGGAGCACAGACAGGAGCAGTTCTTTCTGTGCCCAGGATGATGTGACCCTTTTGTGGGTATTTATAGAGATCAGCGAGTGTGCCTGAAGGGGGCTGGTGGTTGGGGGTGGGGGTGGGGGTTTGGGTTAATGAGTGGCTGCTTGTTTTGGTGTTAGAATATGTGTGTATCTTCCTGGGGGTTAGTCAGGGTTTTTTCTTCTATTGAGTTGTTAACGAGTGGCTGCTGAGGGTGATTAGCATGTTCATTGTGTGAGCTGTTTGCATGTCCTGGTGGTTGAGCTGAGTTCATTGACCTTTTGCAGGCTGTATTTTTCAGGATTGGTAGCCAGGTGTTGTTGATTTGTAGACTTTCCTCTTTTTTATTGAAACTGTGCTGGTGTTTGTGAATCTCAATGGCTTCCCGGTATAGCCTGGTATAGTGGCTGTTGTTGTTGTCCAGTATCTCTGTGTTTTCAAATAGGATTTTGTGTCCAGTGTGCTTGAGAGCATGTTCAGCTACTGCAGATTTTTCTGGTTGCTGTAGTCTGCAGTGTCTTTTGTGTTCTTTTATCCTGGTATGGATACTGCATTTTGTGGTCCCGATGTATACTTGCCCACAGTTGCATGGTATGCAGTATACTCCTGCGGCAGTGGACTATAAACTAAAATGGGATCCGACCAGCAAAATCATGAAACAAACCAACACACTGATGAGGAGCTCCTCCCTTCACCCCAATGTACTTCAACACATATGCAAGACAGAAGCCCTTTCACCCAGACTATACGGACTCCCCAAAATCCACAAAGACTCAATCCCACTCAGACCCATTGTAAGCGCCATTGGCTCCCCGCCATATGAATTATCCAAACATCTGGCTACCCTTCTACAGACCCATGTTGGACAAACTCCAACCCACATCAGAGACTCAGGACATTTCATCAACAAAATCAGCACCCTGAAACTCAACCCCATGGACAAACTGGTCAGCTTTGACATGGTCTCCCTGTTCACCAAGGTACCAATGAGGGACACCCTGGCACTTATCAAACAGATCTTCCCAGAAGACATCACAGCTTTATTTCAGCACTGCCTAACAACCAGTTACTTCCAATGGGATAAGGAGTTCTAGGAACAGATGGATGGCGTCACCATGGGAAGCCCCCTGAGCCCAGTCATAGCAAATTTTTACATGGAACATTTTGAAAAACAGGCTTTAGAAACAGCACCCATTACCCCAATAGTCTGGTTCCAGTTTGTGGATGACACCTTTGCAATTTGGAGTCAGGATGAAGAAGAACTAGAGAAGTTCCTGAACCACCTAAACAGCATCCACCCCAATATACCATTCACCATGGAAAAAGAAATGGATGGCAAACTTCCATTTCTAGACACGTTGGTGATACGCAAACCAGACCTCAAATCAGGACACAAAGTTTACAGAAAACCCACCCACACAAAAACTCCAACCACCACCCACATCAGAAAAGAGGCATTATCAAAACCCTGATGGATTGTGCCAATCGGATCTGTGAAACCCAATTCCTAAACTCTGAACTTAACCATCTTAATTGGGTCCTACAAGCGAATGGCTACTCCAAGAATGAAATAAAAGGAGCATCAAACCAAGAAAACAACATGCGACTGAAGAAGAAAAACAGCCACCCGCCAACAAAGTATTTCTGCCCTACATCAAAGGGGTCACGGACCGCATGGGAAAACTGATGGAAAAACACAACTTCCAAACAATCTTCAGACCCACCAGAAAAATACAACAAATGCTAAAATCAGCAAAAGACAAAAGGGATCCCCTCACTGCCACAGGAGTATACCACATACCATGCAGCTGCGGGCAAGTATACTTTGGGACCACAAAACGCAGCATCCATACCAGGATAAAAGAACACAAAAGACACTGCAGACTACAGCAACCAGAAAAATCTGCAGTAGCTGAACATGCTCTCAAGCACATTGGACACAAAATCCTATTTGAAAACACAGAGATACTGGACAACAACAACAGCCACTATACCAGGCTATACCGGGAAGCCATTGAGATTCACAAACACCAGCACAGTTTCAATAAAAAAGAGGAAAGTCTACAAATCTACAACACCTGGCTACCAATCCTGAAAAATACAGCCTGCAAAAGGTTAATGAACTCAGCTCAACCACCAGGACATGCGAACAGCTCACACAATGAACATGCTAATCACCCTCAGCAGCCACTCGTTAACAACTCAATAGAAGAAAAAACCCTGACTAACCCCCAGGAAGATACACACATATTCTAACACCAAAACAAGCAGCCACTCGTTAACCCAACCCCCCCCCACCACCACCCCAACCCCCCCCTTTCAGGCACCCTCGCTGATCTCTATAAATACCCACAAAAGGGTCACATCATCTTGGGCACAGAGAGAACTGCTCCTATCTGTGCTCCTGCCCTCTGAAGATGCCAGTCACAGATGCTGGTGAAACATTAGGAAACAAAATTTCCAGGACACGGCCACACAGCCCGAAAGACTCACAACAACCATCGTATTCCGGCTGTGAAAGCTTTCAACCATACACCTAAATTAGGACTTACAATATAGCTTTGATGTGGGAAATCTTTCTATCTATTTTCAGCAATGGGTATGAGAGAGAACTCTGGATACCGGCTGCAGAAAAGGAGTTTAGGAGCACTTATGGCCCTAGTGATTTAGGGCTTTCACTTGTGGAAGTGGCATGCACAACATCACTTCCTGCTAGGTATGTAGTTGGTGAACACAAACATGGTACTAGAAGGTGGGGCCATCAGATTTATTGCTGACTGTTTATTGCTGACACGTCTGCAACTTTGACCAATTTAACACCAGCTCAGTTTACATTCCTGACAGCAAAGTCTGGTGCTTTGCCATCAACTTGCTTCTATTGGATGAATGTGCATTAGTCATGTTAGTCCTTGGAAACATGTTACATGAAATTCACATTCTCTGAGTTAATAGATAGCATGTAGGATATTAATTGACATCAGCTTCTCATCATCTACATATTTTAATGATATATGATTTACTTAGGTGAGATTGGAAGTAACCACCCAGCCCCAATATAGGTAGAACCTCTGGGAAAGCAGAGACTCATCTTATATAAACCCAACATGAGACTGGTGAAAGGGATCAGGAAGAAGGGAAGAAATTTAGTTGAGATGCATGTGAATCCGTGACTCTTTCTTTTCAGATACATTAGAAACATGTCTGTTTTAACAGGTCCCTTGCTCGCTTCTCTCTTTCTCCATGCAAAGTGGAACACAGTGTACTGCTTTTCTACATTTATGAACTATGGCCCATTTCCTGCTCTTGCTTTCTAATTTGAAATTTAGCCTCCACTAGCTGAGTAACTGCAATTTGATACCTCATTGATTCCAGACGAATGCAAGTTGTATAAACTTTTGGCCATCTTTTGAACTAAATCTTTACTTAAGCCTTGACCATGTCTGGATAATGTTTCCATTTCTTGTTTTGCTTTTCCCCCTTCCTAGTACCCCATTTGTTTCATACACTGTGGTGTATTGGCTAAAAAACCATGAGCTTCAGTTCTTACTGTATTTCTGATTTGGACCCAAACCATAAACTGACGGAAACCTCACAGGAAAGCCTAGTCTAGCTAAACCAAAAAAAAAAAAAAAAAATGGGTGGGTGGCCCCAGTTGCCTGCAGTACTTCCTTACATTTGTGAAAGGTAAGAATAGAGAAACCATTCTTTGAACAGTCTGTGGGTTGTCCATGGAGCTGTCTTCCTGGTGCAATAAGCTAAGATTAAAGGGTAGTTGTAGTCTTGTTGTCAAGAGTAGACATGTCAGTTTTTCTTGAGATAAATTCTGGTTGAATGTGACAAATGAAGGGCTTTGCCTTAGGGCCAGTTTACCGATTCTTCCTGCTCACTCCTCCCCATCGCCTGCAAGGAATAGCATACCCATAAAAGCAACCAGGGACTGAAATAACTGCGATTTCCTCCATATAATTATCCCCAGAGTCATTATGTGTGCCATGTCAAGGATAGGCACAGACACATGAATTTGCATAGAAAATATGCATAATCAGAACTGAAAGTACGTATGATTGTTATAATATGAGATGAAAGTGATGTAGCAATAATATGTAAGTGGTTTTCTTTTCTGTGTCTTTAATGCACCCCTGGGCATGTATGCATTAAAAATCTCAGTGCATGTAAGACCAATACAATTAAGTAAAGAGGTATAACTTGCTTGCAGTGTGAAACAGCCTTGACTCTACAAATAATAAGAATAATAATAGTAATCATCATCATTGTTTAAAATTACGAGTTGCTTGATATAGATTAAATATTCATTTATTTTATTCATTGATATAAATATCTGTCCTATCCTAATGCATATGCATCATTTAGGGCATAAAAGTGATAGCAAGCCTTCAGTATAAAGAGTGAAAGAAAAGGAAAAGGAAAAAGAAAGAAAGAAATGGAAACCAACACGCAAGCAATTGATCAGGAAAAGAAAAATCAACTCAATTTCTCTCTCTTTCTCCCCCTTCCCACGTTTTAAATATAAGGAATATTTTGGAAAAAAATAAAAGATATTCAGAAGTAATCATCCTAGGGGCAGAATGGAAGAGAGAGAATGAAAGGGAGAGGGAGAGAGAGAACCTTCTGATGCTTTAGGAGGGAAGGCTAAAAAATATCAGGCTTTAAACAGCAGACTTTTCCTGATATTATGTATGTATTAATTCTACATATAATGTTTTTTTTAAATTCTGCCCCAATTGCTTGCCCTGAATCCCTCTGGATTGAAGTCCCTTCTATGGAAAATTAACACCCTCATGGATAGCTAGAGTTGCTGCAAGATATAAATTGTACTAACCTGCTTTGCCAAGCAAGGAAGAAGTCAGAGTAGTTTAGTGAAACAGGTTGACTGGACAGTGCTGTGTTTTCTCCCTTGTGGGGGAAGGAATGTAGAGCTTACCTTGAGAACAGCGAAGGAATGAGCAAGCCCTTAAGGGAGGACTTGCAGAAAAGATCGCAGTCCTGAGAAAAGGAAAATGAGAGAAAGAAGCTAAAAATAAACCTGGCTTGATTTTGTTTGGTACAAGATGGGACAGAAAGGAGCTTGGACAGGCTTTCAAGTTTCTACTATTCAATCTTGCTACAATGAAGGGCATTTTTTAAAGATTTTTTTTTATCCCACCTTTTTTATTTTTATAAATAACTCAAGGTGGCATACTTACATAATACTCCTTTCTCCTCCTATTTTCCCCCCAACAACAACCCTGTGAGGTGAGTTGGGCTGAGTGAGTGTGAGTGGCCCAAAGTCACCCAGCTGGTTTTCATGCCTAAGGTGGGACTACAACTCACGGTCTCCTTATTTCATTCCTGGAATCCTTGTCATGCCTCTTTCCTAACTTGGCCTACCTTAAAAGGTTGACACCCTGCCATATGAAAACCGTTGAAGGATTGCTTCCTTCCATGACATCATAACTATAACTAGAGCAAATTGGCTATGCAATATGGTATTGTTATGCTTTATTCAAATTAAAGATTTAAAAGCAAGTAAATAAATGGAAATAAGCAGCACATAAAAACTGTTGCAGTGAATGGAAAAGCAATAGAAAAGATTTCAGTGGGTTTGTTGAGTTCTTTGCTTACTGACCACTCATTCAGTGACCATTTGATGTTACGATGGCACTGAAAAAGGAGACTTACAACTGGTCCTAAAAGTTGTGGCCATTGGAGCATCCCTGCAGTCACATGATCATGATTTGGGCACTTGGCAACTGGCACACATTTATGACCGTCACAGCATCCCAGAGTCATGTGATTGCCATTTGTGACATTCGCAGCTGGCTTCTGACAAGCAAAGTCAATGGGGAAGCCGGCAGGAAGTAGCAAATCTCAGTCATGTGACATCGCACTTAATGACTGCAGGTCATTTGCTTCATGACCACAGCCATAACTGACATCGTAAGTCAGCGTGGTCATGTGATGTTTCACTTTATGACTGCTTAGCAATGCAGTTGCCAGTCCCAATTGTGGTCGGTAGGTGAGGACTACCTGTAATTTTTGTGGGACTTTAGTTTATGATGTTGAAGTGTGTTGCACAGACACATTGTGATGCATATGCCTTTTTATGAATACATGCAAATATACAGTATTTCAGAGCCATTCAATCACCCAAGGCATGAATTCCATTTTCTGTTCTGTGCTGTCAGTAATAGACACAGACAGTTTCTGCCACAAACTCAAGGTATTTATGGCAGTCATAAATTTTTAATTGAAACAACAGAAAAGCACATTGCAAACTTAAAACTTCCTGGTTTAAGCCTGTAGAAAATGTAGCACAAGAGTTTAGTTTTCTGAAAGAGTCCAGAGAGACAAAGCCCAGGTTCAGGGAGAATCCAAGAATTGTCAGCCACCAATCCACATTTCAGCCAGAGAATCCCATACATGCACTGAGTTTCAAGAAGGGAGATGGAATATTGTTTGCCACAAAGAGCAGGTCAGGCTTGTGCATAGCCCTGACTACCAGCTTGACTAATTTGCTGAGTCATGTTTCTTTCTTTCAAGTAGACAGCTTGATGTTCTTTGTTCTACCCTTCATAATGTGCTGTGTGTGGCCGGTCTTGGGACCTTGCCTAACTTAGGCTGTGGTTCAGCGGATTCAAATTGCCCTTGTGTCTCCTCAAGAGCCTCTTCCCCTGGTCTGCTCTCTCCAGTTAATTCCTGTAATGCAGGCTGAGACAGTGCAAGTCTGGTCAAGCTCCTCAACCCCTGAATTTGAACTGATTCGTATCATTTTCAGTGGGTTCAGTGGGTTTACCTGGGCTACACAGAAGCTTAAAAGACAAATGGACTTTCTCCCTGTTCTCCCTGGATTTTTACATGGAGAATTAATAAAGGGGTAATTAAAATAGATCTCAGGAATTATTGAAACGGAGCCCCTCCAAACCCTGCAAAGAATGTGATACATGCTCCTAAGTGTTTTACAAATCAATAAATATTAAGTAAAAGTTAAAAAAAAAAGGCAACTTTTAAGGTCAGACTAGCACTTAAAGGGTCAATTTGCATCCCATGGATAACATCCTGTGACTTCCTTGAGCAGCTTTAAAATTCAGGAGAGAGGAAAGGCAAGAGACTGTTGCCTTGGAAGATCTATGAGTCTCTGCTATTGCATTTTAAAAGGATTCTTTGTGGGACTGATAAACAATTTTTTTTAAAGGGGGAAACAATTTCCTTTTCATGACTTGGCATTAAAACAGGACCCTGCCATCTGAGTAAATGAACAAGGCAGGGACTTGCTGCAAAATCGGGAGGTAGAGTGTGCTGATACCTGAGTGCCTTCATTAACCTTTTTGATTGCCTTCAAATCACCCTCCTGCAAAGATGACTTGTTTACTCCTCATTACTGAAAGCATGTTAGGCAGAAATGTGCCTAATCAAAGTTCCACTGGGTCTAATGCTGCCTTTCTTGAGAAGCATCATGTTTTATTTATTTCATCTCAGGGTAGCTCACTGGGAAATTTTCAAGGGAGGCAGGAGGCCAGGAAAACAGGCTTCCTTAGAGCTGGATGCTTTATTAAGAACCAAAATATGACTAGCACAAGCCTACGAGGCAATGTTCCCAAACAATGTAGTTGGCTAGTACAGCCAATCATTTGGTTAGCTGGCTTGGCTGCCAATATAATTATCAGTAATGGACAATACATAGGGACTGAGGAGACAATGGACAACGGGGAACCATTCCTGCAGGAGACTCTTAAAAAATGAAAAAGACAGATCAGCAGGTCAGAAACTGTCTAAGGAAGGGAAATCCCATTGCCAAAGCATTAGGATGGAGAGGCCGTTAGACAGAGAGCTAAGTAATGTTGGTGTTCTTCCAGTTCTTGCAACACAGAATGCCATGCCACAGTACAGTTTGGGACAAGCAGGGACACTGGTCAGCCTTCCCCCAGGTCTGCTTTTGGTGCCCTTGGAACCTCCAATTAAAATAGCTAAAAACTTATTACAGTTGCCCAACTAGGAAGCACAGAAAATATAGTGTAAGGCCAAATTAAGTTTAGCATAGTTAAAAATACAAATCCACCCAAATGCTCCAGGAAAACCTAAAAAAATAAGATATGGTCCTATTTATTTTGCCTCAGTTCTCCCATCCACTTGTTCCTTGAAAAAATGTTAAATATGGCTGATGGCTATCAAAAAGCATACAGGTGAGATTGAGCACATTTGGAGGACTAGTTTATAATCTCCTCACAGCTGGCCTTCCTCCAAAGAGCCCAGGTTGGAATGGCATTGTTTAACCTCACATTAATCCTGTATGCTAAGCTAGACTTACACAGACTGACTAAGAGCCATAGAGAATTGCCAGGTATATGTTCAGTTCACTGCAGCTACCTCATCTGGTACATTATTTTCTTAGCACTTGGCCCTGAATAGCAATGCCTGCCCTGAGCTTTTGTCCAACCATGTCATAGGCTGAGACAGAGTGTGAGAAACACGTAGTATTATGAAGCCTCCCAGTTGGTTGAGATGGATAAGCATAGTAATGGTTAGCTGATGAAATAATTTTACAATGGGATGAGTTTAAAGATAATACGATAAGGACTATGCAAGAGGACAAAACTGAATTTCAACAGCATCTTTTTAGATAACTGTGAGCTCCGTGATAAATCATCACAGATCATTAACAAGAAAGAACAAACAATTTTGCTTGAACTGCATCACACTTCAGTGAACCTTGGCCAAGAAGACATGTCTCTGTAACCAGCCTCCCTTCCTTCCTATGCTTCCATTTTAGAACAGCGGCTAACAAAATGTATCTTAGCTTGTGTGGGTGGACTGTAAATTGCTGCTGGATCACTTAGGAGGGTGGGGGAGAAATTGTGATTGATATTATGAACCCAAGTCACCCTCTGTCTTTGAGTCTTTTTCCCTCTCTCTGTTTCTGTTCTTAGAAGCTTAATCACGCTTTGTTCTCAGAGCTATGTTCTTTTTGAAACTGAAAGTGTGGAATGTTCTTCCCCCACAAAGATGCCAGTGGCATAACTACTTAGAAGTAAACCTCACTGAACTGAATGGAACTTACTTCCGAGGAAATATTAACCTATGTTTATAGGCTAAGAATACATGTTGAAAACCAGGGTTTTGATTGTATCAGTTCCAACTGTAGGATCTGAAAGAAAGAGCTAATTATAAAATATTGTATCATTGTATCATAAAAGGGCAAAGCTAGAACTCTTTATACCCACACATGCATAGATTTTTTGCTTGAATAGAATATATATGTTGTTTCTTATATGTATAGAAAAACATACAACTCAAGTGAACCCCACATTTAGCAATAGAGCCAACTCCCCCTCTCCTCACCCAAATCTACCTGTTTACCAGCTGTCTATGATGATTAGATATCAGGACATAAGTATGCAAGAATTTGTATTAGTTTGGCTAATTGTAAATTCTAATCACATGATAGTATGCAAATTGCTCATTTAGTAGATTCAAAACGTTGTTTCCACAGTTGGGACTAACTAAAATGGTGGAAAAGAGTATGCCACAAACGATATTCTTGAACTGAAGAAACACAATGGTGATGTCCTTGGTGAATCTGCCTCAGGGCTGGCTCTAGGCCAGTGTTTCTCAACTCCCAGAATTGGGAGCCACCATGGGGTGCCAAATTTTAGGGGCACCAAAATTGAAAAGACCAAAAAAACACAATAAAAAAGTGAAAAGCTCTAATGGTGCACTCTTTGAGTCAGCATGCCCACTTGAGAGTTAAATATCATTTCACAGAATTATTGCCATATGACAACCATGGGTGCTGATATAATTAAAATTACTTACTATGTAAATAGGATGAAAATGCCTGAGAAAAGGGGGAAAAAATTGTCCAGGCCTGAAAATCATAAGTGTAAAGCTCAAAAACTCAAAGAAAAAAAGAAACAAGAGGGTGGCTTTTTGAAATCCCTAACAAAATTGGCCAAATCAAAGGGAGCTTCAGAATATGACTTTGCCTAGGGTGCCAAGATATCTAGAGCCAGCCCTGATCTGCCGTATATGTTTCAAAGCAGATCCAGGAGAGATTCCCTGTCCCTTTCTTCCCATCCATTTTCTGATTACCTGAGAGTAGAACAGATGGATGCTTTGTACCATCCCTTGTGGTTACCTGATGCCAGGAAGTCATCATTAGCCTGAATATGGTTTACTAGGGCTGTGAGAATATTTGATTCAAAGTGTCAATTAAATTCAGAATGATTTGGATACCATTTCTGCTGGTCCACATGCAGTTTTAGTGTCTAAATTAGTTCAAATTCAATTGGCCCAATTGGGATAATTCAAATTAGACTTTTTTAGTAGGCAATCTGACTTAAATCAATTTATGATCAGTTCCAATTCACGCTGGCCTATGGCTAATCCCTTTCATCTGGTTTAAGCTCTGTTGTGCACATGTAGTAAATTACCTGGTGAAATGAGAGCCAGAGCTTAAAATTTCAAAATATTGTTCTTAATTATTCTACTTTATATAAAGCACCCTTTTTTTTTTTGTTTCTAACCTTCTCTGCCCATTCCAGAAAATTAACTGATTGAATACCTGTCAAAAGTTTCTTTAAAATCCTTACCATTGGTTGTGAAGGGCTAAACCTCAAAGGACAGTCTCTTTTCCACTTGTCATAAAGAAAAAATCTCCTGCAGTCTGGATTACAAAGGAATGGGTTAGCTAAGATAAGGGCTAAGGCCCATCAGAACGTATCAATTGGAAACATGTAATAGGGAAGGAAAACAGTAATTTGAAACCATCATACATTCTCAGGTTCAAGGTAAATAGAGCAAGAAATAAGCAGGTAAAGAAAAATAGCACAACTAAAGTGTTCCCATCAACTTCCTTCTACTTCTTATGTATACTTTATGTATGATTACAGTGAGGCTGGCTAGCCCAAGCAGGTTAAGGAAGCAACCAAGCTCAAGGACCTTAGTAGGACAGTTGCAGCACAGCAAGAACATGTGGAAAGTTTGACAAACTCATTCTTGAAGCTGGTTTAATTCTAGCCAAGAACAGAAACTAAAACAGAAAGATCATTTAAGGATTTCCAGAAGATGTTCCAGATTATCTCAGATCCTCAGGGAATGAGAACATAAAATATAATATCAAAAATATAGGTCTGAACATTTTATTTTTTATTCATCTATAAAATGTGTATGTTGCTTCAAATTAAAAAGACCCTAAGTGGAATATATCAGCAATAGGAACAGTACCAATGCAATGTAGCCAATATTCATTATATATTACAATATTAACATTAATATACATTGAACATATCCATCTAAGTTTGGCACCATGACATAATCAATCTCTAAAGGCCTTCTGAAACAGCCAGGAGCTTTTGAAGGCCATGAGAGTAAAAGTCAGACATTATTTTACTTCTGATACAGTTCTCCAATTGTTGCATCAAAGCAGTCTTCAGTTTAGTTGATCTTAGGTTACAGTATAACAATGGCAGGAATATGTGGGTGCATTTTCAGCTATCAGGATAGTGTCATCAGCATAGCACAGGTTACTGAAGTTTACTCCTAAAACCATGTTCATCTTCTTCCAATTCAGCTTCACTTAATATATATTCAGCATTTAGGTTGAATAAATAAAGGAATGTAGCCTTGTTGGTCTCCTTTGCCAACCTGGAGCCAGTATGTTTTGTCATGTTCTGTTTGTACTGTAGCTTTCTGACCTGTATATAAGTTTCTCATAAGAACAGTGAGATGTTCTGGGAGTCCCATTTTTCTGAGCACTTTCCACAGCTTGACGTGATCAACACAATCAAAAGCTTTTCTATAATTGATGAAGCACATACTGACTTCTTTTTAGTATTCTTTGGCTTTCTCAATTATCCAGCGGGCATCAGCAATAATGTCTCATGTTCCTCGGCCTTTTCTAAAGCCATCTTGAACATCTAGCACCTCTTTTTCCATGTAGGACTCTAGTCTGCATTGGATGATCCTAAGCATTATTTTTCTACCATGTGAAATTAAGAACATTGTATAATAGTTTGCACATTCTGTCAAGTCTCCTTTTTTTGGTATTGGAATGTAGATTGACCTCTTCCAATCGGTTGGCCACTGTGTTGATCTACAGATTTGCTGGCATAGCTTGGTCAGAATCTTGACTGATTCTTCTTCTGTTGCTTGCCATATTTCAGTAGATATTGCATCAGTTCCTGTAACCTTCTGACTTGGTAATGACTGTAGTGGTCATCTAATTTCATCTTCTAATACTAGAGGTTCTTGTAAGTAAAGAATATCTTCTAAGGTATCTTGGATGTTGACATCTCTACTGTATAGTTTTTCAAGATACTCCTTCCATCTTTATTTAATCTCCTTTGAATAGGTTACTATCTGTCCATTGGTGTCCTTTAGCATACCAATTCAAAGCCGGAACCTCCTCAGTTCAGAAATCTTTTGAAAGACTTTCCTTGTTTTTCCATGTCTGTTTCCATGTTTAATGTCTTTACAGATGTTGTTGTAATACTGCTTCTTGTCTTTTCTAACAGGTCTCTGAAATTCTTTGTTAAATTCCTTTATGAGATTTTTGTCTTTCTTGGTTTTGGCTTCTCTTCTCTACTTAGCAATTTCCAGTTTTTTCTGTCAACCAGTTTGCCTTCTTCTCTTTCTTCATTTTTGGCAGTCTCTTTTCACATTCATCCTTAATGACTTCATTAAGTTCATTCCATAATTCCTCTGGTTCTTTATCAATGAAGTTTAGGATTTCAAAGCAATTCCTGATGTTCTTCTTGAAAATGGTGGGTCTACATTCAAGATCATATTGTGGAAACTGACTGGCTTTCTTCTTCTTCTTTAGTTTAACTTGGAGCTCACAGATGAGCAGTTTGTGATCCACAGTCAGCACCTGGCCATGCCTTTGATGCTATGGGCACTATATATAGCATGCTATACATGGCATGGGACAAGGTTATTTGAGGGATTGCCTCTCCCCAATTACATCTACCCATCCCCTCAGGTCTGGCAGGAGGGACATGTTGTGGGTCCCATTGGCCAAGTAGCTTTATTTGGCAAGACGCAGGAGGAGAGCCTTTTTTGCCATACCACTCACCCAAGCTGAGATTGGCCCCAACTCTGTTGGCCTTCCAGAATGCCCTTAAAACTTGGTTTGGATGTCAGGCCTGGGGGTCCCATGGAAGTGTGGAACCCATTAAATGGCTGCATTGTGTATAAGTTTAGAATGTACTCTTTCCTCTCTCCTGTCTTATTGTTATTATAGTTTAACTGGTTTTAACTGGTTTTTAATAGTTGTGTTTGAATTATGTTGATTGGTGTTTAATTTGGTGTTTTAATTGTGTATGCCACCCAGAGTCACATGAGTGAGATAGGTGGCTAAATTAATTAATTGATTAATTATCAGTAGATTATTGTAATCAGTGAGGACTGTATACAAGCTGAATGCTTATGTTTTGGCAAGGCTGGGTATGTCATGCTTGTCAATCTTCTTTCTACTGCATCCTTCTGTACCCCATTCAGTTCCTTTTTTAGATGTCCAATACTTTCTTAAGTCACTTCTGTAGAGCATGGCAGGTTTTGTGCAGAATAGATCAGCAAAATTCTTGTGCCAAAGCAAAAGCTTTCTTCTACTTCAAAGCCAGCACCGGACAAAATCTCATGTGGAAGAGAATTCCTCAACTTTGTATGAGGTACTTAAACATAGACTCAAGTAAAACTTGAACTGTTTAGGAATTTGACCCACCCTTGGTAAACTACAATTATGCTTTGAAGAATATTTCTGGGAACAAAAAATGAATGGACAATACTAAGATGGGAGAGCAGAGTAAAAAGGAAATACTGTATTATTTCAATGTGATCATTCTATGGAAACAAAGAGGAACTCAGTGAGGATTTTCACCACACAAATTAAGTTGCTGTTGTTCCTAAGAATTTGCTAATTTATGTATGCATTAAAAAGATACAGTGTGCTTTGTTTTGTGTCCTATCATATCATAGACCCTTTCCCCCACTGAAATGCTGTTTCCATTTCTTAAAATTATGATTTTCTCTATTTGATCTGACTTGCAAACTACTTAAACTACCAAACATCTGGATTAAATAAAGTAAAATGATTCTGGGAAAATATTTGCATATTTGGGGTTTGGTAATTTTGACCAAGATATAACACTTTCTCCAGTTTTTCTTTCCATATACAACATTTCCCATCTGTTTTGCATTTCATTCACAGATCTGAAAAAGAAATAATCATTATATTAAAATATTCTGAAAGGTTATGTACTCTACCAATATCCCTTAATCCACACTGCATTCATGAGATTATATTAAAGTTGCCCTATAACAAGGTCAGTTATACACAATTTTTTTTAAAGAGTGTTAGATAAATTCACAGAGGACAGGTCACAGTTGCTAATTAACTGATAAATATACTTTTTGGTGTTACTCTTCTTCTTAACTGAAGCATGAATTATGCCTAATAATTCACTGCATAAATTAATTTAAATATTTTTATATCTATTAAGGATTTCATTGGGTTGGATCCAAACCAATAATTATATAAACAGAACAGCTCCTTCCATTCATGAAAAGTATCAGGATATAGGTTCTATGTTGGGACAGAAGGTAAGAGAGTGACCTCTCATGGTGCTTAAGAGTTGCCTATCTTGCCAAAATGGGCTGCAAGGAGGATGGGAATTCACTATAGTTATTTCCCATTGTCTTCCTCTACTCTGAACAGAATTCTACTCAATGCAAATATCAAACAAATAATTTTTAAAAATTGTACACTTGGAGATCCTCTGTTGCTTAGTTATCAATAAATACATTGAGTTTTCTGGAATTGCTCTCAAAAAATAGAGGCTTGCAGGGACTATGTAGATATTTAACTTTTAAACAATAACTGTTGTGTTTCTTCTATTTATCCAAACAGAATTAAGAAAAAAAAAATGAGAATGAAGTAAACTTGCTTACTTTTATTGATGTTGGGCAGACAATTTTTCTGTCATGTTCTCATGTAAGGCAATGAAAGAGGGATTGTTCTAAAATTTTATGATGTTTCTAGACTGATTTAGTTATGAGTTAGCCAAGGTTGTGTATAAATGTTCAATCTTTCATTATATAATCACCTTTCCAGTTCTTGTTTCCCATGCTTTTGTTAAATCCCAAGAAAAAACATTTTAAGGGAATTCTTCCAAATGGACATTTGCATAGTCATGCCACTACTGTCATGACCAAGGGAAAGTCCTATCCTTGAGAAACTGATGGAGAATTTCTCCTTTCCTTGGAAAAAAATGTAAAAATTGTGTGCCTGAATTTCCTGCCAATAAATTTGGAAGAGAATTCTGAAACGCCATTTGTGCTCAGCTCTAATTTTTATGGATATGCTTACCTCATTCATATAAGATATATGAAAAAGGATATACTTCTATTCAACAAGGAGAACATGTGTGAGAAGATACAGTTTTTCTCTGCTTTACTATGATACACTGCATCACTTCAGGCACTTTTATGCTCAGTATGGCTCTTCTCCAGTACTTGAGCTGGACCAGGAATAATTGCTTCAATGAAGAAGGTTTAAAAAATGTTCTTACCTGGAGCACTTAAATTGTTTTTGGAAATAAAATACTGGTCTGAAGAAGAAAATACTTCAATTTCAACTCCACCAGAATTTCTGGAAATAAAATACATTCTGGATAAGAAAGATCTTTTTCATTCTCTACAATCACCCAAACCCCAGACTATACTTTCCTTTTGTAGTATATTCTCCTACTGGCCACTTCCTCAACTCTTCCCCTATTTGTCATCCTCTTGTCATATGTGAAATGAAGGCACAAGCAGACCGGGACAGGTGAGCCCCTGATAGAATATATAGGAAAGACAGAGTCCAACTAATGGGTCTGGGTATTTATGTCACTTTTTTAGGTGGTTGCTATGATACCAGTGGAGAAAAAAGTGCTGAGGTCCTCACTGTAGAAAGGAGGTGCTTTCAGATCGAGCACTGGAATTCAGAATTTTCCAAGATCTGCTTTTGGGTGGGATAGCTTGTTCAAAATCAGGATATTGGTAGGCATGAAATAGCAATGGCAATTTTGAAGTGGTAAAATGGACTAAGCTATTTTTGTTTTGACTGGACATATTTAAAATTAGTCATCTATGTTTGTCCTCTCTAACCTGATACCCTCCAAATAACCTCCAAAATCCTAGCTAGTGGAGGGTATCCAGTTGGGGAAGAAAGCTATATGCAAATAACTTCCTGTAAAATCAAAAATTGCTAGTTTTTGATCTGACCAAGGACATTTTCCTATACTGTAACCCTTGTTTTTCACTGTTTTCAATAGAATACTTTTTAAAGTGGCTGTACATTTTAAATTCAGAGAAAAGGAGAGAAAATAAAATGGCCAGCAATGCCAATGAGGAGGGAATGAATCCCTTAAAACCTGGAGGAGTAGCTATCATGTATGAGTGGCTTCAGTTTAGCACACCTGTTTGATACTACTGAAAAATATTGTCATAGATCTAAGATATATAAGCCATAATTTTGCATGTATTCAGTAAATACAATAGCTTCAGTATAATCGTACTTGTGCAAGTTCTTCTGATTATTGTATATGTCAAAAATGTTCAAATTACCACCTTCCTAATGTTCTTATTGTTATGCCCTACCTCATATCACTCTCAAATGAAATCTAGAGAAATCTGTATGCTTCCTGTGAAAAAGAAGCAAATGACACTTGCCCTTATGACACAATGCTTTATGTCACACCAAACACACCAACACACATCAGAAAATCAAGTACATGTGAATGGCTGAAAGCAGCCCTAATGTCATCAGTCCAGCCATCTTGGGGATCCTAGCAGGAATTTCTGTCTTTTCCAGAAAACACACAGGCTCAATATAAATTGCTGCTTGCTCTTTTATTTCTAGTGATTTGCCTGAACAGTGACTGCCAAATATGCTTCCTTGTGCCAATTTATATGGACGGTTTCAGAGAAAGCAGAGGGTGAAATTGATACAGTTTAAATATTTAATTTTGGTTGTTAAATCTGAAGTACTTTGCAATAGCAGTTCTAATTTTGGTTTCTCATTTAATCTTCCTTCTGTCGGCATGAATCTGGTATTTTCCAAGAAGCTGCTGTAATTTGGACATTTTCAGTCTCATTCTTCATGTTGCTGTGTGCTCATTTGGTTAATTTTTGCACTGGGTCTTATGTCAATGTGGAATTAGACAAATGTGTTAAAGTCAATAAAATACCAAGTGAAGATGGTAGCAAAAATGTGATGGACTTAAAACGACAAACCTTGTTTTCAGTGTGTCCCTTACAGGTGCTAGAGATATATATGGGTCTCCTGACTCACAAGAAGTGTCCCATTATTTAAATAGAGGAGACAGCTCCACAGAGAGATGCATTTTGTTTATGAAGTCATATTAAAATGACTGAGACAATCAGGGTGAACATGGATTTTGTTTGGTTAATACATAGTTTTGAAAGTATCACTAAGAATTTCAGGAGTTTGTCATTCTCTTCATTAATAATTGAGTTCAGTGGTATGTGAAGCACTGAAAGTAGCATTCTGAATCTCTATTATTCATTTATTAGTTAAAATATTGCTATGTCTCCCATTATGCTAACAGGTACTGGGGCACTGTATAAGATCAAAATTGCACAAAATTCAATAAAATGCAAACTAACACAATCAAGTAACAACCACAGTAGAAGATAACAAACTGAGCAGAACAAATACATCATACTATCCCATCATTATAAATAAGTCAGCAGCAGTATTCAGAGAAAATGAAAATATAAGTGTGTAGAGGAGTTAGGGACACATAATTCTGCCCATTTAATTTCCATTCTTCATGTATTGACAAGAATCTCCAAAGCCTTTCTATCAGCACAGTGAAGGTGCAGTAGAGGAGGTATTGACTGATTACTTATTCCTTTCTTATCTCTACAATAAGCATCATGTCATCCAACAGAAGTGGTGGAAGCTTTATGCAGAAATGTACATTTATAGGCTTGCTAATCTTGGCATTAGTTAAATATTAATGAATCTTGCATAGGTACATGGAGTGCATCAAACTTCTTAAGATTTTGATTTTGAGAAAAGAAAATTAAACTTTCACATTTGCTGTCCTTTTGAAAAGGTGATGATTTTAATATACATATCACACACACCATATAGCTTATTTCTATTTAAAAAGTGAACCTCTGTAAACACTGCCTGTACAAAACACTTGAGTACAAATAGATGAATCAAACATGCCATATTTTAGCAAGCCACTGCATCTTTCTTTTTATCCATGGAATTTTTACAGGAATTGTCAATAGAAAGGTCATTTTAAAAGACTACTCAGACATGTAATGATATGAGTCCTAGATCAGGATTTCAAACTAATGTTGAAAACCAACATTTGATCTCTGTTTCCAAAAGTGAAGAACCAATAGTTAAAATTCTGTTTAAAAAAGCATGTCATATCTCTGGCAGTAAATGATTGCTTCCACAATTAGGACTAACAACATCAAATAAGTTACAAACGGATTGTAAAATTTGACACTAATGGCATTCATTCTCATGGGGAAAACTTACTGACTAACTACACATTGGTGTCATGTTGTTAAAGTCAAATGAACATGCATGGAAACATATCAAATCAAGTCCTGGCTTCTATTTGGAAAATTTACCATGTGACCTTGCTGTATATGTATTTGATTATATGCGCATATGATTTATGCTGAAAGGTTCAATAAATGAGTAAGAAAGAAAGCTAATACTGTACAGCAATTATAATGTAATGGATCTTCCTATCCCGCCTTGTGTACAAAGAATGTCAGAAATTTGGTGAGTATTGGTCTTATGCTATGGAATTACATAATGATAACCATCAACCTGAATCCTTTAAAAGTAGGTTAGAAATGCACAGAAGATGAAGTTTTCTATGCTATATATTTACTTCCAGTATCAGAGAAAGTAAGGCTTTTCGATGCCAGTGGAAGAGTGCTGATGTGCTCATTATCACTTCAGGACTTCCAGAAGGTATTTGATGGATAGCTATACCAACAGAATAATGGATTAATTAGCCTTTGGTCTATTCCAGCACAGTATACTTTTTACTCTTATGTTCATAACAGACCAGGTGGTTTTGTTGTTTTCGCCTTTCCCATAGCACTTTTGTTATTTACAGGTAGCCCTCAACTTATGACCATTCGTTTAGTGACCATTCATAGTTACGACAGTGCTGAAAAAAGTGACTTACAACTGGTCCTCACACATACAACTGTCACAGCATCGCTGCAGTTACATGATCATGATTCAGGTGCTTGGCAACCTTTGCACATTTACAACAGTTGCAGAGTCCTACGGTCCCGTGATCACCATTTATGACCTTCCCAGCCAGCTTCCAACAAGCAAAGTCAGTGGGGAAGCTGGCAGGGAAAGTTGCAAGTTGCAGTCACGTGATGCCTCACTTAATGATTGCAACAGTTAACAATGAATTTCTGGTCCCTATTGTGGTCGTAAGTTGAGGACTACATGTATGTAAATAACGTTCTGTGCTTCAACTTTATGTCAGTATCGTTGCTAATTATGATACCAGATAGAAACCTATTCAGAGGAACTGATAGTGGGCTACCCACTGTCTCATGCAGGAAGAGATACTTTGAGTGTTCAGGGATACACCTAAGAACTTGAGTATATCCACGTCTATGGTTCTGGGTACTTTATTAATCCCCCCCACTATTCTTGTCTGTAAACACAAAGATCGTGTATACTTATGCTTTGAATAAATCCTCCACTATAACAGTTAGTGATCATTTCATTCATACCTGAGAGTACTGTGTGTATCATACTTACATTGTTAAAATCAAAGACCAGACTCAAAGTTATACGTAGCTTTGGGAGAAGTTGGCACCTATGTCCAGCAGATCTAGGAATGTGCTGCCTTGCAAAATGTAAGCATGGCATTAGGAAGATTAGCACTCAGAAAAAAAATGGCTTAGCAGAGCCATTTAATAATTGCTTGAGTGAAAGGAGAAAAGTCGCTGACTGTCTCACAACTATTTCACTTTATATTCTGCTGAGCCAATAACAGCTCTTAGTAAAGGTCCTCACGTGGTTGAAATATTGATTAAAATTGTTTTTTTTTTAATTCTGAAAGTAAAAGTTTGGTTCAGATTATTTAGTTTTCTTCTTGAAAACTTAATGAAAAAGGAGTCATTCGCTTGTTTAAAAAATGTGGCATTTTCTCAGTGGCTGATTCATTGTAAATTAGGAGTGTGAGTCGTGATAAGCAATCAAGGAAGCCATAATAAACTATCGTGCCCTAGAGTATTCTGTTAAGAAACTGAGAAGAAGTGCCTAGGAATTGGTAGCAGATTTAACTTTCCTGAGCCTTTTAGATGTGATAATACAACGAATTTAATCTATCTATATGGGATTTTTTTTTAAAAAAAATCCTACATATTCATAGTTAAATTTAGAAGTGAAGATTTAAAATGAGATGCTTGCAGGCCAATGTTGTGCATGTTTATTTGCAAGTACATTCCACCACATTCTGGGTTGTCACTGTTGTTTTCCAGTGCATACAACTGCAGTTTTAGTGAACGGGACTTAATAGATACCGTTAAGGCATTCAGACAGGAATGGCTCTGGGCTTCCTCCCAACAATGCCCCATGTGGTGCTCCATGAATGATTTCATCATCCATCACAGATTATGAATTATCTGGTCAGACGTGGCAGTGCCTCTTTCCTGCTGCTACTCTACTTGCCCACACAAGCTGGATGCAATTCAGTTCAGTTCTTTTTTTCTAAAGCTTGGAAGTCGTTCTAAAATCTGAATCAAAGAATTTCAAAAAGTACAAACAAATCCAAAAGAATGCGAGCGTGATTTACTAGTAAATCCTAAAGAGCAAAATTTTTATTAAAGGAAAGAGCGCTTCCTTTGAAAATGTGGCCCCAATGAGGACAACAAAGAAACCACAAACTTTGCCAGTTGAAGGGTATTATTCTATTGACTATGGAAGAACATTGCAGGGGGATCTGGCTGCTGTCCACATACCCTTTCAGTGTCTAATTCTCAGGTATAATACATTTATTAGAGAAAACAGGGCACTAGATTGCTTGATTTTAATTTTTGTGACTGTAACATTTCTTTCATATACATTAGATGTATATCAATTTAATAAGCCATAGATCTGTGTTCAAATGTAATACCAAGTTTTATTTTACACACACACACACACACACACACACACACAGAGAGAGAGAGAGAGAGAGAGAGAGAGAGAGAGAAAATATACTTTGTAAACAATGCTATTTATCGATTGGTTGCTATTATTCTTATTAATTTAAACCTTGATTGGAGGGAATAGCAACATCATTTCTCCTTATAGTGAAACTACCAGAAAGAGAAAATTAATGCAAAATAAAAATAGCACAAAAAATAAACAGAGGGACAGAAGGAATGGGTATAGCCACCCTGGCCAGTTCAAATCCAACAGGAGTTAGGACATGATGACTCTTCTGCCATAGATCCTCCATCTTCCCTCTTTTATTCAATAAAGTTGTACTACCGACATGCAAAGCAGGACCGACGCTTCAAAATACATATAGAGCTCATAAATTCCTTTATAGTTTCTTGAATCAGTTGCACACAGGAGAGAATGCATGTTATATGTTTTCATTGACCCCTTCATTCTTGGTACTGCTATATAGATCAATCAGTAATCTGGGCAAGAGGTAGGTAGACTTTTGGTAGTATGCTGGCTTTTCTTAGAGTGCACAGTGTAAATTTTACATCAGAAGGAATTTGTTTCTCATTGGTCTACTTTGTAACAAAGCGATCAAAGCCAGATTTAGGCTGTAAGCTTTGGGAACTCAGGATTGGTATAAATGGTAAGGAAAGGATGATGAGCACCATCACAGTAAGTTGTATACAGGGAGAAGAATAGTAGCCTTTCCCAAATATAACATCTTTTAAGAGAATTTCCAGTAGAAGGTGGGTGGGTGGGGAGGTTAGGAGAAATAGAAAAGCACTGTGAGATACAAGGGGACAGAATGAAAGGGAAACAATACTTTTGCTGACAGCCTATTTCTTTTCCATTTTCGGGGGCAGTGGGGGAGGGGGCGAAGGGAGATAAGATCTTCAATTTAGTTGTATGCCATCACCTGGAAATACTTGATTATAATGTGAAAGGGCCATTACTATCTGACAGTTGAAAAAGTCTCGGAGAAAGTAAGCAACCCAAAGCTGTGCTATAGTAAGTACAGAACGGAGGGATTAAGGTTGGAATGGTTTAGACATATCTGGCCTGTAAAAAATATAGACCCAGAGGGGTCAGCCAACTCTGATTTGGCTGCCATCTAGTATCTGTCCAGAGTTTTGGAGCCCAGATACGGCAGCTCTAATTTAACCTCTCACAGCAAGAAAATTTTATTTATTTATTTATTTATTTATTCGACTTGTCCCCGCCCATCTCCCCTACAATGGGGGGAGAATGCAGAAAGTAGCTGACCATGCTGTTGAGAGCAGAGTGTAGACAAAAACTCAGCTCTCAATAAACTTATCAACCTCCTCTTCTGCATTAATGGTTGGAGCAAAAACTTGGATAACAGCATTAAAGTGATGTTCATGAACCCTAACTGATATTATCCAGTCATTAACTACATTGTACCCAAGTTCTGTCTTTGCTATATCCTTCCTGACTATGAAAACAATACCAATCCTTGTTTTTTGGGGTCCTGAGTAGTAAACGGTATGATCTTCTGAATGAAAATGTCCAATTCCAGTCCATTTCAATTCCCTGATGCCTAAGTTATCAATGTGTAGTCATTTCATCTTTCACTATGTTAGCTTTCAGATGTTCGTGCTTCTTACATTTCATGTTCCCATTGTAATTCTCTCTATGCAGCTTCAGATTTTCTTTCCCTGAATGGCAACATGAGCAGCTAAAGTCATGAAGGCTTTATCTAGCCATGTTATAAACACCATTAGTACTCTGAAAGATCCTCAGCTCTCCCTCAGTAGCATATGGAATGCCATCTGACCTGATCATCTGGCACTGTATCATCACTTTACACTATTTATCCATGTGGTTTTCTTGGTAAAATACAGGAGTGGTTTACCATTGCTTTTTCCCAGGCAGTTTGAAATGATGCCTTTGCTGTTGTCACTAAAGTGATAACCGGCCTCCAACATCTTCCTATATCGCTGCTGCCCAATATAAATGCCTGATTGATTTAACCGGGCAGCTGGCATCACCTTCACCCGTTCAGTGACCCCAGTGTTGGGATTATTTATCCTTGGCATACACTCTTGGTGTCCTTTGCTCATCCCTCCTACAAATGGTCTCCACCACAGTGAAACAGTCCAGCAGATCTTGGGAAGGGGGAGGGGTGTCAGACTTTTACTATCCTGATTCTTCTCTTGTTCTGCTCATTTATGTCATTAACATATCCATGTGTAATCTACCTTCTTCAAAAGACTGTGTACCCATACTGTACAGTACAGGTGCACATTCTGGGGCCCAAGGCTGTACTTATACCCACCCTTCAGTAGTCTCTGAGTCCTCAAAAAGTTGCTATGATGTTATCATTTGCAATATGAAGAAAGGAAAAAATTGTATGATTATTTAGGAAGTAAGAGTGTTTGTTGTATTTTTAATTACTGTAATTACATCAGATTTGGTATGCATTCTGCTCCCTTCAACTTCTTTGTCCTGGTCCTTCTTCCTTTTTGGGAGGACAAGCTTAGTGCACAACCCAAAAGCCAAGTATGGACCTTCCACTCCTTCATGGTGGCATCCATAATAAGCCAAGATGGTATCAAAACAACACGTGTTATGATGTCATTGTGCAAAAGATGCAATTTGATACTTTTGTCACAACTGACTCAAATAAGCCCATTGCATCATTTGCTTCATGATGTCATCACACATATGTTGTCATTTACCCCATTGATCAGCCTGCCCCCTACCCCACAAAGAATACCGTACAGGAAGGATAGAAAAGGTGATGTAACTCTTCCATCCAAAAGAGCATAGCATTAAACAGATTAGAGCAATATTGGTCTATGATTGAAATAAACTGGGATTGAAATTAAAACAAATTAGAAATCTCAAAAATGGCAGGCTCCTTCACAGAATCAATATTAAAAGTATGTTAATGCCTTTTATATGCAATCATTCTTCACATCAGAGTGCTCTTTAGATGGAGAAGAAAAAATTATGGTAATAGCTGACTTCAGCAATCCACATATAGGTTAGGTAAATACATGTTTAGCCTTTTTTATTATCATTTAGTAGTTTGAATTAAAAGAGTACACAAGTAGTTGGGTAAAAAAAATATTGTGCTAACGTGCTGTGATGTCAGGATTAGCCCAGGAAACTCCAGGAGACAGTACAGACTCAATTCAGCAAGGTTTATTGGCTTCAGTCCCGTTACAGAAATCTTCTCAGAGTGAGAGTAAATTCCAGGGTCACCCTCTCAACCTCCCTTGCATTCCTTAGGGAGGGGCCAGTCTCATCTTCTTAACTCCTCCCCGTTGCTCTGGTGATGAGAGCACGTTCTTGATCCCTCTCGTCCTGACTCTCACAGTTAATGCCTTTTATATGCAATCATTCTTCACATCAGAGTGCTCTTTAGATGGAGAAGAAAAAATTATGGTAATAGCTGACTTCAGCAATCCACATATAGGTTAGGTAAATACATGTTTAGCCTTTTTTATTATCATTTAGTCATTTGAATTAAAAGAGTACACAAGTAGTTGGGTAAAAAAAATATTGTGCTAACGTGCTGTGATGTCAGGATTAGCCCAGGAAACTCCAGGAGACAGTACAGATTCAATTCAGCAAGGTTTATTGGCTTCAGTCCCATTACAGAAGTCTTCTCAGAGTGAGAGTAATTTCCAGGGTCACCCTCTCAACCTCCCTTGCATTCCTTAGGGAGGGGCCAGTCTCATCTTCTTAACTCCTCCCCATTGCTCTGGTGATGAGAGCACGTTCTTGATCCCTCTCGTCCTGACTCTCACATGTAAGGATTTCACACTTAATAAAACAGCCTTGGAACCAGTCATATCCAGGAACATGTCGGAGGAGGTAATTATTGTTCTTTCTCTCTAAAGTGTCATACAATAATAACAAAAATAGTGTTTGTAGTTGAAATAAGAGAATTCTCTCAGTTTAATGACCCACATCCAGCCCATTATCTTCCCCAAAGACTGGTTCAGACTGCCAACCTGTGTAAGCTGAAAAGGAAAAATAGAGCTAGGTATCATCCACATATTGGTGGCACCTCAGGCCCACATCCCTGGATGTCGTCTTCCAGAAGTTTCATATAGATGTTAAAAAGCATAGGGGATAAAATAGAGCCACGAGGGACTCCATAACCAACAACCACGAGGCAGAATAGTAATCTCCCAGCACCACCTTCTGGAAATAACCATTTAAGTAGGAGAGGAACCACCATAGAACAGTGTCCCCACATCCCAACTCTGGCAGCCTGTCCAAGAGGATTCCATGGTTGATGGTATCAAAAGCTGCTGAGAGGTCCAGGAGGATCAATAGGGTCATATACACCCTGTCTTTTCCCCAGCACAGGTTATTCTAAAGCGTGACTAAGGCAGTTTCTGTTCCATATTCAGGCCTGAAACTGGATTGAAATGAATCAAGAAAATCAGTTTAATCCAAGAGAGCCTGGAGTTGATCAGCTACCTCTTGCTTAAGCACCTTTTGCAATAAGGGAATATTGGCCACAGGTGGATAGTTGTTTTCATCCTCTGGGTCCAGATTTGGTTTCTTCAGAAGCAGCTTGATCCCTGCCTCTTTTAAAGAGTCTGGAACAACTCCTTCTCTCAAGAAGGCACTGATGACCTCCTGAACCCAGATAAACAGCCCCTCCTTACTAGATTTGATAAGCCAAGAAGGGCAAGGTTTAAGCATACAAGTGGTAGACTGGACATATCCAAGTACCTTGTCCATCTCCTCAGGCCTCAACAATTGAAACTCACCTAATAAAACAGGACAGGATAGTGTCCCTCTTCTACTTCTAGAGCTGCATTAACTACAGAGACTAAGTCATGGCAAATACAAACAACTTTATCTTCAAAGTATCTTGCAAATTTCTCACAGCATGCTACCGAGGGTACAACAACCTCTTTCTTTAGGCTGGACCACAACAAGCCTAATGTACACAACAAGCCTAATGTAAACAGATGTAATGGAGGCAGGGAAGAAAAGGTTCTTCATCACCCTCACTGCCACTGAGCAGGCCTCATAATGGGCTTTGTTTGATCACATGTGGCCTGAGTTTTCCTCTACTTGTGTTTCTGCTGTCATGCCATTTGCTTCATAGCCCTCAGCATCTAAAGGTGTTGCTCAGGCTCTGTGGGCAGGGAGAGGGAATTTCGGAGCCATTATGTCAAATGCCCAGATGACTCTGGACACCACAGAGCAACCAGAGGATCAACTGGAACACCAACCATACCAGTAAGAAATTCCCCTAGAGCCCTCTGGAATCTAGTCTCTGAGGGCAGATTTCTTAATAGTCCAGCCACCCTCAGAGACGGGAAAAACTGTTTATAGTCTAAACTTCACCAGAAAATATTTGACCATGATATGGTCTCCCAGGTTCAGATCATGTTCCTCCTGACCTGCTAAGAAAGATACATCCAGAATATGCCCTGTAATGTATGTTAGGCAAAAGACATGTTGGGATAGCCACATGACCATTGTGGCAGCCATTAAATCCTGGTGTCAGAAGCCTTGCAATCAATTAAATAGTTAACCGCTTGCTTGCTTCGTTTCTGCCATTATGGAAAAGGGGGAGAGGGAGAAAACCGTTAAGTGCAGGTGAACTGTTATTGGGTTCTCAGAGACAACCAAGGTCATACCAGCCTGGGACCCAGGAAGAGCTGAGATCATCAACAAGAAAGGGGTGGACTGGGGGAAAGGGGGGGGGGGTTGGAGAAAGGGTAAAGAAAAGGGGTTTTGGCATACACGGGCTTTTAGTCTTGGCAATAACTTAGAACTGTAGACTGCTTCTCAATAAAGAGATTTTCTCTGAACTTATTCTGAAGTTCAGTGAGATTTACTTTTACTGGGGATTGAGTTTGGCAGATTCTTACACCTGGGGTACTCCAGAACAAGCATCCTCAGGATGCATGTTCACGTTCCCCCAGAACAATTAGCCTGGGAGTCCTCAATATCAGGTCCATGACCACATTTATAGGGACACACATATCCCTTCTCAGGTTTTTAAATACATTTCCCAGCCCTGGAATTAAAAAAAAAAAAAAAGGCATCACAGCATTAAAGTGACTGGAGATAAAGTTCTTGCTGTAAACAAAGTTCTTGCATAGTCCCTGGAGTTCCTGTTGTTAGCACATTGCACTAATGATAGCACTACTGTAGTTACTCTTGCAATCACTTTCACTTCAGCTCTAGCCCCAAATGGGCACTAAACAGGCAGTGTTTTTAGGCTGTCGCTTAAGGCTGCCACCTTGGGCTTCTGGTACTGACATACCACATGTCTAGGCTGCTTCCCTGTAGCCCACAGTTGCAGGCACTTACCCCATGTAGACAGGCAGATAGATGGTCCCACAGGGAGAGTCCCAGCAGACAGCAGAAGCTCAGGCAGATGGAGATGTATTACAACTGCTCTACCACATCTCAGATTTAAGAATGATTTAAAAGCCATATAAACAATGTTCCCAGGTAGGATGGTAAGACTGGGAATAGGCAGTTGTCTGTATTTAAAGTATTCTTTCTGAGGGCATCATGTAGCTGAAGAATGTTCATTCCCATCTGATTTAATAAACACATTTTGCTGTGGCCGTTTTTTATATGGTCAGCTATCTGCTAAAAGGCTATTGGTTGAAAAGATTTTACAAACAGGAATAGTGGGATGAGTGTGTAACTGCCAACATGGAATACTATCCTGAACTTGGAATCATAGGAAAATTTGGTTTGGGAAAACACAATAGTGTAGGAGGTAGAGAGTTTCTGTTCACTGCCATATTTACTTCAAACAACAGAAAGGGAGACTCAGTGCCTGGATATTACTTTTCCAACATGGGAATGAAATCACATACATAGTAGAAAACAGAAGATGGAGAAGTGCAATCCAGTTAGTCAGGATACATCCAGGTGCAGACTGTGGAACAGACCACAAATTCTTTGGAATAAACTGTACAAGTTAAACTCAGAATATTAAACAGAGAGATTTGCAGGCCAGACTTGGCCTGGAGGATGTAAGGTCACAATACACATATATGTAGATTCAGAACACCTTAATGTAGGCACAAGTGAACTTGTGAAGTTACAGGAAGAATAAGAAACATTGTGAAAACCAAAGCAGGGAAAAAAAAAAAATCAAAATTTGAAAGAAGAAAATTTTCAAATGGCTTTCAGAATAAGTCATAATGATACCCATGGAAAAACAGAGGATTTAAGCCTTGACAAAAACAAAGATGTACAGTGATTGAATGCAGAGTTTCAACATCAAGCAAGAATGAACCATGAAAAATAGCTCAATCGAGACAGCAAAAAAGAGGAAAATAAGAAAAAGAAAATGAGAGATGCTTTTAAGACAATGAGAAAAATTACAGGAAAATTCATGGCCAAGAAAGGACTACTTAAGAGAAATCATTGAAGAGACTTAATAGAGTGAGTGCAAAGGAAGATGGAAATACTATACAGAAATCCTTTGCAAATGGGATTATAAAATGGCAGAAATATTTGAAGAGAGCAAATATATTCCAGAACCACCTTTACTAGAAAGTGTGGGAGAAGAGGTAATATACTTGTTCAAATAGAAAAATACCAGGCAATATGAAATAGCCATTGAAATTTTAAAGCTGCAGGAGAAGAGGCAGTTAAAATGCTAATAGCTTTATGTCAACAAATATAGAACAAAACTGTATGGCCTAGACATTGGGAGAAAAGATGAATCTGTTCCAAAGAAAGGGATGAAAGATAATGTTAGTTTCAGAACTATTGCAGTGATTCTTCATGCAAGCAATATTTTGCTTAATATCTTACAAAAACAGATTTGTTGAAAGACAAATGTCCAATGAACATGCAGGTTTCAGAAAAGGTAGAAAGATGTGAGATTAGATAGTTAGCATAAGATGGATAATGCAAAAAGCAAGAAAATATAAGAGGGTTTAAACTTTTCCTTTATTTGCTACAGCAAGGTCTTCGTGTAGATCATGCCAGAATGCTGAACATACAACAGTTAATGGCTGCATCATAACACCCTATTATTCTTCTAAGGAGCTTTACAGTGAACAAGAAGCTGTTATGAGAACTGAGAGTGGTTCAGAACAGGGAAGGAGTGAGAAAGGATAGATGTAGTCCCCTATTAAAAGAATGGCAGAATAGGAAAGGATGACCACTGGAATAAAAATTGGAGTTTGAAAAAATAATTTGAAAGATGCAGATGACAACATTTTGTCAGCCAATTAAAATTATTTAGAAAAGCTCATTATGAAGATAAAAATGAAAAGTAAAAAATCTGAGTTAATTTTAAATAGTAAGAAAGCAAAAGTAATGTCAACTCTATTGTTTAGTGAATTTATAGGTGATGAGGTGAAGAACTGAAAGTGATAGATCTGTTTTCTTGAGCTAAAGAGTAAAGTTGGGGAGTGTGTTGGAGAAGTAGAGAGAAAATTAATCTTAGGGAAGAAAGCAATTCTCTCTCTAGTGGTCGTGTGTTGCTGTGAAATCTGGCTAAAATAAAGGCTGAAGGCTCCCTCGAGGTGGCAATAGCAACAGAAATTCATATTTTGGTCATATGGTACAAGTGGACAATAAAAAAGTGATGATGTTTGGCAATGTTGGGAGAAGTAGAAAAAAGCAGAAACAATCGTTTTGGTGGATGGACAGGATGGACAGGATCAGTGGAATGTCTTGAAAGAGTGAGGAGTTATTACTAAGGAAAGAACAAGATGATGAGTATTTGTTCATACGGTCATCAGGAGTCAAACTTTACGTGAGAATACCTAACTACTGGTATATCAAAGCAAATCAAGTGTTTAATATTCCTGTGCTTTCTATCTGTGTTTTGATTTCTTGCTGTATCACACTTTTGTTTTGTGCCCCTCCCCTTTCTTTCTTTTGGAAGGGGACTTGGATTTGCAAGGTCAGGAACCCCATGTGTAAAGATGAGCTGAAAGTGCAATTCCAACACTGATTTCTACAAATTATACAGTAACATAGGCATTGTTGTATAAGCTTGGTGAAAGTCACTTATTCCTCCTCATTTCCTCTAGCAAGTCACCACTGGATTCCAGCTAATTAATTCAAGGCCTGGTCAGGTCAATCTGGATCCAATTTTTAGATGCTATATATTTTTGTTTTGTTTTTTTCTTCCATATCTAGATCTGGCTGTGTATCTAGGTATCTGGAAAAAATAATTCCTTGGGACTGCTATATTTATGTTTCAGTTGATTAGTTGCTATAGCTTAGTGATCCTAAAGGTCAATTATGTTGCTTAATTGCAAGTCAATCTTAAAAATAGTAACCATTTGCTTTACTTGTATATATATCTGTATAGCTCTCCATTTCTTGTTAAAATAGCTTCAGTCATTCAAGTGTCACATTAATTCATTGTAAGTAACCAACTTATTAGTATACCATTGTATTAAAATTAGTTGTTTGCCCTCTCAAGCAATGATGATGAAAAACTGCCTTTTGATTGCCTGCAGTATCTAATTTATCTGTTCTCTGAGCCAATCAAAGCAAAGCAAGTCAATAAAACTACAGTAACATAATTTCATTCCCTTGTTCCATTATCCAGCAGATGAAATAATTAAAACAATGTCAATCATTGAGTACAAGTAAAACAATCACTGAAATTAAATGATGGGGACAGTGTATCTACTTTAGTGGGGGGTTTTGTCTGCTTGCCTGCTTGTTTGATAGATGAATTGCTGTTTATCTTATAGCAGAAACCTAGTAAGTTGGAAATGCATTTGCTTTCTTTGATGTTATTGTATCTAAAGGTGTATCTTTTCTGGCCACAGTCCAATGTGTGCATGTGTGTGTGTATCTCTATCTCCAGAGTTTTGGCTAAGAGCATTATTTCCTAACTTGGTACCCTTCATATGTATTTAACTTTCAATTACCACAATATTTAGTTTATAAGACCTAGAATTATTAAAGTTAGATCAACACATTTGGATTTACTAGCATGCTAGAATGTGTGCCATAAGCCATGATGTATCTAATTAATTTAGATCAAAAACTCAAATATAACCTTTAGTAAGCCAATTGGAAGGGCAGGATTTTGAAAGTTCCCCCCTCCCCTCCTTATGAGAGCAATTGGATAAAAAGGGAAAGGCAATATACCTTTCTTGACTCATGAGCCACAGTGGTTAAAAGGTTAGGACCTTTACATTCTAGCTCTGGTTTTAAAAACTCCAGCATTTTATTGGAGATAGTCAACAAAGATAAAGAACATGGAGTTCTTTGTCTTTGTTGACTATCTCCAATAAAATAATTCATGCTGCCTGGAGAGGACCAGGCAGTTTTGTTGGCAATAGCATAGAAGTAGTTTACTGTTGCCTTTTTCCAGGATATGTTTCAACTTCCTATCCAACCTATAGGTCCAGTATTCTTGGAAGGTCTCCTATATGAGAACTAGGCCCAAATATGCTTAGATTCCAGGGCCAGCTAAGTGAGGGCAGTTGTTGCCACTGACTGAGACTGTTAATAGGCCTGTAGCCTAAACTAGGAAATTGAAGAAATATCCTAGAAAAAAGTAATGGCAAACTAAGATATGTCCATGAAGTCACCAAGATTTCAGCTTGACTCAAAAAAGTGTATATTTTTATCTTAGCAATGATAGCATTCCTTGAAGATATTCTGTTTATCAGATGCACCCAAGGGCTTTCTAGGTCCTTTTGTTTGAGCAGATCTTTCCAGGTAGCATTCAGGATTGCTCGCTTTATGTTACATAGCAAACTTACCAATGCTGTTTTTTATTGGTTTGTTAGATTTATATTCTGCTTTTCATCCAGGAGCTCCAAGGTGGCTTACACAAGGATCACTTTCATTTCCTTCCCCAGCAATCCTGTGAGATAGTTGGATGAGAGTGACTTGCTCAAAGCCATCCAGTTAGTGTCTATGGCTGAGGATGGACTTGGACTTGGATCTATCTGTTCCTAATGCAACACTTTAACTGCCATACCATAGAGGGTCTCTTTGAACAGGTTCTAGGTGGTGAGCATTGGGCAGAGGAAGCAATAGAAAATGAAGAACAAAAAAATAAGGTAACTAGAAAGCAGGATGGGAGCAGGGGAGGAAAGAGACAAATAAAGGAGATAGCAGATGGATGAGATTACTAAAAACAGGAAGTGAAGGGAGGTAGAAGATGCACAGTGCAGTGGAACCAGTGATATTCATATGAGTATGTGTGTTAAAATACTAATGTGTGCAGAAAATTATCCTTCATTTTTCTAGAAAACTGAATGACAAGCTTTGCAAAGGGACAGTTCAACGTCACCATCATGGTCCAGCCTTCAGCTGGGTTCCAGCTAATGGATATAGACAGATAGTGGTAGTGGGGAGTTCAACAGCTTTCATGAGAGACCTGCCTACCCACCCTCAGACTTCTGGACTACACATACACACACACGCACACACATGTCCCTACTCTTCCCCCCTTTCATAAGTATCCAGCAGCCAACCCACCCTAAATTGCAAAGTGCAGCCCTCAGCTACAAAACATTTATCTGTTCTTGAGCTAATATATGTAATACTGCCATAACTTTGCAATAGGTTTATCTGTAGACCCCAGCTGATGATAATATGAACAACACAAATACTTTTCCATAGTCATTCACTCAGGAATTGTCAGGCCTAGCCCAAAGAACTCCAAGAGACCATGTAAATTCAGTCCAGCAATGTTTATTAGCTACAACCTCTAGCAACAATCTTCCCAGACTGAAACCCCAGCTCCCAAGTAATGCCAGCCACAACATTGTGAATTCCTCAGGGAGGTGCCAGTCTCATCCTCTTATCTTTCCCTCATGCCTCAAGAGATGAAAGAAAACGTTTTTCTCCCTGAGTCTGGCCTTTATAATTCCATTTCATCACAGGAATGTTAATTGGATGAGGCCATTTTCTAGCATTTCTGTGATCCTGAAGATCCTTAAGAAACAATTCTTAAGCCATTAACAGATACAAGGCAACCATTTAAATTTGAGATGACAATAGTTGACAGAATCGATGGCCTTGAAACACTACTGTATTAGGAAAGCTATTGGCTGGCCAAGAAACCTTTTAGCTAATGCTAAGGATAAAATAGTAGCAATTTTGCAGGATCAGTAATTACTAGGGCCCATACATAAGAAAATGTTTCAGCAAAAGCCAGATAACAAAGGTGAGAATAATGCAGGCTGTGCATGATTTAATGCATGGAAATTATTTGGAAGAAAAGGTTTGGTTCTTGCAGAAGCATGTTATCTCTGCTAGTCATTCAACCAACCCGATCTGTCTAGTTTTTTCATTTGGCTTTTATGTGACCTTGAAGAAGAGATGCCATTGCTTCATATTAATTGATTTCCAGAAGCCTGAAAAAATCTTTCATCCCCTTCAGACTGGAACCAACACTTAGGAATGAGGAGAATATACTACCAAAGAAAGTACTCCCATTCTAGAAGGATAGTATCAAAAGCTGCTGAGAGGTCCAGGTGGACAAGGGGGGTTGCATTTAATGGGTTTCAGTGTCTTCGAAGGTTATCAACAAGTACAACCAATGCAGTTTCCATGCTGAACCCCAGCCTGAAGCCTGACTGCCAAGAATTCACTTAATCTGTTTCTAGGGTCCTCTGCAGTTGCAGCACCACCACTTTCTCTACTACCTTCCCCCAAAAGAGAAAGTTAAAAGCTGGTCTAAAGTTGTCCAAAGTAATCAGATCAAACAAAGTCTTCTTGAGCAGGGGGCACACCACAGCCTCTTTCTGAGGAGATGGATGTGCCTCCTTGCCAAAATAATCATTAACTACTGCTTGGATCCAACCTCTTGTCACTTCGCAGGAGGGGAGGCCCTAACCAGCCATGAGGGGTACAGATTTAGCTGAGAAGGACTGAGCTAATATTACAGCCCTCAATGCTGGTGGTATTCAGCACACATCATAAGAGTGGCAAAATATTTCCCTTTTCTGCCTGTATTGCCCCTATGTAGCAAAATGAGTTGTTCCCAGTGACTGGTAGCTTCAACACATGTCTTCCTCCAGTGGTACTCTAGGCATGTTCTCTTCATTTCATCTCCCTAAGCTCCTCAGAGAACCAAGAAAGAGTAAATTTGTGGGATGGGAGAGGCTGCTCCAGTGCAATTTAGTCCAATGCCATGGTTATCCTCCAGTTCCAGCAGGCAACCATCATCTTGGCTGAGCTGTCTACCAAATCTCAGGAAATTCTCCAAGCAACCTTTGAAAACTATCCAGATCTAGTAAGCACCTGGGTAAACTAATCTAAGAGGTCCTTCCTCACTGCAGAAGGAGCTTGCCCCACAAAATGCCACATCAATCAGAGAGTGATCTGTCCACAATAATGGGCTAAGCTCTAACTTTCAGATCACATCAAGTCTCCCTCAAGACAAAAAAACCAGACCTAACGTGTGGATTTTCTGTGGTTGGGCCCTTGGTAAGTTGGGTCAGGTCCATAATTGCCATGGTAGCCATGAACTCATGGGCAGCTCTGGACCCCTCACCAATTAAAGTCAGGTTTTAGTTACATTAAATCTTCTAGACAATCTTTAGAGTTAAGCCAATTCTCAGCTGCAGAAAACAGATCTAAGGATTTAGGAATTCAGAAGTATATGAATTTACATATTTACAAGGTCATACAAGCCTAACCAGAAGCCTCCAACATTTGTTCTCAAATTGTTTTTTTTAACATGGAAGGAAGTAGAAATTATTAAATATATACATGACCAGATAAGAATCATATGAGTTATACAGTGGAACCTCTAGTTATGAATTTAATCCGTTCCATGACTCTGATTGCAACTCGAATTGGTTGCAACGTGAAGCACGTTTTCCCATAGGGTTCAATGTAAATACGGTTAATCCGTTCCGCCCGCCGAATTTGGTCGCTCTGCGAGGCACATTTTCCCATAAGGTTCAATGTGTCAGCCGGCATTGCACGGCTAGGAAATTCCCCAGGCGTGCTTTAGTCAGCCCTAGCGCAGAAAGAGGAAGTGCTAATGAAATCTGAGCTTTTGTGCGCGCACGCACAGCCGGGAGCGGGAGCTTCCCCCCCCCCGCACTGATTCCTCTTAATTCCGTGCTCTTTCCTTTGTGCATAGCCCTTGGCGCGCGCGACAAAAGCACAGTGAAAGCAATGGGGGGGAAGCTCTTTCCTTTCTCCATAGCGACAAAAGCACAGTGAAAGCAATCAGTGCGCTGGGGGGAAAGGCTTATGTCGCATGCACACACAGCTGGGAGCGGGAGCTTCCCCCCCCCCCACTGATTCCTCCATGCTCTTTCCTTTCTCCATAGCGACAAAAGCACAGTGAAAGCAATATCAGCGCGCTGGGGGGAAAGGCTTTTGTCATGCGCACAGCCGGGAGCAGGAGTTTTCCCCCGCGCTGATTCCTCTTCCTCAACTCCGCGCTCTTTCCTTTGTCCATAGCCCTTGGCGTGGTGCACCGACAAAAGCCCAGTGAAAGCAATCAGCCCGCAGGGAAAGGCTTTTGTGGCATGCACAGGGAGCTTCCCCCCCCCGCACTGATTTCTCTTCCTCAACTCCGCGCTCTTTCCTTTGTCCATAGCCCTTGGCGTGGTGCGCGCGAGGAAAGCCTTTCCCCCGTGTGCTCAGATTAGTGAAGAGGCACCAGGTGGCCCTTTCATTAGCACTTCCTCTTTCTGCGCTAGCGCTCGAGCGGTGAAACTGACTAAAGCGCGCCTGGGGAATTTCCTAGCTGTGCAACGCCGGCTGACACATTAAACCTTGTGGGGAAATTTGCCTCGTGGAGCAAGCCTCCTTGCTACCGCGATCTCGCCCACAGGAAGCTGTGACCACGTGGCAGCAGGGCAAATGGCCGCGGATCCGGTTCGTAGCTTGAGGCGGAGTTCGCATGTCAAGGTAAATTTTTGCAGCCGGAGCTGGTTGTATCTCGAAATTTTCATAAGGTGGGGTGTTCGTATCTTGAGGTACCACTGTACTTAATTTAAATTACATTTAAAAGTCACAGAAACCATATCAAATTTTGTTCTGATGCCACTGGCTACTCCAAGAACAGCTCTTTGCCATTCACATGTGTTCCTCAGCCCAGAGAAAGGTGAGAACTCCTGATCTATTCCACTCTATGCTTGGATCCTATGCTTGGGGCAGTTCTACTCATACATCTGTATACATCTTGGTGCATTTAATAAGTCCTCTCCCAAATCCTCTTTTTTACTCCCCAAATAGCATCATTTTACTAAATGAGTTCAGGACAAAATATATTAAAACAATTACTTCATATAAAAAAAGAAGTAAATTGTCCCAGGAAGAACTATAGACTTTTCTATAGAAATTGACACAGCTTAAAAAGAAGGCAGTAAATGGCAATCAGACTAATTTTTATTCAGTTATTGGCTTCTGAACTTCAATCATGGTTTCCAGTCATAAAATGTTCTGTATCAAATTGCTTATGTCTGTTTGCAAGAAAAACCTGCAGATTAGGAAGCAAAAGTGTCACACTTAATATTCCATTAAAATACTACATATTTGAAATATTTTGGATTCTAGATCATTTTTTAAAATTATTTTATAGCAACATAATTTACAAAGACAAGAATTCATGCACCTGAACATCTGAAAATGTAAAAGTGCAGTAAAACTCAGTCTAACAAGAACAAGGAGCTCATATCCTCTCACTTGCTGGGTGAGACTATTGGGAATTGTACTTCAACAACATCTGAAGGATGACAATTTTCTCCTAATATAAAGAGTTAAACATTATCAGATTTATTGAAGTGGCAGCAGCAATGATAAAGTTGCAAGCAGAATTCTCTGACCAAATATTTATCCTTTGTCTGATGGTATTTTCCCAAAAAATACAGGAGTTCTTAATCCTTAAAGTATCTCACACAAGTTTCTAATGAATATTTTTGCATGCAGGACTCAGTATATAATATAGCACACATACTGGCCAATCCAATGTTTACTGAAATATTTACATTTTTTTCAAGTTCCCTGCATATTTATCTAATTAAACATTGATCTGATTCATCAACAGAGGAAGCAAAGAGATGGGAAGTAACAGCAAGGAGAAGCAGGTCCAGAAGGTTCTGTGGGGAGTAATTTGGAGTTCCATGTAGGAACATTGACACCCACCTGCATTTGATCAAAGCTGGACAAGACAAATGGCATGGCTTTACTATGTGAAATACTTATACTTGAATGAACATTATGAGATAATGTGGAAAAATCCCAGGAAATGACTTGTTTTGTCTTTCTGTCCTGGGAAAAGTGTTTTAGCACATCCCATGTTATAGCACAGTATATGACTGTATGCAGTTAGTTTTTTTTTTAATTTTTCAGGTTCAGCTTTCCACTGGAAGATTTACTAAAAGTAAACTAACGTATGTATGCAGAACAGTTAGGAGTTGTGGTTCTCTTTTTTTTTTTTTTAATGGATTTGGAACATTTGAAAAGCACCAATGAAAGCAAAGGGACTATGAATCCAGTTGAAAATTCCTTCCAACCAAATTACTTTTCACTAATCTACCAGCCTACAATTGATCTCGTCTGTTGACAAAGCCTTAAGGACTTCCCTTCCTGGGATTTTTACTTCAAAGCAAGCAGTCTGAATTGCAGATAGAGAGAGCTTACACTGTGCCAGGTGGGTTTCAATTGCTCTGCTCTCTTTTGAACTTAGTACATTTCTGCTCTAGTTATTTCAGGCACAGCAGTCATCACATTGTGGTCCCCCAAAGCACCAACCAATGAACTGTAATAAACAATACTGTGAGCCATTACAGAGGAGCTTTGGCTAATTAGGCCTTCTGCCAGCCAGGTGAATGTGCTGCATCGAATGGCCAGTGAATTAGCCAAAGGAAATATTTGCCTCTTGCCAAATAACTGAACAAGGCAAAGTGATCTACAGTATCAGCTCATGCTGAAACTTTTAAGGTCCAGAAACCTATCCCCAACTTTTAAAACTTATAACAAAGAAAATCAGACTTGGCAGCTGCCAACACAATGGGGTAAGAAACAAGGACATAGTATGGCCACAGACTCATATGTGGTATATCATATAACTTACCGTATTTTTCCGACTATAAGACGATACTTTTTTCTAAAATCCTTACGCTAAAAATTGAAGGGCATCTTATTCAAGGAAGTCAGCCAAGGAGAGAACTGTGCGGTTGCAAAACTGCCCATACTTTGTTTCTGCAGAGAGGCTTCCTCCTATTGCTAGCCTCCAATCACGAGTGAAATAGCTTGTCTCCCAAACAGACTTCCTCCAATCACGAGCCCTATGTAACTGACGTCAGATGATGCTGAACAAACCAATTAGAGGAAGTCTGTTTGCAGAGACAAGCTATCGGCAGTTTCACTCGTGCTTGAATGTAATCAGTTATGCAAAAGAGCATGGAAATAGAGCTGCAGAGAGACGGTTTGGACCTCCTCCCACCGAGTGCATCAGGTAAATGTTAACTAATTACTAAATAAAAATGTGTTCTGCACTATCTTTAAAATATTGATTTCTTAATTTTGGGTTGGAAAAGTGGGGGTCATCTTGTACACGGGGGCGTCTTATTGATGGAAAAATACGGTATTTGTTTTATTTTGCTCTTTCCTCCTCAAATGTGCATTCTGTCTCTTAAGCGATAAATTCAGCAGACTAAGTCAACTCAGGCTACATCTGCCATTGTGAGACCCAACTTCAGGTCAGAATGAAAAACTATGTTGAATTAAGAAGTGAAAACTAACTACATTGGTGTATTGATTTGATTATGTGCTATCAAGACGTCAACTCTTACAGCCACATAGATTTTTTTCCATGATGATCTGCCCCTAATATGGTCTTTCAGTCTTCCAACAGTGTACCTATCACCACTGCAACTGAGTCCATCCACCTTGCTGCTGGTTGTCCTCTTCTTCTCTTTCCTTCCATCTTTCCCAGCATTAGAGTCTTCTCTAGAGAGCTAAGTCTTTGCATAATGTCTCTGAAGTAGGATAATTTGAGCCTGGTCATTTGTGCCTCAAGTGAGAACTCTGGGTTGATTTGTTCAACGATCCATTTCTTTGTTTTCTTGGAATTCCATCCAAGGTACTCTGAGGAGTCTTCTCCAACACCAAAGTTCAAAAGCATATTGATTTATTAAAACTAATTATTTCCTGCAAACAACAGATTCTGCTGCAGTAAAAAAAATACCTGAAGAAATATTTCAATATGCATTACTCTGTCACTGGGTTGTGTTGAATGGGCCTAGTGCTCATCAGCATCTGTAATTTATCCTATTTTTCATCCATCTTTATTTCAGGAATAAAATGATAGGATATACAGATCACAGAGACCGGTTTCACATACAGGTTTCTGCATAGTTTTATAACCCCCTTGCCCTCTGAAGAATATGAGAAACAAAATATTTGTTTCAGTTTCTGTTGAGGCATAATGCAACAGTAAGATTTGGTGATAAAAACAGTGTTTTACATCAGAAAAGCCCTAGAGAAGAGTAATGTGCAAATTTTCAAAATAAAATTTCTATTCTGCTTTAGAAAACTGAGTAAGTAGCTGGTGATATAAGCCGCTTTTGAAAAGAAACATTTTCTTCTCTATCGGATGGCTCCTTGACTGGGATAATAATCTGGTTTGGTTCCTCCTACATCCTGGTTTCTACTCTCTGAGATGATTAACTGGTATCTGCATTATATATCTGAATTTAATCTGCAGTTTATTTTCCTTGTTCAGCAGATCATGTTGAACCTGCTGTATTATACTGAATGCAAGTTTTATTCTCACTTTGTGCTGCAGCTGTATAATAAAAAAAGACTGGACTGAGAGCCAGCCTGGAGTGAGTCTCTCTTTGAGTTTACACAATAAATATCAGCACAGTTAGCATAAGAGTGACTGGCTAGGGAAGCAGATCAGATAGAGGGCAGGGGCCATGTTGCTGAATTTGTCTGAGGAAGCAACAGTTGCAATGGGGAAGTTCTGTTTTTCCTGCTGCTGCTGTCCCCCCACCCTCACCATAGCAGAATCAGCCAGCTGAGATCAGTGCATCTTCAGATTATTACTGTGGTATCGATTTGGACAGGTGGAGCTCCCTGAAACCATAACTGTCCCAACCAAATTGGAACATTTGGCAGATGTGAGACTTCAGCTCTCATTGTAACTGTTGATGAGTAATAGAAAAGACAACATGATTAAGTTTTTCCTGACAGTAACCATTCAGCCATTTCCAAACTGTTTGGTGCATAATGGCCCATATAACTCCAAGGATGAAACTTTGTGTAAGAAATATTTTTTGACTAGGAAGTAGATGTAATTATTGATTGGGAAGCAGGCTGACCATTTGTCCTACTTTACACTGGACATTCCCATATCTGAAGGAGGAGAGACATGGCCCCAAGCTACTTGATCAGGTAAACAAGTCATGTAATCGTAATCTTATTCATATGGTGACTTGAATTGCATTTTAACTTATCAACATTTCTAATTTTGCATCTACATATAAAAATAGCATGCAAATTTTCAGCAAATCTGTACCTTTTAGTTTATATTTGGTGATACACTTTCTGTTTCTTTTCTGTTACGAGGGAATGTATAAATTGTCATCCCACAGGGAACACTTTTTCTTTGTAACGGCAGTTTCAGACATGTTGCATGCATATCAGCTCAAATGCATCTATGCCAAACATTCTGTTGTATGGCAATGGTGGGTATCCAAGGCCCCACTTAGTGCATCTGCCTCCTTTGTTGGCCGTGGAGTTCCCTTTTCTCCAACATCAAAAATTGGCAGTAGTGTGGTATCTTGCCAAATTTCAGCAGTAAATCTCTTTGAAACAATCTCTGTATCATATAGAGGGGTTAGACAGTACATATCCGTTGGCCGTATGCAGCCCTCAGCCCCAATTTTCTATCCATTGAAACCTCGAGATTGAATGATTAAAGTTCTATGACAAAATGGCAGCAGTTCAGTGACATAATGCTTTGTTGATTCTGGATTGCCCCCTCCCCTCACTTTTATTTTTCATTAGCATCTGTTTTGCTGACTTTAAGGCAATTATGATTTTATTACCTTCTTAGAAAGAATAATTATTTTTAGTTATATAAGATTTTGTGGTATTGTAAAACAGACTTTCCACTACATTAGTTTGTGCTCATTTTCATCCTGAATCATTTTACACCTTCAGCTGAGTTTCATATTTGTGTTACATTGGCATTCCTGCTATTGTTGATATTATTGTTCCAATAAATAAGAACTCGATCACTGTGTTTTTATCATGAATTCAGCTACATATGCATTAGTTGCTTTGCCCACCTCTGGAGAAAAAATATTGTACTGTTGTTTCAAAAAAACAAAAAAACTGAAGAATATGGGTTGCTACAGATCTGATTGCTCAATTTCCTATAGCCTATTCTTCCCATGATTTAAATGCTCATTTATGTTTTCTTTTGCCCTTAAAAAATGTCTATTTCTCTGAACTTTTTAAAAATAAAATTACATCCAACTAATCCATCCCTTCAATTTATTTTTTTCTTCTTTTTTTAAGAATGTAATTTAGTAATATCAGCAAAGAAATGTGGGATATTTGACAGCTTTTTTATTATTGCTGTGATTTTTTAAGGACAGCTCTGTTCTATGCAATTTGGGGGCAATTTGGGGGCAATTTGGGGGCAATTTGGGGGCAATTTGGGGGCAATTTTCATTATCTACATTTTATACTCTGATCGACTATGATAGAAAATCACAGAATGTTCATGCAAAATCATCCTTGAGAGGTCATTATAAATGAAACCATATTTTAAGAACTGCTCCAAGTCCTCCCTAACAAAACACAATTGGTAGACATGGGTGTGCATGCTCCCCCAAACCCACAAAGCATGGGTAATTCCATAGAAGGTTAAATTTCAGATGAAGATTTCAGGCCTTTTCAAAAGAAACTTCACAATGACTGCTTAGACATTTGGAAATTCGAACATTTCCATACTGTACCCATCTAGAAGCACTTTGAGTGAGTAGATTTGTCAATTGTTTTATACGGTTGATTGTATTGTAAAAGTACTTTCCAATCTTCTATTATATCACTTTCAAACATGTATTTCCATCCTAATTTGCGTCTTTTCCATATTAAAGATTATGTGGAAAACTTTTCATGAACTATTTCAGCTGCACTTAAAGTTTTGAGAGGCAACAAGCGCTAGGCTGCAGGTTTATTGATTGTAGCACTAATCTTAAACAGTTTTCTGATTTCTCAGATTCTGCAGAATCCCTTATTTGTTTTCATTTTGCTTACCTTTTTCTGCTTATGTCATACACATTCCTTCTTGCAAATTTTGCTCATCTAATTCCATCTTCTTATACTGTTCGTGGATCTCTTGTTCCTTGAAATAATTCAGCCTACCTTTCCTTTTCTGCCTCTTATATTTAGACCTGCTTCCTAGAATTCCTTTATATGACCACTTCCCTTGCTTTCTGTAGAGCACATCTCAAAACAAAAATATTTTAGATTTATCTGTTTTAAATATCTGTTTTATATATCAGGAAATGGCAGCATCCAGCTGAAACTTTCTGGGCTTGAAACCCAAGTAGGGTCAACTACTTGGATGGGAGACCAGCCATCCAGGGCATTCCAGGGTTGTAGGGTAGACTAGAAATAAATAAATAAATCTTGAAAGAAAACAGAGGCACACTACTTCAGTATTCTTGCCATGAATGGATGTAGTCGTCAGTAGCTAAGGTCAACTTTGGAAGCTCAATTGTATTCTTATCTTATAACAGTAGGGTAGGGTAGGGTAGGGTAGGGTAGGGTAGGGTAGAAATAGAATAGAATAGAATAGAATAGAATAGAATAGAATAGAATAGAATAGAATAGAACACTTACTTACACAGTTCACCATTCATGGAAATAAGTAGCAATTTCATTAAATACAGAACTATGTGTCCTTTTTTATTAACTCTTATAGGCTGCACTAATGTCACGTTTAGTTTTTTAAAAGTTCCTGTCAAAAACACCTGTGGAACTATCTTCTAAACTAAATCTTATGTCCTACATTAAATCAGCTTGGCAATTCCTGGACACTTAAGTAGTAAGTTTTTCTCTGTTTGAAAAAGACCACATCATTAAATTATCTTCATAACTGAAAAAAAAAAAAGAATATATACCATGCAGAAGGTCCAGAAGAAAGTGAAATCATCTGAAGTTAAACATATCTATCTACATGTGTGGGATTTTTGAAATAACAACAAAAAGATTATTATATGGGAATCTGCTATAATACACAAGGGTATATTAATATTTTAATATTATATATAAATTGATATATAAATTTTATAAAGTATAAATTAATATTTTTATTCCAAGAAAGACAGATAAAAATGTAATAATAATTACCCAACACAGTTCAATTTTTTGTTAAAAAAAGTAATTGAATTTTACAGAACCAACTTCCTCATGTTATAGCATTGGTACAATCTGCAACACCAAAGTATTCCAGAATGACTCTTTCCTACACTACAGAAAAGGTTCAAACCCATTAAATCACCTGATTTGCACATCACACTAAGTCATAGCTGCTCAGTCACGATTTGTTGAATGAACCACTGTTGTTTCTTTGAAGCAAAGCTATAATTTACGTATGTCTCAAGTAGCTGCCCTCCCAAGTCTAACTGACAACTGAAGCATGTTTGGAAAAAAAATTGTAGATTTCTTTTTTTACTTTTGTTAGAAAATACAGTATCAGGAACAATAGTAAGTGCAAGTTTTTGAAATTATATATGCAAATTTAAATTGTTTAAGTTAGACTTTTCAGAAGTGGCAGAGTCAATATCACTGCTTTGCTAGATACAACAGCTGTTGTGTCAACAGCAAATGTAGCTTCATTGTGGCAGCCCAGTGCCTCCAATAATAATTTTTAAAACACATTTGGAAAAAGAAGGTTGGAGAGACTAATATGACCTATTCTCATTTGGTCATCACCCTGTCACGTACCAGATAATGGTAAAGGAACAAATTGGATGTTACCTTTTTCATAACTTTTTTGCAGAGATTGTGGCTGATGTTCTGGGAAGTAAAACTAACAACTTCCGCAAAAGATTCCTGGGGGGAAAATGGAAGGAAGGCAAAAGAACATCACCTATTTCATTGGAAACACCTACTGGGAAGAAGGAAGGTGTGCTGATGGAGTGGCCAGGCCGTCATCAACCACTTCCAGAAACCATCTCCCCCTCTGCTCCCCGGCCCCCAAATCTGGCAGCCTACTGATCACTTGCTGCCATAGGAGAAAAAGAAATGCATAGTGAGGAAAAAGTGAATATTGAGAAATTTTCTCTCTTATGATACTAGAGTTCAGGATCACCCAGCAAGGTGATTTGAGATAAAATGAAGTATATTTTTTTAATATTATATCCATTGCTATTAGAAATCATGCCCCCTCATCCCAATATTTGGATTTGATGGTTATATGTTATTTCATAGGAAATACCTCAATGCCACATGGTGGCAACTATAAGTAGGAAGATCCCATTATTGTTAATGATGGGCTCACATAACAAATGGAACCACAAACTAGCCAGCTGCATTTAGCCCCCTGATTAGTTTATGATTCAGTATATTGTGCAACCCGCCCCCCCCCCCCCCATGTGGGTTGAGTAAACCATAATAAAGTTAAATGACGGGTATGTCATGTTTGTGAAGTCAATGTCATGTTTCTATTGGCATCTGTTTCCTATTATATGAACGTAATACTGGACTGTAAATAGGCTTTTGGGGTAAGCTAGTATTTTCCTTTTACAAAACGTCATTGAATATTCTCTAAATGGGATGCATGATGCCGTGGGGACTGATCTTCACCATAGTCTGGTTTCATTGTCTTGTCAGTGATATCCCAAATTCTTGCTTTTCCAACTCCTTTTGACATTTTTTGGGGAAATCCTTGCCAAGAGGTTCAGACTGACCCCTTCAAATGCTAGGGAAGCATGAAAGATGCCTAAAGATGTGATAAAGTTTGCCTTGTAAGGAAATAAAAGCCATCATGTTTACACAATCTTCTCCAAACCTTTCTTTTAGCATTTGCTTTCTGCTCTGGCAATTTGAAAAGAAAAAGCAACATAATGGCACAGCAAGAATCTATTTGGACTTTAAAATGTTCATATTATTCTGGATGCAAAATGTGTAGCCACACTGAGCAATTTTCCTTAATGTGCTTACTTCAACAGATTTTTTTTAAGACTGATGCTTGTATTGTAATTCACATCTTGAATAAATATAGCATTGTCTTCAAAGCCTGCTGTGTAAAACACTCAGCATTACCTGAACCCATAGCAGCTGTAAGTTCCAAAACAACAGAATAGTTCATGAAAGGACCTGAATGCTGATCTTGAAGAGATTATATTGAAGGGATAGAGGTGCTTCGGTTTTTTATAATGCTGTGAGCCAGAAATTTTGATTGCACCAGTGACTTTATTTTTATTTTATTTACTATAATTTACCACTATGGTTTAATGCATCCAGAAATTGCACAAATAGGAAAGAACTTTTAGAACATATAACATTTTATATCCATAGGACTGGTACATACTGAAAACTAGTAAACCCATCAAATTAAGCCATTCTCTCTTATTCTTTCTCTCCCTTTGTGCATATATATATATACACACACACATACACACATACACACACTCACACATACATACATACAAGTGGAAAGTAATGGCCAAAAAGGCCAAAGTGGTCCCAGTGGTGGTAGGAGCACTTGGGACTGTGGCTCCTAAGCTGGGAGAGTGGCTCCAACAGATCCCAGGAACAATATCAGAGCACTCTGTCCAGAAGAGTGCAGTGCTAAGAACAGCTAAGAACCCTCAAACTCCCAGGCCTCTGGTAGAGGACCTGAGATTGAGGAAGATACATACCACCCATAGGGGTGAAAGGGAATTTTTTTATAACTAGGGTCGAATTTTCTCTTTTATTTTGTTTTCAAACAACAGTAATTGTAAGGAATGCCCCGTTCATCAAGAGAAACTCCCGTGACAGGTGTGGTTCACAAAAGAGGTTTACTCAAGCATAACGCAACAGTTACAAGCAAAGCCAGGACTGGCTTGGCACATCTTCCCACATAATTTATAGTTGTCCCAATTCCCCGTGAGCCCCGTTGCTAGGATACATATTACAGATTACAGATTGCCCACTGTAATCCCCCCTTTTACTCGAATGGCAGGTTCAGCCCAGTTCTCTTGTTTCTTTGATTGTTGTTAGCCGTTGGCGTGGTCGTTGCCTTCGTTGGGGCTTTCTGTCGTGCACACAGCCGGGAGCTTCCCATCGCGTTCTGATTGCTCTTCCTCAATTCTGCGGCTCTCTCCTTTGTCTATAGCGCCCACGGACCTCTGGCGTTAACACAACGCATCCGCTTCCAGTTTAGTAAAGCGGCACCAGGTGGCCCATTCATTAGTTTGCAGTTTTGCATTTCCTCTTTCTTTGCTAGCGCTCGAGTGGTGAAACTCACTAAAGCGCAGCTGGGGAAGTTCCTAGCAATGCCGCGCTGGCTGAACCTGACAGTAATAACAGTAATAGTCATGCAGTTCTGAGATCTGTGAAGACATGCACTACAAAAGAATGTGAAATTAAGTATAGAATCTTATGTGCAAAAGTATTGTGCAAACATATTAGAGGAAATACCCCTTTTTTGCAATATATCTTTGTGAGGAGGGATTATAACTCACACCAGAGCAGCTATGTATGCGGAAGAACTCACATTCAATCTGTGGGAGTGTAGAGGAGGTAAGGGAATGCCTCTTCCTGAGATCACAGAGAATTACTGCTGGTCAGTTTAGGCAATGCTGGCTTGCTTCTGACTCAGAATAAATTAGCTCCCTTTGTCCAGGAAAAATATATGTACATACCACATACCACCCATAGGGGTAAAAGGGGATCTACCTACCTACCAACCTGCCTACCTACTGGCCTACGAGACAGAAACCAAGAGACTCATGAACCTACTACATGCCCTGCTAATTTACACATCAAGGCCAAGCAATCTTTTGGTGCTTAGAATTGCTCTTTTTTCCCATCTCTGTTTTGGTTCCCCAGGGTCATGATGGTAGAATATCACACAAGTAGATATGAAGAGAGGCCCTGTTCTTTTTGGAGTCAGGGGGACAGGATTGTTTCAGATGTTCTAAGCATATTCAAAGTTTTTTTTTTTTTTTATCCGCACTCAATTGTGACCGATTCTGCGGTGACTGCCTGGACGCGTCCCTGCAGTTTTCAAGGCAAGGTGTTTTGGAAGTGGTTTGCCAGTAACTCCTTCCTAGAACAGAGCCCAGCTGGTGAGTGTAGGAGGCAGGGTTTCTGTTGCTTTGTGTCTTTTTCAGGCATGCGCGGCTTCCGCGTTACCGGTAACTGCTCCCGTCTCCCGTGCAAGTGCCGCCAGCATTTTTCCTCCCACTGGGGTGAGAGTACCCATTTATCTACTCATGTAAGTTTTCAAGCTGCTGGGTTGGCAGGAGCTGGGGAGGAAGCAGGAGCTCGCTCTGCTGCGCGGAGGTGGGCTCGAACTGCTGAAGTGTCGACCATTTCTGGCCGGCAACTTTCAGCGTCATTAAGCTGCTGCGCCACCGCGTCCCAGTTCAAAGCTTAACATATCTTATTCCTTGTTTTCCTGCCAGAAAGCATGCTAGCAATAGTTGTGCAAAGCTGGATCTGAGAGTCCCATAGAGCCCATGGATTGCAAATTGACCAGCTCTGTTATACAAGATTACCAGTGAGACTTACTGAAATCAGTAAGAAATATTTCTGTATCACCAGGTGTAGGGTGGCAGTGTTATCTACTGTCAGAATCCTCGCAAGATTTTATAGTAGATTATTATATGGCTAGTTTAAAAAAAAATGATTTTTTCTACATGCTGCGGTTCTGCCATTGGAAAAGGGGAGGGGGAGTAGGAAGGAGAGACCGTTTGATGCAGATGGTTTCTTATCACAAGCCCTGGAATGTTCAAGGCCATGCCAGCAAGGGAATCAGAAGACAAGAACTAAGGGCGAAGAAAGGGGGGGAAAAGAAAGAAAAGCAGTTTTTGGCGCGCTTTTATTCAGTCTCAGCAATGCTTTGGATCTGTACACTTATTCTTAATAAATGAACTTTCTTTTGAATCAATATTGGTTGCAAGGAGAGTTACTGGTTTTAAGATCAACAAGTGGCAGTTCGTTACATCTACCCTGTACCCCGAGATGTGGGTGTATCTATTCAGAAGCCAGTTTAATTCTTTTGAATGAAACTTAATCCTTTACAGATTAATTGCAGTTTAAATAAAATATGATTTGATTCAGCCTTTGCAAACTGATGGGTTTCAGATGTTTTCTGATATAACTACCAGAGTTCCCAGCTAGCATAGAAATTCTGAGGGTTGTAGCCCAACACATCAGGAAGGCATCTTACTGCAGAAGGCTGATCTAAGATATTTATATGAAGGAAATAGTCAAGGTAATCTATTAATGGAATGACATATGGCATCTCAAATAATTAGGGCAGTCAAAAACCATGTTTTCATTAGAAAGCATTAAAAAAAAAAAAACCTGTTCTCAGAAACATGGTAACCCTTTCTGTCTCTCCTTCCCATCCTGTAAATATCCTGGAAAACAAAAAGAAAATTTCAAATTACTTCACATTCTGTGGGAAGCATGCTTTTTTGCTGGAAAACATATTTTTCTTTTGTCCTTATTTTAAGTACTTTCTGCCTGACAGGCTTCACAAATTTGTTTCTCCTGGTTATCATTTTCTCATTCTTCTATATGCAATTTTCAGGAAGATGAAGGTCCAAAAGAGAACATGTGTTGTGATACAAATGCATATCAGAGCCTGAACAGAGCTGAGGGCAATCCATCCATATTTCCCTGATACCATAAATCCCTATTTAGATCACATGAAGTATGTCTGCTGCAGCCTGTACTCATTGAAGACAAAACTAGAGCAGTTATCCATCTTCACCAGAAGTTCCTTCAACAACCTCCCCAGCAGCAAATATTTCCAATAATAAAAAGGATAACAAAGACTTTTTAAAAATGGTATCTGTCTTTTTTTTTTTTTTAATTATTCTTAAATATTGTTTCTTCTGCTTGCTCATTATTTATATGTACTTCCCTTTCCTTGTCTTCTGGCCTTTGCATTGAGAAAAGAACTTTGAGTGCAGCATTCGACTGGCATGTGAATAAATATATATTCATTAAATCAGTAATATGTTGAACACATCATATACTTTTAAATAAATAAATAAATAGCATGTTTTGCAACTGATTGAGGGATCTCCCTGTTCTAATCATGTTTCTTCCTCAAGTGACGAATATGCTTAATGAAAAAATTATATTTGGCAATACCAATCTTTAAGAATTGCTAGCATACTATATATATTGAGGGAAGGAAAGGCCTAGGACCCATAAACCAACATATACATTATATTTGTTGTAAGCAAACCATTCCATTTGATGGTCATGGTGTTGAAGAAAACTCTCCAGCACCTGGAGGCATAGTCCAACTAAAAGGAATAGAAGCATGTGATAAAATGCCCCTAAAGCTTAACTCCATCAGATGCCCTAGAAGCACAATATTTTTTTACATTTTTATTCTAATAGAAGAGAACATATGTAACTGAGGGTTGAACTGTGGAATCCTTCGTGCTCTCTGGGCTTGGTTGTTTGCTTGCAGACATTTCATTACCTGACTAGGTAACATTATCAGTGCTAGTGAGTGTGGGGTTTGCTCTCTCTTTATATACAGTAGCTTGCCCTGTCAGTGTTGGTGGATGTGTGGTTTTCTCCTTGGTAGTTCCTTGATTAGGGTATTGTTTTCTGCTTGATTGTTTGTCTGGTGTTAATCCCTGCTTATCTGAATGTAGGCTGCTGGAGGGGATGTGTTCTGGTCCTTTTGTTTCCTTCTTAGTTTTTTTTATTGTCTCTTTTGAATGGGATGTAAATGTGGTTTATCTCTATGTCTCTATTAATGGCTGATTTGTCTGAGTGCAAAGCTTCCAGGAATTCCCTAGCATTTTTGAATTTAGTTTGGTCTAAGATGCTGACAGTTTCCCAGTTGAAACTATGGTTGAGTCTGTCCATGTGTTGTGAGATTAAAGAGTTTTCATGTGTCTTCTGACTGCTAGTTGGTTTTCATGGATGAGCTCTGCTAGTTTTCTGCTTGTCTGTCCTACATAGTGTCTTAAAGCATCATTAAGTGTCCTGCATTGTAGTTGAATTAATAGATATGTCTTGATGAGATAACAGATTGCTGAGTAGATATTTGGTCCAAATTAGCACATTTCCACATCTGTTTCATCCCCAAGCCCTGAGAAACACTTTCATAATTCCTCGTGTGTGTAGTCATTGCTGTCTAGCAATGCTCAGTACTCCCCATGAACTGACCAGCACTCCATCTGGCAATCAATCAGGGAGCACAAAAATCAGCATCCTATCAGTGCTATATTTCCTGCTATGCCACCTTGCTAAATTTGATTTGACAGGGATGAAAAGATGAGACACTCTGCATTATGAAGGTGGCATGATTTTCCTCATTGCAGCAACAATTGGCCTCAACATAGCACTTTGTGTCACCTCTTAACCATCTCTGGCAGTAGCAAAAGTTCGCAAAAGATCCTGTGCAGTTACTTCTGCCTACTGCAGGTGCTGGATGGAGCCACAGAATAGAGCAAAGTAGCCACAGTCACTTGAATTCTGTCACACTGAATTCTAAGAACCAAGGTGGTCTTGTTGCTTTTTGAAGCAACTTTAGAGCAATGTACACTGTCAGAAGCCTGCACAGACCTTGTTAATATCATAACCACACAGTAAGAATTACATCATCAAAATACCAAGCAGTATTACCAGCAATACCAGACAGTAGTGTTACTTCAACCAAAAACCTGAAGGTTTCAGCTGGCATTGAAAATCACCAAGACTTGGCACCAACTGCAACTGATCGGAGATTAGAGATTTAGTTCCATACAGCATACTGGGGACCACATAGGTTTTAGTTTGCCTCTATGTGCCTTCTCTGTTTCCCTATGAAGGGCTTTATTTCATAATCACATTAGCTGATAAAAAGATATAATCCAATACCTGATTTTATTGCATAACTACTATATTCTACAATAAAAATGCAATGGCAGATAATGATTTTGGATCCAACGATATTTTTTCAGGCTGTGACACCAAGAGAAATATTACAGGCTTTTATAAAACATACTTTTTTAACGTTTGAAGCATTTCAAATAATACAAAATGTTCTATGTGTTAATTTGGAACAGAAATGAAAATGGTTCAGTAGTCAAAAATCTCCCCTGAAATGGTTCAGGTTGTCTTGTAATGTTTGTTAGATATTTAAATAGTACTATTCAGATTGCGCTTAAAACATGGAAGGGAAGTTTCACTTGATCTTAAAGCCATTTTTACTTATAAAGGTATTGCAGCAGGTGATATCTAAGTACATGTTCAGAGAAAGGCCAATTAAACTAATCACATTCTGTGAGGTTTCATGATGATAAACACTGAATACAGCATACAGTTTTAGGTAAAAATAAAATCTAAGGTAATTAATCTATTGTATTTCTGCTTATTTTCATGTTTTGGGCATCTTCTAAATAATTTAAGTATGTAATCATACAGACTGGTGAATTAAAATTGTATTAAAATCTGTGTTCAAATTTTTAATTGCTTTGTGAAAGAATCATTATTCTTCATTCTCAGAGACTTTAGAATTGCTTTTAGTGATTTATTTATTTTTTTACTTTTTCTTTTTTGTTATTCCAAATTGACCAAGGGTGATGGTCTCTTATCTTTTCCTACACATCTCTTCAGGAGCTTCCACAGGAGGGTGAGTAACAAAAATGGTGGGCACAACCGTGGAATTGAAGATCTGCCCTTTTTGCAGCACACATTCAAAATGATCAGGGCATTGTGCCTGCTCTATTGATATTGCTGATTCTCCCCTATAGACACCCTGGCATCTTTCACCATTCTGCAATCTCCTTGGCTGCTATTGCTTCCTGCTTTGAAAAACAGTTCATGAAAGGAGTTCCTTCCTGATTTAACCAAAGGATGAAAAACCATATGGAGATAGGACCATACACAGATAAACAAGACATTCATACACCTATCTACCATTTTATAAGTAAGTGCAAGATTTCAGTCCAAATTCATTGGAATGTTCTCTTTTGGAAAAAGAAGTAGAAAACAATTTTTTCCCCATCAAATTCAGAAGAAATTACTCAATAGATTTTTTATATGGGAATAAGAAAGCGCCAGGGGAGGGAAGAGATCTATTTATTTATTAACAAGTTTTATAAGGCCACCCAACTTAAACAAAGTTACTCTGGGCAGCGCACAACACACACATGAACAAAAAAACAAAAGTCCAAACCATATAACATTAAAACATTAAAAACCATATAACATTTAAAACATTAAAATAATAAATATAAATGTATTCCAAATGTTCATTTCTCCAGTTCAGTATTGTTATTGCATTTATCAATGTGGCCTTCCACCAACCTTCTCTTTTGTGTTATTGACAGCACTTCATTTTATTGATAACTAAGGTATTTACATAAAATATTAAGAGATGTATCAAGTACTAAAGCCCTTTTCCTTTATAGGCAGGAGACATCCAGTGTCAAACTTCAAGTTATGTAGAAAATCTACCCTGTATTCGTTTTTCTAAAACAACTCTAAAAAAGAGAGAGGGTGGAAAGATGAAAAGGGCAACAAGGGAGGGAGAAAAGTGATCTTAGCATGTAAAAGGACTCAAGCAGGTTCATAAGTTGCCCCATCCTGTATAAATGATCATGAGCAGTTTTAAAAAAGTACTGGTCTCTGCTTCATAAATATATGATTGTTGGTCCATTATGCATTGATAGATTTCCTGAGGCTGTTGGGGACTTCTCTGAAAAATATCTGTGTTGAAACTGTATTTTGAGGGGAATTTCCAAAACAGAGGAGTTTGGTTGGCAGACAGAACTCACATCCATCACTAAGCTTCATTAGATGGAGGAACGCATCCCGTCCTTGTAATATGTATATTACAACATACTTGACTTGAGAATTCCAGAGAGATCATCATCACATCACATTTAAAAAAAAAAAACAATCACATCACATTTAAAAAATCTGCACATCAGAAATATGAAGAATTAGGAATCCCTGTAGAAACTGACCCTATTTATATTTATTGAAAGAAAGGAGCTGAACCTGTTCTTCCATTCATGTGAAGATTGCCGAGTGTGCACCTCTTTTCTTATAGGTGAATTTACAGAACTATACTAAGGGACTAGATGTTATTTTCCTGCTATATGTTAGAAATGTCTATGTGGGATGGAATAACTTATCATCAGATAGAGGAGGAATAATATTGGTTCATTACTATCATACCTTTAAAAATGGGTCCTCTGTTAGCATTGTTGTAGGATTTAAGAATCATTTCATGGAAAAAGATTACTAGAAGCTGTTTAAAAATGAAAAAAGGGAACACATTTATACTCTTCTGAGTATAAAGTGCCATATGGGCTTTTTGAATGGGAAAGGTCTGCTAATGAAGCTTTCTCAAACAAAGCCATCTGTCGATACACATGATATGACAGTTCATAAAACAGGACATGTTTTTCAGCAAGAATGGACTGTGTATATTCTAGTTGGGAAGCAAAGAATAAATGGGAGTGGCTCAAGACTATTTTGGCAGCTTAAGTGGAAAAATAGGTGACATACCAAGTGATTGGAATGCATTAAACTCTACTTCTTAGCCCAGAAAGATATTTTGACTTTAGAATGTTAAAGCTTATAAATTGGGGAGATGACAGTGAGTGAGGATTAATTTACAGACTACTTATCATAGTCATAGATGCACTGAAAGACCCTTTTCCTTACAATTGTGTCCAGAGGGCAAGATAGCTACATGGCCTCTCTCCTAAGATGGAAAAGAAACGTATTATGGAATTTGATGACAGTAAATTTAAATTTTCTACTTCAGTTAGATATGCAGTGGGATAAATACGATGTCCCCAATTAAAAAAATGAAGCAGGGCAAGGAATTGTGACACTGCACTTATTTCATGAGATGACTGAGAGATCTTCAATCTTCTTAGAAGTGCCAAGTTTTACTCCAAGAATACAGTAGTTAGTTGTAGACCACATAGGATTGCTGGAAGCAGTATTCCTGAAAAGGAAGTTTGTCGCAAGAAAGCAAGCAGAAATAATCCCTAATCCTAAACTGCTCCAGTGGATTGTCTTTGATTTATTTTAACAATCTTAAAAAAAGAAAAAACTAGATCCAAATATTACATCAGTATTTTTTTCTTTACTGATTTGAACATCTGTATTTTCTTTCAGATACTGAAACACAATCCATTACCTCCCTATCTCCCTTAGCTGTCCAAAAATCGTTTTCCTTCCTTCACTGGTAAAGCAATTCAAGTCTCTTAAATGCATTTTTGCCAGTAGTTTATGCTTCTTAAATGCTATCAAATCAAAATTATCTTTAAATTATTGGATTAACATTGCAATGAACTTCGAAGGGAGACTTTAAAGGGGGATTCCTCCTTTAGATTCTCTTAGGAATTATACATTTATTTTAGGGGAGATAAATAATATATTGTTAAAATAAGTACTTGCAATTAAGGACATTCCCAATGAGCTGCCTTCTCTCTCTGCCTCACTCGCACACACACACACACACATACACACACATATATATGCAGTGTCATTCATGACATTTCCATGTGAACCCAGTTAATTGACAATGGGTCCCATTATTTGCTGTTGTCTAGCTGTGGGGACCTACAATTTGACCCTGAGGTCCAGTCCTAATTATCTAATTATCCATAACATTCAACAGCAGCTCACAGAACAGTAGTCTGAGGGCAAGAATTATTTACTATGTGCACCTGTTTGCTTTGCTCCAGAGACACCTAGATGACAGAGAAACATGCTCATACTTGTTTCTAGGAATAGAAGACTACAGACAGAAAAACTGTCTACTTTTTTTTCTTAGCAATTCTCATTTAATTTGATGAAATAGGAATTACTTTAGAAATCTGTTGAAAGAAGAGGATTTCAGTGATTTATTTATTTATTTATATATCAAATGTGTCACTTCCCACCTCATTAAAATGACTCTGAGCAGTTTACAAAGTGGTTAAAATCAATTAAAATTACAGTATAAAATAATCCTAAATAAATAGAAAATAAATATAATCCAAGAATTTATGGGGACAGTGTGATGTTCTTACATTTAATTCTGTGAGGATTAAGGAATGTGGGCAGGCATTTCCCTTTGCTAATCAAACTTAGTCATCCTTGGGTTGTGAGGACCTGAAATTTGATGCCTCCACTGAGATTCCCATCAAGCCCGTATTGTTACCTTCTTCTACATACTGGGACAAAACGGTACATGGGAATCAATTGTAAAACCATCTAGACAAGAGTGGAACCACCACTTTCATTTGGGGATAACAAGGATTTCTTTCTCTCACTGACAAATAATGATACATACAGAAGATATTATCATGCAAATGCCAAGACTTACATACTTGTGTTGGATACTGTGATGCAAGTTGTGAAGTCACAGCATTAATATGATAACATCACCATTTTAATGTCTTTGGGGTTACGATGCCATTGGATCCAAATGCACTTCATTAAACTAGTTGGTAAATGAAATGTTTAATCCTTTTTTATTAAAAAAAATAATAGCAAAGAATTAGTAGGTTCATAGACAATAATTTTTCACATTTAAGACATTGTGTACAAATAATACCTAATTTCACCTTTTTAAAATGTAACCCACCCACCCCGAGTTGACTGGAGTCAGGCAGCCTCTAAATCATATCAATAATTTTTAAAACTTAAATAAAACATACCTCTCATTCTCCCATCAATCCCTGGCAAATAGAAGGGGTAGAAATGGAAGCAGTAACAGACTTCATTTATTTGGGCTCCAAGATCACTGCAGACGGAGACTGCAGCCATGAAATTAAAAGACGCTTGCTCCTTGGGAGGAAAGCTATGGCAAACCTAGATAGCATATTAAAAAGCAGAGACGTCACCTTGCCGACAAAGATCCGCATAGTCAAAGCTATGGTTTTTCCAGTAGTAATGTATGGCTGTGAGAGCGGGACCATAAAGAAGGCTGAACGCCGAAGAATTGATGCCTTTGAACTGTGGTGCTGGAGAAGACTCTTAAGAGTCCCCTGGACTGGTAGGAGGTCAAACCAGTCAATCTTAAAGGAAATCAACTCTGATTGCTCATTGGAAGGATTGATAATGAAGCTCACGCTCAAATACTTTGGTCACCTAATGCGAAGAGAGGACTCTTTGGAAAAGACCCTGATGCTGGGAAAGATGGAAGGCAAAAGGAGAAGAGGACGGCAGAGGATGAGATGGCTAGATAGCATCACTGAAGCAATGAGCATGAAATTGAGCAAACTCAGGGAGGCAGTGAAAGATAGGAAGGCCTGGTGCAATATGGTTCATGGGGTCACGAAGAGTCAGACACGACTTAACGACTGAACAACAACTCATTCTCATCACATTTACTCTCTTTTTAATTAAAAAACCCCCAATATCTCTTATATAAAAATAAAGACCCAATTAAAACATCCCCCCCAATAATTCCAATCTCGTCTCTCATTGTACATCTGGTAGCAAATTCAAGCTCTCCAACTCTGCAAAGACATAAATATGCAAAAAAGACAAATTTCTTGAAATGTTGCTTGGAACAATACAGAGGCTAAAGCACTGAATCTAGTTAATAGCATGTCTACATTTATAAACAGTTAACATAAAATATTTCCCACTGTAATCCCATAATCAGGATTTACACCAATAAATAACAGGAAAGAGGTTATATTTATCAGAGGTCACATATTTCAGAGATCTAAATCCCTAAATCTGCAAAATAATACATTTTTAGCCTGATTAGCCCCAGACCCCTGGGAAATATCCTGTTGCATAAATCTTCTTTCAAAGTAATTCCATCTTTACAGAAGCACAGATATCTTTACTGAGTTTTGGGAGAAAATTACCGCTGCATAACAATATGAGCAAATTCAAAGCTTTAATGAACTGAGCTTCTCTTAGCCTGTTGGCTAAGACCAAGTAACTGAAATCTTATTGGGGCAATTTTTCACTACTATTCAATCAAGCCAATTCTAAATTATATGCCAATTTTGTATCAAACATTAGATATGCACACATCTGTTGCAATGACTCACAGGGTTTACCCCCCCACCACACATTTATTTATTTATTTATTTATCTTGTCCCTGCCCATCTCCCCACAATGGGGGACTCTGGGCGGCTTACAACAACGAAAATCAATACATAATTAAAATTATAAAAAGCTTAAAAGTTGTAAAAATTATATTTACAGAAATAAGGATAAAAATAAAGAGGCTAAAAGATCCAAGAGTCCAATAGAGGCCACACCAGGCTGCTAAGGGGCCAGCCAACCCCATTTCTGATATCCTCCCTCCCCGCCCCAGGCCAGATGGCAGAGGCAGGTCTTCAAGTCCCTCCGAAAGGCCTGGAGTGAGGGGGCCTGTCTCACGTCCGGGGGCAAGATGTTCCAAAGGGCGGGGGCTACAGCAGAGAAGGCCCGCCTTCTGGACCCCGCTAATCGAAGTTCGTTTACCGCGGGGATCTGGAGCATGCCCTCTCTGTGAGATCGGGTGGGACGGGTTGAAATATTATTCCTGTCTTTTTTCTGCTTACGTTACTGATGTGCACATTTACAAAACACTGGGGGGAAAACGTAGTTGCAATTTTGCAGTATTTCTGAGTGAGCTGAGATTCTTTTGTTGTACATTTATGAATGTCTGTATGTGTGAACATAGATTAAAAAAGTACAGGAATCAGTGCTGTAAGACTGTGTGGTTTTTCAATACACATTTGTTTACCATTTAGCAAGAAAATTTCTAAACACATATTGATCATCAACACATTTTATTTATTTACAAGCATCAGCAGTCTCTTCTAGGCCTGGGTACCATCACAATTTGCAGGATAAAACCTGGCCTTACTACTTCCCTTCCCAAGATCACTTGAAAGGTTTATGCCACATCTCAAGAAATTTCAGCAGTTCTTCTGTTAAATCTCACAAGATGTCTGCATTCTTATGTATTTGGCATTGGTGTATAACTGGTTATTTTAAAATTATTTTTATTTAATGGGTATCACACAACCATTTGGCTGTTGAAGACTGTCACTGTACCAGCAGGAACCATATTATTAAGCTCTGAAACAGTCCAATATTTAGACACATGTTTAAGTAATAAGTTTTGCTAACCACAATAGGTAATACCAGTAGGGAGCCAGTTTGGTGTAGTGGTTAAGGCATCAGGCTAGAAAGCAAGAGATCATGAATTCTAGTCCTGCCTTAGGCATGAAGCTAGCTGGGTGACCTTGGGCTAGTCACTCTGTCTCAGCCCTAGGAAGAAGGCAATGGCAAACCACCTCTGAAATCTTGCCAAGAAAACTGCAGGGACTTGTCCAGAGAGTCGCCAGTCAACATGGACCCAAAGGCACAAAAACAAAACAAAACAAAAAAATAGGATTTGTGGGTAAAAATAAGAGAATTATTAGATATTTGTAGTTTTATATGAAGACCCATATTTTAAAATAAATAATCCACTTAGATTTATTCCATAGCAGTTTCTTTTGACATTTCTATTTGTAGTAGTTTTAAAACATGCTCTTGTGTGCATGTCAGAAGCACCTTTAATTGGTTTTGTTGAATACTAACAAAGACAAATTTTTGCTGTATTTTCAGACATTAAACAGTACTCCAGTCTATTTAATATCTTAACTTTAAAAAATGTATTTTCAATGGTTTTACAGATAATCTCCATATACTTTAACTTGAGCTACTGTATAATCAATTGTTTCAATGAGCTTATGTTAGTTTGTTTTGCGAGGGGGGGGGGGACTTTTTCTCCAAGGAGGGAAAAAAAACCCTTGATTAGTATTACTTTTCAAGCAGAAAACTCCTGATGGATTTTGGGGTGCTTCAATATATAAGTCATTTGCTTCTCATTTTGAACAGCTTTTTCAAGGTAGAAAGAAAGAAAAAATTGACAGGAATGAGTTTTGGGGAGAATATTTAAAATATTGGGTTAATTAGAATCAAGTATATAAAAACAACCTAGAGATCAATGCCAAATCCTCCAACTTCAGATTGTTTTTAATCTTTGGGCATATTCCATATAGGAGTAAAGGATTTTATGAAGCTTCATAGGAAATGAAGAGCCTACCTTTTTAGAAACTGTATTCCTCCCCTTAGGATTTGTTTCCAGGTACTAGAATATCATATTAATCTGACTATGTGTCAGATATTGAACATGTGGGAAACTTTTATTGGAATGGAGAGAGAGAGAAATGGATTATTTGGAATTATACCAGTCCCTGTTTAAAACACAGACCAAATTTCCCTTCCAACTGTTCCATGATTTTACGCCATTTTTTTCCCCAAGCCAATTTGTTACTTCCTTATTTGTACCTCTTTTAGTAATGCTCCCTCTGAGGAAAGGAAATACTTAGGCACCCTTCTGGTAGTGCAGGCAGGCTTCTTCAATGAAACAAAAGTGTAGGCATACACACCAGATACATAATTCCCCTTTAATATCACCTCTCAGCTGCGTCCTTGGGACTCTGGCTCAGTGTATTAGTTATAATACAATAGGCCTGAGAATATATATCCTGGATACATATAAAGCATGGCATAACTTTATGGTGATCTTCAGTAAATAGTCCTTGATATGAATCCCAGTAGAGAATAGCCTACAGGAAACATATCAACGTTCTTACTATATATGAGGAATCACATTGAATAACAGATCCCTAGAGTTGGGAGGGTTCATCCAGGTTATCAAGCCCAAGCTCCTGCTCCATACAACATCCACTGTGTTTTTTAACAAGGTCTCCATCCCAAGAAATTAAAAATAAGCACTGTTATGCAGAAAAATGGTTTAAGACAGTATTCAGAGTTGTCTCTACTCCTAGTCCTCCAGCCCAAGCAGTTGGTGGGTTTGGCCAACTTCTTTTCTGTAGACCTTAATTGTCCTGCATCAATATCTTGCATCAATTTCAGATTACTATTTCTGGCCCAATGCTTTGTTTGACACTTATTAGGTCAATAATAACCTTTGTTTAAGGCTATTGAGGAGAGGGAATATGCAACTTAAGCAACCCAGATCATATATTCAAAGTTCAAAATGCTATGAACTTGCATCTAATTGCCAGCAATAAATGATATACCCTCCCAAACTTAATGTTGGCCATCAAAATAATAGATTCAATGCTTAGGGACAGGAACTTTCTTTGAGATGTCATGGAAATGCATCTGAAACAATGCTTCATAGGGACTGGTGATACCCACAAAATGCTCTATTTAAGCACCAGGCAACCCTGAAGAAGAGTGGCATCCATTAGATGCCATACACTTACATCCATCTTAATTCTCCACTGGGATACCAGAAACTATTAAGCATCAGAACCTGCCTGTTCACTTGCCAGTAATACATTATGTATGAGAAATGACTAAAATGTGGTTATATTCAGCCACAAGTTATGAATCAATCCACTTCATACACCCAAGTTTCTAGAAGTCCAGCCTTTACCTAACACCATAGTACTGCATTCATTTGAACTTTTTATTTGAAGAAATTTAAGAAATTGTGAAGCCTGGATTCTTCATACAAATAATATACAATACTATGTACTGAGCTATACTATATAGAACTGGAGGTGGCACCCCACAATAAGCTTTTTGGCCACCTAAAATCATAAAACCAAAGGGATAAACAATACTTAGAACAAGTACACTGTCAGCCCTCTTCAGATGTTCTTCTTTCCATACAATTAACATTGGGTGGAAACATAGTTGTCCCTACCTGTCACCCTATGTTGGGTCTCATCTATGTTGGGTTATCTTATGTTGAGTCATCCTATGTTGGGTCTCCAGCCTAAGCAGTTGGCATGTTTGGTCAACTTCTTTTCTCAGATATGTAGATAGTGTAAAGCAGGACAAAGCAGAGATATATACTGCTCCTTTCTTCCTATTACATATGGCAAACATAGCAGAAAATGACAAAATTCAAACTGGTGTCTTCAACTCATCCTTCTTACACTAAGCCAAGCTAAAGCCTGCTAATTAACGATAATAAGGATAATTAACTGTCTAAAAACTTACCTGCTCTTACAATGAAACTCAACAATATGCTTAGTAAGAAGTATGTGGCTTCATCTTCTCACATTCTTTATGTAATTACAGATACAAGAGTAATGTTACTCTTTCCACCCAAATGTGCCACCTCCACCTGCTTTATACAGTTATGTCTTTTCGTGCCAATAGAAAAAGTAAAATAAATATCCCTACCTTAGCCAGACTTCGAGAAAGGGTACACCTGTGGCAGAAGTGTATAGCTTTTCTGGGCTGAAGAGCGTATGCGTCCATTAAGTGACATGCTGGAGGCCACGGGCCAAAGAGCAGATGGAATTGAGACAAAAAGCAGGTAGGACTAGTTGAAAAACTGAATGTGGTTTAATTTAAATGTATGTATATGCTTGCCTCTTATATATTTATTAATATTCCCCCTTCTGTCACTTAAAAAATACAGTTTGGCAACAATTCTTGGAAATGTTCTGGGTCTGTCTCCAAACTTTAGGAGTTACAGACTAATATGGGGCCTTAAGTTGTACAACATTGTGCTCAGCTCTAATTTAGCAAATGGGAGGAAAAAACTTTACTCAGATCTGCCCATGAATGGGAGCGAAGATGTTGGATTACTTTCTTTGGGATTCTACTGCATTTTGTTTCCCTTTTTGATTTCCCCACTTTTGCAAGGCTTGCTTTGGTTAGAGAATGTCTGTTATCGTCAACTGCCTTTGCTGCTGTTCTTGTGGCTGTGGTTGTTAAGAGGAGAGACTGGTGATAAAAAATATTCCCCCATTTTCTTGGACTGAAGGAAGAGATGAACATTACGCTTGTGCTTCCCCGTGGAAATGATGATATTTAGAGAGCTTTCACTGTAATAAGTGGAGGTGGTTAGAAATTCCCTTAGTAGAACTCTAAAACCTATAAAACCCAAAAATAAATCCTTAAAAGAAAGAGGGAGATTTTCCTTTGCTTGATCTCATGAGTTGCAGCTATCCAGCAAATTTCAGAGGAAACTACAGAACAGCTGCAAAGAAGACACTGTTTTGTTTCTTAGCAGAATGCATTGTTGAGTACCCCAACACTGTATTATGTTTTATTAGTTTTATTTCATTTAATGTGTATGCTCCCTTCAACCAGCTAAGCTGTTATGATGCCCTCTCCCATAGGAGCCGGACCATTCTGTGTGGCCAGACTACTTCCATTTGTATTCATGCCTCTTTCTCTGTTTTTAAGCTGCCAAGCTGTCAATAGCTAGCAGCTACAGGCATCAGGATATGAATGTCAGGACCAACCTCCATTTTTCTGAATGTCCCTTGCTGTCAAGGTCTTGAGAAATTAAGTCCGTCTTCCCCAGAATGGCGCCCCCTAGTTAGACTAACACCAATGTTAGCAACACACTGAAAAGGGCAAGTTGGGAAACCTGACCTACTGCAAATGCTGAAAAGTCCTGTCAATGGTTTGCACAATACACTAAGTCATAATTTCTTTAACAGTGGTTGATTGAATAACTGCAATTGACTGAATCTGTGCATTATTCTAAGCCATAAGGTATGGCTTACAAATTACAGTGCCGGGGTTCATATAACACATTTACTTAGAAGCAAATAAACCACAATATAACCTACTGTGAAGCCAAGAAACCTGGCCATTGTTGTGAGCGTTCTGTTTAGCATCTGTTCAGCTACTGGGTGTCTATGATTCCCTTTTGCAATATGAACCTAATGTCTTTGCCTTTTGGGAAGCAGGGTCCCCCGAAACATCTTTTCTGCAATACATACCATAGTTTTTTGCTTTTTGGTTTTTTTCATTTGATTAAAACTGTGATTGACTGTAGACATCCTATGCTGAGAGTATTTTGGAAGTAGCCTGGCTGATAAACACTTTGTGAAATTCCTGAAATCCCTGACTTGGTGCTCATCTTTCCAAGAGAAAACCTACCACATCTTGAAATCTCTGACCTCTTCAGCTCTTCATTCCTGTCTAGCATATGCTTACGAGTGCCTGAATATTGAAAAAGGTTCATGCCTATGTTAAAGAAGACGGTGGAACTTGGTTTGTTTGGACCACAGCTGTAATCTAGATACAACCTAGCTGAGCCCAGCTGGAGTTAGAATTCAAAACACCTGAAGATATTATGTCATCTGCTACATGTGTCCCAATAAAATGTAGTAGTATAAGAAGGTGCAGGAGTGTCCTTGGGGAAATTGGGGGAGATCAAGATAGCAGCCACATATATGGGATCAAACTCCTGCCTTTTGTTCATGTGTTGCAATGCATGTAAAAAAACAACAACGGCTTTGACTGCATGGTTGGGGCTGCTACTCTGACTTTTTTATCCTGTCCTTATGGCAATCTCTACTGGCTGAGCACAAATTTCAAAATTCTGTGTGGGCAGAGAAATTTGGTAGATAACTTCTCCTAATTTCTCCAAGGAAGGAACAACATCTCTAACAATTTATCAGGATACCTTCTTAGTAACAGTAGTAGCCGCATTACTGAAAAAGTCCATTGGAAGCAGTTCCTTTATGATATCTTCCCTTGGGATTTCATTGCAAACAATGGAATTTGGGAAGGTAATTCTGCAGTAAAAGATAAGACATTCTCATACATGCCCTTTGGCTATCAATATGAATAATATATTCTTACGGCATGGGCCTGATCAATAACATCCATTCCAATTGCTGATGCACTTCCTATCTTCTCCAATATAGTATATTGTATATACACTATATAGTGTATTGTATATAGTATAGTGTATATAGTGTATACACAGTGCATTCATTGTTTACTTCTTCAGGAGAAGCCTTAGGCTTTGGATTTAAAAAGTATGAATTAAAACATCTACCTCATAACATGTAGCTTAAAACTACCAACTGATTTTCCATTCTAGAATGTCCCTCAAAACCATGTCAAGATTTTGCAATATGCTTGGCACTGAAGTGTCACAGGGGGAAGATGGCCACAACTGTGTACATCAATTGTGATTTCATTAACTGAAAGGTTTAACTGAAAGATATTGAAATATATACATAGAAGTTTACATTGGATCTGATCTGAATTTTAAAAAAACAGTAAAAAATTAATTGACTTCAAAGATTAATAAAACAAATGCTTTTTCCCCGATTTGGTTATCTTGTCAATGAGTTATGTTGGACTACAACATGGAAATGTGTAAGTTATGTCAACTATGTAAGTTACATTTATGCTGGAGAATAGCTATGAAAAGTGGAAAATTAATATTAGATGGTAGTAACTGATAGGGCAGAACCAAAGCTGCTTACAACTAAAACACATTATATAGTTGAGCTAAAAATAAGATTCTAATTTTCTCTCTTGCAGTCTAGAAATACGATGTAGTGACTTTAATTTTTGTTATTCGTTTTTCTTTTCTAAAGTTTAATACGTGCCTGTTAGTTAATAACCCTCTTCTGGTGAGAAATACTTAACTAGATAGAATACATGTGCCAGAATACAAGCAAACAGTGGATCTGATTTCCCTTCCATATGTATTTCAAGAGACTAGATCTGGAGATGGACGAAAATAAGAACATCTGAAGCTAATGTAGATTCCTGTCCTTTAGGGTGGTCAAGGGTGGCAAAGAGAAATGGTGGTAGTCATAGCAACCTATACGACTTATCCAAGGAGAATGGCAATAATCACAAGTGGAAGTTGCCTGTGATGAAAAACTTGTGTTGTCTTTTGAAAGTCTTAGTCTATGGAATTCTCTGCCACTTTGCTTAATAAATTCAGAGATCTTTAGAATTGGTAAACTGTGAATTATTTGTAAACTTTAACCGCTGCAAACCTAACAATAACTCCCTATGTTACTACACTTTACAAAAACACAATAGTTTCATGAATTTCTTATGACAAGAGCATCAGCTTGATACCACCCTTAGAAGCAAGCTCACAGAATGAACACAATTCATATATTATTTAGGAAATAATTTACATAAAAAGATAAATGGAATCATGAGACTGTTGAAATTTATAGTTCTAAGGTTCAACCTGTAATTGGTAATTGTAACTGTGCTTAATTACATTTCTTAATGCATAAGTGGGTCTTCACCAACTAAATTAACTCTGAACAGCTGTTTTGCTAGATTGAACATTGTATCTTCCATATACAGAGTATAAACACTACTCCTTAACTACAGCCCTAACCCAGAGAAAAGGAAGCAATCTGCATTTTAAGAAAGAATTGTCAAATCATGTATGGTGGGCACAATCTACCCTTATGGTCAGGCAGATATTTTGTTATATTAGAACTCTGAAATGAATGCAGTCTTCATAATAACATGTTCAGATGGACCTTCATTGAACTTAAAGGCAATGGTTCTCTACAGTGTTATGCACAACTGTGAAAAAATAATTCCTGAATTCTCAAATATTGTTTTTTGCTACACAGCAGTGTACTCAAAGCAACAAATGATCATTTGAGATTTCAGAAACAAAAATACATAGAAAATCCTAACAAATGTCAAGTGAATTGTCATGACCAGCATTACAGCAAGAGTCATTTAACATTACTGACTTAAATGTTAGCAAGTTTTCAATTTCATGTGCAACCTTTTTTGTTCTCTCTTCCATCTTCCATCATGGTCCACTGGGTATCCCTTTGTTATTTGTTATTTGGAGGTTTAACCTCCATGAAGAATTTTTCACATGCTGTGGAAAAAAAACAAAATTGTCCATCTGTGCTTTCAACACTTTTGTGAAGATCCTACATTTTATCTCCTTGTCAATGTTGAGAATTCTCAGATTTCACATCAGAAAATCACTGGATTTTTAAATGAGAAAGAAATGTAAATATAGCATGTAAAATGGTAAATAACAAAATGCTCAGTTGGAACAAAGCTAAAGATTATGCTTCATGCAACAGAGAAATTTAGAGTGTCTGAAGATGTAATTATCAATCCTTATTTGCTACTAATGTGGATGTCAACTAATTGAAAATAAATTGATGGAGTTTCAGCAAATGGTTTGCATATTGTTTGGAAAGTACACAGCTGGAAATTTTGATTCAGTATGATATAGGAACTCCAATGTACCCATTCACTGGAAAGGATACCAGAAAGGAACAATTAAGGAAAATAACAAGGAAAAAATAAGGAGTTTTGCGCTAATATTAACCTAAAAGGTGCATTGTACATAATAGATGCTACACTAGAAATTTTGTAGGTAGTAGCTAGCTAGTCTCCATAACCCAGAGTTGAATATTTACCTGTTTAAACTGCTGTCATGCCTCTTGCAGCTACAAATTTAGTAGCACAACTCAAGTGTACACATCAAATGCTATTCTGCTCAGATTAGGAACTAACAGGACAACAATTAGACTGGATCTTAGAATAATCAAAATGTTGTTAGTAATATAAAGTCCTTCATGGCATAGGGCCTGGTTATTTAAGAGTCAGGATTTTTTAAATCCATGCAAATAAATAAATAATAAGATAAATACACAAATGTGTGACCCTTATATATTATAAGAATGACACTAGTACAAATATGCACCATTATATAATAATAGAAATCCGTTATTGTAATTCACGTTTTTCATCCTGGAGGGTTATGTTGTCAAATGCTTTGCTGATTCTGTTTAGTTCTTTTGAAATTAATTTTTAAAATAAAAAATCCATTATTAAAAAACCAAACCAAAGGACACACTTGCGTAATATGTGAAGAGGACCAGACAGAGATGGGAACAGGATGCATTTATTATCATTTGAATATGATTGGTGACTGAAAGCATCTGGTGGAGGAAGGTAAACAGGGATAGAAAATGAAAAAAAGAAAAAAAAAGTCTGATTATGCAAGCATCTTGGAAGGAGGATAAAACATTAGGGTGACACACAAATTGCATGTCAAGTTCTGTGAAGAAATTATGTTCAGGACAGGGAATTAAAAAACCGATAATCCATGTTGTAACAGGCACTTCTAGCAATGCAAGCTTCTGGAGATCCCTGTTACCTCAGAATACAGCATGGCTCTGTAGACTAATTCCTTCTACCTGGCAGGGCAGCCTATGATGACTAGTTAGCTAAATCCTCAGGAAACACAGTCCTCTTCCTCTTGAGGTTAAATAGAGAAAGAAGAGTTTGTGGAGGTTTTTGATCTTTGAATCTCCCCAAAAATAGGGTTATGGGGAAGAAAGCAAATAATCTGAAATAACCCCCTTCCTCAGTTGTGAAGTAAACATTTTAGGGCAGCATATAATCTAACCCAGATTTTGATGTGGTAAGCATTTAGTTGGAGCAGGGTTAAAGTTTTATTTTGTCTGTGCTCAGAACAAATTTTTGGTTTTATTCAAAGCTCCCCCCCCCCCTCCCGGCATGCTCTCCATTTTGGATGGACATACCCATTGTCCCTTTGTTTACTCTGCCTCTGTAAACCTAAACCATTTCTTTAAGCCTAAGAGCCATCCATGTTTTCTTTTGTTTGTTCCTTTTAAATCTTCAGTAACATTTTAAACGTATATATTTTCATGCCATATGTTTCATTTCTAAACATATATTATGCTGGGAGGGAGATAATCTGGTAACATGCATCAGATGGACTAGACCTCTTCAGACTGACTACCAAATGTTGGGTTTAAGGTGCCCTTGTGTTCCTCACTTAACACAAACTGGAATGTTATGGCTGAAATAACAAGGAATTTATTTCTGGTGTATTTTTCTACTGCTCTTGTGAACATGGGACTGAGCTCATTTTAACATTTGCATAATCTAATCAAGCCTAAAACTTGTTTCCTCTCTCTTTCCCAAGTCCCTTAAATTCCATCAGCAACTGAAAGAAATGAAGCTTTGCTTACCCAAAACAGACAGAGTGAAACTGACTAGAAGCGGTGGGGATTCAGCTCTCTGTAATTGTCTAAGGTTAACCTAATCAGGGAAAAAGTCAACAGTGTAACTCAGTGTAACTGCAAGTATTCCATGTCAATTGAATACAGGTGCCTAATCTTATCAACATTCCACCTCTTGTTATAACAAAGTTATAATAGCTTTTCCAATGCTGCTGCTGTTTCTCAATAGCACACCTTTATTTAACAGTTATTTAGCCAAACCAGTCAGATTTGTTTCTAAAAATTAGCAAATCAGAAAACAACCAGCCCCACAGTAAAAAACCTTACTTTTTTATTGTCTTTTATTCTTCCTTTTTGTAAGCTGGAACCCAACAACTGTTGTAGTAATAAGTCTAGTACAGGTAGTCCCTAGGTTAAGAGTGCCTGGTTTACAGACAACCCATAGGTAAGAACAGAGCTATTGTAGCAAAATCTGAATTAATTACACAATGATTCGAGTTAAATGCACAATGCTTAGAGTTAATTACACAATACTACTTATACAGTATTATACAACAATACTGTTCCGGCTTATATATAAATTCGACTTAAGGACAGACCTTGGGAATGGAACTCATTCTTAAACTGGAGACTACCTGTAGCTTTCCTTCTCAGAGTTGTATACCATTCTTCTTCATCCTCAACAAGAATACATTTACTTCTTTTAGCCTTGCTTCTATAACCCTATCTGGGGGAAAAAAATGGTAGCAGTGAATACTACCTCAAGGTAATAACAGCTGCATAATTCCAGGCTGTCCTGGTTGGTTGGGCAAAACATTGATGAGAGAGAACCAGATATAAGGGGAGATTACTGAGAAACTTCCAACAGGAAACAGGAGGAAAAGGTCAGAGAACGATGATCCTAGTGATAATGGGCAAAGAAGGTACTTTCTCCTGTGGATCTCCTATGATCCAGACATTTGTCAGATGGACCAGAATACTGAGGATGAGTTCTTTATGAACTATGGGTTCCCAAATAGCCTAGCCATCAAATTGCACAAAGAACAGAGAGCTGGTGATGTTTATGAAGCCCAGTTGAACTCTACCTTTCTGTGTATGAATTTAATGGGGTGAGGATATTATAGGAGGCAAGGGAGGAGAAGGAAAGAATGACTGGAAAATACTTCTTTTTCTTAAAAACAACAACAACTTGGTTTTAAAAAGGGATAATTAGTCCATGGTTCCTGGACTGCTTATAGTTCCCATATCCTTCAGAGATATGGCTCTGAAATTTGGCAAAAAAAAAAAAACCCAAAACCCTGCAAATGTTGGGGACATTTTTTCCAGTCAAATTTAGATGGAAAAAAACAAACAACTCCCTCCTTAAAATCAAGAAACCCTTGGAATTTGGAGCTGCCCACTTGTAAGACATCATTACATCCTTGCCCTGCCCTTTGTGGGATCTCAGCTGCTGCAGAATAAAGTGTTTTCCAAAGTGCAGCTTCCAGCCACAAAAAGATTGCTGAACTCTACTTTTGAGAATTTTGTTTTCTCTAGGACTGAAGGGGTCAGCATAAATAAAACCTATATTTTCCTGCCATAGGCATTTTGGGTATACACACAACTAAAACCAAATCTCTAGGGAGTCAGTTAAATGGAATTATGGGCTTGGATCTAACTAGAACTGAATACAATATTCCTAATTAAGTAATCATATAATTATCATTCTAAAAAGACATTATGATTTATTTTTTTCCCCTAAGAGTTTCTAGCATGATTTTTTTTCAGCTGTTGCACATTATATTGACATTTTCACTTCTTGACATGATATTAATTTATTGTCTTTTTTTTTTTTTAATCTGCTTAACAGTCATTACTGACCCTGCAGTGACCGCCCCCTAGCGGTTTTCAAGGCAATTGCATCTTTCTAGTTTCGGAATTAGACTTTTCCAGAGCCTAATTCCTAGAGCGTCAGCCCAGCTGGCAGCACAGGAGGCGGGATTTCCGTTGCTTCGCGCCCCTTTTTCAGACGCCGGCAACTGTCCCGTCTCTCTGTGGAGCCGCTGCCAGCATTTTCCTCCCACCGGAGTGAGAGTGCTCATTTATCTACTCACGTACATTTTCGATCTGCTGAGTTGGCAGAAGCTGCGGGTATAGAAACAAGAGCTCACCTTGTTAACGCGAGGCTGGACTCGAACCGCTGAAGCTGTCAGCCATTTCTGGCCGGCACTTTCAGCGTCACTAAGCCGCTGCGCCACCGCGTCCCCTCCTTATTGTCTTTCCCCACTGCTAAAAACAGATGTCATTTTCAAACTGATCTCCTTCTGCCCTTCACATAGCCTTTCCCTTCTTTCACCTAACTATAGCTTGATATGTCCCACCAATTTTTTTTTCTGCCATGATATCCTGACATCGCCTTCATTTCATCACCAGCATACACTTGAGGCAGTTTAAAGACATTCTTAGCTATTCTGTGTTAAAATACCCTTTTCCTTTTTAAGCACCCAATAGGCCCACACCATTTTGTTGTGGGTGCTTCACAAACCATTCAGTTTGTGCAGTAATCAGGTGACCTCTATAGGATGGGATCAGCTTAGCACCTATTGGCCCCTGCAAGCTGGTCCACCTTCGTCCCTCTAATTCTTGGTCACTGACAGCCAGGGTTCTTTCTCCTCCCTTGCCCCCATTAAAATCAACAGTTGAAATCACAACTACAGGTCATACAGAAGAAATGGTCCTACTCCTACTGTGAGTTTAGCTGCCCAAGGTAGATCAAAAATATGCATTTTTCAGACAAGAAGAGGCAGAACTGAAGTGTCTACACAGAAGCTGCCAGTCACAGATATGGAAGAGCAAGCTCCAAGCCATTTGGCTGAACCACCGGGTATGCCATTAAATAGATGCACTCACAAAATATGGAACCACTACTCTTCCCTCCACCCTCCCTCAGTAAAGCACAGTATTGTGTATATTGCAGGTTAACATTTAACTATTGGATATGTTAGGAGTTTCTCATGGGAAGAAGTTCATCTCGTTATCTTCACAACAATGTTTTGTCTAGAAAAATCATGTGACCTAGTTTAGTTTTCTAGTTTGCACGTATACTGCTATTTACTGCCACCTATTGACATGTGTATGCTAGTTATGAAAGGGGTGGTAATAAAACGGGAGGACTATATGCCCAGCCTCTCAGTAGAGTTTTAGCCACCATGTAGTCAGTTTTATGGGTTATGTAGTTGTAACTAATAATCAAGTAGTGTACCTCTTCTCTGAGAGTTTTTGGCTAGAGACTTTGTAGTAGATAAGTCTTGGATGCTAAATTTATGAGAGGAAGTGTTTTTTCCTATATTTTATATGCAACGTGTATTTTATGGAGTTTTGCATTTTTTTATCAATAAACAACCAGATAGTGTATATTTTCTGCCTGGATTTCTTTGGAGAACAAAATATGGACATTGCATTCTGTAAATCTCTCGTGCTGATGTGTATTTTTCCTGGGCAATTTTCTGGGAGTATTGCTGCACTCTGCACAACATCATCCCCATCCGCCACATTGTTCCCTTCATAGTAAAGAATGGAGGAGGGATCATCTGGTATCCTACTTTCCGTCTCTATTCTGCTACCGTGATGTACAAAAAAGGGTTAAGTTGGAATAGCCAAAGGCCACTGCCTGAGGGACCGTTCATGCTATTTACCCACAATATTGTTTCCAGTGGCTCTGGAAAGTCCTGTGCCTTCCGATAAATGGAGATAGAGCTAATGTAAATTCTTGCCTTTGTTATTCTCTCTCTCCTTCCTTTTGCATGTATTTTGTCCCATTTTGCCAATTAATTGGTTTGATGTTTGCTGATGTTTGATAAATGAACCACAAGCTATATTTTATGTTAGCTATACTGAAGTAGTGTGTGTGCTTGACTGGAATAGGGATGCAGGAATTGTATAGAAGTGTGCTGGGTGCAAAGTAAACTGGAAATTACCCACAGTAATTTTCCAGCATTAAGGAGATAGAGACTTTAACAAAGTAGCTCTTTTGGGTAATATCTGTTGTGATGGCTCTGCATTCTGGGGCAGATCTGTGCCAATCTACATTTGCTGAGTAATTTTCTGGCAAAGATAATAAAGGCTATGAAACTCAGCAGAGGGGGAAAAAAAACCCTGTGGGGATTGGTATTCTTAGCAGCTGTTGCTAGCAGAAATGTGAATGAGCAAAAAAAAAAAAAAAATTCCAGAACAAAACAGTATCAATCAAATGGGCGATGCATGAAGAGATGGAAGAAATATAGGTGTATTTTCCATGAATCTCTTCTGAGTTCACTGTAGATCATTCTTTGTGTGGGATAAATTCTCTAAGGTCCAGGTTCTATTAAGCATAGAATAATGTTGTTTTATGTTGCTTTTGAACAACACATGGAGTAGAAGTTTCACATTTTTTGAGTGAGTAGTGCAAAGAGGCATGCCTTGTTTAAAAGTAAGACTGTCGCTCATGCATGGAAACTAAAATAATTTCATATTACCAATGCTGTGTCAGTCAAAACAGGGGTGAAATGGGGAGGAGAATGAAAGTTTTGTATTCAGCTATAGATCTTACTGATATATATATCCTTGGGCAAATGGGCTGAAATCTTATTAATTATAACTAAAGTATCCAAGACAAAATTAAAAAAAAAATACAAATAATAGTGGTAGTCTGCACAGTATGAACAATCATAATTAGAAAAGGAGGTTTAAAGAAAATCTTCAAAGGCCACTATTAGCAAATTTGGAGGTGGGGGGGAGTTAATTAAGCATGATTTCTCTAGGATAGCCTTCACCAATTTAGCACCTAGAATGGTTGAATTCTAAGAATTGCTTTACAAACACATTTTGAGAGGCCCAGGTTAAAAATGGCTGCTCTAGGAACTTAATAACATTGGTTTCTTCTACCAGTCTATTCAGTGTGACACATTTAGGGCCAATCTTAATGCAACTCAAGATATAAATTAACAGAAATGAAAAAAAAAATGAAAACAGGGCATTCTTGTGCTATCAGCAATAAAATATGGATACCAAGGAATCAACAGTAAGCATCTTTAATTTCCACTGACTCCAATGGGGGAGATTAGGGACATATTTACCTTTTCTATAGTCATGGGCACCCAGTGCAGTGGAGGAAAGGGAGGGAGGTAATCACTCAATTGCTGTGAATTATATGATGTATGTGATATCATCATGCACTTAATATCACAATGGATTCTACCAAACATGGTCAGCAGAATATAAATGCCCTTAACTATGGGTTGCTGGGATTGTATATTAGATTTATTAGGGCTGTCACATACACACAGTCTGATCCATGCGTTCCTGAGAGTAGAAAGCATTAAAAGCAATCACCCATTGATTAGATAAATATAGAAAAGCACTCCTAGTTAATAAATTGCATATATTTCAATGGAATAATGCTGCATTCTATACAAATATAGATGGGAATAGGGCCTATGGAATTCAGTGTGGCTTGCTTTTGATTATCCTGGTTTACCCCAATAGTATGAAAGACTAATCTTATATATGCCTATACAGAAGTCAGATTATATATGCTAATGACACTTCTTCAGAGTATGCATGTGGGTATTATAACTGCAGACATAATTCATGCTGCCATTTTATACATTCTTTCTCAGAGAAAAGAAGATTTGAAACTATTTATTACTACCAAAAGTGACAAACCTGACCTCATTCAAAAAGCATGGTGTTTCCGGGCCCAGGTGTACTTCCTTCTAGCTGCTCTGTACAGGCTGAATTGAACAAAGCAAGGCAGAGAAATGTAGAAATTGGCCTGTTTGCTACATTTGGCCCACCACTAGCCCTTCTGTCTTACTCTAGGACTCCTCTTACACCCACTCCCCCAAGGAGAAGTCAAGGCCTCACCATGCAGATCAAACAGGAGCTCTAGAACAACCAAAGGTTCAGAAAAATAAAGAGATCAGAAAGATGTTATTGCTTAAGCAACATTTAATTGTACCAGAAAACTCTTTTTCTCCTTCCTGTCATGGACAATCCAAAGGGTCAGTCTAAGTGAATCATCAATCCCATGTCACAGGTCTAGGTATAGTTCAGTAGTTCACCACATGGCGCATGTATGCACAGTTCCAGTGGATGCTGACTACCAAACCTCTATTTTCTAATAGAAAGTCACCACAGACTCAGACCATGAGATCCACCACAATAACAGGGTCCACCTCTACCTGGCCTTATCCTTTATCAACATTTTTAATAGTTAAAAATGCTGAGGAAACCTTTAATAGAGACCATTAAGCTTTCCCTTTGTGTTTTCAGCTGCCTGAACTTTGCACTTGCCACTTCTTAGTAGTAAAAGAGTGGAACTTTTTGAAATGGAACATTTGATGGTCTGGACTTGCAGATGGAGATGATAATAATGGTGGAACAACAGAGTACCCCTCCATTCATGAGTCTCTGAATACTTTTCATTAAGCTGAGCAGTCAATGAACTCTGGATCTGTGACCGTAATAAACTCTATCTTATCAGAGCAAGTACTAGTATTGGTCTGTGAGACAAACTGAGGTGCAACTTCCTCTGTCTCATCCCAGCTGCTTGGAAATCTGTTGAATAAACATGCCTTGGTAGTGGTATGAGTAAAATAAAACCACAGCTGCAAAGTGTAATGAGTATGTTTGTGAGATTATGAGGTGGGGCTACTCTTAACATATGTTTAAAATGCCTAGTGGTAAGCATGGAATGAAAACTATTATGAGGCTTGTGTGAGCATTGTACAGTTTTCTTCTTGTAGATGGGGAGATGGCACACCAATATCCCTGTATAGTTTGCCCATCACCTTTTTTTAAAATCTCTGACTGGAGAAATGTATGGAATGTGGTCACAAGTTAAAGTTGGAGTGATAGTTTGGAAAAGTCCAGCTGGTCAGAGCTGCATCTTTGAAGCATTCCTGGAGAATAGTCATTCTTAAGTCCTCTTTGGGGTGTAGATATCTCCGTTTAGTTCAAGCAGTTGGGTCTGTCCTTTTTCCATATCAAAACTAGAAGTATTTTTCTCCACTTACATGCTTTTCAGCAATTAATAAAGTCTGCAGCTCCCATAACAATTTGTATCCTAAGCAAAAAGAAAGAAATGTTAGTGAATGAAGAACTTGTAGTGAACTTGTAGTGAATCTAGAGATCTGTGTCCTAGTTGATGAATCTGAAGTAAAGGTCCCACAGGCTAGCTGGTAACTCTATGTGCTTTTCTGCACTGCAGTGTTCAGCTGGAAATAAAGATGGTCTAAAATTCCCTTTCCAGATTTCACTGTCTTCATTTGCTTTCATCAGGTGATGACTTTATGTCCTGTCTGGACTGGATTTACCACAGTCTCTGATTAGTGGATTCCCCTGCTTCTGGACAGGAAGAAAGGAAACAGGACACCACAGTTTGACCATTTTTCCTCTTGCATGTGCAGGGCATCAGTGACACAGTTATAGCCACCTTGACTTTTTGAACCCCCTGCAGATGCCCTTCTATGAACCCTATATCAGGCAATGTGTAGCCAATGTGTAATTTTATCACCCAATAGTTATAGAAAGATGTTTGTTTTAATATATATTGCCAAATGGAAGGGGAGGACTAAAAAAACCTTAAAGACTGATGCTTAAAAATGTTTGAGGAAGGAATATAGTTAAAGAAAAACATCAGTGTTCCAAAAGCTTGCCTGGTTTTCCTTGTTTTATTGATTATTTCCTATCAGGAAGGCAATGCAGTATAGATGAAAGCTTGGTGAATAGAGAGCAATTATTGATCATGCTAGCAAATAATGGTTTTATTTACTTTTATTCCAGATTTCCTTTTTTATTTATAAGCAGCTGAAGATGTCTGCACTGCCACATAATTGGTTCTGGCCTCCAGCCATCTGACAGAGTTAATTATTGATGGTCTGTGCATTGCTCCTCTGAGAGAATCCAGTGTCTGTACAAATTAGTTGGAGGCAACTCTCTCATACAATAGTGAGAATAAATCCCTTATACTTTTCTACTGAAAAAGGTTTGAAGCCATTGATTGTTACACAAATACAGTACCTGTTGATTTATATAGAAGAATATGGTTATGGTGATGGGTGGGCAAGGTATGGTAGAGAAATTGTTCAGTAATTCTAAAGTTGTGGTATCATATCAAAAGAAAGGTTTCCAAATGGGTTGGGAAAATGGCAATATATGACTAGAGTTAGTTTTATTATAAAAATATTGCTGTTATCCAAAAACTGATGTAGCTGTAACTTATTTGATAGAGCTTAGAGCCTTAAACTAAGAAAGCTCCTTTCCAATTTAATTTTCTGGCTTTTCTTTCTGTCTTGCTGAAATTAAATAATCTGACATTGTTTCCAGTCTTTTATTGGTAGGAAAATATCTCTAATATGCACTTTGTGTGACATGGTTCCCTTAGTTTTATTGCACTCTACTAACAATTTAAAGGTTGCTTTTGATATGAAGTAAAAATCAACAGGATGTACCTGATTACTAATCACTTTAATTATTATCAGATGTTCAGCATATATATGGAAACAGTACACAGTGAGAGGCTGCAGGCAAACAGCTACTCAATGCTAGGGAAGAGTTTATAAAATCAGCACTATGATTTACTCACTCACAAATAATCCAGAGATTGGGAAGTGATCTTCATGTGGATTAGCAGAATAAATGCAAGGTATAGTGGAAACACATTTGTGATGTATTTCTTTTTTGTTTATGTTTGGGTTTTACTCTCTAGTGATTGGAGCCAATCTGGGAATCAACCAGATTCTGTTCTGTTAATTCTTTGCAATGTTTTTGTATCCTTTTGTTCTGCAGATCATATTATCCAAGCCACGTGACATACAGTTAACATGTTTCTATGGACAGAAAACAAGAGACTGAAGCTGGGAGTGACCTCACATTCATCTGCAAGAATCAATGTATATCACTGACACCCTTCCAGAAGGAAAAAAGAAAAGTGATTCTTTTTCCAGTTTGCTGAGGCAACTTGCCAACAGATACAGGCACTTTATCTTCTTTTGTAACATTTACTATTTGAGGATTAGATCTGTAACTGTCATTGCATGTTAGTGTGCCAGTAACAAAGCTTAACTTGGGTTGGAATTGGAATCCCAGCAGAAGCTAACTTAATGGAAGACTGTCACAAAACAACTGACTTTCATCTGAAGAATATGGAATGAAGATCACTATAGCAATGAAGATCAACACTATTGTCTGCAGTTGGCATTCTGCAACCCTTGTGGGCTCCCTTCCATCTGATTGTTCTACATCTGCCTTGCTTACCATGTGGCCCCATCATAGCTTATTATCAGCCATGAATGGTGGCTAAGACGTCTGGATAAAGCTTGTGGGTTTTCTCACTGAATATGAAAAAAACCAGTTGTGTTATCTATCTGATAGAGCACATTGTGTAATCCTCTGCTACATTTAATGGTGTGACAGGATGTACCAAGTGGGTTAAAATAATTAATTCCTCTCTCTCTCTCTCTCTCTCTCAAAAACTGAATTGTAGCAGATCCTATGTGCCAGGTTTGAACTTCAATTACAAACGTTTGCATAAACTTGCTGTAAAATCTCACAGCCTTTGGAACAACGTTTATGTATTGGTTTCCTATTATTTCAGCTTATGAACTCTTTTTATCCATAGGGTACTAAAGGCAGTCAACAGTAAAAAAACAAACAAACTGTACAACAGCTAAAATCAGTAGTGATTCAATTCAGAAGAAGGACATTTGAGCTTCTTTACTGACAACTTTTAACCAAAATGATGGATTTTAGAGTTGTATGCCTCTCAGCATCAGTTGATTAGAGTGGCCTATAAGCCTCTAAGCAACTATGTAAGAAAATAAGTAAATAAGTAAATAAAACTGTGCTTGCCTACAAGCTTAGTGTGTGATTTGAGCAAGTTTTTAGTTTGCAAAATCAATATGAAGTCTTTTTTTCTATTAATGCCAGTAACATATATGGAATGAAGAGCCAGTGTAGTGAGGTGAAAATATTAAATTGGGACTGAGGATACGTAAGTTCAAATTCCCATTCACCAATGAAGTTCAATTTGAGTGGCTTTGGGTAAATCCCTGTCTCTCAGCCTAATGTATTTTATAGGGTTGTGGTGAGAATTAAAGTGGAGGGCAAAGACTATGTGTGCCATTTTGAACTCCTGGTAGAAAAGAGGCAACAAATAATTTTTTTTACAAAGAAGTACCTCCAAGAGTATTGTAATTCAAACTATATAATATAGCTACAAAGACTGCTCCAGTCCTTAGTATGGCTATTTCCACACTAGTGACTTGAAGTATCTTCTAGTGTCATCCAACCCTCATTAGGCCAATATGATAGTAATGAAGATAGGCTTCAGACAGCCTTAATGATGGCTGCAGAACACTACAATATTCCTTAATTGACTTAGTGGGGAGATGGCCTAAGTATAGATCAAAATAAATCCATTTTATTTAACACTGTGAGTTAGTAAAGCAGCCTTTCAAATTATCTATTATTTGGAGATTTTTAAAGAAGATCTGTTTTAAAAAAATGTGGCAATGCTTTTGAGAGAGTATGTGTGTATACCACCTTTGTTATCTGTTTATACAAGCAGACTTCTAAGTATGTTCCATATTCAACTTTTTGTTAATCTGCATGGCAATCCTCATTCAATAAACCTGAAACCATGAAGAGGCTATGTGAATGGATTCCTGCCAAATGCCTGCCGGTTTCACCTGTCTACTACTGAGACCACAGCTATGTGGCAGAGAACATCCTGGATTAGACTTTGGCCCTGAGCATTTCCTGTTGAAAAGGATCAAGTAGCTCTTAATGGAAAAGGTTCATACTTGAAACTGCAGAGAGCTATAATAGAGTGGGTGGGAAATGATATGCTAGATGGACACACAGGGTTTTTCCAGGTGATTGATTTCTCTTGATGCTGTTATTGTCTGTGCCCTCATGATATTGCAATCAGTTGGGACTCATTCCAACATGGTTATGTATCAATTCTGTTTTCAAGCCCCAGTTCCACGAGAGAAAGCATACTTTCTTCTCCAAATCCTGCCTCATTCCAACAATCATTTGAAACATTTGAACATTTTGCAGTGTTTTTCTATTTCTTTGAGATTGGTCTGCCTTTGCCATATATTTTAGGGAGTATACTTTCATTACCCTCCAGGTTTCACATGCCTTCACTTCACCAAATCATTTCTGCCCTGCACACAGAGCAGAGCTCAGCCATTCATTTGTTCATCCAGCTAGGCAAGAGGACTATGTTTACAATAAAAAAATAGACGGAGTAGCAGGAAAGAACATTGCCAATGTTTTTCGGTTTTCATTTTGTCAATTCCTGTGCATGTTCAGATGCAAAGAGGGAGAGATTTGCAAACAATACTTGATTGGAGGGAAGAGAAAAAGAGCATATATTTCAGGCTGTGAAGCTTGGGATGAGACAGAAGGAGATGTAACTAGATGAAACACTCGGGCAAATATTCAAGCATAGATATAAAATGTTGAGCACAGAAAAATGGTCAAAAATATCCTTGAGGGGCTCATTCTTTGCCTTTTCTCTCTCTCCCCTCTGCCTTCCATCATCTTGATGACCAATTAGAAAGTGTCTTATAAAGGGGCAGTCTCTCCTGCTCTCCCTTCTCTCTTTTTTGCCAAACCCAAGGGACTGGCAAATGACTATAAGATTCCTCGAGTAACTACCCGTCTGCCATTTCCACCTTCCATACCACTCATTGTCAACCTGATAACTGGTCCTCAGTAAATCACAAACCTGCAGTGTATAATATTGTCAGCTCTTTCAAATTCTCCATGACTTGTCAGTGGCACTTGATACCAGGATATTATTGAGGTTTAGCAGCTCACTGCCCCTTAAGCCCAAGTCTGTGGAAAAGAATGAGGTGTGTGTTTTGAAAAGAGCTGTTATATTTTTCACTGAGTGACACCTAGAATTCTCAGGCTGAGGAAATATCAGAAAGTTCTTGACTAAAACAGCTTGTGCTTTAAAGTGGAGGTGTGAGTGAAGAACATGTGGGAAATAAGCCAGAGGATAAGCAAGATTGCTTTGAATTTGCAGGAGTACAGAATAACAACAATAATAACAACAGCACCTTACATCCAGACCTGTAATTGATTACTTCCAAAATGGTAATTTTATTGCAAGCCAGTATGGCTGAAAAGCAAAGCATTGGGTCGTATAGCACACAAAGTACTTTGTTTGTGTGGGGGATATCCAGTTCAAATCTGTACTCAATGGTGGAAGTGTATATGGGATTGGGGACAGAATCTATAGTCTGTATATATTGCTCCCTTTGATTTCAAAGGTAAGATCTGGATATTCCATGATCAATTCTGTCCTCATGTAGAATACTGTCCTGTCCTCTCCTGTGTTTGTATGTGTATGCAACTTATATATTCCATCTTCTTAATCACTGTTTGAGACTCTGACACAAATCAGTCCTTTATGCAAAATTCTGTCATTAAAAACAGTCAAATACTTGTGTCTTAATAGCAGTTCCTTCTACCATTCTTCCACTTTAAACACATTGATGCAAACACATTGTAGATCCTTAAAACAATGGGATTTAACCTACAAAGCTACCATATGGTGAAATATGAAGGATACATCCATATAGAAATACGAAGGATATTTCCTATAGTGAAATACGAAGGATATATCTATATGACAGATATATCTATATCTAACATAATGGATTCTCTATGTCTGATGATGTTTCACTAAGGGCTGATTAAAACTGTGGTGCCTGAAGCTTAGCCATGAATTTTGAGATAAGCCATTAGGAAATTATATCCACTGTATGGGCAGATACATTAAAGCTTCAGAAGAGGCTTTCTTTTCAGTTACACTCTTTCTTGCCCTTTTAATTTGGATGTTTAAGTATTAGCTACAGCTAGTGATTACCCTCTGTAATCTTCTCTTCAGTTTACATTGTAGTGCTTTCCCTTTCAACTTGTTTTCTCTTATGGAGGTTTGTCTTGCTACATCTTATTTAATTTTCCAGCTCTGTCTCCTCCAAACATACAAAAAAATGGAAGAAACTCTATAACAAGCTGTTACAGCAGTCTTCTCCAATCTACAATAGAGTTGCAACAGCCTTCCTGACAGCCTGTTCTCCAGATGGATCAGATTATAATAGACATGGACTATACTGTCTAGAGATGACAAGAAAGGTATTCCACTGCACTTGTTTAGTGTCAAGAAAAACTTATCTACAGGACCATGCCAAAATGTCCAGCTCAACCCAAGCAAGACTGAGTGGCTTTGGGTGTTTGGGCCTCCCAGTACCAAGATTTTTCCATCTTTGGTCCTGTATGGGGTGGCACTGCCCCAGACAGACCCGGTACGCAATCTGGGGGTCCTTTTGGACTCATGGCTCCTGCTGGAAGAGCAGGTGGCAGCCATGGGTAAGAGGCGCTTTGTACACCTTTGGGTTGTGTGCCAGTTGTGCCCATTCCTGGACTGGGAGGCTCTATTCACTGTCACTCATGCCCTCGTGACCTCCTGTTTGGACTACTGCAACACACTCTACATGGGGCTTCCCTTGAAGTGCATTCAGAAGCTTCAGCTGGTACAGAACGCAGCTGCCCGGGTTATAAATAGTGTTGGTTACTCGGCACATGTAACACCACTGCTTCGGGAGCTGCATTGGTTGCCGGTGTGTTTCCAGGTGCAATTCACAGTGCTAGTTGTCATCTTTAAAGCCCTTCATGGCTTGGGACTGGGTTACCTTAGGGACCATCTTTTCCCAGTTGCTTCTACCCATCCAATCCAGTCTGGCAGAATGGGCAGGCTCCGGATCCCGTCAGCCAAGGAATGTCAGCTGGCAGGGACCAGGAGACGTGCCTTTTCTGCTGTGGCACCTGCCCTCTGGAACATCCTCCCACCTGAGATTAGGATGGCCCCGACCCTTTTGGCTTTTTGGAAGGTCTTGAAGACTTGGCTTTATGCCCAGGCCTGGGGCCCTGTGTGCGCAAAGGGCCCCGTTTCATAGTTGTGCTGACACCAACAGATTTTTAAGATCTCTTGGTTGTATTTACATTTCATTTTCTGTATTGTTTTAAGTGTTTGTTTTTATTATTGTTAGCCACCTAGAGACATTGGTCTGAGATGGGCGGCTATATAAATTGAATAAATAAATAGACAAACAAACCATAGGCTGGATTACTTAATCTACTAATACTAAAGAAGATACTAATTACAAAGAAGTCTCCCATGTCTTAAAAGTGGATAGTCTCTCTGTTGTGCTTCTGTCATCATTCTGTTAAAGCCCTACGTGGTATAGGGCCTGGTTACTTGAGGGACTATCTGTATCCCATAACATCTGCCTGGCTGATTCAATCCTGAAGGATTGGCACACTCCAGGTTCCTTCAATTAAACAATGTCGTCTTTCAGGACCCTGGAAGTGTGCCTTCTCTGTAGCAGCACCTGCCTTCTGGAATGAGGTTACCCCTGAGATCCAGATGGCTCCCACTCTGTTGTTTAGAAGAGTCATGAAGGCCAGGCCTTTAACAAGGGGGAGTCAGACTCCTCACTTCCTTGCAATTGCCGTCTTTTATCTTTATTTTTTATTGATTTTATTATAATTTCTTTGACTGTTGTGAGCCACCCAGAGTCATTGAGAGTTGGGTAGCATACATGTTTAGTTTATTATTATTATGGTTATTTATCACTATAGAGGTTTGTGATTCCTCCCCCCCCCCCCCCCCCCACACACACACACGCTCTATTCTTACAGTTGTAGGAACCTTCTAAGAAGCTGGATAAAGCCATTTTAGCCACTGGATCTTTCTCTTTAAAAATGCTTCTTTTCTATGGACAAGTGTAATTGTTTTCCAATAATAATATGAACAAAAAGAAAACTTGCTTTTTAAGACCAAAGAAATGTGTTGTAGCTTTATAACAAGCCCTTCCAAAAGGCACCAAAAGCTAGGCAAATATTTTGATAAATACAACAATTAAACAGTTCATATTGTCACAGAATTTTTGCCAAAGTCAGGAGCACAACACTGAGGAGAAGAGCCATGTTTATTGCAATGATCATTGGGTGCCTGCTTTCAAGAAAGAGGGGGCCTGAGCAATAAAAAGGCATAGAATTTATGCACTTTTGAGGTTGCGAAGCGGGAAATCTGAGGGAACTGATTCGAGGATGGGTCTGGATAGGTGTTAAATGGGGGATAAATGGTTTTTCTATTGTGAGATAAGAACCACAGCAAACCCTTAAGCAGACAGGTGGTGGCCCTCCCATTGTTTCAGTATGATAGTGTTAAGAGGGCTATTTTTGGCAGCGGACTATGGTCACTCTTGGGTCATGCAATAGCTTGGAACTGATCCTGTTTTGCATGAGCAAAGAATGGAACACATGTTTTCCTGGTACTAGGGTGCTGAAACAACCTTAAATATATGTTTAATTAACAAAATATGTTCTTTTTATCTAAGTAGAATGTATTAATTTAAGTTATTCAATTGAGGCACCACTCCAAACTGGCTCTGGGCAGTGTACAATAAAAGTGAACAATATACAAAGAATACAATATAATCAAGGAATAAGAAGAAAATAAAGAACAGAAGGCAACTCTGAGTAGCTGCTGCTACTCCCAAACATATTTGACAGGGCCCCAACCACCACAACACAAGTGCTGGGAGAGCTTTCTGGAATGCTGTCAGGGTGGGAGCCCCATGGATATTAGTGTGCACCTCATTCCAGGGGGTACTGCCATGCAACATGGACATTGTTGATCTACACGTGCAGTCTACTCAGAACCTGTTTATACTCGTTCACCACCTGGATCATTTTTTTTTTTTTTTGGCCTCATATTGCATCTCAACCAGAATAGTATAGAGTTTGGAGAATGCACTTGGTTAAAGTTAATCAGTGTACTGTATTCATCTGCATCTGCGCATGAATAGTTCTGCTTTTAAAGCTACCATCAGATGGGTGCAATTTTCACGCTGCTTTCACCCTGCACATTGTTGATAAGTGTTATTGATTCAATTCATAGATATCTCCCAAAGTTGTTAACAGATTATAATGTTTAGTGTGAGCATAATTAAATATATTATGAGCAATTCATATTAAAGGAAACGGAAAGTAATTCATATTAAAAGAAAGTCTTGTTGAATTTGACTTCTGGTGACTATATGGACACATCCATGCAGTTTCTGGGCAACAGCACAGAAGTGGTTCCACGTTTTTTCTCCTCTTAACTTCTTAGTTTAACTTACAGACCTCTGTATAGGATATCTTAACTTATAGACCTATGAACAGGATATCTTGATAGTTTCCTATATAAGTACTAACACAATCTGATCTCACTTAGCTTTCCGAGAACAATCAAACCTAGCTAGATACTGGTTCCTGATGTCACAAGTATAAGAACCAAGTTTGATGCTAATATGCGTGTGTATATATATACACGTACACATACAGATACATTGTACATTATTTGGCCTAGCCCCATTATTTTTTATACGAGTTGGAAAGTGTGAACAATCACAAAACATTGCTTTGCAACCCCCAAATTCTTCCAAGCTGATGTAGAAAAGTTTTTTTCATAATTCTGCCATATGTGCACCCTTGGCTGCAAGTTTACAAGAGCTTTCTGACTTCATATTATCCTTGCACAGATGGACATGCAAAAGTTATGCCTTTTGTGTACTAATCATGATCTTTGGTGTGGCAAGAAGGATTACTAAAAGAAAATAGGAGATGCCAACAGGAAGAAAAGAAGGATAAAAAAATCTAGAAAAGGAAAATATTAGAAGAAAAGAAATAACAAACTGAAACATCTGGGGGAGGCAGGGGACCAGTATGCTCAATGCCCACAAAAAGTAGAGTGTCTGTGGCAGGTATGGTAGGGACAATGAAAAACCACAGGGGAAGGAAGGAAGTGTTTCTAAGGAAAGAAAGCTTGCTCACTAACAGGAAGACTCCACCTGTCTTTGTTGTGATAAATATATAATGTTTGATAAGAGTTTAAACTCTCTGAATTATTTTCCTCTAAACCTTGTGATAAATAGCAATGCCACATACATCTGCCAACATTTTGCAGATATATCTCATTACTAGTCTTCAAAATGATATAGTGGGTAGGTGGGCACAACCAAGTTGTTACAAGTCTTCCCTCTGAAGTCCCAAACAATTCACTGAGATGGAAGAAATATCACACTTCATCTACTCCAATCCCCTTCCATAAGTCAGGATGCAAACATGTCTGCAGTACCTTTTTGTGAAAGTCTCCAAGACAGAAATGTTGCAACATTCCTAGGCAAGTCATTCTAATTATGAGCTCTTCTTAAAACATCTGAAAATTCATTAATTTACCTAAATTAAGAGTGCCAAGAAAAGAAATAAGGTGGAAATTATGTAGTAAATAATACAAAGTAGTTTAGAGAAAAGGAGAGTGGAAATGAAGCGGATATTGTGCCTGCCTCTCAAGGGTTATCAGATTAGGAAGATTTGGTACGTCTTCTAGATCAGAACTTGCAGGAGACAGTGGCATCTCAGCAAACTGTCAGAGACACAGGTGAAAAGCAAGAGGTCCTGGAATCCATACCTCCTTGAGTCCAATAAAGAGAAGCAGTTGCAGGAGCAAAATGGAGTGAACCCCAGAACTGACAGCATTAGGACTGCTGGGCAGATTAATTAGGCAGCATCTCAGAGATGCCATGCTTGGGAGAGTTAAGCCTGATCCCTGACTTCCCTTGGTATTGCCTGCAACTGCAGTCCTCATGGTCTTCTGATTTTCCTCATATATCTCAGACTGAACACTAGGACTATCAGACCCAGCTGAGACCTCCTCTTTTAGACTTTGAAATGTGACTGTTGTTCTACCCTGCTATCTAAGTCTCTCCCTTCAAGCCAGTTATGCCCCTTACTGGCAAATTTTAGCAACCATGGCTGTAAAGACAGGACAGATGAGTAAAACCCCAAATAAAATCCTCCACTCATGATTATTCTTCAAAACTAAAATAATTCATGCAACCGCCTTTAATCCTTGCTTCACAAAATCACTGATTGAAAAATCAGTGTCAGTTATAAAAATGTATATTTGCAATTCTACCCCTTGTTGTAACATTGCTATACATGATTATATAGCCGATAATAATTGGCTATACAATACTACACCTTAAAACTTAAAACATCCTTTCCTTCAGTTCCTAGATTAAGCCATTCTTCCAGGCATCTGATGCAAATTGGATATTTTCATATTTTCTCTGGTTACTTTTATCCTAGTAGAACTGTTTTCTGACAATTCCTTCTCTGCTTTTATATTGTCTTGCATTTTCTTAAGCTGAATTTCATTGTTTTCCTCTGGAGTTCAGATCACTGCCATTCTTTTGTCTTTTTCGTTAACTAGTTTCCTCTAACTCACCTTTATGTACATAATTTAATGTGCTATTCCTTTGCTTTTTTTCTAGACCATTAATGAGGATATAACATAAGATATGACCTAACACTGATTCAATCAGCATCCAACTGGTCATTTTCTCCTGGCTAAATGCTTTGCACTTCTTTATTACATTTCATTTATGAACTTCTCCCAGTTTCCAATCAACATGACAATGTTCTGAGGTCCACAGCAATTAGCATTTGTTTTACAGGATAGCTTTCATTATTTCCTCTTTCAACTACTTTATGCAGATCTCAGTGCATTATTTAGTCTTGCTTTCTTCAACGATTTAATCTGGTATGGAGCAGGAAAAGCAATTTGCCTCATGTGGCAGGTTGTGTCACTAATGAGCAAAGCACTGGCATATTTTAATGCAGAGTGAAGGTTGTTGAAATTTACCACATTCCCAGAGGAATAACCGTACCTGAAGTCGTGTCAAGATTTTTTTCAGTATGGACAGGTCTAACACTATCCTGCCATTGCAGTTCTACATTAAATTGCACATTTGTTTAACTAAAACTTACAATCATCAATGGAATCAAAGGAAGGTCAGGAGAACCCACCATGATACATTTTTATCATCCAAGCCTTGGAATGGTAAGATAGGCAAACAAAACTGTGCTTGTCCTGTCACTGGGTTGGGAACCAAACTAATTTCTTAAAATACATATGAGTCACTTTCCTGTTTGAAGCAACTTCCAGCTGGAAAAACTCATAACAGTGCAAAAGGTGGAATAAAACTCTGTTACAAAAAATATCAGGCAAAATCCAGCCTAAGTAAAACAGCCATTATGACTACTTCAAGCTGAGCAAAACTGAGACCAAGCTAATGTCATTACAAATCAAATTGCAGCATATTTTGTTTATATATTCATTTATTTGCAGTATTGTATTAATATCCTGCCCAAATGAAAAGACTTCAGGTGGGCTTCAACACACCCAATATAATAATAATAATAATAATAATAATAATAATAATAATAATAATAATTTAGCATTGTTACTGTAGAAAAGATCCTGCCCTGTTTGTCCACTAACCTAAACTCTCTGGGTGATAGAACATATAAATATAATGGGAAGATGCCTATGGAACAACATCAACTTTCAGATTAAAGCTGAAACTTTGCTTTGCAGTTTCTCACAAGAGTTCTTTTAATGCTTGAAAGAACTTGTTTCTCTTCTTTATTTTCAGGGTGGTTGAGAAATTCTTTTTAATGTTGGTCAAAAGGGTTTTTGAGCATATGTTATTGTTAAAAGTGGCATAGGATGCTACTATTGGTACTATTATTTTTTGTTTTGCATATTTCCAGCAGTGTAAAGCCTTTCTGGGTATCTATCCTTTCAATCTAAAATAAAAAATAAAAACTGTTGTGACAACCAGATGATAAAAATACAGGAGAATTTTTCTGCAGAGCACAATTACAGATATCTTAAATCTAAACTGATTATACAAGGTTACATCATCTAGAAACACCTGAGAGCAAAATGGCTGCCACATTTTGCATTATGTAAATTTTTCAAATAATCATGTTTCCAGATAATCATACATTTAAATACCTTCTTAAATTTTGATAGTTTTGAAATGAAGAGATCAAAACAGTGGAATCAAAACAGATCTAGTGCCAGTGTAGAACATGTTCATAAAACAAGGCTGATCTGAAGATTAAGTCTCCTGAAGGAAATTGGTATGTTTAAACTTAAGAAAAGTTGACAGTTGGGGGAATATAGTGCCACTTTTTCAATATTTGAAGGGTATCACACACAAGAAGGTCAAGACTTGTTATTTATAGTTCCAGAGTGCAGCACATGCAATAAAGGTTTTAAGGGAGAAGAGGGCATATTCTTAAATGTTTAGGAAACCTCCTGACAAAGCTGTTATAAAATAGAATCAATTACAATGGAGGTTGTGAGTTTCCTCCAATAGGATGTCTTCAAAGCAGAAACTGGATAGCCATTGGTCAAGAATGTTTTACTTTTAATTCCTGTAGTAAATGGTCTCTTTGGATTCTAGGATTTTATGAAGCTTCCAAGAATCTTCCTCTACCATTGTTTGAGCTTCCGTGTAGTATTCTAGTAACCTGGAGTTAAGTTAAAGTTTAATTTCAGTAGAAACTATTTTCCCTAAATATATCTGTAGAAATTGTTTATTTGGTATTTACTAGCTGAGCTCTCTAATTAATCTAGTCTAGTGGAAAATTCAGCAAAGGTCATATTTGCTTTCTCAGAAAAAACACCATCTTTTTTTCTTTCTATTTTTTCCAGATGTTGATTATCAACAGTATAGTTGGGCATGCTTCTTTCTCTAATTTTCTCTATATGGGTACATATCTAATAGAGAGCTGTAACCAGTAGTAATCCTCAGGGATGTCTCTTGGGGCCAGTGTTATTCAACATTTTTTTGAATGACCTGGATAATGGGGTTGATAGGCTTCTTATCAAAGTTGAGGATAACACAAAATTGGGACATCTAGACAACACAGAGGATGACAGAACAGGATTACATACTAATCTACACAGGTTGGAAGACTGGTCTGAAAGGAACAAGATGTCCTTTAACATGGAGAAATGTAAGGTATTACACAATGTAATTTAGGGAGGAAAAATATGCATACAAGATGGAGAGAGGTTATGGCTTGGAACCATAACATTAGAGAAGGATTTGGGTTGGTCATTAACATCAAGTGAACATGAGACATCAGAGTTTAGCATAGTTCTGGGCTGCATTAGAAGAATTGTATCAAGGACATGTGAAGCTCTTCTTCCCTCTACTCTGCACTGATGAGACCATACCGGAGCACCACATTTCCAGGAGGAGGAGGGCAACCAAGAGGACATACCCTATGACAGGGTTTATCAAACTGTGAGTTGTACCTCCCTTGCGGAGGTGCAGATAGAGTCCAGGGGAGGTGTGAAGAAACTTTTAGTTGTACATTGTTACAATAAATCCACTTTTCCCAAAGTTTCATTGTATTGTTTTCACTGTTCAGTTGTGTTCATTTTGGTGTTTGGATTTTTAGGGGAGATATTTCCATTAAGACTGCACTAAAGGGAAGTGTGATAGCAAAAAGTTTAGGAACCTCTGCCATACGAGGTCAGGCTGAAGGAGCTAGGAAAATTCAGGCTGAAGAAAAGACGACTGTGGGGAAACATTATATCAATGTTCAGGTACACAGAAAGGTGACATAAGAAATATGATTAAGAACTAGTTTCCACTGCCACAGAAACTAGGACCAGAAATACTGAGTTGAAGCTATCTAGATTTTATTTAAATGTAAGGATACATTTCCTTATGGTAAGATTTGTACAACAGTGAAACAGTTTCACTGTCTATCTTAAGAGGCTATGAATTCTCATTCTCTGGAGGGTTTTAAGAAGAGGCTGAATAGCCACCTTTAGAGGATGGTTTAATTGACTCTTCTGCACATTGCAGAGGTTTGGGCTAGATGATTCTTATGATCCCTTCCAATTCCGCAGTCCTAAGGTTCTATGATTCTGTGATCTATAAACCATAAAAAGCAGCTACACAGTGCAAATGCATCTACATTGTTTAGAAAGGATATACATAGCCTCTCACACAGTCTTCCTGTGTTGTTCCAGCTCCCTTCTAGCAGAACAAAGATCCCACAGTTCAGTGGACAGGCTATTCACCCTAAAATTCTACTTTAAAGCCATTTTGGTTGATTGAAGTGAAGCATCACTGCTATTTCTCTGTTTTGCTTTGAAACTTTGCTTTGCTTTGAAACGTTCTCCACAGCAACTTTGGAGAAGGTGCATTGCTCAAAGCTCCATTAAGGAAAAGCACCAATCTGAAGTTCCATACTTCCCTCTAAATGAGTAGAACATACACTTCATCCAGAATTTTACTAAAATTCTTTTTCTCTTTGAAATGACTTCTAAGGAAAAAACCAACAAACCTCTTCCATTAAATTAAATGAAAGCTGATAGAAAACAGTGCTGGAGAATTTAACTGCCTTGCACAGTTCTATATAGCATCCTTGGAGGTGGTCATTCATCATCTTCTGAGGCACTCTGTTGTATTGTTAAATAATGGATGAGTAGATGGGTGGATAGATGGATGGAATTAGCACTAAATGGTAGGGTAAATTCCATTCTTTGCAACCAGAATCCATTGATTTAAATTCTTTTTTCAGGAATAACATACAACAAACAACAAAAAAAGAAAATGCTTAATTTTCTCTTCTCCAGGATACACATAACTAGCTTTTGTCAATTTTTTTCTTTATGGAGCTGATGACCATCTGCTGCCCTCCTCTTGACTTATTTTTTATTTCTTTATTTTCTGCTTCTATAATGAGAAAAATTGATTGCAAGCACCTCTTTCTACATCATCATCAAATAATCAGTTATTATTCAAGCAAGCTACAAATGAACATTTTTATTTGAAGTATTTATATTGTTCTCCTCTGATCTCCCCATCCACAGAAAGAAGTGTATTGATGCAATTGGCAATATAGTAGTGTCAAGCAAATAGCATTACATTATGATGGTAATAACCCTATTTTCCCGTTATAATGTTTTCTATTTATTTTTATTTTATTTATTTTAAAGACTATTGTTCATTTTCATTGAGCACTAAATTGTTGCAGTATTTATGTTTTTTAAGAACATAACTGATTTTACTAGCAATCTGAGGGTAAAAGCTAAGTTGGCCTAAATCAAAAATATTAACATCCCTAATGAATGAATCCAGTAAATTAAGAATTTGGCAAATGATACTTAGAATTAATTCATAGTACCTGCACACATAGCTCTTATGAAGTTTTAGAACTGAGCAGGCTAGCATTTTTTTTACACACAGAAGTCCAACACAAGTTTCTTAGTCCCACCTGGTTGCTAGGCAAAATATATGTATAGCAGCTAATTAAATCTGCTTCTTGAGTGACCTCTGTGAATATACTTTAAATCACTAAGAAGAAATTATTTAGCATGATCCTACGCCACCACTGTTCTAAGAAACAGTATGTCCAGTTTCTCCACATGTATTAAATTAAGATCATAAAATGCTTGCTTGCCCAGCTAACTGCATTTTACTTATATAACACTCTCTCTTTTTCTATAAAATTATTTTCAGCATAATATGCACTATTTCTTGGAAACTGATGAGATGTCAGATCTTAACTTTGGGGGGTTTTTTTGGTTGTTTTTGTTTTTGTTTTAGTGGTGGGACCTAATGAGGGGCAATGCTTTCTCCTGAAACTATCATTTGACATCATGGGTTAGATGAAGAAAATTTATTATTATTGTAGACAATATCTCACTTTGTTTGATAATGTGCCTTTATTCTTCCCCGGTTACCTTCCTCATTATCTCAGAAAAGATGTGGAGTTCTTCCACTGCTTCATCTGATTAAAAAGTTGCCATCAAAACAGAGTACTAAGACCAGAAGCTATAGACCATAATTTATCTAGCTCTCTGAATGCCCTTCCTTAAAGATCAAAATCTTTTCCAGTAATTTCTTCCAGAAGTATAAGTAATAGTTTTCTTGCTTCTTGAAGTCTGGATCCATTAATTCTAATCCTGTGCTCCTAAGGAATGTAAAGTAAACTTGTTTGTGACAAACCTTAAATATTTGAAGATAACTTTTGAATCACCTTTAATTGTCTCTTCTCCAGGCTACATAAACTCAACATTTTAATGTAATAGTCACTGTTCACACCTTCTGCATTTCATTCTGTTCTAAGTTCCGTATTTTCAATTCCATGTCTCAAACCATGCATAACTGTTATTTAGTATTAAACTTCATGCATTTAGCCCATGAAAGGTTATAACATAATAAATTGCTTTTTTAAGGAAAAGGAATTTTAAGTAATATGAAATATATGGTGGATGTAGGGGTGTGTGTGTGTGTGTATGTGTGTGTACACACACACATAAACAAACACATAATATAATGCTATTTCTATGTATATTATAATATCTATAACATTGGATTTAAAGACTATTTTTGAAATACACTTTTTATGTAATTCTTATTCCCAGACTAATTGTCTGGAATGTACTTATTAGGTAAATAATAGACATATCTCAACTTCAGTTCAGGTATTCAAAGTGACATACATGGCAATCTTTCCCCCAATTTTCTCAACAGAAATTATCCTATGTTAGGTTTGGCTGAGAGAGTGCCTGGCCAGAATTCACCCAAATGAGTTTCTATGGCCAAGGTTGAACTAAAACACCTTAACATTAAGTATTCTTATTCAGGTCAGAGGAGAATGTCTACCTCAGAATCCAGGTTATACTTTGTAAAAGACTTTCTCTATGCAAATCTATTACTGGATGTTATTGCTCTGCAGGTAGTAGACAGAGCATGGGCAAGTAAGAGTGGACTGGAGTCCAGTAGATCCAATCCTCCACATTCCTCCAAAAAGGTTCAGGACTAACCCGTTGGCTTATGTCAGACCTACCATGGGAATCAGTGAACAAAACAAAAACAAACAAACAAAAAAACCCCACATACACAACACACTGTAGGAGATATACAAGTCTAAGGCTTCTGCCTCTTAATATAGCATTAGAAACTCTAGAACCAACCTTATCCTCATATGTGGATTAGAGAAGGAATATTTTACTGGTGCAACATTTGGCTTTTTCTCACTAATAATAATCCTGCCTCCCCTTGCTCCTTCCAGCATCCTTATAAAACATATTCATGTCAACATGCTGTGAATAGTAAAAGCGGTACCTGCTTTTGCTTCAGCATATATATCTAGCCCTTAGGGAGAATAGTCATTCAATATCTCAAGTTCTGTATTTGAAAGTAGACTCACGGGATTCTGCAAAGAAATAAATGCTTCCTCAGCTCTCAAGGCTGAGGCCAAACTGTGGAAAAGAATAGTTCATATGTTGCAGTGGAACTACTGGAAGATCAAGTCCAGCAGTTTTTGTTTTGATTTGGTGAAGAGGGAGAAAAAGGGTAAATTCAATAATGTGTCAGTTACAAACCTCTATTAAATAGTGTTCTTTCTTCAGATGCAGACAGTTCAAACAGGAAAAACTGTAGTCTATCTGTGAACTCATTCTTCATACCATACCAAGTTAATAGGCTGCTTTTATATATATATATATATATATATATATATATATATATATATATGCGTGCCAAAATATATTTTGAAGCTAATAGCACAGAGGAAAATTCACTGTCACAGGAAACTATGAACTGAGTACCGAGAAGACATAATAGCATATTCAGAACACAAGAGGACAAGAAATGTCAAAACAAAGTAAATTACAAAAGACGCTAAAACCAGTAATCCAGAGCTTCTGTACAAATCCTGCCGGGAAAACCATAGGAAAAGAAATAATTTTCTGAAGCCACCTTTGCAGCTCCATAGAAAGAGAATGTATCCATAATGTTATTTATTTATTATTTTGATTTGATTTCTATGGCTCCTCAAGTTGCAAAAGCGGCTCTGGGTGACTTATTTATTTTTAAAAATAAATCATTTAAAAAGGGCACAATGAGTAGGTGGGAAGTGGAGAAATGCTTCATAAATGTCTTTCAAAATTAGTTAATATCCATGCCCAGATGCTAACCTGAGAAAGTTAGGCAGTTACATAACACACTGTAGTCAATGCAAATTAAATAATGGCAAATGTTGTGGCAAGAATTCCACAGAGTAAGATGCACTGAATTTAAGGAATCTTCTTTCCAGGGTAGTGTGTATAGGATTGCAGTTAGTCACCCTACAGTTTCAGTGAGGCTTACCTAACGCTGCCTTCCTTTTATTAAGACTGTATTTTGTTCTAAATATTGTCAATGGATGTGTGTGTGTATGTGTGTATGTGTGTATGTATGTGTGTGTATATATACATACACACACACTAATGATTCTTCCAGCTAATTAAACTTTAGCTTTAATTTCATTTAAAAAATAGATGATTTACTAGGCTGAAGTTCTTTTAGCATTGCACAGCAGGATTCACTTCACTGCCTCTTGTCAATTTTTACCCAGTATTCAAAGCTGCAGAAGCAATATTAAAACCAACAGGAAAAAAAGTTTTTAAATCTATGAACAAACTGCAATGAAACCCAAAAAGCAGCATAAAATAGAAGCAAAACAGAAAAGTATATCTAACATGCCACTTAGAATGTTTTGAAAGTTTTTATTCGATTTATAAATAGAAGAGAGGAAAGCTGTCAGAGTAGCAGAGAAGGAATTTCAGAGTTGTGTCCTCACTAATGGAAAGGCCTTGTTGTTGGCATGTACCTCTAAAAATTCATTGATATGTAGGTCTTTCAATGGCTATTAGGCTAGATCATAGGCTTGGAAGCAACTTCAATGGTAATCTAGTCCAAAGAATCACCAATGACAGCATCCTTAATAAATAGCCAGAAAACCTTTACTTAAAAACGTCTAATGAAGACTGTGTTACCTTAAGGCAGCGTGTTACTCTGTCAAACAGCCTATACTCTTTGACAGCAAATTTCTCGTAATATTTAACCTAAATTGTTTTTCATTTCATTTCAACTCACTGGTTTGGATCCTACTCTCTGGGAAAAAAAGGAAACATTTTTCTCTATTATCTGTAAGATACTTTGAATATTTTAAGATCACTGTAATTTTGCCTCTTAATTGTATCTTATCCAATCTAGACATCCTCAACAACTTCAGTCTTCCTTCATAGTCTTTAACTCACCATCTTGACATCCTTCCTTTGAACATATTTTTATGAATTAGTTAAGAATTTGTGATAAAACCAATAAAGAATAGACTTTTCTCTTGTCAATACAACTTAAAATTAAAATTGTACTGGCCTCCAATGCCTCTTGCTTAATTTATGCTCTACCAAAGCTCTTACAACATTTTTACTTATACTGCCACTATGTTACTCATCAAACATTTGTGCATCTGATGTTTTCTACTTAATATGTAAAAACATATGTGCATATATGTGTGGGTGTATGTGTACATATGTATATTGATTTAGATCCAATTCTACCTGTTTGAATTCTGTTTGTATTTTGTATGGTCTTAGCTCCTTCACCCTTAGAAGTCAATACAGAATTCAAAGTTACTGTAGTAAGTGGAATATTTTCAACAGTAGTGCACCTCTAACTGAGCAATTCATGTAAGATATGGGGAGGGAAATTCCACTCTAGTACTATTTTTTTAAAAAAAATCTCTATTATTATTTTTAACAGGTTTCATTCAGTTTGATGCAACTGAGTTTCTTTTTGAAATTTATTTTAAAGGAGAAGAGAAAATTGATGAGCTTTTTCTGAGTGGACAGTAGTGCAGGAATGTGTGCAAACTTTCTGCTTTGTACAATAATTTCTCCAGAAGACTGCTGCTTCCTTTCCTTCCTACGCTTCAAGTAGTTTCAGCTGAAGACGTTAGGAAGAAACTTTTTCCACTGGTATTTTTTTCAGAATGGGAAATATAGGCAAGCAGAAAATCTTTACAGTGATGTAGAATAGTGTAACAAAGCAAAACACAGCAAAACCATCTGTAACTCTGTCTGCCATTCCAGTAATAAAGTAAATTCAACCACACCACAAAGGATATTTTAAATAAATTCTCAAGTGCCCTGAGAATAAAGGAGTAAAACAAATACTTCTTTCATGGTGGAAGAAAACTTCTCAAGAACTGCAAGGCAATTTTTCTAGCATTATCCATTGTAGCTGGCCTGGTATTAGCAAAGCAGATGGGGGTGACTAGAAGAGGAAAAACTGTGGGAAGAACTATAGATCCAATTTCTCTTGGGATCTCCTTGCAGCACATTCCTTTTATGCCATTACCACTGTTGGAATTCCTGATTTGTTCATACAAATTTCCCATTTTATTCTCAGGCTCCATGCATGAAAAAGCAGATTCATTCCATCCTTCAGGCATATATCTTCCCAAGGACCATCAAATTGCAATGTTAATGCCAAAACTGAAGTGAAGGAAGATGTCAGCCTTCATATCTTGCTTGTAGAATCATCTTTACACAACCCCCTAGCCAGTCAATACTGAAGAAAAAAAAAGTTAAATTGTATAGATCTTTTGGTTTCAACTAGCAGGCAATTTTTCATGACTTTAAATTTTCAATTAGTATTTCATCATTTTATATAGATATACCTGAACACTCACATAGACACAAATACACACTACAACTACATACATAAATATATTTCCATCACACTTTTTCCTTTCAGAGTAAGCTATGGTGTACAAAGTGCAGAAAAGGGGAAAGAAATATTAAGCAAAGAAATTAAGGCATGAGACAACAAAAGAGAAAAGAAAGCATAGCTAAATACAGTTTGCACAAATAGGATTCACTATACCTCTCCTTACCTTTCTATCCTTGCCAACCATCCTTGCTTCCATCACATCAGAACATTGCATGTAATTCCTAGTAAGTGGGATACAGGCAACAGTATGTTGGCTTGCAAGGTAGTCCTTAGATTAGAGATCCTGGCTTGTACAGAATAGTTAACCTATTCTGTGCAAGCCAGGATCTCTGATCTAAGGACTAGCTTGCATGCTTGGGGTAAAATTGAGCTTTGGTTGTATACTAGCCAAAATGTACCAAAACTGACCCATACTGTTCTTACCATTAGCATAGAATGCTGCATATGGCATGGGTACAATTAAGGTTGATAACCTAGTCTATTTTACTAAAGTTGTTTATTTATTATTTATTTATTATTTTATATTACCACTGGAGGGCACTATTTGGGTTTTCTCAGTCACCAAGATATCTTCACTCATTTCTTGGTGCATGCAAATCACTGACCCTCTGGATTATTGGACTGTATTTATTCCATTACTATTACCTACACATATATGGCATTAATGCTGAATCCCTCTTTTCTTTATTCATTAAAATCAGTGGTTTCCTTTTATATTATTGCAACATTTATCTACAATATTTTTCTTATGTACAGAAATCAAAGTGGTTATAAAACCTCTCTTCACTAAATAAAACTTTTTAACTATAAATCACTCCTTTTGATAAAATTTGCATTCACCATTAACTTACTTGATGTCTAATTACCCTTTCAAGGAACATCATCTTAAGGAGACTGATAGACACTATTCCTTTAGAACATACTAATGCAGAATTCACTAGTGTAATGAAGTGTAGCGAAAGTGATCAGATGATGTGCAAAGAGCCATACTCAAGATTTAAGCTTTGAATTTCCACTGTCATAGATCCTGAGTTCTTTGTGTGTTTTTTCCCTATTACTTCTGCTCTGAGGTAGATGAGTATCCTGATTAAGATGTGAAATAATGAACTCATTTGAAGAATGCATATATCCATGATTCCCCAAATGTGCACCGTGGCTGCAGGGAATTCACAGGGGCACCATGGGGTATTTTATTACTTAATAAATGGAAATGTTAATGACTTCACTACAATGCCCTGGAGTGCTACAGTGCAGAGTTTGGGAATTGCTAGGGGCACCATGAAAAAATTACTGAAACACTAAGTGCACCATGAACTGAGAAAGTTCAGGAATTTTTGCCCTATATCATATCCTTTGTAGCCTTCACATGCAACTTTTGTTTTGCTTGTTTCATGAGGTGAAGTTTCTGGCTATCCTGAATACATAGCTACAAGGTTTATGGATTAGGAACGTGGATGGAAGTTTCAAAAACAAAAGCCTAAAATCCAGGTTGTACCCTATAAGTGGTTTTCTAGAAGTTGGTGCTTTCCAGTCACTATCATCTCCAACCAGCAAGACTATCCCTAACAAGCATAGCCTGCACATATGGAAGATCAGAGTAGGAATGGCTTTTCAGTAGTAAATATTAGCAGCATAAGTGGGTTGTGGTGGTAGTTAAGGAGGATATATTAATTCTCTCCTCATCCATGGACTTTTTTCCAACAATATTAAGTTAGTTCATTAGTTGCCATCAAGTTGGGCTTAACTCCTGATGACTGGATGGACAAATGCTCACCATCTCAACCCCCAGCTCTTCCAATGATATCCTAGTCATTATATCTTTGATTAGATACCCAATCCATTGTATTCCTCTTCCTCTGCCTTCTTCAACCTTGCTAAACATGAGCAGGATTATAGGATCTAAATATTCATTTAAAGCCTTGATATAGGAACATTCATTTGTGGGTAAATGAGAATGTGGGAAATGGAGAGTAAGGAAAGAGTTAATTTAGGGTTATATCTGAACTGCAAAAATCTAGACAATCACTAATCATATTTTGGAAGTCCAAATATAGCAGCCCTGGTTATTTAACCCACTACACCCAGCAGTTCCTCTTCCGTTCTGCTCAACCCACCTCTAGAAATTGTACTCAGAATATGAATGCAAGATTTATATTGGGCCTAAAATAGTAGAGTGTAATCCAACAGTTTATAGGTTTCATGCATGAATAATGTGACTCTTGGACTGAATACAGTAAAGTAGTTTTTTCCCCTCAAAACTACCAGACCCAAATGCTCTGGTAGAGGTATGATCCAGCCTTCCTGGATTTAGAGCTGTCATTTAATTATTGGTGGAGGGAGGGGACTGTAATGAAATATACAAACCCCTATATTCACTAAAGAGGGTGAATAAATAAAAAGCCCATCACAAAAGTAAAGGAGATGTCATGCATTATACCTTGATAGTGTTCACTTTCTATGATAAATACTCTGCAATTGCCCAAAAACACAAGTTTAAGAAAAGCCCAATCAATTTCCCAGCCAAATTATCCACAAATGATAATTACACTAATATGCACATTGCAAATTATATTCCACAAACTGCATTCTAGATCATCAAAATCAGTTCTATTCCTTTTATGTACTCTACTTGAGTTGGCTCCAGCTTCATAACTTTCTATTGCTGTACATCTCCCCTTTCTTTCCCCAATACAGTTGTCTTTAGAAAGAAATAAAAAATAATGTAGAAAAAAAACCCCTGATCAACAGATCCTTAATCTCATCCTGCCTTGCTGGTACTGGATATATAGACAACAGAGGCCATTCAGGGTATTTCTTCAAATAACAAGTGAAATTACTTGTGACAGCCCAGCCCCACCTACCCTGCACCCCAATGGCTGGAACACTGATCTAGCGTAATCTCATTAAATATCTCTAAAAGGTTTGCAGTACTTCTCAAGAAACTCCAGAGGTATAAACTTCAGGACCAAAGAAAAAACAAAAAAATAAGCTTGCCCAAGCTTAATTATGAAGGAATAAGCAAATAAATCCAGACGGTCATTCTATTATGAGGTTCTGAAAATCCTTACCAAAAACATAAAGTTTAATCCTTGTATTGTGTCATGAAACAATACAATGAACTACAGTACAGCTTGGTTGAATGGTTGATCACTCAGACATAGCTGGCAAGTATGTATGTACACACACATGGACACGCATACATAGAAAAGGTATTGAAAGAAGAGTGTTGAAAAGGGAAGTTCTCAGATCACAAAATGGACAAAACACCCACAGGTGTGTACTATTTAAATGCAGAGCCAAATGTACAAGGAACAACAACAACAACAAAGTGTGAATCTCACAACAGATTCAAAGGTGACTAAAATGTGTCCCTCATACATCAAACCAGTCACAACCAGTTCTCCCCAAATGAATTGTGCTACAGCTTTAACGCCAATGATCCATAACCAGCAAAATAGTGCCCTGTGTGAGCAGAAATGATGGAATTTATATGCCTATGAAGCTGCCACGTTAGGACAACTTGCCCGAGTCCATGAAAGGTTATGCCACAATGTACAGTAAGTATTAATTTTTAGTGGCCACAAAAAGTTATTTTTGCTGCAAAACAGTAACAAAATTGACCCTTGGGAATCTTTGTTTCTGTTTTGTTGGTTTGGTTTGGTTTTGCTCACAACTTAAAACCCAGTTGTTTCTATCGGTCAAAACAGCTTTATTTGTATTTCTTTAAAAGAAAAAGTCAGTACTTGAAAATGGGTTCACTTCCAGGGGTACAAAAATATAATTCTTGTTCTAACCTGGAGAAGGTAAAAGCAACAGGAGATAGGAAAACAAGTAAAGAAGAAGAAAAGTTATAATCAGGTAGAAATGAAATACAATAAACGACAGACATGGGCTACACTGTTCACTGCAGCTCTTGTGTATACCTCCATTTCTCTCTTTTCTGTTAGGTTATCAGGGGGAAGCATCTGTGAGAAAGCAGTGTCCCCACTCTTGCTGACAGAGCCCAGCACGCTCATACTTGAATGAATGACATTTCTATTCTGAATCTAACCACTGCTCCCCTGGAAGTGCTTGCATCAAAGCAAATGGGGTATAAATCCACAGATAAATAAAAGCATGCCCAAAATATATAGAAGTCAGGAGCTGTGAGCACGCCTCCCTCTAGTCATGAATAAGCCCTCACATGATCAAAATTAGGGGACGCCCTGGTCCAGCCTCCTGCTGCAGTGCTTCCCATCCCTATTAAGCTCTGCATAGCTAGCAGCCAAAGAAGTGAATATCTGGGTTTCAGAAAGACCAATGCTACTCAGGGGTAAAAACATAATCATGAAAACAAGGAGAGAAAATTCCCAAGCAGATTTATAGTGAACAGTCAAGGCAGAGACTTTTTGAAATGCTTCTTTCCTTTGAACCCTACATCTGGCCTGGGTTGCCTCTTCTAACATGAATTCCTTCTGCCCTGTCTCCTCCTCACCGTCTCTTACAATCCCGTACATGGCATACCTGTCTTTACTTATTTGGTTGGGAAACAATGAACATCTGGAGTGGAAGATAGCCATAAAAGCTCTCTCTGCAACGTGGTTTGAGTAAGATATGTAGGTTTCTTATCTCTGTACTGAATGACTGGAAGGGCCTACTCTGACCATGCAAGGAGGGTTAATTTAATTGATTTGTTGTATTGTTTTGATTTATTATCCCCTGATTTCAGATGGGGCTGGTTATAAGTATTCCAGTCAATACAATAAATACCCTATTCCAGATCTAACTGTGGAGATACTAGTGCAAAATAAATCTTCAAAGAAATGAACTACTTGTCAAAATATATTTTTAAATTTTCATATTTAAATTTTCATGTTAGTCTGCTAACATTAGGAGAATTGAGATATTCGAAGCTTCTGAATAACATTTCCCATTGTATTAAACAACCAGCAAAAAGTATTTCATGTGATTCTCTTCCTTATGGTTTAACTAGTTAATAAATCAAATAATTACTTATGCTTATGCTAAGTTAATATATTTGTTTATTTATTGCACATGTTAAGTAACATTCTCAGCACAAATGAAATACTCTTAAAATCTCTAAGTTTGTAACAAATGAAACCATTGCTATGCCATATCTAAACAATCATTATTAAGTGGAGAACTAACTATAAAAGTAAAGATATTCTAAAACTTATGACTCATTTTCATTATAAGCTCTGGTATAAGGGAGGGGGAAATCACAGCTTCCCTTTCCTATAAAATTACCAGCTTCTGCTGAACATAAAGAAGAAGAGTTTGACACAAAGTCATTGTTGTGGGCACAACACACTGGACTGGACCTAAAGATTCCCTTCCTCTAGCTATGCTTGCAGCCATACATTTAATGACAGCTATTTTTACTGTACAGTGGCAGAGTCAGTCAGTTTATGGACAAAGAAATGTATAAGCCAAGTGTTAGGTTCACATGGGTGCCAAACATCTACAATCTTTCCACTTTATAATTTAGGGCAGGAGGAAACACAGTAAGCTTTTCTCCAACCAGAACTACATACCATTGATAGACAAAACTAGAACTATATACAGAATTATCTTCCAAAATTCTCCAACAAATTTCTGGGCAGGGAGATCAGGTAGACAATTTTGCTAAGAGAAGGAAAAAATCTCCAAAGTTTCTCAGTGGTAGGATCCTCCCTTAGCTGTGATAGGAACACTGCTCCTGAAAGCCCCAATGACAGGTATTCCCTCATGGTGACATCCCTTGGGATTTAATTGAAGCATGGGAAGCCAGCAGCTGTAAATTGCTGGAGAGGAGACAGTACGATGAAAGAGGAATATCTGCATACACCCCCTTGAAACTAGATAACTGTAAGATTCCAAGCATTCTCTTTTGAATGAATATCTAATGCAAATTCTCTTTCATCACTCCCCACCTTACAAATAAATTGAATGATAACTTACTTGAAAAAGTTTTCTCCTGGGACTAGTTGAAATGAGCAGAGGGTAGGGCCAGAACCAAAAGTAGTTTATTTCCTCTCTTTCTGATACCCCCTTCCCTCCCTCTTTGTTCACCATGCATCCGGCTGGTCAGGAAAGGGACAGATCAATCTTATCACATGGCTGAACTACTTGTTTGGAGAAATCTTTTAAGATAGGGCCACATGAAGTTAATCTGAGGACTACTTGTGGCCCTGGGATTGTAAACTCTTCATGCATTATACAAACAGGAAATAAAGTTCTCTACATGGACTGGCTTTACAAAATTTTACTCTGCATATGTGGGAGCAGATGCTAACTCCTTCACTATGCATACAGAATCCACAACTTGTGAGTGCCAACTATTTGAATGTACCGTATTTCTCCGACTATAAGACAATATCTTTTTCTAAAATCCTTACGCTAAAAATTGAAGGGCGCCTTATGCAAGGAAGTAAGCCGAGGAGAGAACTGTGCGGTTGCAAAACTACCCATACTTTGTCTCTGCAAACAGGCTTCCTCCTATCACTAGCCTCCAATCAGGAGTGAAATAGCTTGACTCTGCAAACAGACTTCCTCCAATTACGAGCCTTATGTAACTGACGTCAGCTGATGCTGAACAAACCAATTGGAGGAAGGCTGTTTGCAGAGACAAGCTATCGGCAGTTTCACTCGTGATTGAATGTAATCAGTTATGCAAAAGAGCATGGAAATAGAGCTGCAGAGAGACAGTTTGGACCTCCTCCCACCGAATGTATCAGGTCAATGTTACCTAATTACTAAATAAAAATGTGTTCTGCACTATCTTTAAAATATTGATTTCTTAATTTTGGGTTGGAAAAGTGGGGGTTGTCTTGTACATGGGGGCGTCTTATTGATGGAAAAATATGGTAAGTCCTTTTATGTATTCTGTATGCATTTAATGGGGCTTATTCCCCAGGGAATATGTTTAGGATTGCAACATTAGAATGAGTTTATTTTCTCCAAGATGCATAGTGCCATATTTTCTTAAAACATTCTGTGGATGTTTATATGACACTATGCTGCTATAAATTCTCACTTTGTTTTTTAAGTTTATGTTGTTTATGTTTACTTACTGATCTGTAAGTAAATATCTTGGAAATGATAAAGATAAAAACGGACTTGGTCATGGAAATGTGTGACCAAAATCACAAAATCAACACATTGTATCCTGAACAACTCTATTCCATATCTATTTTCTTTTCTGCTTAAGAATTAATTTAAATCACAATCCTGTACTGCTTGAGCATGGATTCCAGACGCCATAGGATGAAGTGAATCCCAGTGACAGTGGACAGAAAGGTCTGTCAGTGGCCCATGATGGTTTCGAATGTCATTCTCTTGAGCAATGGAATAGTAAAAGCTCAGAAGCCAGAATATAAGGAAAGACACTACAGCATTTGCAGACTTCAGTCAACAAAGGCTGAAGACATGAAAAAGATCAAAACCAGGTAGAGTAAAAAGTTGTTCAAATAAGGGTTATCCTATTTGGCTGGAAAAATCCAGCTGCTAAATGGCAGCAAGGAGAAGCCAAAAACTAACTCTGCTCCTATCTACTGACATCTGGATTTCTACAGCCTAGATATGGTAGCCCTAGTTCAAATGACTGAGAAATCTGAACCTACAGACATCTGAATAACTTTAAGACCAATCTTTCATCATGCAGGCTGTCTCAAGATACAAGGCAGAGTTGAAGACCAATAGTTGATGATGTTCCAATCCTAGTCATTTACCAACTGAAAGCATTTATGGCTTTGCTTGCAGAACCTCACTTAGGTTTCAGTTCTTAAGACTCAACCAACCAGATTGTCCATTCATAAGTAAGCACTTAATTCTAAGTCAACTTGTTACTCTTGAGTTGGTTTTCTAATGGTTACTCCTCCTCTATCTGATGGTTCTCTGGTATTGTATCTTTCTTGGTGTCAAATGGGTGGCCCTGTTTTCAAAGCATGCTTAACTGGGTCAATAAAGGAGTTAATAGTGTTGTGGAAAACCACAACCAAAAAGGGATTATACACATAGTTAAAGCAACCCCATCCAGGCACTTGTGTTGTGAGATCTCCTAAACTCAATTTACTTATCTTTCTAGTCCTCTAAGAAACACAGCTGGGAAAACAATAACTAAACTACTTGCTAGTAGTCTTCTGATATAAAGGCATTTTGGATAGTAGGCAAATGCTGAAGAATGTGGGTGACAATTCCCTATTCATACGATGGTGGCTTATGACCCAGCTATTGTTGTTGTGTGCTTACAGAAACATTGGTATGGAGTTTGTCTGGACTAGTGGCTATCTAGATTAAGCAAATTTTGGAAAAGAGGCCAGAGGCACCTTTAGTGTAGTTTTGCTTGACAATTTTGAGTGTGAGTAATCCTGATCTCTGCTTTTTCTTTTGAGGATGAGTCCTCCAAGGGGGCTGGATTTCCTTGCAACCTTTTCTATTGTAGGAAAGATGCATTTGAGGCCTGATTAACAATGTTCTAAAACAAGTAACAGCAGAAAGGAGTGTTTTAATGTTCATGAGATGGAATGGAAGGTAGAGCTTTGAGTTTTGTCAATGTCAAGTCCCTTTTTTCTCCTGGTTTCCACCCCTCCCAGAAATTCACATTAGCCTATTATCTCTCAGGATACCATGACTGCAACTTTAATTGATCAATCAAATCTCATTTTATTAATCAACTAAGTTTTGTACTTTATAAATATATTAGTGTTTTACTTAGGACTATTGATTTTGCCATAATTTATTCACATGTAACCAAACCCAGGGATGTAACATAAACCTGATACTTCCACAGCAGTATTTATCTTTGAGAAATGTACCTTAATTAGCAATAATATTTGGGGAGCAAACATTGTGCAATTTGTGTTTGCTAGAAAGAATTAACACAACTTCCCTTCTTCTGCTCCATTTAATCATTCGTTTTCTTACTCTGAGACTGAAGTTCCCAACAATGAAGTGTATTCAGATTAGAAATGGGTAAAAATATTGTTCTCTTTTGAGACTTAATTAAGAAGCTTAAGCTTTAAACATAGCATATTATATCAACAAATGCAGCTTTTCACACTTCAAATGTTGATTTTCCCTTCTGGGTAAAATCTTTCATTCTCTAAACTTGAAATCTGCCAATTTCATATATTATTATCGGATTGTTATTGTTCAAGTCAGCCCTGTGCAGACAATAACAATTTACAAGATGCAGAGTTTATCTCAGAAACTTTGTTTGGAATGGAACAGATGTAAAAAGAAACTGTTTATATAACAATATAAAATCTGTTATATTGTAGTCTTTTCATTGTTGTTTTGACAGAGTTTTCTGACTCCCTTCAACTCTAATTGCAGCACTTGCTCATAATGAAAAAATGTGAGTTAGGAACTCTAGCAACAAATCCAAGTTTTCTATTTCCATTATAAATTTCACAGGTCGTGTGTGTGTGTGTGTGTGTGTGTAAGCATACATCTATGGGTGTCTATATGCACTGCCGCCACAATCTTCATAGGAAGACAGAGCTATGCCTTGCACTAAGTCGCACCATTTGTCCATCTAGTCCAATATTACTAATTTCAAACTAGAGTGTTTCTAGCTCTATTTGAGCAAGGCAGATACAGATATACAGAGACTGATGATTGAACCTGGGACCATCTGCATGCAAAATTTACATTTATCAACGTGTCATGGTTCTCCTATCATTCTAGCCCAGGCATTTCATTACTGTTATGACTTTATGCAATTCTGTGGGGCAGCTACATTGAGAATGCTGTGGATAGTTCTGGTTGTCCTACCTCAGACAGAAATGCTAGAGCTGAAAAAGTTGCATAATATATCTATAAGATTGCCATTACTCCCTGTCCATATGGATGACTAGCTCTTCTGATTGATTCCTATCAGAGGGGAACTACACTGAAGGAGGAATGATGAAACCTACCCCATGAAAAAAAGCAAAAGCACTGGTAACATATATAGCTTAAAATAGTTTGCTGTATATTGTAGTTTGATTTATGATAATAGGTGCAGGCAGGTGGGATGATAAATCCGGGGACTTAGGGCTATTTATAAGCAGTGTAGTAGTATAATTCCCACCCAAACCTGCCTTCTTTTATATAATTAAAAATTTAAGAAAGAATATGAAAACTAACAGAAACTAATACACAGTAAGAAAGAAAAAACAAAGAAAACAAAAACCTAAAAGTGTGAAAAGAAAAAAAGAAGAGATACAAAGAAGTAGCTTCCAATCTTCTTTACAGCAGTTATAAATACAATTATAAATTTACCTTTTACTTTATGGTTACAAAATAATTTTCTTTTTTCTATAATCTATTTTTTATAATCATCAAAACCATAAATCATAAGTTCCTGTACTCTGGAACTACTTCAGTGGGTGGCGGGCCACTGTGGCCACCACATGTTCCCCACCTAGTGTACCATAAGGCTCTTTCAGTGGCCAGCACTACTTTCAGCTGCAGGACCTCCTGCTAGGCCTGGACCACTTTTGGCCTTCCATAACAAGTCCATTGATGACTGTTTCAAAGCAACCATTCCTGGATTGCTTCATCACTCCCCCCCATTGGGCCTTTTTCTGGCCTTGATGCTGACTTATGTGTACCTTAATTGTAACTTTGTGACTTACTTATTGGTAACTTCAGGCATGCTTAGCCAGCTAGTTTTATCTGACTATTATTACAGTTGTTGCTGCTGCTGCTGCTATTCAAATTTAAATTTTATAGCTGCCCACTCAAGAAGACTCTGGGTCCCTGCTTAACTGCTTAGCTTCCAGCTTTATAGATCAAAAGATATAAACCTTTCCAGTCCCACAATTCTCTATCCCAGGATTTCTTAACCTTGGCCACTTTAAGACGTGTGGACATCAACTCCCAGAATTCCCCAGCCAGCATATGTTGGCTGGGGAATTATGGGAGTTGAAGTCCACACGTCTTAAAGTGGCCAAGGTTGAGAAACCCTGCTCTAGCCTATATTCAGTCCCTCCCTCTCTCCTTAACTCACATACATATGCTCCTCCCCCACCACCCAGTGGACGGCAAATTCCTGTTTTTATCTGCACAATTTCATCAGTTTAAGTGGGCGGGTCATTTAAAAGCAAAAGAGAAGGGAGTGGTGATGAGCAATTCCTTTCTACACTGAACCTGTGTCCTTCATTTCCCACTGCCTACAGCTGACAAAATGCCACACCCCCATTCAACCTTATAGAAGCTGACTAGACTGGTAAATAAATCTTTCTTCCTGTCTGGTCCAGGTTTGAAGAAGTCAGTCTTTTGGCTTGCTTCTTCCTTGATGTCTTTGGGTCTACTTAAGCTGTGGGAAGGTCTTATTGTGCTGTTTGTTTTGATGAAGGGGCAATCAAATTCAGGACTGCACCTGTTTGAAGCAACAAATCAAACCAGGTGGTATCCAAAGCACTTTGGATATTTCTGAAGTGCTTCCAAATTTCGATGGCATTTCTGCCCCTTCTGGAAGTTGTTTCTGAAACTTCAGTTCCATGAATGGACAATGCTGGGGAGGGGCTGAGTGGTGTGATGGGCTTCCTGACACTGATATCAGCAGCCAGCCAGTGAGATTTATCACCTCATTAATCTCTCTAAGAGCCTATCTTTTGCGATGTCAACCTGAACACTGCTTGGGCTTCATTTACTTTTTCAGTCCTCAATCTTTTCGATGTTGCCATTCACGAGCTCTAACTGTTCTCTTGTGCTAATGGCATTTTTCATTTCCTGCCAACATAATAGAAGCTCAGCTCAGCTCAGCTCTCAGCATTCTAAATATGGACTCAAGGCTGCCCTTACTTTCAAATTCTGCATAAATTGAGCAGGGTTGAGTCTCTTGACAATAAATGAATGAGTGCCAGGCCTTGCCACCATACTTTTATAGCTTTATATGGTGGGCTGCTAAAGCCACACTTGCTACTTTGTCTGTGCTAGCCTAATTCTGTAGCCTTGTATCTTACTGTGCCATTTTTCTTCTGCTTCTTCTCCTGAGATAGAATATTGCTGTTAAGTTGTTACCTTGACACAACCAATTCCTGCCATGATAAGAGGTTCCTTTTCAGGAGAAATACAGCTTGCCAATCCACAATGCCAATTCTGGTACCCCAGTTCAGAGGCAACAAAGCTTCATCAGTCCACAAGGGCAAGTCAGTGGCCATTATTCCAAGTCCTGCCCAGAAGAGATCAGGTTTTGTCAAGGTGCCCTGCATACCCTGGCAACCCACTATGGCTAATGATGAAAGGTCCTTTCCAGGATGAGCCAAGCTTGCAAACTAGCTATGCCAGTCCTCATGGCACCCCAGAATATCCAGAGCTCTGAGGCAGCAAAACACAAGCCTTTGGCAACCCCAAGAAACAAGGAGAATGGTAAGTATATATATTTTTCATACAGCTTTTGAAAATTGGTGTTTTAAAATTGGACTCAGATATTTTTTAGCATTGATTCCATGGGCTCTTTGCTAGACAATGTGGAGGCCATTCTGTTCTATCCTTATTTCTACTATCTCAGATGGGGCAGGCAGGGGGGTGGGAGAGAATTAAAAATATAGATATTGTAGTAAAAGTATCCAACTGAAACTTGGCAGGGTTAAAGTTCTCTGAAGGGTCTACCATCCCTGCTATTTTCATCTAGTGTTGCTAAAAGAAAGAAAGAAAGAAAGAAAGAAAGAAAGAAAGAGAGAGAGAGAGAGAGAGAGAGAGAGAGAGAGAGAGAGAGAGAGAGAGAGAGAGAGAGAGAGAGAGAAAGAAAGAAAGAAAGAAAGAAAGAAAGAAAGAAAGAAAGATGAAGTGGCCTCAGGTATTTCAAGTTTCCCACTGCCAGTTTTTTTGAAACTGAATCTTGAATCTCGAAGCAGCCCTAATTTGATTGCCATAAAACCTTAAATCACCAACTTGAATTGAATCATGACCTCTTCAACTTTCAAATCTCCAATTCAAATCAAATCACAGCATATTTGCAGTGGCCAAGATACTTCACTTCTGATGAATATGTTGGAGTAAAGTCCAGGAATGTTGGGGAAAAAAAAAAAAGGAATGTCACCACAGCAGCATTTGACCAGCCCAATATTGCTAGAAGTAGAAACATTTTAAAAGGTATTCCAGGGAAACTGTTTTCCTTTTTCTGTGTCTGCTAAAATGAAGGATATCTTAGTATAAAAGCAGAGTTTTGGATTTAGTAATATGGATAGCTTGCCAAATATGAGGGGAAGAAAAATCATATCCACAAATAATTGGAGAATGTAAGTTGGGTTTGTCTCTCTTCCATTTATGGTTTGAAGATTATTCAATAAAGCTTTTCAACAATTAATGAAAGCTCCCATCACTTATGGGAAGAAATTAGTTTTACAATGTTTCAAAATAATTCCCACATTTATGATGTACTAAATATTGTATGTTTCATATTTTGTCTGACCTCCACTGCCATCCAGGGCAAGCTCAGACAGGACCAATCAAATAATCTTTTCCTTGAATATGTTCAGGTAATACTGAAAGATACAGTATTTTCAGGAGGGTGACTGGAAGGGTTGTTTAATTTCAATTCAATTCAATTCATTACGGTCACAGATCAGTACAGTGGAAGCCTAGTGTTTACAAGGGTGTCCAGAGCCGAGTTGAGTTGTTGAATGAGTTTCTGAAGGAATTTTGAGTTGATCTGGAAGATGCAAGGGAAGATCATATACCCACTGGAAAGGAATTTAAAATACCCAACTTCTTCCACTCTCAGAAGTGATGCCAGTGGCATTAGCAATAGTGGTGGTTGGTGTCAGCTGAGCAGGGGCTGAAGAGATAGGTGAAGATGTGGAGGGCAGCACTGAGACCTGACAGCCAGCAGTGCTAAATTGTGTAGGCAGCTCCACCAGCAGGTTTGCTTAGTTCTGAAGGCTGGTTATGCAACAAGACTCCATTCACCCATAATCTGATTCTACATGAGGAAGCTGATCTGGCGTGTATAACTAAGGTGGACCTGGAAGGAGGAGTTCTGTTGTCTGAAATACTCTCCCTGCATTTCATTAGGCATTTACCGCACCCTATCCCTGATATGGGGTGCCTCAGGGCTTGGTGTTTCCACCCTTCCAGTATTTCCCTTTCAGTTCAAATGATATGATTATATTGGATGAGAATGATAGATTAGAAGTCAAAGACAGATTAGAAGTTCTGGAACTGAAATAACTTGGAGCAGAAATTATATTTATTTTTTTCCTGAAAATTACTAGTAATATGTATACAGTAATGTAGCAGATAAAATCTTACCTTGGCTTATAATTATGTTTGTGGTGGGGTATAGATGAGGAAAAGGGGCAGGCTCTGTTCCAAGGTACGTGTGTGTGTATGTGTGTGTGTGTGTGTTTATTTATTTATTTATTTTCCTGCAATTTATATGTTGCTCACTTCCAAAAAGGCTCTGAACAGCTTACAGATGATACCGATATAAATTCCCAGGGCTCCTTTCAAGAAGAGTTGAGCCTGTGTGCTGCAAAGCTATCTCCTCTATTAGATTTGCATTTTTGCTTGGAATACTGAGCTCATTTATTAATGTAGCAATAAAAATATTCCCACTCCCTTGACTGGAGATGAATACATCTTTAAAACAAGATCTGTAATATGCCCACATCATGAGAGGTCAGTATTGTAAGTATATGGCAGATTAGGAGACGATAAAATACTACATGGCTTCAGGAGGTTACCTGATAAGTGATCCAGAAACAGGATGAATAAATGCTTGTGGGAAATAAAGGCCAGTAATTTTTACCACTTTTGGAGGAGAGTTGAGGAAATACTTTAAATTGCTTCAGGAGAGGTGCTCAACTTTTAATATCCTTTACATACAGAATCATTTTAAAAGCTTTCTATTCCTGTAAGTGATGTGGTATCATGGTTAAGTTGGAAAAGGACCATGGGACCTCTTATGGACTTTTTGAGTGAGAAAAATGAAAATTATGTGATTTATGCTTTTGATAATTAGAAAGAATACAGTAGGTTATAGAAGGAAGGGAATTATGATGAAATTAGAGAGAGTAGTTTGATTAGAATTGCATGTATAACTGCCGAGAGGGATATTGGAAGATCTATCTATCTATCTATCTATCTATCTATCTAGATTCATGCTTACTGTCTTCTTTCTTTTCCACACTTACTTTGCTATATTTTTTCTTTTTTTCTTTCTTTGAATGTATTTCTTATTATCTGTGTAAAATCTTTTAATAAAAATTAAGGAAGGAAGGAAGGGACTATGGGGTGCCCAGTTCAAACTGACCCTCCCCTGTTGAGACTCACTGGGTGGTGTGGGACAGCCACTTTCCCTTTCTTCGTCTCTCTCATTAAGCCCAGCATACCTCACAGGATTGTTGTGGGTAGAAAATGAAGGAAGATCTCCATGTAAACATAGGACATAAATCTATCAAATAAATATAATGAATGCATACAGCAAGCAGAAAGAGGGAATGTTTTATTTCAAGACCTTTGGAGCATGGAATATTCTAAGCTTATGACATTTTGCATATTCCTAACTGGCCCTGATTGCTTCACACATCACACTAAGCCATGGTTTCTTTAACCATTCTTGAATAAGCAGTAGTTGGCAGAATTCACACTAAGTCTGGATAATTTTCCAGCACCTTCATAGCTGCTCTATAAAGGGCTACTCTGCAGTGTATTTCTTGACTGCTTGTTCCTTTAGGTAGTTGATCCTAAAAGGCAGACGCTATCCTCCACTTTGATATATTCACCATCAGTTCTAAGGCTGGTTGTTGTATCTGTTGTTGTTAGTTTGGTCATCTTTATATTTAATCTTAGTCCCATTTTTTCACTGTGTTCCCTGACTTTTATTACTACAGCTTTCAGATCCTTTGCATTTTTGGCTGTCAGAGTACTGACATCAGCGTAGTGCAAATTATTGCTATTTCTTCCTCTATTTTTAAAACTATGTCAATCTCCTTCCAATCCAGCTTTCTTTAATATATATTCAGTGTATAGGTTGAATAAATAAGTGGAGAGTATACAGCCTTGTCTCACTTTTTTGCCAGTCTGGAGTCAGTCTCTTTCACCATGTTCTGTCTGTGCTGCAGTTTCCTGATTTGTATATCTCATGAGGACAATGAGATGTTCTGGGATTCCCATTTTTCTAAGCACATTTCACAGCTTGACCTGACTGATACAATCAGAGGATTTTTTATAATCAGTGAAGCACATACTGACTTCTTCTTGGTATGCTTTGGCTTTCTCAATTATCCAGCGGGCATCAGCAATAATGTCTCATGTTCCTCGGCCTTTTCCAAAGCTGTCTTGAACATCTGGCATTTCTTTTTCCACATAGGGCTCCAATCTGCATTGGATGATCCTAAGCATTATTTTGCTAGCAAATATTGCAGTACTAGTTATTTTATTTTCATTTGATTTCTCTGCTATACAGCATTTGGTTTTATATACAGTATATTTATACACACATACACAATCTCAGGATGGACTCCATATAACTGGTGAAATGAACTGGGATCTACAAAAACAGGTTTTGTTAGTTTTTAGCCTGTTTTTGCTTCAGCCAACCCACACGGCCACGCTTTCGAAATACTTCTGACGGGTCTGGCTGCATACACTAAGCCCTCTGTCTGCTACTTGGATCGCATGGACTAGGCTGTGTTTATTTATTCCTAATGGATCAATCATATAAAGAACAAACCACCTAAGTGAGGACAAGGAAATAGCAACCAGAAGAGCATGAGAGCCACACACATATATTTAAACCTAAATGAGCCACTTGCTTTCAGTTCTCCGGTCCAAAGAATGCTTTAATCTGAATCGCCTGGACTGCCAGCAACGTGACAAGTCCTTCCTTCTTCCAGAGCAAGTGTGGTCCACAGTGCTGAGTCAGCGGGACAATGAGCAGGACTCTCACTGAGGAGCTGAGAAGATGCACAGCCTGCAGGTCTGCTGACTGAGCATGAGTCAAGGCTAGCGGCAGCAGCAGCCAGAAGAGCAATGAAAGACCTTTTTGTTACATGAGAGAAATCAACCCTGCCTCTTTTTCCTGGATTAAATAACTGGAGAAACGTAATGGTGGTTTCAGTCTTTTCAGGTTTCAGAAGCCTGCAATCGCTAGACACGGAGATTGTCCGAGGAATATTTATCCATCTACTTTCTTCCTTTGTACATATTTAAAAGCATTCCTTATGGGCAGTAAGTGAAAAATAACTGCCATGCAGTGTACTGAAAAATGAACAGCCTTCCCCTATTTTGGTGCCCTCCAGATACCTTGCAACTCCAGCACCTAAAATTTGCAGCTTAAGCCCAGGTTAAAGAAGGCTGGAATATAAGACACAAGAAGAGAGTCTCAGTTTTGTGTAACAGCCTTTGTTCTGTCAAATCAAATGCATTGGCCACTACCTCAAATTGTCTCTAGGTAGTTTTACGCAGAAGTGGGTGTTTTCATTTCTAAAAGCTGCCTACTGTAATGAATAGTGCCCACGTCTCACATCTAGATATAAACACCCACATGCATATGGAAAACCATGGAGAGTTGGAGCAGTGATAGAAAGTTATGGGGTTTAAGATATAAGGTAGCTTTGAAACAGAATACAAGTACCAAGTTGTATGAAGATATAAGGTAGCTTTGAAACAAAATACGAGCTGGTGAAAATTACTTTAGCAGAAAGGAGGTTTTTCTTAGTGGTCTGAGAAATAACAATCCAAGAGCACATGCTTGGGACCAAGTCTGTGACAAGTGGCACACATAAATTTGGGGCTTCTTCTAGAAAGGTGGAAGAGCTGGAGATAGTAAGAGAGGAATGGAGGCAAGATTCCCAGGATAAGGTATGAAAACTGGGATCCAGAGGCAAAGTGAGGCTTAGGAAGCAAAGCTGATATCGTGAAAAGTCCCTCAAAGTCATAAACAGTTCTGAGAAGTTCTCAAAAAATCCAGAATATGGGAGGAGCCTTTGTAGAAATGGGTAGCATGTGAGCTTTAGCCTAAGGGAAGCAGCCTAATGCAGAAATCAAGAATGGCACAGAAAGAGATGGGAACTTATTTTTGGGAGGAGCTATCAGTTATCAGATAGGTAAAGGTCCATGTACAAGTGCAACTTCCAGGTGTGCCTTGGTTGTATTTGCAAGGACATTGTTCAGCGTAATCAGCTTGAAAGGCCAATGGATCATATGCCCATGACAACATTCCTGTTAAATCATGAGATTTTAGGTTAAAGCATTTGGATATGAATTGGGGCCATGGGTGTTTTCTTCTATTTTTATTGATCCTATATTGGCTTATACAAGGAGTTACTGTTTTGTACAATGTGAAACCCTATGTGTGGAATGAAGATTCTGTGTGTGTTAGCCCATGTGGTAAAGAAGCAGTAATAAAGGCCACAGAGAGCTTTGGGTTGCATCTTCAAATGAAAAGTTTAGTCTGGCTGATAGACAAGCAAGCTCTGACATGTAGGTTTTATAGGAACTCACAGACAGATTATTGGTCTTGGGGTCAGTGGTCAAGCCATCGCAGTCCACAAACCCACTCAATATGGAAACTTTGCTGCAGAATCATTGGAGAGAAATCTTGATTACCAGAAGCCTTTGAGGATTTTGATGCTATGCAATACTAGTCTCTAATCCAGGATGGGAGACCTTTGGTACTACAAATAGTGAGATGAGAGAGGTCAGATGGATACAAGCAATGTCATGGCATTGTGATGCAAGCCCCAGCCTTTTTTTACATGAGTTGCAATATCATACACATCCGCTAATGGAGCAGAGCTCATGCCAAGATCCCAAGAGCGGTGCTCTTTTCATCACTCTGCCAAAAGCAACAAGAGCCAGTGGGTGTGACTGCCCCCAAGGTTTACTGGGCTACAGCTTCCAGTACAATTGCCAGTACTGGTTGGAGCTGCCAGGAGTAAGTTCTTCCTATTGGAACTACGTTACTGAAATGAAAATGGGCATTAGCCCATTCCCAGATATTTGAACTATCCCCATCCCTTCCCTCTTATACTTTCAAAGAGCTGTAAAAACATGGCTCTTCAGAAAGGCACTTGGAGCCACTTGACCATGCTCCTCAAATGATGACACATACGTTTATGTTACTGATTTTTTATGATTTAATTTTGTGTTATTGGTAAGCCATTATGAGCCTTTGGAAATGGAGTAGTATTTAAGCTGAAGTAGTAAATAAGCAGACTTATTATTACTATTATTATTATTAGTCTGTATCCTGTTCTTCTGCCCAAAGTATAATTCACAAATTAATTGCTCTGCTGTCTTTTGTGTTGTTATCCAAAAAGCACTTTGCTGGCTAATGATATTAAGAAGTTGCAGGTCCCTGTGCCTTACAGTTGGTGGTAATAGATGATTCACAAGGTGGCATGGAAACATCAAGACTTACTTTTCTCAAAGAATTTAAGGTGGTGATGAATATTAAATTATCACAGAGACTAGTTAATTTACCTAACAGTTGGAGTCCATTCTATTCATATTGTTTCACCTCAATCTTGGATCTCATTCCTTTGCCTATTTCTATTACATGTCCTGTTTAGACAAATACATCAATTTTCAAATCATGCTTGTGTTATAATAACTAGAAGGTAGCTTCGTCGTCTCTAATTCCATGTACTCTGTTATTAATGAGAACACCAGCCTAATCATCTTTCCCTATGCCTTCAAATGAAAGATGGTGCCTTTTTGCCAAGGATAGAGAGATTTTCCAGTCAGACACTCGCGTGAGCGTGCTCACTGTTTATTTTTTCTGGCATTGGGCCTTTGTTCCTCCAGCCTGAAAGAAATGTTAATTTAATAATACAGGATAGAGTTAAATGCTGGAAAAGTCATCCAGCCCCATTAGGGCTTTTGCAGTTTTAAACTTTCTCAGATAGAAATCCCTTTAGTCACAGAAGGAAATGATTTTTGGAATCTCCCTTGGTCAGCTTGAGGCATTAAATCTTCACAAAATGTAACATCCTGCAAAAGCCATTTTACGTCCTATGATAACACTTTATATAATGGCGGGGCTTTTTTTTTTCCCTGTCCCAATAATTTGCAAAAGGTGCCCTTGTTCTCACAAAAAAACAAAACCAAACCAAAACACAACAAAAAAACAAAACCAAACAAAAAAATCACTGAATACTTGCTAATGCAACATCTTTCAGCTGAAACCATCCAATATGTAGTTGTAGCCATGCAGTTATAATCACTTATTAATTATCAGATTTTACACACACACACACACACAAATGTTTATTTTAAGTCAAGTGCCTGTAAAATGTGTATTATCATGTATGACTTATTGGATCTTGATCTATCTATCTATCTATCTATCTATCTATCTATCTATGTATCGATCTACTTACATATACAAAAGACTTGTAATGCTTACACTAACATCCTCATATGAGATCCTCATATGATTTTCTTCTCAAGCTCATTTTATTTTCAGTCAGGGAAGAATTGGAACTGTATCCCTCTTCTATGTATTTAACATTCCCAAATTACTTCATCTCATGATTGTCTCCACTTTTTCTGCTTTTCACTATTTTATTATCTGCTAGCTATAACAGTAGGGGATTTCTCCTTTTTCCAACACATGCTGCACAGACAAAAGCAGTTATGAAAAAGTTGTTTTCCCAAGAGCTATGGCGATCTCTAGCAGGCCTTGAGAAACTATATTTCCCAAGATGTCTTTCATGTGACAGTGCGTGGGGGAGGGGGGGGGCAGGGGAAAGTGGAGATCTGCTGTTTCCATTACCATCATATTTGCAGCCAGGAGCCAACTAAGTGGGTGGGTGTAAGGGAGACTTATGGGATATGCTGAAAGAGGATGACTTTGGCAGCTGAGCAAAAAGATTGGACATGATTAGATTTATAATTGGGCTAGGAATTAATCTAATAATTTTCTGAGTTTCTGAAAAACAAAACCAATTATAACTCTAATCTGGATCACACTCAGACATTATTTTAGTGAAAAGTTGAAAAGTACATAAGATTCCTGTATATATACATATAAACTGATGTTCAAATTGGCCTCCATCTTAAGCTTCCCCTGTACATATTATTTACATTAAAAGTGTTCCAGGTAATCTTGGGTAGCTGCAGTGGGCATCTGACACCCACTCTTTTAGTCACAAGGTCTCCTACAGTATCCATGCACAGAAATGTGAATGGGCGATGCCTATGTGCATAACTCTCTATGTGCTTAGACTTCTGTTTATGCAGGTTACAGCTCTTGAGAAGGCCATGATTTATGCAATCATTTATACCAAATGGCCTAATAAATAGATGTTGGGGCTGGTGAGAGCCGAACATCCTTGGGGATAGAGAGAGTAGAATAGATCCATTGCTCCTTTCATCCACTCATTGCAAGGGCATTCTGTCTCAGTGAAATCTGTCCATCTAATCATGTAAAAGATTGCTAGGGCTAAGTGTTGATTTCTAAGGTCATTAGACAAACAGATGAAGCACTTGAATTTTCATGGCAAACTTCCTTCCCATTCCCCCCATCCCCCACCCCACAAATATAGGAACCAATAGATAGCACTGCACAAGTTTTAAATTCAAAACCAAGTTTTGCTAACTTGTTATTTTTCAGTTATGCTGCATGTGAGGGAGTGAAATTGGAGTTGCTGCCTGTGCTTTGGAAAGGTAAGCTGCAGCAGGGCAGAAACACTTCTCACCCCATTTCCCTTGTTTCCCTGACTACTCACAAGCATCCAGGCCAGCTTTCCAGCTGCCTGTGATAATGAGCCACACCCTGGCGTTTTCAAGGACGTGCAGACATCCACAAGCAGCCTCAGCCCCGTCCAGGATCTTAGCTTAGAAAAGCAAACATTAAGACAGGGTGGAGGAGGAGGTGTGTGTAGAGGGTGTGTGTGTAAGGGGAAACGTGACAAGCAAACAGCCTACAGACAGGGAAGCAGAGGTGACGTCTATTACTATGGCTATTACAAGCAGGCAAAAGGACTATCATTCAACTGCCAAGTCCACAGGCTGTGGTGAGCAGCTTATCTTGGTGGGAGTCCTGCCTGGACTTGGAGTTTTGCTGGGGGCTCACTAGCAACTAAAAGAGGAACAAGCACACTGAAGCAGCACCTTATCTCCACTAGTGCAGGAACATTTGGAAAAGGGAAAGGTTGTATGTCACTTTACAGACTTCACATACATACATACATACATACATACATACATACATACATACATACTGTACACAGAGACACACACACACACTTTATAGATTTTATAGACTTTTGCTTGAACAAAGTATTAAAGGACTGTATATCACCTTGCAAGACCTAGATGGGTGAAAAGCAATAGGCTGTGGTTGGGGGAAGGTGTGTGCTGCAATAAAGCACTTTGTACAGCTTTGCTATGCTGTGGTGGGTCCAGTCCCTGGAAAACAAAAAGCCCTAATACTGCAGTGAAGGTTTGGACCCTATTATAGTAAAAAGAGCATGTGAAATTCTTTACTTCAGTTACTGTATATGATAAGCTAATTTTGTGCAATCACTCACTACAAAATCTAATCATGTACACCATAAATTGGGGCAAAACCCACAATGAGCATTGTCTTCATATGGCTCACCAAGTGTGCATTATTCAGAGAGATTTCCACTTGGGGATCCTTAATGCAGTCTACTTTACTTATCACATAACAGGCACTCCTTATATTCCCACTTTTTGCTGCTTTTCCAAACCTGCAAAGGGTGGGAGATTGTCAGGATTTTGGCAAATGGGGTAGTAAGCTCCTAATGTTGGTAGATCGTCTGGAGCTTGCCAACAGCCCCAAGTCCCTTGTCATGACTTCTTCAGTAAAGTCTCTCTTGCTGTGAATTTAACCTTGCTTAAGAGATGGGTGACATCCCTATAAATGCTCCTTTGGCTGCTTCTGTGATAGATCTCTTGAATAAATCTTTGAATTATAACTATAAAACTGTTGTTTCTTCTGCAGAAAGCTTATACTCCTCATACCCAGTGGAACATCTGGCCAGTGTTCATGCATCCTGCAAGCACCTAACAGATGGACAGGCTCTACCAGTGTAAGAAAGAAAGATTAGTAGAAACATTTCTGAAGTAACTTCAGAGCAGGAAATCTGCATTTCCATCAACCAAACAAGAAAAGTAATCCCTAACGGAATCCTTTTGGAACATTCTGCATCCTAATTTTGATTAGACTGAAGGGCATGCATCTTTTTTCAAAATCATATGCAATTACTGTGATTATTATTACTGTGTCTGAGTTGCAGATATTCTAATATGAACCACACAGAATTCCAAAATCAGCTGTGCAGATTCTAAACAAATTAAGAACTTGGTCACCAGCAACAGGATAAGTGAAGGATTAAAAGTGGGGCACAAAACGAATTATCTACTTCTGAGTTATGATTTTTTTCCTATCTGGTCTCTTCTATATGGCAATCTCATACACACTTTTAACTCCAGGAGAGATAATTAATTTGCCCCGTGATACTTGTCCAATTTGTAAAGATACAAATTCTTCTAGGAGTTGTCCCAATTCTGCTCATCATCCTGAAATCTTTTCTGTACCCTACGATTCCAGACTCCCACTTTATCATCATCATCATCATCATCATTTCTTTTTTGTTTTTGTTTTTAAAAGCATTTTACCTTTGGCTCAGTTTCTGAGGGTAAAGTAGTATATTCTCTACAGGAAATCAATGTTCTACTGAAAATTTCTTTTTGGATGTACCATGTTTCAGTGCTCTCCTTTCAAACTGATTACGATGTTGCAACAAATCCATTTTGACTAAAGGTCTAATGGTGGTGCTGCAGGAATTGTACATTGCCTCGTTGCCTGTATCATGCTAGGCCTTGACATAAGCTATGATTAACTGCTTATGATGTAATGGAGACATTTCTCTCCCTCATCTCTCAAAATACCTTAAGATTTTTAAAACCAAGTATATTCAACACAGAGAAACAAGAAACAGGATTTTCCTCCTTATACGTATTAGCTCTGTGCCCACAGAATTGAGGGAGTGGATTGAGAAAAAAGGTACAATCCCTTCTTCTTCTATGCCTGAACTATATCTACTTTAGAAGCTATTAATAAATACTTCAGGATGACCAGAAGTTAAATCTCTAACAGCAATACAGTGGCCAAGAAAGCAAGATTCACATGGAGCTTTATCAGTTAGGTTTACTGCCATAAGAAATGGGGTTAGGATACAGAATCTTAGAAACTGAATAAGCAGAACTCCACTCAGTTCATCAAGGTGGGGTCTTGGTGAACTGTTTGAACTTTTCTCCCAGATTGCTTAACTGAACGGCTAGCAACTCTTTCATTAGATAAGGCTGAAAAATCTATCTGCTGTTTGTCACATTTTTAAATACCCTTCCTTCCTTCTGTCCGTCCGTCACGGCAAGACATCTGTGTGGATATTGACTACTGGTCTATTAATAAATCAGTAGGAATTAAAGATTTAAAATTAGTTTGCCCTGATTGGGCCTTTTCATTGCCTTAAATTATACCCACCTTCAAATCATTCTGAAGCTCTCATTTATAGAAAATTCACTAATATTATTATATATGAACTCAGCAAATATAAACCTGGTAAAATGTTAATTATTTACTCACATGGAATGCTAATTCCCTGTGGGTTTTTTTTAACTTATAAATATAATTGCATAATTAATTAAATGTTCTTAATTTTGAAGTTCAGTTTACCAACAGAAAAGATTTTGCCTCAATTGTTCTAAAAATGAATGCATTTTTTATGGATTATGAAAAATCAAATTTCTTTTTTTTTCCCAGCATTGAACAAATACCAAACAAACAAATACAAATTTGGCACTCTACATGACCAGCTTTGCCAGGTGTTCAGATTTTGGAAAACAGTAAAGTTCATACTGCTTTATTGACAGGCTGGTCCAGATGTTGGAAAATGTTCTGTGTTCAATGCTGCCCCCAAGTGAATTCAGACAGAGAGAGGAAGTGACATCTTAACCACTGCAGTTATTTACAGATGTTTATTCCTGGATCTCTGTCTCCAGTGTGACCCACTTAAATTGCAGCATTCACTCATGTTCTCAGCTCATTCTTCTCAGCACAGAAAAACACTGGAAGAAAGTGAACAGAAGGGAGACCTCAGGCAGTAGAATTTACATAATTGCAAGATACAGAGAACAGCTACTGAACCAAATGGAGACTTAAATGTGAGAGGAATTTGGACAATGGTGGCTGTTCAGGAGTAATTTGAATAACTGTCAACTTCTGTCCTTTGCAGTTACCAATTTGATGGAGGAAGGGCTAAACCAGTGAACTATATAAATTGTTTAAATGAATGAATGAATGAATGACTAACAATCCAGAGATCGCCTTCTAGTTCTTGCTCTTATTGGTAAAGTCAAGGCAAGGGAAAGTAGACCCACTGTGGACTTCTCTGTGTCCCATTTGGTGTTAAGTCCAAACAAATCTGGCCAGCTATCCCAGTCCCTAGCCATTCCAGCTTTTGCAAAGCAGGCAGGAAAGCAAGAAGACTAGGTGGTCTAGTTCTTACTTCTTGCTTCAGTTCACAAATGGGGCCCAACCTGGTTGCTTCACAGTGTCCTTCCATGTAGACCTTCAGTAGAATACTTTACATTCTTTCTCCCTTTTGAAGAGCAGAACCTTGTGTTATCATCATCAGGTATGGCTGTCTTTACAATAGCAAGATTTTGTGTGTGTGTGTGTGTGTATGTAGATTTATAATTCATAACTTAATTATTGTATTAAAGTCATATACGGGCATGGAATGTGGTGTAACAGATCCTGGTAAATGCATTTCCATTTTAAGTTTCAGTATGCATGCAAACTTGCCATGCTATTCTTTTTCAGGGAAAGCAAGTTTATGTAGAGCACAGAAAGAAGAAAGAAATAGTATGCCAAAATAATTCAACACATAACTTTAAAAAGGAAGAAGTTACATAGCTAAAACAGTTTGTACCAACACCATTCACTATAGCTCTCCATATTTTTCTATTTTTATACACCACTCTTCTGTCTATGACATCTATATGCTGCTTCACACACTGTAAAGCAGAACAGAAGTTCTGTAAACTTCTCGCTTCTCTTTTTTGAGGATTGTATCCATTCCATTCACCCATGATTTTCTCATTTTCTCCCTCCTCTTAACATATTTATTCTCCCTTCATGTACAGTAGAACCTTGATTTTACAATCTGGGGAAGGGGTGTTCATTAAAACTGAGGGTCCACTTTGCACATGTGTGGAAGTCCCTCCATGCATGTGTGCATGTGCAAAAGTCAGTCTATGCATCTGCAAAATGAGAAGGCAAGCAGCTATTTCAAACTATTCAAAAATAATAGTTTCTTCCCTTCCTTCCCCATAAATTGAGATAAGAGAAATGGGTAAGATAGGTCTCTATCCTCAGGTAACCTGTGCCATTTAGCATCTACAAAGAAGGGGAGCAGTAAAAAAAAAGTTCATCTCAGGAAGGGCTCCAGAAAAATAAAGACCTTATGAAGAAAGCAGAATTTGGCAGTCAGAATACACTCACATAACTCCCACAGTACTGTTTCCTGACCGAGATTTGTACAAGCATGCAAGCTTGGGAAAATATACCACTGTCTCATGTGAATTGTTATAACTTCTATAAACACCATCATCTGAGTCATGCTAGATTTCATCAAAGCAATTGCAGCCAGAGGCAGCAACATCACGTGTGGGATTTCCCAGCCTTTTTATTATGTAATGCACATTTTTGTTTTAGTCCTTATCTGCACATTATGCTTTGACAAACTGAAATCCATTGCCTTTTTTCCCATAGAAACCTTGTCAAAGTGATGCTAGGTCGTGACATTCTGTCATTATGTAAGGTTGTGTGGAATGAAGATCAACTTCTCTCAACTGCTATAACAGCACTCCACAACAGGCAAATTTCAATTCCTTTCTGAATTTCATACTTATACTCTACTTAAATGCCCCTGCCTCAGTTTCACTGCCTTCTGTATGTAGCAGAGGATGAAGTCAAGATAGAATTTAGATCTAGCACTACCAACATTACTCTGCAAGGGAAATTAGCTAACCTTACTTCATTTAATCACCAACCACAGGATTATTGTACCATCTTTCAATGGAGTGAAAGGCTACTAGTGTGAAAGACCAGTAGTGTGGATCACCCTGGAGATTAAGTAGACAGAATATGAACATTTTAAATAAATACAGTAGGTTGAATTATGAGAAAGTTGGAGTGATACCTCATCTTCTCAATGAACTTATGACACCAGCACCTCACCCTCTCCTCTTTTTTTTTCTCATTGGCCCAGACTCTGTGGTTTTAGGGCCTTTCCACAGTATCTCTGCACCACTTTAGCACCAGCACTGATTTGCATATTTATATAATGTTGGTTGGTCACAAGAACAAAATAAGTCTATTTCTAGCTTTGTACACTTTTGTTTTAATTTCAATATTGCAACTGGACAGTTTGTTTTCCTCTTACTTGAATATGGTGAAGGGAAAGCACTAACCTCCTTGTGAGTAAGCCTCATCAGCAAAGTATGAGTGTTTGCAGACTCCGTGGCTGCTGAACATAAAGGCTGTTCTGATGAAGAAGCAGTGGTGGGGATTGGAGAAAAAGGTTGAGAGAGATGACAGATACCAGAGAACAACAAAGGGAAGCCTGCAGAGAAAGCACCTGTTGGATTACCCTTACCAGCCTG